>OY720279.1:7500000-10000000 GCA_963082995.1 Noctua comes | reverse complement strand
GGTATGTTTTGATCTCATTTTTAGTTTATTTTTACGTAACATACTTTAGGTTGTTAATGAAATAATTTTCAACTCATAATATTATAAAGGGAGTAAATAGACCCTTAACATAGCCGAAAGGCACTTGTTCTCCCCGTCTTTGCAATCATTTTTTTGTTCTAGACCATATCTGGGAACCTTCTAGTTACGGAGTCAAATTTCCAACTTTTTCACAAGTTTTTTTTTTAATACATGTTTTTAATGTTGGATTTTTACTTTACACACCTCCACGATCCCCGTACTATTCAATCCATCCATCAGCACAATACTTTGATTGCTTTCCATCGAGTCCTACCGTAAAACGTGATTTTTCACCCAAAAAAAAAAAGTCGATTCCCAGCAATAATTTTTGCGTAAAGTTACTTAGTTTGATGTACACAATGCTTGGTTAACGGCTATGTGAAGGGTCTGTTTACACCCTGTATTGTCTCAGAACCAATATTTGTTCAGTTACCGTTTTAGCTTACGGGGGCAGAGGTGCACATAACAAATTATCTTGTTGGACGTCTGAATAAAGAATCAACTTACTGTCTGAGTTTTTTTTATTTCATTTTAAAACCTTAAAATCATTTCTTACAAAGGAATTCCATGTTATCAATAAAGCGTAGTTATTATTAAGGTATTAAAGACGTTGGTTGATCCAGCTGATGAAAGATGTAACTCTTGCGAAGACAGCAGGAGAACCAGCTTGGCACCCACGGTTAGATCCGAAGGAAGTCACACCGACCTGTTCGAAAGAAAAAAAAAACTGTTAAGAACGATTTTTTTCTTTTATAAGCAACGGAAACCTTCCTGTTTCTCGTAATAAGCAGTAGAAGGTAGCTTGTTGTTACTAAAATAACTTACCAAGATTCGCCTATTGTTGCTGTTGAGTGCGAGAGGACCGCCGGAGTCACCCTGGCAGGTGCTTCTGCCACCGGCGCCGCTTACGCAAATGTTGGAATCCACGACGAATATGTTGAAAGCGGTTGAGTACTGGCGGCATACGGCGTTGGTGATTATGGGCAGGTTGACGTGTCTCAAAGTTTCACTAACCTGTCCACCTGAAATCAATGCGTTTGTATTATTATTCAAAATAATATGCATTATGAAGAGGTAAAGTTAGTATATTTGGATGTAGGCGTTAATCGTCGGAACTACTGATCCGATTCAGATTTTTTTATTAATTGGAAGCTACATTATCCCCGAGTGACAAAGGCTATATTTATTGATTTATTTTCCGAACAAAACGCGAGCGTAAATAAATAATCCATTGAAAAATGAAACAACAAAATAACTTTTAATTTTACTTACCATCTTGGGTGAGACCGAAGCCAGATGCGGTACCAGTAGCGCCGTTGAATTGGTTGGTGAGTTCGTTACCAGAGGGCAGGGCAATGGGAGCGATGCTGCCTGTTGATAAATGCAAGTTAATAAGTAACATACCAATGGTCTTGGTAATATTCGCAAGACTTTACATTAAAGAGTAAATTTCATTATTTGAGAAACTTACTTGAGGTACCAACGGCAGACGGTAAGTTGATCATGGCAATGTCGTTACGGGTAAGCGCACTGTTCCAGCTTCCATGCAAGACGACGTTGGAGGTAGCCAACCTGGTACCACCAGTGAATAGACGGATTGAACCAAGGACAACTGTCAAACTTCTGGCCTGGTTGTTACCATCATTCCAACAGTGAGCGGCGGTTAACACCCTCCATGAGTTGAGCAAAGAACCACCGCAGGCGCTCTGCCAGCTTGGCATATTAACGATGAGACCAGCCTGTGAAATAATTATTTAGCTGTAACAGTACGAACACATGACGCGAAGGACACGAATGATAGGTACAAAGCACATATCAAAAATTGTCGTCACCTGGTAAGGGAATTGGCCAAGATTGGCATTAGAACCACCAACTATTCTAGATGGGTTTCGGTCGGCTTCCTCCTCAGCTAGGCGGATTTTCTCGGCTAAAGGTCCACCGATTTTTCGGTGATAATCGTAAGCCGAGTTGTCTTCAAGATCGATCACATCCTCGAGGTTGACGTTCCTCGCGGAGGCGACCGCCGCCAGAGCCAAAAGAGTCACAGCGAAGAACTTCATGTTGCCGGGTGTAATTAATGAATGAAATAACTGTGCTAAAATTAATATTTATATGTTTTTGTTGAAAGATAAGGCTCAGATAATGAATGAAACTTTTAGTATTTTTCACCTATTAATGGATTAAGCAAGCCGTGCACCCGACGGGATTTCCTGAAGATAAGAATGACGAAATTTCATACCAACTTTCAACGATTTAAAAAATCTTTCTTAGTGCCTAGGAACTTTACTATTAAATCGTGCTTCTTCTTGTAGGTTAAGCTGTACAATACCTGCCATAATTTTTTTTTAATGAGTAGATTTCTTATAAATGCAGTCATCAAATTACAATTCTCAATTGTGTCCAATATATTGCTGACATACATTATGTAATGATAAATATTCAATTGATTTGCAGATCTATTATGTAATTCTCAGTATTTGAACTGCCTTGCTGTTTGTCCATCTTGCAATTTAAGCGACTCGCCAAGAGCCATTTTTATTTTAACTTTGTCCCACGCTAAGAATTTCTCCTGTATCGTGGGTGCGTTTACAAACATTTAAAACTCATATACACAAACAGCCAGACCCGGAACAACTACCTGTAGGCCATACAAATATTTATTCCGTGCAGGAATCGAAATCGCGACAAACAGCGCAGCAGGCAATCGGTCACCCACTGCGCCAACCGCGCTGTCATTGCTAACGCTGTCGTTTTTTTCATGAACATCAGATGGTCGACCGTATTAAAAATACGAACGTCTTAAGTAAAACCAAGGTCCTTGGCATAGAGGCTTACTTGATGATACGTCAGCTAAGGTGGTGCGGGTATGTCTCTAGAATGCACGAAGAGAGACTGGCGAAGTGCATCTTCTATTCTGAACTCCTGGAAGGAAAACGGAATCGTGGCGGTCAGTTTTTACGTAACAAGGATGTTCAGAATAGACACTTCAAAAGATGCGAAATTGACCCCTTAGTGTGGGAAAAGCAGGCACAAAATCGACCCGAGTGGAGACGTCGTGTGCATCGGCAGGTCAACGCCTGAGAAGAGAGAAGGTCGCAGCTAGACTTAAAGCGTGATAACCTTAAAACTAGGCCACCTGCTGCTATACCTTACAATTTCGTCAATGGTGTTCTGACATGTCCGCTTTGTGATTTTAAGTTTTCGGCCAAAGTTGGGTATGCTAGCCACTTGAGAGCACATGATAGAGCAGCATACCAAAGCTCTCGCCAACCTCCCTAGAAAGCCATCGAATGCAGTCGCTGTGGCCGAAATCGGCTAGATGGTATCATCATAGATCTTTACGATAAAACAACCTGTACCAGAACATGCTGCTGCATACATATAACAAAGAATACCAAAACAAGGTGACTTTAGAATCAAAATTCTGCTAAATTAGTACCTGTCAAAAACGCTTTGTAATATATTTTTCTAATGTAGGGAAATTGTTAGAAAGTTTTTAAATGGTTTAAATTAGTTACATAATGATCCCTGATTAGTCGATATGGCTTTATATTAATTAGGAATTCCCAATTATGCAACTTGCGCGGGTTTTTTCATTAAACACTCACAATCTTAATCTCGCCGATCATGGACGAGCTGTCATTACGGAAAATTGATTGACATTTGTTACTCCTATAAGTATTTTTTTATGGGTTGCTTCGTCTATTGGTCGCAAGCGCGACTGCTGAGCATGAGGTCTTCGGTTAGACTCCTATGGCAAATTGGTATTGGGTTTTTCCATCAGGAATGGGAAGTTCTAGTATCAGCCGGTATAGTCTGGATTTGCACCCTGTTGATGGCAATAGACTCGCCCCCTATAGGACTACAACAAAACTGGCGATACGTCGCTGCCTCACCCTTCAGGGATTGCAGGCGTGATGTTATGTTATTTTCAGTTTTTACATGATGAAACAAAATACATAATAAAATAGCACCTATATTCTCCGAGAGGCTGGGTAGAGATGTCTAGTAGCACTCTTATTGTATTTTTGGTCCCTTATCACAGCAGGTGTGCTGATTGTCATCAGTTGGTTCAGCACCTAATCCAGACCCCGGGCAAGTCCTAGTGGAAATCCCCAACAACAAAAAATATTTTATTTTCTCCGTACACAATCCTATTAATTATGTAAACGAAATCATCAACAAGTTCGAGGATTCTTAACAAAAGTTTCAAAGTATTCGCGAAAACTTTTCATAACGATTCTCAAAAACAAATTACAACAGCAACCTGAAGCCCGTCTGTTGATAATCCAGACTTCTTTGTCCATCACGGCTTATTTTTTGTTGTTTAAGCAGGTACTTGATGCACTTACAGTTTGCACTAAAGCGTGCAGCAAGCCAACAGCATAACATTAACTAAACAATAATTGTATGCAGTAATTAAGCATAGCTTTAATGCTACACGTAAACATATTTAGATCCGGTTCCTGAGCAATCAGGGCGTTTAATAGATTCATCGCCTGGGTTGTGGGCATATCGAGCAGTTTGGGTAAACACAGAGAGAGCCGCGAACCAGGCTTCGCGATGCACAGGCCAGCGATCGCTGCAGCCGGTCGGGAGCAAACAATGGACAACGAGCTACAGTAGTCACGTCGTCAATTATATTATTTAGTAGTAAATAGTAGTGCATCAACAGCGCACTCTTACGTCTCAGTTCTAACGTGTTGATGCCCACCATTCCCGTGACAAACAGAGTCGGATACAAATAGGGATAGTAACCATATATTTTTTTATTTAGGTACCGAGCAAATTTCTAGAACTAGTAGTGTATGGGTCAGATTTGTGTCGAGAAATTTGGACAGAGGACAGTCAGAGAAATGAGCCATGGTGGCTCAGTGACCTGGGTGTTAATTGTTAGCTTAACAAATAAAGATGTAATGAACGCGAAAGATTTTGATTGAAATAATTAACCGTAAAAACTGAAGCAGATAGATGTTTCCATTACAACTCTATTTGACAGTTTTGATCGTATATTTTTGTTATGTGATTGCAGCAATCGCTGCTCCCATAGAAAGTAAGACTGTAAGTCCATTGCGGGAGAATTCCAATCTATAATTTTGCAATATAATTTTTTGTAACATCATGAGCAAACTACATGGTTTGGTGACGATAGCAGTAGATAGTGTTTCTATTTTGTAAGAAAAACGAAACAGTTGCTTCAAAATCAAAGAAATACAAAATTACTGAAAAATTTACATATTCCTTTAAAAACTCTTCTTATTACTCTAAATAAACAAAGACAATCATGTTTTCTTTGGGTAATTTAATTTATTAACCACAATGGTTTCCGTATGACAGATAGGTATGATTTATCACAGTTTTTTTTAAAGCATTCATAGACGTTGGTTGATCCAGCTGATGTAAGAGGTGACTCTGGCGAAGGCGTCTGGAGCACCAGTTTGGCAACCGCGGGTTGTTCCGAAGGAAGTCACACCAACCTGTTGAAGAGCAAGAAAATTTTAGGATAAAAATTATGAAGCCCATCAAATCTTTCCTGGATTAATTCTATATGACCGTGTCACGTTATTGAATAGTCGAGTTGGTTAAAACTGAACTAATTTGAATTATAGTAGAATCGTATGAATCACGTTACAATTTGTAAAATGGTTCAATGTAAAATGGCGGTTGGTCATGGTGATAATTGGTTCAGTATAATATTAACTGCGTCTAAGACCCATTTTACGAATTGTGACGTGATTAATTTTATTATGATTCCGCTAAAGCGACCTTTTTAAGCCTCCAGGTTAATTTTGAAACATTTGAGTTTGAGAATCATAATTATAAGTGATAAAGTTATGTACCAAGATACGCCTGCCGTTACTGTTAACGACGAGAGGACCACCGGAGTCACCGTGGCAGATTGCTCTGCCATTGGCACCACTGGTGCAAATGTTTGAAGGTTGAACGAGGATCTGGAAAAATGCGTCCCATTGGCGGCACACGGCGTTGGTGATCACGGGTAAGTTGACGTGGCTCAGATCACCACTGACACGTCCACCTGAAATCATATAAGTTATTTTGATTCCAGTTAAGTAAAGTATCATGAAGCATTTTTATCAAAATGTTATAATGTTAGTTTTTCTTACCATCCCTGGTGAGACCGAAGCCTGATGCGGTAGCAGTAGCGCCGACGAATTCGTTGTTGAGCTCATTACCAGAGGGCAGGGCGACGGGGGCGATGTTGTCTGTTGATAACAGATATTAACTTATTTTCAAACATAGCTTAGCTTAAAGAACGATATTAATTCACTTTGTCAACTCAACTGCCGCATTTTTTGATAATTTTCGTAAGACTTTACAGTTACACAATATGTTAACTTCGCGATTTGAGTAACTTACTTGAGAAACCGACACCAGACGGCAAGTTGATCATGGCGATGTCGTTGCGGACTAAACCCGGGTTCCAGCTCCCGTGCATGATGACGTTTGTGGTAGCCAACCTGGTACCACCTCTGAACAGACGGATAGAACCGAGGACCACTGTAACACTTCTGGCCTGGCTTTGACCGTCGAACCAGCAGTGGGCAGCGGTTAGTACCCTCCATGAGTTGAGCAAAGAACCGCCGCAAACACCGTGCCCACCTGGAATCTCGAGAATGAGACCAGCCTGTGAACACACAAAAACGATTTAGCTGTTGTAATATAGGATTTATTTAGATTGTTAAGGGTCTACTGTCTACACACTATGCCTTTGGCCTCGCCCTCGCTTATATCGCTGTCATAATTGCACTTACATAAGGTATCATTGTTCAAAATCTCAGCGGTACGAGCTACGGGCGCGCCGGCATGTGTAATTATGTACCGTCAAAGTGTGGGTGAGCCGTCAATACTATTTAATGAGAAATGGTTCAAACCTGGTAAGGAAATTGACCCGGACTTGAAGTAGAACCACCGATTATTCTTGACGGGTTCTGGTCGGCTTCCTCTTCAGCTTGGCGGATCTTCTCGGCCAAAGGTCCACCGATTTTTTGGTGATAACCATATGCGGTGATCTCTTCATAATCGATCACATCCTCGAGGTTGACATTCCTCGCAGAGGCGACCGCCGCCAGAGTCAATAGAGTCACAGCCAAGAACTTCATGTTGCTGGGTCTAAGAGTTTAATGCAATAACTGTGCGATGTGTGTGAACTTTATATACCACAACATATAAGTAGATAGATAGATAATGCCCAGATAATGATTCTTCTATCAGTGGATTAAATAAGTTAACAGAAGCTCAAATTGGGCTTTCCCTGTGTCTAGCCCACAGGGAAAGCCCAATTTGAAATTAATCGTCGTAGAAAGCAATCATCGTTTTCAATTAATTTGCAGAGATTTTTACTATGTTGAAAATCATAATAGCATAGCATAATCAGCCGATAATGTTCCCACTGCTGGGACACCGGCCTCCTCTCTATGAGAGGGAATGGGCTATAAATCCACCACGCGGGCCCGATGCGGGGTGGTGACCCGGTGCGGGTTGGTTGTTGGAAATCGTCTCCTTTTTTTGAAGTTGAAATCTGCTCGATTTTTTTTATTACCGTTATTTTAAAATTACACTGCCGGTTGATCTCATCAAAATCAGTCAAACTGTATGTACGTGGTTGTAAGGGCCTCAAGATCTTTTGTCTGTCGGTATTATCATTATTAGGAGTGAATTGATGACGACAATCGTCATCAATTGTGTTGTTGTAATAATGTAACGTTCTACGGTGTAACGCTGTACACCAACGTATCATTTCATTGAATTGATTGACTCTGCATGTGACTGTTACGTAGGTAATGACTCTTTTTTACAGTCGAGTAAGAAACAATGTGACACTGGTGCCTACCCTGAAGAATAAAAAGAAGTGCCATCAAATTTAGATTTCCCTCAATTCTTTATCGTGAAAGTAATGATCTCTTCTTTCGTTCAAAATATTTTGGTTGGTTTCTGTGATAATCTTATTTGTCTTTTCGGAATGTCGACTCCTCTAATTGCAATTAATAATAAGAAAACATTATGTAATGTAAAATATTTCACAGAATAGGTCCTATTATTATTATATATCCGAAGCAAGGCCCGATATGCCGAAGAAATTCTATTTTGATTCGCTCGATATTCATTCTATAAATAAATACCTTTGGTAGGCATAGGGTATATTAAGGGTTAGGTCTACATTTATGGTCTACATAATTATGTTCGGTTAACATAATATGGTTAGGTCATAGAATACTTCTTATTCCGGTAGTATGTTATGTATGTTGTGACCTCCACGCGAACAGAATCGCGGGCAAAAGCTAGTAAACATAAGGTTGTTATCTTATTTAAAGAACAATACTTAGAATTTTAGTATGGTTACCTAATCAAAGTGAATTTCTAAAATGTAAAAACCAACAAATCACGCTCATGCGGTGATATTTTACCAACTATCATGGAAAAGCTATTTTATTCTAAAACGGGTTTTTTTAAGCGTAAAAAAGTAAATAAAAAATATTAATCACAACTATGAAACTATTTCAAAATTAACTTGTTTCTTAGTTATTCTTCCTGGCTTATAAAATGATTTTACATTTTTGATTTAATCTTAAAATGGTTTATGTCTTCCAAGGTACATTGTCCCGCACGCAAAATCCGCGCTTTGGACGTGGAGTTGCGGACACCAGCCAGTTATACAATACAAGGTACATTGTCATGGAGTAATGGCAGGCTTTCAAGCGTCGGTGGAGGTAATTTTACTGCTATGCCATTTTGCCATTATTTACTAAACATTTTTTCTTATTACCCTAATAAGAGCCATCTGTGGAGTTGGGCCGTTCGAATCATAAAGACTTCTATTAAAAAAAATAGGCTTACTCACTCTCACCAGTACAAGAAGTGGGAATATTTGTCAGAAAACACCAAGATCTCTATAATAAAGCCTCAAAAAATAAAAGATTTATCTCAAGGTTCTCCCACTCGTCTTGCTATCACAAGAAGCAGGAGCTCACTTTTCCCAAAATAACTGCTCCTTTATGTCTGTCAAAGTCTACAACAAAATCCTAAACAAATAAGAGAACTCCCATTTAATTATTAAAAAAAAAACAACTTAAAAGATGGCTGGATAATAATGTATTTCACACAATAAGTGAGTTTTCAGCCTTTAAACCAAGCTGTATCTAATGGTTTTACTGTACCTACCAAGTTAACATATTTATTTGTTTTTTTTTGAGTAAGTAACATTACTACGTAATGTAAATATTTTAATAGGTACTTACTATTTTTTTAGTTTAATTTGTAACTCTTGCTTAATCTAAACTTTAATTGTTAGCTTAGTTTCATTTATATGCTGAAATTTAGTAAGCGGAATATGTAGAACCTATTAATTATCTTTAACACCTCAATGTACTATATTTCACGCAAATAAAGATTATTATAATTCTTTTCATTCCATATTATTTTGCAGCCAACCCCGGGAACTAAGTCTTGATCCTTGCCTTCGTCTTCCATCACGGTTTTCACAAGTTACTTGTGAGAGGGACGATAGTAAGTAAGAAATCAATGACAGGGTTAATAAAAGGAGAAAAAGAGAGATCGTGACTGCTGGGATTACGAGTATTAATTCTATCCTATCCTACTTTAAAAAGACCAATTATTGTATTTGTAATCACGTTTTCTAAAACGGCTCTAACGATTTCGATGAAAGTTGCAATAGGTCTTCGTATTTGGGAAAATTCGTTTTCTCTATTTTCACCCGCCTAGATAGTGAAGTATGGAAGCAGATGACATGCTGCGCCGACCCCAAATAAATTAGAATTAGAGCAGGAAAATGATGATGATGAGAAAGGCACAATAAATGAAAATAACGTAACGTTGGTATTACAAATAAAAATTTATTCGAATCATTATTGAAGCAGTATCACAGAGGTTGACTTAGAGTATTCAGAGGCGTTGGTTAATCCAGCTAATGTATGAGGTCACTCTAGCGTAGGCTGCAGGGTCACCACTTGCGCAGCCGCGGCCAGTTCCGAAAGAGGTCACACCGAGCTGTTATGAAAAAATAAGTTAAGCATAAGCAATGCTGTTTAAAATAAAACTAAATATTTTATCGAAATCATAACAATCACACTTCTCCAGAGACAGGATTTTAATTAATGTGAATAAAAGTGATAAAAACATGATTTACTCACAAGGATATTTCTGCCATTGCTGTTTACAACCAGAGGACCGCCGGAGTCACCTTGGCATGTGCCTCTGCCACCAGCACCGCTGGTGCAAATGTTTGAGGGTTGGATGAGGAGTTGGAAGAGAAATGTGGCTTGACTGCATACAGAGTTCGTGATCACAGGTAAACTGACGTGGCTCAAAAACTGGTTCACGCTGAGATCTTCGCCTGTGGAGATAATTTTGATGATTTCCATTCATTTGTAACAAAATATCCTAAACACAATAGCATTCAATTTGAAAAATATTTCTTACCATCCCTAGTGCGACCGAAGCCGGATGCAACTGCGGTAAAGCCGACGAATTGGTTGTTGAGCTCGTTACCAGAGGGCAGGGCGATGGGAGCGATGTTGTCTGTTATTATTAACATAAAAAGCAATCAATCTTATCAACAAGTGTAAAATCCAAAAATTAAGTAATGGTGAAAACCAGATTCGCTACTTTGACGCTAATTCAGAATCTGTTAATAGTTCAAGCTAGACTCTGAGCTTAGCTGGCGTTCGTAGAGTGAGCGGATCGTGGTCTATAGGATCAAGTAGAATCATGTCTACGCTGTAATATATGTTTGTATTGAGGACAGTTCAGATCATCATCATCAAAAATAGCTATCCTATCTTACTCTGGCTGTCTTGAAGTTTCTTCGTTCCGTTGTCACCGAAGATAATAAAGTCATAGCCATAAACATGTTGCCGTTACTAAGAACCAAATAATAATCTGCTGCAGTTAATGTTTATATACTTTAGAAGATAGATATGAATAGATCTACCTAATGGATTAAAACTTATCAGGGAAAGACGACTGCGGATGTCGATGAAGGTATATTTGCTTATCTGTTAGTATAGGGATTTTCGACATTATTTTTGCGCAATTCAAGTATGTTATGTTATGTTTCTTTTAAAAATATGCTTAATTATTCAGCATTACACTTACCGGCGACTAGCTGGCGATTGAAAAATCTCACGTCTACACACAGATTTGAACTGCAAAGTCGCCCGCTATATTCTTGAAGAATCAAGAAAAATTTGATAAATAGTTTTTGTGAACTTTTCAAACATTTTTTGGAAAAAGCTGCTTCAAAATTTGTTGTCACACAGTTTATCGCTAAAAAAGATTTCACGTGTTGCACTTGATTGGGTTTTTTTATTATACTTCGACAATCTTAATCTATCATTATGTTAGGTGATACTGTTTATCAATCACTGTTTACATTTGTGGTGGTGTTTAAGATTTTGACAGCCTGTTTTTTTGATAAAAAAATGAACGCGTTGAGGTCGGTTTTTTGCTCGATGAACATTTTTGGTCCTTGAGCACATAAAAAAATAAATAAAAAATTGAATTCGGTATTTGTTTGTTCGGAGCCATCCAAACAGCAGACATAATGTACAAGATATTATCAAATTTAATAATTTAAAGAGATAAGAAACATGTCACGCTTATACGGTAATCTTTATCAACTATCATTGCAAAAGCTTCTTATATCTCAAGCATTTTTTTAAGCATTCAAAAATTACGATTTGGAATATCAATCAAAATTAGGCCTATTTTGAAATGGAACTTGTTTCAATAGTGATCAATCTATCTGTTTATTATTTTAATATACAGGGTGGTTGGTAATTGTGTGCATTCTTTGAAATAGGTGATTCAATGATAGAATAATATAATAATTGCAACAATTTTGACGCGATAACTTGGGGTCCAAACTGGGTTGTTTTTGAGAAAACGAAGTTTTAAAGTTTGGTAAGTTGGTTTTGGAAATTTTCCCACTCTTCACCATAAACTGCTGCTTGTGAGAAATCTACGCCGTTCAAATTGTTAAAACTGAAACATTTCTGATAGCTCATGAACGAATAAATTCTTCGAATAACAATTTTTTGTAGGCAGTTTTCTAAAAATAAATGTATTGTCATGCAAATTACAAGGACGACTTTCTTGTTATATTAGCTTTCTAAAATGGTAGCCAATTTTAGTAAGTAAATGACCAGAAAACAGCCGTTGTTCCTGACATGGTACTATTTAAATAAAACTGTGTAGGATAGTTTTTCGATGCACGTCTTCCTTGTTGCCAATTTTCTTGCTATCACTATGTGATGTTAGCTGTTTGACTTAATGCGCCGGGTCCTGATCGATCAGATCAGGTAAAATCTGTCTCTATCTGATGTATTTTAATCAACCCTATCAGACAGTCAAAGCAGCATTCTTGGGCTATTATTTATTGCTTGCGGTGCAATGATTACTAGTTTACATTCCATTATTATGTCGACTACCTCACAAGTAAAAACAAAATCCTCCTTGATTTCTTCATCTACATAGTTTAGCTAAGATATGATTCCTAAAATGATGTGCTTATAGCACAGCTATAGGTACATTAAGCACAAGAATGGGGGAAAATAGGTAACAAACAGATTGGAATACGAATTAATATTTATTAGAATCATTATTTATTTTTTCTCAGAGATTAATTTAGAGTATTCAGAGGAGTTGGTTAATCCAGCTAATGTATGAGGTCACTCTGGCGTAGGCAGCAGGGTCACCACTTGCGCAGCCGCGGCCAGTTCCGAAAGAGGTTACACCGATCTGTTAAAGTAAAAAAAAATAAAGCATTGCGTTTTAGAATACACCAAAATATGTTTTTTTCAAATACCCTATCTTTATCTAAATCGCAAAAGTCACAATATGTGCAAATCCAAGATGTGGAAGAAAACAATAAATAATTGAAGGATACACGATTGACATACCAGGATATTCCTGCCATTGCTGTTAACGACGAGAGGACCGCCGGAGTCACCCTGGCAGGTGCCCCTGCTACCAGCGCCGCTGGTGCAAATGTTTGAGGGTTGGATGAGGAGTTGGAATAGGATTGTGGCCCTGCTGCACACAGCGTTCGTGATCACCGGTAAACTGACGTGGCTCAGGAACTGATTAACGCTGAGGTCTTCCCCTGTGAAAATACGACATGCATAAATACAGATGAAAAGTAATAGAATATTGAACAACCTATCTTTTTAAATACTGCTGGGATAAAATCCAACATTGTTTTTTACCGATTTGTAAACAAATAATAAAAAAATCACATCAAAATTATGTTTCTTACCGTCCCTGGTGCGACCGAAGCCGGATGCAACAGCGGTAGCGCCGACAAACTCGTTGTTGAGCTCGTTACCAGAGGGCAGAGCGATGGGAGCGATGTTATCTGTTAATAAACGCACGTTTAAATAAAAAAATGTCCTTGCTCCATACCATAGTATACACACATTATACCAAAAGAAATAAAGGTTTAAAACTCACTTGAGAAACCGACGTTAGAAGGCAAATTGATAATGGCAATGTCATTGCGGATTAGGGAAGGGTTCCAGCTTGCGTGCATAACGACGCTAGAGGTAGCCAGCCTAGTACCGCCACTGAACAGACGGATTGAGCCAAGGACAACCGTGAACCTCCAGGCCTGGTTTTGCCCGTCGAACCAGCAGTGAGCAGCGGTGAGCACTCTCCATGAGTTGAGCAAAGAACCACCGCAGGCACCCTGCCGATTGCCGCTAAAGTCAGCGATGAGACCAGCCTGTTAAAAAATGTCAGAGTTATAAAATAGAAGTATTATTTCCTAGTTTTTATTGAAAGTGTCAATTCAATATCTTCTGAGAAATAATCAAACGATTTATGACCTGGTAAGGGAACTGTCCAAGGCTGGAAGCTGAACCACCGACGATTCTGGATGGATTTTGGTCGCCTTCTTCCTCAGCTTTTCGGATTTTATCGGCCAGAGGAGCACCGTATTTACTGAGGTATCCGAACGCAGTGTTCTCTTCAACATCGATCACATTCTCGAGGTTAAAGTTTCTTGCGGATGCAACAGCCACCAGAGCGAAAAAAGTCAGAACGAAGAATTTCATGTTGCCGGTACTAAGAAACACTCACAAATCTGCCATTGCTTCCTTACAGTCGATATTTATATGCTTAAAAAGTAAGATAATAATCATGGTACTCCCCAAGGTTTTGGTATCGGAGAATTAAGAGATTATAATGGGTTTAACGAGTATTTGATAAATTAATTACTTTAAAGCAATCGATTAGTATCAATCTTATCAACCAGTGTAAAATTCAAAAATCAAGTAATGGTAAAAACCAGATTCGCTACTATGACGCTAATTCAGAATCGGTTTTTAGTACAAACTAGACTCTGAGCTTAGCTGACTTTCGTAGAGTGCTCTGACTTTGAACGCGGATCCTGGTCTATAGGATCAAATCATGTCTACGCTATGTTGGTATTAAAGACAGTTCCGGTCATCATCCATTAGGAGAATAATCCTATCAAACTTTGGCTGTCTTGAAGTTCAACACATCGTGGATGTCGACGCCGCCAATGACAATCTAATTATAGCTATAAACTTTATGTTGCCGGTACTAACCATCAAAAATAAATAATATACTTTTATTCCAATTTACTTTAGGAGAGTGGTATGAATAGATACCTAATGACAGATAGTATCAATAGATTACAAATTTATCAGAGAAAGACGACTGGGGAAGTCGATGTAGGTATATTTGTTTATTTGTTAGCAAAGTGATTATTTTAGCCCAATTCAAGTCTGAGATTTATCTTTCAAAATAATATGGTTAGTTATTCAGCATTAGCATAGCAGGGCATTTCAAAATCTCACGTCCACATCACATGCAGATTTGAACTGCAAAGTCGCTAGGTGTCCTTGAAGAATCAGTAATAAATAAATAATGGGTTTGTTGCAAAAACTTGTATAACTTTTACACTAAATCTTACGTAGGGACCTTCTTGATATACCTGTGCTAGGAGATCTCGCTCTTGAATGACAAATATTGTATTGGTAAATAAAAGTGTACAAGTACAAGAGAAAAAAGAATTGAAACAAAAAATTACAACTAAAAACTAAACAAGACAAGACTTGAACCGTACTAAATAAAAGAAAAAAGAAAAATAACCTCAAATAGTAGTGTGAATGTGTGCGAACCTGTGAGTGTGTGTATGCCTGTGAGAGCGTGTGTGTATATGTGTGTTTGTCTTCTCTTAACTTCATATTGAGGATGCTTGCAGCAATAATCCAATATCATCATAGGTCTTCTTCAGTTTTAGCCATTGAACTATTGCCTTTTTGCAGTCTTTGGTACTCATGGGATAGAGGTTAATTATTTTATTTATTTTATTTTATTTTAACCGGTACTAACAAATACCTACGAATCTATAATTGCTTTTCTAGAGTTGGTTTTAATATGCTTAAAAAAATTGATAATGATCGTGGTACTCCCCAAGATTTTGCTATCATATAATTATAAGAGATTAAAACTGGTTTTACACATACATATTATTTCAAAATAAGTATCTATCTTATCGCCAAATGTAAAATCCGAAACTCACATGCCTATTGATAAAAACCAAACTTGCCAAACACGTAAAGTTACCCTAATTTAGAAATAGGTATATTTCAAACTGGACATTGCGGCCTGGAGGGTGCGTAATGATCTTTTGTGGCCTTGCCATGGCCACTGTCCTGCTCGAGATCAAGGTAATAAGTAATGTATGAGAAGGGGTAAAGTAAGTCATGCGGGTCAACATCGGGCCTTGGGACCGTGAAAAACTTAGCAAGTTTTTTAGCCCCCTGGCCAAAGGCAGCTGAAGAGAACACTGTTGTTTTAGTAAATAAGATGTTGACCCAGACCTCCATGAGGAATATGATATATGATAGAATACTGGCATTGAACACAGTTCCAGTCATGGTTAATTAGGAGTGGAGCATCTAGTTCGAATAGGAAGCAGTTCGGTGGCGACGACCTTAGGGCCACGCATATTTAAGTTAACCTTAAATCGTTCCCCCAGACATTGTAATATTTTCGGTGTGGTGTGGCATAGAAGGACACTGGTGCATTCATTGTCACCTGACTCGACTGTAAGTACAGCCAAGTCAGGTGACAAGCACCGGTGCCAGGGACCTATTGCCGGGACTGCCGGGGATAGGCAAAACCCGAATAAATGGAATCATTTTCACTAGAAAATAAAGAAATGATTGGCCAAATTAGCCATTCCTCATTACATACTTCTTGAAGAAAAAGTGATTTATTATGAGAAATGAATGAGAATGTAGTGTGCACTGAAAATATAAATTGGTATTCCTACTTAATATTATAAATACGAAAGTTTGTGAGGATGAATGGATAGATGTTTGTTACTCTTTCACGCAAAAACGGCTGAACGGATTTGGATGAAATTTAGCATACGGATACTTTTTATCCCGGTGGTATGATCCCGTGGGACAATTATCGAAATCCACGCGGGCGAAGCCGCGGGCATAAGCTTGTTAGTGATAAGAAACCAATGAATGAAATCATGAATGAAAAATTATTATCTGATTAAGGAAAAGGGTCAATAAATTGTTTGTAATGTTGATATGTTTGTGTGTTGTAATGTGATTGCTGTCGCTTGATATTAAGCTTACAGATTGCTTAATTTTGATTAATGATCATTTAATTTTGTTCTGAACGATTGTGACTTTACTTGTCTTTTTTACAAATGGCTTCCGAATTTCAAATGAATAAACAAAGTTATGGAAGAGACCAATATAGATAAAACAGGGACCACCTCGCAGGGAAATCTATCGCGGGGTGGTCCCAACACACAACTTTCTCCTTGTTTAGGGTGGTTGAAACAGGGAAACTGAAGAAAAACCATAAAGTTTTTAATGAGAAACTCATTACAGCTATTAATACATTTTTCGCGAGTATAGGTATGATGATGCCATACCTATCATCAGAAGATAAACGGTAGATGAATGGCCAACTGATTAAATTAAAACCGTGTTATATAATTGTTGTGTATTATATTGTGTTGTATAATTATGTAAACGATTTATAAGTATAAATATTATCATATTTTTTCTGTTTCTCACCTTTTGTTCTACTGTTATGAGCGTTAACGACTTACGGCATTTCATACAAACTCTCAAGTCCCTTTTTTTCGAAATGGCTGAACCGATTTTAATGAAAGTTCATACGCATAAGTAGGATACATAAGTCGAAATGTCTTTAAAAAAAAAGATAATTGGAAATTTCTGTTTCTATGGAAAATCTAAAATCGGTCTAATTTAGCTGTACCACTATTTTTCGAAAATGTTCTCTGATAACTTTTTAGATCTATTTAGGTATCTTGCTTATGCGTATAAAGTTTCATTAAAATCAAATAAATCAGTCATATCGAAAAAAAAGGACTTGAAAGTTTGTATTAAATGCCGTAAGTCGTAAACGCTCAGGATCAGTCAACGCAGACTGGCTTCGGGCATGAACCGGCAACCCCCTTATAAATACAGACTGAAGTATCTGTCAATGTCCTTGGTTGGAGTCGCATCCGCATTATTGTCCATCGTGTTTTGCCATAACTGCTGATGGTATTCAACCACGCATGTAGAAATATTGCTGTTCTATCCCTGATAAACACTAGGATATCCATTTTAGATTATTGTGTCAAAAACATGCCGCGCAAAATGAGTCGCAGCTCAAAAGTTATGAGTTGGTGTGCACGAGGCCTAAGAGATATTCTATAATTGTGTCACCTTCTTTCTACAAGGGGTTGACTATATTCTCATAGATATACGCTATCTGAAGAAAGAGACCTTAAGTAAGACCGGTTTCCCCACGAAATAAAAGGTTAGGATAGGCTGTCCTTTTTGGTCTCACGATGATTTTGCTACGGTTCTCCGTAGCAGGTAGCTACGAGCGTACTCGTGCTACGCAGCTCGTCAGCGCTACGGTTTTTGTTCAAAACAAAACCGTACAGCAAGACTCAATTTCCATTCATGTTTTCGGCTACAAATCTTAAACAGATAAGATTGTCAAAAATGTGTGTTTAAAAATCCATTCATAATGATACAGGCTTGGTATTTTTTATCATAATAATTCAAACACTATCTACTTAAACACTTACTATTATTTTAAATCCTTGGGTATGACAAGGTTTTATTATCACACGACTTCCTGTCATGCGTTTTTTTTTTCTCTTTCCAGAACGAATTTAGCTAAGTACTTCTAAAATGTTGTCTTATTCGGTTCCAAGGCATATTGTGGAGAATGGTAAATCTTACCATTTCAGGCAAAACCATTTGCTAGAAACATTTATTAAACCTGGCATACAACCATTACAAAATAACAAAATGACATGCTTATTTTTTCATGAGAAAGACTCCACTGCTTAAGCAAATAGCCGTGTCTCTGATCACGAGGATTGTGATGACACATGAATTTGCAATCGCCGCGTTCATTTGTTTGAAAAATCAGAGGCGACATCTGCCGGCATGACCACGCATTCGCGGTCGTTGAACAACATTAACGTGACGATTGCGTACTAACGTTTTGCGGAGAAGGAGCAGAATTAACGCTTTGTCAAATATCCTTATAGTTTCGTTCACACCACGATGAAAACTTTGAGCGATGATTCGAAATGTGACGGCGGCGTGCATTCAGTGCAGGAGCACGTCTCGCGCCGCAGTGTAAACGACCCCTTAGCTAAGCTTTATTTAGCTCACATAAGATTTATTCAGAAGGAAAAAAAATGTATATAAAGACAGAAATTAATCAATCAAAATCAGACATTTATTATAAATCTTAAATTATAATGGAGGAGGGTGTGGTGAGTGTAGTTGTGAGTGAGTGGAGTGGTGAGTGTTTATTGGTCGATATGTTTGTTGAAAAAGTCCATAAAAGAGGTGACCCGAGCAAAGGCAGCCGGTAAACCAGTCGAGCAACCCAAACCGGAACCGAACGATGTGACGCCGATCTGTTAAGAGAACAAGAAAATCAAATAATTACAAAAGAATAGCATTATAAAGGTTTATATTAGCTACTAGCTTATGCCCGCGGCTTCGCCCGCGTGGAGTTAGGGAATTGCCCACGGGATCTTACTTCTGGGATAATAAGTAATCTATGTATCTATCTATAATACATACATAGATTTACATGTACTTGCTTATAACTTGCAATTATTAGTTTAAAGTTATATCAATTAAATTAGATACGTGAAATGGATGTGATGTGTGTGTGTGGATGTGTGATGTGTGGTGTGTGTGTGTGATGTTTTGTGTGATGGTTTGAGATTGGACATCGGATTTACTGGATTTTATCTGAAGAGTATGTACACAAATTTTCAAGTCAATCGACCCCGAGAGTAAAAAGTTTCACAGAAAATTCAACACCCCATTTCACCCTCTAAGGGGTAGGAATTTCGAAAAACTGAAACTTACTCTTCTTTCCTATTTTTATATCTTTGGGACCCGCGGTTTGGGCTGTGCGTCGGTATTTCAGTCAGCCAGTCAGGACATGGAATTTTAAAGTGATTGATGATTTTGGAAAAACTGTGATACACGTGTCTCATCATTTTAACTGAAGTATTTGTAGACACATTTTCAAGTCAATCGACTCCGAGAATAAAAAGTTTCACATAAAATTCAAAACCCCATTCCACCCTATCAGGGCTGGAATTTAAAAAAACCCTTTCTTAGTGGATACCTACTCTTCACAAAGAGTACACTGTCCAAATTTCATGTCTCTAGGACCAGTGGTTTGGGCTGTGCGTTGATGTATCAGTCAGCCAGTCAGAACATTGAATTTTAAATTGGGGGATGATTTTGGAAAAACTGTGATACACGTATCTCATCATTTTAACTGAAGTATATGTAGACACATTTTCAAGTCAATCGACTCAGAGAATAAAAAGTTTCATAGAAAATTCAACACCCCATTTCACCCTCTTAGGGGTGAAATTTCGAAAAACCCTTTCTTAGTGGATACTTACTTTTTACAAAGAATACACCCTCCAAATTTCATGTCTCTAAGACTAGTGGTTTGGGCTGTGCGTTGATATATAAGTCAGTCAGTCAGTCAGTCAGGACTTTGAATTTTATATGTATAGAAGATCTTGGCTGGTTTATTTTGTCCTCATTGGTCTAGCTAGTGAGTCCTATGTGGTACAGTGCCACGTTGTTCAAGCTGATTCCTGGCGTCGACCTGGATAGGGTTTTTAAGCTTTTTTTGTTTCATTATCAAAAGTGTATTCCCTGCATGCTGGTGGTCAGGATCCCCTTTTGAAGATGTTGGTGGATTCTGGCTGGCTGTGTGACTAACTGTTCGACAACAAAGGAAGTTATGTCGATGATGATGTCACGTTGTCCGAAGGCTGTGCTGACGTTTAAGTTAGGGATCACCAGTACCTATAGAGGAATGAGGCACAGGCTGTATAGTTCTTAATCCTCCATTCGTATGGCTGGAGGATCTTTGAAACAAATGAGAGGATCCTTCAATGAAAAAAGAAGATCTTCCGACCATGCTGTGTTGAATCTGATGGGCTAATCCCCGACGGTTGTTGTATATGTGTATCCTTATCACGCGGATAACTTTGATTGTGTGGTACTGGATTTTGATTCACGTTCGTATGTAGCAAGATAGATGTCGCTATAGTCGCAAGTGCGATTAGTGCAAATGTTGGTGTGCTATAGGTACACCTCTGTCTCACCCTTCGGTAAAATAGGCGTGATGTTATGTTATGTATAAAGTGTACATACCAATACAGGTTTGTCACTACTGTTAAAAGCTAGTGGACCACCAGAGTCACCCCTGCAAACGCTGGTGCCTCCCAAACCGCTTGTGCAGATGTTGGATGAGTGGAGATTCAGAGGGAAGGCTAAACGGCAAATACTGTTGCTGATCACATTCAGGCTCACGTGGCTCAAGGCTTGGTTATCTGAGATGGAATCATCTGGAAACGGAAACGTCAGGAGTAATGAAATTTAAAGCAGCATTTTGAAAGGAAAAAATGTGCTTGAAATAGGAGAATAGATTTTCGCTCAACAATATTTTTGAATAAACTAAAATATAAATTGCAAAAAACTTGTCTGTCTGTCCGTTCGTTTAGTTTTTCTAAGCAATTTTGATGAAGTTTTCATATCTGTTGAAGAATTTATTCCGAAAAGTTCATATTTAACTTAGTTGTATCACAGAGAACACGATGTTTAATAAATGTCGCGACATCAGAATTCTAATGAAATTCGCGAAACCAGCGCCCACCACGAAATTTTTTAGGTACGTACTGTCACTAGTCCAACCGAAGCCAGAAGCAACTGCAGTGTCTCCAACAAAGTCATTTTTGAGTTGAGACCCAGAAGGAAGACCAATGGAAGATATGATGTCTGTAAAATTAAAAACAACAATTATTATAAAATCGTTTGTGACTATCGAAAATTCTTTATTGAACATTAAACAGCATAAAGGCGCCGCTCCACAATAGGCCACAGCTGCGCCAGGTGTCAGCTTCGCATTGTATAAACATACCGACAGGATCGTCCGGACAAATCGGGAATGCGTGGCTTGCAAACAAATGAACCACGCGACTAACATGAGTTACTCGCCGTGAATATTCTATGTCAGTGGTTGATCGAGTTAACAAACGACAAATAAGAACTTCAGTTTAAAAACTTGCATTTACTAACAACCAACCTGAGTAAACGACGCTTGTAGGCAGGTAGACAACACCGACATCATTGCGGGCCAAAAGAGGGAACCAATTAGGGTGTAAAACGACAGCACTGGACTGCAGCCTGGTACCGCCAGAGAAGAGAGTGATGGAACCGAGGACAATGGTGAATATCCAAGCCTGGTTTTGACCGTCATACCAGCAGTGGGCAGCGGTGATGACCCTGTTAGGGCTGACTAGGGAACCTCCGCAAACACCCGTGCCTGTGATGGTGGCGTATTTAGCAAGGAGACCAGCCTACAGAAATACGGTAGCAAAATTAATTCATAAATTCATGTTTTGTTATTGTTAAAGACATTCATCAAGATTCAAATTTATTTTCAGTGAAGACAATATTTCTCAACAATAAGAATGTGTTTTGGAAGAGGGATACTATGTTCACGTACCTGGTATGGGATGGTTCCAAGTTGTGAAGGATTACCACCAACGATCCTTTGGGGGTTCTTCTGTTCCTCCGCTTCACGGATTTTTTCGGCCAATGGGATCGCATAATTCTTGATGTAGCCATAGACAGGGCTTTCAGCGGCTTTTACTTCTTCAGCGGAGGCAAGGGCTGCCAGAGCTAATACAAATAGGACCTTCATTATGATGTTTATAAATCACCGTTTGTAAAAATAATTAATTCCAAGTTTATTTATATGAAACTGTTATCTTCAACGGATGATTATCGTTGATGAAATGCATTGTTGCTCAATGAGATGACATACTTAGCGCGGTATTCTAACCAACTACGTTGTTTGCTAGTCCTTGCTTCATTTTTAATTTTGTTGTTTTTGTCGTTATAATATAATAAACAATTGTATAAATTAATAAAACCTTTTGAGAAAACTGTACCCTGGACTGGGAAAAACTATTACCAATACTTCTCTGATAGACGTGTTCCTGAGGAATTTGTTCCGAGACTGATTCTCCCCACCTAAAATGAAGAAGTGCGAAGTGGTGGTTAGAAATTTAAAAAGTGTCACTACTAATCATAGTTTATATTAATTGTACAGCCTCATGTTAATGAGATTTGGTTGGCTGTTGTTATTTCCGTCAACACCAACAGCTAGTTATAATGAGTTTTGATAGAATGTTAGTAAGTAATTTATGTGTTGGTGAAATCTGTGAGCTTTAAACATACAGGGTGGAAGGAACACCGACGCACAAACGCTTACCACGTATTCAATACATGATTCTGAAACCCAAAAAAAACAGCAGATTCCTACAAAAGTGACTACAACGCATGGAACGGCTGATTTTTTTTAAGCTTCCCTGAGGACAGTTCCTGTAGCCGACTCAGTAAAATTTATAGTAGAAAATCGTCTTAAAACGATTATAAAAGAAAGTAAGTAACAAATGCGTTTGCCAAAAGGACCTCCGTTCAACGTATTATCAAATGTGTCATCTGCAAGAGTACCCAATTGGTTCAGGATATGCATGCTTTATCATGTATCCTGTCGGTCGTCCTTCCATTGTATCCACCCTAAAAGAATAATATTTATATACCATACTACGTATTATTCGTATTAGATTATTTACCTTTACTTTCCTCTGACAAAGAAAACACGAGGATTTCCCCACACAGCACAAAGGCTTTGCTGTTGACTCATACATTAAAAAGGTGCACTGATGTTAGAAGTAGGTAGATTAACAAACGATTAATCGGTATTACCCACGGTGGAAAAAACTTTTATTATCTATGTAAGTCAATTCTTAGATTAGATTGAAAAAAAAACGGGTTAATGCGAATCAGACTCATGCACTGAGGTTCTCGCTTTTTTTTTAAATACTGCAATACAGTATATTCCATAAAAAATTAAACTGGCCAGAGAAAAGTCTTGAGTGGATAGATAAGCATATGTAGCAATAAGATTCCGTTCCATTGGAACGCTTTGGATACGGTACCCTAAGAATACTGGGTTTTTGTGAAGACATCAATCTATTATACTCATCATCAGTTTATCAGTCATAGGATTGCTCCTAGGAAATTCTGTTTCATTGCTATTACTTTTTAGTTGTCGTTACTTATTTCTTATTCAAACAAAGCCACAGCTCTTTGAAATTTTATATTTAAAGATCCTGAAGACTGGTCTTACAGCCAGTTACAGATTTACAATTTAATAGCTATACGATACAGCAGCAGCTAAGTGTACAGCGTGGATGAGTGTGTAGGAGTGTGCATGAAGAGTTGTAAATCGGTGTGTGAGTATGTTATAGTGGTGTGTGGTGATTGTCTGTATGCCTTCTGTCCAATTCCTTTCTTCTGTTATTCGAAGACTGCTGATTTATGTTGTTTTTTATTGCGATTTTTGTGCTTGTTCAGTACTTTAAGACGGGGCGAAGTTGGTAGTGTTATATTTGTATTATATTGT
The DNA here is from genome assembly GCA_963082995.1 of Noctua comes. Taxonomy (NCBI): domain Eukaryota; kingdom Metazoa; phylum Arthropoda; class Insecta; order Lepidoptera; family Noctuidae; genus Noctua; species Noctua comes. The sequence goes on along the minus strand of OY720279.1, from coordinate 9,975,847 downwards.
TATACTAGCTGTTGCCCGCGACTTCGTTCGCGTGGAAATTTTGGTGTGCATGTGTGAGACTGCCACGTTGGTCTTGTGGTCGCAAGCGCGACTACTAAGCGTGGGAACCGATTCCCGGGTCGGGCAGTGTAAAAAAAAAAATGTTTATTTCAATTACATAAAGTTAGCACAGCACACACATGATTTGGAAGATCACCTTTTAAGCAAGGAGATGCTTGTTTTAAGGGGCATCCATTAATTACGTGAGGCGATTTTTCGACCTCCCTCCTCCCCTGGTGGGATGTCGTGAGATTTGGCTTGACCCCTCATCTCCCTCCTAATCTCACGTGAGATTTATCAACATGAGATTGGGTGATATTTGGTGCGAATCTAGATTTGTGACCGGTTGATGGCAATAGGCTCACCCCATACTACATGGGACTTCAATATAACTGGCGAAATGTGTGTGCGATTAGGTACACGTCTGCCCAAACCTTCGGGGCTTTAAGGCGTGACGTTATGTTATGTGTGAGAACTGACTGCCAGATCAAAAGGTGATAATGTACTGATGACTACAAAAGGCGTTCTTTTGGGTGCTGTAATTCTGGGCGGCAGAGGTCCGAAACAAAATTAAATGGCGTTGAGGCGACGGTATAAAAATCGGTGTATTTTGGCACTACACAACTTTTTTTCAAAGTGAACCTTGTTTAGCGCTTTTTATTCTAATACCGTTCTTTAGACAACATTAAATGACTTTTTGCGAGAGCCCTTAGACCTCTTTAATTCGGCCCTGTCGCAAAATCCGTTCTTAGCTAACGTCTACTAACTATAAACTACCTCACTGCCAAATAATATCAAGTTTGGAGCACAAAAAGTTAAGGACTTTCATCCAAACTTGCGAGAGCCCTTAGTCCTCCTTAACCCGGCCCTGTTGCAAAATCCGTTCTTAACGAACGTCTACTAACTATTAACTACCTCCCTGCCAAATTTCAAGTTTATAGCACACAAAATGAAGGACTTCCATACAAAGATGCGAGACCCCTTAGACCTCCTTAATCCGGCCCTGTCGTAAAATGCATTCTTAGCGGACGTCTACTAACTATAAACTACCTGCCTGCCAAATTTCATCTTTATACGTCAAGCGGTTTTCGACCTTTCGCTTTCATATTTATTTAGATAGATTTCTCATAATTAAACCTCTCTTTCAGTACCAAATTTTTAGTGCAAAGAGTAAAGACAAAAGGAAACAAAAACTGAATCAAACAAACAAAGTCACCGACTTGTGAAGCTAGTTATTTTTCACTTTTTTGTGTTTTTGAAGGCGGTTTTATTTTTTGCTAAAAAGTTTTTTATTTTTCCATTTTTAGTTGTAATATCCTATACAATTAATATTTGCTATGCATTTATTTTATATTGTCAACAAAAATAAACAAATCTGGTTATACTGCACACATCTCTGTACACCCTCGGAGCATACAGGCGTTATGTTAGGATATTGTGTAAACAATAAACATCTAAGCGATTGCAGCAATCACGGCAGATTTGCTGCCTAATTTTGTTGAGTTCCATTGTACCTATATCTCCGAAGATCAGCATCAGATCTTCACCAAATTTAAACGGGGCCAGCGCCGCCGAATAATATTCTTCCAAATAAAAAAGAAATCACTGAAATAGGTTCTCTATTGGCAAAGGTATCGCTGAACTTACACACAATGATGATTACCAGGCATAATGCCTGCGAGTATGTGTGCCCATACAATTTAGAAAATTCCCTTGATTTCTCCAGGATCCCAACATCAGATCCTGACCTGATGACCATGGGACCACGTGGGAAGTATACTGTATCGATCAATGCCCATAAAATTTGAGGGTTGCCCTTAATTTTCGTGGGACCCCATCATCAGATTCTGACTTGATGACTATGGGACCACCTCAGGAGTATAGACTTTCGAATAAAAAAAGAATTTTCAAAATCGGTCGACGATTGGCGGAGAAATCGGTGTACATTAAAAATACATACAGTCGAACGTAGAACCTCCTCCTTTTTGAAGTCGGTTAAAAATTATCAAAGGAGTTTTGGTGAAACATTAGATAACCGTTAACAATACATGTCATGGAAATAGGCTTATCCCCTACAAAATGGAACTGGGCATACCTAATTATCAAAATGTGGGTGCACTGTACACATCTGCGTAGCCCTCAGAGCATACAGGCGTGATATTATGTTATGGTGTTGTGTAAACAATAAACATCCAAGCGATTGCAGCAATCACGACAGATTTGCTGTCTATTATTGAAGAGTTAAATTGATATCTCCGAAGATCACCATCAGATCTTCACCAAATAAAAAATGGGACCATCACGGAATAATATTCTTCCAAACAAAAAAAGAATCATCAAAATCGGTTCACAATTGGCGAAACTAAAACCTATTTACGTAAATTATTTTTATCATAGAAATCGCGCATGAGGTTACCAACTAAATTTTAAATATTAATATCTTTTGCGTCTGTTGGTCGATTTTGATGAAATAAACGCTAAATAATACCCAGAAAAATGCTTCTTATTTCGTAATATTTCGATTTTGATTACAATGAGGGGTTCTTACGTGATGCGCGCACAAACGAACAGACAAACCGACAAACCGACAAACCGACAAACCGACAAACCGACAAACAGACAAACATTTAAAAAAATATTTTTTTACTTTCTACTACTTATTTCTAGCAACTTCCAGTGATTTTTTTGTAAAAATATGTAATGTACAGACACGGAAAGTCTACGATTTTATTATATGTATAGATTTATTTTAATAGAGTAAGCTAAAATAAGACTTGAGTACGACACAGCCAGCGCCATCTATCGAGTAAGGATAAAACTAGCTACATTAACGTTTCACTCTTCAAAATATTGAAGCAAGTTGAGCATGATACGAAACTTCAAAATACTATTTCATAACACTTGTATTGACATTACTTGTTAAGCGTGGTACTACTTATTATTTATTTAAAAATAAAGTTTATATTGGATGCTAACATAAAGTATTAATAAATTCTTCTCCTTTTTTGTTGTCGATGGTACGACTTGTTTGAATTGCTTGGGCTCAGTATGTGACCGCGTTAATCGCGGCGTCTATGTATTATTAGTTCCTCTAAAGTGCAGGTGTGTAGAGACTTTTGGACACTCCAGCAAGTGGGACATCGTCTGATTTGGAAGCACTGCATTCACACTGTGTGTCGGAAGAATCTTTAATTCCCCATTTGTTATATTATGTTTACAGCGGCAACATAAATAAATAATACATTACTTATTGTAAAGAAGTAGCAAAGTGTTGTCTAACCATGTTTTGCATGAAATAACTTTTTGTCACCTTTTAGCGCCTGAAAGGTGTTTCACGCATTTTGCAATTGGGTATCCTTGAAAATGCTGTTCCATATAGAGATATTCCTATAGTTGTTATTATTCACTCTCAAGCATTCATAAGGTTCAGCAGGTTTCTATTGATTATTATCTATGTACTATATATATTCAATCGAATAAGCCATTTGGTAAATAGACAGTTAATTTGCAAGTTCTACTTTAGTTGCCCAGTCGTAATTCTTGATCCCGACAGGCGCTTTGCTTTATGTACTGTAGCGGCACTACAAATAGTACGACACCAACATCGAACAAAAAGTACTACAGCGCCATCTATGACATCAGACGATGAACTAAACATCTGAATACATCTAAAAAAACCTACATCGCGCAAGCAAATTTATCTATTTATTTATTTATTTAAACTTCATATACAAAAGTGGTACATAGGCTTACTTAATGCCACAAGGCATTCTCTACCAGTCAACCTTTGGGTCAAATAGTAAAAATACCATTTTGTTAACATAGGATAGGACACTACTTGCTTACTAGGTTAACATTGTTACTTAAGACTATAAAGGGTGTAAATAGACCCTTAACATAACCGAAAAGCACTTGTTTTCCCCGTCTTTGCGATAATTTTTTGTTCTAGACCATACCTGGGAACCTTCTAGTTACGGAAATATTGGGGGTCAAAGTTTCAACTTTTTCACAAGTTTTTTTTGAAATACATGTTTTTAATGTAAGATTTTTACTTTACACCCCCGTACTATTCAATCCATCCATCAGCACAATGCTTTGAGTGCTTTCCATCGAGTCCTACCGTAAAACGTGATTTTACACCCCAAAAAAAAAGTCGATTCCCAGCAATAATGTTTGCGTTAAGTTACTTAGTTTGATTTACAGAATGCTTGGTTGATGGCTATGTGAAGGGTCTGTTTACACCCTGTATATAAGAAAACGACAACAACTGTGGGGCAGTAGCCCACCAGACATAACACCCGTCTGGTCGGAGGATCCTCCCTTTTCTATGGGGGATGAAGAACTTTACACCCTGTTCTTCATACCCCAAAGAATCTACCAGCTTATGCCCGCGGCTTCGCCCGCGTGGAGTTCGGTTATGTCCCACGGGATCGCACTACCGGGATAAAAAATATCCTATGAGTTAATCTAGTCTAGGTTATAAACTATATATGTGCTTCCGGTTAGTAGTTCTTGCGTGAAGAAGTAACAAACCTCCATCCATCCAAACTTTCGCACTTATAATATTAGTAGAATAGTAGGATTTCTGTATAGCCCTCGCTACTTCGACATATAGGCGCTATCAATGTCAAGCTGTTACAGGTGGAGGTGATTTGTAACTACAACCAAATATGTCAGCAAGTCAATTGTTGTCTTCAACTTAAGCGGTTACTCGCCTGAAAAATTGGCATGCAACATCATCGAGCTAGTTTTAAACCGCAGAGTGACTGTTGAAATTAGCTTGTAATGTGGAAAGTTAAGGTAAACCAGCGGGAGTTAATGTTTTGCCGTCTGACATAAAGTTAGCTTGTGTCGTTTCAGAACTGTTTAATTATGGCGAGACGGTTTTTTTGTGATAACCTACCCTAGGTTATCACAAAAAATCTTTAACTGAGGAGGGTTTTAAAAGTATCTCTTTTTGACAATACATTTTATCAAACACTGTTTTAAGCTTTCACGGTTTACAACTAAACTTATACTGTCACTTACGGGATATCTTCCGTGATTGTTCATTATTTAAAAAAAAAAAACGTTACGTTACGTTTTGTTTTTTAATTTTTTTTGTTTTTTTTTTTATATCGGGAGCTCAAAATAATGAACAATCACGAAAGATATCCCATAAGTGACAGTATAAGTTTATACATTTTATCATCTAATTAACGTAATAACGTAAGATTTTCTTAAACTTACTTGCTAATGATAACCGAAGAAATAAAATGAGACATGTTGGTGAAAAGCGTAAATTATATTAATCATTAATTTGAGTTTTTATATGTGCTGGTTGAAGAAGTCTACGTAGGAGGTCACACGGGCGTAGGCAGCAGGAAAGCTGGCCTCACAACCAATAGCGGATCCGAATGATGTGATACCAATCTGCAAGAAAAAAAGAACAGTAAAGTTATCTGCAAAAGGTTTCTAGTTACCAGTATCGAGGTGGAACATAGCTCTATGAGGTAAATCCCGCGTGAAAATTGGGAAGCGACTACGCACGTCGATTGTTTTAATGAACATGAAGTAATGAGAACTATTAGCGTTAGTTTGAACACCTCCGTGCAATATGAGTAGAAACAATCTTGTCCCGAATCCCGAGGGATATGTGTTGTTACTGATATGTATTGTTTTGTAAGGAAAAAAGTATACATACCAGGACAGGCTCGCCATCAATTGTGGCGGCTAGAGGACCACCAGAGTCACCTCTGCAGGTGCTGGCGCCACCAAGACCACTGGTGCAGATGTTCGAATCTTGGAGGATCAGAGGGAAGGCGAAAGAGCAAACGTTGTTGGTGATGACGTTCAAGTTGACGTGACTCAGGTACTGGTTAGTGGAGATGGAACCACCTGGAAAGGTGAGAAATATTTTAATAATTATATTTAAAATTGACAGAACAAAAACCTTAACTTAACGTTTAGATAAAACTTACCATCGCTGGTCAAACCAAATCCAGAAGCTACTGCGGAACCACCAGCAAAGTCTTGTTGAAGTTGGTTTCCAGAAGGCAGAGCAATTGGAGAGATGGTGTCTGCAAAAAATGGACATATGCTTATGTAGAATTGAACATTACGACAGACCTAGAAATGATTTTGTTAATGTAGTTTAAAAAACAAAACATTCGTTTCTTATGTCATATTCTTCTTTATAGCTTACCAGAGAACGTGACTGCACTAGGCAGATAGATGACAGCAACATCGTTACGGATAAGAAGAGGCTGCCAGTTAGGGTGGACAGCAACAGCGCTGGTTTCCAACCTAGTACCACCAGAGAAGAGAGTGGTGGAGCCGAGGACTACGTTGAAAAGCCAAGCCTGGTTTACACCATCAAACCAGCAGTGGGCAGCGGTGACGACCCTGTTTGCGCTAATGAGGGAACCACCACAGATACCGGTACCGGAGATACCAGCGTAGGAAGCAAGAAGACCAGCCTACGGAATAAAAATAATGAAATGATTAAAATGGGTACCAATCATCTTCTTTTTCTAGTAATTCGATTTAAGTAGGTGCTTATTAGTGTTAAATAAAAAATGGACTTTTTTAAGACATAGTAAATATTAAAGTCACAATTCCAACAATGTAGCACCTATCATTAGTATCAGTATCTTACCTGGTAAGGGAATTGACCATGGTTTGAGGCAATACCACCAACAATCCTTTCTTGGGTCATCTGTTCCTCGGCTTTACGGATCTCCTCAGCCAATGGGATCGCATAGTTCTGGATGTATCCATACGCGGTGTTACCCGGAATCGGGGTCTCTACATTCGCGTAGGCAAGGGCCACCAAAGCTAATACAATCAGTACCTTCATTGTGCTATTTTAGAATGAATGAGTCCCAAATCAAGCTACTAGATTAGTATTTATATAAAATCGTTAACAGATTACAGAACCTCTGCAGATACTACGTATACAGCTCACATCATAATGATTTGGAGAAACAGCCAAGTTCTTTTTAATATGCAAGATTTTTATGAATTTTACATTACATAACGCCCGCTATATAGATAACATAAATATAATCTTATCTTGATACCTAATAATACTCTCACGGATCGGACAGGGTTTTTTTTAACATACATTTTGTTTAACGCCCTTAATCCCCATTATGTTAAGTAGAGGTGTACCTAATAGTCCATTCCCACATTTCGCCAGTTATGTTTAAGAACTGAAGACGGCCTTAAAACTTGTATTCAGAGATGACAAAACAAGTATGAATATGTAGTGTGATATTTCTGATTCAGATTTTATAAATAGGTAAAAATTTCATTATTGACATGAAATAAAATCCTGTATTCACATAAATTAACGTAACTGTTTTCATCGGTAGTCTTGACACTACTGACTTGTTGACATCATCTCTCGTAGATCTGATGGCATTTGAGATCAGGAGTTGATTGGAGGAAGGTGAAACATTACCTACAAGTAAATACGACGGAGGAATACCGAGTTCGTTAAAAAAAAAAAGAACTTGGCTCTGCACTGCCATGCGTCCGGATTAAAATGATATCATTATAAGCGCGAGTCGACAAGTGTTTTCTAGAGCGTTATTTTTTAGGGTCCCTTCAATAAACCTTTCAACCAAAATCCAAAATTATGAACTATTAAAATTAGATTTCGTTGGAAACTATACTTACCCAAACAGCTTAAAAATTCATTGGATGAAACTTAAAGCCACTCACGGGTGTCATATAGCACGAGGCCAAGTAGCCTTTGGCTATTCCCAATGACTACCAAAATCCGAAATATCTACAACTAATCGGTATGTTTTATCTGTGCGACTGCCTCTTCTTTTGCCTGCCCTTAATTATGTCATCTATGATTCGGTGTGAGGTCAATGGTGGTTGGCATGTAATTGGTCGTTGGTTGGTTAGGATGAAGTTCTAGGCATTATTTTATATCATCATCATAGCTAGCCTTTTCCCAACTATGTTAGGGTCGGCTTCCAGTCTAACCGGATGCAGCTGAATACCCGTATTTTACATGGAGCGACTGCCTATCTCACCTCCACAACTCAAGGCATCCAAGGCATTATCTTATGTACCTACACCATCAATAAAATCATCATGATTCGTAATGTATTTGTAGCCGGCACAGCAAAGCTTTTTTTCTTTGCATTTCTCTGTACCGTCATCACAGAATTTGCCATCTATAGCAATAGCATGTTTGAAACAATCCATCGGTAGTTCTTTGTACTTTCGCTACACTAACCCATATTTCAGTCAACACTTTTCTTACGAAAACTCTAAATAGGTATACAGTATTAATTGTTGTTTTCGCAATAAGATAACATACCTGCTACTGTTACAATATTATCTTAATACTTAGTGTATTAAGATAATATTGTATTGTGATTTCCTAATTAATTAATCTTATCCAATTAATGTATGCGACACCTTTGAAATCAATCTTTATCAATTGTAATACCCATTTGGTTTTTACGTGAAATAGAGTACGTATTTTGACAATCTTTTTAATTAGCTGATACATAGATATAGAAATCAGAGGTCGAAGTTTGGCTTAAATAGGAACGTTCATACTTAAATATTAATGCGACAGTAACTCTGCTACATTTCCACATTTTAACGTCTGAACGGATGTGGATAAAATGATGCCACACGAATGGATTACCTAGATTAGGACATAGAATACTGTTTATCCTGCTAGCATGAACCCGTGGTATAATTTCCGACCTCCAACAGACGAAATCGCGGGCGAAAACAAGGATTTAATGACATTAAACACATTACCCTTCTTTAGCATTCAACGTCTTCTCGGAGGGACCAATAATACCCCATATTGCCAGATTATGTTTGCAGCGGCCTACACCCACCTGCTGGAGTGCCCCAGGTGTCCGTTTACCTGCACTCTTGACGACCTGAATAGCGCCTCTGCCGCTGCAATAAACGTGGCCACCTACTGGGCCAATACCGTCTAATGTGGAAGGAACATCGATACGATAAGAAGAAGAAGAAAAACCTAAGGTAGATTTATAAGAACATGGTTGGACTTGCTGTCTTGTAAAAATTGCTTGCTGTCACAAAAGGAAAAATGAAAGGCAATTGCTTTGGCTGAGATGACGATTAATAGAGAAGTGTGGAAGAAGAAGGCATCCTGCGCCGACCCCAAATGGATTGGGATAAGGGCAGGAGAGTTATTACTTTAAAATTAATTTGAATGATCATTGATTACTTTTGTTTTAGCCGTATATAGCTAGTAATTACACCGAGTATGCTTAATCGGTACCTCTAGGCCAGGCTTAATTTGATCAGGAGATAATGATTTTTAGATTATGAGCTAAAATAAGTCACTACGTCCTGAAGTATATTCAAGAAGAACGCTCAAAACTCCCAAGAAAATCCTTTTGTATTTGCGTTTTAATAACATAGTAAAGAGGAAAGTTTGTAAATAAAAAAACAGGTTTATCCACTTCTCTGTATTTATTTCTAATACAAATATGTTGTAAGCTTCAGTTTACTCGAGGTTCTTGATTACGTTCATGATGCTTTAACATCTTTGCTTATAAAGTCAGTACAGATACGATTTTCACCAAGGAATTATGCGTAGTATGCTAAGGGCCTTAGGTTCATCAAGTTGGAGTAAAAGAAGAAAATTAAAAAGAGTTGACTTCCGAAGTCTTTATCGAATTGTCGGTGTAGAGTCTGTTGGGTAAGCAAGTACGAACACTGTGAAGGTTTGAGCTCAGGCCATAGACAAAGTGAAATTCTGACTATCGTAAAGCTTATGTCGATCCTTTTGAACGTTATTTGAAAAGAGTACGGCTATATTATAAGAAACAGGATAAACAAATAAAAATTGGAATAATATAGGTTTGTATTTTCTTAATTTAATACAGAGAAGGCTCATCATCTATATTTCAGCCTAAGTTTTTCATTTTTGGTCTTCAGGGTCAAAAATACAAATTACATAAACCAAAAGTAATTCTCGCTCCTATAACATATAAAATTCCATATAGTTTCTATATGTTTTAATGTTCCCGATGTTATTGTCTTCCATTTCGTATTAAAATTATAAGTGTTGTTGGAAGAAGCTGACGAAGGACGTGGTACGAGCGAACACTGATGGCAGGTTGATTTGGCAGCCGAAAGCGGATCCGAAAGATGTGATACCGATCTGTGAAAATAGATAAAAAATATGTAATCATCATTCTGATAAACATCAGTGGAATTTAAACTGTTTACAAGAAAGAAAAATACTATTAATGTCTATTAATTTTGCGTTCAACTTCAGTAGTTATTCAAGTCAGTACGGTCTAGTCAAGTATCATCAATAATTTCAACTTTCTCGTTCGTATGATTAAATCGATAGTGGTAGTAGACTCTGCACAAAAGAAAAAACTCAACATTCAGAAATACAATTAAATGATATTGACTACAGCATCATTATTATCTATGTGTCCTCGTTCCAGTTCTCTTGGGACTGGCACAATACACGAACTGAGTATGACAATAATATTAAAGTAATAGATAAGTTCACTCACCAAGACATTACGTCCATTCTGGGTGGCAACAAGGGGACCACCAGAGTCACCTTGGCAGGTACCAACACCGCCGACACCGCTTGTGCAGAGGTTGGAAGGCTGGACCACGAATGGGAAGGCAAAGCTGCAAGCGCTGTTAGCGATGACACTCAGGCGAACGTGGCTCAGGAACTGGTTGGTTGAGATGCCACCACCTGTAAATAGATTTATATGGTGACTGGTAATAAGTGACCGATACTTAAACACGTGATTGAACTCATGATAACAAACAACTTTCCCAAAGAAACTTTTTTTTATACCTACTCGTTCACTTTTATCCTAATAACACAACAGCCATATGAAATTCGCACCCGCGCGCCTTTTACCTATCAGCTGTTAGCCGCGTCACGCCGTTCTGTCTCCCACTATACTCTGCCTACTTACTATTGCATGGTACGATAGTAATGAGCAATGCAAACAAGCAATGGTTCTTTGATTTGATCCTTTAGATTTCTAGCGAATATTTCAGGAATGTGGAACTAAACTGTCTCAGGTTTTATAAACAATATTTATATTTACGTTCTAGTCATTTATAGACTTAAGTTTATAAATTATTAACTATTTACTTACCGGTGTTTGTCAAACCGAAACCGGAGGCAATAGCTGAAGTACCAACGAAGTCTGAGGAGCCGGTAGGTAAGGCAACTGGAGCAATATTAGCTGAAAATAACGATATAAACTGTATAAAAATCTGTTTCCATATAACCTGCATAGTGGTGAGCGATTTGTCGATGGTTAACCGATGGTATGCCATCTTGAATGCTTCGTTTAATTGAGTATTTTAATGAAATCTCTCCCCTGCCTTAGTGGTACGTTGTTCTTCCCCAAAAATGGCTGGCAAAAAAATTCTTTAACAAATATTTAATTTTCGACAGTCAGATTATTGAGTTGTTGCTAGATCTGAGAGTCATGTATGCATTCAAACGATTGTTTTTTTCCCGATACCTAAGTTGCGTTACTACGCATTCTTCAAAATTTCAAGCATAGTTACTTACAAGACAACTGGACAGCATGAGGCAAGTAAATCACACCAACATCGTTACGGATAAGTGCGGGTGTCCAATTGGGGTGCAAGGCCATGACACTGGAGTCCAGCCTGGTGCCTCCAGAGAAAAGAGTGGTGGAGCCGAGGACGACGGTAACCCGCCAGACTTGGTTGACACCATCGCTCCAGCAGTGGGCGGCCGTGACTACTCTGTTGGCGCTGATCAGAGAACCTCCACAGACACCAGTTCCCTGGCTGCCGATGATGGAGAGCAGGAGACCAGCCTGGAAAATAGCAGAATATGTTTAGATACGTATGTTATAAAGCAGATTATTTGGTGTTTGTGAAGCGTGTTGCTCACAACGATTTGATCATCGGATTTGCCAGAATACGTGGGTCCAAATAGGTGAATTTCACATTATATTTGAAATGACATTTTACTGGGTTAGGGATCGCTGCTAGCTTTACAATATTTTTGTGTAATTTACGCTGCAAGTATCTGCAATTATGGTCTAAATATATTTCAAAAAGGCTGTTTAACAGACTCAAATTAGTTTGAACGGGTACATATCTCCTTAGGCAGAATACTTTAATAAATCTTATTATTACATCTTCTACCACATTGCAAAAGTATAAACAACAAACCTGGTACGGGTACTGCCCTTGTCCAGCGGGTACACCTCCGACGATTCTGGAGGCAAGGAAATTCTCCTCAGCCGCTTTAATCCTCTCTCCTTCAGGGATACCAACGTTCACCAAGTAGCCATAAGCGGTATGCCCGTATAGGGATTCTTCCGCGCAGGCAAAGCTTGCCAAAGCCAAACACACTATTACAAAGGTTTTCATCGTGGTTCCAGCTGAAACTAGGTGCAAAAATATTTTCTCGATTATTATATAGACGTGTTATTGATAATTATGTGTATGCTGATGTAATTAATCTACAGATAGGTAGTCGGCGCCGACAGTTATCTACATGATAGTATCGTGATTAATGGTTTTGATTTTAATATCATGTCGAAATCAGAAGTGATTTCGGATTAACGACAGCTAATGCACTTACTATCAAATCATGCCCGAGCCAATCATAAAAGGTGATATCATTTTCTATGGAAAATGATATCACCTTTTATGAGCAAAAAAATATCGAACTCAAGGAGAAAATTGATCTACTGCGTGCGACATCGTCCGCGTCGGGATGGTTGTAAAAGAACATAACTACGCTATACCAGAAATCGACTAACAAGTCTGTGACACGCCTGTACAAAACAGGTAAAAATCACAGACATAACCTCTTCCTTTTTAGGAGTCGGTTAAGTTAGTATGGAGGGGTGGGGGGGGTCAGCTAATTGCATTATGTGGAGTACTCATACGAGCCACTGCTAAGTAGAATCAATTTGAGTGCATGCAGTGACACTACTAAGGACCTAATTGATGACATTTAAATAGATCCAACAATGTCAAAGGACAGACAATTTTGCTATAAAAGAAGTTTTTAAATATTTAATGCTTCTAACCTAAGACTAAAGACGTTTCTGAGGGATTAGCCGAAGAGAATTGCACGTGGCGAGGAGTGTAAAGCAATGGGACCTCTGTCTAGCAGTGGAAAAATACTGGTTAAAAACTAATTTTTTTGCAAAATCTTTTGCATGCTTATTGTAGTGACTACACAAAACACACCTTAATCGTGATAAAATCTAATCTATAAGTACGTCACGAATTACATGATAAAAATTGTAGCGCGAACGACAGAAATATGAGAATAATGTCAGCCAAAAAAAAATACCAAAAATATTGACAAAAAATATTAGAATTTTATTGTTTCTTACCTAAGAAATAAAACGTCGAAAATCGTTGCGTTACAAGACGAAACACTTATTAGATTGTTCAATAAATACTAAAAGATTAAAATGTTCCGCTGTATCAACAGAATCTATTTGTTCTCGTTGTTTCTTGATAATATTTATCTCTCTCTATTGAAATAAATCTTCAGTAAATAGTGTTTGTAAATAGTCACAAACACTATTTATCGAAGATTATCGGTCAACTATAGATTCAGTTTATTTATTGTTGCAAAAATCAGCATTAGGTGTACTGTGTACGTGCTAAAGCAATTTATTGATTCAGTAAACAGTCTCGAGACCGATTATAATTCTAGTTCATAAAGAAAAGATAACTATGGTATGGTCATTGTTTTATTGAAAAACGAATAAAAACAAGGTTAGTATGTTTATGCTCGTGTGTGGTTGTTGATAAAGTCCATGAAAGAAGTGACACGAGCGTAAGCGCTTGGAATGCCCGCTTGGCAGCCAAGAGCGGACCCAAAAGATGCAACACCAATCTGTAAATAAAAATTATTATTAAACCAAAAAAAATATAATTAAACGCCGTATACGTATAATATAAATAAAAAAGGGGTGCTTTTATATTAATTGGTATTGTGAAAGAGAATACTGTCTCGTACTGTTAAATACAAATCCAAATTAATATTAAATTGAGAGTAACTCAGTTTGTCTACCTGTCCACGCCTAGATCACTGATCAGAACTGATGAGTAGATAAGAACAAGAGAACAGATAAGTAGTCATCACCCGTAGAAGCACATAGACCATTTTTATCCAAAATCGCAATGTTATACTTGCAATAAAATTTACTCTTGTAAATTAAGTAATTGTAGAATAATTAATATTCGATTATGTCCGTACCTGTAGTAATCTGTTGCCCCTCTGGACGATGAGAGGACTACCGGAGTCTCCTCTGCAGAAACCTACGCCCCCAAGTCCACTGGTGCAGATATTGGAAGGTTGAATAAGTACAGGGAAGGTCAAGCCACAATTACTGTTAGTAATCACGGTTACGCTGACATGGTTCAGGAACTGACTTGTGGTAATACCGCCACCTGAAAATGTTACGTAGAAAGCGTCATCAGACCTTTCAATTGTAATGTGATTTTTACTATTTTTGGTATTTAATAAAACTGGATTGATTTAATTACTTAACACCCACTTTGCAAAATCGCTCTTAAGCACTGCACTGGACCGCATCAGCTCATCTCATTTTTTTCTGATCCCGATCAGAGGTGACGATGGTGCTTTAAGTGTGCGTTGCAGTATGAAGTTTTATAGAAGGGATCCAAAAAGGTTCGAGTAGAGGCAATGCTGATCCTGCCTGTGCAGTGCTTATAACTGAGCGCTGACCTAAAGACTTCATTGAGAAAAACAGTAGTTTAAAAATTAATGAATAGTAACTCACTGTCACTGGTAGCACCAAAACCGAGAGCAATAGCTCTCTCACCGGCGAAAGACTCAAACAGTTCTGATCCAACCGGCAGTGACACCGGAGCAATAATAGCTGTAAAAGAACAAATATTTACTTAATATTTTAAGCCACATCATAATCGTCATGTTTCTGCCCTGAACTTAACTTATTTGGCAATTGGGGATCTTTGGAATAAAGCTATTTGCACCAAAAATAGTCGCTCCATGTAAAAAGTATTCAGCTGCATCTGGTTAGCCTGAAAGCCGACCCCAACATAGTTGGGAAAAGGCTAAGCAGATGATGATGAATTAGCCTTATCTAAAAATTTCAAAAATTGGCTCTTTCTAACGATAGCATTTACTATACTTTTTTGCATTAAGCTTACGTTTCACCGCTTAGTTTTAATTTTTCAAGCTACTGATATTCTGGATCAACACAGGATCCAGAATTTCAGAAGTTTCTAAAAAAATCTACGCCACGAGTTTTGTCACTATAATTATAATATTGAAACACTGACCTGACACTTGTACTGGGGCAGGTAAATACGCTACAAGAACATCATTACGAAGGAAGTTTGGAGCCCAGTTTGGGTGCACGGCTACTGCGCTAGTCTCAATCCTGACACCGCCGCTGAAGAGGCGAACGGAGCCAAGAACGATGGTGAAGCGCCACACCTGGAAATTACCATCAAACCAGCAGTGGGCAGCGCTGAGAACACGACTGGTCGAAATGAGGGATCCTCCACAAACGCTAGTAAGGACTGTATCACCACGGATAATTTCGGCAATAATTCCAGCCTGCAATCAAAAAATAATGTTTGTTAAGTCGGTTAGGATTGTTAATAGTCCGTAAATATCTACTTTTGGTCAAACATAGAGCACAGCGACTGCACACTTTTATTTATTTATTTTTAAGCACGTTTCCTTAATAGTAAAAACCACATATTGTTAAAAGCGATAGATTTTTCAACTTTGACTTGACCGCATCTCTTTTTGGTATAAAATAAAGCAATGTTCTGAGACCCTCTAACAGAATAAATAGGCTGTTAGCAAACATACTCTCACATTACGACTCTATCAAAATCAAAATCAAAATCAATCAATCAAAATCAAAGCATTTATTTCAAATAGGCCAGTTACAGGCACTTTTGAATTGTCGAAACAAAGACAACAATAGCTACAGTCCCAGTCACAAGGCATAAAAACTGTGAAAGTACTGTAGTTGCCCATTCCACTATGAAACCACTCTATCTCTCTCTCTCTCTAGGTATCACTCATACAACCAGGGCATTGCATTATTCTGCTAATATCACAAGGGAATACCGCAAGCGATACACCAAACACAATACGTAGTTAGACAGTTCACAGTTAAGACAAACCTGGAAGGGGTATTGGCCAAGAGCGGCCGGCACTCCTCCGGAAATTCTCGAATCCGCTTTCTCCGCTTTCCGAATTCTTTCCGCTTCCGGAATTCCTATGTTCTTCATGTACCCGTAGGCAGGTTTGTGTCCGGAAATTTCTGGCACATCTTCAGCGAATGCAAATGTTCCAAACAGAAGAAAAGCTACTAGGAACTGCATCGTGAGGTGAACTTATGCTTCGTCACTAAATAATAACAAATGTACGCTTTATTTTATATGGAACAAATAAGTGATTACGCTATTTTCCTTAACTTAGGTTTTTGTAATCGCTCTGATTCGATTTCGTTATCATAATTATTCTCTTTGATTGATGTCCGATTGGTTATCACGATACGAATCTGATGCTTTTGTTTACGCCAAATAACACCGCCGTTATGCCACGTTACTGAGATGTACTCGATTGTAAAGGAAAAGTACCTACATGACCTCATAAATTATATTTAGAAGTATGTGAGGCGTGCGCCATATTCTTTAAACATAAATCACAATATATATTAGTAAAAGCAATCGCAACACAAAAGATTTAACCAAAAATTCGTGTATTTTGCAAGGGATGTTCACGAAAGCTATGTTTATAGTTGATGGGCCGGCTCTCCCGCAATGCGCTTCTACAAACAATTTCAGTCTCTGCCTTGCACAGGGGACTGTCACTCAAGCGCTGGCGCGGAACAACCCAATGATATTAGCTACCCATTTAGTCCAGACCCCGACGTCGCTTACCTATGACCCTTTTTTACCCTCCGACTAAGACTGACTGGGACGCATGGGGGCTCAGTCTACAGTGGGCAGTCGTTTTAGTCTAAAGTCAAACTCTTTAGTTATGCTGACATTGTATTCAGATTCAATTCGCATACACTCGTGTCAGTTTGGTTATCTTCCATTTTTGGTAAAGGTTGAGGTTTATTTGTATGACAATAGAACAGAATAATTGGCTGCGTTGTGATCCCTTCATTGCGGTTGAATGCTGTGACAAGTGCCTTTACAAACGCAAGGGTTTGGTAAAAGAAATGGGGAGCATTCGTTGAGATAAATGTTTCTGTTATTTTCAATTTAATTCCTGCAAGTATTTCGTTGCAGGTGCATAGCAAACAGTCGACACGAACTCCTGGAATACGTTTCGGGTCTGTGTCGAATTGAGATTCGATTAGTCGTAGCGAACTTGAAACGGAGTGAGTAGCGGCGGGCTCAAACATTAATCGAATTTCGGTCTTCGCCAGGCGGACGATCAAGTGTGCGTTAGTTCACATTACGAGGCCTCTCGACTCTCACTCGATACTTGCTCTCGAGTGTTCGATATACGATATCGACTCGAGATGTCTGCCACGAGTGATTGCAGGATGTCAAGAGGCCGGAGGATCACTGCAATACAATTCACTAAGGTCCACGCCAGGAACAGCATTTAATTTCTGTGCATATTGTGAGCGAGTCAGTTAACTTGCGATGTAATATCACTAGATGTGAACCACTTAGATAATTATGTTCACCTAAAGAATAGGTTTCAATTCGTGAGAAATGTGTGCCTTTATTTCTTTTGAATCTTTTTACTTTCAGTGCAGTGTACAGTCACAAGCACTAACTGTACCTACCTTTATGTACACAAACAGAGTTCAAAAGTAATTTTCTTGTGGAATAGCGATTGCTACTTTCTGATAAGCCAAATCAGAGGCCCAAGAGCGGTATAAAAACTCTGACACCAGGTTAGGCACTAACCACACGAAAAAGAAAGACTTTCAGATAAAACCTTTTTATAATAATTTGGGTTCCAAAATACTGTTGTCGCCACAACATGTAAAAACCAAGTTGCTAAGTGTATATTAGAGTAGGCACGTAGTCGTGACTGTACCTACCTATTAACGTATATCAGATATTAATCACAAAAAAGAATAAAATTATTAATTCCCATAATGATAATGTATTTTGCATAGCCGGTCGTCATCATAAATGCAGCAACAGATGCAAAAACGATTTGCCACGTCACAAGGCACCACGATTAAAAAGTAATCTAAATTAAATTTGGAACGCGAGAGTATCCATGTGTGCGTGCTAGTGTTGTCATTCTATAGATTATCGCAGTCGTGTTAATCCGGGCTTAACAACAGTTTGCACATAACTAGCCAATCGATCTTGTTTGATTGACAGGCGGGACGGGGAACAACTACATTGTGAAAACTATTTTCGGTATCGATAATCATCACCATTCATCGATATAATTAAGTGTACAAAATTTTCGAGGCTGACAGCACTTTATTTGATGACAATGGATTGTTAAAAGCCTCGAAATTGGGTTCTCTGATTTTAGGCATGTTAATTAGTAGTGATTGGTTGGGTTGTAAAGGACTTTATCGATTAATATTTTAGGGTCAATAACTCGTTCAAATATTATTGATGGCGTTTTTATTGAATTTATTCTTGTTTGCACGTAGATAAGTACTTATTAAAATTGTTTTTATAGATGGTAGTAAGATTTCGTTTTTTATTCTGTGCTGTTAAAAAATGGGCGTATACTTGACCGTCAATTGTTGTGCTTTCCAGGTATTATTATTCTTTATAGCAGTGACAGCCTAGTGGTGTGACCGTCGGACTGCCAAGTCATAGGTCTCGAGTTCGAACCCAAGACATGCACTTCTGATTTTTAGGATTCATGGTGCGTATTATATAATTATCGCTTGCATCGGTGGAGGAAAACATCATGAAGAAACCAATATGCAACGCCAAGTCAGAGGCCCATGGGCGGCATAAAAACTCTGATATCAGGTTAGGCATTTATCACACTAAAGAAGAGTATTCAATTAGAATTGACTTATCCTTTAAATATGTTGATTTCCAGATGTAGGTTAAATGTTGTTAAATAAGTATTATTCTTAGGCAAGTAATTTAACAGGCACCTTACTTTTTGCATAACCCTAAAAAGCACAACTTGCACGGGACGTGACAAAGACTCATAAAACGCATTACCATCGCCACTTTACCGTCTCATCACATTACTTCCCACCCATAAAAGTGACAAAAGCGTGTATTGGCAAATAAATATAATTAAAAGCGAAGTGTGTTCGGAACGTGACAGCGGCGGGACGTTAATGCGACCGGACTAAATAACGTTAGAGCACCCTTGTTACTGCAATTACGCCCGGCCCGGTTAAAACGTCGGACCGTTTTAAAGTTTTCATCCGGATTTGACGGCAGACTATAACATCAATCAGGGTTCGCCGCTGATGCTTTTTGATATTCTGTGTGGGTTTGTAAATGTTAAAGTGTTACCGGTTCATAAAATGAAATGTTGTAATTGATAAAGTTGTACATAAATATATTTATGCGTGCCATAATCGGAGCTAACGGCGCCACTTGTCCTTACAATACAATTTCCACGGACAATAATTTCACATATAATGAGTGTAAAAGGGTTAACGAAGCTGAAAGGCACTTGTTCTATCCATTATTGCGATTTTTTTTGTTCTAGACCGTACCTGGAAACCTTCTAGTTAAGGAGATATTGAAGGTCAAAGTTCTTACTATTTCAAAAGTTTTCTTTTTTTACGTTCTATAAAATATACCTTCATGGTTCCTATATTATTTATTCAATGCATCCATCAGTACAATGTTTTGAGTGCATTACATTATGTTCTACCTTAAAACTTGATTTTTCACCCCATAATAAAATGTCGTTTCCTGGCAATCATTTTTGGGTAGAGTTACGTAGTTTGAAGTACAGAATGACACAGAATGAATCGTTGACGGCTTCGTGAAGGATCCATTTACACCTTGTATGTTTCTAACAGTGCTCCTACTAACAATGTCATTCAAGCATCAAAATAACCTCCAGTCATAGTAGAAGTACTAGTAGTAGTATTTGCAATTTGTTCCCAATCCCGTACTGTAATTTTAAGAGCGTTGCCTCTTTATGCTTGCTCAAAATAACTACACAATACTACAATTACACGACCATTTAAAATCACTGGCATATTTTCAAGAAATCATAAAAGTCAGTAATAAATTCAACTTTTCACTTTATAATATTAAATCTGAACCATTAATAATGTTTAAGTAAACACCTTTAATATTGGGCTTTTCACGTGAGCTTTTATTTAAAAATATATTTCCGAACGATACGTATTTCACTGTCAATGTACGTGGGACTATAATGCGGAATTGATGTCGCATCAATGGATAAGTACTTTAAATTGACGGCGAATAAATGAGTCAATTAGTACGTTTATTTTTAAATATTTTATCGGTACTTATTATTATCACTAGAAACGGGATCATTACCATGTTAAACAACAGTCTGTCCGTGTTCTTTGTTGTTTGTTAACATGGTAAATTGCGCGCAGAACGGATGGCCGATGGGGCCGAAAAGTTCTGGAGTGGCGACCGCGAACCGGAAGACGTTGCGTTGGAAGGCCTCCCACTATGTGGACCGATGACCTGGTGAAGGTTGCAGGGATCTGGATGCGAGTCGCACGGGACCAGTCAATGTGGCGACACTTGGGGGAGGCCTACGTCCAGCAGTGGACGTCTTTTGGCTGAAATGATGATAATGATGATGATGATGAACATGGTAAATATCCCGTTTCTAGTGTTAATAATAATGTTAGCGACCATGATAGTTTAAAATCTTGTATCGGTACTTGCCTAGCTTGTTACTCATTACATACCGAGTTTCCTCCATGCCTCGGAAAGCATGTTAAGCCGTTGGTCCCTGCTGTCATTTGTAGATCTTAGACAATCGTTACAGATAGTCAGTGACCCGAAAGTCTGCCAACCAGTCTTACTACGGGGTATCATATTACCCATTACTATCTGGATTGTGGAGGTCAGATGGGTAGCACTACGGCACTATGCACCATGTTGGTGGCTCCATGTAAAATACAGGTATTCAGCTGCACCCATTTTGACTGGAAGTTTATCCCAATATAGCTGGGAAAAGGCTAGGCAGATGATATCGGTACTCGTTGATGAAAGCATCAGATCATTTGCGGAAAGTGAATTGAACCTTACTATACATTAAGATTTCTTAAGGAATTTTGCAGTCCACATTCTGTACCTATTTCCAATTGATGGCAATAAGGTCGCTCTTAACTGTTGATCTTAACTAATTAGCACGCATTAACAATAACATTTTTTTAAATTATTTGCCTACATCGTATATAACTTGTCTTGCACATCTCATAGTACAGAAAACTTAACTGAAAATGTAGGTTAGCATGATATTCCGAAAATATAACATAAAATTCCGAAAAAGGTGTGATGTTTTACAGGCGAACGCTAACCATACCACGCGACGTTTCCTGTCGGCTTATGACTGAGACATGTTCATTTCCTACATGTCTAGGTACGCGGAAAATATTTCTAGATATTACTCAATTTATTTATAAGCCTTACATGATCGATTGAATTGTTTGCTGGTCGGTTTTTTTTCATGTTTTGGCTTGAGCCAATACCCAATGTACAGATTACAATATGACCACTTTAAGTTTGCAGTTGAAGATGGCTCTGATTGTCAAGATAAAATACATCGATGTGTCAAACTTGGTACATTTCTTTCAGCTCTGTGTTTTCTCGCCTGCATAGATACGTTGGTTGAAGTGTAATTAATCGGTGATAGGGTCTAGATCCTAGACAAATGAGAATAGCTTTCAAAAAGTATCGTATTTCTACAATGATTTTCAACAGGATGGGTTGGTGGGGGAGGGGTTGGGGGTGCAGGTAGGGGAGGATTTCAATTCAATACATTTTTCTACTTTTCCTTTATCTATATCGCTAATAGAATATCACTTTATCTAGGTCATTAACCAGATTCCAGATTTATGAAAGGCCAAAATGTCTTCGAAAACTTTTTCCTGTTTAAGTCGTCTCTGTTCAGGCCCCGTACGATGAGATGAAAATCAATGTTGCTGAACAGCCCTTTCTGAGTTTTTGGCCCTTTTTGAAAACGGATGTGCCCGACGGGCTACTATACAGGGTGTAAACAGACCCTTCACATAGTCGTCAACCAAGCATTCTGTACATCAAACTAAGTAACTTTACGCAAAAATTATTTCTTGGAATCGAATACTTTGTTTTGGGATGAAAAACTACGTTCTACGGTAGGACTCGGTGGAAAGCAATCAAAGCATTGTGCTGTTGGATGGATTGAATAATACGGGGGCCGTGGAGGTGTGTAAAGTAAAAATCGTACATCAAAAAAATGTATTTAAAAAAAAAAAACTTGTGAAGATGTTGGTACTTTGACCCCAATATCTCCGTAACTAGAAGGCTCCCAGGTATGGTCTAGAACAAAAAAATGATCGCAAAGACGGGGAGAACAAGTACCTTTCGGATATGTTAAGGGTCTATTTACACCCTTTATAAAACTTTTCACAGTATAGTTTTAGCATTCTCTCATCATGCGCTAACTACTTGGCTATCAAGTATTCATGCTGAATAAGCTTGCTGGAAAACCCTTTGGGTTCTCCTACCATAACCCTCGATAATTGTCCATTGCTAACATAAGCATTAGTACAAATAATTCAACTCTCAACTTTTAATTTTGTTCGCAAATAAAATTATTCCAACCGCCATCCCATATAAAAGTAAATCACAACCCAACAATACCACAAACCGAATCCAAAATCTATGAATATATTCGCTCAAATACGTCACATGCAAATTATCGTTTTAACTAGTTGTATTCAGGCCTTCAGTGTGCCATCGGTAGTAAGTGCTACCACCACCAACTTACTACCGAAGTACCGACTTCCTGGGATGGCACGGCAACTGAATTAAATAGTTTCCCCTGAAAACTGGGTTGTCGTAAACAATTTGCTCGACTTAGATGGACAGAGGGCGGCACTGGCGCGAATATTGCACCGGTTCACGAACGTTAGTTGGTATACAGTTCTCGTCTTCACTAAGTTTTAATCAATTAAGTTTTCGATGTGATTGGGGCGAAATACGTAGGGGGTGGAACATACAATTGTTAAAGTAAAAGGATAGCTTACTGGGCATTTTTAAAATAAGAATAATCTTTATAATTATTTATGTCAACCTGTAATTTTCTCTAAGCATCGGAATTGTAGTAGGAAGCTATGTTTTTTGAACAGACCAGAGAAAATATTAGCGTCAGGTAAAATAACAGCTTTCTGCACTCACTAATGACAGAATGGAAGACTCCATTGACCAAAGTTTTCATATTAATCACAATTATTTATTCTATCAAAAACTTTGCCGCAGTCCGTGACAGATAGCATATTCGTTATTGATCCTTGTAAATTGACTGCGTAGAGGTGATCGAATTCCTATTCTTTTCATCAGGACTTGGGAACTAACTACCAAACAAAGTGTAGATTCTAAATATCTCAAGCAGACGAACAGGTGAACTTACATATTATTATGGTAATAAATACATACATAATGCATACTAGATAAATCTAGACTGACTAAGTTTAATTTAATGTTGTTATAAATAATGGGAAAACACTAAAACGAATCGTTTTACTCACTGGCAAGGTAATGCCGAAGAGTTATTTTGAACAGATTTGAAATAAAAAAATCCCAGCAGACACTTTGACAAAGATTCTACTTCGTTTTAGTTTTAGCTAGTAAGGAATCGACTTGGAAATCTCTGAATAGACACCGAACTCAAGTCAGCCGTAGCAAAGATAATCTCTTCAGATGGGGGTACATGGACGGCTCAGATCTCAAATGTGTATGCGGCGTGTCTCCACAGACAATGGCCCATCTTCCATCTTGCGCTGCATGCCCTAACACCTGCGCACTTGACGATCTCATGACTGCATCAGCGAGCGGAGTTTGCGTAGCTGAATTTTGGGCCAAACGTGTCTAATAAAAAATTGCCATCGACACGCTAAGTAGAAGAAGGAATCAGACAATTCCGAATCCTATAAAGTTGACACCATGTTGACACAGACTGAGGCAATCAACTGAACTAACAGTATTAGCCACGTCTCCATTCATTCGTATTACCCACTCAGACTGTCAAATCATGAGAGTCCAACTTTCAAAGGATGCACCATAATACCGGGCTCATTCTTTCCGCAGATCAAAAGTCCCTGGAGGGTTAAACTCTTATGTCTTGCCTATAATAGTTCGAACCCATTGTTCGAACCATTAGCGGAGTTAAACCCGAGGTTTGCCGACCTGCCACATAAATCACTTTTGGGAATATGTCTACACATGATGCTCGTATGTAGACATGCTTATAAATACGGCGATATTGTTAAAAGTGCAAAAAGTTTATGTTGATTTATAAAGGGTGTAAATAGTCCCTTAACAATACATGAATGAAAGAATGTAAGATTTTTTCTTTACACACCTCCACGACCCCCGTACTAAATCTAAAAAGATATTAAATCCATCCATCAGCACAATGCTTTGAGTGCTTTCCATCGAGTCCTACCGTAAAACGTGATTTTTCACCCCAAAAAAAAAGTCGATTCCCAACAAAAATTTTTGCGTAAAGTTACTTAGTTTGATGTACAGAATGCTTGGTTGACGGCTATGTGAAGGGTCTGTTTACACCCTGTATTCAGATGAAAAGAGACAAAGACCATTCGAAATACAACTAACGCTTTTTAAGATAATTTAAATTTATATTCTACTAGCGATCCGCCCCTGTGACGTCACCAAACGAATCCAACACTATCCTATCTTTTAATCTGGAATCAAACATACACATTCACATTTCATTGCAATCGTTTGTGTGGTTTCAGAGATTGGCGTTTACGAACATAGTGACACGTGATTTTTATATATTAAGAGGCATGAGGCCAGATCAATTGAGCTTTCAAAAACAGTAGGTACAGCAAACCGTCTCTTAAAATTAAAATTAATCGTTGCAAGTTATAAAAATAATAGCAGGTTAGCAAGTTTAGAAAAAATCCTTTTGATGTCCTATCTCAACGATTCTCCAAAGTAACCCTCCTCAGCTCTGACAAAACTATTTATCATCATTCATTAGTTCACTCCTGATGGATTAAGCACGCGTGTCGTCTCTTGTGGCCAGATTAGCGAAAGGGCTGGTACAAGTTTGACGTGTTCACTGTTATCCCCGTTGTTAAAAGTTTCAGGATGTAACGGCTAATGGATTGGTTGTTTGGGATAAGGATGAAGAGTTTTCGGCTTCTCAGTGCAGTTGCAAAAGTTTCTTCCATAACATTTGGTAGAGGAAGTACCTAACAGTGGCGAAGGTACCGTAAAACTCGATTCCTACCGGCTTCCCTTTGAAAACTGGCACAGTCAGTAGTAGACAAGTAATAAAATCACATTAAAGATATCTAGATTATTATACTCCGGCTTACCTGTTACAAAAATTGACCCTTCGCTACTGGTACCTAATGGCCGTAGCTGACAATAAAACTATGCAAATGGTGTTGTAGGTACGCACGACGGCCAATCAAGCTATACAAAACTAGTTTATGCGGATCTCTCGTTGTACGGACAATTTATACAAAGCTACGCCATGTTATACTGGAAATGTACAGCTTGATGAGCCGCCGTGTGTACATGGTTTTCCTATTCTTCTTTTTTATCGTGTGGTTAGTGCCTAACCTGGTGTCTGAGTTGTCATGCCGCCCATGGGCTTCTGACTTGGCTGTACATGCCGTCGAGAAATATCTCTCAGGCATGTTGGTTTCCTCACGATGTTTTCCTTCACCGAAGCAAGTGATAATTGTATAATTTTCCTATTAAATTTGACAGATTTACATCTGGTTTCTGAAAAATCTCTGTAAAAATCCATATAAAACACTAACAAATTGTTAAGCGTGCGTAACTTGCTGTGATTGATAAGTTGAATGGATAGTATCAACAGCCAATCGCATCTCTTGACCTGCCTTTAATTTAGACGTTTCGGTGATGTTCGGTCCAGAAGCTGAGTGTCGGAGAGCCGAACTTAATAATAGTAATATACATCACAAAACACAGAGGTACCTGCGCCAAAGTTAGCATTCAAAATACATCGTCGTCCCAACCAATTCACATTCCACACCATTGCTCTATACCATCGATTCGGCTCCACTCTAACAACGGGAAACGCATCAGCGAAAAATTCAAAGCAATAAATCGTTAAAGGAACAATCGATACACGCAAACCTCATTCGAGTTGCGTTGTTATTCGATGTCCGCAAACAGGGCGCGGGTTCGCATGACTGAATGTACCCGAAACACCACTTAGTCTCGTATAATTTTCAATGAGTAATGGTTGCAGCGGTCGCAAGGAGGCCGACCTAGGTCAACGCATTACTGGCCGGAGGAGCTGCTTCCGTCACGAACAGCGCAGCCATGGAGCCGACTATGCGCTGTTATGATTCCGGATGTCGTCCGATAAGACTGGATAGCTTTTGTCGTATTGTTTTTCGTAGGCTATGCGCAAAAAGTTTGACTGTTTTATAGTGTCAAAACACGTGTTTGTGGGTCAGTCAGTGGTCATAAATTTTAGAGGTGTAGTTATGTGGAAATGGTTGTAATATATTGGATTGTCGTCATAGACAGTTATTGCTTTGATTTTATAGTAGGCAGTGCTGCGAACTTAAAGAAAAAATATTGTAGTACCTTTGCAATGGAATAAAAACTAAAAAGTAACACAGTCGAGGTTATTCTAGCGTTAAAATTAAATTAAGTAACTAAAATGGCCGCTGAGCGGTACTTTGAACAATTTAATTATTAAGTTGGTACTTAATTGCTGTAGCGTTGCCGATAACACAGTTTTCAGTAACGAATATAGCACAACAAGATCCAGGCTTTGGTAAACTGATATTTTGCAATTATAAATAATTATTAACATTATGTACATATGTACATAGTACAGACATAATCGTATTTTTGTTTCTTAGATTAAAGAGTCATGTAGAAATTAATATTTGTTGAAATAAATTAAGATTCGCTTAAGCATTATCCATATCCAATTAAGACTTAACTTACTAGTTTAAGTATAACACAATAAACAAAATACTGTAAAGAAATTTAATAATATAAATAATAATATAGTGGCTGATCATGGAATGAACATTATTATTGTATAATTATGTAATGAACACATGTTACCCATGTATCACAAATAAAAAGATTTGATTTGATTTGATTGATTTTAAACATAGCATCACGCCTGTAACTCCCTAACGGTTAGACAGAGGAGTATCTATAGTACCTATCACATTAATTCGCCCGAAAACTGGGCATACATCCTGGACCCGGGAATCGAACCTCAATCTTAGCAGTAGCGCTTGCACTATTAAACCTACGAGACAGACAGATGTTTTTATAAACGTCTAATAAACTACATCTTTGCCAAACTTGTGCTATTTCTTGTAATTTCGTTCAATTGTGTATTGTTTCAAGTTTTTAACAAAAGTTTGTACTAACTCAAAAATTTGCCTCCAAAATTATTCATCATCATCATCATCATCATTTCAGCCGAAAGACGTCCACTGCTGGACATAGGCCTCCCCCAAGTGTCGCCACATTGACCGGTCCCGTGCGTCTCGCATCCAGCGGATCCCTGCAACCTTTACGAGGTCATCGGTCCACCTAGTGGGAGGCCTTCCAACGCAGCGTCTTCCGGTTCGCGGTCGCCACTCCAGAACTTTTCGGCCCCATCGGCCATCCGTTCTGCGAGCAATGTGCCCTGCCCACTGCCACTTAAGTTTGGCTATTCTTCGGGCTACGTCGGTAACTCTGGTTCTCTTGCGGATCTCCTCATTTCTGATTTGATCACGCAAGGAAACTCCGAGCATAGCCCTCTCCATTGCCCTTTGGGTGACTTTCAGCCTTCTGATGAGGCCCATTGTGAGCGACCACGTTTCGGTCACGTATGTAATCACTGGCAACACACACTGGTCATAGACTTTCGTCTTGAGACACTGCGGTAAGTTGGACGAGAAGATACCACGCAACGTCCCGAACGCTGCCCAGCCGAGTCGGATTCGACGATTGACCTCTTTCTCGAAGTTAGACCTACCTAACTGGATCGTTTGTCCCAGGTAGACATAATCGTCTACAACTTCGAGTGTAGAGTCTCCGATCTTGATAGGAGTGGGTGTTACATGGGCATTCAACATGACTTTGGTTTTGTCCATGTTCATTTTAAGACCCACTCTTTCGGAAGCTCTACTCTACTCCAAAATTATTATGACTCACAAACTCCACGATGCCTTGTTCGTCACTTCCTGTAAGGGTGTCCAGAGATCGGTCACGCTTATCTCGTTTCGCAAACATCGGCCGATGACGCGTTGTCAGATGGCTAGCCAGAGAGTTAGGGTGTTACATCGGGATGATGGCTCAAGTCATTTGTAGAAGATTGAAATCAAGATGGACGAAAGTGCAGATTACGGTGGTGAGGAGTTCAAATTAAATTATTTGCTGAAATTAATTTTTGTTTGTGATTTTAATTATATTTTAATAGTGATTTTGTGGATACGTGTGTGACAAAATATGACTACATTCGAAATTGAAACTTGGTAACGTAATTATTTGAATGTCTACATTTTTATAGGGCCATTATTATTTTTCCCACAAAGAAAAAAAAGAAAAAGTTTTTATTAGACTCGCATAGGACAAAATAATAAAAAAAAAATAACTAAAACAAGAACAACAAAAAATTTATGACACTACACTAAATATATCATATTTTATTTTTATGAAAAAGAAGATTTGTAGACAAAATCATAGGAAATTACATGCTTGCCTTGTTGGAAAAAAAAAAATCATTATTGACACATAGACATTGGCCACCTGCAGAAACAATAACACAAAAACTCTTCAAACATTTTAAAAGCATAACATCCTAACGTGGAGTGCCTTCTGGCGTATGCCACAATATTCGTTCAGTGAGTGTAAATAAAACAATCCATTGTCTTTAAATGCACGAGTATAAAGGAAGTTAATGTACAAAGCTGTAGTGAAAATCCCGGCTCATGTTGGTGTACTAGTCTATACCCTCTAATCTCTACTGTTTCAATTGTGTGTGGTACAAGTAACAAACTCTTGGCGATTTCCCGAAAATAATTTGTTCCATATAGGAATGGATCACATAACCCGTATTCTTGCGTTTTGGAAAGAGCTTCAACTTTTTGACTAACTGGCCAAATCTTGCGTTCATGCTTAAATACTTTTAAGATTTTGTTTTAAAGAAAAAAGTTAAACCTTTTTCTTGTAAAATTTTAAAGAACCAACAAACTTATTTAAGATTAACGCAGAGAATGTATTAACTAGCCAGTATTTTGTAAAATTGCAGGGGTAAAGTTGTCCCGTAGATATAAAGGAAATTAAGGGTTGGACCTCATCTGGCAGCACGGAATCGCATTTGTTCCGCCTGTGCTACCACGTGCTGCAGTATGCTGCCGCATGCGAACGCGCGCTGTCGCATTCCGCAGACAAAAAAGGCGATCGCACGCGTCAGCATGCTGCAGCATGGGTGGCATACTGCCGCGTTCTTTCATGATCAGTTTAGTTTCAAGCGCGAGATGGATAGGACCACGGAAGAGAGAGCAGTGATTCTAGCGTGTATTTTGCAAGAAATGCAAAATCAAAATAATAAAAAGAAACGCATTCGCAAAATAAAACGGAGATACTAGGTTCATGCTTCGTCAGTCATTGTTATTTTCATCCGTACGGAATGAATGAACAGGCTGCACTGAGCTGACGAGCGGCCGCGTGCGCCATTGTACGATAGAGTGAGACAGCATGCGATAGCAAGTGATCGGCGGTGAAAGGATGCGATAGCATGCTATGCGCGCTTCAGCGTTCCGGAGTCTCCCTGCCGACCATTGCATTTTGTCCGTGATGCCGATCGCCTCGAGGATTCCGCCGCGTCCTATCGCATTATGCTTTCTGTCTCGGTCTAGCAAATGGCAGTTCTAAGCGACAGAAAGAGAAAGGGCGACGGAAAAAGGCGATTCCGTGCTGCCAGATGAGGTCCAACCCTAACGTTGACCTCTTTATTAAATACACTGTTTATTTTGGGTGTTTCTGATGTATTCTAAAGATGCTTAAATCTTGCACTTAGAAATGTTCAAAAAGTCGCAATTTCTTCCCGGCGTCAATCAGTATCAAATCCTTGACAGAAAAGTAGACAAATTGATTTTTTTATAAACGAGTAACTATGCCGTTTCAACCTTTATCTACTTCTTGGTTGTTTACGACTGGACTAAGCGTTAAAAACGGTAACTACACATGCAAATCGCTATCGTCTAAGGCCGATACCAGTGTCGAGGGTAATGCACAACACACAGCACTCACGCGCCGCGATTGTTCTTTTCTGGCGAGGAATTAGCAAACATTCCCAAATGCTTTTTAATACCGCACTCAGAATATCTTAGCAGATTATGTATAGAAGCTTTTAGCCGTACAATGATAGAGGTTGTGAGGAAATAAAACCAATGAAATTATTTATCATTATTGAGGGATACTTCCGTGATTGTTCATTATTTTGACCTCCCGATATTTCGGCGCTGTTGCAAGCGCCATGATCGCGGGTTGACTCAATAAAAAAATATCGAAGTTCGAAATAATGAACAACGACGGAAGATATCCCGTAATTGACAGTATAAGTTTAGTTGTAAACCGTGAAAGCTTAAAACAGTATGTGACATCCACTTATCCGTACTGGTTCCACGTGGTGGATTAGGCCCCTCTTGAAAGAGGAGACCTATGTCCCAGCAGCGGGGACATCATACAACGATTTCGCTAATCATGGGTAGTTTTAACCTTAAATAATTTTAATGGGAGATTTAAAGAATGCCCACTGTCATCATACTAGCTGTTATAATACTCCCAAGGGTTTGGTACTACTCGGTCTAAAGGGAGCTTAGACCTGTAGCGGTTTTTATTTTTAACAAGAATTTTCAATAACTTTTCAGTGGTCTAACGAGAGTTAACAAAATAAAACTTTCTAAGCGATTGTTGTTTGAGAGATACTTCAATTAGTTCAGGTAGGAAATTCTAAAATTTATTTCTCATTCTTAAAATGTCATAATAATTTAGTAACTTATTTTCCTGTCGGCGCCGCCAAGGCCTGCCTAGAGAGAGGTGGCGATAATGATCTAGACGCGCGTCACGAAGAGAGAAAAGACCACCTGGAAGGATATGCAGGAGGCCTTTGCCCAGCAGTGGGACTTACAAGACTATAAAAAAAAACCAGTCTAGTCTTTAATATTCAATATTGTCCACGAATTATTTTGAAGTTCTAAGAATGACAGAATGTATTAGTAATCTCATATGCACACAGCTAAGTTACAAAACAAAACGATATCTATCTTCGCTCGAAGAGGAACTTGGAATCCTTTACTTGGCACGCTTGGGAGCAGATAATACAAAGTAATTTGTTTCACTATATCTATTCCTAGAAGACATCGAGTTGAGACTTTTGTCTTGCAGCCATCTTGAAGTTAGATACTGCAATCTTGTAAGGATCTAAGCGTTTCTGGAAAAATTGGACGCTCTCGCTAGAATGGAATTATCTTGAAAGTAGGTTAAATCAAGAAGTAATTTTCCTCAGTTTGTTTAAAAAGATCGTGCTTTGACTTACTGACCCAGTGAATTTAAAGTTAAGAATGATTATTGCTTTTTTCACAACTTCTTAGTTCAAAAGATTTCTAGGCAAAAAAGCCTAGATATCTTTGCACTTATCTACACCTTCATTCACTAAATAAACAGTAACTTGAATCCTAACAGAGTATCACGGGACACACCTACATTCTCAAAATCAGACCAACAATTCCAATCCCGGATTAACGCGGTGAGAATGCAGCAATGACAGTGATGCAGAGTGCGTACCGGTGGCACAGCAGTGGTCCGGCACGGTGGTCCGACGGTACGACGGCACGGTACGGTGTCACGCGGCACGGTGCGGTCCGCACATGCATCGCTCAGCGACCGCAAATGTAACCGGACACCCGTCTGGCACGTCTTGTGTGCATTGCTGGTGTCAAGCATGCGGTTAGGATGCCTGACTGATGCTGTTTAGCTGTACGGCTAGAACGTTTGGGGGTTTCTCTTTGCGATTGTTGTGTTACAGTAAAACGGTGTCTTTTGCCAGCGTAGTTACTGCAAACGTAACTGGATTTAAAACATTTGTAAATTACTCCACTGAAAGCATAAATTTCGCTTCCTTTTAAACATATTCGCTAAGACTTTACACTGCTTCAAAATCACACTCATTTCTGCATAACTCACTAATTCAGTACGCTTTATCGTTTTAGACCGTGTCGCCTAGTGTCAGTAAAAACTAGTAACAGTACAAAAAAATCTGCCTGAGCCTAACATTTTTCGACGAGTCATAACCATTTTGTCCAAAAAGTTATTAGAAGGGTTGATGGTAGCCTGAAGAGTAACTCTAAGTAAATTATCTATTTAGAGACCCATCAGCAGTCGCTCAGGTGCTTTTAAGTACTAAATTCAAAGCCTTAAAAGTACTTCAGTTCTTCTTTTGAAACTACTAACTGTTAACTTTTCATTATTTCACTTTGAATAGACGTTTCTGACTTATTTAGGGGAAAGATTAGAGAGGTTTAATTTTAGGTAAAAAGCTCGCCTACGCAATATACAAAAGTAGAGGGTGCTGTCTTTTTTGAAAATCGAAGAATATGGTGTCAATTCCGAACTTAAATTTATTTAAAATTGGAATCATGTGGAGGTGATTTAATTTTAAAACAAATGACATCTATGAAATCGTTTCTTGTGCGAGTGGCTTGACTCAATTAACCTATGATAAGAAAGAGTATGAAACGATTCGAAATAAACTCTTTAGAATACACACAACTTTTTAATTCATAAAGACGTAATTCAGGTGCAGTAGGTTCTACTGAAACATATCACATACCCAAACAGCCACGACACTCAAATCCACAAGCATGTATAAAGCATAATACGCAACAGTAGTTTACGTTCTATCTTGACCATAATCAGTACCACTGTAATGCGTGGAATGGAACGTTGGGCTCAATTTGACTGTGACAAGATTTCCAATAGGGACTTAGTTATTGTATTCTGAGAGTTGGTTGAGGTTATGTTAGATATACAGGGTGTAAACAAACCCTTCACGAAGCCGTCAACCAAGCATCAAACTAAGTAACTTTAAGTTTACTTACTAAATTATGGATCGTTGTGTCTGATGCAAATAAATAAATTAAATTTTTTGCCCGACCCGGGAATCGAACGCAGGAAGGTCGCGCTTGCGACCACTACTATATACTACTATACCCATGTATGGATGTCTATAATACCCATTGTGCAATGTGCATCCCTATTGTTCGATCATTATGTAAACATCAATAATTAATATTTCAGAGTTTGCTCTTCGTCTGTATTTGCATAAGACCACCACCGTCATCTACATAACAATAATGAATACCTAAGTAGGTACCTACCTATCTTTCTATAAAATTATACCCATTTCCATATACGAATATCATCATCTGCTTAGCCTTTTCCCAGCTATATTGGGGCCGGCTTCCAGTCCAACCGGATGCAGCTGAATACCAGTATTTTACATGGAGCGACTGCCTATCTGACCTCCACAACCCAGTTAGTACTGGGTAATACGATACCCCTTGGTAAGACTGGTTGTCAGACTTTTTGGGCCACTGACTACCTAACGACTGTCAAAGATCTACAAATGACACCCGGGACCAACGGCTTAACGTGCTTTCCGAGGCACGGAGGAAACTCGGTATGTAATGGGTCACTCATCCACAGACCAACTTAGGCTTAACCTAAAGATCGACCCGGCGGCTGTTATTATTTAGCCACGAGCTCCTCCTAGGTTTCCATATACGACGATGATTACTAAAAATCGAAGAAATATGACATCCACCAATACAAACTGGTACCCCACATCCATGTGGTCCTTCTCACAGAGACGAGGACATAGTCCCAGCAATGTGCTCGTAATGTTATGCTACCTACGGGATAATAAAAATATATTGATGAAAGAAAATTAACATACTTTTCAATTCACGAGTTGGTCAGCCAGTAATTCAGTAGGAAGTATAATAAACTTTTCTTTCATAAACATTAGTTCTAATATAAAACGGCTAGAAAGAAGCAATTCGGAGCAAAATAAAATGTTTCTTTTTGCCTCTCGAGCGTTGAAGTTAATTAGGTAAGCTAATTAAGTGAATTTGTAGTTTCGTTTACGGCACATTTTAAAGAAAATTATGCTTTAGAAAATATTCATTTAATGCTTCTTTGTATTCATGGATCAGAAAAAAATGAAGGAGAAACAAAACTTATGATATAATTTTCTTA
Organism: Noctua comes; assembly: GCA_963082995.1. NCBI lineage: Eukaryota > Metazoa > Arthropoda > Insecta > Lepidoptera > Noctuidae > Noctua > Noctua comes. The sequence continues at coordinate 9,941,344 of OY720279.1, read as the reverse complement.
ACAAAAAGTAAGATAAAAGTTGATTAATATATTTTACTTAACGCAGTAAGGTAGTTACTTATTGCTAAATGGAACAACATTTTATAACATGTATAAATATGAGAGAAATATTTTTTGTTTTGAAAATTATTAGGAGGAATCTTTGGCAGCCAGCCCTCTCGGATTCGGTCGTTGAGCGCTCCTCTGTACTAAATCTGGGTGAACATTCAAATAAACAAAATGAACCCCTACGCTGGAGACTGATTAACTGACTCCAACTCCCCCGAAAGTAGGTAGATAGGTAGGGATGTACAATTGTTCGTGAAACCAAAATGCTGTTTACTCGGGCGTTACTTAGGGCTAAGCTGAAATATAACTTGGAATAAGTGCTCAGGGAATTTCTACTCATAGTACATATTTAAATGACACAATAAGGACTACAATTGCTAACATCTGAATCAGCCGCACACAGTTTTTAAAAATGGGTTGTACTGAACACACCTTCATACCGGCTACCTGGACATGACCCGCCCATTCCCACTTTAACCCAGCAGTCGTAATGCCCACATCAGCGATTCCAGATTTAGAGCGTATTGCGAATTTTGTCGCCGAGCTTAATACTATTTAGGAATATTAAAATAAAACCATTTTCCTAATTATTAACAGCGCACCATACTTACTTCGAAACCCTTACTTTAGTTATTTACCTTTATGCATCATTATCTTACTAAGTAGATGTTATATTTTATTTCACGAATTCATGAAGATTTTTTTACGACTTGACGTATACGGAAGGTATTCACATTTGAATAACACATAAAAAAGAAAACGTAACGTGTTCCTCGAATCTTCGAGTTATGGTTTCGACATACAATATTCGTGATAAAAAGATAAAAAACTTACCTTCAGTTTACACTGATAGGCCTATTGTGACGTCACTCTTCCTTTTCAGACATCTTTCGGCTCGGGCCTGTCTAATTTCTAGTCGTCTTGTTTTTGCTGTCATCAACTTTGAAAGATATTTGTTACAACGGCTGTTTAATAAAGTTAAACTGAAGGATCTCTGATTTCTTAACAAAATGGAAGCCTATTTTGAAGACTTAAGAATAAATTTAGTTTTCTGACGTGAAAATACTTAAGTTGTTTGTAAAATGTAAAAGTAAACTGAAAATTAATGTTTATTTTTAGACATTGATCACTGGGCTTTAAACTTTAAATGTACCTATGTTAATAAGTAGGTAGGTAACTAATGAAACAAAAGCCAACGCTTACCCTAGCTAATAAATTCTCCAACAAACGACCATGAAGGTACTATATAACTTTTTCGCAATTACCAAAACTAGTTAAACGTCACAAAGTTTTACCGACGTGTATAATGTAGGTACCTCTAGCTACGTAATAAGGTACATTGCTCGCAGGTCCGCAGTACCGGGCGTCATTAGCAGGCGTCCGCGATGCGTGACTCTTTATGGCCCGTGACTCCCGTTTCACCCCTTTGCCCTAATCGAGGACACGTGTGCGAATTAATGGTGATTTTTTCCCAATAAATCTCTCCCGACTACGAAGCTAAAAGGTTCAATTGTTATACAATTCAATTTTCCTCAGCTCTCGTATGAATCGGATATTTTTCTAGCGCTGTGGTCGCGTTGGTTCGTTCGCAGTTTATTAAGTTCGATGGTTATTCATCCGGTGATACGAATTTAATATACAATCTGTTGAAAATAACTCACAAAAAATTGGGAAAAATGTCTAGATGGGATGCTATTTTTGCGTCACAAAAATTCAAAGAGGAAATGAGAACGTGAATTTTCGTTTGCGGTATAATGGCATTACTCTTTCGGTAAAGGGTAAAAGTAGGTGTGTATGTAACTCAAATTATTATCCCACATTTTACGATAGCATAAATTACAATTACGACGTAAAACCAAATTCACTTTTGGTGTTGGGCGGGTGAACGTTGTGTGAACACATTTGCTGGCCGCGAATTCTTCATTACGCCGATTTAAGAGGAGCTAACACGTTTTATGGGCAACAATACGTGCTTATAAAATTTACATACCTTCATTCGCACTCTTCCTCGACCATTACCTTTCCATTTGGTAAATAATTTAGGAGCCCTCTAGGACGCCGACCAAATATTAAAAGTGATGGGTCCCCGAGGTTTAATATTAGACTCCCCTCGTATTAAATTTTCTGTCACGCGAAATTCCCAAATGCATACGCCAGATATTTTTTGCACATGTTCGTATTCTCTCTTTTGTACTATTATTCGACACAGAATGTCATACTTTGCTGTCGTAATTTCGATTGGGATTCGGGGAAAGTCGCAATAGATTTCTTGTTCGTTTCACATAACTTGCAACCCTTCATAGCTTCCATTGATTCTTATTATGAATGCTATTGATATTTTGTGAATACAATTTATACAGCCCAAATGTTGTCCAAATGTTGATCAGTATATCTTCAGTTACTGTAGCAGTACTTTCGTAATTTTTTTAAATAAATTATATATATATTTTTTAGGAAATGTCTTACATTTTTTCATTATTTTAAACGTTATAAATTGTCTATGCATTGTGTGCATGTTCTAACATACCTAATCATATTATATAACGCTCCCTTAAAAAATGACAAAAAAGTCATATGGCTTCATTTCGAATTCATATTTGCAGTGCGCACAATACTAAGCAAGTTGTGCAGGGCGTTGAATAATCGAGCTCATTTTATATGCATCAAATTCACAGAACAAAACTAATCTAGAGCTTGGGGGCAATAAAAATGTCCCACTTGCCGGCGCAGCATTAAAAATAGATGAGCACAAGGTGTAATCTCGGCGATTCTTATTATAAAATTTTGCATCTTAAATATTTCACATTTTTCAACACACTTCGCTTTGCGACGCCGCCCCGAAAGAGGGTAATGCCGCTATTACGTCAGACAAAGTAGACTCGAGAATAGCGCTGCTGGCTTACCTATATAAAAAGCTAATTGGACGGCTTGAGATATTGTTATAATAGCACACAATATTTTTGTTCCCTTAAAAAATCTCACGCTAACTTGATTAAGACGTTGAATTCAAGAGGCATATCTTTCACTAGATTGGTTCGACTTCAATTCTATTGAAAACGTTGACATCACAGAAGCAAACATAATAAATCTCTACTAACAATACGCGTTGATTTATCAAAATTAAATCTCTTTGTAGAGTGGAGTAATCAAATTTATCGCTCATTTGAATCTTCAATTCATTTCAAAGGGCCTGTTCGGAGACTTTAAAATCATCACTGTTTACATTCTCGTGATGCAATTATGGTAATAAAATTTTCTCATAATGTGTTTTTGTTGAATTTTTGGTATGATTCGTACTATAATAACGATAAAAAAATGTTAAGGGAAAGCCCTCGTTTACCTCCGTTCACCTACTTAAGACGTTTTGCTGCATCGGCATCTCCAGAAAGGACAAATATGGCCCGACATCCCCTCGTCTTGGGATACCGGTAACATTGTTTGTTCTTCGTATTTTTATAAAGCCCCGCAATAAAACGTTTGCATTTTACATTTTTGGGGGCCATAAATAAAAGTACTCCACGTAAAATTGCATTTTAAGCATTTCTAAAAGCGACCGTCACCTTTGGCCGGGATGACGGTGGGTTTGTATAGGGACATTAAACTTTCAGGATAACGATGGGACTGCACGTATTGCGTATTGTAATTTTGGAAATTTATGGCGTCCCTATTATAAAATACGACACTGTGGTAGGGATAATTCTCATCGGTTCGTTATTTTAGCTGGAGCCTTGAACTTTAACACCTCTGTTTTGTTGTAGTTCTAAATCGTTACATAAACAGACAATAAATTAACAACATAAATTGCTGTTGCCCATGTCCTGCGCCGCCTACCGTTGAGTTGCTGGGGTTCAACTGAAATTAAATTACGAGTTGACAAAATGAGTTACGCCCTTTTCTGTAGATTAACAAACAAAAACTGATGGTATGAGGGTCAGGCTGGCATTAATGTTGTTAGAGGCAAATGACTCCATTCTTCGCGGACGTGTCGGCTACTGTTCGTTCACAATGCTACAATTTAAGCCGCTATTGTTCTTGCTTATTCCGGTCTCGATTTAGTTTCGTGCTTTTATCGTTGCCCATTTGATTCATGGGACGAGAGCGTATCTGTCGCCGCTCCAATGAGCGTCACCCGTCATAACGTTGTCACAATAAGTTAATAACGAGATTACGTTCCGATAATACTGATTGTTTTAATGACATCAGTTGCAAATAATGTGAAATAAATGTGCTGTTTACTGCGTGTTTCAGTAATGATATGAATGGACGTCGGGACGTTCAGGGTGGTTATAAAATAAAGTATTGTTTCATTCTTTGATACCAGAACATCCTACCTATTTGAATTCAATTTTTAAATAAATTTAAAATACTTACTAATACTGCTATAGAATTCCTTAGGATCTGATTTCTAAGCGAAAATAAATAAATATCATATAAATAGTCGTATAATGTCAGGAAGCTTTGCTGAAGCCCTACCTAATATATAATAAAAAACTTGTCACGACATACAAGTGCAACTCTATCTATCATATCAATTTCTATTCAGTTATCACTGCTAGATCTTTCAATCAGTAGGTACTCGAAACAGTACGTACTTTTAAATGCCCATCTGTGCACTTTGCATCCCGTCCCACGCAACCCTATCAATTTTTAATTATACAAAAACGCTATCTGTGAGATAAAAATCATACTGCCCACTACATACCGCACATAGAACAGTAGTAGCTAAGTACTGACCACGTAGGGAGCAAAAGCCCACAAATTCTCCACGGTTCCCGATCCAATTAATTTAAAAATCGCCATAACAAACTGTGGGTGTACGAAGGGCCTTTATTGTTATGTAAATTTGTGCAAACTTGGGCAGACGTAGGCATGACTAATTGTTAATTCGACTAATGCGCTTACGAGAGTGGGACACCGCGGCCCATCCCGCGTCGATGTAATAACGGATTAGCCGCCTGACCTCGCTTCGTAAGACCATCTCTGAGGGCTCGGTTCAGAAGCCTCTGTTCGGGTCTAACGTTGTCAAATCGGTGTGGTATGTCGGAGGTACGAGTACTACGGTAGGTCTTGTAGTTACTGCGTGCGTGATTAACTCACGAAAGCAAAAATAAAATAACAATGATTTTATTATGTGTTAAATATTGTTCTCGTAATAAATATCATTATTTTAATAAACCTATCATGGTTGTATCCCAGTTTTTGGAACCAAAATTTAAACCACATGAGAAGATTTTTTTGTTAAGATGTATTTATTATCGATGAAAATGTCAAGTGGGTATAGTAGTTTTCATCGATATTTTGGTATCGCTTACACCGAAATGATTTTATTAAGCATTGCTAACTGGTAACCACTTTCTGCAAGGGCTACAAAACCCATCCATCTTAAACGTCTCTCTATTAATAATTGCGCTCCGTTTTACGCTGTGCGTAATTATTTAATGGAGACGAATTCCGCAAGCACGCGGCGGCCGCACCGTGAAATGAAACGTTACATGCTTCAATGATGCCATTGAAGACACGGTTTTTATGCAGCAATGCTTCGGAAACCCACCCTTTATAAACATTTAATTTTTTATGCGACTTTATTCTACGGTCATAATTAATTTTTGGGCTCTGTTCCGGATGTTTTAATTGAGCTTTCGTTGTTTGTTTTTGATGTACGTAATTTATTACTTAATATTTTAGGGCCAGTCATTAAAAAAAAAGTTTCTCATAATCGGGGGAACTGCTGAAGAGACAGACAACAGAAATCTACATCCCACATCTTTTTTACTGAAAAACAACGTGTGCTACGGACTTCCAAATTATCTGCAAGTGTATAGGATGTCGCATAGCCCAATATACCACTATATGATTGGTGTTTCTTACTCCAAAATCCAGAACACGACATAATTTCTCTTAATCCAGAACTTACCACAGAGCAACTCAGAACATTTTGATAAATCTGTTAGCTCTCGGGTAGGTTTATGGTGCAATCTGCAATCTAATCCGCAGTACACTTCCTGAGACGAAGTACCAACTTGTCACAACTTGGTTCTCGCTTACAATGCATGTGCTTCGCTTAAACCCCTCGTGTTCTAAGCTAGCCTGGCATCCTAATCATCCTAGTTTGTAGAACTAATCAGTTTTCTGTACCTTGTTTGGGGGTTTATTTAGCGTTTATACTTGGTAGCTGTTTGGTCCGAAACGTGGTTACTGTAGACATGGTTATGATTATAACGTCTTGGTCAGATTTGTTTTGCAATAGCATAAAAACTGCCAATCGTTTCATAGTCACACAATTATTTGTTAAAAAGATCATTCGTTGGTATGATTGTGGGAGCTTTTCAACTGTCATTGAAAAATATAATCGTTTCTAATCAAGACGTCTTTGGCGAAAATTATGATGTTTTTAAACCCTATCCTCCTCTTGGACTTTATTGACCTTAGGGATCCCCGTCCCGTACCCGTTTTCCCTTTTTTGCCAAAAATTGCTCCAAACCTTTCATTCCCATAACATTTGGAATTCCATTTTTGAGTTTTTTCTTTCAAATTAATGTCTAATTTTGTCTTAAGACGAACTAGTTCGGAGATTCGCTTGGTGAAATGTTAAAATCGCCGTCCACAAGTGCAAGATGTTAGCGTCTGTATTACAAGTGGGGACGCGGCTTCAGACGCATTAGAAGGTAACTATGGAAACCGCACATATTTTCTTATGCAACCAAATTAATCGCTGGTTTGTAAAACAATTTTTTTTTTTTTGTTATACTGTGTTATTGATACAGTCATAACTCATTTCAGCTTTTATCGAGCGGCAGTGGGATTGCTAATTGGTATGAGGGTGAGCGCATTTGCTGATTTCGAATCGGCAAATAGTCTTTACACACAGAGGGTGTGCTAGACTGTCTGCAATGCCAATGTTGAGTAATTAAAAATTGCAACATTTGGAGTCTGCGGTCTGGTTTATAAAGGGTGTAAATAGACCCTTAACACAAACGAAAGGCACTTGTTCTCCTCGTCTTTGCGATCATTTTTTTGTTCTTGACCATACCTGGGAACCTTCTAGTTACGGAGATATTGGGGGTCAAAGTTCCAACTTTTTTATAAGTTTTTTTTTAAATACATTTTTTTAATGTAAGATTTTTACTTTACACACCTCCACGACCCCCGTACTATTCAATCCATCCATCAGCACAATGCTTTGAGTGCTTTCCATCGAGTTCTACCTTAAAACGTGATTTATAACCCCAAAAAAAAAAGTCGATTCCCAGCAATAATTTTTGCGTAAAGTTACTTAGTGTGATGTACAGAATGCTTGGTTGACGGATATGTGAAGGGTCTGTTTACACCCTTTATTATGTTGCTAATGATATCATATAAGCTAGTAATCAGTACGATTAAATCATTAAGTCCATCATTAGATCTAACAAAGGATCCCAATTGCTTTTTAATATCAATCGGAAGTAAGCACGTAACACAAAGCCTAAGCGATATAACGATACCTAGATGGATAGATACTAAGCGCTAATGAGAAAATAATTCAAGGCCTAATTTAACTTGTATTTTCTATGTCACCGCCGATAAGCACGTGTAAATTACTGTAGGTATAGATTACAATATCACATTCTTAAACACGGTTTGGCATGACGTTAAAACCCTGTAATTATCAAAACAGCTACCCAAATACCGGGCACGCTACGAAAACCTTGAAAAGCCGAAGGGCAAAACAATTCGGGTCCCTTCATCAGCTTATTAATTCGGGGGCCAATTTCATCGTAAACACGTTGCCACCAACATTAGCAATTCATATGAAATAACACATAACAATAGTAATCAGGCGTTTGGTTATGAAAGAAAAATCACATTTCGTCGTCAGGCAAGGCGGTGCCAAGCACAGATTTCGTCGGCAATGTATCGTGAAATTAGTTTAGTGGCACTATATAATTACGCGCCCTCACTTTTTATAGTCCCTCGGTCGTTGCTCGAGGGGCCGGCCCCCGGGCCCCCGGGCCCCGGACCGGTCTGTTATGACGAAAATGTCAACCCGGTATGCGACTTGATGAATCGACACTATTTTAAACATTTTCTCCTCGTGTTGCTATGATGGCTCTATTACAACAACAATAGTTCCGACAGGGTTCTACAAAATGAAACGCCAACAAACTGAAAGATACATTTCATAGATTTATTATATAAAATCTTAACGCTACATTTTGAATTTTTTAACTTAGTATAGTAACAGGTGAAATTTACAGAGCTATTACATTAGTATAGATAATAGTAATTAGTTTATAATTATTGCGCAAGATATTCCCAAGAAGAGGGAAATCCTTAGTTTTTATTCACTAGAATACTTAAGTACTGAGTCTTAACTAATACAATAAACGACGAAGCTCAGATATTTCTTACGAATTTATAATCTATTTCGATTTATGTATGTACATTATGATATGAGAGAAGTCTGAAAAATACTTTTATATAATATTTGCAAAACGAAAGCTTATTTAAGCACCTAGTAGGCTATATTATGACTACTTTAGCAGTTATAGCGAAGGGCTCATTGTAAATAACTGTCACATTAATTTTTATCACTTTTTCTACAATAAATACAACAAAATGCAATTTAGCTTTAGTTACTAGGTAGGTACCTTAATGAGCAATCGAATAACTTAATACCCTTAAGTACAATTTATGTTAAGTGAGGATGAACACATTAAAATTATGATATTTATGCTACGGTATTTATGACAAACTATAAAAAACGATATTAAAATTTTCTATTGACGGGATTCATTTTGTGTGAAATAAATAGTATCAAATTATTAATTAATTCAGATTGTAATGCCTAAATATTATTTTTTTAATTAAAACGTAAAACACACTACAGAATTCTGGCAGCGGATGTTAAATGGCAATATTCGAAAAAATGTTTAGAAAAAATATACAATACTCATATAATTTAGATACTTTTTATATTTGACCGCTGCGAATGTAAATATATTGGTGTGACAATGAATATTATGTACAAGCTCTTAGGTACAATTGTATGATATGGAATCGAATAACTTGAGTAGGTACTAGTTGATACTTGAATAGTGAGATAAAGTGGGTACAGGACTTTTGTACAAAAATATTCAGAGATACTTTTCTAAAAATGTCTTAAGTTTTCTACTTTGTGTACAATCTATATTTACTTATACGTTTAAATAATATCTTATTGTAAACTCTCATAAAACTGTTTGATTGAATATTTTTTTTTACTGAGGACATACATAATATTCAATGTCAGTACAGAAAAATGAGCAATTTGTATATTTAATTGAGGAAAAGGAACTATAAGTTTAGTGAATAGTTCTACAAATATACTTAAAACTTTAATTTTAAAATCAGTTTTATGAGAGCTTTTGAAGTCGATGTTATAGTTTCTATTATATTGCTGTGATCATAAATGAAACATTAGCTTGTGCAGTATTACGTGTTTAGTATACAATTCTCACAACGTTGTATAATTAGGTACTGTCTAATTAAAATTAAATTTCAGTACATATTTACTATTTGTGATCTTACAAAAAATAAATGTTGCAGCTATATTAATGAGTGATAATTTTAGTCTTAATAAGTCCACGATCAATACTTAAAAATATATTTCCTAAACGAGTTTCTTATATATCACAGGCTTAAATTATACTCATTACCATTAGGGACGTGCATACTATACGTACACTTATAATAGATACAGTCAAACGAAATTAGGTAACTATTTACACAAATAGGGGAAAAATAATGAGGCGAACCCTCCCACAACCCTCGGAGATTTCAAATTACGACCGCGGTACCAACACACGGCAATACGTATCTTTGTATTTGAAACGTTAGTTTACAACAAATAATGCGTCTTGATCTGTTCGCAAAAGTTCTTTAGATCAAGGAACATTACCCGTACACACTTAACTAAACAGACAGGATTCGAAATATATACTTAATATTAAAACAAACGTAAGTTCAAAATATAATTAAATAAAATCTTCTACATACATCCAAATAATACCATCCCATAATTCTAACAATTGTTCTATCACTTAGCCAACGAACGAAGCGTACTTATAATTTCGATTACTAAATATTTTACATTCCATTTACCAACAAAGCAACGCACAACGCTCTTTATATTCGTTCCATTTTTTTTTTCAATAATAAAAGTGTTCATAAAAATTTAGAGTGTCCAATAATCACCTATTCATGTTCCCGCCAAGAGTTTGGAACGATACACTATTGCATTACTATAGTCAGATTCACTACACTTTCAATACGTCTTTACAAAAGCTAGGGAGTCACATTCGGTCGGCTGCACTAAGTCTTGAGCTCGACGTACACAACTATGGAGTCACTATGAGATCGTAATGGAGCGGATGATATTGACAGATTTCCTCACGAGAATATATTGAAGTACTTCAGGCCGGCCGAGACGTAAGGTATCGGTATAGCTCCAGCATAATAATTAACAGACTGAAACATGAGATAGGCGATGTTCAGAAGCTATCACACTATTTCGTTTGGATGTGTGTTCTGATTCGAGTCGTTTTGTCTCGCGCACTGCTGGAAAAAAGAAAAAATATATATTAGTGCTATACGTTACAATGAAGGACAAACTAAAAGTCTAAAATTTATTATCAAAATAAGACAATTACCTCTTGTTTTCGTTCCCAAGTTTTCATCGCAGTTTTATACTTCTCGAATTCGTGGCACCAATTCGAATATATTTTCTGGTACTCATTACTCTTTTCGGGAGGAGAGCACCTGTAAAGAAATACATTTTAATTAGAAACCAATCTTATTACAAACCACGTAATGTACATAATAAAATCACCAAGGATTATTTCTATACCTGTGAGTATCAACCGTTATGTTGTAGGAGCACAGCAGAGATCCTCCCAACCAACAGTCGTATCTTCCTGCATCGGCTTCATTTACTGAAATTATCAGCAAACCATGTTCCGATGTCTCAATATACTTTTCTGGTTTACTGCAAAGAAAAATTAAAATATTTTATTTTTGTATCAAGGATCAAGATTGTTTACTCCTACTACAAAATATTAAATGTTGCGGTTTGTAGATTTGATGTTTTTGTTTAAATTTTAATGAGACGTCCAGCGTTGGGGTTTGCTTTCAATATTCATGAAAGATAGACTCACTTTCTGATTAATCTATATCTGTAATGAATCTGTTCATTATGAGTTCGTCGATTCTAAAATAAGGGGTTGCATTACGACGAAGCTGTCTGAGAATAAATTAATGTTTGGTTGCAAAAAAGGGTGATAAATATTTATGTTTTTGAATTTTTACCTTTGATGATAGCTTGTAAGTAAGTAATAAGAATTTACTAAAGAAATGTAAAGAAAAATAACTAAAACTTCCACAACACAAAACAGACCAGCGAATTTAATCTCCGAAAAAAATATATTTTCCCAATTGAATGTCCCGCACAAAAGGATTACTTTTTACTTCGCCTAGCATCGGGTGGCTTAACAAGTCCGTGGGTGAATAAAACATGGTAAATAAAACGCTAATACCGAAGTTTCCCCTTGCATTTTAATTGTGGCGGCGGAAGTGCGATAACCGAAGATTTGGGAGCCCTTTAATTAATGTTGTTGCATGCGTGTTCACTTACAGTATTTTCTGTATAACTTTAAAAGCTGTTCAAATTGTATTTATCTTCGACGGTACGAATGAAAATTACTTTGCAGGTGTAGGCAATTAAGTTGTAGGGGCTTAAAGTGGAACGTTTAAAGTTTTTGGGCCCAGGGGATGCATTAAACAAGAAATGGTGGTTTATCAGGCAAATATATTAGATTTAGTCGGAGTTTCGGTTCACGGTTTACGCGTTAATTGAAGAGAGCTCGTGAATTTGGGCTGAAGTTTGTTGGGAAGTTTGGGGTAACTTAACTTTTTAGCGATTTTATGTTCGGTGTTGGTTTAAGCACTTTGCCGTGTTGTGTAGCAATTAATCTTAGTTTCTTTACCACTCTCTATACCCCGGATCCTAATTCAATATTTAAACAAGAAGTGACTTCCTGGGTGTGAAGTGAGTCCTGATTGCTCTCAAAAAATGTACATAATTGTTTGATTTTATATTTTGTTCGCGAAAATTGAAATCACATTCCGAAATAATGTACATAATTAAAGTATCCAATGTCAGACATTGGGTGCTTTTGCGAGTAGCAAAATAGGATTTTATATTATGAATGTTTTCTACTTATTGCAAAACAATTTTTATAATCTTTAATTAAAATTTCAACTCACTTGAAAGTGATGGGATGTCGTCCCTTCTCCCTGGAGTAGTGGTACCACGTGACTGCCCGCGGCTGGAGCACCTCAGGCATCTTGACGAAGCTGCCGAGGTGCAGGCTCTGACCCCACGTCGCTGACACGCTTTTACGAGCGATGGATGAGTCGCAGATGTCCGCCGTCTCGTTGGCTACGTCTTGTATGAGGCTGTTTTCGAAAGAATACGTTTAAAATTAATAAGAGTAGTGTAGCTATTGTTAAATTCATTCAATAAAAAAGACTGGAGCTAGTTTTTGTCTACAGTATTTTGGATATCGGTCAATGCACAGCCGTCTACGCCGTAGCAGAATGAGTTTTGGCTACGTCGTAGGTGGCTACGAAGTATCGTAGCAACTATTTTCAATTAGTAAGTTTACACTATGGTGATAACCATTTTGTAGGATTGGTAAAAGTGGTTTACCTAAATACAAAACATGGATTTAGGATACAAAAAATGCGCTGCTTAGCATGACCCTAACATCTGTGTAAGTAATATTTTCCAACCATACCAAAAACTCAAAGTTCTAATTTATAATCGCAATAAATCTCATGCATTCTTAATTCCAACTTACCCTGGCATGTACTCCCTACAGACTCCGGCGTCCCTGTCCCACCCGCAGTAGGGATCGCGTGCGCACCTCACGCATGCGTCGTAGCGTCGCGCACACAACGCAAGTCGCAGTTGAAGTACCCGTCTGTCAGATGCCGCGTAGAGGGAACCGTGCATTCTGGATATTGCCATTGCCTAGAGGAGATGGGAGTTATGTAGTAGGAATAGTTGTATGCTCAGATAAACTGGCAAAATATTATATTATCCTATTATTATAGGACTACACAATTCTAATCCACGCTGTACACGAGGAGTTTCAGCCCCTAGTATCGCTAAATAAAAGAGGATGGGTCATTAAAAAAACTAGACAATTACTTGGCTAACATTTTAACCGGTTAAAATCTTCACAAAAGATCCTTGAAATGCGTTTATGCTCTATGTCCAACATTTGAAGTCATCTATTATCTTTATTGACGCAAATATTTAGCTTATTTTATCCTTATCTATATCTCAAAGAGCCACATTTCTACCCTACATTCAATGATTGAAACAAAGACATACCTGTATCGGTTCCCCAGGGGTGACGTCAAAAATATCGAGCAGCGCTGATTGGCTGTCACCGTTGCGGTTCCACTGCACTATCTTGTGAATTTTGCCTTCGTCTGCAATAAAAAGTGACACAATTGGTTTTACGTTTGTAGTTTTGGAATTCCAACCGAATGTTTGGATTGATATGTTAGACCTTCTGACCGCCAGAGCATAAACGCACGCGCGTGCCCTCCACGCCAAGTCACAATTTCACCTACCATTTTGTCACATATTTATGTCGTTTGGCTACAGGGCACGCGCTTGCTTGTCACGTATATGTGACTATGGCGGTCAAAAGGTTAAAGGACAAAAGTTCCTACAAAACTAAGAGGACAATAATATAGGTGTGTTAAACTAAGTGAGACGCAACAAACTAATATCGAGACATTTAAATGATTTTCATGAAAATCTTTATAAGTTTGTAAACTGAAATGGTCACTAACACTATCATTAACACTGAAAACGGGATAGTTACCATGTTTACTATTTGTTGTGAGTTTCTGAAATTTCAGCGCTGTTGCAAGCACCATGGCTAAATTCATGTTCATCCGTGATCATAAAAATTTATTACATAGTAAATATCTCGTTTTCAGTGTTAAAGATAATGAAAATCTGTGCTGAAAAGAAGCCTATTGAGTCGGTGGTTTCTATTAATCAACATTTTCTTATACAGTTTAAAAAAAAATTAAGCTGAAAACTGAAGAAAACTCTTAGCAATATAACTTCGCTGTAACTAATTTGTCACTCAAAACATAAACAGAATATATACTAAGATAATCAGTTCACAACATCCATCTATTATCAGTTCCGCAACACAGCTTGTCGAAAACGCTCAATTACCTAAATGTCATTTACGAAGCACATACACATAGGTATTTAGTTAATTAGCAGTATCAGTACATAAGTGACACGTATCAGGAATTCCGGCGTCTCCGTGTGTTCCGGCAGAGAATAGATAGATCGACAGAAAGCTAAGTCCATAAATAACGAGTGAAAATGAACGCACACATTGACACACGGCGACGTACAGCGAGTGTTAGCGCACTTGCGAGTCGCGACTGGGATTCGTTTGAGATCGCCGTACGTTGCGTGTATGTGTGCGTCAGGCGCGTGCATTGTAGGTAGGCACTACTCACTTGCCTACCTCATAAGATCCAATTAAGCTATCTTATTCACTTTAATAAGTATGATGATGACTGACTGGTGATGACTGATATATTTCATTTATGTAGCGAAAGTTAAAGATAGTTTCAATGGGCCTTATGAGATAAGCAAGTTAGTAGGCAGTGCCCCTGCAATGCACTCGCCTGGTGTGCATACGCCTGTTTTCATCCTCGTTGTATGGAGTTGGCATTCTGAACGTATCTATTCTGTGGTTTCGAGTTCTATTAGCAACATCTTAGACGCCGATGTTTGCATTAATCACGATTAATAATATAATTTAGAGCTGATTATTAGTTAATGTGTGGGTATGGGTACGCTTAATTTATGGGGCTAATGAACTAAACTGAATTAATGTCTAGATACTTTTATTGAATAAGATTTGATTAGTAATAAAATAGAAACAGGTAGGTAATGTCGCAACTGAGTTGATAAGACCTAAAGATCAATAAATGAACTGCGACTAATTAGTCGCAGTTCATTCTCGTAACTTAATTAAGTTACGAGAATGGTTGAGAGTTTTCAAATTTCAATCGTTCACAAGAAACGGTTGACAGTCAATGGTGGCACAAGCAGACTACTAATAGAACTTCGACCAGATCCTAGGAATTACAAGGCGATTAAATCGTCGTTGTCGTAGATTCTCAAAACCAATATAATAGTTCTTCAACAATGTTTCAACTGGGCCAATAACGCGAAGATTAAGTCCTTAAACTATAATATTACTTTATTGCCTCGCAGTTTATATTACGATTCTCAATAAACAAAGACTAAGTATTCATTCAAGGTGGAAATTCAGCGGTTTCGTGATCGTCTGCAAACGTGTGAACTCACAAATGTCAAGCGAACAGAACGTTTCTAACAGCTTGTTCAAACTGTCTGATAAATGGTGGGGACAACTCAAAGTGATGGCCCCAATTAATTCCCCTCCCTACAATAGTCACGAAGCGTCCAACCCATTGTTTGTTTATCTAGATTTCAGCTATTTCGAAATGTAAAACTAACTTGAGAAGTACGTCGTCTTTTGTCTTGAAGTAACTTTAATATTCTATTGTTGAGAATGATTAAGAACTGGTACGAAATTCTTGATTCAATTCAGAGTATCTACGTGTATTTTTATCTAATATTAGTCAACCTCTGCGTGTATCAGACGACCTATCTGACCTTCCCTGACATAAAACGATATCGGTCCAATAAAGTTAGAAAACGGATCACACATCATACATGCAATCCATCTATTCGGCGAAAAAATCCAGACGTATTTTTGGAAGGTCAGAAAATACAGAACAATCTCTGTAAACACAATCGATAGGCACAATCGCAATCGGCACGTGACCACGGCCTATGAAAGCCTCCATTGTACATAAGGTCACAGTCCCAGCTTCCTTACAAAGCGGCCGAATCAGGAGCGAATTAATATTCGGGCCACGAATCTTAATAGCTAATTGGATTAGAGGCATATAGCGAAATTACCTAACCGTGTTACGTACAATGCTCGAGCTACGTGTCTCAGTATGTCGCCATAAGACGGAATGGTTCGGGCCCGTATTATTGTATTCGTTAAGTTATAGCCACTGAGCTATAAATCAGTAATTATATTGGGGCCCTTGTCGCAAATGAATGTGCTACATTGATTGTGCGAATGGGCTTGCGTGTTATGTTCCGACTTGATGTTTAGTGTGCCATATTTTGTGTTGTTGATTGGCGCAAAAAATAGCATAAAGATGTTAATTGTATTAATGCTCAAGCAATAAAAACCCAGTTACGGTTATGTTGCGTTTGGAAAAGGCCATCTTGAACACTGTGGACACAAAATCGATGGTCCCTATTAACAATGTCAGTTCTGCAAAAAGACAACTGTTCAGTAGGGCAGTTTAAAGTTTGTTTTGATGATAAAAAAAATATTATAAGACTGTAGATGTTCAAATTTGCACTGATTGTTTTATGTGTTGTTAACTAAGTACTGACATAGAAAAAATATAGAATTGATTGATGGTTAAGAAAATAAGGTACTACCGACAGTTTAACATGGACTATTTCCAAGGTGAATTGTCGGTTGTGACACAAACGACAGTTTTGTTCGGATATTTAACAGTAATTTAAGTAGGTAGTGGTATATTCAACATTTTTAAATGGAGATCTAGAAATACGATTGTCGTATGTGTCTGGTTTGCTAGCTTAAATTATAAAAAATAAACATTATTTAACCAAATTTTCCAAGCATTTACTGATCATTTAAGCACTTTACCATACACGAAAAATAAGGAATGCATACTTTGACATCACATAATATTATAATTAAACACAAGAGTACCTAATAATAATAAATAAACACAATTAATCATAATTTAGCGTTGCTTGAGAAGTCTAAACGATAATTTTATTCCTTTCTCCTAATATTTTAAAAGTAGGTATTTAAGTACGTAACAAAACAAGCCTTAAGAGCGTCAATCTTAAACTATAAATATTTGCAAAAAACTATGAACAATCTACACACAATAAAATATAGCAGTCAAAACACTTTAGGATGACAGGTAAGTATCACAAAGTTTTATAAAATTTTAAGGTTTAAAAATTTAAAGTGCTAAAAATAATCAAAATTGTTTTTAGGAACTTTTTTGTGGCTAATTATAAAGTAAATATTACAACCAATGTACAGTCTTAGTTTTGCACTTTAAAGCTTTGCCTTATCATACTTAAACATAATTGTATCGTAAATCAGGAACTTCAAAATTACAATAGCATCAAAAAAATACTTTTCAGAAAGAAAACAAAACCTCAACCGTTCATTCAGAGTCACTTTCTTGTTCTACTGTATTACTGGAAACGTGAGGCAAGTCTCTATAAAAACCATGATATTTTTCCGGCATGACACCAGATCTACACATATCATTAAGATCTTTATTTATTCCATAAGGGATAAGAACGGGGTCATCATAAGCTTGGGATATTTTAAAATTATTCTGGCGTTGGGTGTTTCTTTTGGTGGATCTGAGAACCGGTTAAGTCTTCGGCTCATCATCGTTATCGTAATTGTATTAATTAATGTATTAATCGATCAAAAACGATGCCCTTAACTTTAACATCTCTATTTGTATCCACTTATTTTTTTCATTTCTTACATCTTTCACCTAGTTTCTGTTCGCCAACAAATCTTTGAAATTGTAGAAGTCTCGTGAGGTTATTTCTCTTACATTGTACGGCACACCTTCTATTTTCGCTCAACGCACCAAGCAGAACCATTTATCAGGAACGTAAATAATTCTCCGCTCACTCTCTCTCTTTTTTCAAACGCGTGAACACTGTCCCCTTCATTTTGGGTGTGTCTTTTCTCCATAAATTTATGCGTTGTATTGTATAACGGGCTGGTGTCCGCAACTGCGCGTCAAAACGAAAATCTTTGCGTTATAGTTACTCCAAACTCCTTAGCAGCAAGCAAATATAAAGCAAAGACAATGCGGTTCCGATTTTGGCCAGCTCAATTGTCCGACCAAAATCTAATTTCTTGCACCCCAATGGACGTTGATGCGCCTTTAGAGATTGCCCGCGTTTCTTCTGTCACGGAAACCACAGTCTTTTCAGGGACTCTCCTCTCAGGAATGGCCTCTTCAGGAATTCCTCCCTTCAGGAATTCCTCCCTTCAGTTATAAAAGTATTTACAGGCTCGTTCCTGTCACTGAATACAGTATTATATTCCATCATATTTTGTAGACATTGCATCAATTCTTCATCGGAATGCACACGTATTGGTGAAGACTCATCTGCAAAGATGGATAATTCCTAGAATAAAAGTGTTCGGTGACCACGATAGGTAGGTAGTAGGTACCTACTGATAAGTCAGATAAGTATCGAACTATTCATTTATAGAGGGTAGGTTAGGTCCTACTTAATCAACCTACCAAAAATCCAAGAGTTTTGTTTTAGTCAATTTAAGATTATGCAAGTCATACATCCGACAAAAAATTCTAAACATAATGCAGTTATAAATGTAGAAAGTGACATATCCAATCCACTGACTAACTTTAGGTTACATGTAATAATGTCAAAAGTGACACATCCGACAAAACGTCTGCTTTTAGGTTACATGTAACAATGTCGAAAGTGACACATCCAACAAAATGATCTACTTTAAGTACAGGTAATAATGTCGGAAGTGGTACATCCAACAAAATTGTCTACTTGAATACCATTGAAAATAGACGTATCTACCGGAACCTACTTAATTAAAGGGAATATATCTATATTATACAAAATACGAATGGTTTCATGAAAAAGTTGTATTCTATGAATTATTGAAATGACTGTTTAATCTAATATTTCACTTTATTTACCTAGTAACATAAAGGGTGCTTAC
This sequence comes from Noctua comes, assembly GCA_963082995.1. Classification (NCBI taxonomy): domain Eukaryota; kingdom Metazoa; phylum Arthropoda; class Insecta; order Lepidoptera; family Noctuidae; genus Noctua; species Noctua comes. Next base: position 9,922,340 of record OY720279.1, on the reverse strand, counting down.
CAGGTTCTGTAGGTATGGGATAATATTGACAATCACTTGTTGTCTCTTTCATAAGGTGATAAATAGGATCTTGTTTATTAGAATTTACTAGATCTAAAATCCGTTTAGATCGTTTCGACATGATGACTTCAATTGTTTACACGCAAAAACAATAAATTATTTATTACTGCGATTTCGCCTCCGCGCGTTCTCCTCCCAATGACAAAGTGCGTAGTGGCAGATCCGACGCAACCGCGCTCCCTCCGCGCCGCAGACAACGCCGGTTGTGTCACTACCAACACTGTTGCGCGGACAAAGTTATTACAACCGACAATATTAAACCAAGAAACTGACTAAATATCATGATTTTCAAAAAAAAAAAAAAACGTACGACAGATCTTTTTATTGTGATTCTCTTTATGTAAAAAAAAAATTTTGGTAAAAATGTACATCCGACATTGTTAATAGGGACCATCGAAATAATTATTCTCTTTTAATTTATGGGGCTCAGACACATCGTTTACGTTTAAAATTCTATGTCCACCACGTTGGTCACCCCTCGGCACCTGAATTTGAAATGCTCTCATCAGCAAGTCTAAACTCTTAAAATCCAAAGGTAAGCTCATTTGTGTCCGAATATTTATGGGGATGCAGGACCACCCTTAGTGTTGCTTTATGCGCCTTTGGTACTTTGCTTACTTTTGTGAGATTATGCTACGTGAACACTAAATCTGAGAATAGTGCTCTCATAAAATCATGAAAAAATTGGGATTAAATTATTGGCAAACACTTTCTAGTCACGATGAGAAAGTATTAATTAATTTATTAAATAATGTACTTTTTAAGGAAATCTCTCGCCGACTGGTCGACACTTCGCGTGACCAGAGGGCTGGCTCTTTCTTTGGCCAAAGAATTAGCATTGCCATTCAGCGTGGCAATGCTGCCAGTCTTCTGGGCACGTTTCCAGGTGACAGCGATGCGGAGGAGTACTTTGACGCCTAAGTGTCCTATTGTCGTCGTTTATTAGTTGTTTATATTTTCTTAATATTAGCCTTATTTTTATCATTAGTTTAGTTATATTTGTAGTCTGTATATAATGTAAATAATTTGAAAATTAAATTTATTGCAATTGTAAAAAAAAAAAAATCCTCTAGGTATATTTAAAAGTAAAGTCGGTACTTAACTGTGTGTAAAAATATAACAGTTTTATGAATTCACGACTTTTATTTCACCAGTGGACACTTCAACCTCTCTTACAGTTACAAAAATAATTACTACATCCAGTACCGAACACGGACAAAGGCCAGAGAACCAGACAATGCTACATAAGACAGTGTAACAGATATACAGACAGAATGCAGCCGACACAAACGACATTATAATAACCTACCCCTAGTCGACTCTTACAAGTGGTTTGACACGGCAAACAACTCTTTATGACACACTCTATTTTCATTTTTATTCTATTCAAAGCTCATATTTTATTCCACTATTTCAGTATCCATTGTCTGTTTGGTACGGGTTAATCTCTGATATCGTAATGTTGAGGACTCAATGTATCCAAAAATAGCATTGTAGTGATGTTCAGGAATGTAGTGGTGTGTAATTCCTTGATAGCACTTTGACAAAGGAAGAATCGTTCGTTCGAATTTTGCGTGTGGGTTTGGATGATTTTACACACATAATGGAGGCCAAGGACAAATTATTCGAATAGTTTTATTCAAGTTTCTAGTACTTACGCTGTACTGAATTTACATTGCCAGTGCTAAGCAATGCTAAACTGTAATAAGTTCTTATTGAAATAGACTCAGTAATTTCCAATGAAACCGCTAAATCGAGGTTTCATGTCTACAGACCTTAACATAGGCACAGTATCTACAGATCACTTAAGATACAGGTCTCCTAGTTTAAGAGACAGGGTTCATTATTATTTTTGCATGAATAGACTTTTTTGTAGACTTAAATTTTCTGTACACAAAAGCTATAAAGGGTGTAACAAGACCTTTAACGAAGCCGAAAGGCTCTTATTCTCCCCGTCATTGCGATATTTTTTGTGTTCTAGACCATACCTGGGAACTTTCTAGTTGCGGAGAAATTGGGGGTCAAAATTCCAACTTTTTCACAAGTTTTTTTTTTAAGTACATGTTTTTAATGTAAGGTTTTTACTTTAAAAACCTCCACGACTCCCGTACTATTCCATCCATCCATCAGCACAATGTTTTGAGTGCGTTACTTTGAGTCCTACCGTAAAACATGATTTCTACCCCTAAAAAAAGTCGTTTCCCAGCAATAATTTTTGCGTAGAGTTACTTAGTTTGATGTACATAGTGCTTGGTTGACGGCTTCGTGAAGGGTCCGTTTACACCCTGTAGCATAAGCATAATCAGCCTATAATGTTCCCACTGCTGGGACACCGGCCTCCTCTCTATGAGAGGGAATGGGCTATAATCCACCACGCGGGCCCAGTGCGGATTGGTAGATGTCACATGTCTTCGAATTTTTGGTTCTAAGACATGCCGGTTTCCTCACGATGTTTTCCTTCACCGTTTTTGAGAGCAGTGGTGATGAAATAAATTACACAAAGTAATGCGCCTGCCTGGGTTCGAACCCACGACTTACTGTTTGTAAGTCGGAGCCGCCACCACTGGGCCACCGCTGCTCTCAACCCTGTATAAAAAATAAAATAAAAAATAATTTTTATTTTAATAATTATTTTTGTATTTATGCTTATTTTATTTCTGCCACTTTGTTTTGAACTGTGTCTGTGTGTATAATTCGTATAAATAAACAATATTTTTCATTATATTAAACAGCATTATATCAACACTATCTAAACTCGGTAAAAAAATCCAACCCATACGTATAAAAGTCAAATTCAAACACAGCTTTTAAAACTGCTAAATCGACAACGACCCCTATTTTTGCGATGCGGATTCCGAATTTCCAGTGGGAATTGAAGAACTAACAATATACTTCCCGGCACCCCATTCTACTGAAGAAAGGATAATAAAGTCGGGCAAGTGTGTAGCATACGCATTAGTTTTATATTAATGGTAATGTTAGATTCAAAGGGTAGGATTTTGATGAAAAAATAAATCACGAATCACTTTTATAATAGGTTCTTTTTTAAGCTATTTTGTTATAAGTAATGCGTTCTTAATAGGTAGGTACTGAGGCACGTCATAGTAAAAATCCTGAAGGTTTTCACTTTTTGAGCCCCTGACTACCTGTAACGACTGTCAAAGATCTACAAAAGACAGCCGGGACCAAGGGCTTAATGTGTTTTCCGAGGCACGGAGGAAACTTGGTACAAAATGGGTGGTCACCCATCCACAGAACAACCTAGGCAAGTTTGGCTTAACCTGAAGATTCATTCGAGCGGATGTTATTGTTTACCCACGAGCTTCATATGCAGTTAAATGTGTTCCAAGCTAAATGCTGTGATAAACTATAAAAGAGCATACCTAATTAGCAGTGATAGGAATAGGTAGTGCCTATTAGCCTAAACTTCGAAGAACAGAGACAAGAAACGGAGACTTCCTTAGGACTAAATTATTTCCGGCACATCTGTCTCGAAATTTCGAGACAACACTTAAATACATTAAAAAAAATGTGTTATTTGGAATAAGTAATTCGTCTATATTTATCTAAAGTTTGTCTATAAATGTGATAGTTTGTATGGATGTCCATTACTCAATTCCACTGAAAATGCTGATTTTGGTAGTGATATAGATTAAGGTGTGGAATAGCACATATGCTACTTCCTATTAAAAAAAAGTATAGTTCCCATGGGATACAAAAACAATAGTACACGCGGGATAAGCCAAAAAAAAATTCAGAAAATTTTATGGTTGTAACGACTGTGTATGTTATTATTTTATTATGATATATCTAGTCGCAAACTTTAGGTAAATATAGACGAATTACTTATTCCAAATAACATTTTTTTTAAATGTATTTATGTGTTGTCTCGAAATTTCGGGACAGATGTCTCGGAAAAAATTTAGTCCTAAGGAAGTCTCCGTTTCTTGTCTCTGTTCTTCGAAGTTTAGGCAAATAGGCACTACCTATTCCTATCACTGCTAATTAGTCGCTCCAGCGACAAATAAAATCAATCGACTTAAAACAGTGAAGAAAATATAATAATTAGGTATGCTCGCAAGTACCTATTGCAACTTCCTAATCCGTATAGCTCCGTAGTTACGCACTTGACGTTTTCGCATAGAATTAGCGAGATTAGAGCAATAAGTAACAAGGTGAGGCACAGCGTGACACCGGGACCATTAACGTCGTGTGCGCATTCTCCTGAGTGACGGAACCAAGCCACAGTAATTATGTTTCCTGAATATCGTATAAGGAACTCAGTAATTGGAACGTGTTGTCTGTGGAATTCGTGGTGAGATGCGTGATTTCTAAAGGAGAGGATTGGTTTAGTGTGTCGTCAGCCTTTTGTGCAAGTAGGTGACTAATTGGGAAATAAACTTGCGTTAAAATTATTTTAATGTGACTGAACAGTGTTCTTGTTTATCAATTTTGAAAAGATACATTGCGTAAATTTGACGGCACGGTTGGCGCAGTGGGTGAGCGATTGGCTGCTGCGCTGCGTGTCGCGGGTTCGATTCCCGCACGGAACAAATATTTGTATGGCCTACAGGTAGTTGTTCCGGGTCTGGCTGTTTGTGTATGTGAGTTTAAATGTTTGTAAACGCACCCACGATACAGGAGAAATTCCTAGTGTGGGGCAAAGATTCAAAAAAAAAAAAAATCAGTTGAAAGCATACAAAAAAAAAGAAGTTAAAAAACAAACAATCTGTGCTAAATTAAAATAATGTTGTGCACTTCATCTTGAAAATATACGCCGTAAAAAACAAATAAAACAAAGTAAAATGTAAAAAGAGAGATATTATGAACACTAACAACTATTTTATTGAATAAAAACTGAAGTAGATAAATCTTGACGTACGAAGAGCTCACACACCACACAGCACTAACAAAATATTTTACAATGATGATATTCCCAACACGGCAGTGTCTCCACGTTTTGACGCACAAGTATCTTGATGCGATAATAGCTGGTACATGGGAAAGCATTCAACAAACTTGTCTGCTAGCAAATGTGGGGAGGCGGTACAAGGTACCCAACTCAAATCTGTTTACGAGAAACAGTGTTACATGTTTTAAGCTTTACTCTTCACACTATCTGGTGTGAAACACCAATGAGGGGGGATATTCGGCGACTAAGTGGGGTAAGACATTTTGCTTCCAGTTTTCGTGTTAGGATTTAATGGGTAATTAGGGAAGAAAGCTGGTTCGTGTTGACGTGATTGGCAGGGTTAACGAATATGGAGGTTCTAATAGTAGGGTAGATTATTAAAACTGTTAAATGTTTGACAAAACTATCGAGCTACAGTAGAAGTTGTAAGTATAATTGCTAATTGGGACGAAAACAAAGGACCTCAATTAATAAAGAAAGATAGAAAAAGTACAGTAGGGAAACTGAAATTAGACGGATAATTTATTCCCCTACAGCGTTCAAGTTAATGAACTTAATTGAAACACATACATCATTGTATACGTATGCACGATCTCCAATCCGCTGGTGGTCTATAAATAAATTTACTTCTAGTGATTAATTCCGATCACGGTTGGGCCGAGCAAAATAATTAAACAATCCCGCATTGGACGTGGACGGACGGGTCCGCTCCCAGAAGACAACCCTCGCCTAAACAATAACGAATTTCATAAGGAAACGCCCGAAAATGCCAAACAAGGAAATCTTGTCTGAAATGTCAAAGAAAACTACTGAAGCGTAGTCACCGCAACGCTTGCGGCATGTGAAACACACAAATTAACTAGATATTAAGGCCACAGCCTTTTTTGCGAGACTTCAATGTTTCCAGGCAGAAGTAGAGGAATCTCTGTTCTAATTTTAAAACCAAGGCAGGTTTTTTTATAGTCCGCTTGTTTGTAAGATGTAATCAATTTACTGATAGATATCAATCAGAACAAGTCCAAAGTAATCCAAGGTAAGACAACTCTTTAATTATCTTTCATATTATTTTCCTTGCGAGCGATCACGACGTCTCCCGACAGCGGTCTCAAAAGAAATAATCCCGCAATCCAATAAAGATTTCGCTTCGACAGGCCTAAGTGAAAACTTTTTTGCGATCCCCGAACAATATAAGTTTTATTCCTCCAAGTGGTATAAATTCCCAAACACAAAGTAGCTCTAACATCTTTATTGCTTTTCATAAAAAAGTCCACGTTTAACGTATAGATTTACCAGTTAGAGATCGGTCGGGTTCCCCTCATCTCGACGTTTACACCGTGACGTTTTTTTACCTTTTGTATTTTATACATTACAGCACCTGCAACTAAATTTACTGCATAATATTTCAGGGTGGCAGTGTATTGTAAATTCCGAGGGGGAGTGTCGCTAAGAGTTTTGTTATTGTGTAATCTTTTTCCTGTTTTACTTCCTATAAATTTGCTTAGTACTCCTGACAGTTGTTGCTGCTAATATTTGCTTTAAATGTTGGAACTGCTAATAAATATTTCAAGAACATTTCGAAGCGCTGAAATATTGATATGAGCGGTATTCAGCGCTGCGGCTATTGGTCGCGTGGAGACCGCCGAAAATGTATTTTATAGACAGGCCAGATAAATTCAGCGATCGGTGGTATGAACGAATTCGGCAAGGACTTTTATCACAAATCGCAATATGTATTTTATAGGTGCCGTAAATCGAGAGACGCGGGTTTTTAACGTTTGCCTACGAGCGCTCTGCTGACTTTTACGAGATTCGTCCCAAGAAAATTTTATGTTCATGAATCTCCTAAACCGATTTATTTTTTCAATCAATATGCATAATTGGGTCTTCACATAGTTATAACTAGAACGTCAAACTTTCAATAATACCCATTCTAAAGTTGTTGTTTCCCTATAGTTCGAAAGCCCTTCACAAGGACGCGTTCGATCGATAAATTGAACTGTGTATGTTAGATTTAGTCATCTTTGGTTAAAACGTTTTTCATGATTTGTCTTTGATTCTTAATAACACGTTGTATAAACCATAAAAGTTTAGTCATAAAACTGTAAATTATACAAATTTACTTTGTAGTACTTGTGGATAATCAAAAAGTTTCAAACTTTATCTTCAAATACATTTTCGATTTACTAGATAAACAAACTTTAGTTGAACGAACGATTATTCCAAACACGTTCCAAAGGTGTATTTTTAAAGAAGGCTTTCACGGTGGCCGATATTAGGGATGCCGCGACCGCTCCACCTCCCGAAACTTTCTCGTTCGTGCACCTTTTGATATTCAATATACTGCGGGACCTAAGCAATCCTTTGATGAGATGTTTTATGCAAAAAACGTTGGGCGTTAGCGGGGCGCGAATAACCGTTCAAAAGTGAACACATTAGTATTCCCAATCTCATCCGGAACCGCGGCCTCCCTCCATTTTGGGGGAATAAAAAATCAATGTTTATTCCCGGTGAACGCGATTCGAATGCTAATTATAGGTATAACTAATTGCTTTGTGTTTGTGTGAAGGCGCAATCGTTTTATAAATGGTTCTCAAATGCGGTGCGACGAATCCAGATTGAATTTTCCCTTGTCTGTGATATATTCGTAATGGAATAATTAATGTATTTTCAATTCGATTGGACGTTCGTCCCTGTAGGCGACACGACACGAAGATTTCAAAACATTTTTATTCGTATTCTGGAAATAGCGAACGGTTCCGAACTAGCGAGCGATTTAGAACAATTTAAAGAATTTTCCTCTATGCTCGACGTGAAATCAAAATTGAACCATGGCACGAGTTCGGAACGGAGCAACGAAGGCAAGGTGTTGCGAACTATAAATTACTTCGGAAATTCCGTTCCGGCATATCGTACCGCAACTCGGCAATAAATATTGTTCATTTTCGTCCTGTGGGCAATGCACGTCGATGAAGCACGAAGCTATGCCACGTTGGGGAGACGCCGCACTAACTCCTGGCGATTGCCGGCGGTACGGCAACTTGCTCAACATAAACCCGGCTTGTCCGCCATACCTCACCTACACCTTAACATATCATTTTGCATGGACCGCATTTCATGTTTATGGCAAAACTTGGACTTCATGCACTTAGGCAAATGGGTTTCCGATACTTATAAGAGCGATATACGCTTCGTATCGCTACATTTTATGCAAGGTAAGTTATTTTAGAATTATTACACATGTTATACTTGAGGGGTAAATAAAGCTGTTCAGCGCAATTTATTAGTTCGATCGAGAAATAGAACGTTCATAATACCTACTCACATATAATAATTATTGGAAAATGTTTTCGTTCATGATGTTGTACAATTTGTATGTTTCAGACGTCTATGGCACAATTATTTATTACCTTTATGATACTAATTGCCAGAATAATATCAAAATTGACAAGCTGAAATTCTAAAATGAATTATACCTAAACTGAACAGAGTCTATATTTTAATCTAGTTACTTCCGAGTTTCACGAAAAGTGGTGTTACTAATTCGAATATATGCGATGTGCAAGCAAAACTAGGTGTATCTATCTAAATATCAAAGGGTTAGCGTTTTGTGACTCTGAGCTTACATAATTACGTCATCAAATTGCTGTGACGTTCCCGGCGTGGTTCGGCAGTTAAGCCTTCTGTGAATTTTAAATCGTTTTTAATAGCAGTCCCGTACCACTACAGCCGCTGTCAAAGCTAACCCTTACTTTGCAATTTGATTTCCTATATACAGTTTTTCGTATGGATCGCAACAACTTTTCCATGATAGGAAACTAAAAAAAAACCGCAGACGATTTCTTTTGTTTTTACAACAAACGCGTCGTAATTACGTTTCGAGTTTGTTGTTAACTCGGTCTGTATTCATGCGATACGTTAACATTAATATGTTCGTTTGTTTACAAAGGCGCCCTTGATACTAAAGAGTGGCGGCGTCGACGTCTAACTCGGTGAATTTAATTAACTTCGTTAACTTCTAAATACTCTTAACGTCTTTGATACCTCCGTTCCCTTTCATTGACAAACACGATCCCTGGTGTGTACACGACAGTCGCTGTCAAACTTTTATCAACCTCGGCGGGGCGCTCAAAAGTTGTCTGGCAACAGTGATTTAGGCGTGATAAAACAAATGGAATGAGGCGAGACGTGGGGCCCGCATTGCGGGAGCATCATACGCTCATTTCTCATTGTCTGCTAGCACCTCGAGCGCCGCTACAACTTTCTGCCAGTGCAGTTTAATGCATATTATAACGCGGTAAGTACTCAAAATGGAGTAAGCGGCGAGGCAATATCGTCGCGGTAGACGCGAGCGCACGAGCGCTCTCTTTATTGAAAGAGTAAACTGTCCTTTTTCACGGGACGCCTCGGGCTCTTTGTGGCGGAATTTCGTGCAACTTATTTTGCGCTCGAGTGTAAATAATAGTGAACTAAGAGCGCTTCGGATTTTCGGACGCTACCCTTTCCTCTGCGGTTTTGAATATACACCGCCATATATTGTGCACTGAGCAACACGCTGTTGCATAAAACTATTGCGTTGTAGTCTCTTTGTTTCCGAAAATGTTAGCATTATTAATAGTGCTCGGGAAAACAGTCTTAGTTAGTCTTAGAGCACTGGAACAAAGTTATATTGTGTAGATTAAGTTAGAGTAATTAACGTGGGACGTGGCTATGCTACGGGTGGGGTGCGTCAAAGGTAACGTTTAAACAATTTAATATTCTACACACAAGCATTTCAAACGCCAACTCAAACGTAGCTTCTCCTTTCGTAAAAGTTGTTCCGTAAACGAACCCCCCCTTCGTTAGATATCTACGTGAGTTTAATCCACTCGGCAGGGCGGTTCGGTCGGGAACGATTTCCGAGAAAATTGGTGAAAATTGCAACAACATAGGCGAAAATTACCACTTGGAGGCGTTGTTTAGAGAACGGCGGTGGCGGGCCGAATTTATGCGGCAATGGAAATGTGACGTTGACTCTCTGTGGTCTACAGCGAACCGCGCACACATACCGTCGGCTACGACTCTACGGCGCTACGGCGTAGCACACGCTACGAAATTGCGGACGGAATAAACGTCGAGATACATTTTCGTGAGTGCGTAATGCCTATTAAAATCTTAATTGTTGCCTGTTGTTCGTGAAAACGAAGCGATAAGAATTTAAAAGGCTTCCAAAACATGTTAGACAGTTTGGAATGATGTTAACTTTAGTGCCTCATTGTTTGTTTTTTAACCAACGAACCGTTCACCTGTGCTATAGATATTTTGATTGTATCGCAGGGATTTACAAGCTTTAGCTCGAGCTTTTTAGGAGTCAATAAAATTGAAGTACCAAAAGCGCTTAAACTATAGAGTTTCGCACGCCATTTTGCTACAAACAATGAACGTATAATCGGTTTTTCATGTTTTGAACTAAATCCCCTGTTTCATGGTATGGAGGGGTGAACAGCGATGGCATCCAGACGGACACGCAGCCGTCATGGACGAGACGAATTATGGCCTTTGTGCCACTTTCACTCGCCACCACTTTTTTAATTTCCCAGTGGAAGGCATTTTTTAATTCGTGAGCTTTTATGAAATTTTATGTCCTGGCGTATCCGTGCACTGATTGTTCGGAGCGCTGCTTCGCGTTTCGGAATTCGCTAATTGTTTCAACCATTGGTCGTCTACGTTTCTAATGTTTTATTTTTCAAATATATAAAGTGCCATTACTCTTTGTTAACAAAGGAATGGAATATGCTCCGATATAAGCGCCCATGTATTTTTAGGTATCAGGGTTTTCCATTAGGATGAGTCAAATTTGCATACATAGGATGTTTTATGGGTTCGTGTAAAGATTTTACGTGCGTGGACCCTTGCTTCGAATTGGGAACTATTCACGAAAGAGGTGTCTAAAAGATTATAATATTTGGTAATGGAAAGTTATATTTAGTCCTTAATATTTCTAAGGGAATTCGTGAGACGACAAAAGAAACTTTATGTTATTACTAGCTTGTGCCCGCGGCTTCGCCCGCGTGGAGTTAGGGAATTTCCCACGGGATCTTACTTCTGGGATAATAAGCAATCTATGTATCTATCTATAATACATACATAGATTTACATGTACTTGCTTATAACTTGCAATTATTAGTTTAAAGTTCTATCAATTAAATTAGATACGTGAAATATTGATACCTTGGTTTGAGATTGGAAATCGGATTTACTGGATTTTACCTATAGAGTATGTACACAAATTTTCAAGTCAATCGACCCCGAGAGTAAAAAGTTTCACAGAAAATTCAACACCCCATTTCACCCTCTAAGGGATAGGAATTTCGAAAAACTGATACTTACTCTTCACAAAGAATACACCCTCCAATTTTTATATCTCTGGGACCCGCGGTTTGGGCTGTGCGTTGGTATATCAGTCAGCCAGTCAGGACATGGAATTTTAAATTGGGGGATGATTTTGGAAAAACTATGATACACGTATCTCATCATTTTAACTGAAGTATATATAGACACATTTTCAAGTCAATCGACTCCGAGAATAAAAGTTTCACATAAAATTCAAAACCCCATTTCACCCTATTAGGGGTGGAATTTCAAAAAACCTTTTCTTAGTGGATACTTACTCTTCACAAAGAGTACACTGTCCAAATTTCATGTCTCCAGGACCAGTGGTTTGGGCTGTGCGTTGATGTATCAGTCAGCCAGTCAGGACATTGAATTTTAAATTGGGGGATGATTTTGGAAAAACTGTGATACACGTATCTCATCATTTTAACTGAAGTATATGTAGACACATTTTCAAGTCAATCGACTCAGAGAATAAAAAGTTTCATAGAAAATTCAACACCCCATTTCACCCTCTTAGGGGTAGTATTTCGAAAAACCCTTGCTTAGTGGATACCTACTCTTCACAAAGAGTACACTGTCCAAATTTCATGTCTCTAGAACCAGTGGTTTGGGCTGTGCGTTGATATATAAGTCAGTCAGTCAGTCAGTCAGTCAGTCAGTCAGTCAGGACTTTGAATTTTATATGTATAGATTGTACCTAATGGATGATGGAATGTAACTTTGGAAACCTATCGATCCGTTTATACGTAAAATTCTTAAAGTCAGTAGGCACTAGAAATATTTCTAAAACTTTATTCTGGATTATAAAATATTACAGGATAATTATTTTAATTTTTAAAATTATTTCAGAAAATATTAACATTATTACAAACTACAGAGCTATAATAGTAATAAAAATATGTACAAGTATCAAAAGGGTTACAGGGCGTCAAAAAATACATCGCTATGAATAGGAAAAGTGCCCAGAAGGCTGGCAGCATTGCCACGTAAACGTGTTTTTTTTTTTAAATGGATTCAGATCTATTGTAAAATAAAAGGCGATCTTCAACGACTAGAACATACTTCCAAAGTCTTTTTTGCAGTGTACGAATCTTAAAAATATCAAGAATAATGTACTCACTCGTGCCAGCATAGTAGACGGTGTACTCAAGCGGGTGTCCCATCATGTCGACCTTGACTTTATCCACCACGAGTCTCGTGAAGAACAGGTCTCTTTTGTAGTAGATTGGCTTCTCGTTCTCGTGGGAGACGGCACTATCCATCAGTGGGTGAGATCTGTTGAGAGGAAATATCGTTGAGAAAGTTGCGACTACTTCTGGATGTTTCTGTGTTCCTGGTACCAACAAGGAACCATTCCATGGTAGCCGTAGGGGTGCCTGATGGAGGACACAATTCCTATGGACCGTTCTTGATAAACTAATCCGCGTAGTTTTGTTTAGTTAATACTGTTGGAGATATTTTACGTTTCTTTATTTATGAAGTTATTTTAACGATTGTTTGATGTTTATTTGGCAATGAGAAATGTCTGTTTCGATCCTTAACTCAATCACGACAGACGGGAAATAAACCATTTAGGTATTAGTAATTCTACCATTTACCTGATTTTCGTATGAACTGAGAACACAATGAGTCAATGATTCTATTTTAGTTAAAGGGCTTTTAAAAGTCATTCGAAGACACGATATTATCGATTGTTATTAGGTACGAAGGTTATGTACCAGTCATTTCATTAGCAGACTTCGACATTTAAATGACTAAAAGCTAATATGAATCATTGTTACCTTCTTGTGGGCCTTTTGATGTGTCATTGAAGTAATTTGGAAGGTGCCTTTGTCTATTATTTCAATTTGTCACTTATTATAACAGTCGATCCATTCTACGAAGCACGCACTTAGCTTTTGTGTGAAACTTGGCAACGACTTTCAAAATGTTTAGAGGTTAATAAATGTTTTCTGAAAACAATTCATTGACACCCATCAAACTAAATATCCACATATTTCGAAATATATTTATTCAGAAACAATGCATCGTGTAAAGGTGTCTAATAAAGGAAAAGTCACCCGAGCGTAACGACGACGGAAACATTACAAGCATGTTGATAACAATAAGGTTGCGTCGTGACATCGACGTCGCCGGCGACAATCGCGCGCGACGATAATGTCGCCGGCACGAATGTCGCACAATACAGTATTTGCTTCGACGCCAACAACAAAATACCATTCATTTAATTAAAACCTCCGCTCGTTATGAATAAAAAATGTTATACTATTTTCAGCAGACTGGTTCAGGTGAAGTGTTAAAATCTCAACGTTTCCACATGAGGATCATGGAAAAGCGGGAAAAAAAATAATTGAACGCTCTCGGGGAGAGAGCGTCGGATAATTAACAGGACGTGTCGCCAGATAAAAGTGCCTGTGGATTTCAATGAGCGTGGAATTCTGGAATCGCTAGAGACCTCGTCGGGGACAGGATCGTGTTTCGCGTTTTTAAGTGACGATTTTCTACTTTGTTTACGTCCGGCGCGCTTGTTACAATAACGACAGTCTCGCCTTTTGTTCTTTTTGCGTATCCGTCTGCTCGGCCGTTTTGTAAATAAATTAATTCCCTGCTTCGTTCGGGCGTCTTTTTAAATGAATAAATTGAACAATGCGTTGGAAATTCCGATAATCTGTTAGTGTGAGAATTGGAGTTTATTTATTCGTCAATTGGCACAGGTACTTTAATTTAATTACTTAACTATATAGTTGTCAGAATTAATAGAATTATTTGAATGGATATTAACGAAATTCTGATGATAACTATATATTTCATTAAACATGAAAATATAATTGTTTTCAACAGCTCTCAATTCAGCTCTCAATTCTCAAAACAGCTTTCAATTGCTCGGGTTCTCACAGGCGAAAAGCAAAGATCACTCACCTTATAAAATTCAAGACAGTATCAGGCAAAGAAGAGGTATCATTCACACAGGTCCCAGGTCTCGGTTCAGGGACCTTACTACTGATAACCGGCAACCAGGCTGAGCTTGAAGACGCCTGTTCCTTGAACTTCCCTTCGAACGCCTTCTGGATGTCTCCGATCGTGAAGGTGCAGATTGCAGAGCCCATGAGGCCGGTGGAGGCTGTCGTGAAGACGCCATAGAACCGGCTGTCGTCCCCAGGTACTTTGTAGATGCTCTCTGGTAGGATAGAAAGGGTTAAATGTAGTTTTTGAAGCAAATATTGTATCACTCTGCTTGTAGAAATGATTGGATTTACATTCAAGATTAAATGTGCCTGCGTTTGAATTTTTAAACATGGCAAATAGTACTTATTTTTTCAAAATATGAACCATTGGCATTCCTGTTTTAAGTTAATAAGGACAGGATTTCGAGAAGGTAGGAGCTTTTGTTTCATTCATTCAACTTTTCATTTCATGCAGGATTCGAAATATTTGAAAAAATAAAACGAATTTTAATGACTGACATTCAAAAAGGTCGGTCGGGACCAACACGTAACTCTTGTATGAAAAGGTTCTTGTTTACGGAAAAAGCAAAAGGAGTATTTAAAGATGGTGGCACATGTCGTCGCTTAGTTTGTGTTTACTCCTATGGGGAAAGCCATGATGTTAGCTATGTATGTAGATTTTACTCCGTAGTTTTATGTACGTAAACGCGCTGCGGTAGAATTTGGTTTGGTTCATGCATCGACTATGCGCCATTGCGCATCGCTTCCAAGTATTTTATTTCGAGTTTGATATGTAAAAACAAAGCTTCTACGAAATCTTAGTCAACGAGACGAATAGAACTGATAAAATCTGCCTCCAAAATTTATTTCAGTAGAATATGTAATTGAAATATTAGACGCTCAAATTCTTAATTCGGTTTAATTTTCATTTCAGATCATATTATATTATATATCATTAATATTCAATAAAAAAATTATATTCAATCATTTAGGTCTTATTTTTCAATGGTCTGTTAAGTTTTATATGAAGGTTTACAGTTTAACAGTTTTTTTTTTTGATAATACGTCAAATTGTCAATTTATTTTACAGATAAAAGTTATCTGACCAAATATAATAAAATAAGCCCTTAATATAAGATTTATTCGACAGACAAGATCAATTTCAGAGTTATTGTTTCCATCATGAAATGGAAGATTAAACAAAATTTGGTCGAAGTTTTAATTTCAAAGTTTTATTTTAATAAAACTGAATACCCATCCAGGTGGAAATATCAAAGAGGCTGTAAAAGTAATTTAAATTAAATCGCCAACTATTGGACAACTGAAGCTAAAATTTATCAAGCGCCGTCATGATGTCTAATCTGTTCTTTAGTTGTTGAAACTTCAGTTTACTATCAAATTGTTATAATTGTGGGCTCTCAACCTAATATCTCTGGCAAAGTTGCAGCAGTTTGGTACTAGTTGATGCTATTATTAATATAAATTGCGTTTGCGCTGCAAATTGTTTAACAATGATAATTGCAAGGCGATTAATTTGAACATGGCGGACTGAACACGGTTGTTATCTAACACATCCCGATTTGTCCTCCAGTTATTAGAACGTAAGTAACCATTATATTCGGCTCCGTATAAGGAAAAAAATCATTGTGTAGATAAGCAATTTCGGGACAACATTTTATGTCTGACGAAAAATAAACACGAAAGGAATCTTTATAGCCCGAATTCTTCCCATTGTACCTTCGAATGGGACCCTATTCAGTGAAAAGCGATCGCAAACTTCGGTGCGAACCTAATTGCTCGTACAGACATGTAAATAACACACCTACAGCAAATACTGAGCGCTTGAGTACCTATTACACTCTCATGAGTAATGCAGTGACGGTAGTGGGTCCGCGTGAAAAACCGTGCACGACGCGAACCCGGCCGTTAATAATATATGAACACAGTCTGGGAGGTCCCGTACCCAAGTGCAGAGTCGAATCGACTAGACTCTCGCAAAATCGTACTATGCACTTTTGAATTTGGAACTCAAAATGTTTGCTCGGGACTGACAGTCAATATTTGTGTGTAAGGAACGGTAAGTCGAAATTCGACAAGGTTCTCAAGTCAAAATGGTGGAGAAGTATTTGTGTGCATAGATAGTGTACTTCGACAATAATGTTCGTAGAATATATTGAAGTTTGACAGAGATTATTGAATTTATCAACCAACGATTAAAAGTGATTTGCTTTTATCCTTACGATTAAACTTCAGGCATTCAAATGATTAATATTTTCATTTCTTAAAAATAGACTAAGACAAATACAACTTTTAAACTTACGTATTTCATTGAAGTAGAAGGGGAACTCTCCAGGTATGCTGCAGTTCAGTCTTGCCTTCAAATACGTGGCCCAGTTCTGACTGAGAATGTTCTTGCCACCAGTATCTCTCTTGCAGACTCTTGCTACCCTCGAGTAGACTGCCTTGCCGCAGTTGATGTATTCCACCGCAGTCTCCCGGAAGAAGAACAGCACGTAATCCCCAACATCGAAGGAACCCACGAAGTTCGGTTCTGGAACAAAATAATACTCATTTAATAACATCCTTCATAAATACAATCCAGAGACAATGACTTAAAAACTTTTCGACACTTAAAAGTTGAACGTAATTGATAGTCGAAAGTAAAGCACTGTAAATTACTCTAGTTTAAAACTTACTTCGGAATCAGTTTTAAATAAATAATAAGCATTATAATTCCCATTTAATGGCGGGCTGTCAAGTTAAATTACGATAGGTAGCGGTGAAATAATTTCGTTATTTATGAACATAATTATTATATTGTGTAGGTATATTCTGGCGGGCGTGCGTTCCCACAATCACAGTTAATTCCACAGTATCAAATTGCTGTTATTCCATCTGATATGCAATAAATATTAGATGAAGCCGTGGGTGACAATTATGTCACATGGGACGTTTATAGCGAACATTAATAAGTGCTTATTTGTTGGTCCTATAATGAAAACGCCACGTGGCGCGGATTACGGAATACGGACGCGCGCCTTACACCCAATATCTCTATTCACATTGTTGAATAATATCCTCCATAGCATACGCCACAATGGCAGTAACATAAGCTTTAAGATACAAACTTTAATAAGTAATAAGGCTTCGGAACTTTTAAAATTATGACGCCTATAAATTCAGCTTCATTTAATGAATAGTGGTGATAAACCCTCGTTTGATGAATATGTTGTACGTGGTATTATTAATAATGCCACATAAAATGTCTTTATTATTATTATTTATTGGAGGATCAATAGCAGAGTTGTATGTAAGCGAGTATCTATCAAAATAGAATATTACTATTAATAAGCGTCATGAGTTTCGTGAAAGCACTGTATTGTTTTTCAGGCTTATCTGAATAATAACATTGTTATTGACGGAATACATTCCATTTTATGAGAAAAAGTTTTTACAACATTTTTTTTTTTTCAAGTTTTTTCAAGGATATATAGAATACGTTTTTGTACTGCGTTTATTTTAATTACGCAGTACTGGGTCTCGGAATAAGAGAGAAATTTATTCAAAACAAAACTTACAAATAGGATGAATACTAAAAAGGGTTTCCAGTACAAATGAAAATTAAATGAAAATAATTAACTGTTAGTGGCATTCGAAACGTTAGTAATAAAGGGCCGAGTGTAATGAACAGAGCAATATTAACGAAAATTAGGCAAATTTGTACACAAGCGTAATTTCTATTTCGCTGCTACCATGCCACACAAATTAACGGGTAAAAGGGTTCGTCCCATTTGTTCCAATATTCATTTCGTATTAAAATCTGAACAATTAAGCCATTTAGGTAATTTAAAAAGGTTCAATTTATAAATATTAATTTAAATCGAGATCAGTTTCAAATTGCAGAATTGAAATAAAATTAAGTGAACGCATTCTATGGACTAAAATGCTAATAGGTATTGTGCAATCTTGTAAAAGATCTGATATTCTATGAATTCAATAGACATTTAGCTTTCATGATTTCATAAAATGTATTATTTAATTTGCAATTTTTTAAGTGACAGTGTTATCGCAGAAATTACTGTAAGGTACTGTGCAAGCAAAATAAAAATAAAATTATTAACTATCTGAATTGTATTATACGAGTTAGTTATTAGTTATTATAGTCCACTGACTTGACGCACCAATAATACAATTCTGACAGATAATATTAATATTGTATTGAAATTATCATTTCTCTTTTTATTCATCTAAAACACTAAATTATTTATTTAAATTATATACAGACTACAAATAGAATTAAACTAATGATAAAAATAAGACTAAAAGTAAGAAAATATAAACATCTAATTAAAAAAGTAAAAGAGAATAAAACAAAAAAAAAAAACAAAATAAAAAGTACAATAAAGAGACTACAAATTTTAAATTTAGAATTTGTTATTGATTGAGCTGATGTGCCCACGCAGCACTTCAACACTACCAAACGATGTTGACAAATCTAGTAACTTTAATATAGATACGACTGATAATAAATAGGTAGAAAGTACCTGATACACAAAATGTAGTTTTCAAAAGCTATTTCAATGGCGAACAGGCAAACAATAATTGGCTCAAACAGGAACATCCGTGTCATAGAACCGAGACACTGTTGCTCGTTAGAGCGAACACAGTTTAATTTCGCTTGTTTAATCGCAAACAGGCCAATTTCCGTGTAAATCGTATAAGCGTTGATAATTGTAACATTTGTCCTCATTATTACCGGCTCGGTTTCAGTCTAATGGCTTCCCCATTGTTGGGCAACAGTGGTCATGCTCATGTCGATATTGATTGCATTAGAAGAGGATGATCAAAGTATAATATCAGCCAATATATATATCCGTTTATATAATATATGCAGCAGCAGTTCCTACTGCTAGGATACAGAGGACCTTTCTCTCTGTCAGAGAAAGCTGGATATCACATTTCTAAGATTTTGTTATTCTACATAACATAACATCACGCGTGTAATCCCGTAAGGGTTTGCCAGAGGTGTACCTAAAAGTACACCCATATTTTGCCAGTTACGTTCTAAAGTCCCATGTAATAGCAGGCGAGCCTATTGCCATCAACCGAGCCGAAATTCAGACTCCGTGGCTGCTACTGAGAAATTCTTGATCGAAAAAACCCAATAACAATTTGCCCGACTTGGAAATCGAACCCAGGACCTGCTCAATAGTCGCAATTGCGACCACTAGACCAACGAGGCAGTATTATTTCTTTCTTTATTTATTTCGAGGAGGTATTTTTTTATTCTAGGACATGATATTGTGTTGACAGCGCTACCACAGATACGCAAAAAATTACTCAGTAAGACATGGTCTTACTGAGTAATTTAGCTTTCAATTATGGTATCGCTATTGATTCGGTTGACTGGACTATTGTGAGTCAGTCAGACAGAAATTATCGATCTGGTACTTAGAAAAGAATGTTGGGTTCGGTATAACTCATTAGTCATTAGTCTAGTTTCATTAGCCATACTAGACCGGTATAATAACCCTTTTTATGGCAGCAAATGTTGGCCCAAAACGTTAATTGAGCACATTGTTGTTGAACAAAAAATATTTCATGTATTTTTTATTACAGTGCTTAGGTACTTAGGTTTAGTCTAGTTGGGACTTTAATGCTGAAAGTAATTATCTGTATACAGTGAAATAACAATAATTTCCATATTAAAACTAGCCTGCCATTTTGGGGTATTCCTCGAAGCGCTGGTTGCGCTTAGTTGCGCTCACAAATTCGAATTAACAATATTATATGTTTATTCCTCAAACCGCCACCATGATTGACAAAAAAAAATAATGAATCCATCATACCCCTCTCTATTTTTCATCGCAACTAATGGTTGCGCTTCAAGGAATAATTTAGTTGCGCTTAGTTAGTTGTGTTTAAAAATAGTTGCGCTTTGAGGAATACCCCAGAATTTTATACAAAAAAACTGTTTATTGTTTTTAACCGAAAAAAAGAGGAGGTTCTAAATTCAAAGCAGATTTTTGTCATTGAAAAAATAGTTTAAACCAGTAATTGCGACTGTGTAAGTCCAAGACTTTTAACCCATACTTAAGATATATTTTATCTGTAGTAGAAGCTTTACGAGCAGCTTCTGTTCTACACAGATAATACATCTTTATTAATAATAAAATAAAATATAATACTCACTGTCAAGCCACTTCGAATCATATTTCAGGGTCCTCTTGAACGCAAACTCGCGTCGCCCCGTCGTCAAGTTATGGAGATCTGTCCTGAAGATGACGGTATCCGCTTTGGTGAACTCTGCATTAGTTCCAGAGTACAGCGCAGGTAAGCTGCCAGGGTTGCCCCTCTCCACCCATAGGGCTGTCGAGTTGTCGGCAGGGTCGTAGGGACACTTGGCGACTCCCATGCCTATGCCCGGCACGTATTCGTGGCGAGGCAGGTGCGTCAAGTTGGACTGTAACAAAAGAAGATTATTGTCTCAAATGACCACCTTAACTGGGTATATATTTTTCCGAAAATTGCGTATACAGGTGCTGTTTTATGAATTGTGTGTACAATCTAAGTAATAATGGAGTTTGTTGCGTTACAAACACAAGCTTTTACTTTGGTATGTTATGCAGTAAATAACTTCTCAAACTACAGCTTTAGTTCGTACCAAGTAATGCAATAAACTTAAGTTAAACAGTCAGCATAACATTGTTATTAAATCATAACTCTACTTAACATTACCTACCTACGTAATTTCATTTTGAAATTGTAATTATTTCGCTACTAATACCCTTCTGATTTAAACTGCGTATAAAGTACCTATCTCCACAATTGTTTGTGCATAGGGTGTGCGTTTTGGTAAACACGTTAATTAAAGCTTCCAAACACCCCAATTTCCGAAACACCAAAGTAGGGATGTTTGTAGAGGGTGAATAAAAAGTTTCCAAAAATATTAAAATTTCCACGCGTGAACGTTTCGATTTTATGCGCCATTAATCAAAAAAATATCTAAAAAACAAAACGTAACGACTGAATTTATGCGTTTCAAAGTCAGTAACAGCGCACTGGCCAGTGGACCGCCCCCGGCTCGTCCCCTGTGCAACTCAACAACACATCTGCCATTAATTTTTCCAAAAATTTATGTTCGTTTCGCGCTGAACGCGATTTATTAACCGAAACTTATTATTTTGAAGGCGGTCGAATTTTTCGGCGTTGCGAGAAGCTCGGGAGAATTCCTCTATTAGTATAATGCGATGGGTGGCGGTACGGTTTTCGAAATTATCATAAAATTACTAAATGTAGCATAAACGTGGGGTGGGCAGCGGCGCCCGTCGTCGTGGATTGAGACTTTATGTAAATTTTAACGACGCTGCGACCATCGGGGCCACCTGTGACCCTCTCCCCGCGACCGCGTCGCCCGCGGCACCTGTCGAAAACCTATGTCGTTTTTATTTCAATAAGCCGAGGATTAAATTAGGCATGCGAAGACGTGCCGGCCCGACCGCCCGGGGGTAAGATTTCCTCGTTCCTTACTTGTACTCTGACTTTTATCGGAAAACCATTTGTAGCTTTACACGTTATTTAAACCGGACATGCGTAAATCGTGTTTGATAATGTAAAATAATCTGCCTCAAGCTACGTTTAACCCATTTGGTCGTAAATGGTTCTATCCAAAACAGAATAATTTCCACCTGAAATTATGTTCTGCACGAATAAAACACCTACGCATGCTCACCGAGGCTATTGTCAAGTCTCTCGTCACTCAAATTACATTTTGATCCTTATCTGCTAAAAATAGTAGGAGGGTTAATAATTTCAGGGAAGCGTGCTAAATAGGTATTAAACGCCTACAAAACTTGGCTTAGATGTCATCAATTCCAAAAATTAAAATACGAAATGTCATGTTATTTGTATTTGCTCTTTTGGGATACTTAAACCATTTGTTTTAACCGTTCCGTTTTGTAGTCATCATTACATTAGCTAACTATAAAATGTACTATCTTCCTAATAAAATTGTTTCTCAGACCCGTAGCACTGCAGCTCTTGCCCATACTCCAAGTCTCCTTTTACCCGCCGCGGGCACCCTAAGACATTAATCGCATTTGTTATTGTAGGTCCCCATATGATTACGATCTTTAAGCAATATAAGCAATGTAATACTCTGGTACCGACACTTTTATTACCTATTGATATACTAATGCGAAACCTGAACGCCTCAAGTATAAAAATAGACTACAGAGCAGTTTCTTCAATAAATATATTATGCATGTTATAATTACAGACGATGAAAGATCACCGACACTTTATTTGAAGGACTTAAAGGTTATAAAATTATGTCATTGATTTTATTTATAAGTCAAGCAATCCGAAAATATATATGCACAGAGTATGTTATAAGGATAACAATGACAGGCCAAAAGGTTTTGAATAAAACTTTAATATGTAGAAGTTAAGACTTATAAACTGGGCCTTACACGCGCAAGTTGGAACACAGTCTAAGGTGTATCTTGTACCATTGGCACACAAAACCTTAACGAGCTGAACACACCGCGAACTTTATACCAAACTGTGAAGCTCTTTGCAACATTATTTTCTCTTTCAGCATCGGAACGCGATCCTAAGTCCAGGGTAAACAAGCAAATGGTCTGGGCGGAAGGGCCCGCGGCCTCCCTAAGGTTGAATAAGAAAGTTTGTCTACCGACCCGCAAGCGTCCCTCATTAGGCCTTAGCTTTGTTTGCCCACCAAATTAGCATCTAGAAGGCTTTTCATTCACAGAATGAAACGGTGACGGTCTAATGATGCGAATTGAAACTTCGAAGTCGAGATTTTGTCTCTGAATTTATGATGGCAATCTATTTTTGTTATTGTTAAAGATATTATATTTTAATGTTCGCTCTAAATATATTTATGTTTTGTTCAACGTAGATAGTGATGTTTACTCCGTGTCTAGACTTCATATTAATTTAATCGGGCTTGTATGCAGAAAAGTGATCAAATTTTGGTAAATATTTGCGTCTAAATCGTTCGAAATACATAACAATTAAAGTTTGCTTTTGGGTGCCTAATTCAGTGATCTTAATTTATCTAAGTTAAGCAAGAAATTTTCAACTGTCTAAAGTTGTTTCAGTACTGTTTGTTACGATATCAAATTTGTTTAAACACGGGGGAATGGATCAGAAAATTGTGGCCACGTCAACTTATGATATAGGTAGAACGTAAATTTAAATATTTCTTAAACTTTTTACACTTTGATTTCTACCCTCAATTTCATCGATATTTCAAATAACTACTAAATGACTGAAAACGACTTATTAAAACTTCTCAAAAGGTTGTCTGTTCGTCAATTTTAATTGACGTATGACCAAGCATTAAAGTGAGCTTGATTGTTTCCTTCCATCGATTTTTCACAACGAGCTAACAAATTCAGGTCGAGTCTGCAATGTTCTATATTACGAAACAACTCTGGAATATGTTCCCAATGTACGTCAAACAAACTTCGCGAAGATACGACACAGCCGTTTAAAAGTTTACAACGTTACTACAAAGTAAAACACGGTATCTAGACAAGAGAATAGTTGGCACCTAGAGGTACGCGGTCGCATGATATACGACAATGGCTTCCCGATACATTGTGAATACATACGTTACGTTCGTAATATCCTACGGGAAACTTTCTAGACATTCACTACGAGTTTGTAGAGGATAGGTAATGTGTGAATATTTATACAAGAAAGTGGATGGTACTTCGCTTTACGGTCCTGAGTAAGTGCATGCAGTTTAGTAATCAAATATACCAGCACCAGCACATCCAGCGTGGAATGATCAAACGGGACCTGAAAGGAGACCTGCAGAGAAGTCTGTCGTGAAGGATTTCATGATTGACTTTTTCGTAGCCCAACAGCCTCGAGAACAGGGTTCGAGCTACCGGTCGTCAGGACGCTTGCGAGTGGAACTTCTTAACAATACGTGTCGTGTCCAGAAGTAAGGCTTTCTGAGTCAAGCCCTTGATCCAGGTACCAAGCGAGAGCCTCCTCAGATGTTGGTCGAGGCTATTGGTTATTAAGCTATTGGCTGACACGACTATCGGCACAATGACTGTGGTACTGTGCTACATACAAAATAAAGAGCCTTTTTAGCCGACTGTGGCCGAACTGAAAAGAAGGGTATGCTATTTAGTTACTTTAAAAGGTCTTTTTAGCAAAAAATTGTATGAAGGTTATTTTCCCTCCAATTTCGTTCATTCGTTTGTATCCCCCTGTATACCAGTTGTTTGACGATGATATTTCAATCTGACCTGATTCTGACGTGACGTATGTTCTAATCGAGGTTCTAATAGCACAAATTTAGTTGATTGGGTGATTAAGTACACACATATCGGATCTTACATAACCAAGTAATAATGGAGAACGACAGGGGTAATTTGTTAATGTAATTAGAGGAATTATATCTGGTAATCAAAGACAAATTGTATGGAGAATTAAAAGGCTTGTAGTCGAAGGTCACAAAAGTGCCTTCAACAGAACAATTTAAAGATCAATGACTGATTTTATGGGTAGACAAAACCCCGAAATTCCGAGTCTTACCACGGGGTAAGACTATACCCAAGAACTGGGTTGTGCAGGTCAAGTAGGCAGTGGCTCCATGTAAAAAATATTGGTATTCAGTTAGACTTAAGCCGATCCCAACATAGTCAGAGAAAAGCTCTGATCAACTTACGTCAAGTCACAAACGATGACGTAACAATAGAAAATGAATGCAGAGAACTTATGTAAAGGACTTCAACTCCTGATATCCACTAGTTACGTGTTTAAACAATAATTATACAAGTTGTGAATATGTTACGAGTTGCGAGATACATTACGAAAGTTGTCTTTGTCAGTGCGTGTATTGGGAGGAGTAACTTTCAAACGCATAAGGGATCCTGGGGTAGTACAGATTGTAAGGGAGGCAAAGTTTTGACAACCACGTCACTATCAGTTAATAACCTGTGGGGGATGATCTGAATTTATAACGACATATTGCTCTTGATACAACTAATGTATAGCACTTGTACAAATATTGATTTAAAGTGAGTTTCAACTAAATTGTTAGGAGTTAAACGAAATTGGTCCTTTTGAAAATGTTGATAGAGTGCGTTCTTAGTGATATATAATATCTATACTTATAATAAATCTGTAGGGAGGTCAATTCTGTACATGAAATATATTTCCAAAATAACTATCAGGGGGTGATTAGGGATCGATACTGATGCCAAAAATGCTATCAGTAATATTTTTGTCTGTCTGTCTGTCTGTCTGTCTGTATAACCGTTATAGAAACAAAAACTACTCGACGGTTTTTAACGAAACTTGGTACAATTATTTTTCATACTCCTGAGTAGGTTATAGTATACTTTTCATTACGCTACAATCAATAGGAGCAGAGCAGTGAAGGGAAATGTTGGGATAACGGGAGAAGTTACGCCATTTTTTAAGCTTCCGTCGCGTGTGCAACCTTAATGGTTAAAGCTACACAGAAATCATGTATGACGGAAATGTTCTCCTTAAAATTATATAAAAAATATCCCACGACAGCATATGTCTATATTTTATGGTTGACTCACAATATCACGTGTAACTCCCGATAGCTTAGCAGTTCGAAGCTTTCTGATTATATTTGTCTACTTTTACGTTTATAACACTCTCAGTCATCCCTAATTAAAAAAGTTAACATTATTAACTATTCCATAAAAAAGAATCATAGAAATCGGTATAGAAACACCAAAGTTATACATGAAATACGATAATAATAAGCCATCGCACGTGAATACTGAATCATGCTATAAGGATTATTTTTGTATAAGGTCCGAGAATCGGTCGCCGCGCTCGACGCGTCTCGCAGCCGAAGGTATAAAAAGGCGAGGCGTCCGAGCGCGAGCTTTTGCCCTGGCTGGAGGCCTTAATCTTAAGGCATCCACAGGATTTGTCCGGTTAAGCAGAAGCCAGCCTCAGAGGCTGAACTGCGAGATGCCAATACAAAAAAAAAATGAAAATAAAGCGCGAGCTTCATACAATTTTTGCCTGTTGATGCGAATAGACGTTTAGAGCGTTCGACCTTATTGACAGACAATACTTAATTGATATTAAAAAACCGTGCTTATCAGAGCGACTTTTAGTCTTTGATAATTTATTTTTAGATTCCTTTTGTTGTTATTTTATAAAATAGGTATTAGTTATTTTGGTAGTGTTTAAATATTCGTTCAAATTACAATTATTAATAGTTTACATTTTATTTCTTTTTAGGTGAAGTAGTAGTAGGTACGCATAGATTTTTAGATACTGATAGGTAAGTTTTGGCTAATTTACGTTCACTTTTTTTAAACCTATTAGTTTTATTTTCATTTACGTTTTAGCTTTATTTTTATTTGCCTGCATCAATGCCACCTAAAAAACGATTATCTTTATCTCGAAATTCGAGAGAAGCTAAGAGAATGAGAAATAGGCGTTCTCAAGAATCGGCAGAGGAAAGAGCACATCGGTTAAACTTATTGTTATTCTTATCTCAATAAAAGACTATAAAGATATCTTCGGATTCACTTTAAGTGATGCTGATTTTTGTATTACATTACCATCTATATAAATAAAATGGTAAACTGACTGACTGACTGGGTGATATCAACACACAGCCCAAACCGCTGGTCTTAGAGACATGAAACTTGGAGGGTGTGTTCTTTGTGAAGAGTAAGTATCCACTAAGAAAGGATTTTTGGGAATTCCACCCATAAAGGGGTAAAATAGGGGATGGAAGTTTATATGAAAGTCCGTCAGTTTTTAAGTTAGGATATTCAAATTTTGTGTTTAGGCTGACAATTGAAAATTAATTTATACGTGTCTCAGCGGATGAAAGTAAGTAACTATGTTTGTTCGGGTGGGATATTTTTCGACATCCACGCGGGCGAAGCCGCTGGCAGAAGCTAGTTAAATAATAAATCGCGGTGGAGAATATAGAGGTGAGTATAGACACCCGTCTTATATTAAAGTAGCTGTTGCCCGCGACCTTCGTTCGCGTGAAATTATTATAAAAAATATGACTTCCCTTTTTTAATCGGATTTTGTTACCAATTTTAAGAGTTTTAATATTCTTGCACGGAACTAATAGTTATTTTTCTAAAATAAAGCCATATTACTCCTTATAACAGTAGCTATCTGCCAGTAAGAACTTCGTCAAAATCGGTCCAGCCGTTTCGGAGATTAGCCGGAACAAAAAGACAGATAAAAATTTAAAAAAATGTTTTTCTTATAAGTGCTGGGTCTATTTTCATATGCATTCAGTAAAAAGCTGTTATTTTGATATTAAAATCAGGCACTTTACTAATTTTATTTATTTGTATAGAAAATCGAGGTAGATGCTAGAGTAATTATAAACCTACCAATCTTAGCAAAAAAAACATTAGCAAGGTACGAAACTTCCAACTACAACTAAAGGGTATAAATAGACCCTTAACATATTCGAAAGTTACTTGTTCTCCACGTCTCTGCGATCATTTTTTTGTTCTAGACCATATCTGGGAACCTTCTAGTTACAGAGATATTGGGGGTCAAAGTTCCAACTTTTTCATAAGTTTTTTTTAAATATAAATTTTTAATGTAAGATTTTTACTTTACACACCTCCACGACCCCCGTACTATTCAATCCATCCATCAGCACAATGCTTTGAGTGATTTCCATCGAGTCCTACCGTAAAACGTGATTTTTCACCCCAAAAAAAAAAGTCGTTTCCCAGCAATAATTTTTGCGTAAAGTTACTTAGTTTGATGTACAGAATGCTTGGTTGACGGCTATGTGAAGGGTCTGTTTACACCCTGTATCTAAAAAAGTGGTCCTTATGTACGAACGCATAATAATCTCGATTCACACAAGTAAACACGAACTAAATATTTCACAACCAAGGCTTTCAAATATTACCAGAAGACAAAATCTAGGCAATGTGCAAAGTCAAAATATCCAAGTTACACTTGAAGTTTGGTAGCCGCATATCACTCACAGAGACTGAACACATTTCGCAAGCTTGAAATAGAAATAAGCAGAGTTTACGTGAATGGAGGAAAGTTGGGCTTGGTTGCATAAGGATGATAGCAATGTGGGAAAATTATTTATTTACCTGCAAGCAGACGTAAGTTATGAAAAGCCTTGATAAACGTTATTTCAAACTCAAAAACTCAAACTCAAAGCATTTATTTCAATTAGACCATTAAAGGCACTTTTGAATGTCAGAAAAACAAAGAAAGCGAAGCTATAGTCACAGACATAAGGCATAATAACTTGTGAAAGTACTGTAGTTCCCCATTCCAAGGCGTAGATCTCTATGGAGAAGAATGGGCAAGAAACTCCATAATTATATTAAGAATAATAAACTTTGCAGATTTTAAAGAATATTCTTATTTGAGAATTTAAATCAGCTGTCAAATTATATTTATAAGTATGAATTATTATACAAATAACTTTAGTTATCATACTTCCAGTTACGGAGATATTGGAGGTCAAAGTTCCAACATTTTCAAAACTTTTTTTATTTAATAATTATTTTTAATGTTAAAACAAATAATAATAATAATAATTCCATTTATTTCAGGTCCAAGACCCATATAAAAACCAAAAATAGACAAAAATACAAACACAAACACATAAATTATAGCCAAAAACAGAATTACAATACATTAAAAAGAAACATTATAACCATACTTTAAATACCTCCATGACCCCTGTACTATTCAGTGCATAATATTTTGAGTGCGTTACATTGAGTCCTACCGAAATACGTGATTTTTCACCCCAAAAAAAGTCACTTCCCAACAATAACTTTTGGCGTAGAGTTACTTAGTTTGATGTACAGAATGACGGCTTCCTGAAGAGTCCGTTAATAATTGTATATTTTTTGTTACTGCATCTAAAAAGTAACCCACCACAAGCCTGCAAAATATTTTGGTATTTCTGTTTCAATAAAATTGATTTCCTATCCTTTTTACCAAAACCGGACTTAAAAGAACCAAAAATGGCTTCAGTAAAACTTCAAATTCAAAATCATAAAATAAAAGACAAAAAGTAGAACACGTAGAACTTACCAAAGCGACAGACGTAGGCAATCGTAAAGTACACGCGATATTGGATACTAATACCGAATGAGATAGCTATTGCACCTGTGCACCCGCTAGTGCCACGTGAAATACGACTATGGCTTTTAGATCAATAAAAAACGTATTCATTTCACGTCATACGAGACAAACTGCCTGTGAATGACAAAGTAATTCAAGTATTCCATTTTGTTTGATATTTTGCACGACAAATTTTCGCTTAACATTTATGCAAGGATAAAATTTATATATAAATTAATTTATTCAGGTCATTTACAACCATTGCCACTTATCACAATATAATCGGACTATAATCACACTACATTACACAAAAAAAAACAATACATTACAATATAGATAAAAATAAAATAAATTACAATATAAATAAAATTGATTTAAATACAATTAAAATTCAACTCAACTCAACTTAATTAAAATTCAATAAAATTTTAAAGCAATACAACTAAAATCAATTAATTAATCCCTAGTCATTTAAAAAATCCTCCTTGTAGAACTCAAATTAAATATTCAGACTTAAACTGACTAAAACTGTCAGTTAAAGACAAGTTCTAAACTACAGTAACCGTTCTGAGTAAATAATAAGCAGTTACGTTAACTGTCATGAAGATACAAATATGCCAGTCATGTGAGGGAGTATGACAGGTTTCAAATAAATGAGCCTGTCACGTAACTAAGGGAAGACAATAGTTACGAACATTTAATTGAGCGAACACACAGTCGGCGGGTTGGTGACGTCACAAATTACAGACTTGGGTAACTCGAGTGGGATTAAAAATTTAGACTCAAAGGACCAGTTTCGTGGAAATCAATTTGTCAAGAAACCAACGTACGGATAACATTTGTGTCTTGACGTAAATATTGAATTGATTTTGACATGTCAAAGAAACGGTTATCAAGACTGTTGGTTTTCTTCTGCGAATCTTTGGGAAAAACATTTTGAATTACTAATAATTACTTCAGAAGGTTATTAAAATAGGAAACTAAACCAGGAGACAAGTAGCAGCTCAGTTTCATCTGTAACTGGTGGAGGAAGTAAAGGATCACCCAAAACCCACGCATGGCATTGTTTTATTTAATTATCCACGATTTCTAAAACCCACACTCATGTAATTCAGGTTTAAATCACTTTTTCAAGTACCTCTTGGGATCTCAACATCAACACTCTCGTTGATTTAAAACCATGTCTGCACGAAAATATCTTGCGACGAGTGGGAATTAAAAAAGATATCAAAGAAAAATTTCGTCAGTATGGCACAAGGAACGTGTGAAAATTATAAAGAAAACTCCAAACACAGTAACCGTTCATCGTACGCTAACACAAATACACACTTTGAAACTAAGTCAATTTCCACATACAAAATAAGTACACTTAGTTTCACAGTTGTTTGTATAAAATTTTACGGGCAGCTGCATTCATGTAATGCACAAAAATGGTTATGCGGCGTCGGTGTTCAGCCGAATGCGGCGTTGCATAGATTATAAAGTGATTTTCCGAAGTGCACTCAGCGAAGCGGCGCGGGAGTTGAATTTGCACGATTATTATGCAATAAACATAATTTTATGGTGACACAAAAGCTTGTTGATCTATCGGCATGAATAATTAAATTACAAAGAGGGAAATGACACTGACATTTTGATTGTGCTTTGCGAGAGTCGACGTTGCAACAGTTTGTTTTTCGAACATGGACAATTTTCATATTTATTTGAGGCTTTTTGTTTAATGCAATTCGTGGTAATGGAATGTTGAACACATACGTTGTTCTTTGTAATTCACGTTCGGTCTAAAGATAGATATATAATTTAAGTATAATAGCAGGTTGGTTCGCGCCGACGCTCGACGGTGTATGCCTAACGCGGGCCCGCTACTTATCAAGCGTTCTAGACCATTTATTACACACTTTTAGAATCTATTATTCAATGTGTGGGTTGTTTCGCGATAGTTTCCATCGAGTTTGAACCTAGTGATATTATTACATTGTGTTTATGATGTTTGGTGTGTAGCACACACAGCTGGTCTTTTAGTCACGAAGTTACCGTCGACTTTTCATTTGAATGAAAAGTGTATTTGGTGCTTTTAAATAAGCGACCTGGCGGTACTTTTACTGTAGTGTATATTTGGATAGCCAAACTAAAGCATGAAAGAGTGGTTTTTTAACGTTAATTAGTAAAGTAGGGACAGTTTAATTAGATTGAAAACGGCTCAACATCATTGAAAAAGGTGTTACCATAAATAGCTGAAGTTCCTACTTCTTCCCATCATCACCCCAGACTATTTTGCGCACCATTTAACGAGAACCTCAAAAAGTAACTAATTCCACAAAGATTGCCACAAAATAAAAGAAAAAGGAAAAAAAACCTAATCGAGTGGAATCGGAGGCAAAACTTTTTAGATCAACACGAAACCCTTATGATAACTACAGGGATGTGTACAAAAGTTGTAAAGGTCCGTATGAAAACCTCCCCTAGTTTGTGTTCGCGGTAAAGTTTCGAGTAAACAGCACTGGAAACTTGGTCAACTTATTTTAGGACACAAGTTTTGCTAGTTCAGCTTTTGTTGAGTTTCGATGGAAAAATGTTACGCGGGGTCTATTGATTTAAATGTTTACTATGCTGATATCATTCTAGGGTAACGGTTGTGTGCGTAAATGTCGTCTTTAAATAAAGAATTTAATTTTCAGGGTGTTAAGAAGCGACCAGTGGTCCACATTGGCACTGCATCGAGGAATTAGGAAGTCATGGAGAGAGGCCTTTGACAAGCTGTGGAATGACACAGGGTAACAGTATCAGTATCAGAAGCGGCATGATAAGAAACGTGAAACAAATGAAGAATTTTAATTATAACTGTCAAAGTGGGAAAGCAAACCTCGTGGGAATTTTAAAATTCGAATTGCACCGAATTAAAAAAAACAATGAAGAACAAGGTGGAAGCTTTAAGAAAAAGCTAGAACTAAATACACCGACCACCCATCGGGTTGGAGTAGGTACTTAGTTTCCAGTTCGGTTGTACTTTCAGAAACATAAATCACGGGGGCGACTGGATACACAAAATGTTTGTCCCCTTGCGGAAATAGAATCTGTAACCCTTAGCGCAAAATATGGTCACTCTGCTGTTACGCCAGTTTGACCCAAAACTGCAGTGTGAAATAGGAAATACAAATACATTTTAGTTATGAAAGACGTACCTAAGGAACTCGAATATTTTTCACATATATCCTATATGTTGGATCCGGTCATAAGTACGGACGTAAAATGAATTGGCAAACGTGCCAGTGGGCACTGGTGACATGACGCGACCTTCTTACCAGTCTACCCACACCACAGCGTGTTTCTACAGAGCCCTGATGTACAGCTCGAGGTGAGGGTGACAGTCAATGTCTGAGACGTCTTGGAACTGTACCCAATTCATTGTGCCCCGTGTTATTGTGTTAAGTTTTAATCTCAAGTAATTTTTTACTATGCTGGAAACAGTGTATCGCACCCAGTGTGTTTTCATAGCACGAAACCCATCGTCTGCCCACATGATATACGAGCCTAACGGTGTAAATCCTGACATTTCCGACATAAATAAAAAAAAACAAAATTCTTTTGTTTGAAAATTACCAGCATTCAAAGTAACATAAACACGGTTAGGTGCTACAGGGAGAGTAAACCAAGTAATTATAAAACCCAATAAATCTGACAACAATAACGGTAGAACGTTATGAGCACAAAGAATGAGACACAAAGACAATTTAGCGCGCCCGTTGGCAACACCGGGGCTAAAAGAACAAGTGTGATCAGACTAAAAAATAAAATAGAAACACGAGCCGTTTGTTACCTGTTCTGTACAATTGCACGTACCTTATAGGAGATTTAAAACACATCGCATTTACCTCGTAAAAAATGCGATAAGCCCATCTTATTGATTGTATCCATTTAAAATGAAAACGTGAATCTGTTTTTTCGTCACAGCTACCAAATGAGGTGGAAAAATGAACCGTAATCACCATAAAGCTTCTTGTAACGAGTATTGGATAAAGATAAAATATTAAAAAGTAATTTGGAAATTATTTGTGGTACGTAAAATAAGATTTGAAGGTTGAAAAGCTTTTGTAGATTTATACCTAATAGTACACCCAAATTTCACCACTTATGTTTAAGTCCTATGTAATAGGGGGGTGAGCCTATTGGCATTAACCGGGCACAAATCCAGAATACTACTTCTACTGAGAAACTCCTGATCGAAAAACCTAATAGCCGACCTGGGAATCGACCCCAGGACCTGATTCTCAGCAGTCGCGCTAGACCAACGAGGCAGTGTCTTTTCCAAATATTACTTCTTTTTTAAATTTTATTGAAACATAAAATAAATCAAATCCAAATGCCATAATCCGTCCCCATTTTCCAGCACAGCCTTTAAGCCACAATATTGAAAAAAAAAACACAAATACCACTGGAAACAAACTACCGCGTCATTTGTTCCCAATACCCGTCCAATCCGCTACAGCTATTTGTAACAGAATAGATATAAATTGGTGGTTGCAGCAAATATGAATCGTTCGGTCGATTTCGTTCAAGTCGCATTCTCCCTATCAATCGCGTACATGTGATTTCACTCAATTTTTGAAACTGACGCGCCCTAAGAGGAGGGACACATTACTCATAGTGCAGATAACGCGCGACTTTGCACTTTGTATTTATTTTATTTATTGCTGTGTGAAAGCGTTGTGTTGTGGGTTTCAGTTGTTTTTTCGCGCTAGATTACTCAGAGTTTATTTTTAATCTGTTGAAATATTGGAACTTTTGACCGTGAAAGCTTTCATATTATGTGAAATCACAGTCTGTGAATAGATTAAATTAACCTTATTGAAGATAATTCAACTGTTTCAGCGGCTGTGTTTTTCGTTTATTTTTACGAAGACATAACATCACGCCTGTAATCCCCGATGGGTTAGGTAGGGGTGTACATAATAGTAAATCCACAATTCGCCAGTTATGTTTAAGTCTCATGTAATAGGGGCGAGCCTATTGCTATCAACCGGGCGCAAATCCAGGCTCCCTGGTTACTACCACAAAATAAAACAAAATAGAAGTCCGAATCGCCCGCACCGAGATGAGAAATTTTATGAACGCTACTACTGAGAAAGTCGCGCTTGCGACCACTAGACCGATGAGGCAGTCATTTTTTACGAAGAAACCCTACAAATTACAATACAAATAGCTAGAAACAGAAAAATGTTATCCAAACGAATAAATCACAATGAGCTTCTAACCAATCCGGCAGTTAATTAAATCAATTTCCAAAGGGAATTAATATCCAGTCATATTTAAATGCGCAACTATCTCTGTTTTGACAGTGCTCTGTACAAAAGAGTCCCGAAGAGCGGGATCAACGCGGTCCCGTCATCCCGCGTCCCCTCCCTACGTAAGTATAGATGATATATTTTCAATTTTTGGCTTCCTATTAGTGCGAATTTTCGACTCTTGTGATTTATTTTTATTGCGGGACGTGAAACAGATAAATGTTCGAAAAGTGTTTTATTTTCAATGCAAGTTAGTTGTTATATTTGTAGTTTTATAAACGTACTGTTCTAGCTAGTAAATAATTTTATAGACTTGGTTATATCTTAGCAGGTTACTGACCTTTAATAGACTCTAAATCAGTTGCAAGAATTTAAATACGATTAGCAGACTATCAATGCACCACTGTTAATATTTTATTTTTAAAGGAGCGATTGGAATTTACAGTCTCTATGCACGTTATAAATCAATTTAAAGATTGAGCCTCCCGCAAACTGAATCTCATTTTAATTCCATTTTCATATTTTTCTCATTTTTTCTATGCAGCTATTAAACCCAAAACTCTACAGTGTCAGAACTGCCATAAAACGTGTGAAGGGTCAAAACGACCGCCAATACATCATAAAATTATATGAAAGTCAAGAGCAGGGAAAGTGAGAGGTGAACAGGCCACACTGAAAATTTATTGCGGTCTGCTTTCGATACCTATTGTGAAAAGTTGGCTTTATGAGTTTTTAAAATAATTTTCATGAAAATAACTCCACTTATCGTCGCATCGCGGGGTCTCAAATAGCGTCCATTTGGATGTTACTGCGGCGCTGCGCTGGTCAGAATATAAGTGCCTAATAAATAATAAATCTAAAGTGGTCGCATAAACTCGTGGTGAATTTTATTTTGAATTTCTATCACGGAAAGTTCTTTGAAGTTAAAACTCGTCATTGGATGGGATCTGAAGGCGTTCGGATAGAAAGGAGATCGGGCAATCTTCTATAGACTCTGGTCCAAGAAGCTTTGTTGATTCTAGGATACACAAAACACTTGTTGTGTTTGATGCTTTTCAATTACCAAAGCTCATGGAAATCGCTTAAAAAAAAAGGGTATAAATAGTACTTTTAGTAAATCGAATTCTTCATTTTTATTAAAAAAGCAATACAAGGTAGTTTAAGTAGTATGAAGCCCTCAACACTTCATCACTGATAAACATAAGCGTAACCTTCACGACCATAATCCTTAGAGGGGCAAGCAGACAAGTTTCATCGTTTGCCGAAGTTCACAGTTGGTTGCTTTAGTTATTATGAGTTGAAAACGATCTGTTTGCTAAGTCCTGGAGACAATCTTCACGACTATAATCCTTAGAGGGGTAAGCAGACATGTTTCATCGTATACCGAAGTTGGTCGCATTAGTTATTATGAGTTGAAAACGATCTGTTTGCTAAATCCTGGAGACAAAATCTTCACGACTTTAATCCTTAAAGGAGTAAGCAGACATGTTTCATCGTATGCTGAAGTTCACAGTTGGTCGCAGTAGTTGTCATGTGATGAAAGCGACCCTTTACCAAATCCTTGACACCTTAGAGCTGCTTGAGAGTAATCTTACAGGACAGTTGTCCGCACAACCTAAGGGGCCTTAAACAAATAATTCGACTATCAACTATATGCAATAGAGTCGAGGAAATGCACAGGATGGCACTACTTCTTCTTGATGACGTGCCTAGACCAAAGTCCATAATATAGACATTATTATGTGCGCAATGGTACATTTACCGGTAACGCACGTACAGTAATAATCACCGACGCTCCTTATATCTCTTGAATTATCTTCTAATTCAAGAGATCTTGAATTAGAAGATTTTGTTTTCACTAATTGTGCATTATGGCGTTTAACTTTTTTCTCCCGGCGCTGATTTGCTTATATTCTTAACAAAGAATAACCCTCTTCTAACAAGCTTTAAAATGATGTGCGTCTGAATCTCCGACGCTCCTTGTATCCCTTGAATTAGGAGATTTTGTTATCTGTATTATACATAATGGTCTATAACTTTTTTCTCCCGGCGGTGATTTGCTTATGTTCCTAACAAAGAATTACCCTCTTCTAACAAGCTTTAAAATGATATGTGTCTGAATCACCGACGCTCCTTGTATCTCTTGAGTTAGAAGATTTTGTTATCTGTATCATACATAATGGTCTATAACTTTTTTCTCCCGGCGGCGATTTGCTTATGTTCTTAACAAAGAATAACCCTCTTCTAACAAGCTTTAAAATGATGTGTGTCTGAATCACCGACGCTCCTTGTATCTCTTGAATTAGAAGATTTTGTTTTCACTAATTGTGCATTATGGCGTTTAACTTTTTTCTCCCGGCGCTGATTTGCTTATATTCTTAACAAAGAATAACCCTCTTCTAACAAGCTTTAAAATGATGTGCGTCTGTATCACCGACGCTCCTTGTTTCTCTTGAATTAGGAGATTTTGTTATCTGTATTATACATAATGGTCTATAACTTTTTTCTCCCGGCGGTGATTTGCTTATGTTCCTAACAAAGAATTACCCTCTTCTAACAAGCTTTAAAATGATATGTGTCTGAATCACCGACGCTCCTTGTATCTCTTGAGTTAGAAGATTTTGTTATCTGTATCATACATAATGGTCTATAACTTTTTTCTCCCGGCGGTGTTTTGCTTATGTTCTTAACAAAGAATTACCCTCTTCTAACAAGCTTTAAAATGATATGTGTCTGAATCACTGACGCTCCTTGTATCTCTTGAATTAGAAGATTTTGTTTTCACTAATTGTGCATTATGGCGTTTAACTTTTTTCTCCCGGCGCTGATTTGCTTATGTTCTTAACAAAGAATAACCCTCTTCTAACAAGCTTTAAAATGATGTGCGTCTGTATCACCGACGCTCCTTGTTTCTCTTGAATTAGGAGATTTTGTTATCTGTATTATACATAATGGTCTATAACTTTTTTCTCCCGGCGGTGATTTGCTTATGTTCCTAACAAAGAATTACCCTCTTCTAACAAGCTTTAAAATGATATGTGTCTGAATCACCGACGCTCCTTGTATCTCTTGAGTTAGAAGATTTTGTTATCTGTATCATACATAATGGTCTATAACTTTTTTCTCCCGGCGGCGATTTGCTTATGTTCTTAACAAAGAATAACCTTCTTCTAATAAGCTTTAAAATGATATGTGTCTGAATCACCGACGCTCCTTGTATCTCTTTAATTAGAAGATTTTGTTTTCACTAATTGTGCATTATGGCGTTTAACTTTTCTCTACCGGCGCCGATTTGCTTATGTTGTTAACAAAGAATAACTGTCTTCTAACAACCTTTAAAATGATGTATGTCTTAATCACCGACGGTGTTTGTAATTAATGCCATCGTTGATTACATAGTTCATTTTAAATGATCAATAACTTTTTTCCCCATAGAGGAATTTTTTTGACGCCATAACAAAAAATGGTGCTCTTGACATCAGCTTCAAGAAAATATAGGTCTAGTTCACCGACGCTACTTGGACCGCTTCGGCCCGATCTCCTTTGTCGACGTCGTGAAAATCTTCGTTCACGTTACGGCGTCATTTGGACTCGCTACCCGTGAAATTTGTCGCGGTTCCTGCTAGCAAGGAAGTGCGTTATGCTCTGGATGCATCCAGCTGCATGTAGAATGGACGCTTAATACCGTCTCGTTGAGTTTGTCGTCGGTATAAACCGGCGAAATAGAAATTTAAAGAGCATCAGTGTACAATGTTAGGAAAATTGCGAGTCTTGGAGAATGTAAAGGAGTTAGTTTGTGCTTCAGGCGAAGTAGATTACTCCGAAATAGTTTTTCTTAATTTGAAACTATTTTGTTCCCAAACATAATTCCGAGCTATAAGAACTTCCAAGCTTGAATTGTCACAACCAAGGAGATTTAGGATACTATAGAGGTACCAGAAAAACGTTATAGATAAACTGACACATGGGATCACAGTTAGGGAAGCCCGCGAAATTCAAATTTTCTAATGTTTTTTTTTTCTATTTGCAGGTCAGTGTGACATATTCTTATTGCCAAGTTCGTCGTAGGTCGTGACACATGTCGACACTTTTACCGTCTCCTTCCAGTTGGCTATTGCAAGTAGATTACAATACTATCCGCTTTGTCCTATCTATCGTTCCTAAGTTCACACATGTAAAACTCTTTGGCCACAACGAAAACAAAGCTAAACTGAAAACTGGTCCTTTTACACCAGTATAATTTATCACTGTAAACATTCAATTCTGTCGCATTTATCTGTAACACAAATATGTTAGGGACCTGTTGGAGATCTGTTGCGTCGCTGGCTGGTGTCCAAGGCTCATGTTGGGATCAGTTCGAGTGGGGTGGGTCTTTAGATAATAGCTCGCATTTCGTTGCATGTGCTCGGGTCTGTTCGCTGAGATACCCATGTTGGCTATGTAATGGAAATCGTCGCATAAAATAGTCTCGTCTCGTTGTTTATTTTACACTTGTCTGCGTTGGAATAGAGATTTTGCTCTCTAGATGTTTGCTGATAAGTGTCGGGGAATGTACGGGTAGCGACATTAAAACCCTATCTTTAATTAAAGAAAATATATTTTGATGCTGTGGTTTTTGAAGTGCTAGTAGATTTTAGACGTGAAAAAGAGTTTTACTAATGCATGTTTCCCGAAAAAAATAGGCAGAGGTATAGGTACTTATTGTAGTCCCACGTCAACTCTTACGAGGAGCTCGTGGCTAAATAATAACAGCCGCTCGGGTCGATCTTTAGGTTAAGCCGTGTTTGCCTAGGTTGGTCTGTGGGTGGGTGACCGCCCATTACATACCGAGTTTCCTCCGTGCCTCGGAAAGCACGTTAAGCCGTTGGTCCCGGCTGTCATTTGTAGATCTTTGACAGTCGTTAGGTAGTCAATGGCCTAAAAACTCTGACAACCAGTCTTACCAAGGGGTATCGTGTTACCCAGTACTAACTGGGTTGTGGAAGTCAGATAGGCAGTCGCTCCATGTAAAATACTGGTATTGAGCTGCATCCTGTTAGACTGGAAGTCGACCCCAATATAGTTGGGAAAAGGCTAGGCAGATGATGTTAACTCTTACGGGGCAGATAAAGGTATACCTACATTGCCTACATCTTCATACCCCAGAAGGATGAGGAAGAAGTATGCTGTTAGCCATTCTCGCTAATTCTTAGAGGGATCAGCAATAGGTGTACCTTAACACACCCACGTTTGTTCGTTAGTAGTAATTAGTGGGATTCAGTGAATGTCTATTTTTTGCACTCACTATTCATCTATGAATGATATCATGTTTCCCACCCACGGACTCCCATTATCCATCACAATATGTGGGATGTTGAATATCAGAAATTTATGACGTACGTGCAAGACAGACAGCCTTGAATATTCGCTGGTTTTCGCGTGGGTAGTCAGGGAGAGTTGCAGAACAACTTCCCAGTAACAAGTATGTAAGACTAATTAATACACGAACATGACCTATTTTTACCAAACTAGGTTATATTTAAAACTGAGGTCGTCATTTGTTTTAAGTATTTAGGATACTCCTCCTACGATTATAATGATGGTTTTTAGAACCAGGTCATCCCATATGTGATTAAAGAGTTCAGTTTTTATTATCAAATACGTTTAAAAAAATTGTCAACTTAACAAGTATGCAAGTAACCCAATGAATCTTAATTAATTTTGACAATTACCACGCAGGAAAGAAAAACATATTATTTGTGATAAAAATGCACTAATACTTACGTATAAGACCCAATCCTTTGGGCTGTGAGCGTTGGTCCCGCAGACATAAAGGCGGGAGCCGTCACCCATTGGCTGGATTACACGGACGTGGTTCCGACAGTCGAAATGCTGAAAGAAAATAATTCAATTTAGTACATGTACCGTCTTTCTTTTTACTACAAAACAGATATATAATAATTTAGAAACTGTTGTGTGTGTGTTTCACAAAGACGAACAGCCAGAAGATGTTTTTTTAAAAGGATAATCGGCGATTTAAGCTTATTTATTCAACGCGTGATATCTTTTACACGTAGAGTAAAATTTATGTCTGACGGTTATTGAATTTATTTATAAAAAATATTCATTTATCGAATAAAGACATCTGAAGCTAGAAAAATCAGCCCATAGTTGACTTTGGTTTTAAGAGGAAATGCGGGTGGTCTTTTCTCCATATAAACGCTCTCGCCTGTTTTCTTTCTGGTTTATGACTTTAAAGTCATGATTTTTTTACAGTAAAATAAATGTCAACTTCTTCTATTTCTTATGATTTTATTTTAAAATTCAAACTTGTTCCAAAGTACATGGAGAAAGCTAGCCTTTTTCGTTTTTTTGTTTAAACTTCGCCCACACAAGGAATTTCTCCAGTATCGTGGTTGGGTTTACTGCAAACATTTAAATTCGTATACATAAACCACCAGACCTGGAACAACTACCAGTAGGCCATACAAATATTTGTTCCGTGCGGGAATCGAACCCACGACACGCAGACACTGCGCCAACCGTGCCGTAATAAGGTTTGATTAACGATTTCCCAACCAATTTAGTTGTCAACTTTAATAAAGTGATTTAACGAGACATCAACCAAATATTAAACACCTTCCATTGTCAGCACGTAACAAAAATAAACTGCAATGCAAACAATCGGAACACATCAATGGGCGAGCGGAGCGCATACCTACCTCGGGCAAAATTCATTGGAATAATAGTAATTCGAAAGTACGTGGGTGTGTATGAGTATTCACAGCCTGTGATTATGCAAATTTGCCTTCGACATAAATATTAAACGGGGCATTAATATTCCGGACGACACAAATGCATTGCTCGCTTTACCGGTTAAAACATTGCTATATTGGTCCATTTCAGTTCATTACGGTTCATTAAAGTTCAATTTTTTTTTCAGTGTTTTTTTTGTGCCATTAATGGGTACGGATTTAGTGTTATATGGATTTCTGCTTTATTATTTACATACAGGGTGTAAACAGACCCTTCACGAAGCCGTCAACCAAGCATTCTGTACATCAAACCAAGTAACTTTACGCAAAAATTTTTGCTGGGAAAAGACTTTTATTTTTTGGGTGAAAAATCACGTTTTTGCGGTAGGACTCGATGGGACGCACTCAAAGCAATGGGCTGATGGGTGGATTGAATAGTACGGGGGTCGTGGAGGTGTTTAAAGTAAAAATCTTACATTCAAAACATGTCTTTAAAAAAAAAACTTGTGAAAAAGTTGGAACTTTGACCCCCAATATCTCCGTAACTAGAAGTTTCCCAGGTATGGTCTAGAACAAAAAAAAATATCGCAAAGACGGGGAGAACTAGTGCCTTTCGGCTTCATTAAGGGTCTATTTACACCATTTATAGACTTGATGAAAAATATTTAAACATGGTGCATGACCTTAATAATGCTTTTGATAGGCTGAAATCAATAGGCTGGCAATCGATTTCAATGTATAAGACATGTCAATCTGACAAAGAATTGAATACCTCCACTGTCTATTTTCTAAAAGCAATGAAAATTGTGGTTGAGTAAATACACAAGCTGGCATATTTTTCCAAACAATAAAACAATGAAAAATTGCACAAAATAACAAGCCAAACTTTCATAGAATAAACGTGAATCAATGTTTTTATTTAACAGCAGATTGGTGTGTGGTCTTCGCGGTCACTCGTCAAGCTCAAAACTAATTTTCTCTATGTCAGAATGAAAACTCCACACGTCAGTTAAGCGGTTCTGTCATTGTACGGGAAATCTATACAAAGCGAGGCCATGTTTTACAGGAAATGTATAGGTTGATATGTTGCCGTGTGTACAAGGATAAATCCGATCAAAACACAGTCTGTTAAAATACTTTTAAAACCTTGAATGGCGTCTGTCGCCTACTTTATTCTTATTTTATGAAAGAATATCGAACTAAATTTTGTCAAAGCAAAGACTAAACGGGACTTTTTAAGTGGAAAAAATTTAAAGTTTCGAAACATTTATGTGTTGTTATAATTATTAGGGACGAGATAGTTTTAATTAATTTGACATTATGAACTGCTAAGGAAAGAGACCTTTTAAAACGACCTCAAAATGTAAAATTTGGACAAAGTCAGTTCTTGTCTTGCTGTTACGGTGTAAAAGTTTAAAGTTTTCTTTAGTGTTTATTTAAGCTTACCGAAAACAAGTATTGTTTGTATAAAAGCGTTAGATAATAGAACTAAATTTGATTCAATAGTATTATTTATTTCGTTAAATTGCAAATAACTGGAGTGCACGTTCAGGTACGATATTACCTAAATTATCGTTGTGTGACGATTGTTCTAATAGCTGAATGTAAATTTGTATAATGATTTATTTACGGTTAAATTTAGGGTAGGCTTTTTGTCACGCCTAGGTAAAAAATATACCAAAAAGAACAGTGGCCAAT
Organism: Noctua comes; assembly: GCA_963082995.1. Taxonomy (NCBI): domain Eukaryota; kingdom Metazoa; phylum Arthropoda; class Insecta; order Lepidoptera; family Noctuidae; genus Noctua; species Noctua comes. Next base: position 9,879,208 of record OY720279.1, on the reverse strand, counting down.
AAGTGTATAGGTAAACACAGGCCCACCTAACACAATAAATCGTAGCTCTTTGTTTGATTGAGTAGACTTGATAACGAACCATAATTATATTACTTTCTGCACACACAAAATCAGTAAACGTAGTAAAACTCGATTTGGAATAGGCACGTGTGAGTAAGCAATTAAGCGAGTGCTTTATTTGTTAATAAAAAGTTTCGCTTGGTTTCTTTGGTTCGGCCCGGAGAGGTAACTTTCCAAGAGAATGTTCTAAAGTAATTATCGGATTAATATACTGTGAGCGCTCAGCCGTCGTACTGACGTGAACACAGAACTGTTTTGCACTCAGAAACAATCAGAATTAAGCAAGAGAACAATCAAGCTCGCGTCTAAGTTTCTTTTAACGGCACTTAGTCGGCAGCGCTCGCATAACTCCTCTCGGAACTAAGGCCTTCGATTGGACCATTTCGTTAATTATTCGCCACTTTGTACGTAAGTACATTTACGGCGGGCTTTCCTCGCGTTTTTCTACCCAAAAGATTTCCTTCTTGTTTTTCTATAATGGTTTTTATTAGGAATTTAAGAACGCTGATTTGCATTACCGATGCGGAACATTTTATTGCTTTTGCCACGATACTCGTACACAAAGGTCGTAATAAGTACTGGGAATTAAAAGAAAATGTATTGTAAGTGGGTCTTGTGGACGTACGTCTGAAAGGCGGTTTGGTATTATTTATGTCGTTTTTCTTTTTAGGCTTTTCGTTCTTGGTCAAAATGTTTTTATTGCATACTAATTTTCAAGCCATGGTATGAAATACGGACTTTCTGTCTGAGTTGTGTTTTAAGTGAATGAATAAAACAAGATGGAAAAGCGAGTTTGCCAAAGGAAAAGGACAAAGCAGTTTGGTTTTCTTATTTACTAGAGATATTATATCTCTCGTTTTCTAAAACCTCGGGTCTCTGATTTACCTAAGCCAGTGAATTTTCCTTAATAGCGTCACAAAGAGCGGTGAAGTTAAAACAACAAGGAGAGCGTCGGCCCGGTGGCCGCCTCAAGGAATTCGCCGACGGCATTTTTCCAGCCTTTTTCGTGTTACGACATCGTGTTTAGAGAAAAGAAAACTCGCCGACAGCGAGAAACTTTGATTATAGCCTTCACGAGTGGCCGTTCCATTCGCGATCGAGGTGATAGACTCGGGGATATTTCTTTTTTATAGCCCTCTTTGATACTAATAAAACAAATTTACTTTTTTCTCCATCGGAAGAGTTGGAGTGGGTAGCATGTGGTCTATTGCTTTTCTTCTCACGCTATTGCGGAAGTTTGACCTTTTATTTGCGTGGTTTATGTTACCGCGATATTTTGTTGTAGTAAACTTGTGAATTTGCTTTCGGCAGTTTTTGCGTCTCTCGCCGCTTCGGTACACCTTTTAGAGTCACAAAGAGGGTTTACTGTTCACGGTAAGACTTTATACATTTCGCATGAGACAGCCCATTTCTGGTTGCGGGCTTTATGACTCTCTTATTAGATATAAACGTGTCTGAGTGAGCCAACAAAGAGTTATAAATATATACGACACCATACGCTGAGACGTCGCTACTTTTATAGCGAGGACGTATAAATAAAAATGTGGTTGTAGCGAAAACCGAAGAAATGTAATATTAGAGGGCAAAAATATAGGAAACCACTCAAGTATAACGGTTCGTGTAGAGTGGGTATTATCGAATTAGTGGATGACGCACCGAGGCAAGTCGCAATAATCGCCGTGCCCCGATCTTCGAGACAGCCTCCGACCGCCGAGAAATAAAACAAATATTGCTTTTACGTTGGGATTGTAAATCAAAATTAACGGCCTTAATATAGCGAGGCAGAGCATGGCTGTAAGCCCCCCGCTATGAAATATGCTCGCCGCCCGCCGCTCACAGTTAAAAATGGGATTAACCCTTGATGGAAATAGTGCTAGTTGTAAGTAATTTTGCAAGAAATGTGAATGTTTTAATCTCATTTGTGTAGCATACTTAGCGGGTAATTTACTTAGCACATAATTAACTTACCTCTGATTTTCCTTTAGATACGCATTGTGCCACGTTGCTGGGCTCCAAATTTATAGAATCTCTCTGCAAACAAAAAGGTACAGTTTAATGCGAAATCGTTGTGAAAAATTTGCAGGTGTATTTCATGTTTTATGACGCAAATAATTTGCAAATATGTTTTTTGAATTGCACTCTAAAAGCTTAATACTTTTTACGTAAATATTTTATTTTATAACTTACTTCGCAGTGTGACGCGCTGATGTTATTCATATTCAGCCGATATAACCGATCCCTGAAAAAAAAGTACCATAAGAAAAGCATAAAAGGAATGTTGTAAAACTCTTTTAACTTGGGCTATTTGAATGGAAAAGTTGAGTCAATTTACTGCGGACTAGAGGGGATACGTTACAAAGTTGCGTAAAAGTTACCATAACGTTTATAGAGGAATCGTTTTATAGCTCAAAATGCGGCTGTATTATTCCCCGAATGAAATTAGTTGCCTTCGTGACACACACGATTGACCTATATCACCTCTTTTTATTGAATCACCGGTATAGCTTGACCCTCCTGACTCCTCAGAAACTTTGTGTAGTGGGCGTTGGTTTGGTAAAACTATGAGTTACCAGGGGTCAAGTGGGAATGGTTGATGGTTAACCGTAGTCAACCGAAGGTAAAACTGATACGGCGGCACACTCGTAAAAATAGCTATTTGATTGTATTGGACCGATTGGTTTTTGTTTTGTGCCGAGAAAATGATGGATACGCGTGGATTTGAATTGAAGATCGAAATCGTATTTGATTTTGTTGTGTTACAAGGAATTTATGTAGGTTTTCTTGATCGAAGGAGGCAGGTAGCTTAAATATGCTAAGTCAATTGTTTTCCTTAGATAAGGTGTGTTTGAAAGGTATTATTTTTATATGCGTAACTATTGTGGCACAAATATGCAACTTTGCCAAATTTTTTTTTTAAGTGGTCTGGTAAACAACCCGTCTGCCTTGATGACAATTTTAGAACAAGATAGTTGGTCATTGTTTTAAAATAATAAAATATGTTAACAGAGTGAATATTAGAATAAATGTTATACTCACATCGCGCCCACGTAAAGGGCGTCCCTTTTGGAGTCCACAAAGAAGGTTCGGTAGTAAAGAGTGCCACAGGAGAATTCGCGAACATGATCTGAAAAAATGGAAATTTAATATGAGTACATGTATGTATGAAAACAATTTAGTAAATGGAAATACAAAAAATATTATCTTCATCACAAGGAATAGACAGAAATTTATAAACGTATGACAAGACTTTACGAATTAAGGGATAAAAATTAGAAATACACAACAACTAAACAAGGACGTACTGTGTGAATCGGTTTTGGTGAATTTTACGATTATTGGAGCATAGTTTTCTGAAAACATGGATACAGACTACCTGCTACCAATTCTTCAAGCAAAACTAAATGGTATCGAGATCTCTGTATTTATTCTTTGAAGAAATTACTGTAGTCTCTCTTTAGTTTTAGGGAAAGAAAAATATTTCTAAGAATCGTAAGCGAAAATACTCAAAAATGTAGGTATTCAGCCATCGCAATTTACTTTTATAGGTAAATTGAATAAAGGCACTGAGCAAGAAAAATCAAGGGCAAATACCAAAATACCTTTTCATATTAGTTACATTTAATAAAAAGATGTACTAGAACACGTTTAAGTAATGTTTTTAAACACAAAGAAGTTCACAGAGCTTTTGAAAAGAGGTCGCAGGTTCACAGATGCGTCTCAGATATTTGAGATACTAATATCAAAGGTAGATTGTTGACGGGACTTTCAACTGGTTTCAGTTTAAATTTATTTTATAATGTGATTTTATATTTATTTGATGACATTTTATAAGTATAATTGTTTAAATTAATTAGCTGTGGTTGTTTTTGTATTCAATAGAGAATAGACGAAGCAGTTGTACAGTAAAAATCTTACATTAAAAACATGTATTTTAAAAAAAACTTGTGTAAAAGTTGGAACTTTGACCCCCAATATCTCAGTCACTAGAAGGTTCCCAGGTATGGTCTAGAACAAAAAAATATCGCAAAGACGGGGAGAACAAGTGCCTAAAGACGGGGAGAACAAGTACCTTTCGTTTGTGTTAAGGGTCTATTTACACCTTTTATTAGTTCTTTTATATTAGAAAACATTTATTTTTAGTTAGGTGTAGTTGATAACTAATTACACCTTACATAATGTTTTTAAACCGTTAATAACATAGTTCGATGCCTTGTCTTTATCCACCTCAGGTTCTAAGGCTTTCTTCAGTTATGCAAAACAAATGAACAAGTTTGCAAATAAGAAAAAGGGGCTACACCTTCTCAGTACACAAAAAGAAACCGTCTAACTAATATTCAGTTGCTTTCTAAAAAAAAACTGAATAAGAGTAAAATTCGTTTGGCGCAAAACTTGGGAATGTTGAAGTATTTTCGCCGGGAGCTGTTCCTGCGTCTATCACTTCATGGAATATATTTTTCACGAAGCCAGCCGTCATGTCTGCCTCGGCGGGTTTTGATCCTTCGACGGAACGTTGTCGATGGAACTTGTTTTATGAATATTTCAGAATTTTTCAGTATAACTACAAGTTTTTTTACACAAAAATAAACATACATCAATGTCTTTTGAATTATACATAACATATACCTAAGAAGAATAGGAGACAGATATTTCATATTTGACAAATAGCGTGAGATGTTTCTATAAATTCCACCCAGATCATAAGAATGTTTTTGTCAAAGAAAAAAATATCATGATCGACAATATAATCTAGCTAACATTCCTTTTAACGAAACCTAATACTAAACATTTCAGTATTACAGAGAGACACATACCGATGTCTACAGTATAATGTAAGTGGAGCCATAAAGACTTGACATTACGCAGATCCGTCGAAATGTAGTTTGAATTGGAAAGGCGACATCGTAGGGAATCGGCAGGTGCTAGAGAATTCAGGAATCAGTATTGCTTGCAGACGAGACGCCGCTGGGACACCATTTGGAGCCTGTTGTAGCAGCAATTTGCATATGCTTCGAGATGTAAGTTGGCCGTCTGACATTTATTGTTATTTAGGAGACTGCAGACACTGGATACAGATGGAGGTTTGATTATCTGTTCAGCAGTCTGAGTAAAGCACGATTTTAATTAATTTTAACTAACTTTAGAAGTATTGAGAGAAACGTTTAAGAGGCCAATACTGACTAACTCTCGAGGACAGAAAAGACACACTTTTAATTCTTCAACATTTTAAGCATTATTCTTTAGAGGCATTAATGAAACAAAATAATGCAAGAAACTTACCAAAAATAAACAATGTATTGAAACTGGATCACATACTACATTAAAACAATAATGCACAAAGAAATCTTAGAAGTCAAAAACACGAACAATAAAGACGATTTTAGAGACGATGAACAAATTGCACGTAGAGAAATTATTATGATGGCGGACTGAACATCGTACAAATGTATTCGTTTTTATAGCCACGTAATACCAGACGTTTCAAGAATGTCATCGCCCATTAACTGTAGTTACAGTTGCTGTTGGTTTTAACTTTATGCCGTTATACATTTTTCATAAGAGCGTGTCAGTACTTCAGCTAACTACTTTACATTGTATAGCTTCATGCAGCTGTTGAATTGTTTTTCGTTTATGTTGTTATTTTCATCGTCAGGGCATAATTTGTGTTTTGTTATTACTTCTGTATTTTTTTTATTTAATCTTGATCTATAAGCTAAGTAGCGAGTAAACAAAATACATCACAAAAATTGTCACTGCAACGAAATATTTTCGTGATGTATTTTATTTATCGTGTCTTGCTACTTTGAACCTAAAACGTTACCCTGAGGAACACCCACTAAAAGTTTATTGTGATCCTACATAGGATTGACTGATGAAAAATGCACTGGCTTTGAATATGTGATTCTTACAGAAGACGCAATGAAAGATAGGACGACAACCGCCGCGTTCGCGATGAAATATGTAGAGTTTAGTGTCGAACCTTCGGCAACGAGAATATTCACGTTGATCCCGACTTTCAGCACATAGATGATCTACACACTAGAGTTACAAAGTCTCTGCTAGTTTGTACAATGTATTATGTTTGCTGAAGATTTTACGTTCTGATTTTAGTTCGTCGTACGGAGTACGGGATATAATATTTGCAATAAGTGTACACAGTTTATGACGAAAGCACATTACGTCAGACACTGTTGAAATTATGTGTTTTTTTACACTATTGTTTTGGTGCGCACTGCTTGCAAACTGTGTTTTGACTGTCAAAAACCGGTACATGATTAATTGATTTTCTCAAAGTATATTTACCAGCATTATCAATATTTAGGTCAGTACTGGATCTACAAATTATTAGCGTAACTACAATAACTAGTCGAGGTCGCGAGTAATAAGCAAAACTATAATTAGTGCGGGCCTTACCCTATCAAGATCTTTGTAGGCTCAAACCGGCACGCGAGTTGTTTAAACGGTAACACGACAACGAACCCAGATCTGATAATAAGAACCTGCCTTTTGTTGGTACTAGATTATTATTTTTTCTTTAATTAGGGTTTTATTTAATAATACGATATGGTAAATAGTTACTACATTCCTTAATCTCTAGTTATGGGCTTATCGAAGTGGAAGTTAAATAAGCGGGTTGTTTATTTTATGGTCGTTTCTCTCTTGAAGTGTGTTATATAGTTTTTCTTTCTTTCTGTTATAATAAGGGTTAAACCCTACCGATTATACGAGCGTCCAATCACCTCGTTAACTGTACTCACTTAGTAAATAAATGAAAATGAAATCAGCCGTGTAAGGGTTAGCTTTAATTACCCTCTAAACTTTAAAAATTAAAATTACGTTCTCATTAAAAAGTTATTTTATTAGCTTTTCATCATCATAATAAATACGGCTTTTATTACTTACTTTTCGTAGATTAAACAAACATCATAAACCTGACTTTGTACTTTAGCCATTTTCTAGAATTAATGAAAGTTTCACGATTCGGTGTTTTCTGAAGTTTCATAGTCCGAACGCGACTTCATTGTGGTAATTGTTTTATCGCATGAGCACCGTTACATTGGTCAGGTAAAGGGTATGGGGTACGCAGGGAGGGGTGCGACATGGTCCCTCACAGCTGGAACTCTCTGAAGAAAGTTATAATAAACCCGCGCACGTTTCAGAGATCCTATCACACGACATTATTTTGGTCAAGGGTAGTTTGAGCAAACAACATGCTTTGTATTTTATGGATACTGTAATTTGTAAGGGAAAACACCCTCGTTTTCATTGTATTTAGGTTACTGATACAGTTTAATGTCTTCCATAGAAACCGATGAACAGGTTACCTACATTTGGAACAATAGGCTTGAAGATAACAGACCCACAATTGAAGCTGAATTCAATTCAATATAATCCTTTGTGAATTGCTTGTTTACTATAAAAACATTCCAGTTCCATTCACAATCAATCAAAACAAATACTTTGTAAATAACTCATACATCAGTCGTATTAAATCGTGACAATACGTAATAGGGCAGACTTTCGTATGGTAAGCAAAGCGTTCGCCATCGTTTCATTTGATGGATTACAAGGCGATTATGGTCGACAGGAAATCCGCGTATTTTTCATTTGGCAATTGTACGGTCTGATATCAAAATATCGTTATACACGGCACCGATTAGATTAACGGCACACAATTGGCTTACATGAAAACTTTGGCCCATTAGTTTTCAGTTATAAGGCAGGTAGTAGGTACCTATATCGTGGATTGGATTAATTCAGAACGCGCCCCGCGGGTGCTTGTTTCGTGTCGTTATCGGTTCTGTCTTGAACAATAACATGGGAAAGGCGAAATTTAATATTTGATAATGTTTAATTAAACGACGATTCTTTTGAGTTAGTTAAATATTTGTAGACATTTTGTATTTGAGGTTTACAGACAGACAGTTTCAATGAAACTACGACGGTTAATAAAATTGATAGAACGTTGGTTACGAAGGAAAAATTACCCGTTTTCTTTGACACTAAAGCGACATCGTCTTACTGTCAAAAGCTGGAAATTCAACGTAATTATAAAATTGAAAATATTTTTAATTGAAAATGTTATTAGTACTTATTACGCAATAGTCAGGCCTTTGTGCTACTGTAAAATATTAGTGTTTAGTAATAGGTATTTTTAGCGTGAATTGTGTGAGTACCTTGTTACCGGTGGAAAAGTACAGGTAGGTAGTCACATAAATATAAAATTGTATATGGGAGCAACATCTACCAACAAATTGCTTTACAGTTTGCCAGAAGTAATTTTTTTTGTAAAATGATGTCACCAAAAATAAACGCTTTTTCATTTTCATTTTTTTTTTTAATTTAGCCATTAATTTATTGTTTGTTAGAGAAAACAGGGATGTAATTACAAAAATAACAGGTAATTGTTAACACACAATTCTTTTCGCATCTGCCAGACAAAACAACTCCACCATTCATACAAGTTTTACGTAGATTCTTCAGAGCAGCTACAAATGCCACTAAGCCCCATCTACAGGGGGAGAACTAAATTAACTCGCTCATGATATGATATTTCAGTCACGATCTTAGTGAATACTCAGTTACTGGCGTCGGCAAGTCGAAGTGAGTTAACAGAGTTAATCGCGACACGTGTTTAGATAATGTACCGAATGAATTTTGGATACACGAAGTATATATGAAGATGGGAGGGAGAAAGATGTATACGTATAGTTAGAACATAAATGCTGTATTTAGAAGCTCGAATAGGTACCGTTTTAGCACGTGTATTTGTTGGAAGGTCAAGGTTAGAATAAATGATAATATTTTGTAATAGAAATTCTAAGGCCACAAGATCTACTTAGACAAAGAGCTTTTGAAGGTATTTGAGAAGGATTTTTGATTACAAAAGAGTCAAATAACAAAAATAATGAATTTAAGTTAACAAACCTTTTAGTTTGTGTTAGATTAAGTTAATTGCAGGGGTGAAATTTGAAAAAATGTTCAATTAAGTTAAGTTAAGTTAAGTAATCGTTATTAGTTTGATAAAAGTTATGAAATTACCTTTGGAAATTTAAATAGGCTATTTAGATTACATACCAGTTGTAATGGACTTGTTTGAAAAAATAATGTAGGTAGGTAAAAATTGTTTTAAAAAATATCCTCTGTCGTATTATTTAGGTATTTAATTTAAATACGAATTCATTCGTAGCTAATAAATCAACCAGGGAGTGGGTCTGTGGGTGTCGTGTAGCTTGGAAGAGGCAACGTCCAGCAATGGACTCAGCTAGGTTGATTGATAGACTTAATTAAACAAATCCTGAAATTATAATATTCTTCTTCTTTATCGTGTGGTTAGTGCCTAACCTGGTGTCAGAGTTTTTTTATGTCGCCCATGGACCTCTGACTTGGCTTTACATGCCGTCGAGAAATATCTCTCAGGCATGCTGGTTTCCTCACAACATTATAATACTGACGCACAATAGTAAGAGCCCCAGATGAGCCAATGGTTTTTTGTGACTTCGTTAAAACCAATGATGGTTTTAATGGTATAGTGCCCTTGTAAAAACAACAGAGTCGGGTCAGTGTCCAAGAAAACAAAAACATTTTTAATCCAGCATGTAATAACTAACTTTTAACACCAAAAACATAAACCAGGCAATCTTAATGCCCACTAGTCTATCCCTTTACATTTTTAATGTGTTATTAAAGTTCAAAATGTATTTAAAATATTAATAACAGTACATAAAACCAACGGTAGAGGTCGGCAGGGCCGGACTCAGTGGCCATTAAAAGAGTGCCATAAACTCGTCCAGTTATCTAGCAAGAGTCGTAATAAAGTATTAACGGAACTTCATCTCGTCTCATCCCTCGTTACAAACTTATTTTTGTGGAATTAAGTCTTTTAATTATTTTGTGTTGGTACCTTTTATGTTGCCAGCCGGTTCTGATATAAAGGTACTTACACATTTTATGTTCAAATATGCGATGGCTCGCGATTTAATCTAAGATTATAAATTAATGAGTTGAATTATCAGGGTTTTATTTTATGACGTTTTTTGCCGCGGATTCCTTGTCGAGTTGACATGAAGAGGCATGAAATTAGAATGAGAGATATTAAAACGAGTATACTCTGTTTTCTAGCAATCCCATAATCTCGTCAAATAGAAAACAAAGTAACGTAGTTCGTCGTCGTAGTTAAAAAAATAAATAGGTCCAATCTCAAAGTAAATAAACAGACGCTATTTTATAAAACCAGATCCACTGTCAGATTACCTCCTCCAGGACTTTCAGCTTAATAACTCCACTCACTTGATTAAGAGTAAACACATAGCATGCGAGATGCCATCTACAAAATCCTTTACTACTGAAATCTTTTTGTTGAAAAAGGTTCGGAACTTTCGAACCAGGAAAACGACGCAAAATTGTTTTCTGAAAAAGCTAACAATATCGTAAACATTCACCGGCTATGTTAGGGAAAACTTCAGTAGTTTAAAAGCGAGCATTATACGCTTTTCGCTTCAAGTATCAAAGTTGTGCTGTCGTCACATCGATTTTGTATCAAAAGATGTAGGAAATCACGAAAAAATACCAGTCCACACTGTTCAATAAAATAAAGGCTTTAAAATTTTTAAAGGGGCGAAAAATTCTGTCATTGTAATCCTTTTACCTTTCGTCGTAGACACGAAAAGGCTCTCCCGTTGGTGCGGACTAATTCCGAATGCACCTCCAATCGTAAAAGAAGTCGTAAAGAAGCGAGTCTCCCCTCGAACCGATGCACGGGAATCAGGGAAAAATAGTTGATTTCTTATTGGCTTCCACCCAGACTCAGATTGAAAATTCGCCATAAAGACATTGGGACACGCCTGGCCGGATTAAAGGGGGAAACTAATAAAGAAAACTTTTGCGACACCGTATTTTTACCAAACGCGCACCTAAAACTTCTCAGCCTTTATTAGGTTCGCGTTGGTAATTTAGAAAACGCTCTGCGGTGTTTCTGGCGCTTTTTCCTAAAACTGCTATAAAACGGATATCTAGTTTCAGTTATAGCTTTGTGGAGTTGATTAAGTTTTTTTAAATCTACACGAATTTAATATAAGCTTTTATTTTAAAAGAAAACGTAGTTGCTCTGAGGAACGCTTATTTAAAAATGCATTTTAGCGTTAGCTGGGTGTTAGCGTGTGCATACATATATCAGATAGCTTTTAGAGTGTGATAAAATGAATTCGCAGTCGAGAGCGGGAAAAATTATGAAATATGGCGACGCGACGACACGTAGGATGGAACTAGTGACACGAGAGACGAGATAATAAAGACAAAACACGGCAATAAACATGTTCTGAAAACATGTCAGCGCTTCGAATAGGAAACAGGGTAATGTGTTTTTCATTTACATAAATTATCACACGGCAAAACGGCGTCTATTCCAAGCGGGCGACGCGAATCACCTTCTAGGGATGCTTATTTACGCAACACGTTGTGATCGGATTAATATACTTGAGGCTTTTAATGATTAAATGAGAGCAGCTTTGAGTGAATTTAATGACGCCAATAAAAAATAGGGAGCACCATCCTATAATAAAACACAGGAAATATTTAGCTCATTGTGCAATGAAAAAATACGTCTGCAGCTTCGCGGGGAGAGTAGTAAATTCTGCCACCACGCTGTAGGTACATAATTTCACACACGCCTCGACTCATCGTTTGGCGAAATATTAAGGTGTATAAAATTTTATTACTAACATTACCCCCTTACCCTGTTCTCTCTATAAACATTTTGTGTCGCGTCTCCCCTCGCGAGAGCGCGGCGCAACTTTCGCCTTTGCCTTACTTCCCTCTAATGCCACATTTGTGTCTTAATAACGAATGGTATTATGTTACGAACGTTCGTATTGTTTGATTTTCAATCTCCTGAGATTGCAGATTTCCTTTGCTCCGCTAATGGTCCGTGTCGGAGCAATGGAACATTTGAAACACTATATCCAAAGCTTGAGTTTTATTGCGTATTATTTAAACTGCTTATTGATTATTGAGCTCGCGAAGCGTCGGATTCGATTCATTTTTAATATCGCTCTGCTTTGTACGTTGAACTGAAAAAAAGTTATTGCATTATGAAGTCAAATGAGATGTTTATTTTCATTGCACTCGATGAAAGCGGCAGTTTAAACAAATTGGCACGAAAGTATTTGTATTTCCGCGAGCTATTTTGATATTGTCTACAATCCGAGTTCAAATTGCAGTTTGCGCTGATATGCAGAATTTAATTTGGGAAGATTAATGATGTTGTGAACTTGTGATTCAGTTCATAACGCGGCAGAGACAGGAGAGCGGGCCGACTTGATAGAATCGAGTCGGTAATCGTCGCCAATCTCGGCGAAGCACGCGCACCGCCCCTACTTTATCTTAGCAGTTCGTCGCGGCATCACGCCGCTTATTGATATCACCGGTGTACTCTATGGATGTCTCGATATTGCTACCTGTTTGTCTTGCATCTGCTATATTGACTATCACCGCAGCTTTGTTGGGAACACTTTTTTCTTATTGCTCCTTTCCGTAAGAATTCATTGGAACGGGACGCGCTCGGATACAACTATTGGTTTTATTGTCGTTTGAACGAATAGGGGTTCCCTTCCAATATGTCAGCTTGAATCGATTTGTTTTCATACGCCACTGATTTGTGTCACAGGAACATACCTATACCGGGCGAATTAGGCAAGAGAAAATATGCAATTTCGAAACCTTTTACAGCAAACGGTTTGTGACGTTCTTCCCTTAGTAACATTTTATTTATTCCTAAAGTTGTTTGCTTGTAATTTGTTAGGCACTCGTTTTATATAAAGATAAAATGTTTTCTGAGAATTCGACGCCGTCGAAAAATAATTTACATAAAATCTTAAGCAAACGCAGCGAATTGGGTAAACTTCAATCATAGGATTCCGTCATCTTCATCGTCGACAAGACCTAATTTACTTGTAGCTCTTGAGTAAAAATCGTCAAACTCCCAAAATAATCTGTAAGCCGGAATAAGCTCGCAGATTCGATGAAAATGTACTAACGACTTGTCGCGATACTACTCGTTCGTCTGTGGGAACAATACCCAGCTGCCAAACCACAGCGACGTATTTGCCCTCACACAAAGAGATTTATCGAAAAATAAATATTTTAATGTTAACCGATAGCCCCTGTAAGGGTTTCAGGTAAATCTTTGCACCTTTTCTACGCAGAAGATACGCGCGGTTCACAAGAAATATTCGGGACCATCCACCGCGTGGAATCCTATTGCAATTTATGCTCATTGAACTGGAAAAAGTATATGGGGAGGCTAAGGTCGGCGTCGATTCTTTTATTGCCACACGAAATCAATAAGAAGCGTGACGCGGCAACTGTTTTCGAGGACCGTTTCATGTAATAAAACTCATAAAACCATACTCACGTCTGGTCGCGTGATCAGTTTGTACTGGATATAAATCATGAGTTATAGTGTCTCCTGCGAGTTCAATCGAATCAGGCACCGCCGTAGTATAAACAATTATTCTGAATACATTATTGAACCATCACTTCGATGCTGTGCAATAAGTCAGAGGACCTCTAGGGAGGTTACCACTCCTACATGGACGTAATTGAAAATTGAAATTTGTTTAGGACTGTGCCGGACTCGTAATTTGATTTAGGCGACGGTTCTCGCGCAATCGGCGAGCAATAACAATAAATATAACCACTAGAGGTGAATCTGTGCGTTCAATCCCACGTTCAGTGCCTTGTTGCGATTTTGTGTCTACATTCAATTGCTGCGGAGTGTCACGTAGGGGAATTAATTTTGTAAAGAGCACTGCTCGAGTGTGAAGAAACCACGCATGAATTATTTCTGGCTCACTTGTTTCTTGCACACCTGATGAGGTTCACAAATGTACGTATATCTACATATAAATGTTGCTTTTCAAAACATCCTAACGAAGTGCATGAGAATTTTCCGGAATATGTAACAAATTTTCTATTTGCACAGATTTCATGTTATTTGAAACATCAGTACTTTTGCTAATGAATTACTGAGAGACATTTTTGAAACTTTCAAATCTAGCACTGTTCACTGTCACACGAACAGCCATGTCAAAGAATTTGGGCTAGGCAAAGGAGCAATACAACACACCTCAAGCAATATAAACAAAAACACGTCGTCGAATAAATCGAAGGCTGTATCTTCCCCAACATTACAGCCCTATGCCTTGGGACTCATTCTTCTACTGAGACAGCCCAAAGAGCACATAACTCTACCGAATATAACGCATCCCAAACCGAGCCATAAAGTGCATGCTTCAGTGTACCACGTTGTAAATTTATATGCTGGTACTAATATAAGAGGCATTAGATGCCATAAGCCAGGCTCTTGGTAGGTATTAAACATTCGAGGGTAGTGCGAACTTAAAATTTTAGACAGTGTCTCGAAGTTGAGGTAATTGGTGGAATTATCTTATATTTAAAATTCTCGTGTCACAATGTCAGTTACCATACTCCTCCGAAACGACATGACCGATTTTTATGAAATTTTATATGCATATTCGGTAGGTCTGAGAATCGGCTACTTTTTCATACCGCTAGGGTAGGTAGGGTAGGTGGTAGGGTAGGTAGTAGGGTAGGGTAGTTAAGTAAGGTAGGTAGCTAGGGTAGCTAAGGTAGGTAGCTAGGGTACCTACCCTATGCACCTTTTTTAACCTACCCTACCTAGGTACCTACCTAGGTAGGTTTCGGGTCGGCATTGCAACGCATGCCGGGCACAGCTAGTTATTTTATATTATTTTGGAGAGGCAGGAAACATAGTTTTTACGGACACAGCTTCCTACATATTTTTTGCACCTTAAAATGTTGGTTTGTAGGAAGGAACATAAAACTTTATTTTTTCAATTAATAGTGCAACACATTGATGTATAGATAAAAACATCCGATTCTATTTCATTCCCACACATAATATGAATGTTATCCTTTGAATACGGATTCCCTCGTCGAACGTTACCCAGCCGTGAGGCGGGCTGTGACAGAAACAAAAGTGTGCGCACGTGAACACCCCATATTGGCAATATCCAAGAAATTTCGCCAATACTACAGAGAGATACTAGCATTATTAGCTAGGGGTTGCTTAGTTCTAAGGCCCCCTCGCTATCACTCACCTATCCGTATCAGTGGCTAGGGGGGCACCCTGCCTCCACACGACTAATCACAGAGGATGTGGCATAGACGCGCTATGCATATTTATTATTGCCTCCAACGAATTCTCACTGTTTCGTTCAATACGAGCGGAGCGTGGATGTTTTTCATTTGCTCCGGTTATTTATTTAGCGAGGGCCCCAGGTACACGTAAGGGCTTAATGTTTGATGAGCTCAGATTCGACCTCCTTAATTTCTATAGGTACGCGTCTCTCCGTCGAAGATCGAAGTTCGATCACGTCCTGCGGTTGTTTGTTTTCCACACGGGATAAGTGAATTAAATTCGGTTCGATTAATCGGTATAATGAATGGTATGTATAGCTGCGCGCATTATTCGATATTTGGAAAATCAACGAGGTATTAGCAAACGTGTTCGCAATAGCAATGCTTGCTATTGAATTATGTAGCCGAAATCGGAAAATTTACAGGGCTGCGAGCGAATATGAGTGATATTACGACCGCAACAAACAATTAGCGTCCGAGAGAGGCGAGCGTACACCGGCTTATAAAACACGGTTACACGCCCTGCAGTAATTAAAACTTCTCTAGCGAAAAGAAAATCCAATAAAAATTAATTATCTCCGCTATCGTTAACATTGTGATGTGTGAGATGAATATAATTAAGATCAACAAAAAAACTGTAGCTAAGGTATATTATTTAGAGTTGCCCTCGAATTAAATTCCTGACGAATGTTAATGTTTAACCAGGGAATTCTTGTACAGTTTAATAGGGGGAGGTCGGGTTAATTAAATGGGCCGGGGGTTCATTTTCATAAAATTATTTGATCTTGGCCCAACACGAGGCCAATTGGTCGCGATTCATTCGCTGGGATCGCAGACTTTAATTTCATTTTTGCGTTGTGAAGATTTTAGTGAAGCTGAGGTCTGGAGAACCATTCGGCTTTATTCGTCGGCAAACTACATAAACACGAGTTTATTGCTGCCTGTCTGCCTTTACTTTTGACTCGGAGGGCGGTTCAGCAAATTGACTAAAGTGCGGTCTCGTGTTGAAGTAATAAACGTATTTTATTATGCAGCGCTTATACCGCGCTGCGTCTCATTATAATTGAATATGACTGCACTGCATAGTTTATAGAGTGACACGTAGTTCATATAGTTTTAAATGCGACTTATTATTACATTATATTCTTTACGACTCTCTTCTCCTTGCTCTCAAAAATATTAAAAAGTTGTTATTAAAATTCAGACAGTAGATTTAGCTGCGCTCGCACTTAATCTTGCACACATATTAAATTTAATCATCTTGAAAATGCAAATCGTCTAATATATCCGGCATTGTGCCTACCAGATGTTGACATTGAGGGGCAACTGCAATATTGCTACGATAAATATGACTCTTAGCATTACCTAAGCAAACATCGGAGATTTATAATCGTGGAGTGCATACGACAGCCTGCATAATTTAATTACTCGCTCACACCCTTGATTAAAATTTTGCAATAACGCATTAGCGCAGTAAGACGCCGAAGGGCGTAGGGCAAGGAAATTAAACGGTCCATAATAATTTCGTTACGCCAGTACCATGATTAAAATCTTGCAATTAATTAGGAAAACTTTGGCGTTCGTATGGGGGACGGCTGAAAACATTAATCGTAGGTTTTGCCGCGCCTGTGGGCGAAAAACAACGTGATAACGACATGTTTGACACGTTTCAAAGTCCTCTCGGCCGGGAAATTTATGCCAGTTACTTTCGAATCGAGATTCCGAACAAGCCAATAGATTATTCAAGCCAATTGTAAATCGTAGGAGGCAAGCACATAAAGACCAACGTCCAACGATCTCCACCGATGGTCCATGTTTGAATATAAATTGGTTTCAGTACCTTTAACTGCTTACACTATCGACTCAACTAAAGCAACAATTAGCATACAAACGACTGATGCACCGTTAACATAACAAAACACTCTCGTCTCGTCTACCAAGGGCAGCTGCTGTACAGCCTTTACACAATATCGTAACGTTCGAAGCAACCATATTTAACATAAGTGAATTTGATACGATACAACCTTACCCTTATCAGGACGTGAAAGGAATCATGCAATATTTATATGTTTGGGAAGTGGTTAAGGAAATAGGGTAAACGTGTAACAGACGTTAATCAGGAATAAGTGTTCGATAACGTTAACGATACGTGGGTAAACAAAGCCAAGATAATATGACCGCGGAGCATTAGACGCGAGCGTACGGGAGTGATCTAATAAACAATTCAACGGCCAAAACGGGGAAAACACAAAATCAGATTGTCTCAAAATCACACGAGTGACAGCGTTACGTGGCGGGCCGCGCATCTATAATTCAGAGAGTTCCCGGGATCGCGGCCGACGGCGACGTGCGGGAATACTTTCCCCCCGTACAACTAACTTATGGCAATCTATTCCTGTTGAATCGAAACTGCCTACTATTGTTTAGACGTAGCTTCGCTGAGGTCGGAAATATCTTCCTGTGAATAAAAGAGAAACCTGAATCTTTAATTTGATGTTTTCTCGTCTTTCAATGTTCCTCTTAGATAGTTTAACTTGTTCCTCTTTTGGTTGAGACGGAAACGTGAACGGTGAATGCTCAAATAGCTATTTCTAAATGACGAAGTCTTGTCACTATTTCAGGAGGGTTTACTTTGAACTGGTAACATTAGCGGTTCGGTAGAAAGGTCAGGCCACAATTGTGAGTTTTTCCTTTAGCTTTTTTGTTATTGTTCGAGATAAGCATCGTATTCGGTAAATGGTGATAAGCTCGCGCTATCAGATTGGAGCGTAATACTGTAATCAGCGAACAGGGTGTACAATAACATTACTGTTTAATCCTGAGATTAAGCGCAGTAAGCATGCCTATTTAATTAGGAAGTTATTTCGTAGTACATTTTTGCAATGTGGTAAAATTCAAAATTATCGAATCAATTAATATTAGCTATGTAAACGCTGATAACGACACGCTTATTTTGCCTCAAAGGGCCAGGCAAGATGTTACTACCGTATACCCTCCATACTTGGTCACATAGGTAACCATTCCGCCAATGACCTTGTCACAGTACTTATGTCTTTTTACATATACACTCTAAAATATTGTACTACAGCCTACAGTCCTACCTCCGACCAACGCGCACCTCGAGTGAACTTTGATTAAGCCATTAGAGTCGTAGTCATCCAACACCATCGTCATCATCATCATCAGGAACAGCAGCTGGAAGGTCAACGAGTGCAGGTCGCAGTCTAAGGTACGTACGCTGCACATATCTTTACTGCTGTCTGTACAGAACTAATTGTGAACCTCATCTTAACGTATTTCGTAAGACCTTTAACGATCTCCCCAGGTTAGAGGAAGCCATCATGCCCGTTTCGGCCGATGCGCATTATACATTTTCACCTGCAGCCCTCTTTAGTTATAAATAGTATCACTACGTACAATGCCTACAATATATGAATATTGTCTTCATTTCTAATTGGTATTAGGCCACCACAGTGTAATTCCCGCAATTACTGTCAAGCTTCAGGACAGACGTGCTTCAGTGTAGTGTCGGCAATCGTCTGCGATTACGCGAACATCCTGTTTTTAACTTTATTCTTTATACAAACGGTCCTGTTTAGAATAATCGGTGGTACTTTAACGAGTGTTGAGATGGTTGGTAAAAGTTAAGTATGTATTTTGAAAATAAATTCAAGTTTTTTAAGTAGTTTTTTTTTTTTTACTTTGCTGTCATGGTCATCATGAAAATCAAATATCATGATTCTAATGACTTATTATTTTCTTCATTGTTAAATAAATGAACTAGTAGGTAATGGCAGTTTTATACATCGATGACTATTTAATTGTAAACGAGACAATTTTGTTATAGGATCTTCATCATCACTGGTTTCTTGCGAAAATAATCTGCCTGAAGACTATAATGACTATCTTCTATGGAGTAAGTTTGTGTAGAGAAAATTATAGCCAACAAAGTTCTGATTTTATAAATCTTCGTTTGGCAGCATTACAACCATACGCTGTGGCTATAATTGTTAAATTGAGCTCTCTAGCCGGCCTACAGTAGATCACGAGATTGGCAGCCGTTCACACTTCAGCAATTATCGACGTGAAACTTTTGCACCGAACTAAGGTTCCGCTACCGCCATGTTACGGTGAACCAAATGAAAAGTCTGATGCGCTTGCACTAACTTCAGGAGTTAGTGTTCAAATACTTTTGAAGTTTCCAGTTTAACAGCTTTGGATGGAATTAAAATTTTGTGTTGGGTAGCTCTCTGCTGATCTGTGATGGTGCAAGTAGTGAAACATTGTGGAAGAAATAAATACGTATCTTACCTGATATAACATTACATCACGCCTGTAATCCCCGACGGATTTGGCGGAGATATTCGTATTAAATCCTATGTATCTGATAAGGGGCGAGCCTATTGCCATATCTTACCTATTTTAATCCATTTTGGCATATAATAGGCATACCTATTTTGACTTAAAATATTAACAATAAAGGTAATAACAATTAATATGGACTAATATTACTTAAAATATCATTAAATTAATAATGGCAACATAAATCCAACTCCATAAATACCAAGACCAACCCACACACACATTTAAATTTTACGACCCCTCCTAATTCTACAATAACATGAATTCTGGTCAAATTAGGCAAAATAAGTGCAGCAAATTTCTAATAAAAGGTGACTTTAATTACGGTGTGGCAAAATCGAAATTGTACTGCTATCCGCTGGTCTATAACATTTCCCATGAGTCGAGGACATTTATCGGCGAATGGTCGAGGATAAAACAATAAAGAATGGTTAACTGCGTTTTAATGTGAACAAGAACACGGCCGGACAATGGCCGCCGATTGGGGCAGAGCGGTGGTCACTGCGAAATCGTCGCGTTGGGCCTATAGGGATGGGAGCGTGTCGATTTTTCTAGTGAAATATTCGTGAAATGTTTCATTGAATTTGGAGCGTTGATGTCTAAATAACTATACTTACGAAAAAAGTTGCATTTTTAACATGAAAAATATTTGATTTGTGTAAGATTTTCGGACATTCCTTTCAGATGGCCCAATTGATATTTATGAATATAAATACAAAATTTAAGTAAAAATTTCTTTAAAAAGTGTCTTGTCAAAATCATGTTCGTGCGCCAAAATGTCGACAAAACTCAAAATCAAACGAAATAGAACATCGACATTAACCGAAAACGAAACGTAACCACACTAGTTCGGGTGTAGGTAAGTAATAAACGTACCCGCATAAACCTTTGAATTGCTGACCACGGCATCGAACCTGCGCCCTTTGTCTGTGTCCAGCCGCAAATTGTTTAAGAAATAAAATAAAATCTAATTTACCGCCTTGCTACGTTTATACGAACCGTTTTACGAGTACCGCTGACTAGAGTGTATTGTTTATTTTCAATACTTTGAGTTTTTATTTGTTTCCCCCTAATACGATTAAGGCTATAAAGTGCTGAGGAATAAAACTTATCCTCGTTTCGGTACTTGACTTTCCAATACGTAAGAATACTTAATAGTAAGCATTCAAAGAGGATACATTTTAAACAAGAAACAGACGATTTCTTAAAAAAAAAATAGGAACATCAAGTCCGGAGCAAAAAAAACAGTCCCTGAAAATTTATGAATACTAAAGCTACCCTCTGTCAAGAAACGGAATAAAGTAAGATGTATAGAGACAAGCCAAACACACTCAACATGCTGAACGTATATCTCTTATTTATGTTCATTGCATTCGCACCACTCAGATGGACAATAGAAATTGTGAACATATTTGCAGATAATACAGTTACCGTGACCAGAGGGACGGGGTCCCGGGGACTCACAGTGTTCATACAAACAGAAAAATGTCCCCAGGCAAGCTGCAAAATGTCGCGAAAATACATTAGTCGCATTAGAAACACCATTAAGGGTCGGGCAGGCCGATAACAATTAGGGTGGATCTGGGATCTTAAGGGGAATTAACAGCGCATAGCGCGTTAGCACTGCTTTAAAGAATACTCCACCGCGAGCTTTGCGGTATTGTACGCACGTTAGCGGTATTTGTAAAGCATTTCAATGAAACTGAATCGCGTATTTGATATATATTTATGGTATTTTATGTATCCTTGCAGCTAATCTTAGTATTAATTAAAATTATTTTCAAATATACACCTACCACTGTTTGTCTCTGCATCACCCAAAGGTTGACTGGTAGAAAATGCCTATGGCATTAATTCCGCCTCTGTTCTTTTGTGCTTGAAGTGTTAAATAAATAAATCGCCAATTAAATTAGGTATGCATAAAACATGAGATTCCATATTCATTATAAAATCCAAGACAGAAAAAAACAAGAAAAACAAATCATAATCATCATAAAAGGTAGATTCATTCATACTAAAGCGAAAAACATAAAAGGTCTGAAAAACGAGACATCAACGACGGTAAGACGCAAAGGAGACACCGAAAATTTTTCTAACCGCGACGCCGACTTTTACAATATGCATAACTTGTTGAGAGAGTAATCAAAAGACGATATAAAGTGAAGAGGAAGACACGGCGAAAGGCTAAAAATGTAAACCCTCTCTTAGATTTCCTTGAGGCGAGAGCCACGACCCCTCTAGAGAAACTTCCCGTAAGATGGGAAAAATTACCCGGCACGGGGAAACTTTTTTCGATTTGAATTATGATTCCTTATTTTATGCTTCGTCCTCTCACTAAGTTTGTTTTACATCGGACCAAGCCCATTCATTGTCGTAAAACGAATACTAATAATAGAGACGGCAACATAATTATGCGCCGGACAAAGCAAGAAAATAATTAGCTTTTTCATTCCACTACAATGAAAAAGTGAAGTTCTGAAAATTCCTTAAGATTGTGATGAAAACAATTCTTTTATAGAAAAAAACAGCATTTAATTACGGCTCGTTGTCAATTAAATTACAGTTTTCATCTCAAAAACGAATGCCAGTCGAATGACAATTTCGTTCGAATAAAACTTAACACAGAGTCACTGAAGGATTATTACTTTGAAAGAGGCTTTGACTTTCAACTTTCCAAAGAGTTTGTTGAATAAGTTTTCTGTATTACCCTGGGTAATATAATTTGTCAGGCGCTAAGGCGACCCGAGAGATTCTTATTTTGTTGGTGCAAGAAATAATAAATCATCAAAGTATTAATAATGTTATTACGGATTCCTTTAAAGTACTGCTTTTTTTTACTTTAAGTTTTGATAGCAGCCTAAAAGCAAGAGTTATTTATTCAAAAGTTTAAAACTAAAAGCAAAATCGAGAAACTCTGCAGCACTTTTTGCGCATTAAATATGTAAAATTTTCTTTTACCAATAAAAGAAACGCTATGTGTTTAGTTTACATAAGTAGTGTATAATGCGAGCCGGGCCGTAGGCGCGAGTTCAGTCTCACTGAGAAAATATGTAAACTTTTAAATTGTATTTGCATTTCATACAAGCCGGGAAATATTGGCTTCGTGCTTGTGGACCACCACAAAGACTCATAGTAGATCCGCAGGGGATACACGGCCGCAGGGCTGCATACGTCTGTTAACTAGATACCTGTGATCAAACGTGGAAATTGTAAATTTGAAATAACTTATGACGATCGATTTGGAATTTGAAACTTTCTTGTTAACTTCTTAGTCGAAGTTTTTGGTGTTGCAAGAAAGACCATAAATGAGTTATCGATTTGGAACTAATTTAAAATCAAAAAATATTTACTATAAATGAATTAACGCTCTAACTAAGTAGGGTCTGTTTCCAAACTACTAAGTTGGTAGGAACAATAAATCTGTGAAGTAAATTCACAGAATGTCCATATTTCAACAATAAAGCATTCCAAACTCTCGATAGAAGCCGACACAAATAAATTTTGAACTATAAACAAGCTTTGTTCCCAAATTTTCGAATAAATCTTGGCGGACTAATTTCCTACCTTTTAGATAAGCATTAAATTCTGTACTTCGAAAGGCTTTTATTCAATATTAATTGTTGAGAAATTACCTGGGGTCCAGGCCCGAGTTCTGACCTTTCGTTTTGCCCTTTCGCTGACCATAAACGTCGAGGAACAATAAACGACTAAGGAGTGACCCTATGCGAGTACCCTTGCTAAGTTCTTGGCCCCGGTCACCCCCGGTGTCCACGACCACCCCTGTCAAAGGCCAGCCTGCAGCCCCCAGGGAAATTATTGTCGGGATTTAAAGGGCATTGCTTACGTGAAAGTACAAAAAAACGGTGTACTTATAATAGAAAGTTTTTGTTGCAATAAGTTTTATCTGTATCGGTCACGTGACCGATATCTTGACTGACGTTTTATTGACAGCTCTATTAGCGCAATGCAGTCGATGTGTTAAGCAGAGAAGATAAGTGAGCTTCCATGTTTATCATTATACTTACTTATACAATGACAACGAAGTTCCCCATAGTCTTTCTAAAGCACAACATAAAAGCATATAATGTCAAGTAATAAAATTGTAGTACAACACAATGCTGGGTTACTATACTACTAGCCCATTAGTCCCGAAAACTGTAGTGACCAATTATTCTAACCTACTTGCAAAGAAAAGCAAGTGTGTGAGAACAATGTAAACCACGTGCTAAACTGAATTTAAAATTATGTGAAATTTTCTGCACAGGAATCTTATCGGAGGGCAACACTTAATTTGGCTTTTAAAAAACATAAAGCCCAGAAAACGTCACGTCTTACGTACCAAAATATACATGTTTACATTTTTAGTACCCCTTGTTTAAACACATTTCACCCTGTGCTACATGCATTCAGTTTATCAATAATTCGATTCACCCCAAGATGTCAAAATTTGTTTTGGCAGCTTAAGACATTCGCAAAAAAGTTTACATCAAATGTTATTTACATGGACAGGATAAATTCGTCACTCAGGATCAAACGAAAACCCTTGCAATACCAACGTGTATCTTCAAAAAGTCCGCATCCCCAACGCAAAAAGTTTTCCTAAATCATTGTCAGTTCCAATAAAATAAGCAAAATTAAATAAACAGCCCCCGGCGAGATAAAAGGTCTAGACGTCGACTTAGACCGCACTTTTGATGGTGTCGTATTTTATAAAGTTAGGGGAAAGTTGACACTTGGACGAATTTAACCTACCATTGTATTAATTATTCAGGGCGGTGCTTTCGTGTTTTAAGGTGCGCTTGCAAGGAGGGTAAGGTAATTTGTTTTAGAAAAAAAAAGTGTACAAAAAGAATTTAGGGAACTTGCACCGAGGCCCGCCGCTCCAACAATAGCCGAGGCGGGTGAAAAGTTTAATAAAATTGTTTTGGAATGCAGCGCGGAACGAGATAAGTTCCGCCTAGTGGATGTTCTATCGATTGTAGGGTTCATAAAGTTAGCTCAATGCAGAAAATAAATACACACTTCAACTTACTGCTTTATTTTATATTTGTTTTAGAGTTAAACAGTACAATATCATAGGATATCCGAGAATCCGAACTAAGCTAACAGAAAGAAGAGCTTAAAAATAATAAACTGGGAAAGCCAAATAAAGCATACTCTAAATAGTTCACATACTAGCGGCATATTAAAATAAAAATTGCTTTCTTATTTCAAACGGAATAGTAAAAATATCAAACATAATTAAGCGTACAACTGTGACTGCATGGCGGCATGGTGTGTACACAAAAGAATATTCCTACTCCAAACTCATTTGTAGATAGACGGGGGAGGCTTACCGTCCCACCCGGAATACTTTAACTTTTCAATTGTAACTTTTGATGGGTTTTCGAACGTAATAATAATCGCTGTATCGTCGTGATGGGGCGCGAATCAACTAACAGTACATACAAAAGAATGCCAATTTTTATGCGGAAAATTGAGTTACATCTCGGCCGTATTATTCACCTCCATCCCTAAGTTTGTTGCATTTTTTATTAGCACTATCTTCAATTTGAAATATTGAATACAAAGTAGACGTGGGTGTGCATTTGTTTTTATGTACGGAACAATAGCTTGGATTTGATTTAGCAGCTCGTTTGTGAAGTCATTTATATGTAAAAGAAGTCTTATATTGCAGCTCGGAAATTATCTTCCATCCTTCGTATCGACCAGGTTATACGAATAATGGAATATTTCGATGAATTTAGCACCGCAATATATTTCTCCTTCAAAGGCAAAGTCGATACTCGTTACCATTAATTCTGTCGCGGAGACAAGCCGGTAATATTCAATTCTTAGGCACACATTTCATGGTAGATAAAACTCATGAATCAGGAGTCCATATGGGAAGCGAAGGTGGTTCAAAAAATCGACTGCTCGAAGGCAACACGCGAGTCGAATTTCCTGCCTGATATGAATCTTCCCTACTCGTTTTAAGGTGATGTATTTTCCTATTTCTTCCCCTCTCTTGATAGGTTATGTCCCACGTGACAACAAGGTGCGATTCCGTCGAGTCGAGGGTGAAGCGATGCAATGCAATGGGATATTTTCACGTGTTTAAAAATGTACTATTGTCTTTATATCGGATCCAATTATGTTCAGTTACTGGCAAAACTTCTAACCAAGACTAAACAAACGAAAAAAAATAGTCAATTTGACCAAGCATAGATGATGTCGCATCTCACCAAATGAAATGTTTAATTATTTATTAAACAACCACTTCTCTGTTATAAATACGACAAAAAATGATGTCCGATAGAAATATGGGAATAATATCATTTCTCTCATCTTATCCCCGTAGTATTTTCCCGATCTGTTCCTCTTTGAGATGTCGCCCGCCTATTTCATAGGAACCCTTCGTTAAATTGATTTTCAATTTGTTTGAAATGTGGTCCGCGGTGCACTGGGCAATAAGGAGGCGGAATAGCGGAAAATTATTTCGCTGAACTTACCCCTGATGAGATTTCAACTGAATTAGGCGATTGTAGATGGGGATAGGAAAACATAAATTTGATATTCTATATTTTATTACGGGGGTAGGATTATAGTTTGGATTAGGTATCGATTAGATGGAATAGAGAGAATTGAGCTTTAATTTCTGAAGCTTGTTTGTTGGGGTTAGGCCATATATTATTGGCAGAATAATAATCCATAATAAATTATTGCGGGACAGAAAAATATTTGTATTCGCAGTGAGTGACGACGATCCACATCAAAAGGTAGGTACTTAATCCGTACAATAAACACCTATCTATAATAACGAGGGGTCTAAAATATGACATCACCGATGTTCAAAATATTAATCCCAAAAGCTCCCGGAGACAATAATAAATTTCTATTAACTTCTTATGATGTTACTTTAATTTTGTTGTCAAGTGATAGGGATTAATTCGTCTGACTTATAACTGCAATACATTTGCTGTCTTTTGTCGACAAGGGGAGTATAAAATAAAGCTTTCTTGAGATTATATTAATACGAGCAGGGGCCGGATCAAAATGATCTGGGTCTGGGATGTAAGCCGTCTAAGTGGAGCCGGAAGGTTGATACTTGCTCTGAAATTTGAAACTAAGGACACATATTAAATGAAGCAAAATATTATGAAGGAAATTCGGACGAGGTCTTAGAATTAAGGCAGCTTTGGTCAGGTAGCAGAAAGTTGAAGTTTTAATCTGATCGAGTTGTGATAATTTCGCCTAGTGAATGGGAAATCTTCAGGTCAGGTGGGTCGATCTTTAGGTTAAGCCGTGCTTGCCTAGGTTGGTCTGTGGATGGGTGACCACTCATTACATACCGAGTTTCCTCCGCGCCTCGGAAAGCACGTTAAGCCGTTGGTCCCGGCTGTCATTTTTAAATCTTTGACAGTCGTTATAGGTAGTCAGTGGCCCAAAAAGTCTGACAACCAGTCTTACCTAGGGGTATCGTATTACCGAGTACTAACTAAGTTGTGGAGGTCAGATAGGCAGTCGCTCCATGTAAAATACTGGTATTCAGCTGCATCCGGTTAGACTGGAAGCTGACCCTAACATATTTGGGAAAAGGCTAGGCAGATGATGATGATGAATGGGAAATCTTCAAACTTTTAATGAACACAGAAAATGAGACAGCCTAATAAAACGTAACATCAAAGACCCGAAAAACAAAGAAGATTTAAAAGTCCACAATAAAATCAAAGTCCCTTTGTTTACTCACAATACAATGACATACATAGAATGACAAGCAAAACAGTTGGAAGACACCCCATGACGTCAGGGGATGGCGAGGTGGCCTGATTAATTTCGAATGATATTTGATATGTTCATCTGACGGGCAATTCAGGGGAGACCCTGACAAATGAGTAGATTTTCATGTCTAGGGGTCGAAGAAGACGATTAAACGTCTTCGGTATTAAATTACATCGGATTTATTTTGGATCGACTACTATCAGCATTGGGTGTTATAATTATTATGATAATACTTACAGAAATTGCTCTGATCAAGAAAGTAAGACTTAATATCAGAATACGAAACTAATATAACAAATCAGCATCGTAGATTAATAATTATATGAGTGTATTTCGAAATTTTTTGCAATGTATAAAATATTATTTAGCAATAAATAATGCGAGCAATATCGCCAAGGCCTTAGAGTGAACCAAAAGCTGTCCGAAAGACTCTTATCACGACAATACAGTCTACCAATTAAATCTCACTAACATTTCGATGGAAAATTACTTTTCGAAGTTTTTATTCATAGACGTGAAAAAAAAGTGCCCGTTCATAGCTTATAAGCCACTTTAATAACTTAAATCAGTGATTTTAATTGTCACACATTCAAAGTTATTTTTATTAAAATGTTGAAGTATAAAAGATAATCCCTTCAAGAGCTCTTTGAAAACAGATTCATAATTAATTACTCTTGCTGTTATCTGTAGGACTTCAATTTCGTTAGGATTATTTAATTTTATATTACTTATTTAGTCATATAGAACAGTTGCATCGAAGTGGGCTTCATTGTTCCCGCTGCAGATAAGTCTCTTGGCTTCTTGTAATTTAACATTTTAGTTGGAAGCGAGCTTGTCTCCTCGCCATCTTTTGTCGTTTCGCCGGAACATCTTTATGAATATCTTATTATGAACCTAAATTGAGAAGAAGCTTACCTAGTCCTTATTTGCGTAGCAGCAATTTTTGCTCGGATTTACCCAGCCATTCGCAAACAATTTTAATTGGGTTTTTGTGCCTCTGCAAACTTGTATTGTCCGCAAAAATTAAAATTTACAAAATGTATTTTAATATTGTATTCCATTTTGCCATCCACGACCAAATTTACCTTCAAAATTGGCGCCTGTTACATCGTGAAAATGTAATCTGCTTGAGATTTCTTTACGTATCTATTACGTCTTTTATCTGGGACATTTCGTAAATGGTTCATTATTAAGTTCGTGAAAAAGTAAACGCATCATGGGTATAATATCTTATTCCACATAAGCACCGTGTAGTCATGGTGACTTTTGTAATGACGGTATGAGGAGGCGCCATCAAAAGGCGTCATTACACGTCTCGCGTATATTACATCATTATTCGCGCAACACGCACTCGTTCACTACGCCGACAATCTGAGATGTTGCTAATGGAAAGAACACGGGAGTTTTGATAAATTCGCGCTCGTTTTTCCCCTCGCCTCGTCGAGAGTTTAAAAAGCTTGGATCCCCGGTGTCGCGTATGATGGCACGTGAAACAGGATTGAGTGGAAATGAGCCGTTCTGATAAGAACGCTTTGTGGACCGTGGCGCTGACTTCACGTGATTTTCGACTGTGTCAACTCTTATCATATAGAACATGAGTGAATAACATACACGAATGATTACCGTACCCATAAAAAATCCAGCTTTATGATTTTTATTACGAATAAAATTCATCTCGTTTCCTATAAAATATTATATTTTTTGAAGCACAAGAAGTTTTAGTTGGTAATTTAGACACTTTTGCTGTGAGAGTACTTTTTTCCCTAGAAGAGTACAAAGTCTACTTTTCAAATGTAGTTTCGTGAAACCAAAATAAAAGGAAGTAGGTCCAAACACGTCAGGAGCACGTATTTTATATTAAAACAACGGAAAAACCGCGGGCAATGGTTTTGTTTACCTTGCGGCAGTGTGATGCCGGCTCACTGCAACATTTGGTGCACCCCATGTATTCCTGGGGGCATTCCGCCCCACTCATTATCCCCGATAGTTATTACTGTCATTTTTCAACTCGTTATTTACTCTGAGGAGAGCTGATAGCATGACATTTGCTCGGAAAGACCGAAGTTTAAGATTAGGGGTGACGGATTTTCGGGCTGCGAAAGGGATTTTCGCGGGCTTATGCGAAAATTGAAAATAGTCCTTTAAAGTACCCAGTCTTGCCCCGTGTGTTTGGTCTTGAGAGTGAAGATACATTAGCTGTCATTATTAAAATGCTGAAGCCCTTGTTAAATCTGGAGCAGCTAAGATCTTAAGAATGTAAAATCTTTGTATTACTTGTAAAAATAAAAATAAATTCAAATGGTTTTGCATATCAACCGATTATTTTGAAATTATTTCAAAGAGACAAGTTTAGATTCAAAGGAGATGTTTCAAATTGTATGGAGCCCCAGCCAGGTCTTTGTACACTATACTCAAAAATGGGGAAACACACATAAAACAGTTTTCAACTATCCAGTTACTTTAAGTTGGCTTTGTTTGGTAGTAAAGCACAAGAACATACACTTGAAATTGCAACACACAACAAATGTCATGGCGGTAAGCTGTCATGTTGATTGATTATTGACGTTTGACATGTTTATTTCTGTCATATTACATTGTAAAAGAGAATCACAACGTTAGTCATTTAAGTTAAATAAAAAAAACCAAAGCGAGATTGTTAAAAATAACTCAAGAAATTCAAACAAACCGAACATTAAAACACGATCGACAACGAAAGCAACTGCAGTGACAGTAGACAGTTCACGATCTATGATCAATGATCGATCTATGGTTACTGGTGGTTTACTGTCAATGTTTTTTAACCATAGAGTACCTAAATTGGTGAGACGCCATGTTGAAAGTCGATAAAAATAATTGTTAAAAATATGAAATGATTACAAGAAAAGTATGCATTTAAGCTATTTATCTGTATTTTTCCGGAATTCCACGGATTTTTCTCGATTTTTCGAGGTACTGTACACATACTTGGCCCAATTTGAAACATCTCCTTTCTACCTAATTGAGTGTTAAATAAACTCTTTGGAACTTATTCTAAAAACAGATTTGAAAAATAATATATTTATCAAAGTAAGATAACAACATAAATGTCATCTTGACAGAAAGCAACGAGAAAAGTTTCTTACTGAGTTTTATTAAGACTTTAATTGCTATGCTAAGATCTGTAAAAACGTCAACATAACAACCTCTTTGAAAGTTTCATTATTTTCCCTTTAAAAATAGAACAGCATAGGTATTTGTAAAAAGAACATCAGAATTCAATATCTTAACAATTTGAGTTAGTATTAATAGGTAATTGTGCCAAAAATACTCAGATTGTTTCGTTTGTCATCGTTTCCAATATCATGTACAGAAATAAATTAATGGAGGAACCTTTATTCTTGGAACATTGTTAATTCGAAAAAAAAATTGTATATCTTTTAACTTAAGATACGTGTAGGTATTAGGTATTATTAATGTTGGGTTAAATACGAAAGATACGTCACCAAAATAACTTGCTAGAAAACTTCGTCTAAGTAAAATAATATTTTCGATTATTATCGGTGACAAATTTTCTTTCAAAGTTCAAAATTCAATGCACATTAATTATCCTTAAAAGCTTCCCCGGCTTAACTTGAACGGTGACTTCACTTTGTCAAACATCAATTTACTTTTTGACAATGATCAACGATGAAATGGACGAATACACAGAAATCTGTTCCATCACTTAATATTTCAGCAGGGAGAAGAATTTCCATTGAAAACTTCACGATAATTTCCCTTGTTTGAATGCTTCGGGTCCGTCAATAGGGGCACTAATAACTATCATTAAAACAATCTCCGACGTGGATGAACGTACGTAAATTGCAGAACGACTAATAATTCATAGGTTCGTGACAGCAAATACTGGAAAACTAGAAGGAAAACCGAACGCGTCTAGACATGGAAACATCAATAAGTAACGATTACGAGGTAAAAGCGCCTTATTAAACGCCACCCCAAGGCAATATGATAGGGCAAACTTTTATAAAGGCCATTTATAATGGATTCGCGGCCACACCAGATTACGTTTGTAAATATTTTATTGGATCTATTGTGGAGTGACTGCCGACTGATTGACAGGACAGGCCCCTAAGGGAGCAGCCACACTCCATGAGAATTACTCGAATATTAGTTTCGTCCAAATGGCAAATCATAACGATAGGCCGGCTGGTTGGCTACAGCACTGAAATTTTGCAGCCACGCAGAAATACATCCATTTCATTTTTCCATGAAAATATTTTTTATTGCGAGCTTGCGTGACTTATTTATTGCTAACGTACTCCGGCCAATAAAATTCAATATTACTAGTTTTTGTTTTGCTCCATTTAAATACATAACTGTTTCTGTATGTTAAGGGTTAAACCTTTTTTTCATGGCTTAAGTGAAAAAACAATCGAAAAAAATAATTTGCTTTGCAGGCCATTTAAACTAACACTAATAAAAAGAGGTATAATTTAGTAAGTTTGAATTTAGGGGATAATCTGCGGAACTACTGATCCGATTCCAATAATTCTTTCACTAATAGGAAACTACATTATCCCCGAGTGTCATAAGCTATTTTGAAACGTTTTCGTGCAATAATTTCCGACCATAACGAGAGCGAAGGCGTGGGCAAAAGTTAGTATTAAATAAATTTCCCAATTAATAGTTGGTAGATTGAGACTTTATGATACCAAACGAAACAATTTTATTAATACTATCAAAACCTCGCACTGTCATATCGAAGGCTCTCAGGTAAGGTAGTACATGTAGCACAGCTGTTATCCACCAGACGGGCAACTATTAACTACTTCTTAGTTGCAAAGTGCCTCTAAATTGGACACCTGAATGGCTTTCCCGGCCTTAGCGCAGCGCGGCCCTAAAATGCACGATATTAATCAACATTTAATTCCATATCGTGGGCTAGTGAGTAAGTGGCTAGGAGGTGCACGTACGACCACCTAGGGACTCCTAGGAAACGAACCCACACCGTTACTTCGGCTGAAACTGAACAGACCGACGTTGCAAATATGTAAATGAAGAGGAGACTCATTTGATGAATTTTAATAGATATTTAAGTGTTAATTACGAAGTTTAAGCTTTACTGTGTTTTACAGAAGTATTTTGATAGTCAAGTAATCGAGAATTTGTGTAGAAATCGGTTATAGAATTCAAGGACTATGTCAGAAGGAACATTTTAAGTATGAATGAGGAATGTTTAAGAGTAGAGGGTGACCAAGAAGTGATGGATGGATTGGTTTGAAAGTTATATGGCTAGAAGGGAGTACTTCTTGGAAGGCGGCTAATATAGATGTATGAGAAAAGAAGATAATATGCTTAAACCACAATTAAATTGGGACAACGATGATGTTTGGCCATTTAGATATTTATGTTAATTTGTAGATTTTGTTAATTTTTTTTTTTTTGTTTTTTTTTTATTTATGTTTGTTTTGTTGTTTGTGTCAGATTGAATGAAACATCATAAGATTTGGTACAAGACCGCCCTTTATTATGTTAATACACGAGTTATATATTGGTTACACACATCGATATAATAGGTGCATACATACTACATCACAAGGGGAAGACATTATTACTCAAGGAGAATATGAAATATGAAAATTATGTCTAGGAACAGGCGTAACGTGTACAATGAAATACAATATAAGTCCATTAGGCAGTGTAAGACTATAGTTCTTGAGGTTCATTTTAATTATTAACTACTACTTTAATAAACAAGACTTTCGTTTTAGGGCCTTTTAACTAATTAGGTACCCACATAATTTTATAATTACGTTTACCTTGCGAGCTGGCTGTAGTTTCTTTATTAGTTGAATATGTCTTACCTGAAAAGAGAAATACAGATTATTATAGGAGGGATTAAATAACATTATGTTAATACGCTTTGAAATATTTTTTGTAACCAGCTCATAAGCACACTTTTTTTTTTTTGACTTCAGAATGTTAAGCAATTATTTTTGAGTTGAAGAAGATGTTTTTATTTTAAGAAAATTAATTATGTTTAAAATTGACAATTTAATAAGGAGCTAAAACATTTCATAATCAGATTAGTTGGCAAACTTCAATGAGGAAGAGCTTTAAAATCGCGTAATGAAGACACGCCGACAGGTCTCTACAGATTTAGGTACGAAATATGTAAAATAAGACCACGCTGTGTTGAAAAATTGTTCTAACACAATTTGGGTTAATTGAATTTTTGTTCGTTAAACTCAATGTGAAGCACACCTCCGCTTAATTACCGGCGAGGGTTTGTTAATTTATAACGTCCGACAGACTTAGCGCACTCAAGTCCACGGAGCAGGATAACATCGAAACTCCCTTAAGATTAATTTGCCAAGTAGGTACTCGTGAACTTTAACTCGTTTGCCTCTGACCGAATTCCCAGGCGGCCCTTGAGAGTTTAGAATTAAATTTAATGAAATAAATTTGCGGAATCAGCAATGGGAAGTTGTGTCTGGGGCCGGTCCGGACGGACATTCGGTGGGGATAGTTGCGGCCGGACTCTCGGCTCCCGCCGCCCTTCACGTCGCCGTAACGTTTAACTGTTATCGCAGAACCTCTAGAGCTACAGTAAAACGAAGCTACAGACATCCTATTAGTAACACCACTTTTACAGGCCAAGTTTTCTTACTAGATTTCTTCTATTGTGTCTGAAAATCTGTCTACAGTAATTATTGTTGAAATGTGAGTATTCAAAGAATTGACGCCATTTTGAGACAGGCAGCTTTGGAAGCCGTAGGTATACAAAACTTTTGGGGATGTATTTAGGGGGTGTAGAAGCCGTATTAGATACGAACGACAACACACATTATTAACTAGGTACGTGCTTACGTATTTAGAATTAACACGTGTCAAAGAAATCGTATGTGGATTAAATGGACTTATCGGTTTACTCTGCCAGAAACAACGAAATAAGTATTAAATACGTTTGTAGGAATTAGACCTGTTAGGTTTTTAAAGAATTTTCCTCAAATAAGTATTAAATACGTTTGTAGGAATTAGACCTGTTAGGTTTTTAAAGAATTTTCCTCCAAATTAATAATTTAAGTAATGTAAACCATCAGGCAATGGTAAAGATCCACTATTAGTAAAAAACTTCAGCTTCCATAACATTTTATACGACGTTAATGACTGAAAAGTGAAAACCTTTTCAGTATTTCGTATTACATCAAACAATCTGAAAACCGCTTATGAAAAAGCAATTTCTTTCCGTTGTAGACACTCATTAAGTTGTCAGTAGGCAACTGGCGGCGCAATGAGTTACAACTTAAGTGTCAATCCGGGAAGCGTCTGTCGAGTGTCGCCGTCGCGGTAAGAGGGAAATTAAAAATTGAAAAACTCGCCGCCATGATGGCAGTGGCGTTAATGGCTGTACATAATAAATAAAGCGGGCCGCTCGTAGGCTTATGTGCGTGTCGAGTGGAGGGTGTGGCCGAGCCGCGCGAATGGGCTCTCTGAGCGACATCTGAGACGGCCGCGCCGGGCCCTTTGGAGTGCGGATCACTCGGCTCGACCTGTTTCATATTGCCCTGCCCGCTGCCTGAGAGCTGCTTCACTTTGATTTAAGAGAAAAAGCCGTTTTGACACTACAGTCCGAGAAACGTTCCACTCTCATGTGATAAAAAGGTTCTAGGTCAAAATGAAAAGCGTGGACGGAAAATGTGGCCTTTGTTTCTTGTGTCAAAAGTGTTAAAGGTTGGCGAATGTGCTGGAGGCTGCAACTCGACTTTTAATGAGTTCTTTTATGAGTTCTATTTTTAGGAATGAAGTCCATATTCGAGTTGGGTCTGTGATCTGGTTTCTTTTACAGCAAGTCCAAGTGTTAAATTGCCGAACGATACAAGAGCATACATATTTCACGTTTCTTACTCGACATTTTTATTTCTATTATAAATATCTTGACATTGCTGGTGCTGAGACTAATTAAAAGGTCTGTAGCATTTTTTCATATTCTTAAATCCGTATTTTAAGGATAAGTATTTCAATCACATCGAAACCTGCTAACAGTTGCACTTGGAACACAAAGTATCACGCAGGCATTGTTGAATCAATTCTAACGACTAACCTAACGAGCAAAATGATCGGGTTTCGATGACGAGTGCCCGCAGCCCGCCAAAACAACTTGCAAACCCCTTTTACGCCGCCATCTTGAATTTCTTGTTTCGCGCGTCAGAATGACGTCTGACAGACGGCCATTTTGAAAAAAAACTCGAGTGCGGCTTCCTTCCGCATCGGTGGGCCGTCATGAGAACTATCGTGGCGGCGACACCCCTTTCGTTTTACATACATCGGATTCATTGTTTTAGTAGTACATACGATAAACTTTTGTTGTTTGACGTGGCAGCACTAAATCCGACCGGAGCTGAATGCCGCGGAGGAATGCGGAGGACGCCGGGAATAAACTGTACCTCCCCTAAGCTACGGTTTGAAGTAGTTTTTAGTTTGTCGAAACTTTAGGTCGTATGTGCCCAAACTTATTGTTGTTATCGATTGAGTTTAGCATCTCTCAGTAGGATGAATTTAACCCTTATTAATTAGTGCTCAGACTATAAGGAACATAGATTTGAATCTTAATTTGTAGGTAGGTATCACAAAAGACACCTTAATCTTTAGATGTGTATAGAGTTTATATCGAAAAGAGCCTGATTTGACTTTGTATTCGCTCAGAAAAAACAAAAGTCAAACACTATTATTTTCATACATCATCAAAAAAATCTAGAATCAAGTGGGAAATGTAAATTAAAAATTCACCCTCACATTCCTATTTTATTTCAAAACGCATGGAAAACCCTTTAGAAATATTAACTGCGAACTTTTTCAATTTGAAACGCGAACGTGACGAGACATAATTTACCCAAGTATGTATTTTTGTGTTGTGTAACAAGCCGCCGGAAGCGCGAGAACCGTCATCGTTTCCACTCAGTAGTTACTCCCTCACCCTCGGTCCTTATGTTTTAATTGTTGCCCCTGAGAGGTGGGAGGATCTAAGCTCTCAACTCTTTTATATTTCAAGCGTCATACGATGTTTAGTTTTACATAGTAGTGGAGTGAACTTTATGTGCAGCGGCAGCCATTTTGTTTTTAGCACCTAATACTTTGTTTCTTAGTACCTAATCATTGTGCTTCAAAGTTATACTAACGACGAAAAACATAAAATTATATACCTGCAATAATTTTCGAGTAAACAAATGATTGAAAATTGTTCGTCAATATCAGCGAAAGAGTCTGTCACAGTTTATGTGGGAACATTAACATTTTTAAAGCCCCTCAGGTTTACGTTGCTAAGTGACTTCAAGGGGTGTAAAATGCGTCACCACCTGAGAATTTCGGGGGTGAAGCCACAATTTTAAAGTCGACAGTTAAGTACTGTGGCTTCTAAGATCTTTACAAAGCCTTTAAAATAACAAGTCAAAAATGGGATCCCAAAAAACAAAATGGCATGCAAACTATTCCGCTGTTTATTCAGACGAAAATCATTACAGCACTGAATAACCGTAGTTACTGAAATAAAATAAAATCAAAAAGCGACTATTACCACGTTGAATGTAATCACTTGCCAAATAAACAAGGTACTGTAATCGATTGTAATTACGAATGCTGAATACAGAATACAGATGGTGTGTGGCAAAATATGCCGGCGGGTATAAAAACATGGGGCAACCGCTGCGAAAACACAATCCGGTCAAGATTTGGCGACATTACGTTAAAAGGGTCTTATTGTACAATATCGTGTTTATTTGTAGCAATAGATATGGTGGTGTTGAATTTAATTAAGGGGAGAATCTATTATATTTTAATTATATTTGGTTCGAAGTTAATTAAACTAATTTTGATCCTTAATTCTTAATGTAAAAGTAGCTGGTTTGTATGCAAGCATTTTGCAATTTCTTAAAGAGCAAACATTAAAATAGTAGCTGACTTTTCAGCGGCCTATCGTCGTAAAACATAGTTCACTTCTAAGCGAAATTATTTAGTATTCATACAAGAACAAACTGGATTATCTAAGGCTAAACTAGTTGACCCTAACGCACTCAAGGCTCAGCCCAGGATAAGTCAATTAATTCTGAAATGAGTTTAGTCTGCGGCATTTATAAGAAACCACCAACTATATCGTGTTCTGAATCTACAAAGTTGAAGTAGGGTTGTTAATTGAGTATTCAAGAAGCAATGGGAAATTCTTTTCAGGAAACGTACCTAATTTTTTTTAAAAGTGATTATGGATTCAATCTATTAGGTCGTGGAGTATTCATGAAAGCAATTTTAGTCAAACAAAAGACGGAATATCCTATTAATCTATAAATGTGAGAGGAAAAGAAAGTTAACAAGAGATTGAGTACAAAACATGAATACCCAGTATTAGTATTTAATATAATTATCTAGAATTTAAGGATCTAGGAGGAGCTCGTGGCTAAATAATAACAGCCGCTCGGGTCGATCTTTACGTTAAGCCGTGCTTGCTAGGTTAGTCTGTGGATGGGTGACCACCCATTACATACCGAGTTTCCTCCGTGCCTCGGAAAGCACGTTAAGCCGTTGGTCCCGGCAGTAATTTGTAGATCTTTGACAGACGTTAGGTAGTCAGTGGCCCAAAAAGTCTGACAACCAGTCTTACCAAGGGGTATCGTATTACCCAGTACTAACTGGGTTGTGGAGGTCAGATAGGAAGTCGCTCCATGTAAAATACTGGTATTCAACTGCATCCGGTTAGACTGGAAGCCGACCCCAATATAGTTGGGAAAAGGCTAGGCAGATGATGATCTAGAATTTAAGTACATTAAATCTTTTAATTAAATTTATAATTACAAATAGCATTTTGCATGTGGTGTTTGCATTTAATTGGTTGTGCAGTTAGATTTATGACACAATTACTTAAATGTTCCTATCCGTATAATTCAATTCAAATATTTTATTTCAGATCAAAAATCCATACTATGTTAGTAGCAGTATGACTTAGCCTAATGTTAGTATTAAATTAAATTAAAAATAATAAATAAATTCAATAAAAAAATCATCAATAATTCAATCAATAGTAAATAATCAATCATTAATCATTTCATGTATCTCAGGTCCGAGACCCATATAAGAATCAAAAATAGATGAAAATAAAAACATAAATTATAACCAAAACCTAAATATCAGAATTACATTACATTCAATTAGAAACATTACAGAATTAAATTAAAAAGTCAAAAATAAGTCTAGGAATAAAACGAAATTAATTAAATATGGACCATATTTACATCCACAGAATAGGGAAATGAATATTTATATATGTATTTGTTTGCCTACTGCTTTTATGTTCCCTAATATCTGTAACAACTGTAGGTGAATCTTAATAAAAATAAATAAATTAAAGAAATATTTCTGAGCTGTCCACAATTTGGCAAACGTTGTGATAAGGTCAATATTTACAATACCTATTTCCTTTCACTCTTATTATATGTTTAGTAGTAGATGGAGATAAACCCATGACTTCTAAGATAACGAGTAATAGAGAAACACTTTGCAGTACCTTTGTGCTCTTCTATCTTAATGTAATGTCTTGTTAAGTATTATGTGTGTACATAAATAAATAATAAATAAATAAGCACGGAAGAAGAAGATAAAATTCTGCGCCCAAATAAATTGGACACTGTGGGTACTTCATCAAATTCTGTAAAAATACCTGGACCCTACGAAGCCAATAATAAAAACGTAAACAAAAATACTTACAATAGCAATATGGGAGCCTACATTTGATAGTTGACTCACTACAGTCACTACTGTAGCCAATCCGACGACAGAGTAGGGTATAAATCAAAGGTCGGAAACGAGTGCGATGACTCGCGTGAATGAAGATCGAGTGTTACGACCTCCTCCCGTATCTAGCCAAGATTTAGAGACAAAAAACAGTTTTCCATTTATATCAATCGAAACAAAACTAGCAATGGAGAAGATGTTCTTACTCGAGTGGTTCTTGCATCAAAAAGTTTTGTCTAAAGGGTATTTTGTTTTAGATAAACTTTGGCCCTCGACTGTTTAGTTGGACTTGAAGTTTCGATGTAATTAAAGTTTGTCTATTTTTTTTACGAGCATACGATTGGGAGCAATTTTGCTCATGATACTTCAAACTACTACAACTCGTTAGCTAGTCTTATATGAGGGTCTAAACAAAATTACATTCTATCGGCAGTAACGATGAAGAAAAAGTAAAAAATCATCCTGTGAAAAATCTTTGAAAAAAGAACTTGAACGAAAAAAAAAAAAATTGAAATTGAATTGATTGATTTTTGAAATAAGAAAGCTTTGAAAGTGATTGTCACTTGGACAAGCCTTCTGGTATGTACTAACTCGGCCGATAATAGACACGTTTAAAAATGAGAATAACTATTTAGATTATTTTGTTACAAAATAATTCTAGAAACCATTACTAGACTAAACTTAAAACTTTAAACTACAATCAAAGTGCTGAAAAAGTCTAAATATACAGACGTATTTATTTCAAGCCCCGATACACAAAAAGCTCAACTCAACAGCCATTATGTAATAGTAAAAATAAATCAAGAATACAATACGGTATGGGTCACCTACGGTAAAGCCTATTAGACGGATGACTACAGCAGTAATGACAGGTCAGGCCAACGCGTACCATTACACACGTAATCCATTTCCCTAACTCGATTCTCGTAACTTTGTGTGGGAAATTCAACACATGCTTATTTTATTTTTAGTTCTTAGCATGTAGCTATTACAAATCCTATTTTTAGGATCATTATCGATAGTTTTTTTTATTCTCAATTAATTATTTCAACTTTCTAAACAGACTATTGAACAAACTGGCTTTGATTTATAACTATTGCCAGCAGTAGCAACTTGACTCAAAACATTGTAACGATATTCTTCTTAGTCAATACCAAAAATAAACAAACTAGGTCAGTGAATTCAATAAACAGAATTAACCCTACTTCCCTGGGTCCTTTTACACCGACGAAACTAGAAGTAGCTAATCAAAGGCTGAGGATTAAACAAACAAAGTGTAGGAGCTTCTTTGGCGCAATCACGTCGACGCCCTCACTCCAATACTATTTGCTCAAACCTCTTTTAGAGAAAACATTGCTTGTCAATACACAGAGCAAACAGTTGCACAAAACAAGGGGCACTCTTGTCTCTGGATTCTCGCCGTTTATTTTCGCGGCTATTTTTGTTACTTTGTCACCTTCGGATTCGTTAGTGTATGGTCCTTTTGTTTGTGCGCTTTTCGTTTTTTTAACCAGTGCAAGATGTGTGCGGTTTTAATGATGTTGTTTTGAAGATATAATAGTTTACTACAACATGTTGGACTATGGTGCTCACTATAGTTTAATTTAACAGTGGAAGAAGTAAAACAGCAGCAGTCCCTGCGTATAAAATGCTAGTATACAGCTGCGTCCGGTTAATTTGAAGCCGATTTGCCTAGCTAGCTTTTTTCCATGATGGTTTCATAATGGTTAGGAAAAAACTAGGCAAATGATGATGAATGGAAGTAGTAAAAAATTTTACCTACACAGCAAAAAATATAGAATCTGGGATTATTCCTGGGAATGAGAAATCCGGAGAACAACCAACTTCAGATGCAACACATAAACAAAATAAGGCGATAGTAAAATCGGACGTAAAATATATGTGAACACAGAACACTATATTCCTCGGAGTCAGTAACAACTGTAAACAAAAAAAGGTCTGGCGACCGCTGCACCCGCAGAACTTTCAGTTCAAAAGTTAACTCTCCATGCCATAAATAAACCTTCGGTTTTGCTGGGATCTACGCCGATTGCAAATTTCGACGCTGTGGTGGAACTGCAAAGTCGCATAAATTACAGTTTCCGACGGTGGCAAAGAGAAAAACAATCGGGAAGGAGCACTTAGCAGCTTGACTAATCGTCGGTCGGTGATGACAGTTTTGGTGAGAGGAATTCGGACGAGGCTTCGACCGCAAGCCAAGTCGCCGGCCCGCCACAGCCGCTAATGCGTTCGCCTGTGACAAACTGCTGGCGGATAACGAATTGGAGTACTGTCACTATTTGTCTCTGTACAAGGTGGTGTAGGGACAAATTGTCACTTCAACCCTAACCGCAAGACCCTAATGGGTTTCTATCCTAAGCTATCGCATTTTTTTCATTCGAACAAGTTCCATTAGATACGTGGCAATATGCAATTTTGGTTTCATTCTTCACAGCTTTCTTAAATATCCTACAATTTCCAATAACTTACAGTAAAATAAACCCATAAATCCCCAGCACCTCTACATCACTGGCCAACATTAGCTGCGCACGTTCAAATATTAACTACAACACATTTCACGTTCACCTCACGGCGAACTGTGAAAATTGTTACACATGTTTTAAGATATTCTGTACATAGCTTTTCCGTGTGATCTAAGGTGCCTCCGCCCTGTAGTTACGGCGCGGTCTCGCCGTACATCTCGCTACTCGGGCAGTTCATTTGCTTCACGCCTCATACCCGCAAATAAATCAGCACCCTTACGCGCACAACACCGATACGGGGAAAATTGCAAGACTTTCTCAACTGAGAGCAAAGTTTAGAAGGCGCTGGTACGTCGAAAATCGGTCAGAGTTGTGCTTATAGATTTGTGATATATGTGCGTATTTTATTTAGGCCTTTACTATGAGAAAAATAAATAAAACGCACGTCTACTAGCTGTGCCTGAAAGACCAAAGTAAAAAACTAGCAGTAATTCAGTAGTCTTTTGCATGTGTGCTACCTCTTGTACATTGAGTAATCCAGTTTTATTTATTCTGATATTTACTGTTAACATTACTACAAACCTAGAAGAATAAGCAAAAATTTTCATACAAGACAATTTTCGAAACACCTGCTCGGAATGTTTTATGTAGTAAAACGTTGGAACTGGTATTCAAAGCGTTAGGATTTTCATCTCGAAACGTGCCTCGCTACACAAACACTAGTTCTTTTAGTTTCAAAAGTGTCTCAGAAACAAAGAAGTGCAAAAGAAATAGTCTAGACAAATATTAGCATGAAAATTGTTGTTAGTTGGAAGGAGATAACATTGTAAGTGGGGGTGTGTTTGCACTGATTACAGAACACTCGAAGCGTGTTCGC
Organism: Noctua comes; assembly: GCA_963082995.1. NCBI lineage: Eukaryota > Metazoa > Arthropoda > Insecta > Lepidoptera > Noctuidae > Noctua > Noctua comes. Next base: position 9,836,731 of record OY720279.1, on the reverse strand, counting down.
AGAGGCGGCACCGTAAGTCGGTTCACACACACAATTCGGCCGCAGCACGCCAGTCCGCAACTTTCTTTGTTGCTTAACTATTGTTTGGAGTTAAACTTGTTCCTCCGGATACCGAATGGACAGAGCAGAGTCTGTAAGAAATTGTTTTGTGTGAGTTTCGAAAAGGAAAACATTTAGCCAGTAGCTTAGGCAAATTGCTTAAGCAAAAAGACCAGTTGCGAATTGAAGTAAGTTGCGGTGCTCTCATATTTTAGTTAATGCGAGTTTAATTGCTGCTCTTGAGATTTTTTTTAATGCTACGGCTATTTTCCACTTGTTAAACTTCACCCCTTTTCTTTTAGTCCTTCGTAGAAAATTGCAGAAGGAGACGCTTGTAAAATCATCTTGGTTTTTGCATGATTTTCAGTGACATTATAATGACTGTAAAACAGCGTAGTGGAATATTCATAATAAAATAATGTTCAGTCTTAACTTCATAGAGCTGTTTCACGTTGCGACTGTTCTCTTCAAAATGAGTACATTCAGCGCAAATAATTAACATGGCTTGGAAGAAGCAACCAGTGAATTTGGACTGAAAGCTTACAAAGACATTGTTTACTGTGAATCACAAAGAAGAAAGCGCCAGAATCGATATCCAAGAAACAAATTGAACAACAGCCCAAAGAAAACGCAAATTGAAAATCTTATCAACTCAAATACAACAAAATTTACATCGAAACTCTTAATTTTCGCATAATTCACAACAAAAGTACCAACAAAACCGAACAAAAACAAAATTTACAATACAACACGGGGATTACGTGCAATTAAAAGTTTGTTTTCCTAATAACGTCCATATATCACGACAGATTCTCGGGAACATCTGAGTCCCGTCGGTTGTAATGCAAATAGATTTTGGATACTTAGCTTCACCTCCTATATAAATTATACGCTGTACTAACTACGTAAGCTAGCGTTGGAACATTGTTTGTGTATTAGTTTAGTGGTTTTGGTTACACTTAAAAACATTAGTAACAGTTGGTGTACACTGTGCAGTTGGTATAGTGCTCACTTGGGTTTGCTTATGTGCTATTGCCTGGTAAGGCTCTTATTTTAGTTCTGGAAGTGCTAAAGCTGCTTAAACATGTTAAAGGTTCAGGGAATTGATTTAACTGGAGATAAGGTTGACAAAAAATACACATTATAGTTATTTATTGGTAATTTTATGCCGGGGTCGCGGGACTCATAGAATTACCGTGACCCTAGAACATAAAGGGCTACTGAAGGACACCGTGGATTTTAGTCAGTACAAGTCTGACAGTCCCTCCCGCTCTGCCCTGGGTGGGAGGACTTATTTGATGATTTTACGACGATAAAAAAAAAAAAAAAAAGTTCAGGAAATTGATTTTCAGTCAATGAAATATTATAACTGGAGATAAGGTTGACAAAAAATACACATTATAGTTATTTATTGGTAATTTTATGATCCATGAAGCATATGATGTGGAGGAATGAGGGGCAATAAAGTAATGTCTTGAACGATAGATAGATTGTGTCTTAGATGATATGATTAGGGAGATAGTTAATACTAAAATGACAGCTGATAAAGATGTATGGAAGAAGCAGACAGGGCAGGAAGACGACGACTGCGACGTGGCTTAAAAAAGACCAACACAACTTTTCGATAATTGTCTAAGAATATAAGTTTCATAATTAAAGACCTGATGCAAGATGTAGGCCCCTACTTAAAACCCCACTACAAAAAGAAACATAAAGTGGAATATTAAAGTCGCTATGTCGAAGAATTTTAAACGGTAAATGACGTAGCCGGGGGTGAATTCATTGAAACTACTTATGCAAACGAGGTATAATGGCGATACTGCAATATATGTTTATAGATGCACCTCATACGTTCTGCGTTCAGCCGTATTTTCGACTGTAAACCAATTATGCTAATGAACAATTCGGATGTGGGCGAAAAATTCAGAAGAGATTTCAGTAAAGTGTAAATAATTATGCAAATAATGTGGATAAGTTGCATTGTTTACGTTCCTCGGTAGTTGGCTCAGTTGTAAAAATGATTGCTTCTTTTGCTTTAGGAAATTCTGAATTTTTTCTGTAAACCGTCTTATATTTTCTGACAGACAAAGACACTGACATTGAACTAATCCAACTCAATTAAGTGGGGGACTATATTTCTTGTCACCAAAATTTATATTTGTCATCAAGTTGTATCATCTAATAAATAGATCTATCGCCACGAAATATTTTCGTTCTCAAATAAACAAAAAGTGTTCCCAGGTATGAATTATCAAATTAATGTTAATATATGTGTACAATAAGAGATGGATTACCAATAAAATTGTAGTGCATTAGATGAATATAAACTTCGTTGTTATAATAGTAGTTTCATTACTTAAATAATAGCTTTGTGCTCAGAATGGTAGATCTGTCACCAAATAAATCGATTATCGCAAATCTCGGGACTTGGGGCACCCCGACTTTAGGTTAGGTTAGGTTACTTTAAACCCTGCAAACAGAAATAGGAGCCCCGTGCGAAAATGTGGCCGTAAAATAATACAGTTTATCTCTTGTTTAGAATCCTACGAAAGTTTATAAATTTCCTAGAAAATTTATTAGTTTGCTTAAATATCTATTAGGACAAACCTATTATAATACATACAAAAACATTTATTTGTACTGGATCCTATATCTCCATGATTTTAGGTGATTTATTGTGGAATTGATTTTATATTGTTTGGGGACTAAATTTTGGTGACAAATCTGCTATTTTGCGGGCAAACCCTATTATTTAAGAAACACAAAACTAATTAAATTGGCGATAGCTTAAATGATACCCAATTAAGTGTATTCCAAATAATTATTTGTCATCGATCGCTTGCAAGCTGCAATCTGATGCTGCATTCTGATCCTCAAAATATACCTAGAAGAAGAGCAGAATGAGTTTGATTAATCGAAATTTTATTTTAAAGCTACTAAACAAAACCAAGTACAGTTCTTTCCTTCCCCTATCCAAAGGCTGCTTTCCGAAGATGACCTTAAATCTGCACAATTAACACGCTGCCACTCGGCGAACAAGTTACTCAGCTTACAAGGAAAACCGAAGTCAACCTGAACGGGCTTTGAATAAAAACCGAAGTCAACCCGAACGGGCTTCGCATAAAAATGTTTTGTTTCTCCTAATTGCACAAAGTGGCTGCTTAGAGGCGTACTTTCTCGCGAGTCATTGTTTTCGACATCGCTGCGATGTAATACGAATATTTTCGGTTACCACCCCTCTAGAGAATTCGTGACTTTCAAAACTGGTGGCAACGAGCGGATAAAGGATGTTTGTTGGTATATAGTTTGTTTTCTATGTATTTGTTTGACTTTTTCTATTTCTCGGGATCTTCTTAGGGGTCCAAAGGAGGGTAAAGTTTAATCATGAAAATTCTAAGAAATAAAAAATTTCATTCTTTCCCTTCCAGTAATCAGATTTGATTAATGGTTTAAATTTTGTGTGTCTTCCAATACACGTAAGTAATGTCATACGTATTTAGTTAGAAAATAAGCAGTCCAATTTAAAATATTTTTTTCCCTGATATTTTCAGCTACATGATTAGAACTACGTTAAAAATGTAACCAGTCGGTTGTATCAGTTGTTTACGATCTTGTAGCAGTCGACTGAAGGAAATGGAATAAGTCATAAAGTACTCGAGACCGAGGGGGCAGGTAACTACCAACTTGAGTACACTATCACAAGTTTTGAATACCATCGAGCTCTTAGTTTCATCGGCAAATACTTTCACGAAGTAACATCATTACAACTTACTTGCACCTAACAAAAAGTATGTAAATGTGCGATATTGATATATTTATCTGTATACAATGTGTATTAGTGTGTACCTTTTATGCACACCAATATATTTTATGTTAACAAAATGGTATTTTTCTTATTTTATGTTTTCTACTCTATTACAATGCTGGCCCATTTGACACAAAGGTTGACTGGTCGAGAATGCCTTGTGACATTAAGTCCGCCTATGTACCACTCTTTTACATGAAGTTTAATTAAATATTGTATAATCGCAGTCACTGAGTTTCACCTTGAAAGTTACTGAAAATTACAATTTTTAAATACACAAAAGTTCAGCAGATCCCCCAGAAGAACATTGTTTTAAAATTGTGAAAATCGATCGTATTGTACTAAGTTAAGCGACATTAATATTTATGCAAGATAAAGACTAATATTTTACGGGAAATCAAACATTTGTTTTAAGAATTTTGAAAGGCACCTACAATTTCTTCCAATTAATAATATTTTCTTTGTTCCAATCTGATTTCAATCTGTATAGCGACCTACAGAAACAATCACTCAAACAGGCTGTTCATATTGAATATTAATCGCCATTTTCACTGACGAATTGGAATAACCTGAAAGGCGAGTCGGGAGGCCGCGGCCGGAGGAAATAAATTTGTAATGCAAAGTTAGAAATTTCATTCCTATGTTACCGATAAGTAAACGCTCTTACGTCGAGCCGCGCACAAAGGCAAGAATACGTTTAGCATTTTACTTTCCAATTGCTACAGTTACACAAAGAAGCGACGGGAACTTGGCTAAAAATAATCCAGTGCGGCCCGAACGATTAAACGTTGAGCCAATAAGGCCTAGGTATTCCGCAATTTATTAGCCTTGCAAATTCGAAGCCGCCTCTCCCCCTCTATGAAATATAGCTGTGGCCGCAGCAACCTTGCCGCGGCCGACGTCGGAACCCGCTACCAGCCGGTATTACACCCCTATTTTAGCTCTAATTAAAAAGCCATCAAAGAGTTTTCAGTCATTAATCATGAAACTGTTAACGGTGAATGCCGACTTCCCTCAGAGTCCGAGCCGAGGAAAAAAGGAGGATTAGGATATTAACAAAATGCCTAAAATATTCAGGGTTAGTGGAGTGGTAAGCCGCTTGTAAAAAAATACTTATCTGCGGTACAGATTTCGCAGGTTTAACGAATGAATCTTAAGTTGTTTCGAGCGGTTTAAAGGATTGAGAACCCTTTTTTGGGTATTAGAACAAAAAATACCAGAGATATTTTTAAGCTTCGTAATTGACTGCAGTGGTTATGTTTTTCTCGTTTTTCTTTCCTTCTTCGTGGTTTTGTCGGACAAATTATATTTACTTTTAAATATTTGAGTCGGGAGATAAAAGGGAAGTTGTTGATAAAAGTGGATTAAAAGGATCAGTTGAACTGAAGATATTTGTTGTATTTAAAATTTGTCGATACCTGAAAACGCCGGGAAAAAATCGTAGAGCTCAGCTGAATCGAACGGCTCTGTTGTTGAATCACATCACAATGAATAAACATTCCGTCATTGTGTGACGAGTCTTTGTCAATTCCAAACATTATAATGATTGCTTTACACTTCTTCCAAATGAAAACCGTTCGATCGAAATTCTGTTTTGTCTACGGAGTCTCATTTTAGTCAACCTTTTTCGACTAGCCGCACTGTTTTACACATACAAATCACACAACTCTTGTGAGAAAAAGCATTCGGTCAAAAGCTGAGATCCATAATAGTTTTATTCACAATCCAGAAAACTATGATGTCTTACACAAACCTCTAACGTCATACTGCTGCCCTAATTTGGAACAGACAAACATTTCAACATTCGCCAGGGTAGTATTGAAGAACATCGTTTTATTACTTCGGCTGTAATCGTGATAATTCAACGCTGAACCCAAAAGGTTCTAAGGTACTTTGCTAACAAGCTCCTTATTAGGTATTCAACGTATGTATAACATTCTCTACATGCAACTCCAGACTACACCCGGGCAAATTCACTTCACATCCAACAATAACACTAAGTTGAACAAGATTAAACGTAAACCAATCATCACAATCTGCAAGTCTGTCGGTTCGTTGAAGTTCTCGTTCGGTCGGCTTCGGCTGCAATCGTGATAATTCGGCGCCGGGTCTAACTCGATGACACGCGATTATCTAAACAATCAGCCGACGGAAACGCGTTGATTTCGACCACCACTGATGAACCGCTCTGTTTGTTCAACACGTATATTTAGCTTTAGAAATGTAGTGCTTCAGTAAATGGATGGATTTTAAGTGTATTGGGTCGGGTTGTTTTGTTTTTGTAAAGTTCAAATTGTGGAATGTTTTTTGAAGCTTTTTGACCACTGATGAATGTTACAAGGGTTTTGGAAAAAAACCCTGACGGGTTCGAAGTAAGTCAACCATTCAATATTTTACCTATCCGAGAAACAATCAATTTTCAAGCTTTAATACAAATGTATTAGACGTGATTAAAGATGATAAAAGCTTAAAACTTGACATTCTCAAAGGAAGATTGGCAACATTCTGTGAGCAATACTGAAAATCTCCGTTTCCACAGAATCAGGGATCATATAGTACACAGCAACCCACACAGTTTGCAGGAGTCAAATGAGGAAAGTAGGTCGATGTAAAGCTTACGAGCAAAGCAATCTGTAGTTCCATATGCCCTGTGTACACTTAATCACACTGTGTCATTGCTGCGAAAACCTTCGAAAGCTGCCGATGCTTTTAACTGCGTCCAACAGTAAAGTGTACCTAGAACTGAAACTTTCAACGACGGAGAATGCCTTTATTTTATCTTCCATTTTTGTACATAGAAGAAGTATCTACGTCTAACAATGACCCACCGATTAATACATATATCATTATTTGTCAATCTTAAGCATTCTCAATCACAATGTGATAGGCGTAGACACACTCGTAAGTACTGCTAAACGCAAGCTCGTGCTAGTTTTCACAAGATAGATTTGCATCACCAGATCTTAACGACCTCAAGTGACAGATTGAAAACTTCAAATTTCAAACTGATCGAGTTGAAAGGTTTTCAATTAGCCAATCCGTTGAAACAGGAGTCCGACTAGACGTGTGTCCCGGACGCTTCACATGACAAGTATGTACTAGACGATCGTGCGAACACGAGCATATGGACCGATCCGAGAGCCCTTCACCGCCCACTCGATAACTGATTCCGAATCACCGATTGATATCGATTATTTCCGACAAACCGCGAAACAATGACCCTTTTATCACTTTTTGTCACCGAAATCCGTGAGAATTGTTTGTGTTCTACAGAAACAAAAGATGGTAAATACCGGTAAATTGTTGTTTATGAAGTCATTGTGCAGATTGCCTGACTCACATTTTCTTTTCAACTTGAATCATCTTTCATCAATAAATGAGACAAACACACAACAAATATTTGCCTTTTTAAATCAGATTCGAAGCAGGTAACACAAAACTATAAAATCAATAGAAAGTAAAACCAGAAACTAAATTATTCTGTAGACCGTATGGATAAATAGATACCATTTTTGTAAAAAAATAATGTAGAATTCAGAAATCACAATTATTTCATGACATAGGTGAACCAGTTTGATTTAATATTATTTACCTAAATGTATAGTGTCTTTACGTGATGAAGATGGTCTACAGCACAATACATAATTTCTCAGAAATCTGTCTGGAGAAAAACACTACTTGTCTGGCTTCATCTCTATAAATACAGCTACAAATCCCAAATATTTTGCGTTTCTCGCTAAAAACGTAAACTCTGAAAAGAAATATAATACCTGTAGGGTTACGTGTACGTCCTTAGGCTAGCTTTTACAAAAGCCAACCAAATATTAAAAACGACGCACACACAAAAATATACGGTCTTATGGCTTAATTCAATGAGTCACAATAAAATATTCGGCTGTTACAGTTCTCTGAATTTCCCTTTCCATTACGGTTACGCCACAATAATCCCAAATAAAATTATTTACTAGCTTTATCAAAAAGTCAGTGATCGCGAAATCGTTTCTGAGTAATATTCCCGACATAAAAACTGGTACAAAGCCACAACAAACCAATCCAATAGCGCAGTTTATCGTAACAGTGGCGTGATCCCAAGCCAATTTACGTTAGTTTGGGGGAACAAAGTAAAAAAGAATAACAATAAAGTAATATAATTTGGGAAGCCGACATTACCTATTTGTGGGGTTGGCACTAATTTAATGAAGGCACGGGATATACAGATCTTTGATAAAGACGGCTGCTTTAATTAAGTTAAAAGTTTCATACTACTGTGGTTTGATGTTGGCATGATTAACAGCTAGGTAAGAGCACCAGGGTAGCCCGTTAAATTCAAATTTTCTTCTTACGTTTTTTATAATTTGCAGGTCAGTGTCAGGTGGGCTGCGGGACTGTTCGAAAGAGATTCCGTGGCCCTGGAACACAAAGGGCAAAGAAGGAACATGGATGGGTTTTAGTCAGTACAAGTCTGACACTCCCTTCCGCTCCGCCCAGAGTGGGGGGGGTCATTTGATGATTTCCCATCCAAAAAAAAAAAATAAGGTCAGTGTCAGGCTGTATCGCGAATCATATTTCGAATTTTTCGGGCTGCTCTGGCTCTTTCACTTAAGTTTCAGAATGTAACAGCACTTAACACTCGTTCGGTCTAGGAGACACGAAAAGCTCCCACTTAACTTTTTATAATTATGTTAAGCCTGTACCTATTTAAAACCTTAGTACTGAATACACATTTTTCTTTAATTAGTGAAACCATTAGGACCCATTGCCATTTATCACAATACAACCACACTACAAACACAAAAAAACAAAAAAAAAAACAGAACATTACAATTTAGTCAACAAATAAAATAATAAAATAAAATAAATTTTGCATTTCAGATAAATAATATTTTTTATTGTTCTTTTACTCATCAACTCGTTTAGTTAGTTAGTATAGTTATTGCAATTCATACTCAGTTATTTATGACCGTAGCCTTCACCTTACGGGTTCCCTATTTTTCAGTTCTTCCACATTTAACATTCAATTACCCAGTTCAGTATTGGTATAAAATTAATATAATTAACTTAATTCGTTTTCTAACGTACTAATTGCTCGTATTTGAAACTGACAACGCTGCTTTTGTGAATCCGAAGTAATGGTTTACGTTTGCGTAATCGACAATCCTAGTAATGGATATCTGACGAGAGTTATTAGCATTTTTTATTCTACAATGTCTATAGCTGACAGAGTTAAACAATCAGAATCAAATGGATAAGCGTTTTGTTCTGAGGAAACCAATCAAACAGAGTAATTATTGATTTCTGTTAAACAAAGAGAAAAATTTAACAATTTTGATGAAATTCATGTTTCAGAAGTTAAGCTTACTGTGCAAGTTAAGCGGTAATCATGTGTAAACAACAGATTACAATTCTTTGTATGAATTTGATAGCAAAAATTAAAAATTAATACTGTGCCCAAAAATCATTACCACAGAAATAAACGTCTGAGAGATAGAGTAAAGATTACAATAGAGAAGTTCAATTCAGAAAACCTGTTAAAGAGACGAACATTAAAAAAAAATGTAAAACTATCAAATCACTATAAAATCAACCTTCACTTCATCGATCTGAAACTTCACATCATCAACGGCATTCCCAAACGCAACACGATCAACCCCGAGTTTAATTACACGAAACAATCTTGAGACATTTGTTTTTGATTGCACGAATCAAATCTAAGTAAATACCGTAAGATCCCGATGAAACACGGAGCCCTCAGGCCAATCACCTGATAAAGGCACTTGATAATTAATTTTCTAACAAACCTTACCTTACCTTGAGTTTACAAGATTGAAACGCTGTTCGTGTGTTTGACATGATTGCTTTGCAAAAATAATAACTTTGGACTTTTTAATTAATTGATTAGCTGTTACAGATAGTTTATTATTTATGTCTTCATCAACATCCTTTTCATTTTAATCTTCTTCCTCTGAAGTATTTTTAACATTTTTGTTTTTCGTCCGACTTTTATTTTCTTCGCTTTGCAAATCTGTAATGAAAAGTCCTTTTGTTTTAACTTTATTAGTATTGGCTTTTTCAATATCCTGTCCGGTTTAATTGGTAAAGGTGTTTAGTAATTAATTTTCAAACATTTCAAGGTTGAATAATTGTTCGTCTGCGTGACATTTGGCTTTTCCAAATCATTCAGTAAGTATTGATAATTGAAAACTCCTCATTTCTTCCTTCCTTAGGGGCTCTTTACAAGTAAAGTTTTCAAGTTGCTTTCTTGAAACTTCTGACCTTGGAAATTCTTTGAAAATGTTTCAGTTATAATTTGATTACTTTTACCTTCTTCAATATCCTGTTGGGCTGGCAAAGATGTTTGATAGTTAATTTTCTTGCAAAATTTATTTATTTTATCTAATTTTCATAGAATCCGAACATTTTGTTTGATATGATTCATCATCATCACAAATCCCCAGTAGCTTGTCACTTTTTTTTTCCTTTTTCGTGCCAACATTCTGCGTCACATGTAAATAGCGGGTTTTGATATTTTTAACGATCTCTTACTTCCTTCCGTATATCTTTAATAGTAGATATTTTATTGGTTCAAATCTATTATTACCGCCTTTGTTGTGTTAAACGTTTCTATTTTGTTTTTTTTGTTCAGTTCATGTTTGTTTGTTATATTTTAGTAGACCAGTTATTTTAAAATATGAAACGGTACAAGATTTGTTTTGGTTTAATACAATATTTTACTATTCGTTTCAAATAATTATATCGAAGCGTATTATTAGTACACAAAGAAACTACACGACTTTCAAGCAAAATAATGAACAAGCTGGTATGGACACGAATTATAATAATTGTCGTCAATATCACAAGCCTACACAGCGATACAATCGTGAAAATCAAAATCGTTAATCGTAAACTTTCCTTTACAATGTCATTAGGGAAATTGGCGTCGTTAATTTATAAAGGCCCCCTTTAACTGCTTTGATATCGACGAATTTAAATCGGTAATCCTGCGGTTTGTTTTATAGCATCGATATCAGACGATTTATATCGATGATCGTAAACGTACGGTTAATACAGCGGGATCGATGTTTAATTCACGAATCGAGTGAATACAACGCATCCAAATGATTTCCTCTGATTTTTACAAATTACCCAATAGTAGATTCAATGGTTTTGATATGTGATTGCTCAGTTGATGGAGTGTTTTTATTAAGTGTTTCGAATTGTTATTCACTTTCATCTAGGTTCCATTTTATTTCCAGAATTCAAATAATCTTTTGAAAAGTAAAATATGGACAGGAACGCGATATAAATTTATATCAATGAAATACCAACTTAAACAACAACACGTCCGACAAAAGGAAAAATACGGTTTGAAATCCTGTCGACCAAACAGCAAAGCCAGATGCAATTAAACTCATTGCTCACATTATTTAAATCCCTTTACAACACAACCCTGTTTATCGATTCCCGAAAACCGAAAAAAAAGACAAAGGATCCGTCCATTGATTCCATTCACATGTTTTGATTGGAAGTGTCAATAGGGGCGCGAAGTTCGCGAGTATAAAGTTACGGCTAAAACAAACTAAAGGCGCATTGCTTAAGTGCGAACACAAAACGAACAAGATCCACGTATCGAATTACCTTTGACGAAAGCGGATTGCATTCGAATAAAAGGAGACTCGATAAAGGAGACGCTCGTTCTTTGTGTTTATTGTTTGTGACACCGAAACAGTTACGGGCTGGCGACTTAATAATAAGTATTCAGAGAAAGAACCTTAAAATATTTTAGGACATCATCATCATAACGTCTCGTTAACTTTCGCAGAAGAGTTAAGTACGGGCGACTTATATGTAGTACAGCCACACTAATTATAACGGACTTATAGAATATTTTAAGTCCCATGTAACAGGGAGCGAGCCCATTGCCGTCAACGGGGCCACAACTTCAGACTCCCCGCTGGTACTGAGAAATTTCTGATTGAAAAACCCCAAAACACATGAACAAATAATCCCCCCTAGACCTGCTGTCCTGCTCTCAGGGCTTGCGACCACTAGGCCTACGAGGCAGATAATAACGTAAAAGAACACACTTAATTATTACGAACTACATTAAAATACATACTGGCTCTTGTGATACAGAGAATCCTAGTACAAGAGCCAGGGCTACACTGATGTTTGAACAACCTCCTGTTAATAAAGATTTTTTTTTTTTTTTATTAATACTCAAGATTTCCCAAATAGTGCTCAGGCGTTTTAGGTTCCTAGCCAAGTTCTTAAGATAAACCTAATCGGAAAACTTCTCAGAGATAAAACCGATGGTAATGGATAAAAAGAGTTGTTACCAAACAGATTAAACTAAATCAGAGCGACTGAAAACAACAATTGGCTTGTTCGTTAAAGTAAATATTTAGAATTAGCAAGTAGAATGGGATTCGTAGGCGTCGAAAACAAACAGCGACTTCTAACATTATGGCTGGAACCAAAGCTTAATTAAGACTAGGCACCTCTGCAGAGGAAACTAATTAAACTTATTCCATTATTCGTGCAAACGAAATTTTAAGAGAACGTCCGGGGACAAGCTGCTGCAAGAAAGATTTATACTATTGCGTTAAAAACGTTTTGTCAGGATCGTTTCTATTACTGCTTTATTAAAGCGAAATGATTTCAGTACGATTTATAAGACGGATTATCAGTGAATGATTGGATGAGCAATGCGGTCACAGTGGAAATGTGTGAGTTCTTAGTCATTATTAGGTGAATGACCAATAGTGACCAAAGCTAAGTGTAAAGACCTGCCAGCTAGCAGAAAAACCTTTCGCATCTTTTGTACAAACTTTTAAGGATTATTATTAGATATTATTATTATTTTATGTAACTAAAATCAATAAGATATGGCAACCAATTAAATAAAGACCAAAAAATATAAACAGACACTAAAGACGGAATTAAAATAAAATCAAGTTATCAGAAAATCACTTCCAAAAAATGATCACTAAAATCCTTATATTCATAATGAAACTCAAAGGACTAAACTGAACGCCGCGAGGCGAAATCCCGCTCCCAATAAGCACGAACAAGCTAGTCGCAGAACTTGCTCGAGGTGCAATTTCCAAAAGTATTGATGACTGGAACACAAAGGGGGCGGAGCAGAGATTAAGTAAGTAACTTGTGAGGCTTCAATGTTCGGCCATTCCCCGCACAAAGGATGAAATTTTCCAGACGCGAAGAATTTTGATGCTTTTCGGCAACAATGGCGGGCATCAGACGTCAGCGGAGTTCCTGATGAGTGTTTTACGATGTGGAATTTGTGGATTCTCTCTTCTTTGCCACAATTGTTTTAAAGTGAACAAAGCGGCCTTAATACAGTTAATGTGGCCTGACTCAAGGTCCCGCCGGCAAAGGAGATAAAGTACTGAACGAAATTTAATTTAGATTTCGCTGCACTGCTCGGCTTATGGTACCGTATGATATTATAACTATATGAAGAGCGTAATTGTATTACGAGGTCAAGGCATGTGAAGGAAACGTTTTATTTAATTTCAGAATAGTCTGGGAACCAACTTACAGAGTCTAAGCTTTGAGTATGAAGATGTTTTAATGCCGTATTTTGCTGGCTGAATATTATTTATTCTAAGATATATATTTTTAATTTTCATACATGCAATCCAAAAATTACAATAATTATTGTCACATTGAGCAGTTAAGACCACCTACATATATTTGTTTATATTTCTATTTCCTAATGATCCTTCTATTCCAGCAGTAGTTATTTATAAAAATACATGAGTTAACAAAATGAATCTATCATACCCCTCTCTATTTTTCATCATGGTTGCGCTTTGAGGAATAAACATACAATATTTTTAATTTGAATTTGTGAACGCAAAATGGTTGCGCTTCGAGGAATTTTTTAGTTGCGCTTAGTTGGTTGCGCTTAAAAATAGTTGCGCTTTGAGGAATACCCCAAATCTATCATTGATTTAATTATGTTATTAATTTTGCTAATTGTTTCCAACATAATTAAAGTCATGTCGCTTTTCATGACAACCGTAGCTTTTAATAAACTGATTATGTCAGAATTGTGACAGATTGTTGTTCCAATGTCTACCTACACATGCAGATGCAAAATTAAAATAATTTTATTAATTAGTTCGCAATAACGTTTCGCGTAAATTGAAGTTATCGATGAAATTACGCTCCGGGCGTAATGCAATTATTATTGTTGGTCTGCATAACGGAACAAATGCACTGTTGCTAATTAGCACGCTTGTTTACACTTTATCGTTAATTATTTAATCTTCTGATTTCATTTATTTATTTATTTAAACTTCATGTACAATAGTGGTACATAGGCGGACTTAATGACACAAGGCATTCTCTACCAGGCCAGGCCAGGTCCAGACTTTCTCTATTTTATTAATTAAATTCAGTTTAATTAAACAGTATGTCTCTACCTGTACAATAAGAACGTTAGACTGAGAAAGGACTGCCTAGGTGCCAGCGAAGGTCCAGTAATCGCAAGCGCTGAACTGCTGGGCCTGGGTTTTGTTCCCAGGTCGCGCAAAACGCTATTGATTTTTTTTTGGGGGAAATAGGAATTTAACAGTAGGAGTCAGGAGTTTAAATTTTTGTCCGGTTGATAACAATAGGCCTGCCCTTATTTCATGGAACTTAAGCGTGGGTGTACAGTCACGAGCACCAATATGTACACACTTTACTAAATCTAAAACCAATTTTCGCGAGAAATAACGCTTGTAACTTTGAGATAGGATTTTTGTCATAAAATATGAGTTCCAGAATACTATGTTCTTAACAACATGAAATTTTAATCAGAACAGCAGGAGAAAAACACTTCTAAAAGTTGTTAAGTGTTCACATATTGGTGCTCGTGACTGTACTTCGAGACCTCTGCCAACTCTTTGAAAAAATACAGGGGTGATGTTATGTTATAATAATATTGCAAATAGGTAGAATATCATCACGCATTTATCTCCATTTAACTAAGAATGCGGTCATATTTAACATGCCCTCATACTCCGTACTCCGTAGTGTATTTAATTTCCAGTACCGATGAATACATTTGCGAATACTTGCCAGCAAGGTAATAATGTCAATGGCTCGCCCACAATGATCTCAACGAAATGCGGGGGATTTTGCTCCGACATGAATGATAAATGCACCAAACATTCAACCAAATTGACTGCCACACGCCACCCGGTCTATCTGTTCACCTCACAGAGTATGCAAGCATAAAACCATTTTATAAAACCCCGACTTTTTCCCATTACTTCACGCAATATTCACTAACAATGGACGCTTTATTTTCATATGAGGTCGCATCGCTATCAGGGCAGTTTCATCGACAAAATGTATCCGAAAATAGCCCGTTTAAAGTATAAAACGCCAAATATATGCAACTGCAATGAATTACTTAACTATGCTTGAAACGTTAATAGGCCTATATTTAAAATATTCTGGAATACGTTGAATGTTAAATCATTTTATGGTTAAAAAGGCACAGTTCCCGATTCGACGTCGCGCGTCGAAAGCAAACATGAAGTATTTTTGTCATTGACACTCCATTAACTGAAATTCTGTTCTTTAATGTTCTGGTAATAAATGCTGATGTGCGTCACATAAATATTACATTGAAGCGCTTTTCATAAACGTCAGTAACAGCTCTGAGTTATATTTAACTTTAGCAAAGCAGTGTCCACAACGCTTGCTACTGAAAAAGGTTATTTTGTGGAGCAAATGTGAGGGAGACGAGAATACGGAGCGAAGTAACTGTTTGTTTAGCTAGAGTTTCTTTACTATGATATTTAATCGCTCTTTTCAGTAATATAACAAACACAAACCGCGTAAAATATTGTGAGGAAAACTGGGGATAACAACCGCAACGCAAGCGCAGAAAATTTCCGTAACCCAACATGGCTTTGAAATAGATTTTTCACCGATGAGGTTGATTTTGGTTGGTTGAGGTTGGTTGGTTGTTTTAAATGTAATGACGTGTTGTATATTAAATTTACAAGCCGTGAGATTTTCTATCGGCAAAAATTACGAATTTCCAATAGTTTTTTTATTTGTAAACATTGCGATCAAGTTGAAATCGTTACGTTTTGCTTGTATCATTTTACTACATGAACGACATTTCAACCAAAATAAGTGTGATCAATTTTTTTTTTAAATTAGTCTGTTCTGTCCCACTGCGGGGCAAAGGCCTCCTTCATTCCTTTCCAATTCTCCCGGTGTTTTGCCTCCTCTGGCCAATCAGTCAGAACCGAGTCTAAATCGTCACGCCAGCGTTTCTTGGGCCTGCCTCGGTGACGACGAGCGTCTTCAGGCACCCACTGTGCGACGATTTTGACCCATCTGTCCTGACCCATCCTGGAAATGTAACCCGCCCCCATTTTAACCTCGCAGACTTATCGCAATAACAACGATACCTGTCTTGGAGCGTATTGTGGTATTGCGTATTCGATCGGCGATTTTGATGTTCAAAATGCTACGCTCGATTGCTCTTTGGTAAACCTTGAGTTTGGACTTCTGACTTCATCTAATTTAATTTACTTAACAAAATTTAATAAAGCTACATCTGATATAAATATAATCCACCTAATTAGCTTATAACTAGTTCTAGTTATTTTAATCTAACATACATTTTACCTACTTGTTATGTTCACCGTCGAATTTGAATACATTTACCTACTAATAAATAATTTAGAATTTCTATTATTTTATCTAAACAAACAGTAATGTAGCATGTAAACGTGTTTTCACTGTAACTAAGTTAAATTATTGGCGTCTAACAATAAACTACCTAACTTCACGCAACCAAAGAAGTTAAAATATAAATAGTAAAAAGAGGTTAAAGCAAAAAGTATAAATAACAAGAGACGTAACATATTATACAGTATATAAAGCCAAAATCTACCAACAAGATCTGCAGCAAATTTGGGACACATATTAGCAACAAAACATCCTCCTTACATAAAGGAATCGTGTGCTGAACCAACAACACGAGATAAAATGTTCCAATCTATTCCAAATACCTGAACGTTTGATTCCAAAAAGCGGTTTGACGAAGGTAAGCTTCCTTGGAGGGTGCTCAACCCTTTTGTCTCGCGAGAATACAATGGACCATCGCAATGGTTTGAAGATGCGACATGGGACACCCCTCATGACTACGTGACTAAATTTTAAGCAAAATGTTTTGTGGCAAACCTATATACGAAATAAGTAATGTCATCTTGTATGTTGTTTGGTGTCGTGTGTCAGATACCTTTGTGTGGGACAACGAAGAAAATAGTACGAAAATAGTCGGGTTATTTTCTGTAATCGTCAGTTTGAACGTGTCCCCACCCTAGTTACGGATACTGGCTGTTAACACAACAAAATGTTTGAACCTTTACCTTCTTCATTAAAAAGAACTTAATCGTTGCCATTTTGGAAGTCAATAATCTCTCTATGCACTTAAATTTTATTGCATTGCACTAATATTGATCACATACAAAACTTTTGTCAAAAATGTCTCAACTACCAAGACACTTCATGCTTGTTTGCTCAAGTATCATGTCCGTAAAAAACTTTATCTGTTTTTTATTCGACGCTGTTATTAAACACCTCGGTAGCATTGTCAATAGAACTTGCGATCGAATTAAAAGATAAAAAAACGGTAGAATGAGTCCTGAGTTAGAAGGCATCAAATGAGTGGTCAGTGAGTCAAAGCGGTCAGGTTGCTCTCACAAGTTTCGTCTAGTCCGGACGTGGCACCGCCTGCCTCCTTCACTTATTGTGTGATTCTTTTTTACCTTTTTCGCTTTAGCCTGGTTGAGTGCGCTCTTTCTTTCAACTCGGCCTGTGCGTATTCTTTTTTTGTTTGCTCGCCACTAGCATGGACATTTGCCTCTCAGACTCATCCAGCTTACTCTTGGATCGTTTTGAGCGTTTCAGTTCATGGTCACTTAAGTTTGAAATAGCGAGCTCGCTACTTTAGTTAAATATTATGTTCTTTTGTGTTTGTAGTCGTTTCTTGGGTTGTAACGACTTTTGTTTGACTTGGTGAACTACGGTTTATTTTAGGATTGTTTTGACTACAAAGTTCTAAACTTATGAATGCCTTTTTAGAGCTCAGTTACGCCTCTGAAGAGTCATCCTTTGTTAAACAGACTTATAACTTTAACTGCTGACCTTTATATTTTAAAAAGTGGAGGCCAAAGCGTTTTGATTCGTTATTAAAGCTATACACAGTTTAATGTTCTTCGTAGTTAATATAAAGGCAACTGTTTAATTTTCGGCAAAGTTTTCAAAAAAGGAGATATACCTCATAATATTAACTTCCAAGAAACTGGCTTCCAGATTCTGTGCCATACCTAAATGATAATAGAACCGACATAAAATCAAATCACTACTCCGTCCATACGTAACTACCACGATTAATCAAACACAATTTTGCTATTTGCCAAAACCACTTGCACAAATCATTCAGCTCTATATTTTATTTGCAAATGTAAACTCCCCTCGCAGCGTAATGGAAAACGATTGGTGAACTCAGGGGCGTTTGCTTCGGCTCAAACGTCATCAAAAGTGTCAATCACGTATGTTTTGGAATAGCGAAAACCGATTATCGGGCGTATTAAGTCGGTTATTGTTATCGAGAGAGCCGTCCCAGCCAACCGACCGTGAAGCAGATTAGGGACATCATAATATGCCCATATTTTGGCGTCAGCTGCATACGTCGCATGCATGTCTACGTTCGCTTTTTTGTTGAAATTTTTTATTAAATTTTGTAAATTCTCTGCGGTGAAATTGGATCATTATATAATGTCTCTATAGCTTTAGAATTTGGGGATGCAGATGTGTCTGGCAGCTATAACTGTCTAATCGCGTCTAAAATGGATGTGCTTACACATTTAGACTTGAATGTGCCAATTAAACTCAACCGCGCTGTAGTTAGATTCTTTATTAATTTTCTCTATAATAATTCCAAGCTTCAAGCAATATTACTAAATGAAACTTCAAAAGAATATTCAAGCAATTTATACAGGCAGTTAAAAATAATTAAGTCCAGCACTACACAATTTCTCTTCATGTATTTTTCGAGCAGCTCAATATTCGCTAGTGTACAACACGTTGTAGTTATCAGTTTTAACTTCCCTACTGCATTGCAAAACAGTGTAGCGTGCAATTTTATGACCTAAACACTCGAACCTATTTAAAAAATGGAGCAAAGCACCACGAGAATGTTTAAAAATACTCCATTTCGAATGTGAAACCGATATCGAGGAGCCTAATTTAAAAGTATCGGAACATTTTCCTGTACATTTTTTTATTCAAAACTACATAAGTCATGATTTCACGTAGTTGTAAGTTTGAATGCGGTTGTAGCTCCTGGACGGACGTTTTCAAATATCAGCAGCCCATTGAAGCCACAAACTACATATAATAATAATAAAACAGCCAGAATTAGTAGCGTGTTGCTAATTACAAGGGTTTGAACCTTCAAATACCCGGCGCGGATAAAGGGATGAATAAGTTTGTGATCATTCTTTGGTGGAGTATTCAGCCGGCCTGTCATTAGTGGAACCAATGTTTTAGGAAAGTTGTCCAAGCGTGTGCCCGTACATAATGTATAGACAACGTTAAATAATGTCATATAAAAGGGTCACGTTTCGCTAAGTACTTTTTAAACGGTCGAGTTTAATATTTTTGAGTGGACATGTTTCGTTTCGAGGTTTTATTTAAATGGCTGTTTCTGTTTATTTTGTTATTTGAAATGTAATTTTGTTGTGGACATTTTGAACTGTTGAAGCCGTACTAAGAATGAATAAACATTTGTGAGTTATTTACAGAGAAATAAATTCTTTGACAAGACGAATGTTTCCAAATACGATTCTTGAGTCATTCCAGCAAATAACTCACTTGTAAATTGTTCGCATTCATCACCTAGGCAGGTGAGGAGGCTAGGCAGCCTTTTCCCAACTATGTTAGGGTTGGTTTCCAGTCTCTCCGGATGCAGCGACTGCCTATCTGACCTCCACAACCCAGTTAGTACTAGGTAATACGATGCCCCTTGGTAAGACTGGTTGTCAGACTTTTCGAGCCACTGACTATCTGTAACGACTGTCAAAGATCTACAAATGACGGCCGGGACCAACGGCTTAACGTGCTTTCCGAGGCACGGAGGAAACTCGGTATGTAATGGGTGTTCACCCATCCACAGACCAACCTAGGCCTAAACCTTAACCTAAAGATCGATCCGAGCGGTTGTTATTATTTAGCCACGAGCTCCTCAGAGTAAATTGTTCGCATTACGTTAACATTAACATTAATCTCTATGCCCAAACTGCGGTTACACATAAAGTGTTATTCATTAAGTGCAGCAATGGTTAATGATACAAGTTTGGACTTCATTGAGCCCCCAACAAACTGTTTAAGCCCATAATGTTTAATGGAAGCGGTAAATTTAACATTAATATTGCGGTTTAGGATGACCACGTGTCTAACCCAACTAAAGCCGCGACAGTAATAACAATAATTTCAAATTGTCACCTGTTAACTGTTATATTGGGAATTGGATAATATTATTATAATCATTTTGTATCACCTCTGCGAAAAATTAATTCTTTCTTTCGACTGCTCCACAGCAGTTCCTGGGAAAACTATGCGAACTGACATCAGAAATTATGGGATTTTTTAAAATTGTGTTATAATTTATGACTAATATTAAAAAGAAAATCTTTTTTTTTGTGTTATTATTGGCGTTATGATGCTCGGGTCGATGTTAAGGCTAAGCCACGCTTGCCTAGGTTGGTTCATGGATGGGTGACCGCTCATTACACACCGAGTTTCCTCCGTGCTTCGAAAAGGACGTTAAGCCGTTGGTCTCGGCTGACATTAGTAGCTCTTTGACAGTCGTTACAAGTAGTCAGTGGCCCGAAAGTCTGTCAACCAGTCTTACCAAGGGGTATCGTATTAACCAGATGATGATGGATAATATTATTATAATCATTTTGTATCACCTCTGCGACAAATAAATTACTGTTCTCTTTCTTTTGACTGCTCCACAGCAGTTCCTCGAATAACTAAGCGAACTGACATCAATAGTTATGGACTTTCTTTTAAATTGTGTTATAATTTTATGTGTGTTGCCGTCATGATTATTGATAAACATTATTTTCGTAAATTTTTGTAAAAACTGCGATTTGAAGCTTTCTCTTAATGAAACAAAAAAAAAGGAAATGAGTAAAAACCACAAATTCTATTTTTTACTAATGCACAAGGAAAGTTTTTAAAATATTATATAAATAAATAAAAAATATTATAATAATATTACTAAATGAATCCTTGGAAGGGTTTTTAAAACTTGAAGTGTCTGTTACATGTTTTAGTTTATCTCTTTTCTATTGTTGTATTTACCTATCAATTTATCGATACAAAACTTGTAAATAAGACAATAACAAATTCGCTAACTTACAGGGGAAAATATTAACTACAACTGTATTAAAATCTTCACTCTCGCCGTCACGGGGAGGGCAATGAAACAAAAGACAAGCTTTATCTCTTTCTCCCCCGTGTATTTACATATATTTCCCTCTCACCTGACGTCATGTACCCTTGAAAGCGTCTCAATTTTGAATGTGTTAGTGATACGAGTACTTGAGACGCTAGTGTGGGTGACTTTGAGTATTTTGTGTCATGAATCTCGTGAATCACAGGTTTTGACTTAGTCATTATGTTACCTACCTACCTAATGTTCTCAGGTACAAGAATAATCAAGATTAAAGATCAACTTTGATTGACGACTCAATCAATGTGAGATTTTAAATCATTTCATGTTTTTTTAAGCTTTATGTTTTTTATTGGATTGATCCGATGTTGGTGCGTGGTTTTTAGATCATTAGAAAGACAATAAGTCCTTTTATTTGATTTTTTATTTTTAAATACTCAATGTTCGTTTGAGGTTCAACTTTTTGTAGACTATTGTTAAAACATTCAATTTTATTCGATTTTATGTAAACAAAAACACTTACCTCGTCTATGTCGCATATTGTGGTATTTACTCTTCGTAACAGTTCCAGAACAGCATGGCTGCTCATAGTAAAAATTATAAGAATTGTCCACTTCAGTAGTTTGTTGCACTGCCTGCGAATTGACGTGCCAACTCACAGCGATCAGCATTAGGACCGACCATCGGACGACCACAGTTAAGGCACCCATAGTCCGACTATTCACCTTACACATAGTTTTTATCACAACACAAAACCACCAAAAGTACTTAAAACTCAAAAGTCAACGCCTCAATTCCACGACATTCTTTTGTCTCTGTAAATAAAGATACCTTTTGTAAATATTTAACCTTCAAAACTCTAAACAACCAACCTCCGGCTTATTTTGTCTGCTATTAGAGCTAAAAGGAAGTCATAAATAAATTTTCAAGGCGTTACTCATACCACAGTCAAAGTTTATACCTTTTATAAGCTGACTACGCCTAGCTTTTAGGCCTAAATTCGGCCTGACTAAGCGACGCGACGGGTGTTGCTATTAAAAAAATATATCTACTATGTAAACGTCGGGTTTGGTTAAAAGTTAAATTAAAATAATTGCTTGGTGGCAAACAAATTGATCGTATACACACACAGTGTTATGAACTTGCAATTAATTTAGATTAGGCCAAAGTAATTACTGTGCCTTTGGCAAATTTTACTACTCATGCTTTTATACCAGGTACCTATTTTATAGACAATATTATTCCTAGAAATTGTAGTATCGTGGTAAAGTAGTTCAATTTAAATGGTAGATTGATATCGTGTACTTTTAGTTATAATTGATTTATTTACCTATTACACATATACTTGTTATTCTTTAGAGATGGGACCGCCAGGCTAAAATTAAAACTGTCTTTATGTATACCAATACAGCAAAAAGTAGTCAAAGGAATCATTAAGTTCGTACGTACTAAAATTCACGCTTTTTCCCATGAGAGTAGGCAGAAACTAAAGCTAAATTAATTTATAGAAAACTAAAACCTCTAAAACCCTATGTTTTATGGGCGATAACGTCAATTTGAATCACAGTCAAACATCGATATTTATGAATTTATTATACCAATGCTTATGATAATATCAACTAAAAACCACCATTTGCCAAATTCATTACACCTCATTGTCCGCACTACACACACATGATCATAAAAAGCCCATGATTTATCACAGGAACCATCAAGCCAGAATCAAAAATAACAAACTAAGCAAATATAGCAACAAATGTCACCCACCGTTTCTATCCTAAATGAAAAAATAATGAAACCGATAAACCGAAATTATAGGGAACGAAAAAAAAACATAGCGTACGCCTATTTGACAATAAAAATGACAATTCTGCTTGTTGAGTTTACATTAAAAAAGTACCATGTAGGGTAGCTTAATGGCAGCAAAGACCATTACACGAACCGATGGCATTAAGCACACCTCCGTAATGGAAACCGCATGGTGATATGCAACAGGGGTATATCGACTACCCTTTATTGCGGTCACATAGAAAATACTGTGTTTGTTTTGTTTTTAATTGCTACACGCTAGATATTCGGCTGAGCCGTTATAGGCCTTTAATTGCAAATATGTGTTTGCTTCGTAGGGAGTCTGCATGGATTTGGGGATGGGAAATTCTGTAAATATTAATGTTATGTTTAGGGGTACAGTGGCTTGTAGTCAGGTAAAAGATCGATTTACTCCCAAAGAGGTAAAAAAAAATAAAAAAATTGCCAAACAATTTTGTCAGTGACAGTATTTTAAGGCCAAAATAAACCTGAAGCACTAACTTTCAATCTATCAAATCAAATGTCGAAACATTCCCGTCTGTCACATTTGAAGTTAATCCATTACATTATTATCAGCGATGGTCCGCTATCGCCACAGTTATCCTTGGAGATGATTACCCGAGGACACCACTGAATAAGTAAATAAATGTCTTCTACTAAATTTAACTTCAATCTTTCGCAGCGGTCGTCATGTGACCGATATCTTTCCTTGAATGCGGTCAGGGATCGCTCGTTGAAAGAGTCCAGAGATGAATTAAATAGATAGGACCCTTCAAAAAGGGACTATGAAAGGATAGAGACGTGTCGAGTAAGTTGGGTTCATCCGAAGTGGGACACAGAACTTAGTTCATCATTTATTCTAGTTAATATTTAAACATGTTCTAAAAGTCCTTTCATCAGAGTTTGAATGACTATTGAATGAAA
Organism: Noctua comes; assembly: GCA_963082995.1. Lineage (NCBI taxonomy): Eukaryota > Metazoa > Arthropoda > Insecta > Lepidoptera > Noctuidae > Noctua > Noctua comes. The sequence goes on along the minus strand of OY720279.1, from coordinate 9,812,651 downwards.
AAGGTCGGTCGTTCACACGTTCTCGATAAACACTGAGCTGGTCTAACAACCGACCGATAATATAGACTTGACCATCGACAGATTATATGTTAGCAGCCTTAAAGAAACCGACCGTTGAAACTATCGTACGTTCCCGGTACAAGAGTGATTAGTTCCGCTCTTTGATTCTAAACGACTTGAAAATTTAATTTGAAACTAAATTGGTTTATTTTCGATAGACATTATTATTTATTGTTGTATTTATAGTAACGTATTTCTATTTTTATAGAAGGGGTAATCAACTAACCTTGGCTACAATGAAATATTGAACTTAATAGAATATATTTTATGTATAAAGAGATATCATATCATTATCCTTCGTCCTAAATGCGCATAATAATGTACCCTCGGTTAGAGGTTGTCATACAGGAGGGTTTCAAAATTTTTATTTCGAATGATTAATGATATCGGTTATACTTATCACTTCTCTACGGGTTAAACGCCTGAGCGATTTTTGTTCAATTGACAGTAGATCCTTCGGAGTAAATATTTCAAATCTCCCCCATTTTTAAATAACACTTAAAGGGTATCAACATTAAAACTCATTTCTTATTTTGTTTGTATCCTTGGGGATGAGAACGTGTTGTAAGATTCATTTGAAATGATAGATGAATTCTAAATCTTTTGGGACTGTTGGATACAAGAGATATTCTTTTATGTTAACATTCACAACTTTATTAAAAAACACTAGAAACTGAAAGAGATTTAAGATTTCGGAACGGAAAGATCACATTCGTCACAGGGCATAAAATAATGATTACTTTATTTATTTATCAAAAGCGTAGAGAAATAAGCAATGGAGAAAATTCCGATTTTAATCCTTACAAACATGTCCCCAGAGATAAGATTTAAATACAAATATTGAAGTTAACGATCAAGTCGTGCGTTAAATAATTCTACAAAAAATTGGAGGCTTCTGTCGTATTTCGTAGCCCCTCGGCCATCGGAACCGGTTCTATAATGATGTCTTCATTACCAGGTGATTCACTACGACTTCGCTCATGCACGCTGATAGGCGACTTTTTATCTTGTAAATTATTATTCTTTCTCACTTTATCTACACCTGTATCTCTGGATTCCATTTTTTGAATTATGATTGTTACGTGTTTGTTTGTGATTTATAATTATTGGACAATTTCTAATGATATTATGAACGAGCTGTTTGATCTTCGTTTTCATTTTCCACGGTATTTTTAGACGGGCTCTGGAAATTTGCTTGAAAATCTGCTCCACAAACCAAATCAAAATCTTGACCTTTTCAAAACTTCCCCAAAATTTTAATTTAATTAAAGTTAAACACCGTCTGTTCTGGTAAACCAAGAAATTCGTAGAAATATTATAATTTTATAACTTGGCTTCATTAAGCGGATTTAATCTGCTTTTATATCTGTCGATCTCGTTTCGCAGTACAATTACATCGTTACTGGCCATTGCACGACAGCCTCTGCTCATTATGAGGGAAGAATGTTAAGAAATTTCATCCGACAACCCATTGAGGGAACCCTCCCAATTGTATGAAGGTGTTCCAATTGAATGGTGGGTAGGTGGAATGGGGTACGATTATAATGAAATTTCGCCTCGATAAAGACCAGTGAGCCCCGCAACACAATACTTGATGTTTCCTCCTGAACCCGTATCCATGACACGTCATTAAGCTCGGTAAAAATATCGGCCGACACATCTTAGCTAAGTAAATTAACATTCGCTTGCACAGTAATTAAAATGATGTTCATGATTTTTGAGATTATTTTGATGTCATGTTGCGATTTTGCTGGTTACTTTTGTGATTGCCTATGAATTGGTATTCAAATATGGTTTTGTTTGGAGTTGGAGTAAGTAATGTTGGAGTCTATAAAGTTATCTTAACAAAAATTTAATTCCATGGTTATTCACATTATTATCTACTTTGATCTTTGAACATGTCTGTTTGGAATTCATTCAAGCTCAAACTAAATATGTCTATAAAACATCGCAATCAACTCTACATAATTGGACTCTTTAATTTACATATGCATTTATATCAAAGAATTCAAAATAAATTTTATAAAGAGAGGACATCAAATCCAATTTAAAATTAACCTGATAATTAAACTCAAGTCTAATTCTTCAATTAACTTTGCAAATTATCAGAAATTAGAGTTATTAAACAAACAAAATAAGCGTAAATGTAATATTTTATTTATTGTTCTTTCTTTTTCTACTTACTTTCTATAATATTCAGAGATTTAAATGATTACTACGTACATAAATGAAAAACTTTATTGAAGCCCGAAATTTATCTTAAAATTCTTTGTAAATGACTTAATAGAAACTGTTGTGTGTGTATCGCTAATGAAGTTATACATAGTTTTAACATAGATAATTATTATAGATTTGAACTTTTTAGATCCTGATATCATATGGTATATCCAAGAGCCTAAATGAATGTTGTTTTTTAGTTTGACTGACTGTCATTTTTGTATATTTAACATGCAGAGGGTAGCTTTAATTTTAATCGATTTACTATGGCACTCCGATTTAACCACAAGGAAAATCAAAGAGCGTGCTTTTATTTAGGCTTGCATTAAAGCTACCTAGTGTTGGCCTGTGGTGGCAAAAACGAGATTTATAGTGCTAGATAAAAACATCCATCTTTTTAATAAGGAAAATGTCGTGAGGAAAGTTTTGAGTATGAATGTGGATGGGTATAAGAGTAGAGTAAGATCAAAGAAACTATGGATGGACTGTGTGAAGGATGATATGGCAAGAAAGGAGGTGTCTGATGAGATGACGAGTAATAGAGAAATATGATAGAAGAAGACATGCTGCGCCGACCCCAAACAAATTGGGATAATGCAGGAGAATGATGATGATGTCGATAAAAACATTTGTCTTTATGTGTTTACGATAATAATTGTTTTAGTAGAACTACAAAATCATTTTAGTGGAAGTACTAATTGGTTTCGCATATAAATTGAACTAATTTTATTATGAAATGTTTTAATTGTTTTATTAATTGAAGCATTGGATTTATCTTAAATGAAACGCAACACTACATTAGAAGGAAAAGTAAGACCTAACTACTAACTATTTTTTATATTTGATCTGTACCAATCAGACTGGTTTCAACATTTTTGGAGAACTTTAAATTATCTTCAAAGATTTAAGTATAAAATATGGCGTAAAATGTTGGATTTCATATTGTTTGGATTTAACATAGTGAAGTTTTATTTTATAATAATGACGATGTAGAACACCTTTTTTTTTTTTTTGGGTGGGATATCATCAAATGACCCCCCCACTCTGGGCGGAGCGGAAGGGAGTGTCAGACTTGTACTGACTAAAACCCATCCATGTTCCTTCTTTGCCCTTTGTGTTCCAGGGCCACGGTATCTCTTTCGAACAGTCCCGCAGCCCTGGCAGGCATCGGCCCTTGCAGACCGCTACATCATTGCTGACCGCTCTTAGAGGCGCGCGTGGAACAGTATCATGCATGATCAAGATATTACAAAAGACCAATAACTGTAAATTATTTATAACAATTCACCTAATGACCGGTCACTGTGGCGACACTTGGGGGAGGCCTATGTCCAGCAGTGGACGTCTTTCGGCTGAAATGATGATGATGATGATGATTCACCTAATCGATGCATGTTTAGAAAATCTCCAGGCATCGAGTCGACTGTCCAGAAGAGATAGGGGACGCACCCAGGAAATTCACTGTGAATTATTAATATAGTACTGTAACAGCGAATTGTAAGCTTCTTAGAAGGGACCTGTATAAATATTGGTGAACCGATAGTAAGCTAAACACAAATAATGGGCACACTTGGCAATGTCTTAGTTAATGCGTAACAGTTGGAAGAGGATTAAATGTCCAGTAGAGGTTATTTATTAATAAGGTAATGTGTTGGATTGATTACTAATTAAAGATAACAATAAGAAGCGACATTTGGTTGTTCCGATAGTGTTAAAGACAAAAGTAGCCACAGAACTCGGAGTAGCTGAACAAAAAAGACAGGATTATGATCAGTGGAGGATTTCAGCCAGGTTATTACTGTGGTCAATCAATTAGTAAATACAGATCATATTTAGTGTCATAAGACAGAAAAATAAAAACATACATGATGTAAGTGTGATTATAATATAAAGAAGCTAAATATAAAGACGGTTAACTTTTCAATTGTCTAAGGTATTTGACGTTATGAACAGTAGGGACATGATTATTTCCAGTAGAGGACATTAATAAAGTAATTATTAAAATTGATTTATTTATAATTACAGACGACAGGAATATTCTACCCCACGACACGGGGCATCCTAGTGTGAAGTCCAGGGAATATGTAAAAATCTAGCGCTTAAGGATCATTGTTGCGAACTGTATATTTTTTTATTCTAATGGTCGAAAATTCGAGAATAATGGTTACAGACGACGCTTAAGACTTAGCAATTGAACCAAATTATAGAAACTAAAGTCATTGACACTGAATTAAATAAGTTAAAGTTGCCGAAAACGTTGATGGTCTGTTTTAATTTTGATTTCTCTGCGTTGAATAAGCAGAATAAAATTATGCTTTACTCTGAATTATGATGTCTGCAAAAAAAAAACATTATTTAAAGATATTTAATAGTTTGATAACTTTCTTTGTGATAAATTACGCAATTTACGACCACTGTTAAATTGAATAAGATTTTCATAATAATAATATTAAACTGAAAGAACTTTTCGCATCAGTTATCCATATTTTCGTTGAGTTAGTTTCTGTCCCCGCTGCCTTTAAATTGCTTGGTCTTTGGAAAATAAAATGTAACCTGTCCATTAATTTTCTTTCAATCTAGTAACAATAGTGTTTCATGAATATTTTTTGTTTTATACATTTAGCTGTGACATGGATTTCCCTTCTGTGGGGGGCGGAATGGGTTTGTCAATATCACATGTCTTCGAATACATATGCTACACCTTCTTTACCAATACCATGGTTTCTTTTTTACTTTTTTATTCAGCACTTTAAGAACAAAGTATACACTGGCGGACGCCATAGGCACTTGGACAGCCGTTGTACCCATAGAATAAGAGCTGGGTAAAAATTTAGGTGTACAACAGATTATGTTCATATTTATGGCAGGCGATTTTTAATTAACTACCCATCTACCACAGAAGTAGGAAATGTTAACATATTACTACACCTAGGTATTTTCATGTGATTGAATTCTTGCAGAACAAACAAAATTTTGAATAAAACCTTCCTTGCTGGTTTTTTTTTCGACTTACCAACAGCCTTCCATAATCTTTGTTCGAAAGACCTAGTTAAACTACGATACAACAATCTTAAAAGCAAGCTTATGTGGCAAATATTAACTTATTCAATTATCCAAAACGGATTAATAAGACGCGATCACGTTTGGGTCAACACGCTAACTTATTAATACTGTTTGGTTACATAAACCTCAATTCTAATTAGTTTCCGTACTACAAAATCAATTAAATGGTACTAACAGAGCTATTGGATCAGACCGCAACCTCAAGAAATGTTCGTAGACTCAAAGGGATGGACATACATCTCTATAAAGACGTATACGAACACAAATTAATATTAAATTCCGCTATAAGTTGGTGAACTTTGTGTTATGGAAACCATGCGATTGTGTTTGTATCGTCTGAAGGGAGTCTGGAAGTTAACCGTGCTTCTATGCTTTGGTTAAAGTTGACTTTTTCTCTTTCATTTCTACGGCAAAATCTGTTTCTAGTCGAGCAAACTAACATTCAAAGATTATGACTTTATGAACGTTATACGGTCATAATCTTTGTGGTTTTATTTATTATGAATTTTAATATATTATGAGACACAAAAAGGACCTAATAATGTTTTTATTTGTAATGAAAACGTATATATTTGTAGAGTAATTCTTCGAAAATTAAACTAAAGCTAAAAACCCCAAATTAAAATTTAACAGTGGAGCTACGCAACGCAACGTATTTCAATTTAATAAAATAATATTGACTAACCCCGTGTTTTACTGCAAATAGATTCTTCAATAAAAATTACTCACATCGGGTATAAAAACGGTTATCACAAATATGATTCCTGTTTATTCCCCAAAAGCGTACCATAAAACTTGTATAAATGTCAATAGTTTCAATAAATGCTGCGTCCGTCCGGCACTCGGTGCCTCCAGTACTTCCACCACTGTATTCGAAACACGTACGAAATTCACGTAAACGTCTGCTTCCCATCTTATTGATACAAATAGAGATATCAATTGTTTAGGACAAGGCGAAACAACAACGTGGCAATGATAGTAATTCTTCTGACGGGATGTGAGGGGCCTTTATGACCACTTTGATATCTGCGGGGTAAAGTTTAGTGTGTTATGGAATGAGATTTTTACGGACTTCGGGCCCGTCGTAATGCTATTGACCTCTGTGATGGTGTCGACCCGGCTCTGAACCGTATTTAAGAGCCGATTGAAATGAGCTCGGCTTAGATAATCATAATCGAGTCAGTTTTGTTTACCTTTCCCTGATTATGCATTTAGTTGATCATATTATTTTATGTTTATGTTCGTTTTCCTTTTCATCAGCACTGTTGAAGTGCCCATTTATGAAGGTTTTAATTACTGAATAGCACATGGGGGCTGCAAATACAGTTTACTTGATCGTCATTATTTAAAATGCGTTGTTGTTTTAATAAACATTGTTATTTTTAAAGCTGGGAAGGTATTTCCTTTAACATTTAGGAGAAACCAATTTTTAAAAGCAACTGTTTACCGTATGCGAATCTAAGATTTTGGTGTCGTTAACGTTATAATAATTTTTTTTCATCCAGTATTACCTACTTCTAAGGAGAGCTTCTATGTGTAAACTATTTATCAATTAATTAAGATTTTCAAGTTGCAAGCAGTATAATCAATTAAAGTTCTCCGACTCACAATATATTATTTAGAACCTTGTCATATTCATAATGTTTCCCAGAAACATTATTCTACATATGATTTTAATGATCTCATTGTTATGAAGTCGATTTTGTTACACAATTTCAACTTTGATATTATAATCCTGGAATTTCAGCAAGGATAACATTTTAGACATTTCATTTTGACGCCTCATGCCTACATCCAATTTATGGAAAGGTTAAAAATATAAAAGAGAGAGAACAATTCCAAATTTTATTATCCTTTTGTATAAAGAATGTTTTATAGATTTACGTATTTCAGATTATATTTTAATCCTGCTTTTAGATTCAAATTCCAATTCTCGAATATTATTCTAAAGACAATTTTTTTTTTAAATACTCCTGTTTAATATTCCAAGTATATTTTTTGGTTTTCATTTCGTATGTATTTAGTTTTTTAAGTAACTACACAAATTATTTAGTTATATAATAATATTATTTGCTAGGCGCAGGCGTTTAATAAAATATGGTTTTCAAAATGGAAAAAAATAAAAATTGAAATTAATGGTCCTCATAATTTATTATTTTCAACGAATACAAAACTAACTAACACTTACTTTGATACATCGTTCGAAGGTTTTACAGAAATTCATTTAGGCAGATCTAGCTTTGAAGCTCTGCCTCTCAAACTCAAAGCTCCACTTATATTTATGTTGATTTTATTTTCTTGGTAATCTTGGTTTCAAAGGCAAGTATAGCCTTTGTAAGGGTGAATATTGTCATTTTCAATAAAAGAAATTAGTTCGTTTGATTTGACATAATTCTTTTAACTACTTAACCTGTCTTCCAAAAATTAAGGTTGCAAAAGCATAATTTTCTTTTAGAGTTCACATAACTTAGGTTCAAATTATAAAGTAACTAATTTTAAAGTATTTTTAAATATGGAAGCTAATTTAACAAAAAGCTTTTAAAATTAGCTTTGGTGTTAATTTTTTCTTTAAAATTAGCTTCGAAATCTAACATTTCCTTTAAAATTAACTTCGGTACTTAACCTTTTTTCAACATTCGCATGATTCAAAAAAAAGCTTTATCAGATTAAACATTCATTGTTTTATTTTTATTTCATTACTTTGTGCTCAGAGCAAATTATAGAAGCTCTCTAACGTGTGAATGTTACAACCTGTTAATGTGTATTATATTTTTAATTTCCTCAACTCAATTTATTAAAATTTGCACTCCCGAGCCACAAGATACAAGCGATGCTTATTTTGTGGCTCACCGGTATAGATGATACAACTGTTGACACTGTTGTTTTGTCTTTTGATTAAGAAACTGATTTAGATTTTTGATTTTGAGATCCTTAATTCTAAATTATCACACGTACAAAGTTTCGCTGCTGTTAATTCTGGCGTGAAGCCCGCTAGAAATGTAACATAGGTCTTAGTAACAAACGTCTGTTTGAATTACTTGAAGTGAAACTGTGAAACCTAGTTATGATTTGAACAAGTTAAAGGCCTGACAATGATTTGTAAAGGGGAGAACAGTTCGTGGGTTTACCGGCCGTTTGTGAACCGTCTGTATCTATTTGTGTCCTAAGGTTGTTCAACTCGACAGGCCGTTCGCTCACAAAATTTTTGATGATGATTACACAACAATATTATAGGTATAATTTTCCTGTGTGTCCTATAGGTAAATCTTGGTTTGTTTTGATTCTGTCCGCCATTTGTTGACAATGTCTAAATGCTGGGTTGAAAATGCCTAATGTTCGTTGTCTATTCAATAAACATTTCTATTTAGTAAAAGCTAGTGAAAAAAGTAAATAAAGTTAAAAGTGATTATGAGTATTGCCTTGATCATAACTTTTCTAACGTTTCACATTACAGGCTACATTAAAAATAAACATTCCTGTATTGCATTAACGGTTATGTGGGGGTAACCGTCAAAAGTAACTTTTTGAATAACAGACAAAATATGCCAGAGTTATTTGGTTGATGCACAATAGCCTATACACGAGAATACGACGACCAACCTCCTCCGTAGTCCGTTGAACCAAACACGTTGCAGTTTCACAGAAAAAAATAAACAACACACTATAGGCGATGAGAGTATAATCACTTTATTTATCAGCAAAATGTTTAGTGTCACTAACTAAAATACAGTTCGGTAACTTTCAGTTAAAATGTTTTAAAAAACAAGTTTTTGTACTCGTAGATTCACGAAGAACTTGGACGCGAGCGTCCCACACGCGTGCATCAAGCGTGCCGGTCGGCGCAGAACTAGCTCGCTGGTCTCATTCCGTACAAAACTTTTAAGTCATGGAGACGGCAAAGCTATGTCGCGCCTCTACAACTCACGCACACAATCATGCCCGACACCCTATGCACAAACACGAAAGCGAGCTTCCAAGTTCACTAAATAAACGAACACCAACACAAACGTGCACCAACACCGTCTACCCCCTGTTCATGAGACGTCCGAGCGGGACACGTATATCAACAATGCATTTGGGAACATAAGCGCGAGCGAGAGGTTGATACCGCAACAGATGTATATCATTTTACGCAGGTAAGTATTGAAAATGTTGGTGTGTGTGAATGAGACGGAGTACAAATTTAGCTTAGGCAAAGCCGGTCGGGAGTGAAGGGGACAGGAACTGTTCAAGTCACCCAGTGTACATTCCTTCCTGATACCGGCGCGCCGTCGTACCTTTCGATCGTTCAAGTGGCAGATGAAGCTTTTAGGGCTGTCACCTGATCAATTCGGGAAGCGATAAAAACGGTAAACTTTAATTAGTTGTAGGCATGCTGAAAGTTTTCAAGTAAGATTATTTTGGCGATTTCTGCTAAATATCTTAAATTGTTTACAGTGACTTAAGATTAGTTTCAGCAATTTAAAAAAAATGCGAATTTAAAACAACAAAAATCAACGCTAAAAGTTTTAAACAAAACAGCGAAAATTTAAATAAACTTAAGAACAATGAAGCCTCTAAAGATAACCGAAGGAGTAAGAGTTGCTACAAATTCTGCAAGCTTATAAATGATTCAGAGGCGCAGGTAGCATCCTTACGTCAAGATGTCACAAAGTAGCAGGTAGTGTAGTAACGTATGCTGCAAAATTTTGTGAATATTTTTTGCATAGAGCGCCTCCACTACTTTCTGTGTTTACAATGAAGACATCTGCTTTAAAAATGTGGTTTTTGTACTACTTTATTGTTATACAATTTATTTTAATTGGGGATCGTATTATACGTAATAGAGATCGTTATTTTGACCCTTATATTTAATGATTAGATACGTTTTAACCCCTTTGTATAGAGTTGACACCTGTTATTTTTCTGTTATCTAAATAGCGCAATTAACACACACACTGGGTTTTGTTTGTAATACTGTTTATTCAGCTTTATTTAATTACCGAATAATGAGTTATTTTAACGAGTACGTACGTATACTCGTATACTGTATGATTTATAAAATACCAGTAAATTATATTTTATACCTAATTAAAATAAAAAGGTTCTCTTTATATTGACTAATGGGAATGGCTTGACCTTGGTCTCGCCTGATAGAAAGCGATGAGCTCATTTTTTAATTTTTTTTTTAACGTCGTCTCGCTGGTCAACCAATGAGGCTGCCTTCTGCTTAACCGGACTATCCTGTGGGTGCCTTGAGTGTAAGACCTCCAGCCAGGGCCAACTGGTCAATGAGACGCCTGGTCACTCTTGCTTTAAAGTTTATACAACGTGTAACAGAATAAACGCAAGACCTCTCGTGTGGTGTCTCAGACCATGAAACTGAATAACTTTTGTTCTGCGAGTACTAGAAAATCGCAAAAAAAAAAACTTTCTATAGGAACGGACGCAATCAGCTGATCCACATTTATGGTAAAACTAAAAGAAAGTTATGAATTTACAAAATTCATAGAACAAAAGTTGTTCAGTTTCATGGTCTGAGACACCACACGAGAGGTCTTGCGTTTATTCTGTTACACATTGTATATGCGGTTATAGACTATTGCAGAGGGTTCCATACTTTGGCTGATCTAACGTCTTCGATCTAACCTAGAAAGTTTTATAACTTAAAACAATTAAGTTTCTGAGCTTATAAAAGATAAAGGGATGTCTCTTATTTCCAAAATTATTTTCTTGTTTGAAAAAAGTTCTCTGGTGGCAAACATCATCAACATAGGATGGTGGATGATGGTAAAAAATAATAAAAATAAAAATATGGACATTCTCTATATTTCATTATAATAATAAAACCAGCCTATTACTGTCCCACTATCGGGCTAAGGCCTCTTCTTACACAGAGAAATATTTTAAAATATTAAAATTAGATACAAAATCCATAACAACGTTATTCATATTAATAAAATGGGCCATTAGAATTCTTATATAGTAGAATTAGATTTTTTATCCCACGTCGGTATCAAATATCCAAAAAAACGTGTCCGTGCGATCGGAGAGCGTCAAGCGAAACACTTCTGCGAAACCGGAGCCATGCGGCGAGGCTGACGGTAACGCGCCACGACACCGTATCACAACACAACACAATCCCTTCCCATGTAGCTAACACACAAATTAGTGTAGTATAATGTTCACGCCCTTTATTTTTATACCTTTGTCAAACTTCACGCGAAATGACAGCACAATACACTCACTCCGTAAAGTATACCATTTCTAAAACGCTGCCCGAATACGAATAAGCCGTTTTGGCTATAGCTGTACATACTCCTCTTCCATCCTGATCCGTAATCCTAAACAGAATTGACGTGCGATCGCTTAAAAAACAAAAAATAACACGTGAAATATGACGTGTTTTTGACGGTTTGACACGGGTTACGTTCGCGGTACACTTCATTAACTTTTGGAATACGAAATCCTGACGGAACAAGCACTTCAACGGACATGGACGAAACGTGAATTCCGTTTTGTCAGATACCGGTAATCCTCGTGTTAAGTAAAAACGTTCCATTCTATTTCTGCAAACCTTCATACAAGAATAAACACACAAAGAGATTCTACTACTGCACTGAAAGGACTTATTCTTTGCAGCCGTTTATGAACGGAGGACGATGAACGGTTATAAACGGTCAGGTTGCTTTTTATAAAGCATTTGAAATAAAATAAAAAAAAACAATGCACACATACATCTCACTTTAACACTAGTAGATAACTAATATGAATTCCGTACCAAGTAATAGTGAACTACATGAAACAAATGTGTAACAGCATGTCGAGCTCAATGGAACAAATGTTAAACCGAGAAGTTCCAAGACAATATACTCGACAGTATAACGTTCAATTGTTTTGACATAAGGCCTCGCACATGCGGTGAACATGAAGTGAAAAGAGGGCCTGTGGCTCCATAAGCGCGAAATAATGACGATGCATTATAGCTTCGCAGGATCAAGTAAGTCGCTATTATTTATTTCTTCGGAGGAGCTTCACAATGGCGTACCACGGCTTTGCTGTCAGCGATACAATAAGCAGCTGTTCTCGGTTTATTTTGTACGAGCTGCAGAGTAAGACGTACGCCAGATGACGTAATGTTACCTGCCTCTAAGACACGATAAAAGAAATATGACGGCGGCGTCATCTCTCAACTTGTAGTCCTTCGTGCTTATCTTTTGTGGCGGCCAATATTGTACCCGGAGGCAAGCTCTGTATACCTCGATGTTATTCGTACAATATTTTGCAGGAAGCTTAAGTAACATTGATGAATGGAGACCAGAGGGTTTAAGTCTATATCTCTGAGGAAATCATCTAAAAATTCATGATGGAGAAATGTTCCGCCATAAAAGAGTTTGAACTATCTAAAGTTAGTGCGATCGCGTCGCTCACATGTCCATGAATTTTTACGCGGAAACCCCGAGTTCCAAATTTCCAATGGACAGCCGGCTTCGAGTGGCCAAAAAGCCAGAAATAGTCAGTGAAGCGACGCGAGGGCCAGAATATAATAGCAGCAATAACAAAAGTGAGTCGAGCTAACCATTGATTTGGATTTTACGTTAGTCCGACAAAAAATAAGTGCCTTTGTGCTGCATCCGCAAAATTCTGACCAGTGGCTGTCACTCGAAAATGCATGTCGGACTGTATGGTAAGCCCGTTGGTATTAATACAGGGCGACAGGTGAATACTAAGTGACGTTTTATTGTTGTGTGTGAGCACTTATCAACTTTGGTGGTTCTCACGACTTCCAGTTCGAATTGTTAGGGATTTGTGGCCGTGGTAGAATTTATAGTGTTGTTTTAGTACAAAATAAATTCATTGTCCGGGACTTAGGTACCCCAGACAATGAATTACTTATTTAGAATTCAGAACAGATTACTATGGTAAAAATTCGTGTAGAATAAAACGCCCGCCCGTGTTACGATAGAACACATTAATTTCGCTAAGCTGCCAGCTTAAAACTGAACATTATAAAGCCAATACCAACATAGTGTGAAAGTTAGAACGAGGTCACCACTTAATTTTAAACAAACATCGGCTAAACGCTGTTACAACAATTGTTGAACAATTTAACAGCGCTCTTGCCAGTTCATCCGTATTTCCTACTTAATAAATGTCTGGTCGAGGAGGCGAGGCAGGCCGCACTGACGCTAACTTGACGCCAGCCTGACATCGTACCAGTCGTGGCTAAAAATGACGCAGTTGTTCCACCTGAAGGCGTCTGTGTAGAAAATTGTGTGAGACACACATTGTTTCTTTTAAATTGAGACGGCGAAGTGCCTTTTAAGGAAGTGGTCTGGTCACGTTGATCGTTATTAATATTTTCGTTCTCTGTTCCAAATAATGTTTCTTAATGGCGCAGATTTCTTTTTTTAGATTTGTTAGTCGCGGTATATCTAGCTCGGTTTGTGCTGCGGGCTAATAATTGTCCATTAGGAACTTAATTTGTGAGATCGTTTGGCGAAAGGCAGCGGGCCGTTGCCGTCGGGACGTATAAAATGTCTCTCGCCATTTAGTTTTAGCATTACAGCAGTTACAAGTATCGATCTGAGTACTTCTACTTTGCTTGCTGGGGTTCTATCTTCTAACCAAAATTCTACCGCTACCACTATTTTAGATATTTGTGAGGATTCATCGACAATCTCACCCCAAATAGAACCAATAAACTCTAATAGCTCATTTACAACAAGACAGACGAACTTAAGGCAAGAGCATGTTAATGAAGAATCAATCAGGTGTAACAGGGATCGAATTGAGTCCGTCGCTGAGGGTAATCTATCAGGCGTCAGTGTTATTGTTGTGATTTGTTGCGGCATCGAGTCGGGAGCAATCGGCCGGCCCTCCGGTAGCCATTAGTTTGATTAGCTCGTCCGTCCCACGCACGCTGATTGTGCGAACGTTTGGCTTTGATTGATTCCTTCAAATGGCACCGTTTCGAGACTACGTTTTATTCTTGGACGATACATTGTTGCTGGCTCCGATACGAAGGTTTTGTTAAAGATTTATTTGAGTCAACGTGTAGACGTGTACAAAAGAATACGATTTTTAGAAACTAATTTAGTATCGGAGAGCTTAAAGCTTAGGTATATAACATTCAGTATATCTTAAGGACTTGTTTAATCTTACTATTTACTAATACTATAAATGCGAAAGTTCTTGAGTATGGATGGATGGATGTTTGTTACTCTTTCACGCGAAAACTACTGAGCGGATTTAGATGAAATTTGGCACACAGATAGTTTATCACTTGGATTAACACATGGGAATCTTTTTATGCCGGTAATATGATCCTGCGGGATAGTTGCTGAACTTCACGCAGGCGAAGTCGTGAGCATAAGCTAGTACAATTATAATACATCCTCTACAGATCCGTTTTGAACTTAGCCTGACGGCCAATGCAAAGTGAAATTCTATCAGCGATATGATGACAGAAAAGTCGAAAGTTTATGGAGTTGTCTAAGGCAAGTAATTGGGCCTAATTTCAATATTTTAAACCTAATGTATTTTCTTCAACAATACATTTACCGGTCTTATTTGAAAGTGCGTCACGACAAATATCTGTTTGGGTTGCTAACTTGAATAATTGATGTATCTACACTGAAACTTAGTGGTAGTGAAATAATTATGACTACGGAATTCCTTCATAAATTAATGTACAAAGTGCCGTAAATTATCTAGGAACATTGTTGATCAATAAAAGGTACTACATTATTACTAACACAATAAACCATAGGCTCTAAACATTTCTGAGGAGAGGGCTTTAAATAATGAAGCAGTATTTCTGTAGTGAAAGGGTTTTAGCCAACTTTAATGTCTAAAGGCAATTCAAAATCTAGTTGTATCTAACTAAAATCTTTGATTAAACCAAAATCAGGGGCTATTGTTTTATAAATTATATTACATTTGAATACTTTTAAAAGGACTACTTATAATGACTGACTGACTGCCTCGGTCACAAGTACGACTGCTGTACAAGAGGTCCTGGGTTCGATTCCCGGGTAGGGCAAAATGTTATTGGGTTTTTCCATCAGGAATTTCTCAGTAGCAGCCACGGAGTCTGGATCCATGCCCGGTTGATGGCAATAGGCTTGCCCCCTTTTACATGGGACTTAAACGTAATTGTCGAAATGCAGGTGTACTATTGGTACACCTCTAACCTAACACTTTGGGGATTACAGGCATGATTTTATGACTACTTATAACATAAATCTATTAAGATTACCGTCTTCTTCTTTCTTAATCGTGTGGTCAGTGCCTGCCTAACCTGGTGTCAGAGTTTCAATGCCGCCCCTGGGCCTCTGACTTGGCTTTACATGCCGTCGAGAAATATCTTTCAGGCATGCTGGTTTCCTCACGATGTTTTTCTTCACCGAAGCAAGTGATAATTATTCAATAGGCACATGAATCCGATAAACCGTCTTGAAATTAATAAACAAACTAACTAAATATGCAAAAATCAAACCAACAAACAATTTACGGTACAAAATTCAATGTCAATGCAACGTTGCTCGGACGAAATGGACAGGCGTAAGCTAAAGACGGGAAGAATTCACAAAAACCCGCCGAATAAAGGCAAGGTCTAAAGGTTGTATAAGACCCGCATCTGAATGACTATGTCATGTTTATTTGCGACGAAGGGAGGCGCACTTTCTTACCTGTGACGAAGAAAGCATGACTTTGAAGAGGAGTCACATGAATCTTTAAGTTGGGTTTGGGCAAACAGTTTTATATTTTATGCCGTGTGTACTAAGCTTTGTAAGAATTTTCTTTGCGTTGCTGCTTGAGTTAATTGGTTGGGAAATTGGAGTTATGTAATGTAATGTTTGAAAAAGAACATTTTCAAATTTTATGATAAATTACTAATACTATCAATGTATATTTATAGTATTAGTAGTTTGTATAATAATAATGTGTAATGAAAGTTTGTGAGGATGGATGATGTTTGTTACTCTTTTACGCGAAAACTACTGAACGGATTTGGATGATATTTGGCACGCAGATAGTTTATAACCTGTATTAACATATAGAATACTTTTTATCCCGTTAGTACGATCCTGTGGGACATTACCGAACTCCACGCGGGCGAAGCCGCGGGCATAAGCTAGTTATTCAAAAAAAATTAAAAATTATTTTTCATGGAAAACAGGGTAGTACTAGGTGTGTTTTTCTCCGGACGAACGGTTTCCTGGATAAGTAACGATGTCTGTTTCTGTTGCTAACATTTCAGTTTCAACTTCAAAGTAATTTCAAAAGCAAACTCCTAGAAGTTAGGTATGTCTTACTTAACAGAACTGACCATATAACCTAGTCTACTCTATACGAAATGAAAACCAAAAGAGAATTTTTAAAACAGTATTAGCTCGAGATTTGTATGTTTTCCTTGTACCATTTTCAAATATGAGTCTGAAAATATAATACAAATGTAATATATATTCCTGACGTAGTATATTGTTAGCCGTCCTAGCTTATCTTCTACAAATAATAAACATCATGTGAGTAGAAATACCAACTAAAACAATTAAATTCCTAATCACAGCGGACCCATTTACTTTTCTAAATCACAAAAGTAAATAGGCGTCCGCTGTTTAATTTTTGCTAAAAGAACTTCGGTGCTAAATTAGTTTTCGTTCAGCTGTATACGTGATCGGATTGTATAATTACATTCTTTCCCAACCCACAGCTCCCAGCGGCAGGTTGCGGCCGAGATGCGTATCGTATCGATTCAGGGAGTTTTGCTAAATCGAACTAAGGCCACAACTCACGAAGTGGACCATCAAACTGCAGGAAAAAGGACAAAACAAAATGTATAAAGGAAATTGCTTCCACAAATCCACTCGTATCTTGAACAATAAACGGGGAACGGCCAGCCCACCCTAATAGCAATGAAATCACGAAACCAAAACTGTCTCCCATGTCGGATACAGTTCGATCTGCGACTTAAGAATTTTATAGACTACCCTTCAATTGTCTCAAATTGCCAGCGATGATAGAGGTCGTGTAACTATTTGGTTCGTATTTAAAATGTTGTTCGTTTTCGTAAGCTTCGATTTTGCGAGTCGTAGATGAATTTTGATTTGAGGAGAGTGATTTGTGAGAGTCATTTTAGTATCAGTCTACCAACAGTTTACTATCAACTTTCATTACTAACAACTTAAAAGACATTTCTGGTACTACATCAAGCATGCAGTACCACACTAATCGTTGTTTAACTTTCAATACTTGGTTAAAGTATTGATGGATAAACAGCGATCATCAAGTCAAGTTTAAAAAACATTTTCATAGAGTATCTTAACGCCACGATCGCTCCAAAAGTTCTTAATCTTCACCTGCAAGCAGCATCTTCAGCTGTCAGTTTTGCATACTCGAAGACAAACGTGTCATGTCCTTATTCTGCACTCAGCATCATATCATCATCCCTCTCTTCACTTCAGCTTCAATAAACAATACTACTACGCCAGACACGTATCAATAGTTCGTTATTCAAAAACATACCAATCTATAAAAATCTGATTTAGATAGGTAAATACATAATTAACTCTCAAAAGCTACAAATTCGAACAATACGAGACGCAATCTGTCAAGATTTCAAACCTGTATGTATAGACAGTTAATGCCTTCTTACGCAAAGCGTGAAATATTGTTGTTGCTAACATTATAAATTGAAAACACACAAGTAAAGAACACAAACCTAGTCCATAAAATCTTTAGTCGCAACACAAGTACCTACTATATAACACTAAGCATGCCGCATTTGCCGCATTTTATAAGCTCGTTTGTACTGAACAGACCTCACAATTTATTTTATTTCAAACAAGCGTAATAAAATTTACTTTCTATAACTTTTAACAACATATGCAATAACGAACTTTTCTCTAGTAAACTGCGTTATGTTATTTTTTGTTAAATCCGCCGCAGTTTTCTGTAGACTGTTTTATAAAAAGTTACAATTAATAAAAACTAGTGCAACTTTAAACAGAACTTCTAGTCTTCCGCATGGCCTTTTTTAAACGTTTTTCTTTTTTTTAAATAAAATTAGTGTAGAATGCAAGATAATTTTATTGGAATACTTTATAGCCAACACAACACAATACTAAACTACAACCGATCTAATCAGACTACAGTAAAATCACACTTTCAGTAAGTAACTTTTAGGTAAGGAGATGTCCAACTTATACACCGTGACTTTTTAGTCGTCTTACAACGGCAGCCCACTTAATGTATCCAATGACTACTAAACATTCACAAAAAAAAAATGGTATTTATGAGATTTTAATAATTTAAAAATAAAAATAGTCGAGCGCTGGGTAAGGTATGTTCTCCCGTTTGACACGTAAACATCATTAACAGGAAGTTTCATAATTTTATTCTAATGTATTATTTATTTTTCTTTGTACCTATTATGGTAGGTAAAAAAAAAATCGCGCCTAGAGCTATTTTATGTCGGGTACATTGAGTGGACCACTTTTATAAGACGACTAAAATGTCACGGTGTATTGTCTAGCGACGTAATTGTATAACATCCTTACAATGGCAATGCCTTTCATTTTGACTATTCAACAATAGTCAGTGATTTACTTAATCTGTCGAATTTCTCAATCACAATTTTGTTATGACCCACCTACCAGTATTTAATAATTTACCAGATTCTATAAAAAGCCTTCGGACTGTAAGTGCGTTACGCAATGGAGGTGCTAGTCTATAACCCTGACCAGCACCCATCCCCCCAGATAATCTCTAAACCACCTCTAATCATACAAAGTGATAAAGTGGACCATTCCTAACCTAGACATGACCTAAAAACGTTTTATACAAGATAACTTTCTCTAAGAAATCCCGCATCCTTGTAACATTTCTCCTACATTTTTATAAGGTCTGAGATATCAGAAACGATTGAGTGGACGAAGGTAGCCGTGTAGAAAACATACAGATTCGAGCCCAATATCGCTCAAAGGGTATGAAACCGAAGGCCGATCTTTTGGCTATAGAAAATATGTGCCAGTCCAATTCTGAGGTAATGTGGGTAATACGTTATCTTTTGGTGGATATGTTGGTACCTAAAAGGCTATTGGTTAAAAAAAAGCTCGTTCTTTTTGACCGAAAAACCAGACAAAACTGAATGTCATTGACTAAAACTGTCTCTTTTGTCGTACCTAATAATGTGGTAGATACGGTTAATTAAAGTACCTAACTGTACCTACAAAAGTTTTCATCCAGAGGACATCATCATCATTCCAGCCGAAAGACGTCTACTGCTGAAGATAGGCCTCCCCCAATGTGTCGCCACATTGACCGGTCCCGTGCGACTCGCATCCAGCGGATCCCTGCAACCTTCACCAGGTCATCGGTCCACCTAGTGGGAGGCCTTCCAACGCAACGTCTTCCGGTTCGCGGTCACCACTTCAGAACTTTTCGGCCCCTTCGGCCATCCGTTCTGCGAGCAACTTGCACTGCCCACTGCCACTTAAGTTTGGCAATTCTTCGGGCTACGTCGGTAACCTTAGTTCATGCAGAGGTGTTTAAGAGTAAATCTACATTTATTAGCACTCACGACAGGTATTTTAAGTCGCATGCTGCCATTTTGGCGCTTAGTTGTCACAAAGCGATGTCTGAAGGCCAAGACACCTTTATAGAACTATCTTTATTATACACACGTACGATTTTCCAAGAAAAAAACGAATCATTTTCGGTCGGTCAGTTCGGCCCAATACGGCAAGCGCTATCACTTTCAGGTACCACATAAATATGATGTTACCAACTTATTGCTATATAGGTAGATATACAAGCAGTATTTTATAAACCTCTATTATTTTCACGATTTCCAAGTTTCAAGAAATGGGGTAACGAATAATTACTAATACATATTTAACGAGATAGTTTACACCAGCATGATTAAGCCATTTAAACAACAGCGTGTCTCTTTATAATTTCCCGTGACCAATGCGGCCCTGCCACGCGTCGATATTAATTTTCTATGCTTATCGATTTTATTGAGGGATATTGAAACCAGGACTCGAAAGCTTAATGCCGTTGAAATATTTTTAAGTGATTGAAATTATAAGCTATAGTTCGCACTGTTGCACTTCTTGAGTTATTTTTTTTAAAGAAACTGCACTGGTTCCGTTTATCCATTGCAATTCTTCTAATAACGTGTAAAATCATTTTTTTTTTTAATAATAAATAAATAATTCTTCTTTCCTGCACGAGTTCTTTCCCTGGAACTTAATGGCCATACCAACGTATACGATTTACGTATACGTTTCAGTTTCCTATGGCCATTAAATAATTAAGTAGTAGCGTAAGTATTCCGAAGGTAATTTTTAAGTTCATATTTTGGGTAATTTTCAACATGGTGTGCACCAAACGTTACAACCACTTAACTTGACTACTTTTGATTTATCCGAAAATAAGAAAAATAAACTTTATTTGTTGGCTGTAGTTAGAGAATATAACAAAGAAAGTCGGTGCCAATCAAGTTATTGTATGTCCAATGAAAGTAATCAGAGAAAGTACTTTTATGACGGGTAATGTCAAGACTTACACATCGAGCAAAGTCACATCTTCATGACCTTTTTCTCATACAAGCATTCCCGCAAATATTGTTTTAAAAGAAGTAAAGGTTTAGAAAGTTAATCCAAATAAAGATTTGGTAAAACCGGCACGGACAAATTGTGGACACGGCATCGGACACTGACCTAATACTGTCCGTGTAAAGTCTAAGTCAATGTCCGAACTTCGCAACTAGTCCATAATTTGTGAACCCATAAATCATCTTACCATATATTATTTGACAACTCAATAAAATTAACCATTTGACACGCGTAGAATCCCTCAGGAACAAATCTGACGAATTGAAATACAACAACACAATTCCTAAGAATACAAAGAAGAATAAATACATTTTTATAATGTAGAAAATTGCCTGTCAGACACACTAACGCTGGTCAAAGGATAAAGAAAGAGGTTAGCCTGAGAAAAATACAAAATTTTCTTTTTGCACGATTTAATTAATTTCTGGACTTTGTGAATATTATACGATACTTTTGCTGAGAATAGTATTAAAATGAACGAGAAAGTTGTATAATTTAATAAATGGAGTTTATTTTCACTTAAGTTAATTAGTAAGTATAAAGTGCTAGAAGACAACTGCATCATAGAAATGTTGAATGAAAGCCAAAAGGGAGTATAAAGGATGTAAATTGACCCTTAACATAACCGAAAGGCATTTGTTCTTCCCGTATTTGGGATCATTTTTTTGTTTTAGACCATACCTGGGAACCTTCAAGTTACGGAGATATTGGGGGTCAAAGTTCCAACTTTTTCACAAGTTTTTTTTAATACATGTTTTTAATGTAAGACTTTTACTTTACACACTTCCCCGACCCCCGTACTATTCAATCGATCCATTAGCACGATGCTTTGAGTACTTTACATCGAGTCCTACCGCAAAACGTGATTTTTCACCTCAAAAAAAAAGTCGATACCCAGGAATAATTTTTGCGTAAAGTTACTTAGTTTGATGTACAGAATGCTTGGTTGACGGCTATGTAAAGGCTCTGTTTACACCCTGTATGCTGAATACAAAAGCCATGTTAGCATTAGGAGAACGTAACAATAAAAGCAAAAAAAAACATCAATCTACTTTATCTCACCATTTCCCAGACCCTCTTTTTTATATTATTATTATTATTATTATTATTTATTTATTAATAAAGGCATTAAATCCCACTTAACATACATAATTACTTTTAAAATTAAAACATAACAACAAACACAAAAAAAAATAACTTTACCTTCGGTTGGCACTCCGGTGGACTTCGAACCAATACCTGCGGATCGGGCTGTTCCAATCCTCACTAACGACCCTCAGTAGTTGATTGGTCGATCTCCTTAGAATGCTGCAGAACGAAGCTACGCGCGATCGAATAACGGCATAGAAGTCCGGCACTCTCGCTTCAGCGAACATGCTCGACGCACTACAGTACCGCGGAAATTTCATTAAGATGCGGTACGCATCGTTGTACTGTACACGCATAGTACTGAGTGAAGATCTTTTAAATTTCGTCCACAGCTGGCATGTGTAGAAACAAATACAGTAGGCACGGAACAATGTCTTTTTAACGCCCGTGCTACAAATTGAAAATCTGCGTGCAAGCATATTGCAGCGAATCGAGAGTGCCCGTCTTTGTCGTATGAAGATGTTACAACCTCAAACAGCACATCAGACATCAAATAAATTGAAAAGACACCACAGCATTAGACACTCAAAATTCATTCACAACTCAACATACAGAATACAAATTGTCGACGGAGTTAATCGTACGTACTAGGTACGGGTTCGATAATCTATTTCTCTTTCTATTCAAAGGGAACTTAGGCAGCACTTTGGTAAATTGTTGCATAACTTGAGGCTGCGAATAAGTTTATGATTAGCCTTGTCTGAAATGTACTAGGTTAGGCGTTTGAGGCAATTGCGTTAGTGTATATAGATATCCTAAAGCAACAGCTGTTAGTGAAATACTGAGATATCATTTTGAAAGCTCACTTACTAAGTTGGGTGAAAGTAATTGTGTTATGCTTTGAGTTAGGTGGTACTTATAGTGAAATATAATGCCTACATTTATAATGTTGTGTTGGTCTGAAGTATGGTGTAGCAATGTATTATTTTTGGCTTAATTGTGAGATAAGAATGACTGACCCAGCTCAGCGGAGTTCAACAATATTTTTAGATTAGTGTTTCATTGTATACAGGATGACTGGTAAGAAGTGGTCGATATTTCGTGGCCAGATCTTAGAATTGATCACTTCATGATGTGGTAGTTTATGTCAGGTTCCATGTCAAAAAATGGTCGATTGCATTTAAAATCTCTCCATAATTTTTTTTTGGATGTACAGTCATGAGCACCAATATGTAAACATTTACCCAAAGTTCAAAGCAATTTTCGAGAGAAATAACGATTGTAACTTGGAGATACGATCTTTTTAATAAAGATACGAGTTCTAAAATACTATGTTCGTAACAACATGGAATTTTAATCAGAACAGTAGGAGAAAAACACTTTTAAAAGTTGGTAAGTGTTTACATATTGATGCTCGTGACTGTACATAGATGAATAAAAATGTACCAGCTAATTTTTAAAAGTGGTTCATGATGTTTGATGCAACTAAGTGGTTAAGTAACGGTCACTAATTCACCCCAAATAGAGTATTCTTGTGACAGAAGAGAGAGAGAGAGAAGGCTAAACCGTACATTTGTCACACTTAATTACCAGTAACTAATGTGATAATGTTTGACTGCTCCCAGCATCGGCTCGTGTTAGTACCGGAACCCTTACACTAACTTATCCGCTAGACTAACTACTCGCATCAATTTCTGGCCCAATGATTCGCTTTAGCGTGTGTCTAAGTGATGTTCAAACTACAGTCTTTACTCCCAAAAGTTTGTCGGCAACGACAAGCCTTCATTCAAAACGACCTCTCAAGAGCCGACTTTATAAGTGAAATTATTATTCTGTCGCAAATTATAATTAATCCGAAGTGAGAAATGATATCCTAAAACAAAAAGCTGACAGTGGTTTTGTTGGACGGGCGAAGTGTCAAAGTTAAATTGAATATTATAGGGAATGATCTCAGGCAGACGAAGTTTCGTCGGGTCGCGCTGAGTAGTTAATCCAATGCCACAATTCAGTTCAAGTTATTCAGTTACAATTGCCTGTTAGTTGCATTGCTTATTCATTGTTAATCGAACGCTCAGAGTATTTATGTTATTCTCGTACACTATCCTCTCGACTACTCTGTTAGTCAGGAACTACAAGTTGCAGTCCAATTCAAGGAGTTTTATCTTGAACTTTGTTAGAAAAACTTACAGTTTATTGATTAGACCCGCCTGGCGTTTTCGAAATAAACTTCGATAGTTCTATTTGAAGAAATTAGAAAACTGTGCATAGATAATTATTATAGCAGATTAGTTATTATAGCTCTGTACCTCTGTACACAGAGGTGCAGAGCTAGACAAATATTTTATCTTTTTAAAATCACCCGACTCAATGTGTGAAGAATGATTAATGAGAATATTATAGGATTAAAGAATTATCCATGCACAGTTTCCTAATTTCTTCAGTGTGGAACAAGACCCTTAACGAAGCCGAAAGACACTTGTTCTCCCCGTCATCGTGATTATTTTTTTGTTCTAGACCATACTTGGGAACCTTCTAGTTACGAATATATTGGGGGTCAAAGTTCCAACTGTTTCCCAAGTATTTTTTTAAATTCCCGTTTTTAATGTAATATTTTTACTTTAAGCACCTCCACCGCCCCCGTACTATTCAATCCATTAATCAGCACAATGTTTTGACTGTATTTCAATCCGTCCTACCGTAAAACTTGATTTTTCGCCCCGAAAAAAAAAGTCCATTCCCAGCAATAATTTTTGCGTAAAGTTACTTAGTTTGATGTACAGAATGCTTGGTTGACGGCTTCGTGAAGGGGCCGTTTACACCCTGTATAGGTTCAGAACTAGAGAGATATCTTTTCAATCCCCAACACAATATTTACCAGCCCAATATTAGTACCACCTCACAATACAGTGCAACAGATATTGGCCGCTAGTCCGCCACTATTGGCAGGCCAGCGGGCTGTCGGCCCCTAATAGCCTGGATCGAAGATAAGGTATCTTGAAGCCACTCACGTCGCCCGGCCATCTCCTCTGCCAGCAGTAAGCTACCGGTGCTACAGTTTAGAGTGTTTGCAGTTTGAGAAAGCGACGGTATAGCTCAAGTGGGTCTACATGTTTTGGTTATTGACGTGTTTTATTAATAACAGGTACCGGATGCCTAAATAACTTAACTAACTTAACTAGAGTATTGCTATGGTACTGATAAGAAAAGATAGTAAGAGAGAAAAAGTATTTATTGAACTCACACAGGACAATAATTAATTGTAAGTCAAATCTAGCAGTGGCGAAGGTTCCGGCTACCGGCTTCCCTTTGAAAAATGAAACAGTTAGTATTCTATAGACAAATAATATAATCACGTAAAAGATATGTACAAAAGTTGACCCTTCGCTACTGCAGTGTAGATTTTATTTCAATAATCTGGTTGTTAAACTACTATTAATTGACGACCGCATTTAGATAGTTTTTGATCCTGGTATCAAAATGCAGTCCATCTGCTTCCGTAAATAGGCAGATGTTCTACACTGTTCCGTTTCTACATAGCAGTGGCGAAGATTCCATACAACTCGATTCCTACCGAATACCCTTTGAAAAACGGCACAGTTAGTATTCTATAGACAAGTAATATAATCAAATTAAAGATATGTACTCCGGCTTACCTGTTACAAAAATTGACCCCTCGCTACTGCTAGATAGTGCATCATTTCATTTCCGAACAATCGAACAAAATAGGAATGCGATATGAACCTCTACAGGTTACAACAACAACACACAAAGGAACACAACCCAAAGCCCACAAGCGAGAATTTCACTCTAAAAAAAAAACAAAAACCAATCAAACAACAAAAACGCGAAACAATTCAGCAAATCGCTCCAGCAATTTGTGCAACCCGATATAAAAGTTGAATAAGATGTGGTATCATAGATTAAATAATCGACGTCTGATTCCGGAGGCTGACCACGTCCAATTAGGGTCGAGGTCCCAAGAGACGTGGGATCATATCGTGAGAGCGGACCTTAATACGTGTTGTGTTTTGATGTAAGCTTTTAGATTTTTCGTTGTTGTTTCGTTCGTTATTTAATTTTTGAAATGGGATTGCATGTGCTGTTTTTGTTGATGGTTGTGACAGCTTAATTTTTGTTTTGTTTTTTTATCCCTGTATTTTTATCTATAGGTAAATATTTTAGCTTTTATTTTCGGAGTATTAACTGGACAAACAACCAAAAACTAATCCTCAAACAATCTTTTTACCAAAATATTCATGTGAAACTAATAAAATTAACACTAGGACAAAAGCAACACGTACATATCCTAAAGTATTATCTCGCCGAAAACCTCTACATATTTATCTTTCGGAAAACTAATGAATACATAAAATTTTGAAGCGAACAAAAGAGTCCTTTGCCGTTGACTTTTCCATAAACACGACAAAGTATTTTGTACGTAAAAGTAGGTAACGTGGGTCCCGACTTGAAACCAAATTCAAAGTGACAGGATTACTGGAGCATTTCGAACTGGTTCTCGGAGTAAAGAGCTTTGCACTCCTTTCCACTGTCACATGCCTACTTGGCTGGCATAAACTGAGCAACAAAGTGTTTAGCTTATACATACTCTAGAATTATGTAGGGCACAACTTTTTAGTCGATTTACTTCGTCACGTTTTCACAAAATTCAATCGAACCTTTTTTTGTCCGTGTTTTTTTTTTGTGTAAGCACTTACGAAAAAATGGGGGAAAATATAATTAACGAAAGCATTATTTGTCCTACTTATGAGGACCTATTAGTGTTCTAGCAGCAGGAGGGGAGGCTTACAAAAGAGTGCAAAGCTTAAAAATAAACATTAAAATCGTTGCTTACATTTAAAATCATTTAAAAATCAAAGCGGACAGCATTTGCAGCGCCCCTCTCGTTACGAAACTCATTACAAGACGCCAAATAAGAAGTCGTAAAGTAACCTTTCTTCAGAGGCCATTACGCTATGCCAAATGATATTTTGTCTCCTTACCTAGGGTCGTTTACATGGGGCGCGCGGGTCTCACGGCAAACACGACCCGAATTTAATCTCTGCGCTGCTTTATCTCTGAGCCAATGAGAAGAAAACTTTATTTTGTGCGTAAACAAGGGTAATCGGCTCCTTTTTCCACACAGACGGCTACACTGCGAATGATATTGAACGGGCAGGTGGCGTTGTCTAGAATACGTTAAGAGTTGCGGAGTAGCCCCTCGTGAGTTGGGACCCTGCGCGGGTATACCGCAAATCGAATAAATCGCCTAATGTGGACAGAGACCGCTATTGATTTACGTGATCGTAAATATTAACAGAATACACCCCTATTACCGTGGTCAATTTTGCAGAGAGAACAGTTTTAGAGTAAACAACGTCTGGTCAGACTGATTGATCAACGTTTTAAACACTTGATGAGGCAATGCACAGATATTTTCCACTGGAATTACGTTCTGTTCAGCATGGTATCTATTCCCGCTATGTCGATTCGCGAAACAAATTACATCTGTTTTAAAAAGTTTACGCTTGACGTCGAGGTTGGAAAAGTACACTTAAAACAAAAAGGGAAACGCTACAGTGCTTGACCATCTTACACAAAAATGAAAGAAGGTTATAAAAATGAAAGAAGAAAGGACATGTTCTTTCTCCTTTGATTTTTAAGCTCAAGTGGACACTTGTTTTTACGCAATGTGTTGTATTAAATTTGAGTGATATAACAGGCTAGAGAACTGAACCCATTGTGCACTTAATATACCCAGCAAAAGCAATAAAGAAAAAAAAATAAGAAAAAAGAAAAAAAAATCGTTCTTAATCTTCTTTCTTTAGAAGTATCACGTAGGCGTATACTCGAACAAACATAAGACGCTCAACGTTCATAATAATACTATTATATCCTATTTCACGAATACGAGACACAAAAAATAAATTCATCCAAAGTACATTTCATAAGTCTTCACTAACAACGTGATAATATTACATGAAACAGGGAAAATATCGTGTATCAGGAATCGTAGGGAGGTATACCATAGTACGTTATTATACCTTTTCGTGTATTAACCTTATTTGCTATGCTGGCCTGGTCTACCCTATAATTGTATCATGCTGGCATCTATATGCTTATCTACATCGTTGCAACCGCTGACTAGGGAGAACTTGCTTTACCACATGTTAGGAAAAGGGGCTTTCACTGAAACGATAAAATAACAAATAGAACCTTAGAAAATTGTTTTCTAAAGATCCTAGTAAAGTATCGGTTACCCACAAAATAATCTACACACGGCTTAAGAGGACAAGCCCATACTTTGACAGAGAACCACCACTATTGTTCTAATTTATGGGATTTTCTCATACGCTGAAGATAATTCTAATATGCCTAGTACCATTATGAAAATATAGGTTGATTAGAAGTCGAACCTAACTTTGGCAAAAACAAATAAATCAAAGAATTATAATTATGTAAGTCTGTACCTCAGGATAAAATGACATATTAATGGAGGTTTGACTTATTAGCCACAAGCACGTATTATTTTCGATATATTTTGACCTATCAATATAAAACTAATGGACACTAATATGGCTGCCGCAGGTTGAGTGACCTAATAAAATTATTTCTGATAAAAGGTTGTAGCAAACAATCTATTGTTTGTTGGCTTATTGTAGGTGGCTAATATGAAGGTCATATCTCTTTTATGTATTACACATTTTTCCATCTCTTATTCAAGTATATGATAATAAATATCAATAATAAATTATTCTTGAGCTCTAGAGATAGAACTTAGACAAATATTTTGATACTTACATTATTGATTTGAATACTTAATACCTCCAAACTTCTACAGTGTCAAAGCAAAGTCGGAATTCAATTACTTTTTATCCAAATTGTTACTTTACGCAAATATTTTTACCTTCGAAAATATGTAAAATAACTTACATGCCGAAGAGCTTAGTCGACGAAAAATTCACCTCATATTTTCTATTTTATAGCTTCGCTTTGGAGTAAACAGATGTTTTCACATCGAGGATTTGAGATTAACAACGAGTTTTTCCTTTTGTTGACGGCCAGTCCTGAAACGGATGCGATCGGGCGAAGATTTTTCGAAAATCGAATCATGGATACGGATATGAATATGATTATTCAAATCTGGTGGGATTTTGATTCTAAATACGAACATCAGAAAAGTCAACGCCAGTATTTTCGACAGTTGCGAACTCTTTTATTGCAATAATCAGTTTTTTATGTACACTGTTGACAGTATCAATACACTCCTGATAAAAGCATAGGCATGCTCCAAACTTTTTGACAACTAAAACAAAAGAGAGCGATTAAATAAATAAATAATTCTCCGATATGAAAAAGAATGCGTGAGAAAATTTAAAATTAGTAGACATCACAGATACTATCAGTAAAAACGCTGTAATGATATGCAAAACTAATAAAAACCTTGTAAGTAATCAATACCATTGCCATAAAATAAACGTAAAATCATTTGATAAACAACCAGAGATAGTTCAAATAAAACGATATATCGACTTCTCGCTTAGAAGAAAACCTGTTTGCATATTGATATTTAACCGCTTTATATGCGACGTTATATCCATAGGACTTTTATGTGATCCCGTTTGAGGCATTTTATTGAATATCGGAAACGTATTTGGGGTTGAAATGAGATCTTTTCCTATTGTTTTTAGATGCCTCTTTATCTCTTCGTTTTGAAGTTTGACAGTGATTTATTTTGTTTCTCTTTGAACCATTATATCAGTTTGTCCAATATAGTTTCCTTGTTGCGGTGTGCGTCGGCTAAATTGGTGTTAGTGATACCGAATTGTCTATTTCCCCGCTAAATGTATTCAAATTGCTTTATGTTCGGCCTTTGTTCGTGTAGGACAGGTATCAAAGTGTTAACGGCAAAACAAAATAAAATGACAGTTGATTCCATCTACATATTTTTTGTTACTATATTGAAAAATCCAATGCTAATGATTTTTTGTTTTTGTATTCTGACAATTTAGCCTTGATATTTATGATTTCAGTGACAAGAAAGGTAGTCTAGATTTAGGTAATATCATCATCTGCCTAGCCTTTTCCCAACTATATTGGGGTCGGCTTCCAGTCTAACCGGATGCAGCTGAATACCAGTATTTTACATGGAGCGACTGCCTATCGGACCTCCACAACCCAGTTAGTACTGGGTAATACGATACAGATTTAGGTAATATAAAGGGTGTAAATAGACCCTTAACGTAACCGAAAAGTACTTGTTCTCCCCGTCTTTGCGATCATTTTTTTTTTCTAGACCATACCTGGCAACCTTCTAGTTACGGAGATATTGGGGTCAAAGTTCCAACTTTTTCACAATTTTTTTTTTAAATACATATTTTTAATGTAAGATTTTTTTTGCACACATCTCCACGACCCCCGTACTATTCAATCCATCCATCAGCACAATGCTTTGAGTGCTTTCAATCGAGTCCTACCGTAAAACGTGATTTTTCACCACAAAAAAAAGTCGATTCCCAGCACTAATTTTTGCGTAAAGTTACTTAGTTTGATGAACAGAATGCGTGGTTGACAGATAAGTGAAGGGTCTGTTTACACCCTGTAGAGAGATATATAAATCCTAATAATATTATAAATGCGAAAGTTCATGAGGGCGGATTGATGGGTGGATGGATGTTTGTTACTCTTTCACGAAAAAACTGCAGAACGGATTTGGATGAAATTTAGCACACACATATTTTATAACCTGGATTAACACGTAGCATACTTTTTATCCCGGTAGTATGATCCCGGGGGACAATTATCGTATTCCACACGGGCGAAGCCGCGGGCATAAGCTAGTATAGAAACCATAAATACAAAACTTTCTCAACGTCTGGAAATGAAACATAATTAGTAATTACTTCACAACACATTCTTACATCGCCTTCATTCCAGCCATCCGTAATCTTGTAAAAACATACGTTCCTCCTAATATTTGCTAATTAACTTGCTAAGACGCTCACAACAAATAAGTGAGTCTATTTAGTTGTTATTGTGCGGCAGACAACAGTAAATGGTGTAAAGGACGTTAATCATCGCAGCTACCAACCTACCCTGGGGAGCTGTCCGCAAAGATTTCGTCCTTCATTTCCTCGAGAACATTACTCCTTCCGTACCAAAGCATGTTATCAGACAATGACGTTTCTGGCCGAAATGATAAAACGTTTTCGTCACTAAATATATTAACTGAAAAATAAATTTCTTTTTTTTTATTATTTGCGTCTTTAATTTGAAAGGAGAATTATTGTTCTTATCTTTTCGCTCGTTTTCACTTAGGGTAAGCTGAGCTCTTTTAGCGTCGCAAAAGGCCAAAGAACTGATCTTTTACTTTGGGAGGTAGTAAAATCACAGTAGTGCTGTACACAGGGGTGGGTTTTTGGCGCGTAGCCTAAAGGCGTAAACCCATTATTACCCATTACGTCTTAGTTGTTTCTTACCACTAGCGTGGGATGTACAACAGCTGTTTCACTCCCAGCTATCTCGTTTGTACTTCGAATATTTAACATTATTTATCATTAACGGAAGATGATACTTTCAGTACAAGTCTGACACTCCCTTCCGCTCCACCCAGAGTGGGGGGGGTCATTTGATGATTTCCCACCCGAAAAAAAAAAAAAAAAAAAAGATGATACTTATACTTCGTTAACGTAATTTTTGGTAGGTTGTCAGACTGCAAGGAGAAACAACGAGAGTCATGGAGTTTTGCCCATGTGTACGTCTATCAAATGATTTTAATTACTTCATGAATCAATCTTTTGAATGATTTTTGTTTTTTTTTCATCTCTTTCATTTTTCAAATCACGTAAAAACAAAAAACACTCCAATGAACCACCAAAGATATCGTATCATATCATAATATGGTATCTTCGGTGTTTTTCACCAATTCCTAGCGGCCATGATTTAATTAATCACGAACAAACGAAAAACAGTTCTATTTTTAAAAATAAAATGCTCTTCCAGAACATTTATTGGCCAGTTAGTTACTGCCAGAGGTTACTGCAGTTTTGGTCATGTCACGTCGTCAATCGAGCATGGGGCGCGCGTCATTTGTTCCAGTGTCACAAATCGTCCCCCCACCGGCCGGGACCCTCGGTAAACAAAAACAGAGTGTTTCTAAACAAAAATTTTGTGTATTTTTCGAAGGGAAGTTACAAGTTAGGTAGTTTTGGCTTTTTACGTATGCTAATAGATGACAGTAAATATGGAAAGTTTTCTCTGCGATCTTTTCTATTACACAAAATACATTAGTCCGATTCTAACGTTAAATATACATAGTAGGATCACGAATTCGCTTTATTTTAAACTAGTTATTGCCTGCGACCTTCGTCCACGTGAAATTATTATAAAATATGACTTCGGGATATTTGAATCAGTTAGTTATCAATTTTATAGATTTCAATTTTGTGCACGGATCCCTAATCCTTTTTCTTAAATAAAAGTCAGTTACTCCTTATAACATCAGTTATCTGCCAGTGAAAGTCCCGTCAAAATCGGTACAGTCGTTTCTGAGATTAACCGGATCAAAAACACAAACAGACATACAGAGAAAAAAGTTGTTATAATTGTCGTATATACTTGCATTTATGCATTCAGTAAAAAGTTGTTATTTTAAAATTACAAACAGACACTTCGATTTTATTTATTTGTATAGAGTATAGATAAAATAATTTAAGAGAAATAAAACAACAATATTACAAACTGAAATGTTTACTCAACGCTACAAAATAATGTAACAGCTGAACTTTGGGATTACGCTACATCAAATCAACAGCGTCTTCCACTATCCTAAAACGTAACTTTGTATTCATACCGAGTGTCCAAATTAAGGCGAACAGAAGTGAAGTGGCCATATCTTTTACGCGAACACTCAATATCAACTTAAAACAATGTAAGCAAAATGTGAAAGCGAAGCATGAAATTACCCAGAACAGTACAAATGTAATTAAAGCTAACCGTTAAACTCAGGCATTGTCGTAAAAGTTAAGTAAAAGCCCCAGAATCTTTGTTAGATTTACGTTTTTATGATTCGAAAAAGAAAAGAGGCGAGAATAATTTAATAATGCTAAGTAATGATAAAATTAGCGTCTTATTAAGATTTTTCTTTTTTTAAGGATTGACGAAAATTAACAAGACCAGCTGGAAGGTCTTCATCTATTAGCCCTGATTGAAATGCCATATAATTATTGCTATAACATTTATTGTTTGGATCTCAGTAAACTGTAGGAAAGTTATCTGTTTCTCAATCAAATTTTCTCATTGGTCCATTATTTGGTTGTAAGATTACTTTCATTACATATTAGATTATGACAATCATTTATTACAAGCAAACATGTTTGGATCTTTTAACAAACTGTAAGCATTGCGTCCAGTTTTAATTATTGTCAATTTACAAATAAAGCCTCCAAAATTCTAAGCACCAGAATTAAATTTGTAAAAAAAGTGCAATAGCGCTACATCATTTAAAACCTTCGAAAAAAACGCAATAGTTTTAAAGGACCATCACATAAAACACCCTGTACGTAATTCGAATGCGGACAGCATTTAAAGCGGATCGTGTCTGTATGAGTCGGCCATTCGTCGTCGACTTGTTACCATCTAACTAAAGCATTGGTTCCAAACCAGTGGTCCCCAAGTGCTAAAATATGGTCCCCGAAAGATTTATGACGAACTTTTTAAAAGGACGGTCAATCCAACTGGACCGAACTCCGGACAGATAGTTCGGTACATAATCCGTCAATGTCTGGTGTTAGGAGTCCGGTCCGGTCGGTTTGATCGCACTTTAACCTGTACAAAAGATGCAAGCTCAAACTCACATTGATAGAATTTATATTCAATATTCTATTTAAAAAAATGTGTTTTCTATTACAATAGTATCTATCCACTGTTAATGCATGTAATTTTGAATTTACAAATACTTTAAAATATACTTTTTACATTGTCACCGTTTATAAAAAAAAGAAAAAAAGATACCGTGGTTAAAAAAAGATACTCTCTATAGTTTTATACAGGCTGCTCCACCAGGCGTTGTGTGGGACAAGTTCATACTACAGATTTTTTTCATACTTTTTATAGGTACTAAGGTCAAAACGACCGGACCGGAATGCGAACTAGCTGCAGACACCGGGCATAAAGAGATATTTCTATTCATTATCTGTAAAAAATTCGTGACCGGCAACAAAAAAATCGAAGAGGTCAATGGTCAAAAAAGTGGTTGAGAACCACTGATCCATAGTTTTAATTGGCACCAGTAGATCTATGTCTGCAGGCTGCAGGGTCCATCAGACGTTACGTAGTAGGTAGCGTGGGACAAGCTCATACATAGACGGCTATGCATCATGTTGATGAATTTGCTTTGTTATACTGATTTGGGTCATGTTGTGCGTAGACAGATGTATAGTTTGGTTAGTAACGTACACAGTTGGAGACCTAACTGCTAATGCTATATATAGTCTATGGTAGGTAACAAGGGTTGAGCATGATATTGTGGAGAGTTATTAAGTTATTATGCAATATGACTCCATGCAGGTAGGGATACTGTTATTATTCATTTTAAAGCACTTAATCTCTTATAGGGTGCATTCTGAAAGTTGACAGCGTCGAATTTTTTAACACATTTTTTTTTTCAGTATGGGAAGTCATCAAATGACCCCCCCCACTCCGGGCGGAGCTGAAGGGAGTGTCAGACTTGCAATTTCTTCGAGTATTAATGTCACATTATTATCACTTTCTAGATTAATTTAGGTATAGGATACAATATGTTTATCAGATACAAATGTCAAAATACTTTCTCCAGTTCTACGAAGCAAAACATAATAAACATTTTCAACATTCCCTGTTAAAGTAATGAATTTGTTAGTCAAGCTGATATTGCTTTTTCTCAATAACTACTCCCAGTGATTTTCTTGGAAAGTTCAGCAAACAATATTCTCTTTTCACTAATGTCACTTTCGTTCCTGTTTCAGGCTTGTAAAGGGCACGGCACGTGCATGGTATTTTGGATGTTAACGTCAAATTATACACGGTGTACTTCACGTTGTCCATAAACTTTGGCAAATGCAAAGGAAGTAGTACTAAAAAAGGCTTCGTTACAAAGATATTTGTAATTTCATTTAATGAAATTTAATTGAGCAATGTAGTAAGAAAGGGTCTTAATTTGGCCTATGTTGCTGCTTAGTGCAATTAAATTATCAAATGCTATTTGCATTTAATTTGCAACTACGAGAGGAACCCGAGAGTA
The DNA here is from genome assembly GCA_963082995.1 of Noctua comes. Lineage (NCBI taxonomy): Eukaryota > Metazoa > Arthropoda > Insecta > Lepidoptera > Noctuidae > Noctua > Noctua comes. The sequence goes on along the minus strand of OY720279.1, from coordinate 9,777,341 downwards.
AATTTAAAAAAAATAAGAATTCATTAATGTGTCCATAATGAAAAATGCTTATTTCCGTGGTCCGAACATCTGGTCGAAGTATGTATATAAAATAGAATTATGTGTTTAAGTTCGTAGGAAAATTAAAAAAGAAATCAACATGTAGCTTGTCCAGACTAAAACTGTTTATCTAAATAATTTTCTATCAGTAAACGCTTATAGTATTAAAGAAACTTTAATAATTCTTTGGTATTTAAAAGAGCAATCATAACAATCATCATACTTTTCCAGCCGTAAACAATTGCTTAAACATAACAACAAAAAATGTCAGAATATTTAAAAAAAATGAGATGCATTTAAGCCGCACAACTCTGCGGTTTTCTGCTCGAAATTGGGCGTATTTGATTCGTTTTGTACCAGAATGGCAAAGCGACCATCACAATATGGAAGAGCTATCCACTATGAACTCTAAAAGCCCTTTCTTTAACACCATTTATAGACTGCACGTGAAACGTATTACGTTGTACTGTAATGAAGTATTTTCCGCAGGCACAATATTTATGTGAAATTTTTATACTTACTTATACTATGCACGCAATTATCGCATTCTATTGCAATCGTAATGCTGAAGTCGGAAGTAGTAATCATCGTAAAATGTTATTAAATCGTCTTTACGAGTATAGTGGTAATAACTATGAACTAAAAATTCTGCTATGTAGGATTATTGGAAAAAATGCATGAAAAAGTCTAGTCTAAGTTTACATTGATGCAACTATTGTCAAGCGTCACGCCCATGACAAAAAACGAATAGCCAGTACTACGCACTCAAACGGACATTCCCCTTTTTTAATTCGTCTGTTTGAAGGTACTAAAACCCATTTACAGGATGTTAAGAAAAACAAATGACGCCGAATTCCTCATGGATTTGCAGTGGGACTGCGACATGTACACACACAGACATACAGTAAAAGCTGCACACATTGATTTGATGTTTGTTTGTGTAAATCAATAAAGAATTTTATGTGCCAACGTTTTTTCGCTTCAGTAATTACCTGAAACACTGCAAAAAGAATGCGTTTTCGTGTTTTATATGCCGACTGCGAGCTCTTAATTGTACCTCCGTTTCGTGACTTGCTTTCCGAGTTGTTTATAGGTTGCTTTCATTATTTAGTTGGTTACTCTTACCAGTATACTTATTTATTTTCAAAAATTATGCTATACCTACAACTACATTTTCTATTAAAAAATTTAATTAAGTCATGTCTTAATGGCATCTATACCTATAAACAAAAAAATAAAATTGAAGTGTCTGTTTACAAAAATAAAATAACAGCTTTTTTCTGAATGCATATGGAAGTCTACACGGTACTTATAACAGACACATTTTTGTCTGTCTGTCTGTCGGTCTATTTGCCTGTCTGTTTGTTCCGGCTAATCTCTGAAACGGCTGTCGGACTTTTGCTGGCAGATAGCTGATGTTATAAGGAGTAACTAAAGCTACTTTTATTTTAGAATAAGAATTGGAGATCTGTGCAAAAAAAATTAAAACACTTGAAATTAGCAACAAAATTCGATTCAGAAAGGGAAGTAATTTTTGTTTAAAAAAAATTTACGCGAACGAAGGTCGAGGGCCATAGCTAGTTCTAAATATTAATATTAGATGTTCATAATTTAGGGTAAGAATATTATCTGTCACTTACAAACACTGAATAATGAACTCTTGAGTTTTAATTATTGTCGTGATTTACTGACAGTGGAAACCAAACAACGAAGGACAATTCCGAATTCATTCAATTATTCAAACTTTTAATTAATATTAATAGGAGCTCTCACTTTCAAAAGAAAGAATACTGAAGGCACAGATAAAAACTCCTTAGAAATCCGCGTTACCCGCAGCTGTTGACTGTAAATTAATGCGAAAACAATAAAGCGCCGCACAGTCCGAAAATAGACGCGAAGAGCTTCGAATAAAAATTTATTCCAAATGGTTATTAGTGCCCGCGAACAAAAGTAGGTTGGATGTTGCTGGTGTGGGTGAGCAAGCCCGTAATAAACGTCACGACAAGAGAGATAGGAAATTAAACGAAACTAAAGAGAAGTCAGTCGGACCAACATCTGGGGGAGAACTTTAGGGGAGACCGTTCACGGCTTTAACTTAAAAAAAAAAAAAAACTAAATTAAGACCGGCTGCTCGATTTTGTTTACCGTCTGTGAGCGACAGGTTAGAACCTCCTTTGTTTTTATGTGCATTTCTACTGTTGCAGTCTTCGAAATTAGATACGTGCTCAAAGTGAACACTCTTGGAAAAAAATCCTTTGAAAACCGTAATAAGTTTTTATAAAACGTGCTGGTATTTATTCAAAGAGAATGTGTTGTCTGGAACATTATTTCTCAACATTGCAGCAAATGTTTTGACAGGCGAAAATTTATTCGATAGTCTATGGATACAAACTTACCTTTAGGCAGTGGTTCTATGACAACTTTGACAGCGTGGACGGCCCCCAATCCCACGAGGATCCACAGGAAAGCCATGGCGCTTCGAACTGAACGCATTAAAGCGTCCATCTCCGTTCTACTTCAGTCTATGTGTTCACATCCCAGACGTGCCCTGAAAAGAGAGAGTAGAAATTTTATTTCAATCTACAAAAACCTATCTGAATCATCATCATCATCCTCATTACAGCCGTAAGACGTCCACTGCTGGACATAGGCCTCCCCCAGGTGTCGCCACATTGACCGGTCTCGTGCGACTCGCATCCAGCGTATCCCCGCAACCTTAAGCAGGTCATCGGTTCACCTAGTGGGAGGCCTTCCAACGCAACGTCTTCCGGTTCGCGGTCGCCACGCCAGAACTTTTCGGCCCCATCGGCCATCCGTTCTGCGAGCAATGTGCCTGCCCACTGCCACTTAAGTTTGGCAATTCTTCGGGCTACGTCAGTAGCTATCTGCTATCTGAATCTTAACATTAAAATGCGAAGATATTTGGTTCTAAGTGAGTTACAAGAAAATTCGACACCAGGAGAACGGTCTGGTTTGTTCCTTGTAAAACCCTTCTACCTACTAACAAAAAATGCCTTTATTATCAGCTCTTTGCTTTCATCATTCTGTAGTTAACAGATACAAAACTACTACTTCTCTCCACATATTTCGAATAACGCGAATCGAATAAGCCACGAACGCCAATAACCAACGAAATAAAACATTATCGCATCAAAGGCAGTATCAGACGCAGTTCAATGTTATATTGACAAGATCCAATCCAACTCGTAAATCCAATCCTTCAACTTCTGAAGCGAGTTCTCCTAATATCTAGCGCCTTTGCATTTATGAATAATAACTGGAAAAAGTTAAACTCACAAATCCTGCTCCATCTGAATATTGTACGATTCGAAAGATAACGCGCCAAAGGAAAGAGGATTCTGTTTCTTTTTTTATGAAAAAATGCCGGTCGGTGTTTATTCTCCAACGACAAAGTTTGTAAGGTGGATTAAAATTGTTATAAACCTAGATGGAGTTTTATATCTTTGCGGATTTATTACAGAATTTTGCAATTCACCTTCGTTTGTGATGTAATCCGAATCAGTGTCTTAACTTGAAAAGATTATTAGCTTAAAGTAGTATAAACAGACCAAAGGATAAATGTAAAGAGCAGAGCACGCCAAGAAATATTTTGTTACGAACGAAGTACGAACTTGAATTTAGTTTTTGTCCTCAATTGAATTGGGTACCTGAACCTCCCGAATACAAAATTGTATCATTTTCCCACCCTCTTTCCTAGATTTTTTCATTAATAAAAAATTAACCAAATATGAATTGAATAGGTAAGGAACAATGTAGACAGATAAAAAAAACATTTAAATTCACAATTGGAATCTGTCCCATAGACAATAAAAACGTGTTTTAAATACTGGCCGGTTAACAACGCATCATATTACACGTCACGCCATAAAATTGACCCGCGGACAAATCACTTCATAGTACACACACACCGTGAAAAGGATCGCGTTGTTTGTACCCTTTGAAAGAGGCTCACTCATTCACACTATCGTTTTTGGGGAAAAGCAATTCAGTGCCGGTTTTTTATTTGAGCGCCGTAAGCCGAATGTAGTGGACGCTGCACGTCTGTTCAGAGATTCAATTAACTGTCACGTCTATCGCTTTTTGGTGATATATGTCAATTTTTCAACTTGATATCTGAGAACTTAGGTATGTAAGTACTAATGCATCCCTTGGTACGTGGAGTGACATTTTGAAAATGGATCTAGTACGAAATTCGATTTAAGTTTAGGGTTTTTCGCTTAAAAATTGAAATAAGTTTTATTTATTGAATTGGTTTTTGTAAGAAAATGTATTGAATAGTTTATAGATATAACGTGATTTCGTAAACAATGTAGTAAGGTTTTTTTTATAAGTTAGGTAAATAGGTTTTACATTATGAACGTTAAACTAAATATACATTTTGAAACATTTCTTTTGACAGAAGATACACATACTAGCTTATTTATCTGCTTATTTAAATATGACTTTTATCTCGATTTTGTTCTGATCAACCAACTGTATTAAACTAGAGTACAAACGAGTATACCAAGGTATTTTGAAGACAGTGCAGAACTGACGAAGTTATTTGAAGAAATTAATAATTGACGTGAAATTACAACCAACAGACAGTCCCTAGACAGTCAAATCAAGTGCAAAAATATTGGCACACTTTATTTTCAGCATAATTTTTATTTGAAGTAAAATATTTAACTTTATTTTTTTTGGTACACTGGCCTAAACAAACAAAATCGTCTCTAATGAGTTACTTTAGCAAGTGAGAGGTGAGAATTTATCTTTCTCTTTTAGTTTAAATATTTTTATTAAAAGGTAACTAATGTGTATTTACAGACTCAGTGCTATTCTAATTCTGTTGAATACAGAATTAGTCTATTTTTCGGAAGTGTTTCTGTTTATTTTTTGGGTGTTTTTATTTGCGGAATATCATTGAATATTGAGGTCAAACCCAGGCACGTATTTTTGTAAATTATTTAATAAGTATTCTGCTCTCACAACGATGAAGAAAAATATCATGTATGGCATGTCCTAGAACCTGAAATTCGAAGACATGTGGTTGTGACCCACACTGGGCCCGCGTGGTGGATTACACCGTCTCAAAATGGAGGCTAATAACCCAGCATTGGGGACATTATGAGCTGAGGCCCTAGCACGAGCGCGCGGTGTTAGAACGTTACGTAAATACGTCAAATTTTAAATCAAAAATACTCATTTATACATATTAATACATATTTTCATAATTTTAAGAATTTTTTCATATCTATGAATGGTACCGATTGTGTTTGTTACAAATATTAGAACTAAAATACTATCGGATAATTGTATTTTTGATTCAAAAATCGACATATTTACGTTACGTTTACACCGCGTGCGAGGGCCTCTGATGTTGGTTATGTGGGTAAATTTGATTTCACGCCGTTCTCTTAGTACCAAACCCACCATTTAATTTCACTGCACCAAACTACAGAGTTTAGTGCAGTTAGTCACTCTTTAATAACAGCGTTAATATCAACACAGTCTAAACAATCAGTGTCTCTGAAATCGGTATTAGTGCACAGTTTGCGCACCCTTTGTGCACACGAAACAGAAAGTAAAATTAAGCAAATGCGCACAATAGAGCGCGTAATAATAGATGGGTGTTTGTAATTGTGCGCGCTGTAAGCTGCTGTAATTGCAATGTGCATCATTAGTACGAGGGAAAGGGACCTCCGATCTTCTGTACCGCTCCAACAAATTAACTAAGCTTTTATTCTAAAGCGTTTGGAAAATAAAGTGCAGGGGCTAAGCCTAGTTGCTATTATTAGGCTTATAGTTTTATGCCTTCAGACATTTAAATCCTATCAATGATTTGTGATTTTCTTTTGGCTTTATCATCAGCTCCAAGCTATCTGAATACAAAGTTACAAATGATAAAAAAAAACTAAAAATCCATTTTATAAAGTCTAGGATTTTTTTAATCTCGCGTCACGAGTCTCTTTCCTAACGCCATCTAGTGACGGTGACACCTCATCGGCACCAAATTAAGTGTCGTTCGTTATTCAGTCGCATGTTAAAGGTGCTGGCTATACAAGGAGACATTCTAATTACGGCAGCGGGCGTGGCAGCCCGTCCTCACCTGATTAAGGCATCAAAGATTCCACCGTGAGCCAGTTCGTAATTATTTGGCCTTACCGCGTCGCCTTTATGCTACGGAGGGTTATTCAGCGCAATATTCAATCAACCGAGCCATTAAAAAGAACGCCACTATCCTCTAACAATCAATTTGACACTTAATTAGAAACTTTGAAATTTGATCGAGTAATTTTTACTGTCAATACATTAATTTAAATTAGTTTTAGTTTGCTTTCAGTAAAAAAAAGTTTTTTTATATTAAACGCTGTCAAAAACATTATTATCGACGGATTTATTGCGGCAGCTTTTGTTATAAAACAACCTAGTTGGCGCGAACAAAATATTTAATACGTAGCAGAAAAAAAAGCACAAAGATGGAACATTAAATATTAATAGCAACTCGTTTTAGCTTGAACGTTCGCCTTAGGTAAACTGAACCGGAGTTTCGTCGTTCGTAGCACCTTGTCCTCTTCAAATCCTATATAATAATGAGACAAGCTCCGGTCCCTTTGAGAAAATTTTTAATGAAACACCCTAGAAAAGTTATAAAAGCCTCGTCTATCTTTTAAAAAGTAATTGAGCCTGGCAGAGAGCCGCTTTTCAAATGATTTGCTGGTTTTGTTTTACAATCATTGCGAAAAGTTACCAACTTTAAACATTAATTTCGTAATCAGAGAGTAAGAACAAATATTTTGTTTGAAGTAAAAAGTAGGAGTATTCTCGTCAATACAAAGGCTTGATAACCAGATACCTATCAAACTTATATTTGAACATTTCAATTCAGTTTTTGTTATTATTTAGAAGTTCTAATTACTTACAAAGACGATTAAATCGTTTACAAACAAATGGAAAACCAGTTCATTTTGTACTTATTGTTTGTACCATTATTAAATACACCGTTCATTCTCTTCTTTAGTAGTATCTACCTACATTATACAAAAATTGCGGTTACGCCAATTATCTTTTAGCCGATTTTCCCAACTTTCACGAAATAATAACTGCATAATACTCCCGTATTTTCTTTTTACGAGATTAGCATAGAAATACTTTTGTAATTCTACTTTAGCAACAGGGTGTGTTGGCTCCATAAATTAAAATTCAAACTTTTTACCATTGGAAACCTCAGTTTGAATTTAATTTCTCACAACGGGTGTAAGTTTTCGCGCTTGGAATTAACGAAATTAGTGAAATTGCTATTAGGGGGTATGAAAAAATGTAATTATGCCCTCGGCGGGTCATTAACAATAGTTAGAACGCTCATGGTACTCGCGTACTCGCTGTGGGCGAGGCGAGTTATTGCAGTGTGAATTGCACTTTATACTGAATTTTAAAACCTTTTTCGAAATCTGTTTCGCGACAATAATTATTATTATGATGCTGAATTCCTTGCTGAAAATAAAGGAGGTATTTCAGTACCGGGATTAATAAAAGCATTTTCAATTTTAGAAGAAGGGTGTGTTTGAAAATTAACCAAAATTAGACCAAGAAAGCAGTGAGTTTGAAAACTTTTATATCATTGGCAAGATAAGCTAGATATTTAATTTTAAGACTAAACCATTGTTCGTAATTAGCTAATTTACGACACAATCAAGATTTGAGTAATTATAACATAAACAAAGCTGGCAACAATTCAAGATAATCAGGCTCATGATTTACCATTAAATGCAAGGACGCCAAGTCCCAAGTCGCTTTGTCGAATTATTGACGCCATAAAACTGAAGCTCTAGTGATAGCCGACAGAGCGCCTTATTCTTGGCAAATAATCGAACGACGGCTAACAACCAGATAGTCTGTTGAGAGACAAAAGAATATTTTCTAGCCTATTATCTAAATTATAGGCGGGCTAGAGGAAGAAGACAATGCTGGCTCCTACTCGCCTCCGTCTTATTTTAATTGCGTCGTCCCAAGAGCTGTATTGCGTTTTATGAACGTAATAACACCAGCTGAAGGAATCGTGTTATTGTCCTAAGCTCCTTTAGGTACGACAAGCATAAAATGTTTACTAATTAAGTGTAAACTATTGAGTTGGCTAGTTTAATAATGTATGTGAATCTACAAAGGTGGTGCGGCGATGTGGGTGCATGCACGTGGCGTCGACGTGGCCCTTTGTGCAAAGAAATCCAGTGGGCCTGACGCCGGCAACAAAGTGGTTTCATACACAAGGACGTATGCGCACCAAGCAACAGAGAAAATTAAATTACAGAGCTACACTTCGAATGTGAGCAAGATGTTTTGAAATGGTAATGCGAAAATCGTATTTTGAAATTGATAGCACCTAAAAAGTGTTCTAAAAATAAAGCTGCAAACCTATGTGCCAGTATGAAACTGTTTTCTGATTGAGTTAAATGTCGCTATACAGATATACAATACAAAATAAACACCGAACATTTAAATAACAGAAACAGGAATATATTTCAGCTTTCTGCCAATAAAGCAGCATTCTTTCCACTAACATATTTTTGCTGCTTATACCAATACAGGAAAAGCTGATAAACGTATCAACGGATTAATATGAAATATTGGCGAAAAGCAACATAAGTGAGAGGAAATATTGGCCGTTAGCTTCCTTCGGGGAAATCCGAGCAGGCGTTGTGCAACACAGTCGTATTATTATATCCAAAGTGCCTTTTATTCATATGATTTTTATCATAATACGTAACAAATAACAATTTGATGCTCTCCTTAGATTGCAGAAGCACGAAAATATGGAACTTTTCTCTTTAAAATATGAAATAACTGTCATTAACTAAACAACGACTAGATAAGAGACGTTTTCAGAAATTAATCACAGTTTGCTCTGCTTCTGCTTAGCAATTTTTTCATGTAGCTCTTGTTATTTCTAACTGACGGCACGGTTAGCGCAGTGGCTGAGCGATTAACTGCAATGCTGCGTGTCGCGATTTTGATTTCCGGCTGTTTGTGTATATAAGTTGAAATGTTTGTAAACGCACCCATACAGGTGATATTCGTAGTGCGGGACAACGATTTAAAAAAAACCTGTCTTGCATCATCAACAAAGCCGCATTATGTAATTTTTTGTACATTGTTGAATCCATGGCAAAACAATAGATTTCTACATTGATTTGGTAAATACCTAACCTACAACCTAATAGGTAGACAAAATACAGACAGACAGGCCTTGCGTGTCTAGATAAGGGTTTCTACAGTCAGGCAGTACCTGTCTACCTATACAAAAACGATAATTATCTATACAGATCATACTAGGTATCTGTCTGTATACAGGGTGAATTTTTCAAGGGGGCGCGGGGCGTGGCCAAATCCGAAACTATTTGGAATAACTAAAATTTCAAAGGAGACTCTGATACGATTTTGATGAAAAATAAAAAGAGATCCAATGGTGTCGTTTTAGTTTTCATTAAAATCAGTCCACTCTTTTGAATATTTTTCGTTATGCTTCATAGTTTCGGATTTAGCCACGCACCACTTGAAAATTTCACCCTTCATATAACCATAACCCATACAAGCGTTCACTAATTGAAGCCTAAATAATAAATCTAAAACATCGAAAGAGGTTATATTAAATACTTAAAACCTCAAAAATTTTCGAGAGCGTAGGCGTCATGGTGCGGTTTAAACTAAATATTCTGATTTCATGCTCCAGACATCCTATAAACAGCCACTTTTAACATTAAATCTAAAACCTTATTAATAATTTCGTGCTCAAACTTAGTTTTCGATATTTAACAACTTGTAAATTAAAATCAAGAGCGAAGATTATCGAGATTAAAGTTTAGTGAGTACTTATAAGTTATAACTTGTTGATGTAGTTTACTTCATTTTCACTTATTTCGAGAACTTGATTTAAGGCCGCGTGCTATCCAAAGCGATCGTTTGCTTTTATTTTGTTTAGCAAAATCAACGCGTCGGTGTTGTGCTGTCGCATTTAATGACCACCACGTGCACAATGATCGCGCGACCAATCGCTTTGGTTATCTTAGAAGTTCAGGGTTTATTTTAAATTCGATATTAAAATGATGTGATCAATTGCTTTTATTTTGACATTATATCAATAAATCAGTTACACGTATCTATCGCGATTTCTTTATCGTATTTAACTCACTATGCTCTTTTTTATTGCTCCCTACAACTAAAGTGATTCTCTTCGAAAGCATTTACTCAAAAAGTTTGATTACAAGTAGTCTGATTTCATAAATCCCTATCGCCGACCGAATCTGTGTCGTCTTGTCTTAAAGACACACAATAGTGCATAAGTAATGAAAGCCCAACCCTCATCGGCTGTACCCCAGTAACCCATTTTAGAGTTCTTAAGAGCACGTCACATGATACGAGTGACGCGTGCGCTTTGTGCCGCGTCTTGAAAGGAACTGAGATAGTCATCGCGGTTCTGTTCCATTCGGGATTCCGTTTCTAAATATGAAATGATATTCGATATCGTGGTCATATCGGATATGACAGACAATGTCAAGAGGGCCTCTATCTATCTTCAATTTGGGGAACAAAATGTCATTGGACGTTAGACTTAACTTTTTTAAATATAATATTATCTCATTGATGTTTGTTCACAAGCAATACTCAGTAGTAATACTGAGTATGAGGTCCTGGGTTCGACTCCCAGGCCGGTTAGTCATTTATTTAGGGTTTTTCCATCAGGAATATCCCGTAGCACCCATGGAGTCATGAAAGCCCAACGCTCATCGACTGGTACCCCAGTAACGCATTTGAGATGTATTAAGAGCGCGTCACATGACACGAGTAACGCGTGCGCTTTGTCTCGCGGCTTGAAAGGAACTGAGATATTCATCGCAGTTTTGTCCCATACGATATTCTGTTTGTAAATGTTACGGCTAAAAGCCGAAGTAAGGTTACAACTAGTTCTAGCCGGCTATACCTAGGTAGTTGTGTATCTTTTTTATTTGTAAGACATACCGATCAAATGGATTAGGTTAGCTTAGGTTAGAACTGTGACAAAACGCGCGCGAACCGAGCGAGCGCAGCGAGCGGTGCCGCGGCAGCCGGGAGCGCTGCATCCAAATTGGTTGCATTTTCTAACCGAAGATAAGTAGGATACATCTAAGTTTAACCGGCTGCACAGAGTTGTACCCGGCTAAAACTAGGTGAAGCCGCACTTTAGCTATTAGCCATAACATAAATATGACATGATATTCGATATTATGATATGACGGACTCTTTCAAGAAAAACTCTTTCTCTTCCTCAATTTGAGGAATAAAATTGAATTAAACAATTGAACTATTTTAAAATATACCGAGTAAAACTTCCATTTTACGGTGACCTAAACTAATGTTCAAAAAAATTTAATTTCGACTTTTATAAAAATAAAAATATTAGTAATAGCAGTCGTTTCCATATTTAACAATTCTGATTAAACCAATGTTTGTATTAAAATCCATCAAGTAAACTCTTATTGGATATTTGCGCAAAAACTGAAATAAACTTTCGTAAAACATATCATAATCGATTAAAAAGAAAAAAATAGGCCTGCCCGGGGAATGAGAAATGATTATTTTTCCCGAACAAGCAAATGAGTCAACAATATTCGTTCAATTAATCCATAAATAGCTCCACATCCCAAATGCACCTATACTTAAGAGACCTATCCAGCGGTTCCCGGTTTCAAACTCAACCCCATCACCTCCCTCGGGTGTCGTAAGAAGCTAAGGGGTTATCCCACGGAAATGGGTACCGGTATTTACCTACAGTAATAACATGAAATTGTGATCACTAAGCCGCCTGCTAAGTGTGATGATTATGGAAATTTTGCTCTACAGAAGCGGAAGAGGAGACTGAGTCCACCGTCTTTCTCTAAAGGACATTTTCGATCGAACTATGACTTTCAAAATAAAACCGCTCTGAGTTTTCCTCGCTAAACTTTCTCAAAGATGAAGTAAGTAATTAGGTAGGTATTGTTTGTCTAGGGTGTAGCATTTAGTTTCAAAACTAAAATACAATTTACTTTCAAAAATAAGTATAATATCTAATTTTCATGCAAAATAAATACAAATATTAGTACTGCTTGGTTATTTGGGATCGTGGCCATATTCGATTCTAACGCTGCCATCTTTTTTCGATACAATTTCAAAAATATTTACCGAAACTACACACGGCGACATTTCGTCAAGCTATACATTTCCAGAATATCCTGACCTCGCTTTGTATGATCTTCCCGTACAATGAGAGATCAGCGTATACTGGTTTAACATATCTTGATTGGTCGTCGTGTGCGCCTGACTATGTCATTTAAGCGCCAAAGGAACCAGCAACACTGAACTATTCAGTATTTAACGTTTCATTTATACAAATAAAATTCAATTATTATTTAAAAGTCCGTGTATTCCAGTCACATGCAAAATAAACATAAGTAACATCGTCGGCGGCTGCCTGACAGCTCCAGTTTACATCTTTGGCAAAACAGTGCCATTGCGATACCGTCAACTCGCCAACTGCTAGGGTGCCAGATAACAGCATGCCAAGCACAAAAGAAACTGGCCAGATAAAAATGAAACGACATAAAACATTTCAGAAAACTGCACTTCTAATATTTTTGCTTTTTAATTTGCTACACTGTCGCCCCCCCCCACGTTCGTTCGCTTTTTGTATTCCATTTTCAATTAAAAATGTTCTTTTCGGAATTTAAAATACCTGATTTTTTATCATTAGTTTATGAAGTTTTGTTATCGACGTTATTTCGATTTAAATTAATTGAATGCGACTGTTTAGGACTTAAGCAGTAATTACCTAATTATTGTGTAATTAGAATCCTAATTTGTAGTAGTTAAGTTAGACATTGACGTCAATACTTAAGAATAGTTGTTCCTAATGGATTATTAAATCTGTAGAACATACCCTTTAATTATGAAATAGTCAAACTGTACTTTAATTAATTAGGTAGTTAAAAATTAATTACAGTCTGGGCGACGAATCGAACCTTCAAAAAGCGTTTTATATAGGATCTACCTACAGTAAACAGTAGAAAGGTACCTACTGAAAAACTACTTCATTATAAGCAACAGTTGTATTTCAGAGGCAGACAAACCAACATATACACGCGAAGGTACTTGATGTAGATCTGTAGTAACGCACGGTGAAAATAAGCTGCAAATTTTCACACCCTCGCTTTTAATGGTCTGGTTAGCAATACAGACAGCAGAAAAAATTCGACTGACAAACACCGAAAATTATAATTTAAAAATGTTCAAATTATTTTCGCTAAAGTAACACGTTTCAAGTTCACGGTCGAAAAATGAAAGTAGTTTTTTCTAAGGTTTCTTAAGTAGATTTAAAGTATACTTCTCAGTTTCTCGCAAATAACGCAGAAACCGAGTGTACGAATAAATACGGGCCATCAATATAAAATCCAATCAGCGAGGTAAACATTTTTACCGACGGTACGATCTAATTTCGCGAGCCGCCACCTCCGTCGCCTCTCCACAATCCACAAAGTAGCGAAAGTGGCGCAAAGTGCGCCGCGCAGACAATCCGACCCATTGTTGTCTTTGATTTAGCCACCGCACTGCACCTAACCCGCTACGTACTGCACACGCAAAATAACAACCACATACACACTACATACATCATACTACCAACAGAAACTACCTTAAAATAAAGAGATCCCTTTGTCCTTTCATAATCATCCAGACGAACGAAATTAATAAAAAAACCAAATTCCAAATGGACCAAAAAATCACTCGAGATTAAACGACAAAAACGCCGGGACATTTTCATTTCATCACGACGTTCATATTAACTTAGAGAGCTACCTAAATATGCACGCAATTTTCATCCATTCCATTCCTAATGACTTTCACTGACACGGCGCAAAACCCCTCATTTTACACTTTGACGCGTTCACTTACGCCTAGTCCTGTCGCGATGACATTTTCCAATGGAAACTAAAATAAAACGAGAGCGAAAATGACAGTTTTGTTCTTTACAAATAAAGTCTAAATTCGAATGGAGGGGACCGCCGAGCAGGGTGACTTTTGTCTATTCTGGGTCTTCAAGGATAAAGTATAATTTGTGCCGGAAGTAATACAACGCAAGTCGACTCAGCTATTATCAAAATGGAACCGTGTTGTTTTCACATTACAGTAGTAAACAGCTTGGCAACGTGAGATAGTTGTGGTTCGTTTAGTTTGGTAGTTTCCGCAGTCGGATCGTTTTGTCTATCGGTAATACGAGACTCGGTTCGCACCTCTGAACAACAGAGCCTTACCTTTTTTCACACTTTATGAAAATACGTCTCTATGGAGTCAGCATGTGTGCCCGTGGTGTTAAGTTACGCATTATTCGTGTTGGCACAGCTACGGTGGGGAAACGGAAACGTAGTTAATTAATATTTGATGAATACGTAACTGAGTTACAAGTAGGCTTGTTTGAAAGTTACTAGAATATTTTCAAACTTTCTCTAGTAGTTTACGGAGTCTATCGGCAAGTTCAATTTCCCCAACATATTTCTATAAAATAATAATGAAGCTAGTCAGGAATACCTAACGCTGACCAATATTCGACGCGGGACCGTTGCGTGCCAGACATTCCCCGTCCAAGTATGAAATACGGAGTTGGAGAGACACCGGCTTATGTGACTACCTAGCTGCTATTATTAGGAAATTCTAAAACTAGCGTCATAATGTAGTGGAAGAACTTGATACACGAGCTTCTGGAACTATTTTATTTTACACTGAAAATTGTTTCACGCTAGCTGAAATAACAGCGTTAAATGTTCGAAAATTCTCGTTTAAAACTAGGCACTATTTTCGGCACGCTTAATTAATTTCAACGCCCAAAATATAGGTATTGTATTTTAGCGTACTAAGTCACACAACTCGTTCTGAACGAGACCACTAGATTTTAAGAGGATTACGCAGGAGGCTAATTCAAAATTGTAATATGGAATGATGGCCCAATTTCGTCCCCATTTTACGGCAAGGGTGGTTGGTAAAAAGCAGTATCGCCCGAGGTGATCCTGTCATGTGGGAGACATTCCCCTTTCCCGGGTTTCTCTACTTGTTCAACATGCTTTCACACTTTTGGGCATCCGAAACGGCAGGGGAAAACCTCGGCCTATGAGAAAAGTTTATGAATTCAACAAATGTTTACTGTACTGAGAAAATATTTCATTTGGAGTTACTGGCATTGTATTATTGTTGTATTTAGACTAACAATGACGGATTTGGAGTTCAACCCTTTATTATACAACACGGATTTTACCAGATAACTTGTTTTTGAAAGTATATATTGTAACCCTGTATATTCTTATAATTAAGGTGCAAAATAATGAACCGGAAAACAGTACATTGTGAAACTTGGGCCGTAAAATTACTTAACTTTTGATATGCAAACTGAAAATACTGTTTGGTAATATGAAACAAAACCTTTGTGGAACAGAAAACAAAGAGAGAAACTAGATATTATTGCGTATGAAAATAACATAATAATATTTTTCCTTTATGTAAAATTGTTACTACAATAAGGTTGATGTGAGCCAAATATTTTTTGCTACGCTCTTGAGAAATCAGACAAGATATACAGTCATGTGCACACAGTGTGAAATAAGGTTTTGTTCGGAAATAATGTTTTGATATTGCACTGTAATATTGTCCTATTATTTTCATGATAATGTTGTGTGAAGTTAACAATTTCATATTTTTTGACTTTATAATATTTTCTTTCTTCATTATATCTAATGTAAAAATTTTATACACGTGTTTTGAAAAATGTATAAAATTTTCCTCTTAGCGTGAGACCCATTTAATTTTCTTTTTGGTTTAATACCATCAGATTCTTTCGAGGAAAAACTGTGTTGGTTTTTACGCGGTAACAAAAACATTGGGTCTGCAAGAGATTTTTTTTTTTTAACAAACTTCTTGCCATTAGTACACAACACACAACCTAAAAAAACCAAAACATTTGCATAATATCAAGAAAATTGTTTGAACTTCGATGTAAGAATTAATCCAGCAAACCATTTACAAGGTATAATTGTTACAATACAAACAACGTTGCGTACAGTGCTGATTAATTAATCAAATTGAATTTCTTTGTTATTCAAATATTAACCTAGCTAGTCATTCCTTGTGGAAACATAAATAAAGATGATTGTTAACAAATTCTGTGTAATTAATTGAAGTAATACTATAATTTGGGTTGCGTATCTACATAAGTAACTTAAATGGGACAGCTCTATTCTGTCATCGTTGATCCATCGCAATTAGTGGTATTTGTCAAATTAACAAATAACTTTATTAATTTGATATTGAACAACAGGTACAGGAATTTTCAGAATTTATTTACGAGAGAATTTAAAATTGTAACTTTTTTGACGTGACAACGTCTTATAATTCGATGGAGCCGGCTGCACGCACGAAAAAACATGACGTATGAAGCGTTACCTCGCTCTGAGGCGTTCCATAAAAGAATTGCTCAACGCACATTCATTTTTTGAAAAATGCAACCATTCCATCAGTATTTTCTTATGACGTTGTCACGTTCGACTATCGTCAGTAAACCGACTTTACAGACAACCGACTTTTTTTTTAAAAAA
The DNA here is from genome assembly GCA_963082995.1 of Noctua comes. Classification (NCBI taxonomy): domain Eukaryota; kingdom Metazoa; phylum Arthropoda; class Insecta; order Lepidoptera; family Noctuidae; genus Noctua; species Noctua comes. The sequence goes on along the minus strand of OY720279.1, from coordinate 9,760,656 downwards.
AAAGGTCTCTCACTTGTTGATAATTTATAATAATATTTCACAAAGGTTCCTTATTCCTAGCCTGGATTTTCATACGTAGAATACAACATAGCGATTGAGGTCAATTTATGACCTTTGAGCTTAACAGAAACGTTTGAAACGAAAGCATTCTCAAAAACCACCACAAGCATTAATTTCCAAGATAGTGTCTCTGAATGTTTAATTATGTCTGGCACCAACTAGCTGCTATGAAGATGTATAAGCTAATGGCATTGTAGATAATGTCTATCTAAATAAATAAATGGTCTATCGAATTTAAAACAAATAGAAAAATTGTCTTATTTAATGACTTGTTCTTCCTTTATTAATTTTTTTCTCATATAATTTACATTTTTTTAAACAATAATTATAAAACATTTAAAATAGAGTTTTTATTTCCTTTATTTATTCCTCTTACAAGTAATTTTACATTGTTAAATATTTTGTAAAACAGAAGCACAAAAACATTTAAAAATATAAAAATAATATCGGAAACAGATTCCGAGTTTTTATTATTACGAGCCTGTGTTGTATCCCACTACAGCTCAAAGACTTCCGTTCCATCTTTCCATTTTTCTGATTGAGCCAAATCCGCTCATAGGCACCTGAAGTACTATGAGCGCAACTCATCACATCAACTCCTTCTGGGCCTACCGTACGGCCGATATGTAAGCTACTTTCACCTGATTCTGACTCTGAATTAAACAGAAATATAATTATGTATTTGCGGCGTGAAATGTTTCACACAATAACCTAACCCTATCGTGCGTACTTCAAAACAAAACAACAACGAAACAGAATAGGTTCAAGAATTCAAGTAATCCTATTAATCATCTTTGAAATTCAATACATTGACACGTTACCGAGCGCAGAGAGTGGGGTCGGCCGTTATCGACATTCCATGGATTTTATGATGTTTCAGTTTCTATAGACAGGCATGGGAGGCGGGGGATAGTTGGAATATCACTTAGCTATTCGGATATGCAGATCGGCAATCGGTATGCCGTCTCCGACGCTATTGGTTTGTACACACCGCAGTTTGTTAGCGTTCACGATACGGTGTTTGTGTAGCTTGGTGCTTGAATTATTCATAATCAAAACTATTGTAACATATTTCGGATTCAAATAAACGATAAATTGTCAAATAACCTCATGGTTAAGAAATGATACACAGCATCTCAGCCATTTGAGTTGCAATACGAGTCTTCCCGTTAGACTTTTTGAGAAAAAATTTCTTGTAAGGAAATAAAATTAAGTTAATACTTGAACAAATTAGAATCAATTCGCTTTGACCGTCGCGGTCGGAATACAGAAAGCTCCCATTGCGCTTGCCGAAAGGATTGTTTCAATAAGATACGTTATTATCGATTGCAGTACTGTCAATATTTGTATATTTATAATAATTATGTTCAATACGGTGTGATTAAAAAAAAAAATGTTTGAAATATGACTTAAACCCAAGAGCTTGATTATGATTACAGAGGGGGTTTGTATAAAGCTCATATTCAGCAGATGTTTACAGATTTCAAAGATAGGTGTCAAATAATTTATCGAACTTCAAGTAACCTTGCAATGAACTCGAATTAATTCACGTTAAACGCCAAAATTCATGTTTCACTGATGTTATTTATTTCAATTATGCTAGTAAATTAATTTACTAAGTCTGTATGTGATGTAAACATTATTTTAATTAATTATGGTTACCGACATCTGATCGTGTGGATTTACATTAGAAATTATAAAATTAGAAGACAGATCATAATTATTTTAAATATTGTTGAAAAATCTTGCAGCTTTGTAAAAACTATTTAAGGACTACTAAAGACGAACATAATACTTTTTATTTTAAAAAAATATATAGAAGACGTAATAAAATCAAAACCCATTCCTCCATGGTTGTTTTTTAAGGGAGTTAGTGGAGGAAAAATCTAATATAATAATATGCAGTTCAAAGGAAATACCGACGAGGAATAGTAATACTTTCGAGTACTTTATGGATTTAAGCGTCACATTTTTAAGGCGACAAAACGTGACCAGCATCTGTGAGGGGCCATTGTTCGGTTTCAACCAGTAGACCAGAATTTTATAAGTTTTTTTTTCTTCTACATAAAAGCGAATTCACTTATTTGAGTTACTGCTACGTAATAAATTCAGGGTGGGGAGAGGAGAGCTAATAAAAGAAGATAACAATGAGCAAAGCCTTCCGTTTGTTGATTAAGTGACTTGTGAACCAAGTGGGTGCCTGCTCATTTACAGATAAATCGAAGAGAAGATTTCTTTTGAAAATTCGAAGAGTAAAAATTCGTTGAACGACCTGCAAATTTGCAGGTCGTTCAACGAATTTTTTTTACTTTTAGAACTAGCGAATTTAAGTGCATCAATAAAAACAAATTGTATCGCACTTTAAGATCATAAAAAGAACGAAAGAGTCCCATTTGACGGAGATACTTAAAGTTGAAAGGTCGTATTACTGTTGGTCTACACAAACTGTGCCTATGTTTAATACTAGTCCGAAATTAATTGTCTAGATCGATCTGTGTCTGAATACTGGGTTACTAAAGAGCGCTGGGCCTGAATCGTACATAACTTATCCCTTTTAATCCTATTGTCCTTTAATTAAATTAGTTTTTTGCCTTCTTGATTTACAGACACGATTAACAATCCTAATTTGGGACGCCGTCCATTTTTATAAAGGCACAGATTTTTATACAGACCTACATATTTGAATGACCGTTTGTTCTGAAGCCTTTATGAAGAATTTATTTCGAACAGTTTTTCAATACATGACGTTATTTAAAAATCGATTGGGAACTACTAATAAAATACCTTGGCATCATAAGAATTGGTTTTGATCCTTCTAATTATTTAAATAATTATTCACTACAAAAAATGTAGGTCAAAATACTTAATAACATCTTTTGATACTTATAACTATAACCTATTAGACCTATATGAACGAAATTGATTTATGAATCTTCACTGAGTCTTAATTAACACCCGTAGTTTAAGTCGTGGATTGAACTTAAGTCGGACTAGACACGCCTACTTTTCACCCCATAAGTCATATTGACAGCTACAGTTTGTTTATAATTTGACATAAACGCCCACTTTTCAAGGGTTTTGTAGTACAAGAATCTTTTGGCGCTCGAATGAAGCTGACAGGGGGGCGCTGTTGGTAAACCTTTTGTTAATTGTTTTGTAAAAAATATTGAGAAAAGAAAGAGATAGCTGCGTTAGTTCCGATGTTTGCCCGCGCCAGAAGATCCTTGAAAGCTACCTTGTGGGTGACATATGTACCTACTGAAATCCAAGTGAATCGACGTGTGTAAAATTGTTTTCTTGTAACAATGTCGGTTATGTAGGATACGATATGCCATACAATTATTTATCGCGACCCGATGCCGACAACCCGTTAGAATGTGACATCAATATACAGTTCCAAAGACACTTTCGATTTCAGAAGGAAACCGTACAAAAATTGGAAAGCCATGCGAGAGGTCTTTGCCCAGCAGTAGGACATAGAGGGCTGATATAAAATAAAATAGGGAAGCTACTGTAAAAGAAAACGCGGTTCGTTTTTGGTTCCAACGTTTTCGTTCTAGAAATTTAGACCTACAGCCCGTGGGCGGCCCTTGTTGATAAAAACTATTTTCCGTCGCCTTTAATTTCGAAGCCAGCTAGTATGTAGTCGGGATTATTAATCAATGATTATTAATATTGCGAGCACTTGCAAATATCCGTGGTAAATATATATAAAGCACGGTTTCTTTTTCAAATCGGTAGGTATTGGTATCGGTAGGTGTTCATTATCGTGGGATTGTATGAATTAGCAATCAAGATCGCGTAAATAATTATATTAGTGACAAATGATCGTAATATGGAGTACCGTACACATAAAAGATGAATACAAGCTTAATTCACGTGATATCTCAAAAGCATGAGAAAACTAACGAACCATTTTGAATCTCAGACAAAATGGTGCGAATGGTGCTTATGAGCGAGCTTGCCCATACTCGTGTTGTTTTGTTTATACCTACGATACCACAAAGTCGCTCTCATCATCTATCTATACTTAAAAACATCATCAAGAGTCAAATAGGCCTTCGAAACTCACGTAGACGGGCCATGGCGCGCAGTGTTACGCAGGGCGTGCAGGGCGCATTTACCTATTAGTAAGTATGTAGAATATTTCTGAGGTAGTCGTGTCTGTAAATATATGTGAAAACCCGATTTTCGCGTTGGCTCGTGATACAACATCATCATCATCATCATTTCAGCCGAAAGACGTCCACTGCTGGACATAGGCCTCCCCCAACAGTCGCCATATTGACTCGTGATACGCGACACTGATATTAAATATTATGTAAAAGTATTATGTCTATATAGATTCCTAATGAATCATTTGATTGTCGCCACCGGTGTCCAATCTCGAACCAAGTTATCAATATTTCACATAAATGTAATGTAATTGATATGAAAATGAACAAGTTATAAGTAAGTACATGTAAGAAAAACGCGAGTGTGTCTGTATTGCTCAAATAAAATGAAATACTTACACAAACTATTATTTATTACCTATTCAACTTTAAAAGTAAAAGCTTACACATAAATCTTACATAACTATTATAAATGCGAAAGTTTGGATGAATAGATGTTTGTTACTCAATCGCCAGAACGGCTGAACAGATCTGGATGAAACTTGGTACAGAGATATATTATAGTCTGGTATAGCACATAGATAACTTATTATCCCAGAAGTAAGATCCCGTGGGCAATGCCCGAACTCCACGCGGGCGAAGCCGCAGGCATAAAATACTTGCCAATAAAGCGATGGTAGGGTGACTTACCCGTGTTACTACCAATCTTTCTACCTGTAGTAATACGGGTAATCCCATTGCCTTTGCGGTACTATCGCAGTAGTATATAGATTGTAAATAGAAGGAGAAAGAAAAAAATACAAATTTGATGCAACCAACTTGGATGTAGCGCTCGTCAGCCGCTGTTGTGGCCAGTTTCTGTTATATTGCAATAATAAAACAATCAAATCGAATTCTTATTCGCCGTTGCGTTTAGTAGTTTAGCCGGTTTATCTTAGGTTTGTTTTCATATGATACGAGAAAGGACAGGTGTAAGCTAAACATGAGTAGCAGGCGGCTTGCTACTGCTAAACGGAGGAAGAGAAGGGCCGATATGAAACACACCATTATGTTGGGTGACCACAACCATGTCATCCGCACAAACTCATTCTGCAGAGTAATGATGAGCGATAACGAATCCAAAGAAATTCAAGGCTACTCGGTCCATCGTCCAACTGAATTCTTCCCTCAACTCTGGACGACCGGAACCTTCTAATCTCAGGAATTGCTGGTTCCAATTGAAAAAATCTTTTAGTGTTGGATAACCCTTTTGTTGAGGAATAGGAGCGGCGCATTAAAAATTTTTGCGAAAACGGGTTTTTTTTTAAATATAATAATCGCGGACGAAGGTCGCGGGCAACAGCTAGTATGTTTATTATTGTGTGATGATCATTTTTGTATTTTTGCTCTCTCGTTGGTCAAATAGTCATAAGCGCAATTGCACGGTGTGAGGTTATGGGTTCGATCCCCATGCATGCAGTGTTGTTGGGTTTTACTAACCTAGAGATTGGATCCAGTCTTACGTAGTCCTACGTGAATGAAAATGAAAAATTTCCTTTGTTTTTCTATTTCTATAAATGTGTAATTTAGATATTTTTTATACGTGATACTACTTTTAAATAAAATAAAAACCAGTTGGCTTGTATAATAATAATTTAATTTATTTTTTCGGCCTCGTCCCTTGTAACCTCACTGAATCGAAGTAGTTGGGCGGCACTCAAACGTTCGAGTTTTGCCTTTTGATACGCTTCTTCTGCTGCCTTCACCACCACTTCTGCTTCTCCATTTTCAGCAGATGTAACTCCTCCTCTCGTTCCTCATTCCGTTTTAAATTTTTCGCCCGTACCTCCTTTATTATAACTTGGGCGCGAACATATGTTAGTAATAATTTGCTAAGTACAAGCACCTTCAAAAAACACTAATGAGAATATAAAAAATAAAATGCTTCGAATGAATACAAATAGAGTATTGGTGCCATACACAGATAATTTAACTTTCTGATGTACTGTAACGTGTAGAGATGAACTGAAAATCATTTGATCAACCCTACCAATAAACTGCGAGTTTGCTGACGCCAAGTCAGTCGAGTTATTTTCAGGTGGCCCTTGAGCCACCGGTACCGGTACCACTTCTACCGGACGAAATTCCAGAACTGAAAAAAGAAAGTAAATATTTTTAATAATCTATTCATATATTCGTTAATACAAATAATAGAATCAATAAAATTACTAGACTATAGGTGTACCGTCAGCAGGAGTTTCACTTGGCATAGTGTCACAGTCCATTGCGAACCTCGATTTCAAATCGGTGGAGGCCGGCAGCGCATCTTTCACTCCTTCGAGATCTGAGGACGCGGGGCCAGGATAGGGGCCACCCCCAGTCCTCATTCTTTCTTTTTTTTCTAAATTAAGAGTGGTCTTTTTCTTAGCCTTAATATTGGACCAGCACCTTTATAACTGAGATTCGGTTCTCTATAAAAAGAAAAGATTGCCGTTCATTACGATCATCAAACATAGACCAGGTATTAAAACAGCATACATGTTATTTGGTACTTACGCGCTAGTTAAATACTGAGTTATACTCTTGGGTTAGGCGAGCCCACAGCACATTTTGTCGCTGATGAGCTGCCCGGCAACGTCGTATTTTGAAGGAGCTTGTACTTGCGGACAAGTTCCTGTCTTGACTTTTCACCATCCGAAAAGAAAATTCTTGATGCCATTATTTTAAGTGAAAATCTTAGAAATGAACCACGAAAAAATAAATATTTATTTTCAAGTAAATCCGTTTGTTCTTTGACAAATGATGTCAACCAAGAGCATTCGGTAGAACAACGATTTAAGACTTCTCTAGCATTGTGACGTATTTTAATATAACATTTTTAGCATACAAAGCAGCTTGCAACCTTCATGCAAAATACTTATTTTGGGTTTGAAATGGACAGCATGTTTTGGAGGTAGATTAAGGTGAGTACTCATCTGAGCAATTAAACGTATTGTAACATTGGTTGGTAAATTGAGGAATGATATAATACTGCAAGGTTGCGGTTGAAAAGGAGATGTAGAGACAAAAAATTAAAAGAATATGTTTGGATGATGGTCTTGTTGAGAGGACGAGTAAAAGGCGACTAACAAAACCCGAAAGAGAACACCTTAGAAGGACAAAAATTATTGGTATTGTTCTTAAAAAAGGTCAGGTGGCAGTGCTCGCGACCTGCGTGCGTGTATGACCAGATGTATGAACGTGAACGAAGCAAAAGGAGTAATCCGGTGGGGTTCGTTAGTGACTGTTCTTACTGTGTGGCATTTAGGTACTCTTCGTTGATATGTTGGATTTGCAAGTCGCGTGTGCTGCAATTTAATTTAATATTAAAAAAAAAACACTGAGCGAATTAGGAGAAGTAACGACCAGCACGACCCCTAAGTCCACGCACCTCTTTCCATGTTGCACGATTTGCCCGCGCTCGTGTTTTTGCTCGATGAAATGTTACACAAGTTGCTTGTTTCTTAGCAAATCAAGTTTTAACAAAGTGTCAAGCGGGTCGATGTCTTGTTGCAAATGCAAGCTCTAGCTAGTCTGTCCTCACCTTTTGAACATCATTGAGTGGGTGTTGCTGATATCGTGGTGGGCGTTCCTCACCTGTTGCCATGACAACAAATGTCGACTTAAGTTCAAAAATGGACTAAGTCGGCGTTCTGGAATATGGGTGTTAATCTAATCAAGCGTAGAATGAAATATGCACTTGAGTAAAACATAATTATGAAAGTCACTATACAATAAAATCTTCCTATTATAAAACGATTTATCAGAATCAACTCTGAACTTAACCCTATAATGCCAGCATTACTTTTCAATAAACATTCCGTCTGCATTGGATCCCGTTCCATGAATTGGTATTTAAAACGAGATAGGTTCTTGCGAACGGCGCAGCAGTGATCCGTTGGCAATCGGTAGCTAATCTTTGTTTAATTTCAATTAACGCTCTCCATCTCCGCTCGGGGCAGTGTCCACAGGGTTATTTTAGTTTTCAGAGTATTTTTTTTCCTTTTGTTATTCGACAAATATTAAAATTGATGTTGGTGATACTGTTGTTGAATGTAAAACGTTTCAGTATGTTATAATAATGAAGTATATGTCATTGTTTTAACAGTTTAATGTAACTTGATTATGCAAAATGATATAAGAGTCATATTGCTATGATCACTTGAGGTACAGATTGGTGAGCTCATTTTGTTTACCTACTCGACCCGTCACAATATATATTATGTTGTTATAAGTAAACAGGAAAAGAAGCCACCTATTCTTATTATATCTTGTCATAATCCCTTACTCGACATATACAAGCTTTCTTAGGCAACATAAACAAAAATAGACAAGACTAATGGTAAACAAATACATTAAATTATTTTTGATATAAGTGTCATTACATAATATTTTTTAGTAATTATTTGTTTGCCTTATTTATACTATAGCTACTTTTATAATAATTAAAAGTTAGGGTATCAATAGTTACAAAAAAAAGACTAATTTATATAAAATAAACTAACTAAATCCTAGAATTATATTTTTTTATTTAAGTACTAACGGTAGTAACACGGGCAATTTATTTTTCCCTCCTTACAACCTTATACTGGAGTAGTAGGTAGGGCAATCAAAATTAACGGTATTACTACTGGTAGTAAGATTGGTAGTAACTAGGGCAACAAAGGGCTAATTCTTTGGCCAATGAAAGTGCCAACCCTTTCGCGGCGGTAAGACCCCTCTTTGAGGAGTGGCTGGATAGGCGTCACGGCGTCCTGACCTACCGCATGACGCAGGTCCTCACCGGACACGGAAGCTTCGGGAGGTACCTGTGTCTGATGGGGAAGGAGGAAACGCCTGGGTGTCACCACTGCGAGGACCGCCCGGAGGACACGGTGGAGCATACGGTGCAGGACTGCCCTGCTTGGGCAGGGCACCGCCGTGTCCTCACGGCGGCGATAGGCGGAGACCTCTCGCGCCCGGCATTGGTCGAGGCCATGCTGCGGGGCGAGACGGAGTGGGAAGCGGTCGCCTCCTTCTGCGAAGCAGTCATGCTCGCGAAAGAGGAGGCGGGCCGCGTGAGGGAGAGGACAGCGTCCTCCCTCCACACCAGCCGCAGTGGTAGACGCCCACGGCGCCGGACGTCGGCAGACGATCTCCGGCCACCGTAGGCGCGGGCATGCGGGCGGCGAGTAATGGGCGACTCGCTGTCCGACCATGGACCATGCCCGGGTCGACGGCGCGTTGTGTTCCACGCGCCTCAAAGAGTGTCAGCATAATGACGGGGCCCCCCTCTAGAGGGCCAAAGCCTGCCGGGGTCGCGGGACTCATAGAATTACCGTGACCCTGGAACATAAAGGGCTACTGAAGGACACCGTGGATTTTAGTCAGTACAAGTCTGACAGTCCCTCCCACTCTGCCCTGGGTGGGAGGACTCATTTGATGATTTTACCACGATAAAAAAAAAAAGTGCCAACCCTTTCTGGTCACGATAAAAGTTAAATTAGATTTCAGACAAAATTATGGAGGGGTGAGTATCTTAGGCAGATTACACGAGTGGGTGATATGTAATATGCAAACAAAAATTGGAATCCTTTGTACAGGCTCAAATACAAACAAAACGTAAACTTATTTGAGATAATGTAAACGAAGAATCTGCGCAAGAACAGATAACGCTGTATCCGTACTTTGTATCAATAAATGAAGTCCCTTTATTATGTTAAGTGATTTCTGGAATGACTATGAACAATCGAACAAAAAGGAATTGTTTCTTGATTAAAATGGCGTTCGTTGAATGGATGTTGACAAGTTTTTCGCCTTTGTAACTCGTGAATTACTGAAAGTGCATGAAACTTTTTATTCAATTTATTGTATATTGTAATTGAAAAAGGTCATTATATTTCTTTTAAATTGTGCAAAATTAAACCGTTATCCGTTCAGTGATAATTGAATGGTTGATAAAAACCGAAAATATGTTTTTAATTTCTTGTTATAAATTAAGTTTAAAAAGCTTTGAAATAGTATACAAAACTGTGTTGCTTTTTCTTATTCGTCATTTTTCGATTTGATTGCGCTGACTTGTAATAAGCAATTTACTTGTATATTATTTAACTGTTACTATTATTTCAATTAAAGACCTTATATAAAGTACCTTACATTTTCTTCACGTAAAAGTATGTAAATGGTAATAATATCATAGAGCTGAATTCATCATCTTCTACCTAGCCTTTTCCCAACTATGTTAGTTCGGCTTCCAGTCTAACCGGATGCAGCTGAATACCCGTATTTTACATGGAGCGACTGCCTATCTGACCTCCACAACCCAGTTAGTACTGGGTAAACCGATACCCCTTGGTGAGACTGGTTGTCAGACTTTTTAGGCCACTGACTACCTGTAACGACTGTCAAAGATCTACATATGAGAGCCGGGACCAACGGCTTAAAGTGCTTTCCGAAGCACGGAGGAAACTCGGTATGTAATGGGCGGTCATCCATCCACAGGCCAACCTAGGTAAGCACGGCTTAGCCTAAAGATCGATCCGAGCGGCTGCTTATTTAGCCACGAGTGCATCAGGAAGTTCTTCAGAGGGTGCCCCCGCGAAATCTGCGATTCTTTTGCGCATACATTACATTGTTGGAGTCCGATTACTCTAAGATCTCTAATATTCTTTCAGAGGGGTTTGTGAAAGACATATTTGCCAAATTCCAAAAAGAAACCAGAAAAATGATCAATAATCGCAAAAAAGCACGTAAAATAGAAAATATGGCCGTTTGTCCACCATCATAGAGCTGAATTAAGTCCACATAATTCCCCGCCAGAATGCCTTAGCCGTCAGAATTTCTCTGCAGGGTACCAACACACGTGTACCTACAGACGATACTAACTATACTAAATTACACCCTGTAGCCGGACGGCACGCAATCATCGCACACCCGTCTGTTTTAGCTCATTAGCTCGATATCGCCAGGATCGGATTTTGAAACGGTCTATTAGAAGTTTTCTTATTAGAAGTTCCCCTATTACGACTCGTCTAGATGTAGAAAATCGCGATCGATAAAAATCAAAGAGAAAATTCGAGTTCTTCGTGTATGTGTGTAGTTTTTATGGCCCATGTTGCCTGATGTGCTGAGAAATGAATTGAGAAACATGTTGAGCTTGTGTTAAGTCATGTCTTAGACAGGGTATTTAAAAAAAAACAAAACATAACACCACGTCTGTAATTACCGAAGGTTTAGGCAGAGGTGCACCTACCTAAAAGTTCACCAATATTTCACTAGTTCTGTTTAAGCCCCATTAAGTAGAAGACGAATAAAAATATGATTTAATAAATTTTATAAGGGCTGGTTCAAAAAAATCTTAATTGGTCTGCAAAAAACTTAAATAATTGATTTTAAAATTATGTGGAAACATTACTATAATTGCTTACGAAGCTTAACTCTTACTTTGAATATTAATTTAATTCACAGACTGTTACGATCTTTCACGAAATAATAATAACTGAGAATGTGTAAAGTAATTAATTCCAAATCGGTTCATCACAGGCTTATGTTCTAAATTAAATTGATTCCACTTAGTCACACTTAGTTTATAGATGCGACATAGCCTAAGTTTATTCCAGTCTAGCAAGGTCAAGTCTAAATACTGTTCTTAGATTAGTTACACTACGGCTGAAGTAAACGAACCTTCACATCAACGACTTTGAGGGGTACATTGTACAGTTTATAGCACCAACAGTACATACTTACTTGAGTTTAAAGTCTCCTGATAATAAAGTTTAAACAAAATTTTGTTTAAATTTCACAGTAGATAGGCGACGTTTATGCATTTTGTTTTAACGATCACTAAAAATTTGTGATCCGTGAAATAGAAAGCGCTGAAATGATCGGCCGTTAATGATAAAATGTTCCTATTTTTGCGATATTCAGGAATTAATAGTGAATCGGTGGTTCCTGCCACGTCAACGTCTCGCGGTCTAGACTGCTAATTAAAATCAAACAACGGAAATAATTATGTTGGTACCCACCCGGTCTATACATTAGTCAAGTTTATATCTATTACATGAAACTCAGACCAGCAAATTGAGGAAGTGATCTTTGATATTTTCGTCGGCTTATCTATACTAATATATTTATTAATATTATAAAGCTGAAGAGTTTGTTTGTTTGGTTGAACGCGCTAATCTCAGGAACTACTAGTTCTAATTAAAAAAATATTTAGTGTTGGATAGCCCATTTATTGAGGAAAGCTATAGGCTATATAACATCACGCTACGACCAATCGGAGCGGAGCATTAATGAAAAATGTTGCAAAAACGGGGAAAGTTTTTTCTTTTTGAGAGCTTCTGTTGCGTGCGCTGCGTAAATGGTTAAAGTTACGCAACAATCATGTATGACGGAATTGTTCCACTTAAAAAATCTAGAAAGAGGTCTGCACTAGAACATGTCTAACTTTTAAGGTTGACACACAATAACCTCTTTTATGGCAATCAAATCTCTCTAACCCTCTCTCTCTCTTATGTGATGCAGACGAAGTTGCGCGGGTCAGCTAGTCTTTAATAAGCATATATCCTTCTTACCATGACCAAAACAAAACAAATATCTAAAATCCTTATTAGGTTACTTGTTTGTTTATCTTCCGGACTCAAAAAACGCTGCAAACTTTCGTAAGTTATATGAGAAAAGATAAAAGCGTCCTTACGCGTATTTTTTTACTCTGTGTGAAATTCTTTCTTTCCAAACTAAAGTGGGTCAGGTAAATGTAAAGTGGAAGCTATTCTTTCAAGGTCCCTCCGGGTAAAGTTGCAGACGGTTTCAACGAAGAAATTCTACGTACACGCAGTCATGTATGTAGATTTTCTTTGATAATGTTAACAGCTTATTTTGTTATGCTGCGTCTTGTTTACGGTCTGTCCGACTTACAGTCAACCTATTCATAATGTGGGCTGAAGTTTTAGTAGCTCAAAATAATATTACTGTCGACTAACACATTCAGACATTTATTTTTGTATTTTTTTTATTTTAGTATTTTTTTTTTATTGTATCTTTCGAACCATTTGAAGATTAAAAATAATTAAAGATAGAAGATTAAAGCAGCTGAGCTCACTATTATAAAGATTGACACAGATTGGCCTCTAAGCACATCAACATAAAGATCATAGGTAACAAAACTAATCCTATTACTGATAAGAATCTTATTCGCGATGTTCATCAAGAGCTAACACTCATAATCTACGTGGATACAGGCACATGTATCGTTAATGTTGAAGGGTAGGGTTCAACGAACATATTAAATCGTTAAGTGTTTTGATAAACACAGACATGGAGGGTAGCGATGATGCGATTCGCAGTTGGGAATTTGGTAAATCATCCTCGATGGGGAAGCACGAGGCACGTACTCAGATTTGAATCGTGAGGTACACCTTATCTAGGTATAAAACAGGATTAAAGTTAGGTTTTGTTTAACAGTTTCCAGTTTTTATGGCCCCTAAAATAAACTTGTTTGTAAACTGATATTAAAGTTCAATTTATAGAGGTATGAATATTATAGTTAGTTTCGATTTCTATCGCTTGAATTGTTTGTAGATATTTATCTAGAATACTCTAAATGATTAACCTTGAAGTTCAAGAATAATTGTGGCAAGGGAATACGGCACACTACCTTTTTACCCGTGGAAAGACTTCGGATAGGCCAACAAAAAATATTCAATCGCAATATTCATGACTCCTCGATTGTATTCGTGATTTGAATGCAAATTGAAGGAATCTCATTTGAACCGAAAATTATATTGAAGTTGTTTCGCAAACACCGGAGCGGCAGGTAATTTAATTAAATGTGTGAACACTGATTACAGGAAGCAGTTTACATAAAATTAGGCGGTTTTAATGTGTATTTCGATATTCTAATGACGAATCTAAAGTGTCGTTGCAACGGACGGGAGGTCCCGAATGTACGGCTTCGTTCCCGAATTAGCTATCAGACGGGCGACGACAAAGAGCTGACGGCTTATCTGGCGGATTTAGATGAACTGAACCCTTGGCGACTATACAAAATAATAGCCGGCTCGATAGCGTCATTGTTTGAGCATGAAATTAAAATTGAACGGGGTTCACACGTGCGCACGGCTGAGATAAGGGGTTGTACCGGCCTGCAATCGATTCGCGACTACTGTTTGCCCTGCACGTTGATTTACTTAAGGGGTTTGCTCTTTTCTTTATTTGATCTAACAACTACTCTTATGCTTTTGTTCGGTATATTATTGAAGCATTGTTTGTTGAGTTCGGATTTACCAATGAGTAGGTAAACTGAGGGCTACTTGTATGTACTGAGTATTGTTTCTCTTTTATGTACCTTCTGCATCAGTTGGTACCTAAGTATAAACTGTGCAAACATTGTTCGTAGGATTATTACAATCCGAAACTAATTAAAGGATACTCGAATCCTTTTTAATCTTGACGGGTACCCCTGACCCCTCTGTTTTATTTTTACTTTGGGGAACCTGTTCGTTAACCACATGGTTTAGGGTTAGATATATCCATACGCAAAATACTCTCTTTGGACGTGGAGTTGCGGATATCCAATACATCCACAGGGTTATATATTTTACAACACTGTGAGTTCCTAATAGGGCCGTTGCGCTGAATATCCATACACTTTGACAATTTTTTCGTAACAATACTGAGTTTGCACCTTTTACGGTGAAATCTATTTTTTTCAAAACTTTTTTCCATTGTACTGTCAGTAGTTTCCCAATGCATTAACCTACTTACAACACAAACCGACCTCATGGCACTAGGTACTAAATCTTTAAATGAATATGTTTCGAAACCAAACATAAATTACACCAGCCCTGTATTCATGGACTGCAATCATAACAGTAATAATCCAGCCGACATGCAACTGTGTGCATATCAAATCAATTTACAAACAATGCTCTGCTATAACGTGTCTATCCTAAAATTAGATCTATTAGGGGGATTTGGCTGTCTACCTAAACGCATTATGATCCTACATATATTCGATTATTTACCTATTAACGTAGTTGTGCGGTTCATGTTGGTGCAATTTAATTTATCGATACAAGCGGGTATTGTGTGCTTTGCAACTGTGCAACACTGGCCGTTTCTGCTGAGTTTCTGCCGGTATTTGTGTTCCCCTTCGGATATGAGATAGTGCTGATGATTTAATTAATTGAATATTGGTGTCAATATCGGGTTTTGGATTTTGCAGTGTGTCCCATACATCTCCATAGACTTACTAGTCTACGCTCACTATGGAAATGTCTAGGATCGTCATATTTGGAAAGACCAAGCAATTCGAAAGTGCTCAAAACGAGACGTGCAAAATACGAACGTGGGATTTGAAAAAGCTCTATCAGAAGTGGGCTCAGACTGATTGCTAACCCATCGCTTACTGCGTCGGAATCTAAAATCCATTTTGCTTCACTTCCTCTTATTGTGAACAGACGAAAAACTACTCCACCCTGTGTTTTTCTATGCAAACTAGATCCAAGTTCCTTAATACTTAACTCTGGATTGCAGGCTCAGCGTGCGGTTAACAGCTCGAAGCTGCAAGGGGTGGTTCATAATGAAGCCGCTTACATCATCCCCAGTTAATAATTTTATTTTCCTTGGAGGTAGCTAATCCATTTCCATTTACACGTGTTCAAGTATTTTAATAATTAAAACCGTTTATTCAATAACACACTTAGCTCATAAACAGATAAGGTTGCAAATTGAATGTAGGGTAGTCTTTAAGGAAAAAAAATAAAATTAAAAGGGTAAAACCGAACACAAATCATGAACTGTTTATGCAAATCCTTGCTCGGAGCAACAGGATTACACTGGAGCATCTGTGTCTACACTCGCTAATGAGATTAGTGACACCAAGTAGAGCTGAACTGTGCCGTTTAATGGTGGAGGTTGAAACTGCCTGAAATTATGTTCAGTGTTCATGTAGCTGGGTAGGAGAAAGATTTAGTATGAGAGGCTTTTACGGAATTGCGGAATTGTATATGAAAAATTGTAACGGGGGGTTTTGTGTATGCTGTGTACGTATTGCCAAAGTTGGCAATTGTGGTTCCCAGTCTGTCTAGTTTGGATGATCTTAGTGTACAAGGATCATGGCAGGCATAGGCGGGAGTTTATGCTTGTATGTGTAACGGTTAATACACTTTTGTAATGGTGCACTGCGTCTAAGTAATTGGTCAGTGCAAGAATTACAAATTATAACTGAAACTTATAGGCTAATCTTCGATATTAAATCTTATATAATAATAATTATTATATTTAATCTTTTGTTATTTAGTTTGGAATTCGAATTCAACATACATACAATAAAATGCTGCCAAGCCATTGAAACTAACAGAAATATCGATAAAACTAACAAAAAAAAACAATATTCATTCTATATTGTCAGCTTACACGTTACAGACGGCGAATTGTATTGGAAATGCATCAAAATAATGAAAGTGAACGGCCGTGGGGTAATAGTTACTAAGCACGGAAAACTTCTTCGGAGTTACCCCTTGATTATCATCGAAACATTTTATATAGTCACCTGCACGAAGTTAACTACATAAGTTTTGCTGTGTAGTTGTTCCATATTTGCTGCATGGCAATAATAATACGAGTATTAAGTGAGTAAGTAATTAATTTCTGTAATGCAGTATTCTAGGAAAACATATAAGAATGTTATCGTTATATAAGTTTTTATACTATCATGGTCACTAACATTTTCATTAATAATTATTAACATGGTACATATCCCGTTTCTAGTGTTAATGATAATGTTATTAATTTTTTTTATTTTTTTTTAATCTTGGTTAAAACATCAAATGAGTCCTCCCACCCAGGGCAGAGCGGGAGGGACTGTCAGACTTGTACTGACTAAAATCCACGGTGTCCTTCAATAGCCCTTTATGTTCCAGGATCACGGTAATTCTATAAGTCCCGCGACCCGGCAGACTTTGGCCCTCTTGAGGTGGGCCCCGTCATTATGCTGACACTCTTTGAGGCGCGCGTGGAACACAACGCGCCGTCGACCCGGGCATGGTCCATGGTTGGACAGCGAGTCGCCCATTACTCGCCGCCCGCATGCCTATGATAATGTTATCTTTGTGTTGTTGTTGTTCTTGTGTTGGGTGTTATGATGTGTGTTGTTACAGCTGCTTAATTAGTTTTAACCTAGATTAATGACGTGGGATGTTAAAGAAAACAAAAGCTGGGCTGTTGTTTTTTAACGAAGATATTGAGTTCCGTACTAGTTCCATCTTGATGGGTCGGAAAGCCTAGGGAACAATTTGGTTGAAAGAAGCATATATTTTGCGTATTTATGTTACCTTAAGACCAAAGATAAGATGGATGGATTGTAAGACCAATTATATGAAGGAAAAAGGAGTCAATGATAGCGGGACGACTGATAGGGGAAATGGAAAAAAAAACGTATTGCGCCGACCCCAAATAACATGGGACAAGGGCAATAAGATGATGATGATATAACCTTAAAGTGGATAGCGGTAACAGACACTAATACCGTACCTTTAGTAAATCTTTCACATCTTGGCTTGATTCATACTTTACTACTGGTATATCATCATCTGCCTAGCCTTTTCCCAACTATATTGGGATCGGCTTCCAGTCTAACCGGATGCAGCTGAATACCAGTATTTTACATGGAGCGACTGCCTATCTGACCTCCACAACCCAGTTAGTACTAGTACCCTTTGGTAAGACTGGTTGTCAGACTTTTTGGTCCACTGACTACCTGTAACGACTGTCAAAGATCTACAAATGACAGCCGAGACCAACGGCTTAACGTGCTTTCCGAGGCACGGAGGTAACTCGGTATGTAATGGGCAGTCACCCATCCACAGACCAACCTAGGCAAGCACGGCTTAACCTAAAGATCGACCCGAGCGGCTGTTATTATTTAGCCACGAGCTTCTCCTCTATTTTACCTACTTCCTTTCCTTTTCCTACTTTACAATCTCAATTATGAGTTGAATTTAATAACAGACCAAACATCAAGTCTATTTACACCGCCTATATAAAGTTTAAGTGTCTTATCTCTATTCCGTCCACACCAGCCGTCTTGTCTATGTGAGCACACAGTGTGCCCAAAACACTGCACTATTTATGTCTATGGGCTCGCATGTAAACAGCCCATAACCACAGACACCGCACCACTCTACGAAAACTAGCCCATTTCTGGGATTTTATTAAAACAAATAAATTATATGAGGGGAACCAAATATGATAATGTATGATATGTAAATTGAATGGACCGACGAAAAACTACCTCCTTAAAGAACTGGAAGATTCTTATCTGTATACTTTATTATTTTTGCTCGAGTTCGTTTTCTTATTTTCTGGTAAAATTGAGCAGGTCCAATAATATGAGTATTTATGATAATGTAAGTTAGTGGTAGTTGACGTCGTTATTTTGATATTCAAAGGAAGTTTGGTTTATTAGGGTTGATGTGCGTGTCCTTGATAGGTTTTGTGAGTTACATACTTGATCAAAGAGCGAAAAAGACGATAAGAACCAAAATCATATTTTACCTAAGCAAGGAAAATATAGCTCCTTTGGAAGCAGAACAAAATTAAGCCTATCGGCTGCAACAGACAACCGAAAGCTAATAAAATACATTGGAGAGATAACTTAGTGAGAGCAAGAGAGATCCATTCATCATCCAACGAAGTAGGAACCTTCCGCTTATGTATGATTTAAAAGAAAGCGATTCAATGCAGTGACTGGCAATGCAATAAAACGGTAACAGTTAATAGAAAATAAAAACACATTAAGACCCACTAAACCTTGTGATTATCAAACAATGGTAGATAAAGTATCGTGAAAATTTCCAATTATAATCAAAAACATAGACGAAAAGCCTTCAAAATTCATCCAATAACATACCGGAGCTATCGCAGCAATGACTGAACAATGCAATAAAACGGTAACAGTTGATACAGTAGCACGTGGGTCGTGGTCGTGAGTCACACGCTGTTTAGATAGAAAATGAAAAGAACATTGAAGAAGGACGATAATAAGCAAGGAAGAAGTTGGATCAGTTTGACAAAAGCCGAGACTGAAAGAGCGCCAACCACTAACTTTATTTTTGTTTAAAAAGCAAGTCAAAGAGCATTACCTCTCCTCGATACTGTAATATTCTGGATATATATTATAGGTATATATTTACAGGACTAGTATTTATTTTATATGTGTATATTTGTATGTATGTTTATTTTATATAGGTACAACTTTGTTTTAAGTTCCATTTTAAATTTTCCTGTTTTGTCTTTTCTACACACTGTGTCTACATTTCTAATCCTACTTTCCTCTCGCAGGTCTGCTGGAAGAGATTTCTAATGAAATAAGCAGTACCTTTGTGCTCTTCTATCTTAATGTAATGTCTTATTAAGTATTTTATGTGTACATAAATAAATAAATAATAATAATAACCTTGCAAATATTTAAACAATACAATTTGAAATTGTTGTTTGTAATATAATTTATTGTATACAATTCGATTTATGGACAATTCAGAGATAATTCTACGAAAAACATAGACGGAAAGCTATCAAAATTCATCCAATAACATCCCGGAGCTATCGCAGCAATGACTGAACAATGCAATAAAACGGTAACAGTTGATACAGTAGCACGTGGGTTGTGGAGCGCAGTCATTAGTCACACGCTATTTAGCAGTTAACGCTAGCTCACGCAGTTTTATCAATGCGACATTTATATTGTGTTAATCGTGTTTGGTTTGGATATCGAGCCCCGCGGAAGGGCTGGTAACATCGACCTACCCTAGGTCGGTGTTACCAGTCTTTGTTACAAAATTGGAGGAATTTCGAACTAAAATCGTAGGTTGTCACGATTTTGACTACAAAATATATTTTTTTTTTTTAAATTGAATCTTAAAAACATTGCCATACATAAAATATTAAGTTACAACGGTAGTTTTTTGGTGTCGCCAAAGTTTCATATTGATAACCCAATAACTAAACGAAAATGATAATCCTCTAAAACTATGGCAAGTTAAAACGAGAAACGTGGGTCCATTAAAACTACGACGAAAAAATTACGATAACGATAGAAAATATTATTTGGAAGTGGAAAGTGATAAGCCGAGAGAAATAAATTACAAATTCTAGGATTTTTAAGTTGCGAAAACAGCTCATGTGTTATAATAATATACACTCGCGGCCAATAATATGGGTCGTATCCCTATAACTTGCAAATTATTGAACAAAGTGAAACTGGTGTGGGTTCTCCCGTGTTTTTTTTTTAAGAAATGGTAGGTATCATAACGATTTACGCCCTCAGTTAGGCTTTAAATGAGATAGGCACACATAATCTGAGAATGTCGCAATTTGTTTTGGAATTGCCCATAAATATCTGGCAACATTGGTTCAAGCGGAACTATTGTGGATAAACGGATGGATGGCGTGGCGTTGATAGCTAGTGTTGCAATAATTTATCGGAAACTTTATACTGTTTGGGGTAAAAGTCATCAGACTAGTTGGTAATGATAATATTATTGTGAGGAGGAAAATTTAACTGTTTGCTTTAAATTTGTTTTGGTACTCATTTAAAATTGGCATTTTAGATTTTTTAAACATGTCGTCTAATGTTAAGTTAAGTTTGTTTGATTGGTATTCTGCCTCTTTGTTCCAGTGGCAGCTACCGCTGTGCATGAGGTCCTGAGTTCAATTTCCAGGTCGGGCACGGTGTTATTAGATAATCAATCTGAAAGTCTAGTTTCGTGCCCAGTTGATGGCAATATGATCGTCTCATATTACATGGGACGAAAAAAATTATAAATGTTGTTACAGCACAGAAGAGTTTCTCAAAGATAATAGTAGTTCGAACTTATATGTGATTATATGTATTTTAATGACTTTAAGTAATATATCCAATATCATGACATTACATCTTAATGAATTCTACTGACATATATTTCCTTGAATTGAATTTATATTGATTTTGAATTGTTTTTTTTTTTTTTTTATGACATTTTGATCACAATTAATGTTGCGTTGGATTGTTATTATTATTAAGACTAATAATGTTGGATTATTTAATTGTTGTGTTACATTTATTGTTAAAATCACTGTTCGACACAAATGTAAATTTTTTGATGAATTAATAAATAATAATAATAAATAAAAATAACTGACGAAATATCGATGTAGCTGCACACTCACTCCTCTGCCTAACCTTTCGTGGATTACAGGCGAGGTTAAGTTTTATATGTATGTTATTTACTGAGTTATACTATTATGGACATACCCAAACAGTTTCGATAACAAGAAAAAAAAATAGCAACGTAGTTAAAGCGGAAACAATCTCTCAGCATGCACACACACACACACAGCTCACACTACAAACTATATATCACAATCCATAACGATCGAGCATTTTCCCACTAAGGCAAGTGACACACATAAATCTGGAGGTTTTCACCGCACAACTCCGGGTCGCGTTAAGTACACACAATATGAGCGGCCGAGCCATATTTAATCGTTATCAAGCGAACGCGCAGACCTCGTATTCATCGCTGGATGATTTACTCACGGCTTATCCTACCTCAGTAACTGACTTATGGAGTAGGAACGTTCGATGAGCGCGGTGTGTTTACAACTTTTTATTGAATAGTGCGGTAGTTGTGTGAATTATTATTTAAAAGAACTTTATTTAAATTCTACGAATATGAATATTATGGTTTTCAAAGATAAGATCGTTGTTTAGAACAATATATTCGTAATTATGCTTTCAAAGGCAGAATACATACGTAGAATACATTTATTAGTCATTGGTAGATTCAGAACTCATTACTTAGGTATTAGTGGACGTCTAGACTTTCCCAGAGTAACTAATTACCAGTAACCACACAACAGATTTATGCATGAAATACAAAGTCACCAGAGTACTTAGCAGGAGATAAATTCTAATCCTTAATACGACACAACTTATATGGTATCAGAAAACACACTGTATTAAACTTAGAAAAAGAAAATATAATCCAAATATGTGATGTTTGGGTGCCCACAAACTCACGATCAACAAGGAACTCAAACAGCTGACAGTCTCCCATAGCCACCGCGCGCCGCTGACTCTGACGTCAATCGTCACGATCTCCCATCGCCCCCGACTAAATCGCTCCGTCGGACCGCAGCATTATCTTTGATAAGTCGACTGTCAAAATTTAATCTACATACCTACAATGTGAAGCCACGAATGTGCACCGAACCATACGAATACGAAATGATTTTGCGCATAGGATTTGTTTTATTTTCAGAGACAGGGGTGCGCTCAGCCGCGGCGTCGATAATGGAACCTACCCATTGTTGGTGTGCTGAAAAGCGCCAACTGCCGTATGGACATCAAGCGATTAGAGCTCTTATTGTCTTTGTGGAAACGTGTGAACATTTTACTGTAAACTTTTTTCGTAAAAATTTCAAAAGTTTTTTGCACAACGATTTGTAATTAAAATCAATGTTCATTTATTAACACTCGGAATCCCAGCTACAAAAGTCTATAATTTCAGGGGAAAGCATGACCCGAATCCGTATAATCGCATCACAATATTCAGGAGTACAAAATACAAACTGAAAATAAACTCGTTATTGTAACAGCCACTGGCGCACCGCGAAATAATACCATTGATGCAAATCCACTTCAGAAATCAAGTAAGCCTGCTTTAAATCAACGCAGTACGGCACCCTACGCACCGCGCGCCAACTATGCAAAAAGCTGCTGCCGGCATTGATTCCGATGATGTCCGCGGTCGCAGACAGGGTCATTATCATTATCGTGGCGCGCGGGATCCATTAATCACGTTGGTATTCCTGAACCGTGCTTCATCACCCTCCCCCCCACTTGCAACACCCCCGCACTACCCCAAGTACCTGGACGCACTCGTGCATTCACCCTTCTCTTATCAGTTTTGATGTAGACGACAGGACGGAACTCTAGATACGAAAGGAAATGACGATGATTTTTTGCAGTTTTTAGTTGCTACTGCCCCTGTATTTCCTGAGGGTGTCAATTTTTTTCCTAATCTGATCATTGTCATGACGTTTATGGAGTGTTTATTTCATTTTTATGTCTTTTAATAAAATTCATTCCATTCATGCCTCAAAGTTAAATAGCCTTAATTAAATCGTCATGAGTTCTGTTTAAACCAATATGTTTTAAAAGAAACATTATATCTCAGTATGCATGTATTAATAATTCAAGATCAGAAAATTAATACACCAATTACAGACATTTACATATTTTATATCTTGTAGACATCAAACTACATAAATTTTATTAGAACTTGTTGGGAAGATTATTAATTTTGGGGGGATCTGGTCCCCGAGGCGACGTCTGCGAAGCTCTAGAACCCCAAGTACCCCCCTGTACTATTTGCTATCTGTCTATTCCACTAATGCGTTGTAACAGGGCATTGATATTCCGCATACAATACCGTACATTCGATTCGCGATGAGCCAGTTATTAAA
The DNA here is from genome assembly GCA_963082995.1 of Noctua comes. Taxonomy (NCBI): domain Eukaryota; kingdom Metazoa; phylum Arthropoda; class Insecta; order Lepidoptera; family Noctuidae; genus Noctua; species Noctua comes. The sequence continues at coordinate 9,736,972 of OY720279.1, read as the reverse complement.
TCAAATGGATAAACAGACACCTGTGCTCCTAGATGGATTTGCATACACACACACATTGACGTCATCACATCATTTGCATAATTACAATGGGACATGAAAATGTATTCGTGATTTGTCACAAAAATGCATCAACAATGATTACTGTCGCACTACGAGAACGTATTCTGATGTTTTTCCATTTGCCTATTAATTTTCTGATGGGACGCGTGGGGTGGAACCGCCAATTACTTAGTACCTTAATTTGTGGTATTATAAATTCCTTTTCGACTATTTATGTTCTTTGTTCCTTATTATTGTAATTGGAATTTATTTAGTACGATTTATGAATCACGCCTTTTATAGGTGCTACTATAGATGCCTACCACAATAGTGTACTATTTAAATGAGCATTTTATTAGAATAATAATTCACATCTGCTCACGAAAAAAGTACTTAGGTGAAAAACTTTTTTCATTTAAAAAACCAAGAATATTACGTTGATGAATAACTCGCAAAAGCCAGAATAATGCCAGTGCGATGATGAAAATGGGTTTGCAATGATTATTCATAATTGACTACGTGAGGTATTCACAAAGGGAATCAAACCTAAGGACTGAGTGCGACTGAATCCAGCTTATATCTATGGCTATCTATATGACGTACATAGATCACGTGTGATTGTGTGTGTCTGGCAAAGTTATGAATGAACTAGCTTAAGACCGCGGCTTCGTCCGCGTGGAGTTCGATGATTGTCCCACGGGATCGTACTACCGGAATAAAAACTATGTTATGTGTTAATCCATCTCAGGTTATAAGCTATCTGTGTGCCAAATTTCATCCAAATCCAGTCAGTGGTTTTTGCGTGAATGAGTAACAAACATCCATACATCCATCCTCACAAACTTTCGCATTTATAATATTAGTAGGATGGGATATTAGTGGGAAGTAGGATAAAAAGTACAATATGTATGTATGTGGATATATATATGTGTATATGTGTATATATGTATGTGTATATGTGTAGTTATGTATGCATGTGTATATGTGTATTTATGTATGTATGTGTATATGTGTATTTATGTATGTATGTATATATATGTAGTGATAGTTTTAAGTTAAAGACATGATGATGTAGATTACCCATTGTTGTAGTAATATCTATCTTCCTGTAGCATTCGTTAGAACTATTCAACAGCCCAAAAATATGAAAAACCGTCTTCAAAGTTAGAATACTTTAGTCGGTATGAGAGGCATAATATGTGTTATACAGGGTGTAAACAGACCCTTCACATAGCCGTCAACCAAGCATTCTGTACATCAAACTAAGTAACTTTACGCAAAAAATATTGTTGAGAAACGACTTTTTTTTTGGGGTGAAAAATCACGTTTTACGGTAGGACTCGATGGAAAGCACTCAAAGCATTGTGCTGAGGGATGGATTGAATAGTACGGGGGTCGTGGAGGTGTGTAAAGTAAAAATCATACATTAAAAACATTTATTTAAAAAAAAACTTGAGAAAAAGTTGGAACTTTGACCCCCAATATCTCCGTAACTAGAAGGTTCCCAGGTATGGTCTAGAACAAAAAAATGATCGCAAAGACAGGAAGAACCAGTGCCTTTCGTATATGTTAAGGGTCTATTTACACCCTTTATGTATGTATATAAGTATTTATTCTTATATGTTTTGGTTATAAATATTTTCTAGTCTTTTTTTTCTGTTATTGCACCTACTGTATATTATCTCTGCATCACCCTAAGGTAGACTGGTAGAAAATGCCTATGGCATTAAGTCCGCCTTTTTTTTTTTTTTTTTTTTTTTTTTTATCGTGGTAAAATCATCAAATGAGTCCTCCCACCCAGGGCAGAGTGGGAGGAACTGTCAGACTTGTACTGACTAAAATCCACGGTGTCCTTCAACAGCCCTTTATGATCCAGGGTCACGGTAATTCTATAAGTCCCGCGACCCCGGCAGGCTTTCGCCCTCTAGAGGGGGGCCCCGTCATAATGCTGACACTCTTTGAGGCGCGCGTGGAACACAACGCACCGTCGACCCGGGCATGGTCCATGGTCGGACAGCGAGTCGCCCATTACTCGCCGCCCGCAAGCCCGCGCCTACGGTGGCCGGAGATCGTCTGCCGACGTCCGGCGCCGTGGGCGTCTACCACTGCGGCTGGGGTGGAGGGAGGACGCTGTCCTCTCCCTCACGCGGCCCGCCTCCTCCTTCGCGAGCATGACTGCTTCGCAGAAGGAGGCGACCGCTTCCCACTCCGTCTCGCCCCGCAGCATGGCCTCGACCAATGCCGGGCGCGAGAGGTCTCCGCCTATCGCCGCCGTGAGGACACGGCGGTGCCCTGCCCAAGCGGGGCAGTCCTGCACCGTATGCTCCACCGTGTCCTCCGGGCGGTCCTCGCAGTGGTGACACCCAGGCGTTTCCTCCTTCCCCATCAGACACAGGTACCTCCCGAAGCTTCCGTGTCCGGTGAGGACCTGCGTCATGCGGTAGGTCAGGACGCCGTGACGCCTATCCAGCCACTCCTCAAAGAGGGGTCTTACCGCCGCGATTGCGGCGTGCCCGATTAAGTCCGCCTTTGTGCAGTTTTGTTACTTGTGCATGAAGTTTTAATAAATAAATAAATAATAGCAGTGGTTCCTTGTAAAATTGTTATCGAACCTCATCTAGGTAAACTGTACTATACTACTGTTTATTGCATCGGCCAAACACCTGACCGCAATAATATATCGTTGACTAGTAGCACCTGGAGCGCAAACGCCACGGGGGACGACGGCCTCTTACAAACCCCATGTTAAGCTGGAAACGCCAGGGCAGAAATTTAAATTTAAATTTTCTTATGTTTTTTGCAATTTACAGGTAAGGTTGTATGTTGATTAAGATATGATTCGCGACTGTAAAAAATATGGCTTTACAGAGTTACAATCATTAAACTCATCAATAATGTGAGACAGACAATATTATCTCTTTTTTTTGTTCAGTTTTAACCTTTTTTTATTGTGTAAATTTAAGTTTTTAAATTTTTTTTTGTTTGTTGTGTGCACTTGGGGCATGTGCCAAATAAATATGTTTTCTTTCTTTACTTTCTTTTCTTCCTTTTCTTTCTTTTCTTTCTTTTCTTTCTTTTCTTTCTTTTCTTACTTTTCTTACTTTTCTTTCTTTTCTTCCTTTTCTTTCTTTTCTTACTTTTCTTTCTTTTCTTACTTTTCTTTCTTTTCTTTCTTTTCTTTCTTTTCTTTCTTTTCTTTCTTTTCTTTCTTTTCTTTCTTTTCTTTCTTTTCTTTCTTTTCTTTCTTTTCTTTCTTTTCTTTCTTTTCTTTCTTTTCTTTCTTTTCTTACTTTTCTTACTTTTCTTTCTTTTCTTCCTTTTCTTTCTTTTCTTACTTTTCTTACTTTTCTTTCTTTTCTTACTTTTCTTTCTTTTCTTTCTTTTCTTTCTTTTCTTTCTTTTCTTTCTTTTCTTTCTTTTCTTTCTTTTCTTTCTTTTCTTTCTTTTCTTTCTTTTCTTTCTTTTCTTTCTTTTCTTTCTTTTCTTTCTTTTCTTTCTTTTCTTTCTTTTCTTTCTTTTCTTTCTTTTCTTTCAATACAATCCTCTATGTTTATATAATCCTATTGAATGACTTTTTCATGAAATCATCATTAAATGGGATTAAATGAACTTGAGAGGGTTGTATTGATGATTTTAATGGTTATAAATCTGTAACTACATACGTGTTACGGTCGCGAATCATATTTTGTTTCACATATAGCCTGAAACTGACCTGCTAATTGCAAAAAACGTAAGAAAATTTTAACTTCGCGGGCTACCCTGGAGCTTCCACCTTAAATCTATCAATCTTACCCCAGGAGAATTCAGCCAGGTTGTTGAGTAAATTGTCAGACAGAGCGTAAACTAAAAAGAATAAATCTAAGTAGTGAAGCTAAGTTAAGAAAGTAGAACTTAACTCAACTTTTAAGACTTTTACGCAGTTTTCAAGATCAACGAAAACTGTAGTAAGTTAACTAATCTGTAAATTAGTAATGTATTACAATCTTAATTACAATTTATAGGGAATTACACATCACCTACAAATTGCAATTTACTTTCCTTTCTCTTTTAAGATTTATTTTCTAGGACTTAGCAGTTTTAACATTTTATATAAGATACACATGATGTGATTTAAATTGGTACTAATTTATAATAACGTAACATCACGCCTTGTACTCCCCAAAAGGTTAGGCAGAGGTGTAACAGGGGCGGGCCTTTTACCATCAATCAGGCACAAATCCAGACTCCGTGGCTGCTACTGAGAAATTCCTGATGGAATATCCAAATACCACTTTGTCCGACTTGAAGTCGAACTCAGGACCTCAAGCTCAGTCTTCTATTTCCCTTAAAAACACCACCACAATACACAAACGTTCCAAACCGTCTTGTCCTGACAATCTCATTAATATCATCAAAGGCAATTCATACTACATAGGCAACAATAATGCGCCCGTATATTAGCCGGTAATAGCTCGAGAGGCCGTAATTGAGTCCAACCGATCTGATATCGCCATTACATTACAGTGATTTACACGTTTATAATACTATTGATTATACTCTAAGTGTAGTGTTGGGCGCTGATTTGTTCCGTAATATCACCGTGACCACGTGGTCACTTTACTAAATAATTGGTTCAGAACGTAGCTGTGTAAGAGGCACCTGTGTGCAGTTCAATATAAGGTGACATGAGGATACCGTTTTGAGCTCATTTTTACAGGTCCGAAAATACCAAAATTTTCTGTTTTTTGTCTTCCTGTCACTGAATTATACGGGGTGGCAGGGACACCGACACGAAAACAGTTACCACGTATTCAGTGCATTATTCTCTAAGATAGATCCACATAGAAATTTTTATTTAAAAATCGGCTGTTCCATACATAACCGGTTTAGCGTCGGTGGTTCCACTCCGTACAAAAATTCGTGATCTCTAAAACATTGTATTACATTTTTTTTCAGACGATTTCTCTACGAACCGGTTAATTCATTCCATCTACTTCCATTCTTTTAATTTATACATGTTTTTTTGTTAATAAGTGTATATTTTCCACAGGCTTAATGTGCATAGCCCATTTTTAATTCTTAACTGTTTATTTTAAACTATTTTTACTGTTTAATTAATTTTATTGTGTGCCTAAAATTCTGTAATGCCAATCTTACTTGCCCTTTTATTATTCTGCAAGTGCTGTGCACTTCTATAAGTGACAAATTCACTGTACTTAAAATACTTTGTGATTCATGTTTATTTATGTTCTAGTGGGTAAGTCGTTGAAGGGCCATTTAAATAAATAATTAAAAAATTAACGTAGACAAATTCATAATAATATGTTGATAGAAAAACGTGTCTCAATAATTATTTTGTGTTATTATTACCGTATAGTATACTTCAATTCCATATGCAGTCAGTAAAAAGCTGTTATTTTGAAATTACAAACAGACACTTCAATGTTATTTATTTGTATAGATTTCCCCTCTACAGTCTACCAATATGTAATGATTTGAGTTTACGTATAATACTTTTTTTTGCGTAGTTATTGTTCTTTTTATGATCATAAATTTTCTCAGCCTTAAAGTTAGGTATTGTATTGTAAACAAAAATGAACTGTATTATGCATTTGAACAATGTCTAGAACTTAATACAATTAGACTAGAAAGTTTAATTAATTTATGTAGATTGTAGATGAATTAGAATAGTTATTCAGTTAACTTTATTTATTAACTCCATTAAGTTATTCTATCAATAAATTCGCATTTATTATTCTCTGAGGTACGTTTAATGTGTTTTACCTCTTAATTTTATTGATGAAAGTTTATATTTAATTAAAATCACTGTAAAACTAAGTCGCATTGAAAATAATAATATTTAAGTACTTAAGGATTGACTGAAAGTTTTGTAGAACATTAAACATCGTTCTATGAAAATATAATTTAACTTATTTTGAAAAAATATATACAACGTGTAACATAATAAACGCAAGACCTCTCGTGTGGTATCTCAGACCATGAAACTGAACAACTTTTGTTCTATGACTTTTGGAAATTCATAACTTTTTTTTAGTTTTACCATACATTTGGATCAGCTGATTGCGTCCGTTCCTATAGAAAGTATTTTTTTTTTTTGCGAATTTCAATAACTCGTAGAACAAAAGATGTTTAGTTTCATGGTGCGAGAGACCACACGGGAGGTCTTGCGTTTATTATGTTACACCTTATATGTACCAATAGATTTAAGAATAAAGGGATAAAACACCAAGTCGATTCACAACCAATAAAATGGTCAAACAAAAGGAAAAACTAACACAACATCACGCCTGTAACGCCCGAAGGTTTAGGCAGAAGTGTACCTAATAGTACACCCACATTTCACCAGTTATGTTTAAGTCCCATGTAGGCCATGTCGCCAGAAGCGACCCTATTGCCATCAACCGGGCACAAATCTAGACTCCGTGGGTGTTACTGAGAAATCAGATAAAAAACCCAATAACACTTTGCCCGACCCGGGAATGGAACCCAGGACCAGCAGTCGCGCTTGCGACCACTAGACCAACGAGGCAGTCACAAAACTAAGTATATAAAAAACATGTATTTTACTTACTATGTTGCACAACACTACACGCACCTATCTTTTAATGTATTTTTAGTATGACAAATCCAATTACACAAAGTCGTTTCTAACAATGACTCGACAGTTACATTCGATAAAAAAAACTAGCTAACTACACATTTAGAAGTTTAATTACGACGTTCAATTTTGAATTTTAAAATAATTTCACTCATAAACTGCCCCTTTGGGAGTCTGACAACTCGGTTTCATTATAACCCTTTGCTTTACCTACCCGTTTGCAACTTAATTAAAAATTCAGTACCCGTACTAATATGACTTGTGACAAAATTCAATAGCAGTATTAAACCTTAGGGAGTTGTCATGTCATCAAGTGGTTGATACTAAGTGGCTGCTACTTGAATGAATGAACGAATGAAAAGTGCACTGTGTGTGTGTGTGTACTACTTTTTAAACAGAACGAGTCATCATTGTGTGAGCCGTAGCGGTGGATGGTGTCTGTGAAAGAAATCAAAAAAATCTTTAGTTACACTACTCGACTGCTCTGCTGTTCTCTCCGCTCTACTGCTTTTTGTGTGCAGAAGTATTACCTACTAAGATACCTTTTCTATCGCCAAGTAGCGATAGGTACTGGTTGAAAGCAGGGTTGATGGTTGAGGTTGATGCTGGTTTAGCTAATTAGAAGTCTTTTTTTTTTAGTTAGCCTGTGTTGATCCAGTCCTGAGCAAAGGCCTCCCCCCATTCCTTCCACTTCTCACGATGGTGTGCTTCTTCTCGCCAATTCGCGAGGAAGCCATTCAAGACGTCCCGCCATCTTCTCTTCGGTCTACCGCGACCCCGTCTAGCTGTTTCAGGGCACCAGTCTTGCGATATTCGGGCCCACAGCTGTGCCAGCATCCGGCAGACACGGCCTGCCCAGTCCCATTTTAGTCTGGCAGCTTTATAAGCTACATTGGCAAAAGAAGAGAAGTCTAGAAATTTTAAACTATCATGGTCACTAACTTTATTATTAATACTCGAAACGGGATATTTACCATGTTTACTGTTTTTCTGTTGTCTGTGTTGTTTTGTTTTTACCATGTTTGTTTGTTTTTATCCGTTATCATGGTGCTTGCAACAGCGCCGAAATATCGGGAACTTTTGAAAAACAGTAAACATGGTAAATATCCCGTTTCGAGTATTAATACTAAAGAAGTCTAGAAGTTTAGAAGTCTTATAATACATTATTTTGCTATGCTATGATGGCGTTGACCAGATACCATAAAGTAGGCATAATTGCCTTGTCACTCAATAAAATCAGAAAACATAAATATCCACAAACGTAAACAGCTTTCCTACATTTCTCGATTATGTTCTAAAATATTGTCCTTTTTTCATCGTTTTCTCTTCATCAAAAATCCTCGAACATTATCTAAAGTACGAAATGACTTTGCAAAAAGTTTCGAGTTCAAAAGTAGGCACTTGTTTAGTAATAATCAGTGTTGTCGGACCACAGATAGCACAAAGGTCTTGGATTGGATTTTGTGATAGGATAAAAGTGTAATTACGTTATTCCGAGAAAAAATCTCATTTGCAGCCAAGGACTGGAATGGAGCACGAAAATGGAGATAGGCGCATTGGACGGTATCTAATAAGCTAGAAAATTGGCGAACTGTGGGTGAACAATTTTACGACATTAGGAACGCCTCTGTTTATCGTTTACAGATTATTCACAAGAAAAAAAAATATTATTCTTGTGTATTAATAACTAAGTAGGTACTCCTATCCAGACATGCATGATCTTGATTTATGTATGATATACACACAGGCATCTATCATTAGCTGAATTAGCCCAAATACAACTACAAATAGTTAATTTCCCTACCAAATAAAGGCAGCCATATTTGCCTTTACATTTTAGTGGTAATTATTGTTTATTCTAAAGCTATAGATACACGTTTGTCTGAAAGGGAAGTCTGATACCATCTTTAGGGGTGTATTATGTCGATCGCTCGTCGAGGGGGAATCGATACGGACATGAATATTTGAACGCATTATGTGGTGGCCGTACTTTTCGTCGCGCCGGACCATCGGCTAATTGAAATAGTTTTGTTTATCAACGACCCCTCGTAATGATCGTGATTGAAATATTTTTAGAATACGCTGTCGTGACTTGAATGTATGGGCAATTATTTTTACATTCTTTATGTTCTAATTGAACTCCATACATTGTTTATTTTCAACCCCTTTGAAAGATAAATCAAACTTCTGTATACAAAGATACAATAATAATTACGTAGGGAAATAAATTAAAAGAAAAAAAATATGAAAGCCAATACTCCTTTCAAGTCACTTGTGAAATTGTGACCGGAAGGTGACGGAATTGTCAATTAAAAAAAATCGGTTTGCGTCCCGTGGTGCGAATGCTTCATTTGACAGGTGACAAAAGGGCTTAATAGCTGCCTTATTGAAAGTGCCGAAAAGGGAGCAAAGTAGGAAATATTAAGCTGGAAAATTAAGTCAGTCTACATTCAAGACGTAGCGGTTTTTAAGTGCAGCTAGCTCATAATTCAATTGCAACAGAAACCAATTATTGCCGCCATCTGCATACGACGGTAGAGTAATATTTTAGCCTACTTTTAATATTTTTAACTCATATTTTCAGGGTTCCACAAACAAAAGAAGAGACGCGCGTCGTTTACGCACGCGGCAGTAAATTACGTAACAATTCGAATGGAAAATGAAATGCCTGCTTCCGAACCATTAAGCAATTTGAATTTAACACTAGTCCCTTCATTTTCCTATTACCGCAGAAATTGCACGATTTACTCGCACCAGCCCTTAGAAGTGGTGTAACAACTGAACGCGAAACCTATTAAGACCGTTACAAGTATTACTTGCAGAAATATTACTTGCGCTATTTCTTTTAACAGCGTAGTTTCTGTGCGGAAAAAATCTGTTTCCACTCACGTGTTAATTAAGATTTAGTCTTTTTATACGGAATGTCTGTCAGTCTTCTGAACATTTTTACGACGTGTTTAAGGAGCGCAAACATATTGAGACGTGAACATTTATCTTGATTTTCAATCGAATCATTTCTACTACCAAAATCGCTTAACAAATCGTTTGCATCAAAGAGAAATGAAGTGATCGATGTGGAATAAATCAACAGTGAACAAATTAAATACGTGTGGAGAGCAATAGAGCCGTGGATGTGAGCCAATCCGACGTTTTTTATCGGAACTTCTTCGAAGGAAATGAAAAAAAAAATCGTAAAAGAAATCAACGATATAATGCGCGGAACCGTTCCCGCTTGAATACGCTCAACGCAGATGTTATATTTCACTCTTTGATTCTATTTTCGCAAATCGTGAGGGTGCAAGAGTTTAATTTATTCATTCACTCTTTCTCATTTAAAAGTCGAAACAAATTCTACAATCGATTCAATTCAGACGGATCAGTGTCAATCCATGTTGGTTTGTAAAGTTTATAGTTCTTTAATTCACTGAATTGTTAAAAAGTTGCTTGAAACTTTTTGAAAAGTTTTCTGTGTCCCAAAGCTTTTAATAATTAAATAACTTTTCGTGTGATTATTATTTATTTCTAGAGAGTGTTTGTGAAATTGACGAGTAAGTTAGGATTAATATTATGTGACGCCACTTGAGCTACGTGCTCGGGTGCTTGCTTGCAGTAGTAAACGGAGCCAAGTGGAAGGCACTTATTACAGTCGCGGCGGAGTCTAGTCGGATTAGTATTCTGCGCCCCGACTAGAAGGGGTGGCGCAACTTGCGTTTTTTAATCAAACACATCGCTATCCGTCAATGGGACGCGCCACTGACTAAAACAAAGCGATAAATTAAGGCAGGAAACGGGAGGCGAACGCTCGCCGCTCGTATTGAAAGATTTACTTCCTCTGTTTAATTGCAATAACGGCTAGGCACGTTGGTATCGTATTTTTCTTTTTACACTCCGCCTCTTATTGCCTTCGGGCCGTTAAATAAATTTATGACGCCCGACAAAGTTCAGCCCACCTCGGCAGCCTCACCGGCCTGAAATTAGGTGGAAATGTGAAACAGAAATAAAAAGCCGAGTCTCAGGTGCGTTGTTCACGGCGGCCGGCTAGTGGGATTAGCTCTTGACTCGCGGTTAAATGGCTTGCCCGCTCATAAAAGTTTCTTAACGCTCATAGTTTTGGGCTACCTTCCTGCTGACTAAAATTTCCCTCTCTAAAAAGTTCGCCGGCCAGCTAGTTTCGTTTCGCATTACGTGAGCCTATCTGCTTTGGGATTTTATTATTGTGCCCGAGCTTAGACGCGCTGGACACGAAACTTTGTTATTTACGTAGAGTAAGTGCGCACTCGCTACTTTAGTACGCGTGTACTAAAATTTTGCGCGTAAAAAGAAAAATCGAGAAATTCAATTACATCATATTATAATAAACAAAAAGTGAAATTCGGAAACTCACATTAGCGCCCGGCTCCTTTAAAACCTCCGATGTAATCTGAAACAAGGAACAAACACGCCTAAATAACAATAAAATTGTAATAAAAACTTTGTGCACGCAACCGAAATTGTGGAAAATTGACCAAATTATTATTTACGGTTGGAAATTAAAACGAGGCATTATGGAAGATTACTTTCCCCCTCTTTAGAACAACTCGCGTTTGTACTGTGGCAAACGTTACTAACGTATAGGAAGACAACTTCCTATATTTGGGAACCCCCCAATTACTCGAATTTCTTTGCTATCAACATGTCCGCTCACCCCTGTCTCTAATGTTTTAAGTTCATATTCCATCAGTATTTCGTTTTCATTCTGATTTATTACGTTCTAAAATATTCAAATGTTTTGCTTGCATAACCGCGGTTTCCAAACACAGATTCAGAGACGTAAAATTCAAAGTTGATGCTGAAAACTCAATCCGATGATCATTATTTTCAGAGCAGGTGTTTTCTGCTCAAAGAACCGCATCAAAGATAATTTCTAACCGCTATTACTACCTGCCTTCCAATATTTGGTTTGTAGCCGCAGCGTAGAGCATTTACGGTAAAACTCGTCGTGGCTATCATTATCGAGCCCATATAAACAGATATAAAAGAGCAATTTCACTGTTCATTCCCCAGTTTAATAGTACTCGTGAAAAATAATCACACAGTAAACTAGAAACGATCAATACAAGGTATATCGCGGAAACTCAGAAACTATTACCGGGGCTTGACCGTAACTGCAAACTATTTCTTATAACATTTATGGCGAAACGTATAATAAACTCCACAAAGCAGACTTAAGTATAAAAATAACGTATGTGTTTTGCTATAATCATCTAGTTACGAAAATTCTAAAACTTAATGTCTCGCGAACACGTATGGAGTAAACGGGTAAAGGAATTTTAAACAGCACTGAAGTGGGGTAAAGTGGGCGTTTAACAACTAATAAAAATAATGTATTCAGTGTAACAGTGTTAGTGCGCAAAATACCCTAACTTATCATAGATGACGATGGATAGGGTAACGTCCCGTCGCCGAAGAGTATCGTAGCCTCTTTTCCCCTGGTGCCTCGCGTCCATGTAGCTCGCATCGGTAGGTATATTGCCAGGGGGAGATGACGAGTCAGGGGAAAAGCAGGTGAAATTCTATAGGTTATTAAATTTTGTTCCCAAAGCTCCCACGTGGAGAGAGTAACACCGAGTGAAAGTTTAATATAAGTAAAATAATATCTTGTTTTGAAAATCACTAATCATTTTTTAACAAAAAACTCCAAATAAAGGCATTATAAAGTCACTATAATCGTCTCTTACTTTATTAAAAACTTTAAATTAAAAGCGCTTCATTTTCGCAGTGCTTTTTACAACCCTATTTTTTCGACATTACCCAGTGAATTTCTGGCTAAAAGTCTTCCTCCTGCCTGTCACATACCAACCATAATACGTCAAAAAAACGCCAGCACGTACCAACCTTCGGTCGTCGAATTTCGTTGCAAAATTACCTAATTCGTCGCTGGGTAGGGTTGAAATTAACATTTTGTTGTGGCATTTTATTCTCGTGTACAAAGTTGGAGTGTTCGGACGTCCGGAACTTTTGCTAATGTCGGAATAATGTTGGCGGGTACAGTCGGCCCTTGGTAATGGAACGGCAAAGTTTTTATTTATATTGTATTGTACTTTGGTTTATATGGTACGCTACTAGGTATAGTGGCAGCTCTATTAAAGTTTCCCTCGGGAGTCATCAGCGTTGAAGGAATTAATGTGCACGGGGTTCATTTGGGAATGTATTGACCCTTTCGGACATTTTGTTGGAGTAGGTAAAACTAGTTTGCTGGTGCCGTGTAGTGTTTGACAAAGGATAGAACTACGTAACGAAAAAAAATATAAACAATTTTATGTTGAACAACTCATACGGATATAACCATTCGTTCAAACTGATAAACTACGAGTGGCTACAAACAAACAACACAAATCAAATAACGAACATTTCTCTCTGAAACACATAACAGAATAACATAATAAAACCTATTTACAGCACTGTTATGTGATTTCACAAACTGGTTTTATCTGAAGAGATGGCAGATATGAGAATATAGCAAGAATCCTGAACATTCGTTAAGTGAGTTGTCCCGTGTCGGCGTCGTGTCGTGGACGTGGCCAAACAAAATGTAATTTTCCCCCGAAGCGCCCTCTTACGTGACCCGAGAAAGATATAACGGTTTTATTAAATTATTTCTGCTTTTATAAGTAACTGTTACGGACGTTTAGAAAAAATAACGACTCAAAAGGCTAAAGAGATTATGGCGACGGCTAACAATTTACCTAATGTTCGCAACACCTGCTGTGGTCCGAGATTTTAAAAGCACTTTATGTTGAGTTCACAGTGTAAATTAATTTGTTTAAGGGCATGTCGGGTATTTAATGAAGATAATTCCGGGTTATATCGCTATCACATACTCCCTTATGATAACGTGTTTTAAGGCCTTTTATGGCTATGCAAAGAATTTATTTCCGGCGTTGGGTTTTTTACGTTTTAATTGAACCTTTTTTGTTTTAATTGATACCTTTTTTCAGGTAGGATTTTAGGTTCTCGTATTATTAGAGACACGTTCTCGTTTCTCTAATTTTGGAACACCTACAAAATTTAACTCGCACCTGGTAGGATTCCCTTAAAATTAATGTGAAATAGCGTCTACCTATAAGCACTGTTGGTGAACATTTTGAACTCATATTCAAAATGTTCACTAACAGTACTTATAGGTAGACGCTATTTCAGTACTTTAGTTTCGCTATTTTAGTATATAACTAACTTAGAACCAGCTGAAGCAGCAAAGTCACAAATAAAACTCCACTCGGGCACTTAGGTGCAGCCAAACACATGGCCATAAAATATCCACTTAAGAATTTTTCCCTCATTCTTCTCCATTCTTTAAAGTCCTTTCATAACAGCACAATACGGAGACAGCAGGTGTGTGGGCTTAGCATCAAATCTTGCTAGATCGGTGTACCACGGGAACACACGAACTCCTTATCAAACTTCCGACGTTATGAAATAAACGTCCGATTTTATTTATGTCCGGAAGAGGGCGCGATGCGAGATTCCGCATCCGATTGCGACACCCCAATGTAACAGATATTTGGCGCAAAACTGCGCAAACTGCGCTAAATTATCATTTGGCCGCGATTTGTTTTACTCATGCCCCATTGCGCGCACCTCGTTCGCTCGCTTTGATTCAATTAAGACCCTTTGTACATCGCTGTGAGAGTTCCACAACTTTGGCCGACGGTTTTTTTTTTTGTAATGTAACACAGTGTGGCTAACGTCAAACAATGGGAATTAACACTCGATTGAACTTCCATTTAAGTCTGTTTTTCAGTGCATCAGTTGTTATCGATACGTAATTCTATTTCCATTTAAATAAAAATGTAGTGCGGCAGGAAATACAGTATGTAACTTACATAGTGGTAGTTTTTCAAATTATATTTTACAATTGTACAACTTTTCCCATAAAGTTGAAGTTACGATATAGTTTTGAACAGTCAATACAGTCTACTTTAGTTAACAAACTCAACATGGCATAAAAAATGTAAAAAGAACTTTATAAAAAGTAAAAACACGACACACTTCAAACTTTAATTCAACACGAATTTGAAACGGCCATTCTTTAACAACAACGCTGAGTTCCAAGAAAATAAAAACAAGAAATAATAGACTAACAACAGAACGATTACCTTTATTGCTCGCTTTACGATCCGTTAATGTTGAAAAGACTAGGCAGTACTAAAGAATTTTCTGGACTTACAAAAGATAGATAACTTAGTAAGTGAAAGAACTTCAAGTTTTACTTTAAGACGAAAAGGCTTTGCACTTAGTAAGTCGGAAAATAACTTAATCCTTGTAACTTGTTCATTATCTTCTTAATTGTTAGATTCAAGTATGGTTTTTGTTATTTGTTGTTTCAATATTATAGTTTCAAAACTGGATCTGATTTAACAGTGACTTGCTAACGACTTCAAACCTCAACGAATATCACTTACCTACTTTCAATCAATCACTATTTTTATAATATTTTCTAGCAAGAGAGATGTAAAAAGTACTAAGTAGGCACTTAGCTGATCATCAACAAAAAAAAAGTAATCGATCCTTTTTTTCTGAAAAATCTGTTTAAGTGCTGAAAAAAAAGGTTTTGAGGCGCCCACTCAGATTTATGACATGAACGCAAAATTGGATTTTAAATTTAAATGTCGTTACCAAAGCTCCAATTTTTTCAACATAAAAGAAAATGCTTCTAAAAGGGCCTGCTGACATCAGTATCGTTAAAATCATTCTTACGGATTAGCTAAGAATTAATTAAATTCGTTCCTTCTAATCTATGGCGTAATTTTCATCAACGTAATTTGCCAACAAGCCTGAGCTCGCCGGGAAGGCTCGGATCTTTTAAACGGTTGTGTCTTGGACCGTAGCTCTTCGTAGAGCGAACCCGCTCCCACAATCAGAGCTT
Organism: Noctua comes; assembly: GCA_963082995.1. Lineage (NCBI taxonomy): Eukaryota > Metazoa > Arthropoda > Insecta > Lepidoptera > Noctuidae > Noctua > Noctua comes. Next base: position 9,721,430 of record OY720279.1, on the reverse strand, counting down.
ATGCATAAATTTGAATTTTCAATTAAGGATACTTTGAAGAAAATTTTATTAGACATAAAGTGAAACCTTTGGTCTCCTAAGACGAAATACGTGTTATAGAACAAAGCTTCCGTAGAGATTCGCTACAGCAAAATATTTACAATCATTTCCTTGAAAAACGCGGCCATACTTCCCCCCAGAAAACTCCCAAGTTATTGTTTCTGAGAATTACAGGGAAACTTCCAAGTTTTTCTTGCGTCTTCTTGCAAAAAGCCATTAATACCATTTCCGGAACAGCATCAACCTGATAAAAAATCATACATAATATCTGTGCCGAATTTTTCGTACATCCGTTGCATTAGAATGCTTTTACTTGCTATTTATGTTTGTATATTTGCGAAAAAGCTTTAGAAAGTCCATTCCACTCCCTTCGCTGTGCAATCCAGGGCTGCACCCCAAAACGTCTGAAAGGCGTTCGCGAGATATCTTAAATGAGTTTCGTTATCTTCAGAGAAAGAAAATGGGATTAATAGTTAACAGAGAGCCCCGAAGGCGCTAAACATCTTCTTGAACGTTTTATAGTACCTACATCTTTTCACTAGAATACAAAAATATTTTATGTTTTTTCTTCTCTTTCATGTTTATTTGGCAATCAATAGTAAAAGCAAACTTTCAATTAATATTGTTTGTCATTATTCAGTTTGTTTGACATCCCCAATATTTACATAATTACGATCAATACTGCAGGTGGCAGTAACGAAATCATGGGAATAATTACGTTCATTTTAAATAAATAATGATGTCAACAGCACGAAATTGTCATCCTTTGGCAGCCAGGCAGTTTAAAAGCAGCAAACGTATTGTGGTCGCAATAATAGTGATGCGAAATTCAACATTCATGACTCCGAGCGGTCAACGGTGGCGAACAACTCTTACCATCGAGGTTTTATGCAAAAGGACCTAAGTCTATAAAGCGACCATAAAGGGTTCGCGTACAAAGAATGCAAAGTGAGCTTCGCCGTAAACTGAGCTAACCTCTCCGCGGTGTCCTTTACGATAGATTTATATTCATGACACTATCTCCAACGCGTAAAATTTCGGGCAATGGCGATCCAGAAGCAGGCATATGTAATTTTGTTTGAATAAGTAAAGAGGGTAAGGAACTAAGGACAAAGGCTATTTGATCTTTTCTGTCTCCGCTCGAATACGAATAAATAAAATCGCCTGCGGACTGGTTTATGTGATATTTCATAAATGGATTTTGAAGGATAGTGTGTTATGGGATTATTGATTCCCCCTAGACACCGTCTACGTCCGAAGTACGTTGGTACATTATCTCGGCGGTCTCAGGAGATAACCTAATATATCTTGTACCCGGATAAGTTCACCTATATTTTACTGATAACTAAAGTTATATATGTATGTATGGGTATACAATATCAAGAGACCTTCACAAACTTAAGCTATTAAGTATTGTTGACTTCATTTAAGTTTGCAACAAGATAAACGGTTGTTTAAAAAGTTTTATCTGAAAATTTCCTATTTAACGTCCGTTGTTTTTTTAGGTTTGACTAACGAGCTATAAATCAACATTGCTTGTTTAACAAAAAATCTTTAATCTTGTAACACTAACAATTTAATCCTCTCATTCATAAAACGGATATTTTCAAAAAGCAATTTCGTTCACTTTTACGAGTAGTTCGGGGTAGTCGGTTTATGCTCGAAGCAAGCGCATTTGACCTCCTTAACCAACAAACAGTTAATCATTCAACGTCGACGACTACATAACGTTTTATTGCTCAGACGTCTGTGAAAAAGGAAAACAATACGGAACGACGTAAACGTTGAGACTGGATTTAATTCGGACAGTGTTTTCATAAATATTTATATGCCTGTACGGGCTGAAAATATGTTTAAGAATCTACAATAGCTTCCCGCTCCGGGCGTCGTGTGACAGCTACTCCGAAACATACGGAGCTCAGGAAATAAAAAAAATATACGTACACACGCGGAGCACTTAAAATAAAACCTTACAACGAACTGTAAGCAGCGGTTTATCCTGATGTAATATTTTCCCATTTCGTACTTCAGCTTTGTACTCGCTGTTTACACGCAGATACATTTTAAGTGTGTTTACTTCCATCTCTTGGATTATTTTAGGCTCTTCTTGACTACAAAGGAGTAGTATTTCGAACAACAACGTTAAAAAGAGTTATTATACTATTTGTCGTGTTTAATTCTAAGGTTTTATTACAGAGAAATATTGAAGGGGAGTAGCAGTAAAGTGAGCAAGCCATAAAACAGATTTAATTAGAGATGCAACGCTAATCTCTATCCCCGTCGACCCGGCCAGTGGACGGAAAATTTTATGGCAACAAAAAATGTTAATTCATGTCGCAGATAATAAAATTTTACTGTTGATGGAGAACTGGGATGAAATTAGATACTTCAGTAAACATACCTACGTAACTGCTACATATTTAAGAGGTCTATTAGCGGCTTCTTTCAAAATTTTAATGAGAAAACTCGGTATAAAAAGTCGTAAAAACAGCTATAGAAAGAGTTTCGTTTTTCTCTTTTGTAATCTGATGTAATCTGTTGAGTTAATGAATTTTCTTACAGTTTATGTACATGGTTTTAATGTTTAGATTACTTTTAATTGCTTTTACCTTATTTCCACTTACCATCGTAGGTATTGAGTCGAAAATATTCCCAAATTGATGAAAACATTATTGAAAAATTGTCCTTTATCACATTACACACAGTTCTCTTGAAACTGTTTATTACCAAATCATAATGTAGTTAGATGCGATTCAATTACCTATTGTTTAAAATTATCCTATTAACCGCTGGATTAAATTTCGTTATTCACAACAACAGCGAAAATGAGAGCTGACCACAATTTGCGCGGTGCAAATGAAAATCTTCGCCAAATTGGTTAACCATTAATTTGGAAAACATTATTCTAGAACGACACGAAATTTGAAATCCGGATTTGGTGTCCCGGTATTAGTTTCATATTTTAACACTGGAATATTGAACGTTACGAAATCGACGATGAACCTCTATAAATAAAGGTTAAAGTTGCTTAGCCCGACAGACAATGATTTAACAAATAGACAAAACTGAGTAAAGTGAGCTATAAAATAGTTTTTCGAGTAAAAAAATAGTCAGACTTTAATACCAAAATTTACGATCTCCGTTTTCACCTGAAACTAGTCGTTAAATTCAGCATTTAACTGCAGGTTTATGTTGGCAGTTTTGACAAAAGTCAATAAAACTTAACCTTAGGTACCGAATGACAAATGGTCTGGAAAATTTGGAAACATTAACCAGTTAAAGTTTGTATATAAAAACAGTTTTTTTTTTAAATTTATTTTAAAATGGTCAAATTCCTTTTTGTCTTTAATATTAATTCAATGTTGGGCTCACGTCTTTTTACACATATTTCGTAGATTTATAATCATAATTAAATATTAATAGTAATTCTGAGCTCAGGAACCATAATTTCGGTATTATAATAACTATAAAAACAAAATGTCTTAATCTTTATTGAAACACGACTTCAGAAACTACCTCCGAATATTAATTCACGAACAAATTCCATTATTAATTATAATTCTAACACTAAATACGTAACACCTTAATGAACACGAAGTCTAAATAACATTGAGGCATCCTTTGTATTAATATAAGCGACATAACAATATACATACATTTGGTACATTCCCTTCATTATAGGTGTGTGTAACGTTGAAGCTCATAATTAGAGTAAAAGCGTCGCGAGGCAGTGCCGGTGTGGGGCAGGCACCTCAAAGAACACTTACAATAGGTAATGTACTTAACGCGGTAGTGCCTAGTATCGTCATTACTTTGAGCCGTCATACAGAACAAGGGTGTCGTGGAGTCGCTAATTGTGTTTGGGTTAGAATTTTTGGTGGTGAGAAGTGATTTTGGGCTTATTTCGTCGATGTTTTTGGGTTCATGTTGTTATTTTGAAATTAAAATGTGTTGGTGAATTGTAAGTACGATCTGTAAAGTTTTTCTTGTGTTAAATTATCAAGAGCCAGGACTTCACCGTAGTCTCATAAAAATTGTAATCGTGACTATAGCTTTTGTTGATTACTAGAAAAACAACTAAAAAAACTACGGGGTTAAAATATCTCAACAAAAATCTGTGACCCAAAAATTCGTAACACCAATATCGTCTCCACTCATCGAAGCGGGAGCGCCCCTGGCAAGATAAAGTACATTTAGATAAATGGAAGAGAGGCACAACCTTCAGTCGGGTGGGCACTCGGGCTAAACGACAGTCTTAATTTTGCCAAAGTAATAATTAAGAGTGAAGGCTCGTGGGGGCCAACAAACTCTTGCTGAGAAAACTGGCGCTAAATTTTTAAACAAGCCTTAAGTACAAAGTCCGATACGTTCAAAGTTAATTATATTAATAAATAAAATGTTTACGATGTTAGAAGGCGTAGTTCTAGCAGGTTTGGTGTTATACTGCTTCTACTTTAGAGAGTTAATGCACATTTTATGCTTTGTCCGAAAGAAAATGAAGAAAAACGTGTGGATACATTTGAAAAAATTCAATGAACCAACAATAGAAAAACGCTGAAAGAGAAAAAATTTTAGTACTTTACAGTTTCTTCTTTTTACCGATTATCTGGTAGATAATAATTAACGCGATTAAAAACCTGAAAAAGTAGTATAAAACGTATACATTTATTACACTGAGAGCTGAAAATGTCCACATTTAATGACAAAAAATCTGAACACAGGACAAAAAATTGTAAATTGAATAAAAATATTGGTAAAAGCTCACTTCATTGTTTAAATTTAAAATAGTTTTTCTGTAGCATTCTGCAATTGAAAGTTCATGCTATTGATGGTTTTTATTTTAAAAGCATTCAGATAATTGGAGTACCTTTTTAGGGTTCCGTAGCCGAATGGCAAAAAACGGAACCCTGATAGATTCGTCATGTCTATGTTTATTCCGAAACAATTAGGACTATACATTTGAAACTTGGTAGGTAGATGTATTATGTGAACCGCTTTACGATTTTTAAACCAAATTTTAAAAATTAAGGTCTCCCCATACATGGAATTGAAACTAAAAAAAAATCATCAAACCTAAACGTGCGGGGTGTCTATAGAAAGGTCTTTAAAAAATGACATGATGAGGTTCCTGAAACCATTTTTTCTCAAAGTCAATCGCTTGTTAGATAGACACTTCCAAAGTGGTAAAATGTAAGTAAGAGGAGGAAAATTCTGAAAAAATGTAGGATTGTTGAACGTAAAAAAAACTTTGAAAGAAAATTGTTTTGAATAAGATTTGATGTTTAGTTTTTGAGATATGGCTGACTTTTTCATCAAACTGCAGCAGTAACTTTGTTTTTCATACTACACTAGCTTATGCCCGCGGCTTCGCCCGCGTGGAGTTAGGGAATTGCCCACGGGATCTTACTTCTGGAATAATAAGTAATCTATGTATCTATCTATAATACATACATAGATTTACATGTACTTGCTTATAACTTGCAATTATTATTATTATTACCTTGGTTTGAGAGGGGACATCGGATTTACTGGATTTTATCTGAAGAGCATGTAAACAAATTTTCAAGTCAATCTACCCCGAGAGTAAAAAGTTTCACAGAAAATTCAACACGTGTATCACAAAATCATCCCCCAATTTAAAATTCCATGTCCTGACTGGCTGACTGATATACCAACGCACAGCCCAAACCGCGGGTCACAGAGATATGAAAATTGGAGGGTGTATTCTTTGTGAAGAGTTAGTATCAGTTTTTCGAAATTCCTACCCCTTAGAGGGTGAGGTTTCACAGAAAATTCAACATCCCATTTCACCCTCTTAGGGGTGGAATTTCGAAAAACCCTTTCTTAGTGGATACCTACTCTTCGCAAAGAGTACACTGTCCAAATTTCATGTGTCTAGGACCAGTGGTTTGGGCTGTACGTTGATGTATCAGTCAGCCAGTCAGGACATTGAATTTAAAATTGGGGGATGATTTTGGAAAAACTGTGATACACGTATTTCATCATTTTAACTGAAGTATATGTAGACACAATTTCAAGTCAATCGACTCAGAGAATAAAAAGTTTCACAGAAAATTCAACACCCCATTTCACCCTCTTAGGGGTGGAATTTCGAAAAAGCCTTTCTTAGTGGATACCTACTCTTCACAAAGAGTACACTGTCCAAATTTCATGTCTCTAGGACCAGTGGTTTGGGCTGTGCGTTGATATATAAGTAAGTCAGTCAGTCAGTCAGTCAGTCAGTCAGTCAGTCAGTCAGTCAGTCAGTCAGTCAGTCAGTCAGTCAGTCAGGACTTTGAATTTTATATGTATAGATACATACATACTATGAAAAACAAATTTATTGAATGTACTACAACATAATTATGAATTAGTCTTCAAAATATTTATATTATACTTATTTTTTTTATTTTTGTGATACGGAACCCTATGTTCGTGTGGGTACGACTCGCACTTGGTTGGTTTTTACCTTTTATTTAAAAATATCTTTACTCTTTCATAATTATGTGTCATGATAATTTACTACATTTGTCATGTTAATTGGAAAATAAATAATAACTTTGCGAAAATCTTTATACATTTCGTTAATCTTTTCAAATAAAATCATCCTATACATAATGTCCCTACCCTACGACACTTTTCTCTGCGAGGAAAAATTCGCCGATATATTGCCACGCAGGCCAAGTGTGAATATCGCATATCTTTTTTGGATTTGGTCAAGCCAGCTTCTTCACGTTTTTACCACGGTATCCTTTGAGATTATAATTAAACACAACCTAAGAATAAACGGAATCCTATTAAATATTTAAACAAGCATAAACGTAGAATAACTCTCTCATTATTCAGACAATATGTCTATATAAAAGTGGAAAATAAAATATGAAGTTGAGGGACGGTCCCTCACTCCAGGTGAAATAAATTGGTCCACAGTCCCATCTAACTTAATTACTAATTCATTGCAGACTGAAACTTTTGCGAAACGACTGTTCCCGGTAAAATATTTTCATCTACTTCCATCGTAAGTTAAGGAACATCTATTTAGGGACCTAGTTATAAACTGCTTAATTTTGAGTTTGGCTTTTTAGAGTCTGGATTAGGCTTGTAATTTGGACGGATTATTCGTATTTTGTTGAAGCATTTACCTCTTTGTTTACTGGTGTTTATCCTGTCTGGTACCTACCTACTACCTGCTTTATTGCTGTGAAGAGGTAAAGAAGGGCGGCGAAAGTGGACCCAAAGAATCTAAAAATTAACGAAGCTCCATGCAAGTGTGAATATAAAATAATTATAACTACAATTATATGAGATATTTATTTAAAAAATATTGAATTTTTAGGACACGGGAATCAAAAGTTATAAATATTTTAATTTACTCAAAATTAAGTAATCGTGCAATTACAAAACGCAACTTTTTTTCCGATTACGTTCCAATCCAATGACATGTGTTTTTGCTCAAGGGTTTTCTTACTATAAATGGCTCTTTCTCTTCGTTTTTATACATTCTCTATTGTACAATATTTATAAACAACATGTAAACTTGATATTAAAACGCCAATTAATAAGGCAAAATCATGTAATAAAAATGAAACTATGGTGATTTCGTAGTATATCTTATAAAGGAACGTTATCAATGGTGATCGATTGAGTCCCGTCACTACTGTCACTGTAACATTTGTGATGATCTATTCCAGTGTTTTTCAACGCAAGGAGTTCCCCTAATGTTGTACCCACAATAAGTACAGAGGAAAGTACCTGTACCTTCTGAACAGAGAGCAAATTGTGGATATTGAAATGGTGGATAGTGCTTACAGAAGTTCTGCAGATTTTGCACACTCCCCAAGTTCAGTAGAAATACATCCTGTACCTATTACCTATCCTATATTTCATGGCAACCACCCATTTAATTTACGTGCTACAATTAAATCTATGCATATAGGAAGCAAGTCCTATTAAACGTATATCGTAGTAGATAGAAGGCTACAGGGGCGAAGTGGTGTATTAGGCTATTGTTGTAACTGTCCTGTTGGGACACGGACAGCGGGTTGTTGCTCTCATGTTATGAGCATATTATGGTATATGGGGTCTGCCAGACACCAGAGCTATATCGCTGCACCAGCTTCCTTTTTAGATAATCTTTTAATAAGATAATATTTTTTTCTATAACACTGTTGAAAAATATAAAAAAAAAACCATGTAAAAAACCAATAAACGAGATTTATTACGTCACATTACACATTTTTATTCAACAAACCCTGCCTTTCAATAGCTGTACTCGTACATAGCTAGTGAGCTCTGGCTGTTATAATTTATGTAAAAGTATATCTTCTTTCAGCGTAGTAATAATCATTTTACTTGACCATAATTCGCTTATCAGTATAGTCTCTAGCCGCAGTCTGGCAGTTTTATGTATCATCAATTAGGTACAGGCCAAAAATTCAGGTTTTGGCTTAAGACAAGTAAATAATAAGTACATCAGAATAATATAACACGACCCGAACCAAAATTATTACCTCCCCTGGCACCTGTCAGTTGCCTACTACCAAAAACCAAAGAGAACCAAAAAGCACAGAGCATCATCCAAAGAGGCCGTGTACAACGCGCCATGCCTTTTTATACCCTTTTACTCGGACCGGGTAGGTTGGAAAGGGAATTATCTAAGAGTAGTTTATTCGAATCTTCCTTTATGATTCATCCTAAACATTATTATTTTTTGATTCATTTTAAATAAATAAGCAGACATTCACGGTTAAAAACCTTAATCGTGACATTTTTAGGTTATCTTGTATAAAGACGTATATCTCTTTTCTCCCAACTTGTTCGACTTACTTTCCATTTGCTTTTCTGTTAGTCTTTAGTCGTTTTACAACTATGTATAAGTTGCCATAATGAATGCTACCTCTAAGAGTGGGTCCCAAAATACATGTAATCTCGCCAGCCTTCTTTCCACGGTGTGTCATGACGTGTTTCGGGAAAAACACAAAGGAGACTAACCATTTCTGAATGACGCATCCGGCTGGATTGCTAGTTGGATCAGAATAATAGATGCTTAGTCGAGTGATTTACTTAAAAAACCGGCCAAGTGGGAGTCGGACTCGCATGAAAGGTTTTCAACTGGTTCAAATTTCAACTGTCTACCTATTACGGATCATGAAATACAGCCCGCTGACAGATGGACGGACGGACGGACAGCTTAGTAATAGGGTCCCATTGGTTATCCTTCGGGCAAGAAACCCTATAAAATAGGAGCCATCTTATTGATATTATTAAGTATAAAAAATAAGCCACAGATTTATACAAGATATTAATGCATAAATCAAAAACAACACCCACTGGGACTTGACTCCATAATTTCTTAGTCTGATGCTTTTACTGGCAGAAGTTAATAATTATATTAGCCCCCGGTATCACAGCTTAGTTAAACGGTTAATTTCTTCAGTTATTTTTTGCTTTAAGTCCATAATTAAGTTAGTGATTATAGATACGGTTGCTCGTACTCTCGTAAGGGGGAAAGACGCAATGCAAAAACTCCAAGACTCAGAACATAATCATTTTATTTTACACTTGAACTAACCCGCTCTGTGCTTGTTGAATTTCAAAGGGGTCCTATTAATTTTCTAATGAGTTCAGGTAAGATTTCGTTTCGAGAATTTATTAGAGAGTTTTGTCAAGAATTTATATGAAAGGCGCTTAATTTGATTACGTATCTCGTTGGTCGAGTGGTCGCAAGCGAGACTGCCGAGAATGAGGTCCTGGGTCCGATTCCTGCATCGACGGAGTCTGGATTTGTGCCAGGTTGATGGCAATAGGCTCGCCCCCTATTACATGGGACTTAAAACATAACTGGCGAAAGTGGGTTTACTATTAGGTACACCTCTGCATAACCCTTCGAGCATTACAGGCCTGATGTTATGTATCTCTATTCTCTAGTATTGCTGCGACCGAGACTACTCCATGGCTCGGAAAGCACGTTAAGACGTTGGTCCTGGAGGTCATTTGTAGATCTTTGACAGTCGGTATGAGATAGTCTTACCAAGAGATATCGTATTACTCAGGAACTGTCGAGGCCCGATAGGCAGTCGGTCCTTGTAAAATACTGGTATTCAGCTGCATCCAGTTGAGTTGAAGCCGACCCCACTTTAGTTGGCAAAAGGCTTGGCAGATGATAATCTCTTGTATTGCTATAAAATATGTTTCTGTGACCAATAATACATTATCGGTCTTTTAAAAGGTAGGAAACGGTGTGGTTTGGTGCTTGAACGCTTAAATTTTAGCACGACCACTAATGCACTTTATATCATTTAACGGGGTAACTTTTGTGTTGGGGTCGGCCCTAATGTGTTTGGTCCTAAGAGACCCTGCATACCTCAATGTAATTATGTAAGTACCCATATGTTTATTTAATTTTTAAAATATTTTTATCATAGTGTGTCGTAGACTTGAACGATTTCTTAATATAATATTTGTCTATTTTATAATATTAAAGTTTTCAATTATTTACTTCTTCTCTAGATTAATAAGTTTTTATAACATTCAGAGCTAAAGCTATGAGTATTATTGTTGTGGACAAAAGTAAACTAATCTATTTCTTTCGACAAAATACTAAGTATTTATTTATATCTGCTAGTTCGACAAAAAAATCTCACTTGCACAGGTATTACAATTTTGCAATTAATCAACTTAATGATCATTAAGAGATGTACCATAGGTATATCATTTTAGTTAGCAATATATTCATATTTCATATTGGTGACATATTCGAGTCTACAAAGATACCATAAAATAAGTATTTACTACATTCTTACTGAATCAAGGTTGTTTTGGCTAGATATTGTTAATTAACATATATCTTTAGAGCTAACTATTTTTCATAAAAAAGACACAAATAACATTCCATCAAATAAACGATGCTATAATTAACTTGCGTACCCAGAGGCGGCGCAAGGCGTAGGCGACGTGGGCCACCGCCTACGGCCTCGCGGTACGAGGGCCTCGCACCTCAAAAACCCAATGACAAAATTGGGACCGGAACGAAATCTCCAAACTGTACATGGCCAATTTTGGCCAATATATATTTTTTGTTGACGCGCACTCCGTTTTATTTTTCTAACACAGCGACATCCTTCGTTCTTGTACTGACAGAAAGCCATTGTAGTTTCTGATATTTTAAGCTAGATGGCGTTGTTTTGTATAGGATTACTAAAAATGTTTTCTGCGATGGGATTTCAAGTGAATTATTTGCAGTTTATTTTTTCTGTGGTTGAAGTGAAAGCTGTTGGAGTTTTGTTTCGTACGTAATATTATGTACCATTTTGTTCCTGAAATTATGGCCTTTCGAATGATACATGTGAATTCCGAGTCGATGCCGATTCCGGGCCTCGCTAAATGTACTTTGCCCACATAAAATTGTGGTCTTGCCCCGCCACTGTGCGTACCTATCAGAAATCAACACAATTTTTTTTTTCAAATAAACGATGCCTTAATTAACTTGCGTACATATCAGAAATCAACACAAAATGTATCGAGACAAAATTAATCACGGATAAAACAATCGGAATATTGTATTTGAATAGGTTTAATCAGGCGTCTGATATGACCAAATGAACCGCGTGGTTTGGACTGCGTTTATTAAATAAGTTTGCTTTGAACCAATCCAAATGAATAATTACTGTTCATACGGTTAGGTATACTTTATTTATTGTAGTCTGTTTATAATGTCAAAATTTTGAGGTGGAAATTAATTCGTGGGTTTTAATTTACTCGTTAAAATTATTTGTTTAATTTGGTTTACACGATTAAAACAGGATAATAATACACACAGACTAAAATAAACACGTGAGGTTAACTAGGCAAATATAATTATTTTTATTAAGTTCGGTGTGTTCATTCGATCTAAGCTTAAAACCCAGACAAAAAGAGGGTGAGATCATAATGTACACAGGTTTATTTTAAGTCTAACCACCCCCACCAGACGTCTCAGTTCCCAGAGGAAATATTGTCACATTCCCGCTTATTTATAAATTACTGAACCCCAAAAATCCTTTCTACTTGATTAAATAATATGACTCTTTGATCCAAAAATGAATCTGCCCAAATCACGATACTGGATCCAACGGAGCGGACTGACTCAAATAGGCATTGCGTGTATCGAAGGACTTCCAATAAGGGACGGCGATGCCATCCAATACGATACGAGTATATTAATCTACCACTAATGTGGTGTTCCTTGCCCCCTGGCACAACCGGCGACCGAACTAAACTCAGTTATATTGATGACGTCACTTTGTCTCCGTCGACTGGCCATTCGCTCTGTGTAAGTTTAACGTGTTGTTGCGAATGGATGCGACCTTTTCAAATGGTTAGGACTCCGCTCGTTTAATTCCACGGAAATTCGAATGTAATTTGGAGTGGGGATAATTCACATGGTTTAATTTGTATAGTCTGAGTGGTTTGTTTGGGACTTCATTCGATCTTCCGAATAGTTTAAGGGTTAAAGTATTTAATGCCCTTCTCCAGTAAATGTATGCCAGCTTCCTGAATACCAAAGCCACAAATGATGTTTATCTCTCCTTACTTTATGCATAGAACGCAGGCACTGATAAAATCTGCCGAAGAAAACCATAAACTTTTTTATGCAAGTTGACATTTTTTCTTCAACAGTCCGTCTGAAAAGTTCCTTAAGAAGCAAGCGTCTGTGAGTTAATAAACTTTTTAATACTTAATTACGGGCCAGTCTCATAGTAAGGCACGTATTTCTAGGACCGCTCGTATAGAAATCAGTAAAAGTCTGAGTATACAATGTTCAATTCGTCTAACAGACATACTGGGTCAATTTTCCAAAATGGAATCAGCCAGGTTCCTACGTAACGAAGGTATTTCAGTCAACTGTCCTGATTTCCCGAAAATCTCGATCACTATTGACGGAGCACTCAAAAACTGTTCATCAAGTTCGGAGTTCGAAATTCAAATTAAGACCTTGATACACTATCCGATTCATGCACCTCTTTAATGGGAAGTGCTAATGAACATGGAGTATGAATAAATGGAGGTCTAATAATGATATTCAAAGGACCAAATTATTAATGTAGGTCTTGGTGGACTATTTCACATAACTAATATCATAAATGTGAAAGTGAGTTAGTTACTAAACTAACTCACTTATTTGTTTGTCGCGCCTTAATAGCTAAACGGATTTTGGCATATTTGGATCTTTGGATTATTTTAACATGTGTAAAGGTAAAAGCTAGTAACATGATAAAAAGATTATAAAAGCCAAATTGATCCTTAACTGTAAAATCAGATTGTTGAGACTACCTGAACAATCTTGAACCAAAGTCTCTTTATTGCGGTCTAGACGTAAGCAACAATAGAGGGTTGATCCCTCCATTGCTTCCTTCTCCATGACTCTGATGGTAACTATACCAACCCATTCCCCATTAAAGAGGTGCATGTGTGCGTGACTAATTTGGTACAGTCAGCATATCAGGCTGAATGCCACGTGTGTCTGGCTCATAATGTTGTTGTAGTGATAGAAAAAAAACATCCGTATTAGAAACTTTAGGGTTGTAGAGTTTGCAATTTATTCGCTTGGAAACGAATACGACTTGATTACGGCTTCTATATGTATGTTTTAAATAGACGGTTTAAGTTGTTTTAGTAGGAGTAAAGAATATTTGAATAAGCTTCATTTGTTTAGTAGGATTTTAGTTAGAATGTTTTTTTTAAGTAGGCATATAATTTAAATGTCCGTAAAAAAAATATGGGATATGTAGATTATCAACCTTAAAAGGCAAAGTTCAAACTAACCACGAATAAAAATAGAACTACCAAAATAGAAGTTTAATTGCAACACGGAATAGTCAACATGAAAACAACAACAACACAAAACCAAATCGATCCAACCACTGATTAAAATAAAACTCCTACGCACAGAGGCTAGATTCAAATTGTTCCACTTCGTTTGGTTTAACCCCAAAGCGGCATACGTTTCCATAACGCCACGAAAAGCTTTTTATCTGAACCCAAAGCCGTCGATAATGATGGCCGCGACTAGAGCTGCCACACTTTCATTAAGTTTTCTGGTCCACAAACGTCGTACGAAATCCGATGCCCCAAAGCCGTGTGTGAAGAGTTCGGAAGATAATTTGCAAACAAGTGACTGGGACAGAGCATATCGCACATCCCCGCACTTGATCCTATTTATCATGCACGGGACTTATTAAAGCGACGAACACGCGCGTTGTTGTTTAACAGTAAAACTTTAAAGTATATATAAAAGGGTAGGAGTCGTCAATATTTTTAAATTCGTGATAAAAATATTGGTTAATGTTTTATTAAATATTAATATTAAATGTATATTGGACAATAGATTATACTTGAAAACTCGATTAGAAAAATAACATTCTCAACTAAAAACAAATTAACTAAATACCAAAGCAAACTCTAACATAGTAAACGCAAACAAACCTGTTACAAAAAATATTTGCACACATGCGATAATTACATTACGCTAGCACACAGTGCGTGCAAACATTATTTTTGCTCCAAATAAAATCGAGTAACAAACAAAGCAGGTCGACTCGATACCCTCCAACGTCCAACAGATTGGCGCTCTATTCATATGTAGATTGCAACAAAAAATCCAATAAACAAGACACAGGGTACTCACATCTCCCCTAGCATCATTATTGAAAAGAATGTTAACAGTGCACCCGGCTTATCCTGGGGTCGTTTTACCAAAAGAGTTAGACTAACGAATGGTCGCCCTACATGACATGAGTGAGTCTCTCGTTACGCTTGACACTTCGATTCGGATTAAATTCAGTTAGGAATTTAAATCGGCAATAGTGTTTGTGCGGCAGATCGTTGAACCAGATACGGATGGTGACTGATTACTTACCTGGGACTAGATACGGACGGGGGCAGGTTTTCGTGCTCAAAAGGGTTGTTATAATCACTCAAGAGTTAAAGTAGGTACTATTATTAAATGTTGTTGTGTTACTTTGTTAAGAGGTATCTTGTTACAGAAGGTTTAACGTTTAATCAAAACATATTTTCTCTACAAAATATTTACTTTCATCTTAGTTCTATAAATATATCAACGGGCACCAACTTGTACCAAAACTTGTTTGGATAACATCACGCCTGTAATCACCGAAGGGTTAGGCAGAGGTGAAACTAATAGTACACCCATATTTCGCCAGTCACATTGAAGTCCCATGTAATAGGGGGCGATTCTAGCGCCATCAACCGGGCGCAATTCCAGACTGAGAAATTCCTGATGGAAAAATCCAATATCTCTTGGCGCGACCCGGGAATCGAACCCAGGACCTCTTGCTCAGCAGTCGTGCTTGCGATCACTAGACCAACGAGGCAGACCTTGGTTTTTTGATTATTTTTTTCCGAACAGCAACATTCTAAAAAAGGCGGTTTTCAATTCTAAAAATTGATTGCTATCAAACAGAGTTGCGGTATAGCTATACCTGCACATAGGCGACAAAACCTCATATAGTGGTATTCCAAGTATTCACATATTAGCCGTTGGGCGGCTACAATTTTTCCGCTTCCATGCCACTTAGCACAACTTCAGAGAGGTTTCATATCGCCGCAGCGGATGCGTTTGTTTTGTTCAAATTTATTTTATCAAGTAAACGTTGGTATTCCGCTCAGTGGGCCGGACCTAATATGCAGTAATGCGGCAAAGTAGTACCCTCTGCACCTACCACTGCCGGGTTTGATCCCGACTAATGACTGAAGTTATTCGCTTAATTATTTTTGTGCAGATTTTAACGGTTTGTTAACCTTTAAATGTGTGCTTTCGTCTGCGGAAGAGCTTAATTTATTTACAGACAAGAATTAATTTTAGAGGGGCTTGTTTTTGCGAACGTTATCAGCTGGAAGTTGCATTCTTGGGTAAACAGCAGCGGAAGAGATGGAACAACAAAGTTTGATGATCTTGCACTTTAAGTACAACACTGATTAAGCAAGCTTGCTGTTTGGTAAAGAAACTTCAGCCCACGTTTTACAGAAATTAAAAACGGAAAGAGACGTCATCTACCGTCCATATCTCTTTCGAAAAAAGTAAAAAACAGATTAAAACCTCGTCAGCAGGAGACCGAGCTTTCTAAATTGATCGCAAAATAATCGATTCCTTTCAACGGCACCCTCAACCCTTCCACCGCAACATCCATTCCATTTAGTTTTTTGAAAAACCACATTAAGAATGAATCGCGATATGAAAGGGTAATAATAACAAAGTGCAGTACAAATTGCAGAATCACGCGTCGCGTACCATTTCACTCTCCGAGAGCAGTGATTAATCACATTTTCATTAGTGTCGCATCCAAAATGACATAGTTATGAATCGCCAGTTCAATCAACTCGGTTTCAATAACAATTTTTCATTCTCGACACACTAATTAAGTGCTTTTCGTAAATATTCTGGTAAAATCACGATCTATCTCAAACAGTTTTGAGCTCTATATTCTTTAAAGCAAGTTTGAAATTTCTTCAGTCCAAAGTTTGTAATGGCAGACTTGAAAGCGACATCCTTAGTAACAAGTGTAAAATATTTTCCCCAATCGTTGTACCTGGCGCCCCCTAGGGATATTTCAAGGGTGAATAAGCTCGCATAATGGCAAAGGGTACAATATTTTAAATTTCAATCGCTGCGAGCGGTCCGGTTGCTCCCCGGGCGGCGTAGAACAAAGATTTCACCCGGTGACTTCTGCTAAGTGTTATAATAACTTATTATATCGGGAAATCGTTTGAAATATCAGCGCTGTAATAGAAAATGTCTTTCTCTACGTGCGTATGTCTTTAGGAAATAGTTTATAATATACTTATGAGTTTTTTAGACTTTATGCTATTAAGTCAAGGTTTCTTCACGGATATTCTACGACTAGAGTAACTTTTAAAATCGACAAGGTACGAACCGGTAGAGGTTCAAACCTTGTCGAATCGAATCCTACCACGAAGAAGCTTTAAGATACACACATTCCTTACTTTCGTACACACATATATTTATTAGTAACTGGAATTCTAATTAACGGTGATAAAAGTAGACACTCTTATCTTCTTTATTATTGTAACCCATTTTACCAGCTTGTTTGTGCTACGGGCTTTTCTGTGAATGTTACAATATATACAACAAGGTACTTTAATGAAACACATAAACTTTTCATACTAGGTGTAAGTATTGTGTACCAACCTGCTAAAAATTTATTAACACAGCAAAAAGAAATAAAATATATAGGCAGCCTCTCGCCCATTTATAATACTGGAGTTCCAAATCGCTTGTAAAAGGTGACTAATAAATATGAACTGCGACAAACGCAAGCAATCCATCTGTGTTTCGCTCTCATTCCGAACTCCCCCAGTCCGTTTTTTCAGCGAGATTAATTTTCCGAATCGTTATCAGCGCCTTACGATTGCCGACGCATTTGTTACACTACAGTTCACCTTTTCAGTGAAATTGCAAATTTTATGCGGAGCGCAGATAAAGTACCTATAATCATTATTATAACTCATAAATTTGATTGAAATTCGGTCACATTCCGAACGAGCGCTTATCGCGTGGTTGCAGTCGACTTGAAAAATACCTCGCCCCTAAATTTCGTGATTTGGAAGACGTCGAGTCAACGCTTCCGATCGATTTGCGTTTAGTGCGACAATGAACGTGTTTAATATCGACATTTGCATAACAAATTTGGAAAACGCGACGGTTTTTCAGGATTGAGATAGCAGATTTGGGAGCTGTTGAAGAGGTTGGGGGTTTTGTGTAATTGTGATAGGTTATTTGAAATATTTTAATTATAAATACTATTCATCTATCCATGCCGGAGGCACGTGTCTTAACTGCTAGATACAACATGAATATTTTTAAAAACAAGCTTCTATTTAAATGCTATAAAAAGAAGAAAATAAACTTTAAATTAAATCAAACCTCTCAGTTTATTACAATTATACAATTCATATGATATAAAAGCTTGTCGCAAGAAATACCTGCAAATGTATTCTATGAAATACACACATACACCCATACATACACACTTACACACGCGCATACACACACAAACGCGCATACACACACACACGCGCATACGCACACACTACACATTTTCTTAGAATTATCTAAGAAAAAAATTATGTATTTCACTTTTGTCGAGATTAAAGTTACATATTGAATTTTTTTTGTTCAGTTACACAGGTAAATCTCGCGACAAGCTATTGTATCATATGAATTGGTACCTAAGGACCAAAGTTGACATATAATTGGTATTTACTGATTCAAACGACCCTAGTGCTTTTCTACATCATACATGATTTATTTTAATGTACCTACCTTCGGTTTTCTTTAATTAAAATGGATGGAAGCTACTGAGATAAATAAAAAGCAGCAATTTAACTAAGCTCTCTTTTTATGTAGTGCTTTAAATGCTTTTATCTAACTGTTTACGACTAGAGTTTATGAAGACTTCCATTTAATCTCACTGAAAATCTTGTAGACACATTGAATAAAAAATAAACCAAAAGTAGACTAATTGCAGGCTTGTTTCAATTTTTTTCATTTAAAGTAGAAACCTAATTACCGTACTTCACTGATTAATACCATAATAGAATACTCTCTTTGCGTTTCAATCCTATTGTATGAAGAAGTATGGGTAGTATAAGTAAAGCTGTTGCGAGTGTTGTTTCTATATCATACTCGTAGAATACGTGTACCCACAGTTAATTAGTTAATTAGGCATTGCCTCTAACTTAGGTTTAAGTTAATGACTATCATCAATCTTTGCAATATAGTAAGAAGAACCAGAGGCATTGAGAGGTGAGTCTAATAGATACGATTGTATTCAACACACACGACCTCTTCGTCTCCAATCATGCAATTAAATTGTCGCTTTAAAGATTGAATTAACTGTTACACATGTCATTTGGTTACTCACAAAGAATTTCTACTCATAGGGCAACACAAGGATACAGTTACGATCCCTCTCATCATCCAATGTTATCACTTATAAGATCTCTTTATCAATTAGAAATCTCTATTATATTTGCGGATGTCTTAAAGGCAGTGAAGGCTGAGGGAATTGCTGAAGGGTTGGAGGGCGTCGGTGATACCTTTAATGTACCCTCGGAACAATAGATGAATAAGACTCCCAAGTTAAGCAGGCATGATAGTAAATGTCTTTCATGAAGTATGTACTAGGAAGCCTAAGTAATTTCACAAGGTTTCAATTGCTTAGGTTGTTAAGAATATCGTGGTTAGAGGCGACATCTTCTTTCAATCTGAATCGTCCAAAAGGGAACCCTTTACTACAAAAAAAAAATAAGTTGATACATCGTAACAAAATTTTTAACCGACTTCTAAAAAGAGGAATTTATCAATTCGTCTGATTCTCAAAAATCTTTTTTGCAAAAAATAAAACCGACTTCAAAAACATAGAAAAGTGAAAAATAACTTTAGCTTCCGAAGTCGGTAAAAGTCGGAAAAAAATGTCGGTGACTTTTGTTTAATTTTGTATTAAACAAAAGTCACCCACTTTTTTTTTTGGTTTAAAAGATCCCAGATCTATGTTCTTCAGATCAGTTAATTATACATTTTGATCTTGTACGTATCCATGATTCAAGCTTAAGTTAGTTTTAGAAATAAAAACTGTCCGTGATTTTGGCATCATAAAAAGTAGCACCTATGTTTTTCTACAAGTTCAAGGCTACCTATTTTTTAAATACCATAACAGTTGGTTCATTGTTTCAGGCACAAAGAAGTACAAGTACAGAGTTACGTTCACATTCATACTATTAGTATGAATTTTCCACCCAAATAAGCAATAAAACATAATTACACTATCATCATGTGGTTATGTGAATTCAATTACCTATAAATCTCCACGATTCATACGCAGATATGTCAAACACATCTCAATTAGCAGTTGAATCAATATAACATTTGCATGCAAATACGTTTTGATAGCAGCCTACGTGCAACTGAAATGAGAGGCCGATTAAAAATTCACCCTCCATAACTTACTTTACCGACAGCTTTGATAATTAGACGGCTTTAAGCGCTTTCGCATATTGAATGTAGGTAAGTATAGGTATGTGTTTGTGAAGCGGTATAGTGGCTTGTTGATTAGGTAGGCTGGGGGATGATAATGATCGATTTTTGATTTAGCAAAGTGTTGTTGATGGATTAAAAGGTCGGCTTGATATAGAGTTTTTATCAGCTGAGCGTATGCAAAATGGAAAAGCAGTTAAGAGAATTTCAACTGACGCATTTCGTAATTTTTTTCTACTAGAAAATAGTATTGAAGAGACAATGCACTGTTATGTATAAGATAAGTGCTTCTTAAAGTTATTGTAACACAAGAATTACAAAATACTAGGAGTACAAAGCGACCGTGCCCTAAATCAACATTAAAATAAAATACGCTACCAAACAAACAAATACAATCTTCAAAACGAATCAATCAAACTTTTACTCAACAAAATTTTTATCAAAGCCTATCAAATTAAAGAAATTCTATAAATAAGCAACGTTCAAATCTCCTCAAAAGCTCCCAAATTTCTTACAAAACAAGCACAACTGCAGCTCCGACAAAATATTAACAAACAAAATAAATCGTATTTAGTGAAACAAAGCATTTGTGATTCACCCTGGAAGATCTCGTTAGACTCTTAATGAATCTATTGAGGGCTTGTCGACCGAACCGGACGAAAGAACGGAGCGGGGGTTGAAGTTGCGCTAATAATTTGTCTTAGGCTTAGTTCACACGTGCCATTTTCTAAAGACGCTATCACGCGACAGCGTCGTAGTCGTGCAGTGGTTAGGCTGTCACGGCGGTCAACGACTTTTCAATCAGTTTTGAAGTGGAGTAGTACCTAAAAAAGAGTGTGAGTTGGTGAACTGTAAACCGACCACAGTAAGTATGACAATCGAGATCTTCAGACGTCGGCTAGTCCACTTCATGTCTGTGACAATTGAATAGGTGTTCTCCAAAACGTATAAGATTGATACGATTGTCATCAGAACGGACGGTGGACGGCAAATATTTTTTTGTATTAGGGATACGTTGCGACTCCATACTAATTTGCTACTCTCTTCATGCAGTGACATTTTTCATCGTCTCTAGAAAGCGGAAAGTGTGAATTAAGCCTGAGTTTCCACGGCAGTGTCGCGACACTGCGCTAAACTGTCGAGACTCGAGCCATTGAGCCGTAGAGGAGCCTAATGCCATTTGCTCTTACTCCAACTTGCACATAGATATAAATAGAGTGCAATTGTTTTTGTTAACTGCAGTGAAAAGGTTTGGCAGCTCCTTGAAAGCGGACAAAATATTTTGATACTTTACATTAATTTGGAAATCTCATCATGAGATTTCCCATTGGCCATACAAATTTTTATTTTCTATTAAACCA
Source organism: Noctua comes (assembly GCA_963082995.1). Lineage (NCBI taxonomy): Eukaryota > Metazoa > Arthropoda > Insecta > Lepidoptera > Noctuidae > Noctua > Noctua comes. The sequence goes on along the minus strand of OY720279.1, from coordinate 9,699,977 downwards.
CTTCACGGGCTGAATTTTTAAAAATCCTTGCTTAGTACCTCCTTACTTTCGTTATAAGAAGATGTCTTGTCTATACTTAATATTATAAAGATTTTTTTGTTTGATTGTTTGTTTATACCGAATAAACTCCAAAACTACTGGACCGATTTTCACCATTTTTCACCAATAGAAAGCTAAATTATTAGGAAGTAACATAAGCTGTAAATGATATTTATATTACGCAAATTAGCCAAGCTATCACAATTTTTGCTGACAAAGTCACGGGCGAAGTGCTAGCGCAATTAAAATGCTTCTAGACACGGTTGTGCATTTATCTGCCACTGATTCATAAGATCTTAATTTAGTATATTTTCATGAATTTCAGATAGAAGTGTTTGGCGGAGCATAATACTGCATAATACACTTTCCCTCATTGACTAGAAACTAAGAACTCAGACCATCCATAAGCACAAGTTCTTATTGAAAAGATGATCATGACCACCGCTTATTTTATTTCAACCGCCATCTGACCTTTACAGCCCGGGGGAAATCATGTTTAGGAAGTGTTATGTTATTAGTGGACATTCTCATCCTAATTTAATCCCTAAATCGCCTCTTACGAGACCCACGGGGAGAGACAGGACTGCCTAATCTTGGCCTGTTTATCAAACATTGCTATCCAGCTTGTGATAAAGTTTATTTTTCTGTCTAAAATAAATTATTATACAAAAAGCTAATTGTCAAGGCCCGTGCCATGGACGGCTCACTCCGAAACAACGCATTTACATTTTACAATCAAGCCTTTTTGATAATCATCTCAATTACGACCGCAACAAAATTTCTTTGTATAATTACGAGCGATGAAGCGGTGAATATAAAAAAATATAAACCCTTTATTTACATTCGCATTTCCATCTTTAAATCCGTAGAGAGAATTAGATATAAGGCAAAGTAGAGTGAGATTTTACGTAAAAGCTGGAGCTAAAAGTTCATAGCGTATTTCATTAGGAACTACAATATTTTCTTATGAACACTCCACAGTGTAATCTTATTAGGACGCGAATTATATTTAGGTTGAGAGCGGGCGGTGTCGCGCGGTGTCGGCGGTGTCGGGGCCTCGGTGTAAACTAATTGCATTTACAGCGATAGAGCGCTGAGAGACGGAGCAAGCGATGCTAATGGACGGTATATTAATTAATACGGGCGTCTCGTCAAATTTCAACTTAGTGGAGTATCTATTCCGTTAACATTGAGGTTAATGTTTTGGAGTACGTATAATGTTTTGTTTCGATGCCTTACTGAATACAGCAATTAGGGCAACAGTTTACCATTTTAATGGTATCGAGTACAAAATGAAAAAAGATTTTCAAAAATAAAAACGAAATATTTTATGATTAAAGTTTTTCTAAACACCAAAAGAAACCAAGCAGGAAGTAGTTCATTTGATTAACTTTATGACCTATAAAAACTCCAAGAATTCAAACATCATAATCACAAAATCTTAACTCTTAACACCACCCAATTCAAACGCCAGCATCACATAGATCATCAGCAGGGTATAAAAGACAAAGGGGCAGTACAGCGACAATTGATACTGTTATTGCGCCAACAGATGGTCCATAAAAGTCGGAATGTCGAAACTTGGCAGATAGAAGTGAGACAACAACCCGCCGTGCCATTTAAAGCTTGTTTTCCACCAAAAGTGTGCGAGGCTGTTAAGCGGTGCGTGGATGAGTAGGAGCGCTGTGAAATGATGTGGTAGTTTTCATTAAAGCGGTGCGAAGAGCTCGAGCGGAGGGAAGCTATGAATCGGTATAAAGCTAGGTGCAAGGATGCGAAACGGACTCTTTTTAGCTCATGATCCATATGCCGTTAAGCTCATATCTTTCGCACACATAACTCGCTTGCATCACTCGCAAATGTCTCTCGATTTTTATAAGTACAAATAACTAGGTTCACTAGCCCTGTTCCACCATAGCTCTGCTAAGTGGCGCTAGAAGAACGAAGTAATCCTGTATATAAACATAAATGCATAAACTCACGCCTTATCTCATGGAGGTAGAGGCAGAAACCACAGAAAGCCACATGCTCCTTACATACTCCTTTTGTCTCGTCCACTTTCCTAATTCTGGTCATCCAAGCACACCGGTTAAATAAAGTCCTTCCTGACGTACTGATGGATATTTTCCTACCGAGGAAAATATTGGCTATCTCGCACGTGGTGGAAACGCAGCCTAATAGATGTTTAAATAAAAGAAATGACAATCGCTTGGCAAAGTCACCAGCTGACGGCGCCGGCGTCGACGTCACAAATGGTGCCACTTTGATAATTGTTCCCTGTAATTATTTGAAACACTTAATTGCGTGTTCAGTGCCGAGTTTCACCAAATTACAGCTTGGAATACTTTGTTTTTAGTTTGGTTCACAGTTATTTTTTGTTATTATATAGGTGCTTATTTTTCATGAGGATATGTGACATAATTATGTTTTCTCCCTATTTTTTTGATTGAAATGATATGAATTATATTTGTGACACAGAAAGTAGAAAGGCTTTTCAAGGATTTTTATTATATTTTACAAAAATAACACTTTATTTATATCTTACGTGGGTATTTCTTTGTCCCGTAAAATAAAGGACTCCTAAATTATTCACAACTAAATGAAGCCTAAATCTAAATGTTGTAAGTTAAAATAAAATCTTATTTTAGTAACTAGAGAAGGAACGTTTTTAGAACTAAGTATTTCTGATCACGACACTTTATTTATTCACGGGCAGTGTCTATTGGCAACAAATTAACGACAGGCTGGGTGCTTCTTTCTACGAAATCAAAAGATCCTTCGTTTTCAGAATGTACCTGCTGATCATCATCATTCTCTTGCCCTTATCCCAATTAATTTGGGGTCGGCGCAGCATGTCTCCTTCTTCCATACTTTTCTATTACTCTTCATCTCATCAGACACCTCCTTTCTTGCCTTATCACTCTTTACACAGTCCATCCATCGCTTTTTTGTCTTCCTCTAGTGTCCTATACTCATAAACCCATCAACATTCATACCTACTGATTTGCATATTATAACATCGTGCCCGTTTTCCCCAAAGGGTAAGTAGAGGTGTAAGTAAATTAGGTACATACATAAATACACCCAGATTTCGCCAGTTATCTAAATCAAACATGCTCCTTGTTTAATTAATTCGTGAGCCAAAAAATTAAGAAATCAACAAAAATCTACTTAGCAACGGATCATAGACGACTATTTACCAAAGAATCTGCACAAGCATACCACCAAAGATGGCTCTGCTTTTTTTTTTTTTTTTTTTTTTTCCGGATGGGAAATCATCAAATGACCCCCCCCACTCTGGGCGGAGCGGAAGGGAGTGTCAGACTTGTACTGACTAAAACCCATCCATGTTCCTTCTTTGCCCTTTGTGTTCCAGGGCCACGGTATCTCTTTCGAACAGTCCCGCAGCCCTGGCAGGCATCGGTCCTTGCAGACCCCTACATCGTTGCTGACATCTCTTTGAGGCGCGCGTGGAACACGAACGCGCCATCGACACGGCCTGTCGTCAGAAGACGGCCGGACGGCGAGCTAGCCCATAGCTCGCCGTCCACAGGCCCGCGCCTACGGTGGCCGGGAGCCACCACGTGACCCCCGACGCCCAGGGCGTCTCCCGCGGCGGCTGGGACGTGAGGTTCTTTCCCTCTCACGTCCCGCCACCTCCTTCACTAGCATGACTGCTTCGCAGAAGGAGGTGACGGCTTCCCATTCCCTCTCGCTCCGGACCATGGCTTGAACCAGGGCCGGACGCGAGAGATCGCCGCCGCCGATCGCCGCAACGAGGACACGACGGTGCACCGCCCAAGCGGGGCAGACCTCCACGGTATGTTCCACCGTGTCCTCCGGACGATCCTCACAATGGAAACACCCGGGCGTTTCCTCCCGCCCGATCCGGTGCAGGAACCTCCCGAAACAACCGTGTCCGGTGAGGACCTGCGTCAGGCGGTAGGTGAGGGCGCCGTGGCGCCTCTCTAGCCACTCCTCAAAGAGGGGACTTATCGCCACTATGGTGGCGTGCCCTGCACGGGGTTGCGACAGTCGCTCTCTCCATGTCGCCATGAGATCACGCCGGAGGTCTGTCCGCTGAGCGGCAATTTGCCGCGGCAGCGGAGTTTCCAACCGACTTAGTGCCTCCGCGCGCCATTCGTGCAGGCGCGCGAGGACTATCGCCTCCAGATCCCATGGCGGCAATCCGGCAAGGAGGCTAGCCGCCTCACCGGAGATCGTGCGGTACCCGCGGATTAGCCTTATGGCTATCACCTTTTGGGGCGCGTTCAGGTAGTGGGCGGCTCGCCGCCTCAAAGAACGCGCCCACACCGGGGCCCCATAAAGGGCCATGGACCGCACGACCCCCGCGTAGAGCCTCCGGCAGGAGGCGTTCGGACCCCTCAGGTTGGGCAAGAGCCGCTTAAAGGCAGCCCCTGTCCGTTCCAGTTTGGGAGCCAAACGTCGGAAATGCTCCACGAAGTTCCACCGGCTGTCGAGGACGAGTCCTAGGTACTTCAACGTCGACCCGACGCCGATGGAGACCCCTCCTGCCGTCAGTAGGGATCCCGACGGTGGCGCATTCCGAGGCCCATGAAAACACATGGCCTCGGACTTGTGCAATGCCACCTCGAGACCCAATTGCCGGATCCTCTCCACGACTATCGCAACCCCGCGTGTCATGTTTTCGGCCGCCGCCTCGTGCGACCTCCCTTGTGCCAGTACCAGCGTGTCGTCAGCGTAGCAAACTACGCTGACGCCGCTAGGGAGGTCGGCGCGCAGCACCCAGTCGTAACCGATGTTCCACAAGGCCGGTCCCAGAACCGATCCCTGTGGAACACCGCACGACATCTCTCGCCGGTTCCATTCTCCGCTCCGACCGGGGTAGATGACGGCCCTATCCGTCAGGTAGTCCCCGACCACACGACGAAGGTAGGTCGGCACCCGGTGATACCGCAGTGCCTCCCTAATGCAGCTCCAGGGCATGGAGTTAAAGGCGTTGGCGATGTCAAGAGACACCGCCAAGACGACCCCGCCCCGGGACACCGCGTCCCCCGTCGTGAGGGCTCTCACGCGCATGATGGCATCCACCGTTGAGCGCCCCTTGCGGAAACCAAACTGGTGTTCCGCAAGATCCGGCCCCATCCCCACAAGGTGCCCGGCGAGGCGGTTGGCAATGACTCTTTCAAAGAGCTTGCCCACCTCGTCGAGCAATACGATGGGCCGGTATGCGGACGGAGAGTCCGCAGGGCGCCCTGGCTTTCGGATGAGGACCAGCTTCCCCGTCTTCCAACGAAGCGGGAACTGGCCTCTCTCCAAGCATGCGCTTAGGAGCCCTTCCAGTCGGGGCCCGAGAGCCTCAGAGGCCAGGACCCAGGCTTTACCAGGCAAGCCATCGGGTCCCGGGGCGGTATTTCTGGCTTTCAGCCTGCGTACCGCCACTCTCAGGTCTACCCCAGTCACCTCCGGAATGTCGTCATCGTCATCGGTATGGTCCGCTCCCGGCACCGCACGCGGCGGCGGAGCCATAGGCGGGGGAGGATGCTCCCCTCGCGAAGGGAACAGAGCGCTCACCACGTCCTCCACGAGCTCAGGCCGAAGACTCTGCGTCAGCGGGGGGGCCCGGGTGCGGAGTTTGTCCCGCACCATCTTGTAAGGGCGCCCCCACGGATCTCCATTCAGAGACTCCAGCATCTCCTCGCGGGCCAGATTCTTGGCCCGCCGAACAGCCTCTTGGAGGGCGGTCTTCGCCGCTCTGTATCCCTCGTACAGCTCCACCTCAATGGCTGCCGCATCCGGAGGGCGGATGCGTAGCCTGCGATGCCTGGCGTACAGGTGCCGCGCGGCAACGCACGCCTCGCGCAGAGACGTCAGCTCTCGCGACCACCAATACACCTGACGCCAGGCGCTTCCTGGCCGAACACGGGGCATTGCCACGTCGCAAATCCCGGACATGGCCTCCTGGAACCAACCCGCCTCGTTATTGATGTCGGCAGGCCTGACCGGTGATGACACCCAGGCCTGCACGATCGAGGCTTCCAGGAGGAGCTCCCGGTCCAGCTGCCTCAGCGCCCATCGCGGACCACTCGGGGTCTGTAGGACCGGCGCGCTTGAGGTCTGGGTGGAGACGTCGAACCGGATGTACCGGTGGTCGGAATAGGTCTCCACCCCCTCCATGACGCGCCAGTCAACGACACGCGGCGACAGAGCGGGGCTAGCGAACGAGATGTCCACCACCGACTCGCCCCGCATCCGCACGCACGTGGGGACAGAACCCCGATTTAGGACGACCAGGCCTGTCTCCAGAGCCCAGTCCTCCACCATCCTACCCCGCGCGTCCGTGTAACGAGAACCCCAAGCCAAGTTTTTGGCATTGAAGTCCCCGAGCACAAGCACGGGAAGGGAATGGCTTCCGATGACGACACTCAACTCCGTGAGGGAGTTGTGGAACTCGGCGAGAGTTCGGCTCGGGGAGAAGTAGACTCCCACTACTACGATCTCCCCGAACCGTGCTGCTACGCACCCCTGACCCTTCCTGACACTCTCAAGGGTCGGGGTACCGGCGGCGGCCGACGCAATTATGGTCACTGAGCCGCTAAGGTCCTCCACCCAGTCATCCCTGGGCGGGACAAAGTACGGCTCAGCGACCACGGCGATGTTAATCGACCACTGCGCCATGCTCTGAAGCAACAGATCCTGAGCGCAGGCGCAGTGGTTGATGTTCGCCTGGAGAAAGCGTAATGGGGCCGTTACTGGCACTCCATTTCAGCCCCCTCCCGGGCCCCCTGCGAGGGCCCCGCTGCGGAAGTTGCAGCAGTGGCGGCAGCGGCGGCGACAGTGGCGGCGGCTGCGGTGGTGGCGATGGTGGGGGTTTTGGCGGTGGTGGTGGTGGAGGGCCTTCCCTTGCCCCTGGCCTTGGCAGGTGTACCGCAGGCCTTGCTCCCTGCCCGGTGATCGGCCGGCTTGCCAGCCGCCGCACATGCGGCGCAGTGTGGTTCGGCGGAGCAAGCCGCGGCCTTGTGACCGGGCTGGCTGCAGCGGAAGCACTGGTCACTGCGGTCTACCTCCGAGGTGCACCGGACCGACACGTGGTGCCCCACATGGCAGCGGAAGCACCTCAGAGGTCTGGGTTCCAGCAGCTTCACCTGCGCCGACACCCAGCCCACCAAGAGCCTTCGGCCCTCCACAATGGCTTTCGCCGCCGTCACAGGGCAGCTTACCGTTACGGTTCGCGTGCCCGACAGGTCCGGACGTAAGGTGCCTGCCTTGACCTGCTCGGCAGGGCACCCACCGGTCCTGGTGACGGCGGCCACCACCTCCTCCTCGGTCACCGAGTCGTCCAGACCCAGGATGCGCAGGTCTGCGCATTTGACGGGCCTGGACACTCGGGCCTCGTCCGCATTTAGGGACGCTCTAAGCTTTTCAGCCAGAGCGTCAGCGGACGAGTCACGGGTTTCGCCGGGGATCTCTAGCACTCGAGCCCCTGTTGCGGTGACCCTAAGCCTGAGGCCCGCGGCGATCCCGAGCTCCCCGAGATCCACCGTCGCCTTCGCCTTAGCGAGCACGTCGCGATAGGTCACGCCCCTCTTTTCCGCGTCCGGCTGTAGTGTGATCACTACAGCCGCGGTCTTTGGGGCGCTGAGCCTAGCCGCGATGCCATGCTCCTTTTGTCGGCGCTTCCGCTCCCGCTTCCTGGCCTTTTTGGCCGCCCTTTGCTCCCTCGCTTTCTCTCCGGCCACCTGCCACCCAGTCTCGGCCGCGGGAGGCTTAGGGGGTGGGGGGGGCGGCGGTGGTGGCTGTCTCGGCGGCTGTCTCGCGGCTGGCGCTGGCACATTCGCCGCCTTGCCCTTCTTTTGGGCCGCCGCCTTGCCCTGCTTCAGGGCCGCCGCCTTCCTAACCGGAGCCGGCTTTTCGGGGGCCGACGTAACCCTGCCGGAGGGCTGGCTGGACGGCCCCGGTGCGGAGGCCGCAGCAGCCGCATATGTGGCCGCCCTCGGGCCCGGGGGCGCCTTATTTGCCGCCAGGGGGGGGCGCAGGACAATGCCCTCCAGGACGGAGAACCGCGCCTGGAAGGCAGCCAGCTCCTGCCGAACCAGGTTCAGGACCTGGTTCTCCACCGGCACGGGCTGGCTTGGTCGCTGCTGGCCCCTATTTTGGGGCGCCTCGCGAGAGCCGGACTCGCGCAGACCGGCCAGGTCTGCTCGGAGCTTCTTATTCTCCTCTTGGAGAAGCTCCGTGGCGGCCGTCAGTCGAGCGACCTCCGCCCGCAGTTTGGCCACGTCGTCTGGCGGGGGCCCCGCATATCTGGCCTCCGCTGCCGCCATGATGGAGGCGATCGCTGCAGGTATAGCCTTGTGCCTGGTGGAGGGCTTTTGTTTGCAAGAAACAGCCCTCAGCGCCGCCTCCACCTCCTTCGCAAGCCCGGCCTTACGCTCCGCATCGGAGCCGCCGTCTGCGCCCGCCTCGTTATCAGAGGAGCCCGAACGGGTCACCCCGCGACCGGCGGCCACCAAGATGGCTCTGCTTCAAAGACCAATTCAAGGGGATTCTGCACTTTGTAAAAATATTCGAATCCGGTCAACGGTAAAGTTCCGTGGGAAGCTTGAGCACTCGATCGATGCACCTGAAGAACTCGAGAGCTCTCCAACGAATTTCGTCATAATTTCGTACCACTTCACCTGTGAATATGGATAAGATAGTGTTTACACTCTGTGATTTAGTTTGTGTGGGTCCGTGTGTTGTGGGCTTTTTCAGCTATTGGGATATTCTTTATGGGCATAATACCAAACACAGACTATTAGTACTTATTATAATGTGAATGTGCCCGTCTGGTTTCGAACCTACAACCACCACTACTCTCATCCTTATTAAAATAACAGTTTTTACGGAATGCATATTTATACGGTACTTTTTTTTTTTTAATTTTTCTCTTTTTGTCTATAATTATGTTTGTTGCGGCTAATCTCCGAAGCAGCTCGACTGGTTTTGACAGGGCTTTTACTGGCAGATAGCGGATGTTATAAGGCTACTATTATTTTAGAAAAAGGGTTAGGCGTCCGTGCAAAGAAATATAAACCCATGACATTGTTAACAAAATCAGATTGAAATAGTCGCGGGACACAGCTAGTTGCAAATATAAAAGAATATCAAAGTAGTATGTGGTGTCTTTAAATAGCGATTAGCTACGCCTTAATGATTTTTTCTAAGAATTATAAATCTAAAATACCTATTTTAATTTAGAAACCATAATTCTTACCGATGACACAAGCTCTATAGCTTATCCATGCTCAAAGCACTGAACTGTGCGTTGACTCGTAGAGTTAAACAAAGTTTGACGTCTGTTCCAGGCGACAGTGGCGCCATCGCCATTATTGTAGATAACTAGCACAAGAAGTATGGAACCGAGCGAATAAAGATAAAACTCGTACGTGGTAAAGGGGTTTAATAAGTGAACGACAGTTCTTAGACGTATGTCAAGAGGAATGTTCATTAGATCTGTTACTGAAGAACGTGTGTGTATGAAATCAAGCTTTTGCATGCGGCTTCGCCCGTAAGATATTCTACAGGAACGTACCACCGCGATAAAAAATCATCCTAGTTCCTACTTTTGACCAGTTTCATCTATTTCATCGGAACCCATGACTGCGAAGCTGACTAGAACATGACCCACTCACTTAACAGTCCAAGTTTCTACACAGCTACACTGTAGGCAGGGCAGGGCAGGCCAGGGCCCAATTAATTTAAGAAGTACCATCCTCACGAAAAAATATGATTGATATCTTTTCAGCTGCTACGGTGTGATAAAGTAGAAGACAGACAGACAGAGTTACTCTGCATTTTTATATTAGCATGAATTCATATGACAGAATTTGAATATACGAGAGCAGACTAATGATGGCAATCGTGATAATTATTTGCAATGAAATTCATACTGCGTTCGTTATAAATTATTATTATCATCTTCGTGACTGGTGAATGGCGATAAAATTATAATCTTATTAGGAATCATAAATCATTGCAGTTAAGGTTTTGTCCTTTGGAATAAACCTTTAAAGATGAATGTTTTATGAGTTGAAATTATTCGAACATGCAATTAAATTCTTAGACGGGGCCTCTGTTTTTTTGTGAACATACCGTTACTACAAAGTTATTTAATAAAGAGCCAGTGACATAAATTACACACTTGTACCATAATACAACACTCAACTATAACACAAAACTACCCCTTTTTGTGACCCATAAAATCAATTAAAACTACAACAATCTACAAACCAGATAAACGTTATCCAAAAACAATTACCGAATCCTAAAACAAACACAAGTCAATAATACATTAGAGGCACGCCCCAGTTTCACCTCCAAGAATTTAATATAGTTTCAAATTGGCAAAATAATAAACTGGTACGTCAGATGCAGGAAATGCAATCACGTCAGTTATAGGGACGTAATTAAATATGTGGCTCGTTGCGATGGAAGTTACGCGCCGCCATTGTGGATTTTGACGTTGCGATTGCCCGCGATTTGTTGCGTTCGTCGTGAGATATGTGGGATAAATCGTCCCGTCAGTTATCGCGAGGGATGAATAAAAGTTAATTATGAGGCGGCTTTGCTTTGTTTCTACACCAGCCATAGGACATTTTCGAGTTCCATTTAGATGACTAGATGTTTTCAACTCCCATTTGGATGGATAGGATTTTCTATAAATTATAGTGGCAATTACCCGCGATTTGTTGCAGTCGCCGTTAGATATGCGAGGTAAATCATCATTTGATTTACCGCGAGAGCTGAATAAAAGTTAATTATCAGGATGGGGGTTTGGCTTTATGTTTCTGGGACAACTATTGGGTACTAAAGTATTCGTGGCATGTTTTCGTCTGTGGATATTGGAGGTGCGATTGCCCGCGATTTTTTGCGCTCGCTGTGAGATATGTGGGATAAATCGCCCCGTGAGTTACCGTGAAAAAGATGAATAAAAGTTAATTCTGAAGCGGGTTTGCATAGTTTCTGGGCCAACTATAGGATTCAGAGTTTCGTGTTTTGAATGTTTCTTGTTTTCAACTTCATTTGGATGGTCTGTCTGTGTATTGCCAGCGATTCCTCGCGATTAGACTGACTGAATTAAATTTAAAAATATTCTTAGCCATTTGATTTTGAAATTTCATATGTAGTATTCATGATACTGATTTATTTCTTCTCTTTTTGTATTTATAATGTATTTTAACTGTCAGGCATGAACAGTTTATCTCCTAGCAAATTAAAGTTTTTTCATTAATGGTAATCTGTGGACAGCGCTGAGGGCTACATTATTATTTAAGTTATTATATTTATTTAAAAATATGATAATATAATTTGAAAATTTTATATTAAAACAATTTTTTTTAAAAAAAACATTGTTTTAATATAAAATTTTCAAATTATTTACATTATTACAGACTACAAATATAACTAAACTAATGATAAAAATAAGGCTACAACTAAAAAACGACGACAATAGGACACTTAGGCGTCAAAGTACTCCTCCGCATCGCTGTCATCTGTTATCATATTGTAATATCCATAATGTTGCTGTTTGTTGTTCCGATTTGATAAAATAAAAATAATTATTTGCTTGTGGTGAATACGATACTTAATTAGAAAGAAATCAACTGCAAGTTAACCGGCAGTATCAGCCAACTCTAACCCTGCGGAAGCTGTCAGAAGCTAGAATTTACCCCGTTCTCTCATAACAACGAACACAATAATACCAACAGTTTAATTGTCCAGAAATAGCGGGCGTGCGAAACTTGTTTAATTTCAACGTCTCATAGCAAAGCGGAGTTAATAAATAGCGCAAAAGCTGCGATATGCCTTCACTGGTGTTATCGTTCATTGCAGCCTGTTTCTTTTGTACGAACAGTTGGATAATGGATGCTGCAGCTATAAGGATTCTTTTTGTGTCATTCGTTAACGTTTTTTAATAAGAAATATCTGTATATAGAAGAAGATATGTGACAGTATGGGCCATCGTTTTTATGTGGGTGTTATTTTTTCGGAAGGTATTTTGTCGAAGTAGGCAATTATATTTTAATGTTATTCAGTTAAAGTTGCTATCATTCGATTATTTTTACGTTGCAATATATCTTGCATCCATTCTTCAATTATTTAAAATTAGCGGCCTGAAAAATTACTGAATTACAAAAATTAAAGAACATTGATCACAAACATTAATTTATTTAATTAATCCACTCAATGCTCGTTAATTAAGACACTCTCCTCCTCTCTCCTTTAATGAAAGTTCAATTAACGTCTTCCGACTAAAACTTCACCAGAATCGATGTTAATTCAAAAGCTTTTTTTCAAGCTACTCCACAATTACGAACTCTTAGTAAAGCTAGAGCCCTCAATGCCTCTTACCGTGCCTTCGAAGCTCTTTGCTCAAAACTAAAAAAAATTATTAAAAAATAAAAAATACTGACGCGACTCTCAGGACCAAGGGAAGCTTGCTTAAACGACTTCCATGGACTTTTCACGAGTTTTTTTTTTCGTTCAATGCTATGTTTTACTTCCTGTTTTAAACTCTTCGAAAAAAAAACAGAAAAGCGTAAATAATGACTGTTTAAGCTTTTCAGTTTATTTAAATAAACATGGCTGTGTTATTTTCGTTTCATTTTGTGATAATATTATCTGTTAACCACAGCAAACGGGCTCACTTTTGCAGGTGTTGTCGCATCACACTAACTACTAAAACTAATGATCGCAAAGTACGCAATTGCCTTCTCAATTGCCATAATCGCAGAGCTTACAGACAATTTAGGCAATGAACATAAAATAACTTTATTACTTACTTCATCTTAATATCTATATCATAACGTGTGTCCTTGATGAATAAAAAACATTGCTTCAAACTGTAAACCAAAAACTCCCACTCAAAGATTCCCCGATCCAAACAGACAAAGACTACATAAAATAAAACTTCACGAACATAAAACGGAGAAACGGAGCGTTCTTTAAAAAGCCAATAACAATATGAGTTTAACAAACTGCAACATAAGGGTAGTTTAAAATCGATAAAGCCTTTTCCGCACCATCTATTCGCACGTACAAGACTGGAACCCCCGCCGACTGGCTTTGTGTCTTAATAACTGGTACGGTACAAAGGAACCCTCAAAAGGAATTGATAGAAAATTAGTATGAGCTGTAATTTAATTGTAATTAGTGCTCTAAGTAAAGGGAGCTTGAGTTGCTAATCATATGACTAGACTTCACAGTTTGTGAGTATAGGATAGAAGCGTAGGGATATGAGTAGGTTTGTGAGGCGATAATAATGTGTGAACCTATTTCTTTGAAGTGCTTTATAACTTTTCCATTAAGGATTGACGTAGGTCTACGGAAAAAGTAATAGTTATGTGTTTTATTGTTTGTTGGGTTGGTATCCGCAACTCCACGTTCAAGACGCATCTTTTACACATCACAGATTTTTTTGCAACTAAAGAATAACGGACCACAGAAAATACTACTACTCACACACACTACACAAGACACCTACACTTCTACACAACACACACTCACACACACAGACACACACTACATTAGACTTATTTCGCATTTTACGTACTCAATCTACTTTCAAGAAGTGAATACTTATAAGATATTGCAGTTTTAAATAAAATGCTTGCTATTATCGATTACTTAAAGAATGGGCAGGCTAGTATGCTTGACTAATGAATGACTTATGTACCGAGGAGTTTCTAAAACGGTCCTCTAATAAGTTGAATACGTCGAGGACTGTCCAGGAAATTGCTGATATTTATGTCACATAGGTACTGAAAAAAGGTTAAGTATTTCTTTAATATTAATTTTATAATAACAGTCGCTCGGGTCGATCTTAAGGTTAAGCCGCGCTTGCCTAGGTTGGTTTGTGGATAGGTGACCGCATATTACATACCGAGTTTCCTCCGTGCCTCGAAAAGCACGTTAAGCCGTTGGTCCCGGCTGTCATTTGTAGATCTTTGACAGTCGTTACAGGTAGTCAGTGGCCCGAAAGTCTGACAACCTGTCTTACCAAGGGGTATCGTAATACCCAGTACTAACTGGGTTGTGGCGGTCAGATAGGCAGTCGCTCCATGTTAAATACTGGTATTCAGCTGCATCCGGTTAGACTGGAAGCCGACCCCAACATAGTTGGGAAAAGGCTAGGAAGTTGATTATTGTGATTATCCGTGAGCTTCTGACTATTTGTTAAATAAAAGAAAAATTAAGGAATACATTGTTGTCAAGATAATCACCGAACTTCACTACCTACTTGACATCTAAGGTGATTGGTAAATTGCGAACGAAAAGTTCTTGTCAATAACATAAATTGAATCAAAAAAGTATTAAAACTCAGCACAGAGGCCCTAGCACGAGCGCGCGGTGTAACGTAATGTACTCGTAAATACATCGTTTTTAAAATCGAAATACAATTATTTTTTAGCATTTTAGTTAAATTGTTTGCAAGAAGCACTATCAGTTTCATCTAAAGATATGAATAAATTCTAAAAAAAATTTGAAAATAATCTGAAACGAGTATTTTAATTTTAAAATCGACGTATTTACATTACGTTTACACCGCGCACTCATGTTGGTCAAGTATGGAAGGAATCAGAGTGACTTATTTACACATTCTGCTCATATAAAGCCAAAGGCATAAACTAAGGCTACGGGACTGTTCGAAAGAGATACCGCGGCCCTGGAACACAAAGGGCAAAGAAAGAACATGGATGGGTTTTAGTCAGTACGAGTCTGACACTCCCTTCCGCTCCGCCCAGAGCTGGAGGGGTCATTTGATGATTTTCCATACGAAAATAAAAAGGCATAAACCAACACAATTAGATTATGCATAAAGCCCAATTTTATACAAAAAATTTCAACAGGGATTTCCGTGAGAGAAGTTTTTCTCTCTTTTATTATCTTGTATGTTAATACACTGGTATAAAGCGAGAATTTTCTTTTCACGGTGAACACAAACGTGTAAAAAGAAACCAGCATAAGCCGAATAACTGTTATTAAGAAAGGCAAACAACTTTTTTACGAGAAATAAATGTTATAGCGAAATGTGTGCCGCACTTCAGTGAAGAAAAACGCCTTGAGGCACTGAGAAAAGAGGTTCCTGTGTATCGTAAAGCGGCCAAAATTATCTATTTACGGATCTTCTTGAGGTAGACACTTTCGCCAAGATTATCGTACTCGTTTTTTAGCACTACCCTATCTTACGTAAAGTGTACCTAGTAAAGGTTGTCTAGAAGCCTAAGGTGGAAGCGCCAGGGAAGCCCTCAAAATTTAAATGTTCTTACATTTTTTGCCATTTGCAAGTCTGCAAGTCTGCATTGTATGACTTTTTCATGAAATAGTTATGGAATGGGGTTAAATGAACTTAGAGGGTTGTCTTAATGATTTTTATTATTATAATTCTGTAACCACACACGAAATATCGGGAACTCATGAAAAACAGTAAACATGGTAAATATGAATTACACGTGTACTTGCGCGACTCATTTTTCATCAACATACAATCTGACACTGATCTGCAAGTTTCAAAAAACGTAGGGAAATTTGAATTTCGCGGGCTACTATAGCGCTTCTACCTTTATATAGTTATTGTTATTAGAACTGCGACGGAACTGTAGTAGTATGTGTTATCTTACTAGATTTCCAGCTGGTGTGTTGGAACTTAGTCTAATCGCTTACCAATTATAGCCTAAAGTAATTTATACCAGTTTCAGTGCTAGTTGGTTAAGCTAAAGTACAGCTTGAGCGAATAAGTTATCATAGAAGCGTTCTCCACGG
This sequence comes from Noctua comes, assembly GCA_963082995.1. NCBI lineage: Eukaryota > Metazoa > Arthropoda > Insecta > Lepidoptera > Noctuidae > Noctua > Noctua comes. Next base: position 9,684,152 of record OY720279.1, on the reverse strand, counting down.
ATATGACGCCATTTTCTCGTTCACCGTACTTAATGGAAGATTTTTCGCTTTTTGACTATCGAAAATGATTCACGATTCGCAATTTCCACGGCGTTATCCTATTGATAAAGAACAAGCCAAGCAGACGTAGGTAAATCAAACTCACATTGATCCCACAAACCACACACGTCAATCAAAATCCCCAAATCACTTTCAAGTTTAAATACTGAAATTATAATCAAGTTTATGACGACTTCAAGTATCAAGTTGTCCCATGACTGTCACCCAAAAGTTGTATAGTTGGTAACCCTTTGTTACCCTCTATAACCCTTTGTTGCAAGCGAGCTGTTTCACGCGTTGAACGATAAACCCTCTTCAAGTTCCCTCGTATAAGGAAATTAATCTACGCCCTTAATAAAATTATAAACGCTTAATAAAATGCAAAGTGTGACCGTTCGAGTTTTGGAAATAAAAGTTCTGGTTGCAATAAATTATGATGGAGACAAAAAGCTGACGAAGTTATTTTAATTTCATCTCGAATATAATTGTTATATTTCGCAACAAAGAATAAGCGTTTTTTTTCTGATCGACATAATATGCCTTTATAAGCACATTACGTAGACGGATTTCAAAGTTTTTTTAGGTTTAAAAATATTATCTTACGTTATGATTTTTTGAAATTTCATTTTCTGAGAACTAATCATTTCAGTTTGAAGCTAAAGATAATAATCTAATTGCTATTTTTAGTCGCAAAGTAAAACAATATATCAATTATGCCTAGAATTAAATTATAAAAGGCGTTTATCCTGGAAGAAACAACAAAATAACGACAATCTTACAAACATCAAGATTATTCGTCCAACTCATTGTTCCAACAGTTTAGATTCACGTTCACTCAGTTGGGAACCAAGCAATTACAACTGTCATTTTTTGACAGCTGTATGAAATGGCCATAAGACAGCAAATTCATGTGGGGTGTCAATTTGTTTAACAATTCAATTCCCAGACAGTACACAGTAACCTTCTAAAATGTAGAACAATTCATGAACAACTGTAAAAAAAAAAATTACAATCTTACAAACATCAAGACCGTTCGTTCTACTCATTGTTAAAGCAGTACACTCAATGTTCACACAGTAGGGTACTAAGCTATTAGTCCAATACGTATGTACATTTCGAATTGCTAAGGCGTCCGCCGCAGTCGTAAAGCTGTGTTCGCTAATAACTTGAACTGCATTAATTATAGCCACTGGCGCGATCTGGAAAACAGTTGTTACATTTTACAGCATAAGTTTTAATTACCTGTATTGATTACTCGCTCACTTAACATCTGAAACAATACATTTTTGTGAGAATTAGTTGGGTTGTTTAAAAGCTGGAATGTTTAAAATTCTGTTAGCGTAAGTATAGTATAATTAGCCTATCATGTTCCCACTGATAGGACATAAACCTTCTCCTTTTGAGAGAGAGTGGGCTGTTATCCACCACGCGGGCCCAGTGCTGGTTAACAGATGTCACGGATTTTTGGTTGAAACATGCCGATTTCCTGATAGCCATTTTCTATTGTTACATCCTGTTAATATGCTAATTTATTTCTGTAAAAATGTGCCAAACATTCAAATCCTTGCTGCCGTTTTGCATGATGGATTGCCAAACGTACCTACAAAACATAAACATAAAAACTTACAATTTATAAAATTAGTAGGATATAAAGACCGCACCCAAAATACGCGCTTTGTCGAGAAGTTGCAGATACCAGCCCGTTATACAATAGTAGGATAAGAGAAGATTTCAAATCGCATTGCAACAGGCTAGTTGGTGATTCCAAATTGTTCTAAGCATACGAAGCAAATCCTGGTAATCCTTTACAGTCAAAGTCTCTGTGTTCGCACCCACGGGAATAGAGATGATAGACCTGCTTATGCCAAGAAACAACAAGTAAAATAATCCCTTTGTTTCAAGTGTAAAAGGTCTTGATTTTACCGTAAAGCTAACATCAAAATATCTAGAAACAAATAAAAAAAATTTAATATTGAAGTTAATGTCAAATAAGATATAAAAACAAGTTATATGGGTCCGCATGGGCCGATGCCTGCCAGGGCTTCGGGACTGTTCGAAAGAGATACTGTGGCCATAGAACACAAAGTGCAAAGATGGAACATGGATGCGTTTTAGAGAGTAGAAGTCTGACACTCCCTTCCGCTCCGCCCAGAGCGGGAGGGGTCATTTGATGATTACCCATACGAAAAATAAAAAAGCTAACATCAAGATATCTAGAAACAAATAAAAAAAATATAATATTGAAGTTAATATAAAGTAAGATATAAAAACAAGTTATATTGTACTCGAGTCTACTAAGAAAATTGTTATTGTGTTAGATCTAATGAAGCCTAATATTTATTAAACATACTTTTACTCATACACAACATTACGCAGAAGCAAAAAATAATATACCTATCGAAATGAGTCCTAAACTCAATCACAATAAGAAAAAAAAAACTTCACATAAAATCCGAAACATTATTGTAGTCCACTAATTAATCAATAGGGAAATAATAATTAATATTGGACAGGCTGTGCGTACCTGTCCGATAAATCGTCGCACCCTATAGGTTCGTTGTTTGACAAATGGTAATATAAATGGCATGTCAAACGTAACCATTTTCGTGTCAGATGACTATCAGAAAATTGCTCACTTTTTGTGGCGGCGAGGCGACGCGGAAGCGCCCTCTGTCGTGACTGTAATGAAACCACAGTGCACACAATAAGAGCTTACGACCACAATCAATATGCTGGTAATCCGATACCTGACATTCAATTTGTGAAGTGATATTCAACTCTACGACAAGTTTGTAACAATTTACGTACCAGACTTATTTACGAGAGATTCTTCGTGATATCAATTAAAATTTATTTTGGTTTGCATCGTTGGAAAATGAAATGGTTTTGCGAAATGATATATTAAGCGCTTTTCCTCTTATCTGGAGTCAGCGAAGATAATAAACGACATACAAACGTAACGATGTGTAAGAGGTTGCTGATAAGTAATTTATGAATACTTCACCAGTTACGTATGCAGATTTTGAATTTTAATGGTTGTTTAGAGAACTCCACAATTTATGCAAACAAAGTCATCATGAATTCCTCTTTCGTTTCTTTTGCTCAATTATTTATTTATTTATGTATTTAATTTTTTTGTTAAGATTTCTATTGGATCAGTTTAGTAATTAAACCAGAATAACTTTTTGATCCCATGTGCTAAAAATTCAATATTTTTTAAATAAATATCTACTAAAATTGTAAAAAAAAAGAATAACTTTAAGTGGACTGCCTCGTTGGTTTAGTGGTCCCAAGCGCGACTGCTGAGCATGAGGTCCTGGGTTCGATTCCCAGGTCGAGCAAAGTGTTACTGGGTTTTTCCATTAGGATTTTCTCAGTAGTAGCCACGGAGTCTGTATTTGTGCCCGGTTGATGGCACTAGGCTTGCCCCCTATTACATGGGACTTAAACATTACTGGCGAAATGTGGGTTTACTAATGGGTACACATCTGCCTAACCCTTCGGGGATCACAGGCGTGATGTTATGTAACTTTAAGTGTGTGAAAATTAATTTATCTGAAAGTCAAAAAAATAGTAACAAAACAAACATAATATTTAAAATTCAGTTTGGGACCCAACCCAGCACCATTGAGCGGCTCCAACAAAATTTATCAAGGCAAAAACATGGCCAGCTACCGGTAATGTTTTCACTGTTATCGGTATTTGCATTGAATTAACACAAAATAACCGTTTAACAAAAACAATCCGGCGAATATTAATACGGCTTTAAATCATATGGTAGTGAGTGTTTCTGCAATTAATTGCGTGAAATAACGTTATCGGCGAACGGGCACATTATACCGCTAAATGTTTGTAAGCATGTACCGCATAAATAACGGACACTAAGCTGATTAGCATACCCGACTCGACATTCACCGAATTACCCTAAAATCTGTTAACAAATGGTAGCTTTGCATAATTGAATAAGTGAAACGCTAACTCGGGCATATAGAGTACCTACGAATGCTCACAGAGTTCCTTTTTTTTTAAAACAAATTACAAACTCCCGTGAAAATTTTATGATTTCTATTTGATTGGCAAATAACGACAAATTCTAAAAATTGTATATGTTCGTTTTCATGTTTGTCTAACTGCGACGGGCTTTGAATTGTATGTTGAATTCGGATGTGGAGTACATTTTCAGTTATTGGAAATATCAATACATTTTTGAATAATCAGTTTTCTCAATTCAAGTCTAAATGGGGTCGTGAGACAGTTTAACACAAGATATACCAACCAAAATAGAAAACTGGAATAAATCGTATTTTTACGCGAACATAATAATCTAAAAAATGAGTTCAATTACTATGAGTGCTTGATATCCAAGCTTTCGAATTTTCAAATCCTTCTTTACTTATGCTTTATTTGAAATGGATCTCTGTGGCTACATCCAATCAAAACTGAGGGGTTTCTCAGAAACAAAACTTGATTGTATTTGACCAAGTCCAACAATCATGAATAAAACATCTGTACCATACACACATAGGTACGTGTAGAAGATCTGCGTAGCAATCTCATTCTGCACGTTTCGGCATCTGTTAGTGCTACGGCGCTACGGTGCTACGCCGTAGCCAGAACTACGTGGATTGCGGTGCGTTGAGTTCCGTTTACGTTCTCGCCCGCTCGGGACCCCGCAATTAGATCCCGCCCATTGTTTCTCGAAGCACTTTCTGTTAGCAATTCCAGTTTCAATTCGATGGCTGCGGCATTCCCTTTGGCGTCGGCCATGCTATGGTTACGTCTGCGGAATAATAGGAGATATTAACTCGACTTTCGATTCTTGCGAATTGCTGAACTATTGAATCGAAGGTATTTAATTGTTACGAACGTGCAAAGTTTCGGACTTAATCACTTATTCACAACTTGTTTTCATTGTGACTAGAATTTGAACAGGACTTTACATTTATAATAAATTGTTCCATAACTCTTGATTTAATAAATACGTCCTTTTTTTTTTAGCTACAAGTTTTTTATATAATTCTTTTAATATTTTATAAAACTTATAGTCAAGATTCTACGAAATTATTTTGTTACTAAGAAATTAATTCATTTAATTTCTTTCGTTAAAATCTTATCCACGCTAATCCAACTAGCATTCATTATTATTTTCTTTATACGCAGACAGTCTGGCGAAGTTTAAGTGAATAAATTATAACAACAGATAAGTCGGAAAAGTTACTGTAACTTCACTGAAGCTACTCGACGTATGCGGAAAACTGTACTACTGAGTAGGCTCGTGGAAAGGGATTGCACAGAGAGGAACTATTTTATAATAACATAACACATAACATAACATAATTATATTTATTTAATTTGACAACATTGATCCACTGGTTAGGACAAAAACAAACTTATCCACTATGTGAAATATTTTTAACACTAATATTAAAAATATTTTTCACCCGCATGAGCAACCGGACAGCGTTTCTCAACATTCGTGCATCGTGCTGTTCAACTAGAGTTTTCAAAATACCGTTGCGGCTAGCCCTCATTCTGCTTATTAACAATGCAGTCTTTTTCCTCACAACGGCACAAAAGTCGTCAGTTCATGCTGCAGCAAACAAGCTTGACGCGCTGCAGAACCTGGGCAACCTCAACGGCACCCTGAAGCCTTTATTCGTAATAGATCACCTTTATCAATATTCATAAAACATTGCTTATCTTTAAAAGAAAGTAATATGCATTTCGTTATACAACTAAAGTTAGTAAATACATTAATAATTATTACTTTTATACTTATGTCTGGTGACATAAGTATAAAAGTTAACAAGTTTTTTTTCTTTTTATGTTTTTTTTTTATTTAGGTTTATACCAGCATCTGGTTTTCGTACAGAAGTTTTAAAAAAATTAATGAAATCAGTACATCTAAAACTATAATAGTTTTTTTATTGGTCTATCCGCATGCGGTAAGCAACACCACAAAATTAAATGAGAGAGAAAAGGAACTGTAATATGTACATTCATGAGCAATGAAATAAATACACTTAGAAAAATTCAAATGCGATTTTCTCGTGAAATAACGTTTCTACTTTGAGATAAGACGTATTTCTTAATAGTATGGCTTCTAAAATGCTATTTCCGTGAAAACGTTAACCAATAAAGTAGGAGAAACTAGCTTTTGAATTTTGATAAGTGTATGGAATTCATTACTAGTGATCCTACCTAGTAGCTGTAGGGTTTGCATCTAAGTGATTTTTTTATGCTAAATACGCTTGCGTCACCACTCGCCTGATGTGAAGCGATGACGCGGCCTAGGGTAGAACACGCTTGCCTAGAAGAAACTGATTCACTCCAACTTTCAATAGATCCAGATTATAATTATCAGGGAACAGAGAAACCGGCAGTGAATTCCACAGACTGGCGTGGCATTACGTATCTCTGCTCGTCCATCATCACCTGCCTAGCCTTTTTCCAACTATACTAGGGTCGGCTTCCAGTCTAACCGGATGCAGCTGAATACCAGTATTTTACATGGAGCGACTGCCTATCTGACCTCTACAACCCAGTTAGTACTAGGTAATACGATACCCCTTGGTAAGGCTGATTGTCAGACTTTTTGGGCCACTGACTACCTATAACGACTGTCAAAGATCTACAAATGACAGCCGGGACCAACGGCTTAACGTGCTTTCCGAGGCACGGAGGAAACTCGGTATGTAATGGGTGGTCACCCATCCACAGACCAACCTAGGCAAGCACGGCTTAACCTAAAGATCGACCCAAGCGGCTGTTATTATTTAGCCACGAGCTCCTCCGTCTATCTCTTCTCGTCCAATTAGATTTAATAAAACCCTGTCATAATTAGCCATAAGAATCCAGGTCTCATTACAAGTTCAGAACACGTTAGCAAATAAAACACTACAAATTTTCATGCGACCAAAACTATTGTGAACGTCGACCACGTAGTCCGCACGCGGTATGCGCCACCACTCGTTACAAACTCATTTCAGTAAAGTTGGTGCCTGCGTCGTGCACAATCATATTTACATAAAAGAACCGGCGGACTGACGTAAAATATAAATAATGAAATTTTACTGACAGTGAATGTCCAGCTTTTAATATTTTTTAATGCAAATTAGTATGGGCTTGTAACTAAATGGTGGGTTGTGGTGATCGTCCTTTCCGGTTGTATTTTCTGGTGTAAATAGCGATTGTAGGAAGTAGATACGACTTCAAGGTTTTAGTAACTAGACGCACTTATAAATTAAAGGTTTTTGGTTCCCAGAAAAAAAAAAGAAAATAATGGAGATTATTTTTTTTCATAATTGAAATGTTGCATTTTAATGTGTCGCACAGTGTTGCGTTTGACTACACTAAACTCGTAATTCTCCTGCATTTAGCCCAATTTTTTTGTGGTCAGCGCACATTTCTTCTTCCGTAATTTTCTATTACTTGTCATCTCAGCAGTCACCTTCTTTCTAGCCATATCATCCTTCACACAGTCCATCCACCGTTTCTTAGGTCTTCCTTTACTTTTACAACCATCCAATATCCTCGCGATTTTTTTCTAAGGAAAGTGTTGAGTACGAACTACACCACACTTCTATACGTAATTTGACCTTCTGAGAGCGACACTTAATATCAAATGTTATTATCGTCCAGCATTTAATTTCCTTACTTATATTTAGACGGACAAGTTTAGCTCCTCTGGTTATTAACGAACCGAATGAGATAGATGAAATTCCAACCTCACTTACACGGCACCTAATATCATTACAGTTTAATGATACTTTATTAAACAAAAAGTGTTTCTCCCAAAACAATAATCATAATACCGTAATGATATCGCAGCAAACAAAGCCATCAACTCATTTAAACTAGCTAGACCCATTGAATTGCAAATGTGAAGAAATAAAACGATGTTTGGCGTTTTCTGTTTTACCCATTTTCCAAGTTTCAGAACTTGCATGTAATTGCTTAATTCCAGTGCGGTACGATAAAGTTCCACCATGGAGTCCGTGGTACCAACAACCTATACAATATTTATAGGCCGGGAGCCAGACTAAGTGTTGGCTGGCAATTATTGGTCCTTTGTATTGCAGGGTACACAGTATGGAATTATTGTTTTTGCTGACGTGGATTATGGGTGTTCGTTGTATTATGGAGTAAATTATTTTTGGACATGAAGGTAGAACGAATGTGTAGGGAGAGCTGCCACTTTTCCTAAGTGCCACGGTTACAGAAGTAGGTACAACAGATTTTTTTAATAAGTTACAGGACTGAGTGAGTGTGTGTAGATGTATAGTCACATTAATATTTATTGGTCTCAACACCAAAATGTAATTATGTAGGTATGTTTCCTACTTAAAATTCTTCGTTCTAATTAAATATTCCGAATTCTCTCATCATAATAAATAACATTTTGTACAACTTAAACATGCCAAGGCCTAGGCTTGATACTAAATTGGTGTAGTAAACCAAAACTTAATTGATACTCAAGTATTTTAAGAACCTCTACTTTGTGTTCCAGAAATTCAATCCATGCAAACAATTTCCAAACTAAAATAATAAGCGAGTTCGATATTAATTTCGGGGCCGAATACAATTCTAGAACAATCTGATAAGCCGCAACTAAGCTGAACTGGTTTATATAAACAAATAGTAATAATATTTAGAGGTGGATTAAACGATAGTGTTTTATTTCTTTATATACGCATAGAAGGACAGAATTTTGGAATAAGTCCTACTTTTTATTCAAATTACGAAATTAAATTATACTTTTCAAGATAGGGTTATAAACCAAAACTGTTCTCAATTTCTTCTTTTCAAAGATTATGAAATAGTAACAGCTGCAGACGAACACGATCCCACAACTTTTCAAACTAAGACTCAAAATATTTTTATTCAATTAAGAGTTTAGAATCGCCAGAAGTTACTTGACTTTTCAAGTTTAGAATGATTCCTTGGGAAAGGAATTACTCATTTTAACTGATGGGAAAAGAAAATCCGAAGAAGTCCAGTACTACAGAACGTTCATATTGTGCCAAAAATAACACACCTAAACTAGCTTATGCCCGCGTCTTCCCTGCGTAAAGGTCAGATTTTATCCCATGTACTACGGGGATAAAAAATATAATAGCAAGTCCTAACCCAGGAGATGATTGTTAATCCGCATGCCAAAATTGTACACACTAACAGCACACAATTTTTTACGAACTCTGTTGCAAAGATTTACTAATATGACAGAATCCGTAAGTAGAGTACATTGTTTTTGGGAATATCTGATACATACAACAACATAAAAAATGTCTTGTTCCTCGACTATAAATTGCACGCGATTCTACTTCTACGAAGAACGGCGGCACGTCTGTTGAAAGCCGACCTTATGCCACACAGTTACAATTATTGTAAAAACTTTAACCAACCTTGTTACCTATTTAATTTTCTAATTGTTACGCCAGGGGGAGCTAATAACGCAGCGGTATTTTTCTGATTATTATCGCGCATTGAAGTATTGCTTTAGGGGCTATATTGCTGATGAAAGCTCTGGGAAATACTTATTGTACCTACAATGTAGGGAAATAACCGTATTGGGTGTATAATCAAGTAGTTCTGATAACACAGTTGCATTGCTCGTAGGTAACGTTTCTTTGTAGCGTTTATTTGTTATCAGATAACGTCGGTCTAGGTTGGTACGTCAAAGTAATTATATATTGAACAAACCATGGGCCGATGGGATTTTCCATAGATCTGCATAATCTTTCATACATTCATACATCATCTGCCTAGCCTTTTCCCAACTATGTTAGGGTCGGCTTCCAGTCTAACCGGATGCAGCTGAATATCCGTATTTTACATGGAGCGACTGCCTATCTGACCTCCACAACCCAGTTAGTACTGGGTAATACGATACCCCTTGATAAGACTGGTTGTCAGACTTTCGGGCTACTGACTACCTGTAACGGCTTAACGTGCTTTCCAAGGCACGGAGGAAACTCGGTATATAATGGGTGGTCACCCATCCACAGACCAACCTAGGCAAGCACGGCTTAACCGCGGCTGTTATTATTTAGCCACGAGCTCCACCTTTCATACAACCATACAAACAACATTATTGTCATCCCCTGTTTACCCCACTAGGGAATGAATTTGCAAACCATCGTTTCTTAGTTCACTCACCTTGGTTATACATGCAACTCTTGTGCAAACTTTAAAGCTTCTAGACCAAGCCATGTAGGCTGTGCGGTGTCTGTCAGTGAAATGGAGTTTTTTTTTAAGGCTTAGATAGTTTTAAATAAAATAAGTTTTCCACCTTCACATCTCATGCCTACATACTTCATCAACCCGAAGAACACCTGTCGCCTGGATACAAACTGCAGTGGGCAATCTGGAAATCCCTTATTGATTGCAAGCCCAGGTTGGCCGCTGTAGAGAAAACCATACCAAATGAGGTATCCTAGATCCATCCCAAACCGAATGCCAGTGTGGAGCCCTTTTGCCGGATGTGACTTTTGATGTTATGTTAACAAAATGGTATTTTCTTATTTATTTTTTTGTACTCTATCAAAATGCTGTTCTATTTGGCCCAAAGATTGACTGGTAGATAATGCCTTGTGGCATTAAGTCCGCCTATGTACCACTCTTGTACATGAAGTTTAAATAAATAAATGAATACGATCCACCTCCTGCCCTGCCCATCCTGCACTTTTAACGAAGCAAGTGTTAGAGCGATGAAGGTGGATACATACTGTTCATACACAATTTGAGTTTAATCGACACGTAAAGAAGAATAAAATAAATTATTAATTAACGCCTATAAAAATGTAAAATATGAAAGCAAATAGTTTTCTTTAAATAAAAAATATTAAGGTATGTTGACAGCTTGAATTAAAAATATAAATAAATAAATTAACTAAAGCAATGTGAGTTTCCGAATTGGGTGGCTAATGAGAAAAATAAGTTGTTGTCTAGCCAGCTATGTAAAATATAGATATATATGTGTATGTGTGTATATAGACATATATATATATTTATGTGTGTGCATAATAATTGTCTCAGACTGGTGATGCATTAGCATTAAGATGCGATTATGTACCTATAGGGTAATTATGGTATTCAGCACTGTGTGTTAATTGATTCCAACAAAGTTTTATCAAATGATGACTTATTAAAATGCATAGAATAAAGACAATTTCGATAAAGGTCCACATAACTAAATGATGCCTAAATAATATTATGACACTGTTGGCAATTCAACTGTAAGAGAGAATTAGTCTACCAAATCGAGAAATACTAGATGTGTGAACTGATAAGCCCAAGAATGGCAATGCCCTTCACCCAAACGATCACTGGCGATATATATGGGTATTTCGTTTTTCCGAAGGTTGTGAAACTTTGCAGTCAAACAATAGGTTGCTCTTATTTTACAATGTTTTGAATTAAACTTTTGCCGCAACATTCGTTTTCCGAGAGAACTTTTCTTTTTCAAGTTCCAAGTCATATTTTGTTTCAGCGCCATCTATGGCAGGGTAACGTTACTACGTGTGAGCCATGAAACCCAATGACACAATAGAGCTTTAGCACAGCAGCGCTTTGATGCGGGAAAAGTGTGAACTTCTACGAACACTGCAACACCACGAAACATAGATGGCGCTGTTCGGCAAAAGCTAAAAAGCATTTTCACGATGTTATTGATTGTCCCTTTGATGCTTGTTTCCAAGTTTAATACAAATGATAAGAGTAAAAGCTTATTTCCTAATGGAACTGACAGCGAAATGGTAAAAAAGGACATTTTCTTTGTTGCAAACAATTTTATTTGCTGAGTATTTCCAGATATAATATCTAACAATTTGAGTGATAAAATACAATTTAGATAAGAAATTATATTTTAGGTACAAATAAAGATTTGGTGAACTTTTTAGATTAGGTTTCATAAGATGAAAGTTTATATTAATTCAAATAAAATCCAATGACATGTTAGTACCTGTTTCTTAATATTCCAACAGTTAGCAATTAATTTTCTATATTATACCCAATAAGCTTAACAAGTATCTAATTATATAAAAAAGTTGGACTAACTAAATAATAAACACTTCCTAATAAAGTCACGCTTACCGGGCATATCGCCAACAATCTTACCTACCTGTATAATATCTAATTAGGTACTCAACATTGAGAGGTCAATATATCATTAGACAGCCGGATAAATGGAGTGACCTTTTTCATTTTAATCTGCGTGAAAATATAAACAGCTGTTGTTGGTTCTTCATTTTGTGAATCCTCTTCAAAACAGTAGCCTAATAATTTTTCGATATTATTTCCAGTGCCTAAGTAGCAGTGGCGAAAGTTCCATAGAACTCGATTCCTACCGGCTTCCCTTTGAAAAATGGCACAGCCAGTATTCTATAGACAAATAATATAATCACATTCAAGATATGTACTCCGGCTTACCCCTTACAAAAATTGACCCTTCGTTACTTCCAAGTAGGTCTGGGATAAGCTGGGATAATTAATAATAAAATCGATACCTACTTAAAAACATTAATTGGCTTTATTGTTGGTTATGGTAATTCACAGACAGTCAGATGTCACCTTCAAAGTCGTCAAAAAAATAAAATCTTTTCCACAATTTTAAGATGATAAACTGATAAACATCTGATACTCAAATTATACACATATTATGGATGAATGGAGGAAAAGAGGTAGGGTCGTTGCGCCGGTAGCGCGACCACCTTCAGTAGGCGACCATTTGACGGACTAAGTTTCTTTAAATCAAGATAATAGTATTTGTAGAGGTAACATAAATAAAAAAAAATCTAACGTGCTTTATAAGTTTTTATGAAATAATAATTTACACAGTTTGAAACAAATGGGTTAACCCAGCTCCGAAAATAAATTTCTCAGTGCGCGTCTTGATTCAGTGGTGAGTAAACGTACGGCGAGTTAGAGAAAAAATAACACGGCGCGCGGCGCTCAAAGGTAAGCATTATTACATAATTCATGTTTTACACACAAGTTAGATGTTAAATTGTACAATCGATAAGTTTTGCTTATTATTTAGTTGTATTTTGCTATTTTTAAACCTATTATTAAGATAAAATCAAGTGGTCGGTAACCGAAATGCTTATTTATCAAAAATGTTAGTTAGCGACCGCATGGTCGCAAACCGACGAGAACTGCATTATTTTATTTTGATTAATATGATCCTAATGCTTCATACAGGACTGTTACAATTTTGAATGTAGCATTGTAAACGTTTTTCTATGTAGTTCTTTAGTAAGCGACCACCAGTTTCTTTGAAAGAACTTAGTTTAATTTACGTACAAAATTGGGTGCTAAACAGGTGGTCGCAAACCAAAATAATCGAAATAAAGACATTGGTTTGCGACCACTATAATTTAGTATGAGAGAAATAACGGTCGCTAACAGAAATAAGTATGAAAGTTCATTAAGTATGCCACCACGTCCGTTTAAAAATTATTTTAACAAGCAACCATGTGGTTGTACATAATTTGTCGAAACCTAAATATTATTATTTTTCAGTTTAAAACAAAATTAGTCATAAAAACAACAATAAACTATTTTATATATTACTTTTTTTTTAGATGGAGCTCCCAAATAATATAGAGTCAACAAAAAAAAAGAAAAAGACTATCCAGTACACTGAAGAAGCCCTGAAAAAAGCTCTCGATGATATCCGAATAGAAGGGAAGGGAATAAGAGAAACATGTAGACTGTATCAGATCCCAAGGACCACGACACAAGATTGGCCTAATTCTGAATAAGAAACGTGGAATATCATCATCATCTTCCTGCCCTTAACCCATGTTATTTGGGGTCGGCGCAACACGTTTTTTTCTTCCAATCTCCTCTGTCAACCGTCACGCTATCATTTACTCCTTTAACTTTCATATCATTCCTCACTCAATCCATCCATCGTTTCTTTGGTCTTCCTCTCCCTCTCCATCTATCAACGTTTATATTCATCACTCTTTTAGTCACATGCGATTCGTCCCTCCTCATCACATGTCCATACCAAGACAGTCGATTACCTTTAAATTTTTCTGTAAGTGGCGCAAATTTTAAACTTCCTCTAATATACTCGTTCCTTATCTTATCCATTCTTGTCACACCACACATCCACCTCAACATTCTCATCTCCGCTACATGCAATCTCCTTTCATCCATCTTCTTCACAGTGCAGCATTCCGATCCATACACTACGACAGGTCTAATCACGGATTTGTATATTGTCTCCTTTAACTTGAGGGGCATCCGTGGGTCACAAGTTGTTCCAATGACCCGTCGCCATTTCATCCATCCTGAGTTGATCCGGTGCGTTACATCTCGGTCTACTTCGCCATCCCCTTGGACAAGCGACCCGAGGTACCGAAAATCGGAATAGATCGGTATGGGCGTTCCGGCAAGTGTTATGGGCACAGGACTGGAGAGACCGCCGAAATCACAGAATAAGTATTCTGTTTTGGTCCTACTGACTTTCAGGACAACATTCTCCAGTCTTTGCCACCACACCTCCAATCTGCTCTGGACCTCTAGGCCACTCTCGGCAACCAACAGAATGTCATCGGCAAACAGCATACACCAGGGAGCCTCTTCCTGGATGTCCGACGTAAGTGCGTCCATTATCACCAGGAAGAGGTAAGCGCTTAGAGCCGACCCTTGGTGCAAGCCGACAGTCATATTGAAGCTGTCGGTAGTGCCCGCTGTAGACCGGACTTGGGTACTACACCGACTGTACATCGCTCGGATCAACTGCACATACTTCCCAGGCATAGCTTTCCCTTTAAGGGCCCACCACAAAACCTCACGAGGTACCCGGTCGTATGCCTTTTCGAGGTCGATGAACACCATGTCCAAGTTTTTGTGCGCACTTCTGTATTTCTCGCACAGCTGGCGGGTGGCAAAAATGGCATCCATCGTTCTCCGACCAGGCATAAAACCGAATTGGTTTCGTGAAATTTCACTCTTCTCTCAGTCGTCTTTCAATAACTTTCTCCCAAACTTTCATCATATGCGCCATTAGGTTTATTCCTCTATAGTTATTGCATTCCAGCACATCACCTTTATTTGTAAAGATGGGCACCAGCGAAGTGTTGCACCACTCGTCAGGTATGGCTTCTTCTAGCAACAACTTATTGAAACGCGGAATACGATTCCTAAAATAATTTTAAAAACCAGATGACTTGAAAATATTGATCTTGATTATTTTTAAATGTTATACTACATATTTTTATTTATTTTTTTTATTTTATTTTTCTTTTAATTATAAGAAAACATTACACCAAAGGATTACCATATTTGTTTTTATTAAGAGGCAAAAATTAAAATATTTTTAAAGCGATTATAATTGTTTTAATAGCATATTTTTCATATTAAAAAGGGCGGTCGCAAACCGGCTCATGGTGGTCGTAAACTGATGAAAGTGGTCGCTAACCGACGTTTTCGCTATATTTTCACTTTTTCAGCATTTTATAAATATTTTTGTACTAATGTATTTTATTTTATGTTTTGCATCCAAACTAGACTATATTTGGGACCAATTCACATTAACATATACTATTTTGCGTGTAGACAACATTTTTTTTTCCTCATCTAATGTGGGCAACTCAACTAACTGGTCGCTAACCGGCGCAATGACCCTATGTACTGTATATACAACAGAAGTTAAATTATCGCTAAGCCTCTAGCCAGTCTCCTCAGCTGCAGCACCTACGAAAAAGCCCCATAACCATTTTTTTTTTCTTAGCCTATATTGTCCCACTGCTGGGCAAAGGCCTCCCCATAGCATTCCACTCTTCTCTCCATGCGGTTTTCTCCGGCCAATCTCTCAAAAACGCCTTTAAGGCGTCAAACCAGCGTTTTTAAGAAAGATTTTACTACAGCAAAATTGCTGTGATACTCATAAATATCCACCACATGTACACAAGACAATGCCGTCACCAAGAAATTCAAGCAAACATGCCATTACTTAACAACAAGCGGAAAGGCACAATAAGATGACCCAGTTTCGTGAAGAAAAACGGACGTACACAACATTTGCACTTTTTGTCGCCTCCGAGTTACAACACTATGTACTACTCCGTGTGGGTTTCTATACAGGGCCCCAAGTCTGCTATTTTTATAAATTCTTCATTCCAACACGATCCCATTGTCATTTTGCTAAAAGTTCGTAATCTGCTAAATTCATAATGGTCGATCATTGGTCGGTCAATGGTCTCGTAATAGAATTGTGATATAATGACATTGTCGTATTGCCATTATTATAAAACCCGTTAGTAGAAATGAGTTTCGAAAAACTACTACTAAATTTGAACATTTATTCATGCCAGATTTCATTTATACATATTTTTACATATTATTTATTAGTGTTATAAGCAATCTGAAGTAGTAAAAAATTCGTGAACAGCAAAAAACAGTAAATGTGTAACGCGGATAAATGTGAAACTATACAACTCAACAATATTTTTTATCTGTTTAGCTGTCAAAGTCAAATGTGACATTACTGCTTACTGATGTTTATCTGTTTTTATTTATACCGGCCGGTGATTTTTGTTTATTATTTAAATTATCTTTGTTTGAGAAGCCTATATTTTGAATTTATATGGTTCTAATTGAGCAAATTTCGGCTCTAATTGATTTTTTGGAGAACCACCAAGACCTGGCGCTTGGCCTCTGCAGCCGCACCAATGAAGGGCGAAGTTTATCTAAGAAGATATTGGATGGAGTGCGCCCAAATTTTGAACTCAGTGTCGGTGGACTGCCCCAATAAAACGCCGGAAGAGTGGTGGACAGTAAGTACCTAAATACAGTATAATTTGGTATGCATTATAAAATGATAAAATGTGTTATTGTTGTAATTTTTGCACTTTTTTTTAGTTCTACAATGAATATAAAAGCAAAATGTTAAAAAAAAAAATCACAGAAGAGTGAAGAAGCTGCTCAAATAAGAATAAGAAGCTGCTCAAACAAAGCTGGACGCTATTGAAGCCAGGAACGCCGATGCAACTCTAAAACAGGGTCAGGCCATCAACAACTTGGCTGCGGCCATTGATCGACTGAGATCCACCACATAAAAAATGGTGGACCTTATAGGCCACTGTGTGCCAAAAAAGGTAATTACTAATTACTGTTGATTTACAGCTAATTCACCTATATGAAATGGTTTCAACCAAAATTGGAACTTCTACTCGTTGTGTGCTACAAGCATATGCACAATAAGTATTAAGGAGCAATTATAACCCCTCCTGCTAAGCTTAAAAGCTTGTGTTAGGTGTAGGCTCACCTCAGTAGTAGTACATTGGCTAGAATTTGACATCTAGATAGTAACCCTGATACTAAGCGCTAGGTTACACATGCTATATTTATGAAGTTGCAACTTTTGTATTAATGTTAATTTTGTTTTCACAGAAACTCCGCAAAATTATTTTGTCATCAGATTCTGAGGCTGACTAAAGTTTTCTTTAGTATGCAAGAGGTAATTTTGTCAGATTATTAAAAGATAAAGGAATCTATTGCAGGAGGAGTCTATGTCGAGCAGTGTATTCCAAATGGCTGTAATTATAAATGATTCAATGAAACAGCGTTTATAAAAAGAGTATTAATTTATTTTAAATCCATATTTTGTGTAATACTGTAGATCTGTAACAAAGAGTTAAATCATTTTAATAATAATAAGAGTATTTTCGTTCTTTACTAGAATACTGAGATGGGTTTACATTACATACCTGCTAATTTAATTTATGCATTTCTCCACAGTCTGTCAACAAGAGCCTGCTGCAGTGCCCGACCATCAAGAAGATCCCGATTAACCCTTCGATGGTCTTGATAATTAGGTGCTGCATAATTATTTTGCTCCTAAATTAAAAGACTGATTAGTGATTAATGACAAATGATGAATATTATGAATATTAGATATTGTTACTTGGATTTGTTTTATTATTTAAATGACAAAATGTCTTTTTGTTTTATGTAGTAATTTCTACATTTAATATTTTTCAATTGGCTTGGAAGTCAAGTTTAATATTGTTATATAAATATTTAGTTTATGAGAAGAGTACCTAATTAAAATGTTGATTGTTTTAACATAGTAGTATTATTTAAAATTCCAACTTCATTATATTCCAAAATAGTGGAATAGAAATCACATACCTGTTGCAAGGCAAGTGCTTCTGCATAAACTTCATCACATGGCAACGGTGCTCTTGCCATGTTTGCAATATTGTGCAATATGCTACATGCATTTACAATCTTGCCTGCAGTTGTTGGACTATAATGTAAAGCACGTGCTACAAGCAAACACCTGCAAAAAAACAATTTACTTTTATACAACCCCATTTAACTAAACATATTAATAGATTAACTTTTATATAGTTACTATCTACAAGAACTATTGCATGTAAATTTCTAAACTAAGAAATTTATTCAATATAAAAATAGTTATTGAGTATGTAAAACAATTGCCTAGAAATGCTCTTTACCTGAAACGTGCTTTTAATACCCCGATACAACGCTCCACTGTATTACGTGCAGTTACATGTTTAACATAATAATGATGTTGTGGTGTCCCATCTACAGTATTGAGGATTGGGGTCATCATTGTTTTTCTTAGTGGATACCCACTGTCACCTGAAAATTATAATCATTTTTCCAACAAAAACTAACACATGAACATGACAAAGGTCATAGGATTCGTCAAAAAAATATTGTAATACCTAATAAAAATACTTGTTCATTAGTATTTTCAGTAATTTCTTTTAAGTGGTGACTGAGTGGATGACTCTGCCATACAGTAGAATCATGCGAGGAGCCTGGGTTGCTTGCATCCACACATAAAATATTTAAATCAGCATCACAAATCTGTAAATGAATTAATATGTATAATTATTTATTATTACATAACAGACATTATATAATTTATAAGTAAAAATTTGGGCAGTAGGTAGACATTTCTACTTTCTACCCAATACTTACTATCATAACATTAAGGGAATGGAAGCCCTTTCTGTTATAATACCGTTCCTCATGTATGTGCGGCCTTAATATTGCTATATGTGTGCCATCAATACAACCCAGGACACCAGGAAATTCAAATTTCTGATAGAACCTGAAAAGTTTTTAGTAACTAAATAATTCTGCTTAGGTACAACAGGCAATACAAACAAAACAATCAGGGTATATATCATTTCTTACTTGGCCTTTATAAGATTCCTTTCATCACATTGTGTAGGCCATTTAATATATTTGTGGTATATTTTATTTAATGCCTCTGTTACTTCTCTAATTGATCGTGACACAGTAATTTGTGAAACATTATGGAGGGCACTCTGTCCAATCAGATTTTGGTAGGACCCTGATGCATAAAATGCAAGAGCTATTAGAATCTGCAATAAAAATATAACGTTAATTAACCTATTTCGTATTTATAGCTATAGAATAATAAATCAATGTCAAATTCAGTTTTCTCACCTTCATTTCTGCCGATACGCTATCGTTTCGACGCGGTCTGGCCATAAGAGGAATGAGTTCTTCAAATAACTCCCTTACTGAGTCCTTTCCAAGGCGAAACGTTTTTACAAATTCCGCCTCGGGAATATCAATAAAGGGGTTAGTATTCATTCTCGTCAAGCGACGGGCTCGACGACGTCTTCTGTTTTCCGAACATCTTCTTTCTCTAGCATCCACTGCGTTGGCTAGCTCGAGAATATTTGCTCGTAGTGAATACGTGGTCTCCATTCAATTTTCCACAAACACTATACCCGTAACGAAATAAAAGCAATGACAGCACAATTACGTTTTAATGGTAGGTCACTGATCAAAGGAACTGTCAAAATTTTAGCAGATTACCGCCTAAGTCAGTCATTCGTCTGTCATTATGTACGAGATTACCATTCTATGCCATTTCTTTTAATGGTGTGTCAGTGGTTGATCATTGGAAAGTCATAATGAAGCCATTATATTAGTAGATTACCAAACTTGTCAAAATCAACAATTTTGAAATCAATGATAGACCATTCTGACACTATTGTAATAGTAGACTTGAGGCCCTGATAGCATGCAACTATGTCGCAACTTTGTTTATTCGATCCCTGAATACATTGTAGATAGTTGTTGTTTACATTATAAAAGGAATTTACATAAAGTAGATGTTGCCCCACTGGCAGAAAGGAAAATGAGCCCGAAAACGTACTCTAATCCACCAAACAAACTTTTAAATAACTGAAATATTTCGTAATTTTTTTGATGGAATTACACTTATTTATTTTTTTATTCGACCCCCTCTGTCATGGGTGCAGTAGGTTTTCAATCACATTTATTCAGACTCGGAGAAAACAGCCGTTGGGCATAACGCACAAACTGGTCCACATACATACACCTACAATTAATAATCACACAACGAGGTACGGGAATCAAATACGCGGCTCCAGCACAGCCGCGTATAATAAGCCGCGTGTTTCAGTGTAAATGATAATGTTAGTGACCATGTCAGATTAAAAACTTTTAACTTCTACTTAATTACAATTTAAGTGGCAGACCACGCAGACTGAACCACAAGGTCTCAAGCATGCAATTCTGAACAAGAGTTATTTTTGTAACGAAGAAGAGCACTACGATTCAACCCCTGAAGGGGTTAAACAGGGGATTAAAGATAGTATTACCATGTTGTTTAATGTAATTTTTTTGTGAAGTTAACATTAATGGTGAATCTTTCTAGTTTGCCTTTGTTCTGCAGTGTGACATCTATGGTTTCCAACTCAATTATTTATAATTAACAGGCAAGGTTTTGCGGGCTCGCTGCACAATTTCCAACGCTACTGTCGAACCATCCATTGATTGAGTACAGACACTTGGACAGACGGTTTCTATTCAAGCAGAGCGGTAGGTATTGAAGTGTGTCTAACGGGAGACCACTATGTAGCTATTGAGAACTATAGAAACTATGTAACTAGACGTTTCTCTAGATCCAGCTACCTATTTCATATGCGTCTTACGAGGAATCTTGGACAATTCAGCTAGCAACAGATATGGGTTGGTGGTGATGATGGCTTGTATTGTATTGTATAACGGGCTGGTGTCCGGAACTCCACGTCCAAGCGCGTATTTTGCGTACGGGTGGGAAATTTATTCGATCCACCCTAACTCCCCGAGAAACGCCAGCCGCGCCTTGATGTTGCTGACAATCTCGCCGAGAGTACCTGGGTTACCGAAATGTTTATGGCTTTTCTGCTTCTGAAACATCACGTGCGCGTGTATGAACATAGATGAAATGAACCGTTGATATTTTAGATACATTTATTTCTTCTGACCAAATATAACCAACTGGCAAGAATCTATCATTAACGTCCTTCGTAAAAATATGATGCCAAATATTTCGAAAAGTTTCATGCAAATCTTATTCTGATCGAAACAACGAACGTGACGTGAACGTGACAAAACGATGATTGCTGTTTGATAAAATATAATTATAAATTTCCAATAGTAAAGGTCAACAGATGAACGAGCAGAATCTTTATACGTGTCTACATTCGAATAATGCAACAAAGGGAGCCAGCTGACCCGCTTTAGCAAACTTATCAAATATTTATAGTTGAATGTATAAGAAATCGGTCAAGGCCAGAATTCTATGCTGAATATTCCACCCTCAGGGCTATAAGGATGCTAAATTCCAGAGACGTTCCAGACTGTAATATTATTATGTTTTTCTCACAGCCCTAGTTTCGTTTAAATTGAATATTTTTGGAAACATTTTATTCATTCGGTATTCTATTTTGTAGTCACGGAGTTATCATAATTGAATTTTCTTAAAAAAGGATAGCTGACGTAAGAAGGGCAGACTATTAAGTTTTTTAGAGTTATCATAATATTAGCAACAATGTTCTTTATTAGTGATCGATAGCAACAACCTAGTGTCAATGGGCTATATTTTTACAAGATTGGATATAATTAGGACTTAATTAGAGAACCTAATAGACACGGTAATCAAGCTGCTTATGGTCTGCAGATGTGACGATAAAGAACCATAATCAGCTATCTATCATCACTAACAGTTTACTAGAGAACCAACCAGCAACGTTCAACAAACTCCATCAACTCAACTCGATTCAAACGCCTCAATTTTCCCATAGACATTTATTTCAAAATCAGCACGGCCGTTTGTAAATCGAACGGACCGGTCATATTTCATGCGGCCGGCGATGCGGGTGGACGTCCGCGTGAATTATGACGTCAGCACACGACCGCGCGGGATGCGACCTGCGACACGTCATTGCATCGGTTTTGGGAGTTCTTGTTTCCGATAGTCCAATAAATCTGTGGAGTTGTCATTTTGGTAGGGTGAAGTACTTTGATGAATTTTGAAATTATAAGCTGTTGTATTAAATGTTAAATAACATAAAAATATTTTATACTAGGTAGTCGCTCCATGCAAAATACGATTAACGTAGCTACCAAAAACCATCAATGATTTAAATCCGGATGAAAATCTTAATAAAACACTTTGAAAGTGATTGACACTTCTGTCTTCGTCCTCTGATCGTATGTTTTTTTACAACCTCCAATATGTGAAAAACACTCTTTCACAAATATAAACCACATCACTAATGTAACTAACAAAAGAAACCATTAAGTATCACAAACAATCACACTCTAAGCAAGCATTTACTCCTTCCATTTTACCGCTAAACCAAACTCAAGCTTCATCATAATAAAAAAGAGTGACAGAGTCATAATAGCGGCAGTAAAAAGGTAATCATGTTCTAGACTGGAGCTATCACGATGCCAATGAATCTTGTAATCCGTATGGAGTGGACGACATTTTCGTGCGCCCTAACGAAGACAGATTAAGCCCACCTGTCTCGGTGAACCTATGAGTAGACCAGGATTAAAGACTGATGAGATATTAGCTTTGGGTTATCTGTAGTTGTCAGATAATTTTAGAACATCATTTATTCTAGTGTTAATAAAACTTAAAATTAAAAACAAGCTTTCATTACAATGAAAAATAGATAAAAATTGGTTTGTCTATCAAAATTCAACGCGTATACAAAGTTTCGTGTCCGTGCTATTAACCGTTGAGGAGTTTTCTCGTTAGGAGACGATCCTAGCTGCAGGATCAAGTCAACTCTGACACAAATCTATTGTCACCAGAACCAAAGGTGTGTGCAAAATTCAGCTCAATCAGTTGGGGGGGTTGGGGGAACTGGTTTGAAATTCAGTGTACGAAAAAAACTCCGTCTATATGTCTGTTAGGCATAGGGATTGACCAGGACCTGAGTGAGGACTTAGAATACTTTTTATACCGGCTGAACGTTCCCGTGGAATAATTTTGATTTTTTTAAACTAATTTCTGTAATAGACAAGAATTGGTTGATTGTTTTAGTCTATTAATTACATAGTGGAGAGACCAGAGACCTTTTTGAACGGATAGTTAGAAGTACCGACCTCTTTGTCACCAGAATCGCCTTAAATGCATACTTATTAGATATTACAGTCGTAACACACAAACCCATTTATTTATCTACATTGTAGCTTCGTTCTTACCCAGAACTAAAGTGGCACAAAGGCAGTCGATTCGTGTAAAATATTGATATTCCACCGCATCTGGTTCGACTGAAAATCGATCCCTACGTTTTTCTAAAATGTCTTTGTTTAAGATATGAAATCTTACTTCTTACTAATATTATAAATGCGGAAGTTTGTAAGGATGGATGGATTGATGGATTTTTGTTACTCTTTCTCACAAAAACTTCTGAACGGATTTTTATATGACATTTTGCACACATATAGTTTATAACCTGGATTAACACATTAGGATACTTTTTATCCCGGTAGTATGATCCCGTGGGACAATCATCGAACTTCACGCGGGCGAAGCCGCGGGTATAAGCTAGTACTATACAGGGTGTAAGGAATAGCCCTCCACAAACTGACAGGGTGCATTCAGCTCCTTATTTTGAATCACATTCCACCGGGTTTTTTCTCTGGAACCTTTAATTTTTTTTTTTTTTTTTTCAATAAAATTACATTCCTTATACGCAGCACTCCATTTCTGTAAATAATACGGCTAAAATAAAAAATCCAACAATGGATGCAAAAATACTCTGGAAGTGAACAGCTACAGAGTTCATCGAACTCGTCGTCGCGCTTGCCGTATAGTACGTGCGTTTTGCTACGGTAACGATACATTGCGTATGAGGAAATAAAACAAATCAAATATGATATACTGAATTGACCCTATCAGTTTGTGAAGGGCTGTCCCTTACACTCTGTATACATAATATTTGAAAGTTTTAAAAGATGCAATTACGATAATTATATCTTAAAAACACTCCATCAGACACAAAGTAAAAAATCTTGTAAAAACTTTGAAAGCTTTCATTTCTCGCCCACACACCTGTCGGTCCATTCCGCATCCCATAATCTACCAATTCCTGTTATAACTTCACACCATTTCCGAACAATTTTCGTAAATTTTCACAAAAAGATGCTCCTTGTGGGTCCCGGAGGAGATGTGAAACAAATTCGCGAGAAAAGTTTTTTGGGATAGAACCCCGTGCATAAAGAGTGGGTATGGAAACGAAATCCATGGGAATATTGAGTGGGCCCTTAGTAAAAAAGGCAAACTCGAGGATTTGTTGCTCTTCTTATGCTTTAGGTATATATTTTAATCATACGTAGGTCTTAGGCGAAATTTAAGTTTAAAAGTTAGTAGTTGGTAGTTATCTTCTCACACAAAGAATGTTCTAGACGCACAAAACATTAAACGCATAAACAACAGGACGGGCTTTGCACATGATGACGTCATCATTCTCCTACCCTTAACCTAATTTAATTGAGGTCGGCGCAGCATGTCTTCTCCCATACTTCTCTTTTACTCGCCATCTCAGCTGTCAACTCTTTTCTAGCCATAATTATCATCCTTCATACAGTCCAACAAATTCTGTGGTTTTTTTATAAATAATACCATCCACATTCAAACATGATAACGACTATGGTGAAAATCACTTTTATTGAGATTTCCCCATTCAATCAACAATATTGTGCGTTAAAGGCCTGTATGCACTGAACAAAAAAAAACTGTTGCCACGTTGAACGGTTATGGAAACCATTTATAGATGTTTTAGACCCTTGACCAATTTTTAGCCAGTTGTTTCAAACTCAAACAAAAACGCAGTGCTCACAGTGCAAACCGACGAATTCTCGATTGTTTGTTGTTTCAAAAAATGCAGTTACAAAGTTGAGAACTTTGAAAACTGCGAATTCTGTCTTTTATGGCTTTTTGGAGCGAATGTTACGATTGAGCAGCAGTGGCGAAGGTTCCATACAACTCGATTCCTACCGGCTTCCCTTTGAAAAATGGCACATTCACTATTCTACAGACAAATAATATAAACACAATAAAGATATGTACTCCGGCTTGCCTCTTACAAAAATTGACCCTTCGGTACTGTTGAGCAGTGTTGGGTACATTAGAACCATGGGAAGTCTTCGATAATACTTTGATTCATGATTTCAATTTGCACGATTTGTTACAATTCTGTTTTGCGATAATCCAAATAATTTATAGTTTGTGTCCATACAAGTCAAAAGTCAACAATACAATACTATTTGTTTTTAATTTCAATAGATGTTTGAATAAATATTGAAACATTGTATTTATTTTTCGTATTTTTTCCTGGAATTTAATACAAATAGAACTCATAGGTTTTCCTCAGAATTTATTTATTAGCTAACACCGTGTTCAATAACATGGAAGATATTAAGTATTACGTCAACTATTCGCAAATATTAAACACAATAACTCTTTCATAACAATTCGTTTGATCCTTTGAGCATCAAAAGCCGATATATTTTATATAACGTTAACATTTTACAAGGTACACGCTCACGTAAATCGAGTACACGTTTGACATGACGGGTAACGATAAATAACGATATATAAAAACCTTCTACAATAGACCGTCGTCATTTGAAATCGTTCAATTTCGACTAACAAGCGATACAGGTACTCTCGCGCACAGTCGACTTAATTATAATGCTGTACAAAGAGCACGGTACAGTCGAAATCAAATGTCGTCAGCAAAGGCTTAATCCATTAAACAGTTGACAGAAACAAAATGAAATAATAATTTGTCGTTGGATTCGACGTGCGGGAATATCGAGGTTTTGTGTGTAGGTATGTTCGCTGTCATCAATCACATCCTTCAGTCGGCAGGATCCAGTGTGGCAGTACATTAGCTCTTTAATTAAAGCTGTGAACAGCTGGCGCTGCGCCGTCCGCGTCATACATTTCAATTAATTCTTGTCACCAAACAAATTTGGTTGACGACTATTTAATTATTAATCAAAGTTACACTGACAAATTGTTTTTGCACCATATTCAAATTATTGGTAAAAAATTAAACACATCAATTTCGATTAATTAATTCGATGCAGTTAAACAAGTGAAACAACATATTAATTAATAAACCGTAAATAATATTTACTAATTTCGGAACATATTCATAACTGTTGTTCTTCTCTGAAATAGACTGTTATCAAAATATCAATTTCACCACTAGTTTAACCACCATTTATTTATAGGTAAATTATGACTCCGTGTTAATGATATCAAGTATTTTAATACACGTCATATTTTTATTTTGCTGAATTAGTTACCGTACAAATTAAGAATAAATCATAAATATAAAACTAAACTGACATGGTCACTAACATTATCATTAACAAGTGAAACGGGATATTTTACCCGTGATCATGGCGCTTGCAACAGCGTCGAAATATCGGGAACTCA
The DNA here is from genome assembly GCA_963082995.1 of Noctua comes. Taxonomy (NCBI): domain Eukaryota; kingdom Metazoa; phylum Arthropoda; class Insecta; order Lepidoptera; family Noctuidae; genus Noctua; species Noctua comes. The sequence goes on along the minus strand of OY720279.1, from coordinate 9,657,328 downwards.
ATGTACTGGTATGATCAAACAACACAGATTTTTCTTTGAATACGTAGAAAAAGCTACATTTAGTTTATAAGGTCGTGGCACAGAGGCACCTGATCATTTTTGTTTAAAAAAAGCTAATGTACCCAAAGCCTTAACAGGCTCCTTTTCAGCACTCAACCTTCTTAACCTACGATTATCCCTTCCTAGAAAAACAGCCCAGCTAACCCTGCATCTCTTCTTCCAATAAAAAGAATATTAAAAAATCAGAACTGCCGGTGGCAGTCGTCAGAGTGACAGACCCTCCAGTCACTATAAGCCACTAATCGGCTTGTCACCCGCAGGTCGAGGACATTGACTTTCAGATCACGTACTTGCAATCTGCATGCCATGACATTGTCAGGGGGACATAAAAAAACACATTTTTTACTGTCCCACACCGTCCGACTAAGCTTCGCGCGATCAAATCGTAAGCTTTCCTTTTTTGAATTTCGAGGTTTTTTTTTACTTTTTATTGTTACAGGAGAGACTCAGTGATGCGTTATTGTTGATTTGATTATTTTCACTACGCATCGAATTAATACTTGTATTTTGTTTTAACCACTGAAATTGCTCGAGGATTTAAAACTGGAGCACTAACACAAAGTGACTTTCTAACTATCAGCAATGAAAGTGTCAAAAACATGATGTCAAAATGTATTGATTGACATTGACATAAGCAGCCGAAAAGCTCATGTCAATTTTGTTGATAGTCGTTGTAGAAAGACCGAACGCTTTGAAAGCTGTTTCCACCTGTGTAGACCCTAAACTCTTTATTGGTGCCAATTTATATAATTATGTCACTAACTATCACACATTCAGTTGATGTTTAAAGTGACAGTTGCATCTAACACTTTTAACAAACAACATAACACACGTTACTTCGCTTAATTAAGCATATTCGATGTCCAATCAAGCGCAAATCCCAGCTCCCATTTACCCTAACCAAAGTGAACATAATCTTAGGTATATCAGCAAAATGGTTCGGAGCCCGCGTCATAAAGACTAAGCTGGAAGCAGCGTTACGTCATGTCACTGTACGAGTACACATGACGTGCGGCTCCGGGGGTAATTATCGCGACATATCCTCACGATATTAAAGGCAACGTAAATTTGACATGACTTAAAATTAATCTCGAGACGTGATGCCAAGCCCAATGACGGCTTGCGCTTCGGTAAATTTAATAAAGAGCTACCACTGAAGCCTAGTCGTGCTACCAAGATTGATGTGCCGAAAAAATATAACGCGAATGTGGAAATTAAAAGAGATGCCAACTCTTCAGTTATATTAAAAGTTAAACATCAAACAACAAGCTCTTTAAGGTTGAAGGTTATAAGAGACGTTAGATCTGACATGAGCTGATGAACAATGTAATTTCAAAACACAAGATATATTTTAGTTATGTATTTTGACAGTGATTAACGTTCCGCTATCTTCATGAACTGGGAAGTCTCCGTGGAAATAATTTCTGTGAAAAATTTTAGTCGTAGCTCTGGAACAAAGAAGGTGCCACTGAAGGTCGCCATTAGGTGAAATATGCCTTTTAATAAACAGTGTCCAGTCACTTTATTAAATAGCTACCAGGTGTATCTCATGCCCTTCGGCCTGAAATTAATTAGCCTAGATATTGTAGACGTAACAAATGGGAATGTTTAAAAGGTAGGCTCATTTTTCAGATTCTTGGAACAATGAAAGTAATTGTTTCTTCAGTGAATAAATATGTTTTGGAAAACTCTAAAAATCGTATTAGACCAGTAATGGTGAGTGGTGGCGTCTATAGAAGTTTTCAGCAGAATTTAACGAAACGGAGGCAATTCGCCAAAATTAGCAGACTCATTGTTTGATCATACCATTCAAATTAAACCATTACTCTTCCCAGGTAAACAGAACTATTTTAGATATAATCAACCCGTAATTTAGTTCCTACCTCCCACCTAGTTGTTTGTCACTGTCGGGGTGCGACCTTTACCCTTTACCAAACACTGGTAGGTAGTTGGAACTTTTTGAAATACCAATTTCGTGCACCGTGTTATTTTTGGTTACACCGTGTCTGATTTACAACAACCGTAACTTGTGAGTGACGTTGACAAATGACGTCAGATGCCGGTCACGGGCCGTGTGTTTTGCGTCACTTGGCTGCATTCAGAGGCGTCCGTGACGTCACACGTATCTTCCCTGGCTTGTTTATAGCCGGCCAGTATGTTTGAGTTATGGCGTGTTTGTCTCACTCGTGACACCGTGGAAGATGAATTTATGAGCGAGAAGAATGCGGGGCGCGGAATATTTTATGTGTTTGAGTGTCGGCTGGCGGGTGATAAGAGTTTTTGGGACGATTTAGGCGCGACCGTGCGGTGTTATGAGTGCTTTGCACATATGATATGATGTGTGATCAAATTCAGATAGCTCTGAATCAGTATGGGTGGGTTTTAGCTGCTACACTAAATGAAAATGTGAAATTAAGGGGTCAGGAATGTACATGGATGTAGTCTCACTTAGTATAACCATTTTTTTTTAATTCCACATAGAATTTCAGCGGAACAGAACAGAACTAACTCGTTATGAGTTGCGTGATAATTATTATTGCAAAAAGAATGCAAAGCATAATAATTAGGCTATAACGTATCCCACTGCTGGGACTGGGACTGCTGCTCACAAGCTTCCACCCTGTGAGAGCGGGTGGATATTTACCACATGGGCCCAGTGCGGGTTCTTCGAATTTTTGCTCCTAGTTAGTAAATTTTCATTCAAAATCATGCATGCCTTATCTCTCCAGCAATAGATCTAAATCGAGAATCCGTTTACATAATAAACAATGACTAAAGCACTGCCATGCATAGCTTCGTGCTTTGCAGTATGAACAGACACAATAGATAATAATATATATTATACATAGGTACGTGTTCTACATAGTTAGCTTGGTTTGACGATCTGGCTCAAAATATAATACAGATTGGTTTTATGTTTATAGGTACGTATATTACGTTGTATATTCAATGTCCCGAGGAACGAAAGTATTTATGTAAATGTGCCTATCTCTTAGTTTATTACCTACTACCTCTCTTAGTTTGTTTACTAACTAGATTGTAGATATTAAAATTCAATACAATTAAGGTACAGACGTTGCAAATCGCTAGCAGAAGTCACCGTTATGACATTGACATAAGATTTAAATTACAATGATTGACGAAATGCAACAGCAAAACAAAGAAATTCTGTTAGACCATATTTCGCCACCGTTGATCAATCTTGATGGTACCAATCAGGACAAATTGGTTACTATTTTACATTTGAATCGCCGGTGAACCCCTGACGTAGACAAAAGGTAAAAAAAAAATCGAACATTTAGTTTCAGGTAGTTTCATTTCAGTCGCAGTTGTTTATTCGAATTTAAAAACTGCACAGGCCCGACAGAACCTTTAATGTAAAGTCATGCCGTGAAACTGCAGAAATAAATGTCAACCAAAATGAACCTTTTTAAGCTCATTAATAAATAATTTTGGTAATCAAATAAGCTCCATAAAGTTAATTAACCCGCCATTCATTACAGCACAGATATTACAATGAATAACTTCATCATAATATAAACTGGTATCAGATATGAAATACAGGGTGTAAACAGACCCATCACGAAGCCGTCAACCAAGCATTCTGTACATCAAACTAAGTAACTTTACGCAAAAAAGATTGCTGGGAAACGACTTTTTTTGGGGTGAAAAATCACGTTTTACGGTAGGACTCGATGAAACGCACTCAAAGCATTGTGCAGATGGATAGATTGAGTAGTAGTTTTTTTTTAAATACATGTTTTTAACGTTATGTTTTTACTTTAAACACCTCCATGAGGGGGTCATGGAGGTGTTTAAAGTAAAAACATAACGTTAAAAACATGTATTTAAAAAAAAAACTTGTGAAAAAGTTGGAACTTTGACCCCCAATATCTCCGTAACTAGAAGGCTCCCGGTATGGTCTAAAACAAAAAAAAATATCGCAAAGACGGAGAGAACAAGTGCCTTTCGGCTTTGTTAAGGGTCTATTTACACCCTTTATACATTAATGGAAACTTTTTTTTTCGGAAATCATTAATTACATTAATGAGACTCGAAAATGTTGATTTTAAAAGGTTACATAAAGAGCAAGCCTATTACCACGAAAGTAGCCGAGACACACACACATATTACTAGACTAAACTCATGGGGATTCCAGGTGTGTCTAATGGTATCTTTTACAATAAGATAAAATGATAAAACCTGGCAATTAAATGTATTTTCTTTTGAAAATATCTCAAATATATTCGACTAGTTTTACTAGTTCCGTTTAGTTTTACTAGTTTTGTTAGTTTAGTTAGTTTCTGGCTAACTTATAGGAAAACAATCATACGGGCCATCAGGAAAACCAAGACTAGACAAGAAAACCAATCACAACAACAAAACTATGCAACTTACTCCAAGACACTAATTCATTAGTTTTAAACCAATTAAATCAGCTCACAGACAAAGACAACGAACGCACGGCCGCGCGAGACTCATCAACTTACATTAACACGTCGAACTTTTAATGATGATAAATCATGTTTAAACACGTATTCAGAATCGTATTCCTCTCGTGTAATGAGAAGTCTCGTCTTAGGCGGATAATTACGGCCATCATTAATAACGAACAGGCAAGGATGAGAAGCGGTATTAATAAGACGTCAGGCGTGACAGTAATGTCATAACTCGATGTATTAAGGATTGTAATTACGCGGCGTGTGTCGGGTTAAAAATTGGGTGTCATTGTTTTTGGGATGTAGGTGCGACTGGTGGAGATGGCGGTTTTTTTGTTGGCAGGCAATATTTTTTTTCGGCTTCTGAATATTTCTGAGGGCCTTGGTTGAGTTTTTAGCGATCACTTTTGCGTTAACGTTTACTTACGTCAATTAGTATGGAATAGTTTATTGTAGTTCTTACATATCGCTATCGCCAGATCGAGCTACTCTAGTAGTTCTATTACAAGTCAATTTTTACGAATAGATGAAAAAACTTACAATAGGCCCCGGGTATGTGATTAACTCATTTAAAAAAATTCAGCTTTATAGGTACACCTCAATATTTTCATTTTTTTTTCTGTTTTTTGTTGTCTGTTATTCTGCCATAACAATCAGTTTAGCAGTCAGATAATCTGTTTTTTTACCTACTTGTATTTGTTTTTTCTGAAAACTGGTGCTCATAAAAATACACATGCAGCCAATGTGCTCATGCAAGCATAAATCACCAGTAATTACTATGAAACAGGTAATAAAGTAAGAACCTGGGTTTAGCAAATAGGTCACTTTCTTTTCTATTTTAATTATTACAATAATAAAACAAAACGCGTTTCATTATGAAAACCTTTAGTATATAAACTGCGTAGTATCTTTATTATCTATGGCATCTAATTCTTAATTTAAATTCTAATCCCTGGCAAAATATCCAAGTTGATTAAGATAAGCCATATACCCCAAGTTATGCTTCCATTCTCAGACCGTACCCAAACTAATTAACTCTGGCGTTAAATTTCCGAACTAATTAGTACAGGTATAAGCCCACTGTTAATAAAAACGCCTTTCAAATTCATTCACTACGAAATTAGGACACTGCCTCAGAAGAAATTGAAACGATCCTAATTAGCCTGGTTGAGGCAATGGAACATCTAGTTTAGAATAACGAGCCATTTAAAACCTTGACCTTTTTGAATATTAATATAGCTTGAGCAAGTGCGAGATTAAAGGAAGAGATATTGCGTTTGACGTCAGCAAACTTTTTTGCTACGCGCCTACGAGCTACGCGGTCTCGTAGCCAAACTTGCGTAGTACTGCTACGTGATGAGCTTCGTAGCGCAACGTGTAGCATATAATGTAGGTACATACATGTATGTAGGCATAACTTATGTACCTTCCTCCTTATGTTCCTTTCCTTGAATAATGCTTGTTTTGCAGTAGGAAATAAAAATATTTCAGTACATACTATAAGATTCTCCTCTAGTTACATACCAGAAGACATAAAAATATTCATATTTCTCACATAACCATGTGAAAAGATTGTCAATATGCGCCATAAATATGCGAGATAAACCAGCTTCAAAGATTTTATTTACGTTTCAAGGTAAAACTGTGAAAACATACATAGCTGTTCAATATACATACAAAGTAATACATGAACGCATGTAAAAGTATCTCGGGAACAACATTTTGTGAAGTTTGGTGTTGCGGTCGATTTAATGAGATACCACCATGATAGATGGGATCTGAGGCCTTGACATAATTAGAAACTTCAAGGACGAGCTATATATAATGCAAAGTATAACATTATATTTTGATTGATTTTGATTTTATGTGACTAACGTTATTTAAAGTGATTTGATGATTTAGCTAACTTTTGTCGGCGCGGCTTTATCCATAAGAAAGTCGAAATTAATAAATAATATCGTACGACCTAAACCAGATGTATATCTGTAAGCCTTTCATAGAAATCTGTTCTCAAAATAGGACATTTTCTGGGAAGAAAGCTAATATTCAAATTGATATTCATCTCGTTCAAACGAAAAAGCCTTTTCTCTTAGAATTAAAGTTCCATTAAGGTTTCCATGATCTTTAACTGTAATTAATTGAAATTACAAATAAATAAACATTCCGGAAAACAGCGGCTATTATAAGGAAAAATACACAGAATTTAATCCTAAAGGGTGTAAATAGACCCTTAACATATCTGAAAGGCATTTGTTTTCCCCGTCTTTGCGATCATTTTTTTGTTCTAGACCATACCTGGGAACCTTCTAGTTACGGAGATATTGGGGGTCAAAGTTCCAACTTTTTCACAAGTTTTTTTTTAAATACATGTTTTTAATTAAGATTTTTACTTTACACACCTCCACGACCCCCGTACTATTCAATCCATCCATCAGCACAATGCTTTGAGTGCTTTCCATCGAGTCCTATCGTACCGTACCGTAAAACGTGATATTTCACCCCAAAAAAAAAAGTCGATTCCCAGAAATAATTTTTGCGTAAAGTTACTTAGTTTGATGTACAGAATGCTTGGTTGGCGGCTATGGGAAGGGTCTGTTTACACCCTGTATATATTTTTTCTTTTAGTCTGTCCTTTTCTGGAATTAAAGTGTTGACAATAATTCAAGTAAGTACTCTAAGTGGCAGACTAATGTTTTTTACCTAATATAATGAAGATCATTACTGTCAGCCTAGTACACCAACCGACAAATGCGTGTATACGGTACGGAACGTATCAGAATAAGGGGACAGATTTCACAGCTTCCGACGTACATATATCCGCTGAATAGGTTACGTCGGATTGAGGTCAGTCCTAGGCCTGACAGCGTCAGGCACAAACGGGTACACCTTCGTATAATTGCATTGTGGTTTCCACTTGTGACGTACAAGTTGAGCTATAGAAACTACAGGGTACCGCGGACATATCGTAAACTCGTTGTGGGGTAATTGTTTTGTTACGATTTCTTTGATGTACGAAACCGACTTTAATTAGTAAATAGTGTCATACTGGCCCGTTGGTTAAAACAATATCTACTGTTGGATTTCCAACAACCTCTAGACTTGTTTAATAGGGATGTTTCCTGGAAAAATCTAATTAGTCTGTCAGATAGATTCCCAAAAAATATTGGACACGTATTTTTCTTTTTTCACGAAAACTAAAAATGAAGACGATACAGTGCGTCGAAAACTCGTGTGACGTCATACCTGTATACAAGTAAAGTGTACTGACTTTTTACCGAAAAGTGACGTCACAGGCCCCCACTCATGATCTTTGATGCGTTTTATCTTCGTAAATTTTTATTGATTTGATAAAACAAAAAATACGTATGCAATATTTTTCGATAATTTATTTTAACTGACGGACTAAATAGAATCATATTTTTTTTACCAGGAAACATCCCTATTGTAGTAATCACCACGTATATACATATATCAGATGATTCAAATAAATATTTTTTCTTATCTTTTCTTTTCTTTTAGTGGCACAGACAGACTTTTTCCTTTTCACAATTAATTAGTAATTTTTTACTGCTCCTAATTCGGGTCTGTTAATTTGGCTCAGCTTAGTGTTTTAAAATCAGCGCTCAGGTTTGAATTTCGTTTTCATCTCTTGTACCAGTGAAGTAATCTCTTTCGGAAACCCAGCGTGCCAATTTAACCCCCGGGTGCTGTGTATAAAGGTGACTCCTAAGGTGATTCCTTTCTGGGAATTTTCACTTGGGCTGCATAATATCTCTCAAACATCGCACAAATGTAACATACATGCATATAAGTAGTGTACAAATTACACATAATCTCACAAGAGCACCGGTGATCTACAAAACTAGCATCCAGTTGACGAGAGCTCATAATAGCAATGCATTTATTTCGCGCCGGTCATAATGTTGAATGGTATAAAGGTAGCGTCAGATGTTCGCCCTCTTGTTGTTTTCTTGGTTCAGGAATATGTTTGTTTTGTTGCACTTGATTTATTTAAATACGTAGTCAATCTTACGGATGAAATTTTTTGAGTAAAGATTAACTTACAAGACTTAATTTAGACTTAAGCAGCGGCATCGCCTTGTATCCTTATCTCCGGTTTCCCTTCAAAACGCACAACGCAAAATACGCGCTGTGACGTGAGTTGTGGACACCGGCCCGTTATACAATACAAATATCCTTAACGAAGTCGAAACGCACTTGTTCTCCCCGTCATTGTGATTGTCTTTTGTTCTGCAACATACCTGGGAACCTTCTAGTTACGGAGATATTGGGTGTTAAAGTTTTAACTTTTTAACAAGTTTGAATGTTATAACTTTACTTTAAATGCCTCCTTGACCCCGTGCTATTCCATGCATCCATCAGCACAAATTTTTGATTGCGTTCTAATCCTACGTGATCATTCACATAAAAAAAAAGTCTTTTCCCAGCAATAATTTTTGCGTAGAGGTACTTAATTTGATGTACAGAAAGCTTGATTGACGGCTTCGTGAAGGGTCTGTTTACACCTTGTATTACTTGTACAAGCTAAAATCTAACTATCGTCCTAACCGCTACTTAATTTTTAGCAGCGTCTCGGATGTCGTGTAACAAACAATCTGTCCTGCTAACGCGCTGTTAAATACCTTCATTCTGACTTCTCTTTGGTGATTAGAGTTTCAAACTTTTTTTTTTCTTTGAGTCTGTACTGTCCCACTGCTTGGCAAAGGCCTCTCCCAATTCCTTCCATGAGCTCTTTTCCCGTGCCTCCTCGAACCAGCCCTCTCACGGTTTACGTACAGATCGTCTCGCCACATCTTTCTGGGTCGGCCTCGGCGGCGGCGTCCGTCTTCCGGCACCCATCGTGTGGAGACTTGCCCAGCGGTCATAGTGCTTGCGGTTGTCGTGACCCGCCCAGTCCCTTTTTAGCCTAGCAGCCTTCTTTCCAACGACGTCCACTATAACCGTTTTGAAACTTGTCTGAACTTGTTGAACTGTCTTGTCTTTTTCCATGTTTATTTGGCACATCAGAACCTAAGTAGGTACCTACGTCTCATAAAAAAGCGCTCGGTAGTCTATCAATGCTATCAGCTGTACAAATCACAATTTAATCGACTTTAGCAATATACCCGAAAACTGCGGAATAAAATACACGTCATCGGAAAAGGCTAAATACCGAAAGCGTATGTAGTTATATCAGCGCTCCCGCCGAGCAAATAACAGTTTATATTTTTGTTTACTTTAGCAACTGCTACTCAATTCGAATATTTAATTGAATATTGATGTAAAATAAATGTTGCAGTACAATGGGCTCCACCTATGCCCTGATTTTGCGTTCTAACGCCGAGACAAATATTTGTATGGCCTACAGTTTGTTCCGATTTTGCATATTTGCGCTTTTGATTTGTGTGCATTTACTATGGCAATCACAACATGGCGCTTGCTACTGAAAACTAAACTCTATTTCACTGACGCTTATTTTTCAAATTGGGGTTGGCATAAAGAGCAAAACGTCACGTGCTACGAACATACATATAGCTTTGGCTCCATCTAATACCTAGTTATAAACGCGCACTGGTTAGCACCAAGCGATAAAACAGCAAAGGCAATTCTAGATTAACTACCTACATAATTGATTGAAACACGATGCAAACTCCAATTAATGTTCATTACTGTCAATTTAACATCTAAAATACCTACATAATTGGTTCTGATTTTATTGAAACCGATTAGAATGCCACAACTATACCTAATCATTTGGTTGCTAGGCCAAGTTCACTGCTAGACAGCTGCTAGAATTGATGAAGTGTAAAGGTCGGGGGTCGAATGGATAACCTATCGCTTGCCAATCAGCGTTTTAATCGGCCTATATTGCGACTTGAAAGGAGGTCTTAATCAATTAAGTAAGGCCAAAACTAGAAGCATCTATGAATGCTCAAAGTTTTGTTATAAGAAGCTAAAGTAACATTCTATGAGAAATAACGAGATGGAATCGTCGAAAATGTATGTGTGTGTACCAGTAAACTTATCGTGGTTGATCCCGTTCAAAGTCGTTGTAAAAATACGAAAAGCCACTTTTTTAAGCCTTCAAGAGCGCAACAGAAACAAATGCTCATTTACATATTAACTTCAAGTCGAAGAAATCACATCACTAAAATAACCAGATCCAATGTGAGCATGCCTTAACACACCTTTACAAAACCTCCTTTCAAGGGAGCCAGCCACTCGCTCCTCCACATAGCACTAGTAACATGTTTGTTTGTACGTTTCACACGTCGCAACGTGTCGGGACAAGTACTGTTCGCGCTTTCAAGTACTAAAGGATCGCTTTTTACTGCGTTCGACTGTTTTACGGGAATGCACCGGGTGCTGAGTGACGGAACAAACAAGATTACTGTATCGATGTGCTTTGTAGTTTGTTTGGTTATGAAATATTGCAGAGTATTTTGTTAAAGATGGCTAGACTAAAGGGTGACTTTGTGTAAGATGATAATGAGGCATAGCTATACAAGATCTCTATGTTGTAACATCATCATCACGCCTATTATCCCAGAACGTTTAGGCAGAGGTGTAAGTGTTATAGTACTCACACATTTTGCCAGTTATGTTTTAAGTCCCACATAATAGAGGGCGAGCCTATTGCCATCAACCGGGCACAAATACAGACTCCGTAGCTACCACTAAGAAATGCCTGATGGAAAAACCCAATAACACTTTACCCGACCCGAGAGTCAAACCCAGGACGTCATGCTCAGCAGTCGCGATTGCGATAACTTGACTAACGAGGCAGTCATTTCTATGTTGTTGGGTAGCTATATGGACATCAAGGTGTGCGAATTGGTTCGCGATAGTAGTATCTTCTTCGCTTCCAGAGGACTTCCCACCCTTCCTTCATTATAAAGCAATAATTAGCTGTTTGCATTCCTACTTCTCTCTGTGAGAAGCATTGGGCCGTTATCCACTACGCCAGTCCAGTGCTAGTTGGTCTTTTCGTCTATCTCGTTTCGGATACCATACCATTCGTATTTCAGAACCCATTCCCAAGCCTTGTGCCTCGTCTGTACATAGATACCGTCTTTAAAAAACAAATGCTTGAAACTCTGCTCTTACTGAGTTGGAGTAAACAGTGCCACAATTTGGCTCAGGAAATGTAATGCCGTTCTGTTTATTCAATTGTAATTTACTATGCACCCCAAAGTTTTGGTACCTTGCTCGCTGGCTATTATATTCACCTCACCCAATTAAAAACTTTCCTTTTGCTTGAGTTGAACAAAACGAGCGTCAGTTTTACAAAGTTATACCTACCTATGCTCACTGCAACATACTCTATGTAACATCATCGTTATCATAATAATTATGAACAATTGAATATTATATTATTACTAGCTTCTGCCCGCGGCTTCGCCCGCGTGGAGTTCGGGAATTGCCCACGGAATCTTACTTCTGGGATAATAAGTAATCTATGTATGTATAGTACATACATAGATTTACGTGTACTTGCTATTGTAAATATTTGTTCATAGTATTATCAATTAAATTACATATGTGAAATATCTTGGTTTGAGATTGGACACCGGGACACCAATTAAATGATTTATTAGGAATCTATTTATAGACATAATACTTTGACATAATATTTAATATCAATGTCCCGTATCGCGGCCAACGCGAAAATCGGTGGAATAAACCATATTCACAGACACTTTTACCTCAGAAAAATCCTACCTACTTAGTAATAGGTAAATACTCCCACGCCCCGCACGCCCCACGCAACGCTGCGCGGCATGCGCCCTTCTACGTGAGCTTCGAAGCCCTATTTAACTATATTGAGGGATGATTTTGGAAAAACTGATATATATGTCTTATAATTTTAATTGAAGAGTGTGAACATCAATTTTCGAGTCAATCGACCCAGTAAATATTAAGTTTCACAGAAAATTCAACACCCCATTTTACCCTCTTAGGGGTAGAATTTCAAAAAACCCTTTCTTAGTGGGTACCTACTCTTCACAAAGAATACACTGTCCAAATTTCATTTCTCTCGGACCAGCGGTTTGGGCTGTGCATTGATATATCAGTCAGCCAGACAGGACATTAAATTTTAAATTGGGGAATGATTTTGGAAAAACTGTGATACACGTATCTCATAAATTTAACTAAAGGGTATGTACACAAATTTTCAAGTCAATCGCCTCCGAGAATAAAAAGTTTCACAGGAAATTCAACACCCCATTTCACCCTCTTGGGGATGGAATTTCGAAAAACCCTTCCTTAGTGGATACCTACTCTTCACAAACAATTCACCGTTCAAATTTTATGTCTCTGGGACCAGTGGTTTGGGCTGGGGGTTGATATATCAATCAACCAGACAGGACATTGAATTTTAAATTGGGGGATGATTTTTAGAAAACTGTGATACACGTATCTCATAATTTTAACTAAAGAGTATGTATACATATTTTCAAGTCAATCGACTCCGAGAATAAAAAGTTCCACATATAATTCAACACCCCATTTCACCCTCTTAGGGGTGTAATTTTGATAAACCCTTTCTTAGTGGATATCTACTCTTCACAAACAATTCACCGTCCAAATTTCATGTCTCTAGGATCAGTGGTTTGGGCTGGGGGTTGATATATCAGTCTGCCAGTCAGGACGTTTAATTTAAAATTGGGGATGATTTTGGAAAAACTGTGATACACGTATCTCATAATTTTAACTGAAGAGTAAATACACAAATTTTCAAGTCAATCGACTCAGGGAATAAAAAGTTTCACAGAAAATTCAACACCCCATTTCACCCACTTAGGGGTGAAATTTCGAAAAACCCTTTCTTAGTGGATACCTACTCTTTACAAAGAGTACACTGTTCAAATTTCATGTTTCTAGGACCAGTGGTTTGGGCTGTGCGTTGATGTATCAGTCAGCCAGTCAGGACATTGAATTTTAAATTGGGGGATGATTTTGGAAAAACTGTGATACACGTATCTCATCATTTTAACTGAAGTATATGTAGACACAATTTCAAGTCAATCGACTCAGAGAAGAAAAAGTTTCATAGAAAATTCAACACCCCATTTCACCCACTTAGGGGTGAAATTTCGAAAAACCCTTTCTTAGAGGATACCTACTCTTTACAAAGAGTACACTGTCCAAATTTCATGTTTCTAGGACCAGTGGTTTGGGCTGTGCGTTGATGTATCAGTCAGCCAGTCAGGACATTGAATTTTAAATTGGGGGATGATTTTGGAAAAACTGTGATACACCTATCTCATCATTTTAACTGACGTATATGTAGACACAATTTCAAGTCAATCGACTCAGAGAATAAAAAGTTTCATAGAAAATTCAACACCCCATTTCACCCACTTAGGGGTGAAATTTCGAAAAACCCTTTCTTAGTGGATACCTACTCTTTACAAAGAGTACACTGTCCAAATTTCATGTTTCTAGGACCAGCGGTTTGGGCTGTGCGTTGATATATAAGTCAGTCAGTCAATCAGTCAGTCAGTCAGTCAGGACTTTGAATTTTATATGTATAGATATCAATTAAATTAGATACGTGAAATATTGACACCTTGGTTTGAGATTGGACATCGGATTTACTGGATTTTATCTGAAGAGTATGTAAACAAATTTTCAAGTCAATCGACCCCGAGAGTAAAAAGTTTCACAGAAAATTCAACACCCCATTTCACCCTCTAAGGGGTAGGAATTTCGAAAAACTGATACTAACTCTTCACAAAGAATACACCCTCCAATTTTCATATCTCTGGGACCCGCGGTTTGGGCTGTGCGTTGGTATATCAGTTAGCCAGTCAGGACATGGAATTTTAAATTGGGGGATGATTTTGTGATACACGTATCTCATCATTTTAACTGAAGTATATGTAGACACATTTTCAAGTCAATCGACTCCGAGAGAGTTTCACAGAAAATTCAACACCCCATTTCACCCTCTTAGGGGTGGAATTTCAAAAACCCTTTCTTAGTGGATACCTACTCTCCACAAAGAGTACATTCTCCAAATTTCATGTCTCTAGAACCAGCGGTTTGGGCTGTGCATTGATATATCAGTCAGCCAGTCAGGACATTTAATTTTAAATTGGGGGATGATTTTGGAAAAACTGTGATACACGTATCTCATGTTTTTAACTGAAGTATATGTAGACACAATTTCAAGTCAATCGACTCAGAGAATAAAAAGTTTCATAGAAAATTCAACACCCCATTTCACCCACTTAGGGGTGAAATTTCGAAAAACCCTTTCTTAGTGGATACCTACTCTTTACAAAGAGTACACTGTCCAAATTTCATGTTTCTAGGACCAGTGGTTTGGGCTGTGCGTTGATGTATCAGTCAGCCAGTCAGGACATTGAATTTTAAATTGAGGGATGATTTTGGAAAAAACTGTGATACACGTATCTCATCATTTTAACTGAAATATATGTAGACACAATTTCAAGTCAATCGACTCAGAGAATAAAAAGTTTCATAGAAAATTCAACACCCCATTTCACCCACTTAGGGGTGAAATTTCGAAAAACCCTTTCTTAGTGGATACCTACTCTTTACAAAGAGTACACTGTCCAAATTTCATGTTTCTAGGACCAGCGGTTTGGGCTGTGCGTTGATATATAAGTCAGTCAGTCAATCAGTCAGTCAGTCAGTCAGGACTTTGAATTTTATATGTATAGATATCAATTAAATTAGATACGTGAAATATTGACACCTTGGTTTGAGATTGGACATCGGATTTACTGGATTTTATCTGAAGAGTATGTAAACAAATTTTCAAGTCAATCGACCCCGAGAGTAAAAAGTTTCACAGAAAATTCAACACCCCATTTCACCCTCTAAGGGGTAGGAATTTCGAAAAACTGATACTAACTCTTCACAAAGAATACACCCTCCAATTTTCATATCTCTGGGACCCGCGGTTTGGGCTGTGCGTTGGTATATCAGTTAGCCAGTCAGGACATGGAATTTTAAATTGGGGGATGATTTTGTGATACACGTATCTCATCATTTTAACTGAAGTATATGTAGACACATTTTCAAGTCAATCGACTCCGAGAGAGTTTCACAGAAAATTCAACACCCCATTTCACCCTCTTAGGGGTGGAATTTCAAAAACCCTTTCTTAGTGGATACCTACTCTCCACAAAGAGTACATTCTCCAAATTTCATGTCTCTAGAACCAGCGGTTTGGGCTGTGCATTGATATATCAGTCAGCCAGTCAGGACATTTAATTTTAAATTGGGGGATGATTTTGGAAAAACTGTGATACACGTATCTCATGTTTTTAACTGAAGTATATGTAGACACAATTTCAAGTCAATCGACTCAGAGAATAAAAAGTTTCATAGAAAATTCAACACCCCATTTCACCCACTTAGGGGTGAAATTTCGAAAAACCCTTTCTTAGTGGATACCTACTCTTTACAAAGAGTACACTGTCCAAATTTCATGTTTCTAGGACCAGTGGTTTGGGCTGTGCGTTGATGTATCAGTCAGCCAGTCAGGACATTGAATTTTAAATTGAGGGATGATTTTGGAAAAAACTGTGATACACGTATCTCATCATTTTAACTGAAATATATGTAGACACAATTTCAAGTCAATCGACTCAGAGAATAAAAAGTTTCATAGAAAATTCAACACCCCATTTCACCCACTTAGGGGTGAAATTTCGAAAAACCCTTTCTTAGTGGATTCCTACTCTTTACAAATAGTACACTGTCCAAATTTCATGTTTCTGGGACCAGTGGTTTGGGCTGTGCGTTGATGTATCAGTCAGCCAGTCAGGACATTGAATTTTAAATTGGGGGATGATTTTGGAAAAACTGTGACACACGTATCTCATCATTTTAACTGAAATATATGTAGACACAATTTCAAGTCAATCGACTCAGAGAATAAAAAGTTTCATAGAAAATTCAACACCCCATTTCACCCACTTAGGGGTGAAATTTCGAAAAACCCTTTCTTAGTGGATACCTACTCTTTACAAAGAGTACACTGTTCAAATTTCATGTTTCTAGGACCAGTGGTTTGGGCTGTGCGTTGATGTATCAGTCAGCCAGTCAGGACATTGAATTTTAAATTGGGGGATGATTTTGGAAAAACTGTGATACACGTATCTCATCATTTTAACTGAAGTATATGTAGACACAATTTCAAGTCAATCGACTCAGAGAATAAAAAGTTTCATAGAAAATTCAACACCCCATTTCACCCACTTAGGGGTGAAATTTCGAAAAACCCTTTCTTAGAGGATACCTACTCTTTACAAAGAGTACACTGTCCAAATTTCATGTTTCTAGGACCAGTGGTTTGGGCTGTGCGTTGATGTATCAGTCAGCCAGTCAGGACATTGAATTTTAAATTGGGGGATGATTTTGGAAAAACTGTGATACACCTATCTCATCATTTTAACTGACGTATATGTAGACACAATTTCAAGTCAATCGACTCAGAGAATAAAAAGTTTCATAGAAAATTCAACACCCCATTTCACCCACTTAGGGGTGAAATTTCGAAAAACCCTTTCTTAGTGGATACCTACTCTTTACAAAGAGTACACTGTCCAAATTTCATGTTTCTAGGACCAGTGGTTTGGGCTGTACGTTGATGTATCAGTCAGCCAGTCAGGACATTGAATTTTAAATTGGGGGATGATTTTGGAAAAACTGTGATACACGTATCTCATGATTTTAACTGAAGTATATGTAGACACAATTTCAAGTCAATCGACTCAGAGAATAAAAAGTTACATAGAAAATTCAACACCCCATTTCACCCTCTTAGGGGTGGAATTTCGAAAAACCCTTTCTTAGTGGATACCTACTCTTTACAAAGAGTACACTGTCCAAATTTCATGTCTCTAGGACCAGTGGTTTGGGCTGTGCGTTGATATATAAGTCAGTCAGTCAGTCAGTCAGTCAGTCAGTCAGTCAGTCAGTCAGTCAGGACT
Source organism: Noctua comes (assembly GCA_963082995.1). Lineage (NCBI taxonomy): Eukaryota > Metazoa > Arthropoda > Insecta > Lepidoptera > Noctuidae > Noctua > Noctua comes. Next base: position 9,639,855 of record OY720279.1, on the reverse strand, counting down.
TTGAATTTTATATGTATAGATATTCCACAAAACGTTAGAACGATGGAAGAAGCAACGCTTTATCGAGACAAATTGATTTTTAGGGGTATGAAGAACAGAAGGAGCTCGTGGCTAAATAATAATAGCCGCTCGGATCGATCTTTAGGTTAAGCCGTGCTTGCCTAGGTTGGTCTCTGGATGGGTGACCACCCATTACAGACCCAGTGTCCTCCGTGCCTCGGAAAGCACGTTAAGCCGTTGGTCCCGGCTGTAATTTGTAGATCTATGACAGTCATTACAGGTAGTCAGTGGCTCATAAAGTCTGAGAACCAGTCTTACCAAGGGGTATCGTATTACCTTGTACTAACTGGGTTGTGGAGGTCAGATAGGCAGTCGCTCCATGTAAAATACGGGTATTCAGCTACATCCGGTTAGACTGGAAGCCGACCCTAACATAGTTGGGAAAAGGATAGGCAAATGATGACGATGAAGAACGTTAAGGGTGCAACATAGAAATGTTGCTGTAGTGCTAGTTGATAACTTGATTATGGTCTTTTATTGGATTTTCTAGAGAACAATCACCCATATGCACGCTGCATATTTTCGATTAATGCAATATACTGTTCAGTATATTGAATTAATCGGGTTCAACGAAACAGGGTTACGCATTTTAAACCGTATTACCTGTTTTCGTAATAAAGTATCACGTGAAAAGGAAAAGCACACTGCTTTTATCAAAATAATTGTAAGCGGGAATATTGAGCAAAGTGAACGGAAAATTCGATAGTACTTTGAGCATGGCAAGCGCGTGGATCGCACAAGCGTGAGCGATATCACGTGCGGAGCGGGCGCGGGTGCCTGCAGCCAGTGAAATTACACCCCACTTGCTCGTGCTCAAAGCACCCGATAAAACACTGGCACTGAACTAAAATTTAGCTAAATTGAAAACCTTTGCGTTTAGCATCGAGCTTTTAGTGTAAAGCATTAATTGAAATTGTTATTTCGTATTCTGTCACAAGTATTTTTAATTAAAAGCTTGATGGTTATTTGAAGTGGTGTTATCCGATCGTTCCTGTTTGATTTGTCTGGATGTTGTAACATAGATGTCTATGTTGTTTTAACATGAAATAAGTATGCAGAGTATAATTTAGCAGGCTTAGTAAGCGGTCGTGAACGCTATAGCTAATCATGAGAGCTGAGAATCGAACAAATCTGGGTTCAATTCAAACAGGAACAATTGGGTAACACTACTTCAAATAACCATCAAGCAAAGTGTTACTGGGGTGTTTCCATCACGAATTTTTCAGCAGCAGCCCGCCCGGTTAGTCACACCCAATTATGTGACAGTGTGACGCGTTGGGATTATTTTTCCCATCGAGTCACACACGGGTCACAGTGTGACTCGTTGCAACCTTTTTTCGAGGATCCTAAACGTCGTAGACAATTTCAGTTGGCTTTGAGAACCACCACATTTAATAGAAACAACTAGCTAAGCTTAATATGAATTTCATTTTAGATGACTGTACCGGAATAATAAAATTTAAAAAAAAAAGGTTCCAACGAGTCACACTGTGACCCGCGTGTGACTCGACGGGAAAAATAATCCCAAAGAGTAACACTGTGGCACGATTGAGTGAGACTCGCTGGGAACCCACACCCAAAAAGGCTCGCCCCCTATTACCTGGGGTTTAAACTTAAACTTCTAATGGACGAGTTTCCACAATAGATGCTTGAACTAAAAGACAATATAACTAGCCAGGGGATACAACTATAACTAGTCAGGGGATACCACTGTAACTAGTTTAGTAATCATGACGAAATAACATTTCACGTGCAATTTCCTGAAATTTATCATCAAATGCACCCACAGTTCCTCGAAATGGTTGCATCGCATGTAATTATCAAGTATACTAGGAGCGCTAGGTGGTAACGCTTTTCATATTTACTGAACGCAGTCTGAAACCCCGCACTGATTCTGGAAATTCTCTGATAGCAAATCTGATAAAATTATGGGAATTAAGATTGTTGATTTGACGCTCAGTAACGGCGCTTGCTAACACTTGTTTATTTCTTAATTAAAATAAAGTAAAATTTATTTGCTTAGATTGCAGGTATCCACAATCTGTCAAATTTCTTTAATAGATTTTCAACTTTATGGCTAAAGCATTGGGTTCAAGGTTGATTGGGAAAATTTGACAGTTTCGGGTAGCTTGATGTGCGCCAGCAGCAGTCTGTACATAAAATAAGATGTTACAATAAAATGGGTAAGCCTTTGTATTAGGCATGCAAACATGAATGAAATTGATAACTAAATTGAAAATAAAATTAAATAATGAATTACAGTTAAAAATAATAGTCGGCATAGGATAATTTATAATATAAAAAACTCCTAAATACAATTGGAATAAAAGTCGGATAAATTAATTTAATACAAAAATCTGCTGTACTGCATTTAGGATGTTTTTCCGACTCAGAGACAAAGATTAAATGTTTATGATTACAGGATAGATTTTTGAGATGGGGCAGTACGGGCAGGCACCTTTACTATTGTAGCTATAAGAAACGTTCTTAGGAGACTGTTATTATTTTTCCAATTGCCAATAAAATGGGAAAGTTTTTTTTTTGGTCATTGGTCAAGAAGAGATTTAAATCCTTATACAAAGTTGTATCCATTGGCATTTTAATAATAAAACGTAAGAATTTTAATTTTTCTAGCTGACTATGGCAAATGGCTCAAAAAGTTAAAGACAGCTCCAACGGCAACGGTGAAGATACTTTCACTTACTGACTCGTCTCAAAAATCTACTTTGTACCCGTTTTATATCTAAAAACAAAAACCTTATGCTTTAAAAAGAAACAAAGAAAACCAGTTGACTCAAAACCTGTGTAGTAGTGAAAAACTGTCGGTAAAAACCGGCTGTCGGTAATCGTACGTCTGACAAGCCCCTACGCCCGGCGCACAGTAACGAGGTTAGCAATTTTCTTTCATTCAACATTATTGCAACACCTACGGACATGAAAGGCGTGTACGATTCACGACTACTAGTAGGGTAACCATGGAGCGTGAATAAGAAAAGCTGGGGATTAAATGGGCATAGAGAAGTTTAAATGAAAGACTTCTGTGAACAGAAGGCCCTCAGTCTATGTCTTTGAAAAACATACGTGATGTTATGAAATGAAACTTGCAAAAACGTTGCCTCTTACTCGAAATTGGCCTTATACCGTGGGTGTGTTAACAAACATTGATCTATCCCTATCTGCGACAAGAAAATAATTAAAAAAAGGTGTACAACAATTTTGGTATACAATAAAGCATATTAAGTGGAAAGATTTGGAAGAGACCTACACTCAGCATTGCGTGGCCAACGGCTGAAGAGAGAAAGAGAAGACATATTAAACTTTTTGCACAATATTGTTTTATTCAGGATGTGGATCTATTTGCAGAATAAAAACTAAATATGTTGCATAATATCAAGGATTTTCGCATAGTTACACCTGATTCCACAACATATAATAATAACAACAACTAACAACTTATAACTTATAATCAACGTGGAAGTAGACCGCAGAATGGTCTATTCGGGTATTTGCCGACTTTCGCTCTTTACCAATCTTTTTTCTTAACATATATTTAATTATTTTTTAGCCGACTTCTAAAGCTTTTTGTTTGAAGCACCAGTACTGAATCCAAATTAAAAGTCAGTTCATCATCAAAGGTATGAATCTAAATAATTTCATTCAATAAAATACCTACGCATTCCCTCAAGATAAAGGAGTAGAAACGTGCCGCGGTGTCCCTACCGTGGCGCGCCGCCCTTGCGCGCCCAGGCGTATCTTGAGCCACTAATTACTGCGTACCACAGTTCCTTCCGCATTTTTCATACAGATCACGGACCTACTCAACTCGCCGATATCGATTCACCAGTTCACCCCGGGAATTACTTGAGGTTCCGTCTAAGAATCGGCGGAATGCAGTCCTGGGAATGCTCCTTTGTCCTCCATGAAAAAGGTTCGCAATTATTTTATGTACGTAACTAAACAGTAGTGTCGCGAATATGTTTTTCTTTTATTAAGGTTTCTTTATTTAGGCCGTGTTTCTTGTATTATAGAATGTTAACGTCGTATTATGCAATGTTAAAGGTGAAAAATGCCCGCCAAAGCAAACGTTACGGAGAATTTTTTTCATGTGTATGTAAATATATTATTAGATTAATGTTGTTTACGTAGATTTGTTTAAAACGATCAGGACATAAAGTTTATAAATGTCAGAAGACAAAAAATAAACTGATACTTTTATATGATTGTGTTTATTGGGTTCATTCATAAATGCTGGTATAACTTAAGAGACGTTGAAGCGGTAAGACGTTAAACAGTATGTCGGATTGTCAGGCTTTATTTCGTTAAGCTCGTACATCATGTGGGCAGAAGATGGGTTTCGTGCATTGATAATACATAAGGTGCGATACACTGTTTCTATTAAACTGACAAATTACAATTTAAAACAATAACACGGGGCATAATGAATCGGGTACAGTTCCAGGAAATCTCAATTCCGCTTCGATCAGACACTCTAATGTCGTCCTTGCCACGAGTTTAAAACATATCGGCTCTGTAGAAGCTCGCTGAGGTGTGGGTAGACTTGTAGGTAGGTCACGTGATGTCACCACTGGTGTACTTGCGATTCATTTTATGTCCGTATCAATGACCGGATCCGACAAGTATTTAATTAATGATGGCGAAAACCGAGTCAAAATTAATTAAGTATGTAATTCAGGAGAACTAGGCAGTGGCACTGTGACAGACACGATAAGTTAATTTTATAACTACGTACATATTCGTAGATTCAAAGTAACGCGAAGCCAGAACATATTTATAGATTCACGGTAACGCAATGCTAGTTTCTTTATTGGGTAAAGGTAATTCCCAGAAAACGCCACTAAAAGGTCCTTTCAAAGACTAGTCTTCAAAATCTTAACGAGCCATCTTTCCAACTATTTATAATGCTCAAGCACAAAATATTAAAATGGCAAAGTTAAGGTCTTGTAATAATTAGTTAGTGTTATATCTCTGAGAATCACTTGGCAGTTGTGGTCAAAGTGGAATGAAATTAAAAGCTTTATAAAAGTAAAGTTTTCAATGGATACTTGTCGAAAGAAACTGCTACGCTTTTATCCAAAGCTATTATTGTTAGCCGCCTCGACTAGGATCGGCTGTAAAAAGAAGAAAAGAATCAGAATGAACAAAACTATTACAAAATTATACAACATTATTTTTGGTATATGCGAAACCTGAATATAGTTTGTTCAGAATAAGTAACTGAATCGATTCCAATAATTTTAAACCATGTTATATTTTGTCCCAAAAAAAATTAAAAATGGTTACAAGTTGGTCACCGACCGACACTAAGTACCTATCGCAATCATTTAGGTACCTACTGTCAAATTATTATTATTAGTGAGCTAAAGACGACGCTGGAGGCGCGCGCGCGGCGGCTTCGCGTGATGACCACGTTTTTGTGCGGACAACCAGGTAACAGAACAAGCTTATAACTTTGTGATTTTTCATGCATAGATTCTTTACATAAAAACACTAGAAAAGTGTTTCAGGTTTCGCATAATTACTAAAAACTAATGTTGTAATTGTAAGTCTTTTGTGCTAAGACTTAGAATTCTGTCTTGGCAAAACATTCGTATCGGTGGGGTTCGATTACAGTTGCCATGCCTGTTCTAATAAATAAATAAAACTGAGTAGATAGAAGACTTACTTTTTTATGAAACACCTAGTAAATTGGAGAAGATAACTCAATCTTGCTAAATTCAATTACTTCCCAATTCTCTGCAGTCAATTACAAGTTTCCATGTTAACTCAATAAAAAATAAATTGAATACTCCTTTAGGCTCTTTCATACAAAAATCCAATTTATTTAAATGTACCAATTTAACGATTACAAAGCTGAACATTGTTGAAAAGATGCTTAGAAAATTGAAATGCCGACATACTCGTTCGTGGTTCAAACAAAATCAATAAAGAAAATTAGAAAGGAATAAGTTCAGTAAATGCGTAATTTATTTCGCAATGAAATAATGGAAATGGATTAAAAATACAATAAGGACCTATACCAGCGGATCAAACTGATTTTTAACCGACTTCCAAAAGGAGGAGTCGGTGAGGAAAAAACTGAATCAAACAAACTAAAGTCACCGACTTCTGAAGCTAAACTTATTTTTCACTTTTTTGTGTTTTTGAAGTCGGTTTTATTTTTTGCAAAAAAGTTTTTTTTGTATTAACGAAACTAATGTTGGATGATTGTTTCCTCGAATGTGCAGAATGTCCAAGTCAATTATAACTGTGGTCCCAATGCCTGGAGGACAGGGACAGTCTAACATATTACTTTTTGGCTAAGAGCTGATTAAATAAACCGTAAAACAACACAACTACCTAATTAATAGTCTCTTCAAAAATGATGAAAACTAGACGACAAAGAAAAGACGACAATGTTTCATGCACAAAAGTTCATGGAGCGAAGGTGTGAAACAAAAGTAAATCAGTGTCGCACTTCACTCATATTTGAAAATAGCTAGTTCAGTGGTAGTGAGCCTGTGCGAGTGAGCGGCTCCGCGTCTAGTCCCCACCACACGCGTGCCTCGTTGTTTTCTTTTTTGCTCTTCAACTTCTCGGGTGCGTATCAACGGCCTGGAGTGGCGGCGGGTGTAAATTGAAACACTTGCAAATTTACCCCATACATTATTCATACCCCAAACACCGTCACAGCGAGAGACTCTGACAGTTACAGTTGACGCAAACTTCACAAAACTGAAGGCAAAATAAACCATACCGTGGCACGCTCACGTGACCTTGAATTTTAAATGAAATGCTGCAGTATATTGAATTTAGGCCCCTCTCAATAGAGTCTATTGTTAAATAAATGATAGGGTACGAATAATTGTCTGTGGTTCCGCGACGCAAATCACACCCTATTCTAGCAGCTTCGTGGCACATAAGTAAAGTGGGTCAACCATTATACGTCTAACAAATGGGTACCCGCCTTAAGTCGGGCTGTGCAATAAGGAGTCGGTTCAGAAACCCACAACCTGCATTATTCTGACCCTAATAAATTTGCCGAGTCAAACGGGCATTGTCAGACAAATGAGTTTGAAGACGCACAGTAAAGATACTTCAGACATAATAGACTGAAACGCAAACAAATGCGAGTATAACACAACTACCTTCATCTTTTCTCAGTATGAGCACGTAAGGGTATTTGAATGCGAGAATAAAATACGCTTTTCTGCAGCAAAATATGTGAGAATGTCATCGATTTCGTTTTATCCCGTACTATGTAAGCAGAACTTAAAGCGATATGAATGCGAGCATACATAAAATACATTGATACAATTTTAAACTAGGGCTAGCTATAATAAGAATAATAAAAACGAACTGACGATTGTCGTGACGGCCAATGGCCTTATAGCCAAGAGCCTCGACGACCATCTTGCGAGGCTCTCCTTAGGCGGTTTGATCAAGGGCCTTATTCAGAAAGCAGTACTCCTCGATACGGCTCTCATTGTGAGGAGGTTCCTGTCTCTGGAGCCCTAACCAACGGTAGCTTGGACCTTGCTCCCGATACCGGCGGACCACTATTTTTTAAAATGTTTATTACATTGTTTTTTTTTTAAATAAAATGTAATTAGTATGTAAGAAAATGAATAAATGAAACAATAAAAAATAAAATTAAACCATTTAAATACGTTATAGAACTTCAAAAAACATACATGTTCAGCAGTATACATAGAGTCCCTACACGACAAATAGTACTAGGTAGGTAAATATGTAATCCCGTATGTCTGTACTTATTCACACCTCAACCAAACAGTGAATCACTTAGCTACAGCAAACGTTGTCTAAACCCAACCAATAACATTGATTACGTGTTCGTGAGCGTACACAAACATTGAAACATGATTTAGGACAGCAAATAAAAAATATCCGACCAAAGCCTATACAAGCGTAATGTTAATTTACAAAACACATTTTCCTTGGAGAGTTTAACGTAATTTCTTTCTCACCAAGGCGTTTCCTGAAATAAATTACAAGTGTAAAATTCACAACAACAAAAGCGTAACAACAAAAGGCTCGCGGCTCGCAACATCCGGACGACCCTTCCAAACTTAGCAGCCTGATTACGGATTTCCGACCAAAAAAAAATAAAGGGAGAAATAATACGCAACCATGTGAAAATCCAAGTGTTTTCAAACAAATCACTCTTGTGTTGTTAATGTTCAAAATTAACAAAAATTTGAACCAATTTGTGTGTTATTTCATTTTATCGATGTTCTCGACGGAACACTTTCGTCTAATCAGTACGTTTATGTGAAAGTTAACGTAGTCGAGAACAGCAGGGTTTGGGGTGTAGTGTTTGACGTAGAGATGAAACCGCGGGTCCTTTGGAGGAGATCGGTTAAGCATATCACCACCGGACCGGATCGGAGTTGGCGCCGGGGGCGGCGGCGGCGGCGGAACCTGACGTTCCTCCGGTGGTGTAAAAGGCCCTCGAGCTCCATGTGGCCCCGCTGGTCGATATCTTTTCCACAAAAATGGTTCCTTATGAATCTTCCCGTGATGCATCGCCCGATGCCTGTTATCCCCTTTAAGCATCGGCGGGCTAGTCAGATCATACATTTCTGCCAACGATAAGTACCAATAGTCGGCCCCGTCCCCTATTATCGGAAACAACCTCTTATTCGAGAATGTCGGTTGGTGTTTTCTGACGAACTCATCATATTTCCGCTTCAATCTTTTCATGTATTCAGTGTAGCGGATACTTTTTAAGAGTATTTCGAATTCAGATAGTTCTGCTGTTGCGGGTTCTGAATATATACCGGCACAGACGTAGGTTCTGAGTAAATGATGAAGTTTGAAGACAACGAATGCGAGCCACTGGCGGGCTTCCTCCTCCAAGATCCTGAGGTCGTCTGCTCGGCTTCTTATGCCGAACTCTGCAGCTTCAGCCGCGCGTCTTTGTCCACGTTCTTTTACAGTAGCCAACCAGCGGCGATAAGTGCGATAGCAAAACTTCGTGCGCCTTGAATAATGTCCACGCCACAGTGACTAAAATGAAATGGAAAATTGAGGTTTGAAAATCAAAAATTAAGCCATCATAAAATATAAGAATCCTATACAATAACCAAACATGGAATACCTCTATGGTCGTCGCAGCTTTTGCGTAATGTCTAGCATGTTTAGCACGCACAGCTGCTCGTAGCGCGGCTCTCATGGCTTTCCTTGCCATGTGTTTCCTGAATGCGCACTGTATGATCGTGGCTTTCTTCGACAACATCGCCACATACTTCCGTATCAGCCATCCTCGAGTGATACGGATCATAATCATAACAGCCTTGAATCTCTCATGACGACGATTTTCAGCTATGTCCGCAGTTTGTTGCAACTCCGCGTAAAACTCAATTGCAGACGGCAAAAATTTGCTCACTGAAGCCATTTTGATTAACTAATTATTCTAATGTATTCGATGAGATGATGATTTAGTTTAATTGTAAATTATTGCATTTCAAGACGGCAAGAGCTGTCAAATGTGACTTGCGTCTGTATGATTTTTTGGTGGTTTTATTTTTCAGAGCCAGTATCATTGAATGAATTGTAGAGGTTTTATTTATATTCAAATAGTTCTGAATTTCCAGTTTAAGTTGAATAAAAATAAACACTGCACTATTTCCAGCTTGCATTAAACATATAATAAATCTTTATATTCCGTGAGTTGAGAAAAGAAATAAGAAGAAAGACGTCATAATATGTAAAATGTATAAAAAACTCAACTAGACAAAAAAACCCTTCCTGACAAATAAATAGAACAGCAAAATTAGCAAGTCTTATATAATTTTAATAATATGAACCTCCTATGTTATACAGTCGTAGCTTCCTACCTGGCCCCCCTTATTTCCGTGCTCACTTAATCATAATGACACTTTTGGTGCCTTTCAAGCCACCGTAATAAGTTCAGATATTTTTTTTATTTGGGCCCTTAAATGAGGCGGTGTCTCGGTTGCCCATTTCGTTATGTTCCCCCCGAGCGACGATACGAGTTGTTTAGAGAGTACTCCTCTCCCTTCGACCCTCGGCCCTCGGCACCGGCACCCAGGCCGTGTGAGACATCATGAATAATTCAACAATCAAATTGGCAAGGTGTGTACGCCTGTTTATTTATTTTCACCCAAAATTTAGTGGTAATTTTCATACCTGTGTGTGTTCCCGGAATTGAGTTACTCGACGTAGACTAAATTAATTTTGTCAATGAGTTCATTCTACGTTATATTTTGGTGTTAGTCTGTTTGTTTTATGAAGTTCCTGTAAATAAGAGTAAAATTAGCTGGTTCTTATGTTCTTTAGTCACATCATCAATAAGTCTTCATATTTCTAGAATCTTGATTTGATTGCTCCTTTGGAGACAAAAAGAGGTCTCTTTTTTACAAATAATTTACATCTCTGCTAAGGGGCCTTATCAAAGCAAATTTAGCCTGTTTAACCAGTAAGTATGGAAACCATTTCACCTGAAAATTGCAAAAGAATCCCCCCGTCTTACAACTTGTTGTTTTATTTTGTGTAGCTTTCAAAATAAACAGAGCAGGTTTTTGTTTTCAAGTCGTTAAGGTCTCTTTTAAAATCAAGGCTCGAGGGAAAGGAAGATACTTTAATAATTAATAATATACCCGCGGTGAGGCTTCTCGACCGAGGAAATAATGACGCCGGTAAATTTTTAAACATTTTAACATTTAACTGGAGATACCAATCAGGCAGGTCAAGTGGTATAAAAATTCAGTGACGAAAGTTGGACGTACTGCGATGAGGTTCTTTGTTACAAGTATGCGTAAATGTCCGCGTTTAATATAAACGTGATAATGTAACTTTTATAGACAACTAGCTGTTTCCCCCGGCTTCGCTCGCGTTAATTTAGAATTTGACAACCAATTCGGGTTGTAATCTGCTTGTAATGATATAATTCAATCAAGATTCGAAAGTCCCGTGACGCCATCTATTATCAGAAGAACGTTATTGTTGTTTTCCTCCGAAACAGTACTTTTTTTCGGGATGAAAGGTAACCTATGTCCGTTTCTGTACACCTGATAACGTAACGTATATGCAAAATTTCAGGATGATCAGATCAGTCGTTTGGGCGTGAAAAGGTTACAAACAAACAAACTTACTTTCACAATTATAATATAAGTTAGGATTAGAATTTTAACTTCATCAAAAACTTATAAAAAACTGGAGTACTTAGCAGTCTTTGTTCACTCAAACTTAATAATACGTTATCTAATTACAATCTTAAGTTCAGATGCGCAAATGTCTTTTTGGTGAAAACTTGTTTACGTGCAGTAAATACATCTGCAAGACCAGTCAACTGGCTTTACGTTTTCTTAATGGTGCTCCCTCACCGCGAGCATTCGCCTGTAATGTAACAGTCCAAGATTCGATTTTGTACGGAAACAAGTGAATCTGAACTGTTACATTACAGGCGAATGCTCCCGGTGAGAGAGCACCTTTAGACAAAACTCAAACGCTAGAACCATCAAACCTAACAACGTTGTTTGGCGACAGAAACAGGAACAAGAATGGTGACGCTGTTCCCTAAACGGGCCCATTCTCCGACTCTGAATTTACCTGCGTAACTGAATTATCGGAGACCATTCAGTACTACCACTAACATAAACATAATCCATACATACATAAACTCACGCTTTTTTTCACTCGGGGGTAGGCAGAAACCACAGAACGCCACCTGCTGCGCCTGCGATCCTTGCGTACTCCTTTCTCGTTCATACATCTGGTCATGCACACACGCCGCTTGCGAACAAAACATATTCCAGACGTATAGAAATAAAATATGCGAAATTAACGCAGTCTGTCTGTTTGTTACCCTTTGACGCCTTTGCGGCTCAACGGTTTTCGAGGAATACACAGGTAGATGACCTAGGTTACGACATAGAATACTTTTACTCCTGCAGTATAATTTTAGACCTCCAGGCGGGCCAATCCGGGGTCAAAATCAAGTAGGTATACTACAATTCAACTCATAGTACCCACACCTACCTATCCAGATTACATATAGGTAGGAACTATAGCTTATTACAGAGGGATTTAAATCCCATAAGGGACCTCGCATGAGGATTATACATGAACAGAATTGGGGGAGCTGTTAGGACCTGCTACAATTGGTTTTCGATATTATTTGGAAGTGGTTTTCCTTTTAAATCCATTATGTGATTATTAACCGCTGAGCTGACGATAGACTATTTGTCCGCTAGGCAGAAATGGCAACTGAAATGAATCCTGTCCATTCGTTGCCGCTCTGGTGTTTCACTCATTGATTGTGACTGCAAACTTCAGACAGGCTCAAGAAACTTAAAAACATACAAGTCAGCAATCAAACTACATTATTCATCGTCAAAAACAATTCAAGCGCTAACAACAAACAGCACTGCATGAAATTATTACGAACAACTTTAAAAAGTACACAACTCTACTCGTTCTGCGCTCGACAACAGGCAACATTTATCATTACCCCATAGAGGCTATTAAAACACTATTAGAGCCTTACTTACCTACTTACATTTAGTGGCCGAACATGCTTTATAGCCGACATTAAAAACAAATTAAAATGTTTCGATATCGTTGACAATCAATATTCGATTGCTGATATTGGTTACAGTTGCCATCAATACCGAAGTGGGAATATCTATCACCCTTTTTTTAAATGTTTCTTTCTGTATTTACATTTATGTGAACCGGCCATTAGCCGTACAACCGATGACCGTAGGGATAAACGTGTTCTTGAGTGGAGACCGCGAATCGGCAAGAGTAGGGTGGGACGCCCTCAGGCTCGGTGGAGCGACGATCATCCCAGATCATCTGGATGACAATTGCTGAGAATCAATTTGAGTGGCGTACAATTGAGGAGACCTATGCCTAGCAGTGGACTGATGTTGGCTGATGATGATGAACATAACCGGCAGTAGACAGAAATGATGGCCCAAATTTATCGGCACCAACTTACGAGGTGCAGGCGCGCTACTTTGTGTAATATATTTCTTCACCACTGCTCACAAAATGATGAAGCAAAAAAGTCGTGAAGAAACCGGCGGCATGCGCGGCACGTATGTAATATTCACCAACCCGCTGGGTCCGCATGGTGTATTCTGGCCCACTCATTCTCAAACAGAGGAGACCAGTGTCCGAGAAGTAGGAACATTAAGGCCTGAGCATGAGATAAATGGAGTACGAAGAACGTAAACGTAATAAAATCTGTTCCAATTGTATTACGTAATAAGACGTCAACCGTTGTTCTGGTAGATATCAGAGTTCTAGAAATAAAGGGTGTAAATAGACCCTTAACATAAAAGAAAGACACTTGTTCTTCAAGTCTTTGCGATCATTTTTTTGTTCTAGACCATACCTGGGAACCTTCTAGTTACGGAGATTTTGGGTTCCAACTTTTTCACAATTTTTTTTTTTTAAATACCTACATGTTTTTAATGTAAGATTTTTACTTTACACACCTCCACGACCCCCGTACTATTCAATCCATCCATCAGCACAATGCTTTGAGTGCTTTCCATCGAGTCCTACCTTAAAACGTGATTTTTCACCCCAAAAAAAAAGTCGATTCCCATCAATAACTTTTGCGTAAAGTTACTTAGTTTGATGTACAGAATGCTTGGATGACGGATATGTGAAGGGTCTGTTTACACCCTGTACAATCTGCGATTCTTTAGGGTATCGTAAGAAGTAAATAATAATTCATACCTAGTTGAAAAATGAAGATTCCTATCTGGTAGCCTACCATGACGACTTAAAGCAGGAGTAATTACAGTGTGGGAAAGAGGCGGCGCTACACGACCTGTATAGCTCTATCTCTTTCCCACACTGCAATTACAAGGCGCCATAGTAACCCAAGTAGTCACTCTGTGGACTACTGACCGTGAAAATCGAAGTGTAGCAAACAATCAATCGATAAAGTTAAAAAAATATTCTCGCCTGCCTCGTTTGTCTAGTGTTCGCAAGCGCGACTGCTGAGCATGAGGTCCTGGGTTCGATTCCAGGGCAAAATGTTAGTGGGTTTTTCCATCAGGAATTTCTCAGTAGCAGTCACGGAGTCTGGATTTGTGCCCGGTTGATGGCAATAGAGTCGCCCCATATTACATGGCACTTAAACATAACTGGTGAAATTTGGATGTACGTTCTTGATAGGTACACCTCTGCTTAACCCTTCGGGGATAACAGGCGTGATTTTATGTAAGAAATACAAAACAGCGATGAAGATCGTAACTTATTGAGTGTAAGAATTTAACAATCAATTAAAACGTACCCACTTGATCAGAAGACGCTCCGGATTCTGATTCGAAATGAAAAATAAAAATAGAATGTGCAGTGAAGCAAACACATACCCTCAATAAGTATTTAATTGAATTAATGTTTCATTTTCTGTTAAAAAAGCCCCTCTAAAAACATTTTTAACAGAAAATGAAAGAGGGGAGATCTCCCCTCTCACTTCACCTATAGAACTGAATAGACAATTAGCAGCTGCCAGTCATATTAGCAAAGGCTACACCGTTACCCGCTCCCAGAAAGACGCGCCCGCTCCAGTAAAAGGTGTAGCCTCCAAGATCCTCACGAAGCTCCACACTGTTACTCAGCACGCGTAGCATGACCATGTCGATTCTTCCGTCGGCAAAACCCGTTTCTATGGTGGTTATGCTACGCGTGCAGGGGGTTACTGCGAACTATGAATCGGTTAATTTAATTTCCAAAAAGAAAATGCAACCTTTACAAACAAATTAACAACTTTCACGTACGATATCAATATCCGTATGAAACAATATCCATTTCATATTGGCAGTGGCTTTAATTTTTGCTCGCAATTATGGCTGTCACCAAAATACTGCTATAATTAAATTTGTAACATGAAACTACGTGTATTTGGCACTTCATATTAAATAAGTAAAGATATTAATACACAGCCGGACTATTATAGTCATTTACACAGTTAATTTCGTAACATTTTATAAGCAAAAACTATTTTGAATCAAACGCAGAATACAATGCGGTAAACAAACTAAAACTCTTTTTTTTTAAATTACATCAAATTCAATTTCATTTATTTGCGTCTATAATGTAAGTACAAGTTGGTACTCGTATAAAAAGCTTCAAGTTAAAAACAGTTTTAAGTACATTTTATTATAAAAACTGACAAAAATACGTAGTGTTTTATCCAGTTTCTTCGCCCATGTGTAGGTCGGTAAGTATGTCGCTGGATAGTTCTACCGGGGCAAAATGTTTTCTTTGGTGAGCTTCTTCAGAAAGGTCAAGTGCGTAGTACTCGCAACCGGCGTGCGTGTATGACCACATGTATCCTTACATACTGCACTTGCCTCGTCCACGTTGGACGAGGCAAGTGCAGTATGTAAGGATCGTAGCAGGTGGCGCTCTGTGGTTTCTGTCCACCCCCATGGGAAACACGCGTGAGTTTATGTGTGTATGTATTTTCTTACTCAGGTCATGGTCTACCTGTGTGCCAAATTTGATCGAGTTCTGTTCAGCCGTAAAGTGATGAAAAGGCCATTTAGACAGAGTTGCTTTCGCATTAATAATATTATTATTATAAGTACGGATTTTAAGGGTCCAAAGACGCGATAAATAAATGCTCATCAAGCATGAAAATCGTATAAACGTCTAACTGCCCAATTTCGCGTAAAAGGTAAAATTCACTCATTCGGCACACAAAAAAACGTTGTTTCAAACATTTTCTCAACCCTAATCAACAACGCAAGATACTTGAAATTCCTTTGAAAGGGTTTCCAAAAATTCGAAAGGCAACTGGGCGACTTGCTACGAGGCATTAAAGCACATAGTCGTATGTAGTTATACTACTATATCAAGTAGTAGGTATACGTACTCAATTGGTCCGTACAATTACTGATTCCCTTTGATTAAATTCCCGATTCGAACGCTGATTACAACAAATTACAGACGCTTTGTAATTTGTTATTTTCACATACAAAGTGAATTGAAGTAAATTACAATTAATTGAGTCTCGTGATGTGGAAAGACCCTTTTTTGTGGTAGAAGCTACTGGGAGATCTTTTTAAGTGCAAAATATTGTAAGTCAATTTGTGTTGTGTGTTAAAAGGTAAAGGCCTTCAGACACAAATATGAATTATCTTTTGAGACATTTCGAGTAGGTATATCAAATACCGTGTAAATTCGCGGCATCAAACAAGAGCGTATCGAAACTTCTGTGTATAATTGGATCTAACCAAAACTAAATTAATAATGTTGAAACAATATTTAGATACCAAGGTACTGGCAGTTACAAAATAATTCTCCAAGATATTAGAATTTACGATTATTTACGAGTTTAGAAATACATACATCTTTTCAGTTATCCTTCATACAAACAACGGATGGCCTAATCCGAACCCAAGTAACAGTATTACAGACTATCCGATGGTAAAGGTTTCACTTCAATCGGATAAGCTACTATAGGGTTACCCGATGACGTACAAACATCAGTTTTCTCTTTACCGTAACAAAAAAAGAATTCTTACTTCAGTTTTCCACGTCTATACCTCCTGAAAGTTCAAAACTAGAACATGTAGATTGTAGGTGCCTAGAAACCGTTGCAATTTTTATCAAATAAGCTATAGAATAAAGACTATTTTAGTTTGTGTTTACATATTAGAAGACCAGTATAGATAGTAACGGGTTTAATGTGTCATACAAAAGGTATTGACGCAGAATGTCCGACTCGCAAATCATCCAAATCACAAAACTTTCGTTTCTCATAAAATTATAAAACCACATGAAACAAAGTAACTAACGTTTTCTCCAAATTACATAACAATGATAAGTTTGACCCAAAGGTGAACTGTCAGAGAATGCCTTGTGGCATTAAAACCGCCTATATACAACTCTGGTACATACAGTTTAGATAAATAAGTTAATACAGCGAAACGCATGCAACTAAACGCATTCACAAATTGTGATACTACGTGGAGCACTAAAACGTTTTGCTAATTACAGTACTAGTGCTCAGAGATGGTGCAATGCAGTGTTTCTAGTAATTTTCAGTAATATCCTTAAGACAATGCACGGCGAGTTAGACCGCCACTCCACTATCTAGTAAGTAAGATACTCTGAATTAGCCTTATACCTAGGTACGTGATCATATTATGCTAACTGCACTTGTGCACATACGTTAGTTTGCGTAGAAATGAACCAAGTTTTAGACGGATGTTCGTTGCGTGATACTTATCGCGAAAAGCTTTGTAATTAGAGTTTTAAAAGGCATGAGGCGGGTATTAAGGAAGGGTAGTAAGTTTCGTGTTAATTTGGGTTTTAATTAGTGTTGCCTCATACTTCCTTAGCTGCCAGGAAGAGTTTGTTGCCTAAGAGCCTCTTAACACACAAGCAGGGAACGGAAAAATTAACATAACTTACAAACTAACTCATGTCATTGTAGGTACATAACTATAAATAATTTAAGATGTTAGTTGCTTACTTAAATATTAGTTAAGTACAGGATGTAACTGAATATGCGCAATACCTTTTAGGTGGTTTCTCTTAGGAAAATGAGATGAAAAAAGGAAATTTGTGTCCTCACGCACAATATCGTTTTG
The DNA here is from genome assembly GCA_963082995.1 of Noctua comes. Taxonomy (NCBI): domain Eukaryota; kingdom Metazoa; phylum Arthropoda; class Insecta; order Lepidoptera; family Noctuidae; genus Noctua; species Noctua comes. Next base: position 9,622,189 of record OY720279.1, on the reverse strand, counting down.
GCTGACGCAGATGAGAAATATTTATTTTCCGACCTATATATATTCTATACTTATTGAAAATTGTTTAGTATGATGGTCTAAATAACCACCTAACAGGAATCGCGCTTATTCTGTTACACCCTTTATGGGTACTCTACTACCTATTCCTTTATCTGGTGATCACTTTTAACAGACATGCTGTTTTCATTCTCGTTTTGAACTTATCATAAAGTTTCCTCTTCGTAATTTACCTCTGATTATATTTAAAACCCGTCAAAACACAAACCCGTTTAATTCAATCACATAACACGCATGACATCATGAATAATTACTATCAAATTCAATTCACTATCCGATTAACCATTTCTATTTCACACTAAAATCAAATATTTACGCTAATATAAAATTCCACGCAAACAAATCGGGGTGTAAATGCAAATTTAGTAAAAAAGGGCTGACATTAAATGCGGACTTACTCGTGGTTGCAGTGGATACACGTGTACTGGATAATCCAATTTCCATAGGGTTTCACTTTGCACTGCGGTGAAATTATAACTAAACTAAGTATTACAGCACTTGGGTATTAATAGTGCGCATACTGCTCAGTCAAACTCGCCCAACAATGCTCGCTATTTCAAAAAGCGAGATGCAAATATAATTCCAGCCGAATAAAAAATTAACAGTCTTTCGGGATAAAGGTAATTAATTACAAAAAAACAGGTAAACACATCTTTCCAAAATAAAGTTATTAAAACTCATTGATAAATAAACTATTGGTATTATTTTGTAGTTTTCATAAGCCTAATGCCCAATGTATTTACGCCCAAAGTTGCGTTAAAATTAGTGCTGAAATATAAAACTTTCCAGATTTAATTTTTACTGTTCTGATTAGCAATAATACTAAATTATAACAAGACAAATCGATAAAATGCTTAGTTTTTGGTATTTAACAGCTTTCTTCGTTTGTATGAAAGAATTATCGTCTTGCGCAGCCTGGAACGTCGAGGTTCGGAAACAAATTGTTGCTGGTACCTTACTTCGGTAGCATTAGGCACCTATCACTCTAGACCCTATTTAAAAAGCCGACGAAGTGCGAGTCGGACTCGCGCATGAAGGGTTATGTACCATCGTAGTAGGGGAGCCCCCTTTAATTTTTTATTTATTTTATTATTTGTTGGTACAGCGGCAACAGAAATACACATTCTGTGAAAATTTCAACTGTCTGCCTATTATGGATCAAAATCAAAAAAAATCAAAATATTTTATTTCACATAGGCCTCGATGGGCACTTATAAAACGTCGACAAAAAGGTGCACGGTTCGGGTTGGTCGTTTCCTATGGAGAAGAACCGGCAAGAAACTATATGGTTCCCCAACTCCCTGAAGTATTGCTCAGGATTAACAAATCACCCAGTAAATGTGAAAATAACTCAATCTGCCCGTTTGTTACCTTTCACGCATTAATTGCAACATCCAAATCCATCCAAGTTAATACAAGTTAAAAAATATACCTCTACAACTACCCCTCTATGAAACAAAGCACTTATGATAAAAATAGCATAGTGGGATAATATGGAATTTGAGTAATGTGATTTAGAAGGCAATAGAGAATCAATTTGGTAAACCCACGACATTTACCTTTAAATATAACGTCCCGTCCGTTCGCGTAGGTGCCGTAATGTCAGGTAAATTGACCTTATTACTTTCTATTTGTTTCTATTTTGGTAATAATTGACATCGTTTAGCTATATGTTTACCTGAAACATCGATTAGATTTTGTCATATGGATTTAAGTAAGAAAGATATGGGAAGGTTTGTTTTTGTCTTCCATTGTGAATTTATTTATTTTAATTTTCAGTAAGTGAGCATGGTATACAGGGTGTAAACAAACCCTTCACATATCCGTCAACCAAGCATTCTGTACATCACACTAAGTTTACGCAAAAATTATTGCTGGCAATCGACTTTTTTTTTTTGGGGGTTACAAATCACGTTTTACGGTAGGACTCGATGGAAAGCACTCAAAGCATTGTGCTGATGGATGGATTGAATAGTACGGGGATCGTGGAGGTGTGTAAAGTAAAAATCTTACATTAAAAACATGTATTTAAAAAAAACTTATGAAAAAGTTGAAACTTTGACCCCCAATATCTCCGTAACTAGAAGGTTCCCAGGTATGGTCTAAAACAAAAAAATGATCGCAAAGACGGGGAGAACAAGTGCCTTTCGTTTGTGTTAAGGGTCTATTTACACCCTTTATTTTGCAGTGGTCGACTTGTATGTTTTTTAGTTTCAGTTAGACATGTGCAAACTCACGCATTTTCTTTCCATGGAGGTAAACCTTCCTGCAGAACATAATCAATAGGATAATTGTAATATTAAAGAGTACGTAATAAAAGGTACTATAGAGACCTTAATCTTTGTGGTTATTACGGAATTTGAACTGTGTCACGTGATAAAGAAATAAACAATAAGGTTCAAATTAGAATAAGAAAAGAAGAGACGGTTGAGGCGTGCGTCAGAATTGTGACATGTGTAGTAAATGATTTCTCTCCAATAATTATTTCAATCAAAGATTTAAACGCCTTATATTTAAAATAGGGTACTAGCTAATATGTAGCTGGTAAACTGGGACCTTACAGGACAATACCTGGGTTCAGCTATAAACATATCTTTAGCAAATACATCATCAATGGCCGTGCTAAATCAAGAGCAACAGCCATAGGCATCACATATCATACCCGTAACTAATGGTAATCTATGCTAACACCATGTTAATCGGATTAAAGGAAACGTGAAGGTTACTGAAGCAGATGGTATTAACTCAGTGCTGGTTATGTTGTGGTTAGTGCCGTAACGGAAGCTTAGTTAACTACCAGATAATGCTATCCTAAAGGACCTGCCGGCATTGTTCGGTGTACGTAAGCCGGTTATGAATTTGAGCGGAAGACTGGTCATCTGGTTGTGTTCGAAGGTCTTAACATAGCACGTGTGTTTTTTGATAGAAGCAGAATAATTCAAGACACATTTTCAGTGTCTTCTTGCTTTTTACTTTTGTTTGGTTCGAAAAACTTGTGAATCGCTACTACAATTCTTCGCTTTGTCACGACTGGAAACATCGTGATAAAGCAAGCATGTCCGAGAACGAAAAAATAATATGACACCGACCTGTTCTGGATCCGCATGGGGGATTACAGCTTACACCCACTCACGGAGAAGAGGCCTGTGTTTCAATCGTTTACCAATATTTCGAAGACTGATTTATTACCAGCGGTAGTGGCGGTACTTTCATACAAACCTAAATGCTTGGCATGTCCTTATAAGCTACTACTCTTCATGATGTTAGGGTTTCTGAACAGTTTGCTTGCCTTATGAGCTTGCCTAATGACTTGTTGGCCCCTAGGCATGCCATTGGCAAGTGGGCTGATTATCGACCTAATCACGAAAACTTCGAAAGAATTATTTTGTTATGACGCAACAACAGCAAATTGAACTTCCGTAACAGAAAATGTATGAATAGATAGTTCCCAATAATAAACACTGTCCTCAAAGGCAAGCACAGAAGGATATACCTATCAATCGTAATAAAAATCTGAAGGATGCATGTTGCGTTGATGTATGATCCTCCTAACGATAGGTAGTTGTTCTGGGTCTGGCTGTTTGTGTATTTGAGTATAATTGTTTGTGTAAACGCACCCCATTACAGTAGAAAGTCCTATAAAAGTTAAAGTTAAAAAAAAATGAAAGGAAGCGCCACCTGACCCGGACATGGTGTATTGGCAAACCGGCAATCAATAAAAAAAAAAATAGATTATGTCATATTCACCAACCCGTAATGAGCCTGAATGGTGGATTACTTCCTCTCACAGAGAGAGAAGAAGCCTGATACCCATCTGTGAGAACATCATCGTCTGATTATGCTACAACATCATCAAGTCCCCCAAACATTGTTTTTTTTTCCTAAAGAAATGTTGCCCCCAAACCAGGAATTTCTTTTGTATCGTGGGTGCGTTTACACACATTTAAACTGACATATACAAAACGGCCAGACCCGGAACAACTATCTGTTTGAAGGCATTTTTATTCAATAATAATGCTTTCGTAATTAAATACAAAGTTCACAATACAACAACATTCAATCTTTGTAACGCTATAAAATTCACAATGAAAAACTCACCTCAAAGGCAAAGCGTCGAAGAATATCCATCGTAATAAAAGTCGGAATGTATGCATGTTGCGTTCTCTGTCCTCCTAATGACAGGCCACCTGGCCCGGACATGATGTATTAGCACTGAACTGCATAAAATACATCGTTATGGCTGCCACACTATAGTTTCGGTAAGAGTTAATAGTGTTTTTGCATAGTTCTTTGAAAAAAATTAATTTTAGAATTACCTTGTTTTTAATTAATCGCTTTCTATGTTTTAATAATAACATTTTAGTTTTTGATATAAGTGATACTTGTTATTCATTCAAAATTAAATATGAAAATAAAACAATTTAACAACTTTCTTAACTGTAAAATAACTGTGTTTGCCATTTAAAGATCATTACATTTTTTTGAACAGTAACAAGTCTCAGATAAAACTTGTCAATATGTGGGATAAATATTGGTTCTTCTTATAATGGATGCCAATTATAAAGTAAAATACGCATGTTTTATACGAATTGAAAAAAGATAGTCAAGAGTTTCGAGGTAACACTTTGCAATAAACGATCCAGCAACCGATGCAAATAAAATATGTACAGTCACGAGCACCATTATGTATACACTTTCCTTAATTTTGAAGCAATTTTCGCGAAAAATAACGATTGTAACTTGGAGGTAGGATCTTTTTCATAAAAATATGAATTCCAGAATACTATCTTCGTAACTACATGAAATTTTAATCAGAACAGTAGGAGAAAAACACTTTTAAAAGTTGTTAAGTGTTTACGTATTGGTGCTGGTGACTGTACTTCGATTTGTTTACAATTTATTTGATTTGTACATTTAAATTAACTGTAACAAGAAATTTTGGAAGCTACGACGCCACAGACAGGTACACACGTTAAACTTATAATACTCCTCTGTTTGCGTCCGCGCTGACTGTATTTTTTACCCCCGAGGTTAAAAATACAGTGAAAAACATACCAAGTGTGACCCACAACGGCAAATATTATGCTCGTGAAAAATCTGGTTTATTTTTGTATAAATTGTATGTGTTTTCCATATACATATTTGGTTAGTAAATATCGACCTTTTATTTAATAAACACAAAAATATTAAACTACAATATTTCGATGTAAAAAAATTCGTGACACAGTTCACTTGACCGTTATAACCTGCAAAACGTATACTTTCAAACTTGACAATTTAAATATTTTTCCATGTAAAAAAAACAATAAATCTGGTTGTTGTATCCTCGTAACAGTAATTCATATTATGAAAGCAAGGAGGGTTGAATAGAAACTTCCACATTCTTCTCGGTTCAGCTACTTTGACCGGGTCACCCCTGAAGTTTGTGAACGTGAGCCATATTGCAAAAAGTCTCCATGAAAAAAGACCTAAAACTTTGCCCTCTGTACTTAATATAAGCTACGGATATTCCTTCTTATTTAATAGCGATTAAAATGTAAAGTAAGCAGTTTTAAGTGATTTTTTTTTTATAAGTTAGTCAAACTCAAATAAAATTCTTTGGCAGAAACTTTGTAATTATCTGCTAGCGTAAAACGAAAGTTTGGACATTTCTTAATGTAAAGTAGTTTATATGCGCATATTTTTAGTTTTAGTTACTAAGTGTAATTTAAAGTTTTTTATTCCTATTTGCTAATGGAAGCACCATTAACCTCGTTTATTATTTATTAGCGTGGCATAAACTAATCCAATATATGTATATAAAACATGAATTTTACCTCAAGCTTCTGATAAATGACGGGACTTTCGCTACTGAGTACAAAAAACTAATATCACAAAACGATAAATAATACAACAATAACACAGCACATGTTTATCGAGGGTCTATATTGTGTTTTTCATTACAACGAATAAAAGCTGATTCTTACGAGTCAAAAGGACGGTAGCCTTAATAAAATAGGAGAGTGTAGTGGAAGCCGATATCTGCAGATACCGTTATAAATAACTAAGGCACACCTCGGTAACAAGGTCCATTTATGCAGAGTGATGTAATAAACCGTATCTAGTATATTGAATTGAATTTGCCAGTGAGGGCGGTTTATGAGGTGGCGCTCGTATCCAACAGGATGCCGACACATAAAAATGCCATAATTTTGTATGCAACAGATATGAGCTCGGCTTTACGACTTCAACACTGCTCTGATGTTACTTACGACGTACAAAATGAGAGGTGCATTAGCGCACAGTAAAAACTTTATGACGCCTATATGCTTAATGACACACAAAGTAGGTAAGTGCTAGGTGCTAAGGTATAGCAAAGAATTAACGCGTCACTCTGAAGTTAGAGATAATCTAATTTTGAGGGCACTTCTTCCATTAAATAAATCTAAATTCGGAAACTTTTAAAGGTGCTAATAAAATTCCGTGGCGTAGGAAAGTTGACAGCGCCCCTGCTCTGAGCTCCTGACATCATAACTGGGTTAGAGAAAAATGAAAACTTTCGCAATATGGTCCTGGGCAAAGTTCGCATGCACGAGAGTTGAGTAATAACAGTTCCCAGATAATATATTTGCAAATTTGCTAGTGAAACTCGCTACTTGCTTCACCTTGCTTCAATTTTAAGCTTTGAAGTTAGATTAGAACAGAATATTTATATGTGTGTGTATTTTGTTACACACTTGTGGACTATGACACGACATTGTAGACTACAACTAAACTTCTTCTACACTTTAAAACAATTCGAACGGCATTCTTTAACGGGTTATAAATTTATATTCTAAAATCTTCTCGCGATTGCGGAAAGTTTCAATTTGAATAATAAATCGACTTGCATCCCGATATCCCTTTGCAAAATTGTAAAGTTACAGGTTCAGTTCCATGCTCGGCATAGAACTACTAGACCGAGTTCCAAGCGTCGAAATCCGGGGACGCACGAGGATCTTCGATATTGGAAATCGCGTTATGGAACCCAAATGACGTTGGGCAGGACACCGGGCAAGGCGCGGTGATAGTAGGTGGAGTAAAGCTGTGACCGAGAGGCGTTCAAGGACTGGACTTGGTCATCCGGCGGCAAGATGGGCAGACGACATTGTTGCCATCGCGGGAATATCCTGAATGAGGCTGACACAAGAACGGGGAGCTTGGCACAAGTAAGGAGAGGCTTATACCCAGCAGTAGGTGAAGTCGGGATGCGAAAAGTACCAGGTTTATATACCTACGTATATAAAACATTAGTTTTAGTACATTATTATGCGAAACCTGAAACACGTGTCTAGTATTTTTATGTAAAGAATCTATGTACAAAATTTTAAAACTGTATCATGAAAAATCACAAAGTTATAAGCTTGTTCTGTTACCTAGTTGTCCGCACAAAAACGTGGACAACACGCGGCGCGCCGCGCGCGCTCATTCAGCGTCGTCTTGAGCTCATTGATAATAATAATTTGGCAGTAGGTACCTAAATGATTGCGATAGGTACTTAGTGTCGCTCGGTGTCCAACTTGTAAACTTTTTTAAATATTTTTGGGAGAAATATGACATGGTTTAAAAATTAATGGAATCGATTCAGTTATTTATATTGAACAAACTATATTCAGATTTCGCATATACTAAAAATAATGTTGTATATGAGTGCAATAATAATTAGCTACAACTTCTTCACAAAATAAATCAACTAAAACTCACCACCTAATCAAAACAAAGTTTACTAATAGAATCGTGATCACAACACAATATAAATTAAGCCAACACCAGTTCAGATAGTGGAACATTTGTACATACAATAAGTAGCAACAGTCACGCACATATAGAGCTAATACAATTTAACTTGAGAGAATGAAAACCGCTGCAGAACGGTTCCGTACCGACCGACTAACTCCAGCGCTAACGTTGGATTTACTACTAAAGTTTTACTTAGTGCTTATTTCATGTGCCGCAGAACCTATGTGTTGCTATGTAAGTACAGATGGTAAGGGCTGGTTTATATTGCGACTTTTTAGAGCATTTGTAAGGATAGTGGTGGCTTTCTGTAGTTTCTGCCTACCCCCTCGGGGAAAAGGCGTGCGTTTGTGTATGCATGTATGGTAGAGCATATGGAGTGTATTATGTAAGCTGTACACGCTACGGTCCTACGACCCACGTAATTGTCATCTGCCTAGCCTTTTCCCAACTATGTTGGGGTCGGCTCCCAGTCTAACCGGATGCAGCTGAATACCAGTATTTTACATGGACTAACTGCCCACACCCAGTTAGTACTGGGTAATAAAATACCCCTTGGTAAGACTGGTCGTCAGACTTACGGACCACATGTAACAACTGTCAAAGATCTACAAATGACAGCCGGGACCAAAGGCCAACTAAAGTGCTTTTCGAGGCACAGAGGAAACTCGCTATGTAATGGGTGGTCACCCATCCACAGACCAACTTAGGCAAGCACGGCTTAACCGAAAGATCGACCCGAGCAGCTGTTAATTTATCCACGAGAAACGTACCAAAAGTTTTTCTAAAACGACTTTCAACAAAATACTGAATCTCTTTCCAATCCAATTCACTTTTTGACTTTACCGTCCATCTTAAATGCTGATTGAATGTACCTATTGTCACTTTTTCTAGGTCCCCAGATGTGCCTGAGACACGTGTCGTGTGTATGATGCAATATGGCGGAAAAGTACCGTCTCGAGAATCCATTTTTTTCCCCTTTTTTTCTTTTTTTTTCGGTTTTTTTCCTATTTTATTTTTGACCATTCGGTCATCCATGATAAGTGAGTGTCTACTGCGTTGGATAAAAAAAACTGCACGGGTCTATTCCATGCAATGTGTGGCCGCCATTGGTCATCTGCCATCTCATTAAACCAAAAGGCATTTGTGTTACTGATGCTGGACAACTAGTCTTCCATACAAATAAATAAAAGTGTCTGTTTGTAATTTCAAAATAACAACTTTTACTGAATGCTTAAGAAACTATATACGGTACTTATAAAATAAAAACTATTATTTTAAATTTTGTCTGTCTGTCTGTTTGTTCCGGCTAATCTTCGAAACGGATGAACCGATTTTGACGGGAGATAGCTCATGTTAGGAGTAACTTAGGCTACTTTTATTTTAGAAAACGGATTAGGGTTTCGTGCAAAATAACCCTTGAAAATGTTAACAAAATCCACGTTTAATAATTTCACGCGGATGAAAATCGCGGGCAACAACTAACACTAAATATGAACCGCATCAACTTCCAGTTACCAGAATCCAACTTCAGAGAAATCTCACCTCCGTAACTGGAAACTCAATAGTTATGTTCTACAACAAGAATATCTGAACTCCTGCAGGATAATGCCTCTCACATATTTGGAACACTTCATATGGAGCAGGAATAATTCTGTAGCGATGAGACTTCCACTTCTAGTACTCGTCATTCATTCGGTGGAACGTTGCAACTTAGTTGTTCCATCTCAACTTCTAGTTTACAATGAAAGTGTGATGTTTCTACGGTGAAGCAAGACAATTTACCAGCTATATTTGAAAACTAGATAGAAATGAAACTACCACCAAAGACCTAATCAAAATTACCTACACAAGATAATTATTGTAATACTTGCTTTCGCCCGAAGCTTCGCCTGCATTTAATTATCCCACGGGAACACGCTACCCATAAGAAAGTATTTTATGCCCCAATAGTTTACCTGTGTACATCTAAATTTCATAGAAATCAGTTCAGCCATGAAAATAGACAGACAGACGAAGAGTTATTTTTGCATTTATAATATTAGTACGGATCAATTAAAGTTTTAGATTGTTTATTATCGACGTACTACACAATAATTCATTCACCCAAACGAAAATTTACTTTTAACTCAGTACACATAAAGTTTCAGATTCTCATAACAACTGAAGTCTCAATAAATCCGTGATCTAAACTCAGCTTTATTTACAGATGGCATATACTCGCACAGTAAGAGTTATCGCTTTAATGTTCCCTTTGATACGATAGCTGACGTTTGACGTCATCAAAGCTTTCCATTAGGTCTAGTGTGCTAATATGCTATAATGACTAATGGGACCCAATTCACTGGAGCGAACACTCGTGTTTGAGCACCGATATGGACCGAACACGGCTTATCTACGAGTATGTAACGTACTTCGAATATGTAACTTAGTTTTATTATTGAAGTGATGTAAGTGTAACGTAATCCTTTTCGAAATTCTGAAAGAGTGAAATGGAGGTATCAATAGTACTTTCGCATTTCCTTTGACAAGATCAAGCTTGTTGTCATTTACAGGGCTCAATGCCAACACCTGGGACTCTAGAAGGAAAATCCAATCATAGGTGGTCCGTAACCATCAAACATAGAATTTTATAGGTGAAGGCTCTGCATCCATTTCAGAGCATGCGTATGTATAAAATGTCGTGAGGAAAGTTTTGAGTATGAATGTAGATTGGCTGTAAGAGTGGGGTAAAGTATTCTGATTTAAAAGAGTGTCCATGGAGTTTCTTGCCCGTTCTTCTCCATAGAGATCTACGTTAGGGAATGGGCAACTACAGTACTTTCACAGTTTTTATGCCTTGTGACTGGGACTGTAGCTATTGTTGTCTTTGTTTCGACAATTCAAAAGTGCCTGTAACTGGCCTATTTGAAATAAATGCTTTGATTTTGATTTTGATTTTGACTGTGTGAAAGATTATATGGCTAGGAAGGGAGATGATGACTAATAGATGAAGAGTAGAAGTATGGAATAAGTAGACTCATGAGATGACGGCTAATAAAAAATTAAGTATGGAAGAAAAATACCTGCTAAGATCCTTAAAAAAAAAAAAGTTGCGTTAAGGGTAGGAGGACGATGTGCACTCTACATCCATTTGTGCCCACTTTCTTGGTCTACATTTGATGTACAAATCCCCTTGGTTATAAAATCCTCAAAGCAAAACCTTAAAAACAACAAAAGAAAATATACCCCCCTAAACTTCGAGGCTTTATGTATTAAATAAAAACTCCAAAGCTAAACCGATCCATTACTTAATTATGATAAACAAACCTCGTCAAGTTTACTTAGTTCAAACAGGCATAACGGATGAGTGTGCCTTTTTGATCCCTAAAAACCGAAAGAACTGCCCGAGTATTTTATCAAGGCAAATAGGCTGAATCAAAGGAATTTAAATGGCTTATTTAATTGATCATTTTCTTTGTGAGAGAACCTGAAGGCACTTGGATTTGGGGTTCAAGGTAATAAAGGTACGTTCTAAGAATGGCTTCTGGATAGTTTGAATTTTCTTATTAAGTGAGAGCGAAGTTTATTGAGCGGCAAATGAGTTAGTAAGTAGGCGTGCAGACTCGTTTGTTTGCTTTGGAAATATATTTTTATATTTATCACCAGTAAGGGGCCGTCTCCACGAGCGAGAGAATCGCGGCGATATTAACGTCGTGTCACGTATTTCTATACGAGAATATCGCCGCGATTCTCTCGCTCATGGAGACGGCCCTTAAGAGAGTGTATAGAATTATACGTGACACGACGATAAAATCGCCGCGATTCTCTCGCTCGTGGAGACGGCCCCTAAGTAATTTCATATGAAACGTGGCTAGACTAGACTTACCTAATGGGTGTAAAAAGATTCTTATCGAAACCGAAAGGCACTTGTTGTCCTCGTTATTGCGAAATTTTTTTTTTGTTTTATTCCTGGGGACCGTCTAGTTACGAAGATATTGGAAGTCAATGTTGCAATATTCTCACAAGTTTTTTTTTTTCGAAGTTTTACCACACAGATAATTAAGCACCCTGAAGTCTGCACTCCACCATAACATTATCTGTTATCCCATAACTGTTTAAGAATGACCACTTTTAAAATATTTATGGCACTTTTACCGCACTGAAATACACAACCAAGGTAAGTACCGTAAGCAAGAATAAAGCGTCTTTGTCAGTTTGGCGTGCCAGCGGGTAGTTTTCCCGGTAATTGTGGAATAACAGTAATTGCGGGAAATGAAAACTTTCCCAAAGGAAACGCAACTTGTAAGTGTAGAAAATAAGACAAGAATCATGAGGAAACTGACGAAATAAGGAGATCTGATATTTTTTTAGGAAATTAAGTCACTTGTGTTATATTGATAAAAGGAATGTTTATTTGATGGTATCTCCTTCTTAGAAACGATATATCTGTCTATCTTTTTGTACGTGACTCTTCGTAAATTTGAGCTAGGAACATGAAAACTCAACACTAGAAACAGGATATTTACCATGTTTACTGATTTGTTTGAGTTCCCGATATTTTGGCGCTGTTGCAAGTACCATGATCACGGATAAACCGAACTAATATAATATCCGAATAATCCAAACAAGAAGAAGAAGAGAGAAGATGTCGTATCCGAATATCGGGAACTCAAACAAATCAGTAAACATGGTAAATATCCCGTTTCTAGTGTTTATGATAATGTTAGTGACCATGATGGATTAAAATCTTATATGAAAACTCAAGATCAAAATGTAGGGCTGGTCAAATTGTGATTTACTTAACGAAAGCTCTGTAGATGAAGTGAAGTGATTATTACCTACTTATTTTAACCACGATTTGGGTACTCTTTTTTCATCAAGGAAATTGTTTCAAAGCTGTTTAAAAAAGTAGAAACAGTAAACATTTTCACTTACTTTTCTGAAAACTTTAGTTGTGCAATAAACAACAGAAGCAGCTGCACGTCAGAAATGCAAAACAAAAGCCAACCAACAGTGAAAAGATACAAACAGTTAACAAAAATAAAACTACAGAATTTCATTACCGATAAAATCGTGTTGTTAGTACAAAACCGAATTTTAGTGTTCAGCGCTTGTCAATATAGAATTTTTAATTTATTTTACACAACACAACGCGAGCGATTCGCACGTTTCCCAATAAACGAGAAGCTTATTTCACTCACGCCTGACTTTGAAGCATCCTTCGATTGGAAACTGAAAAATATTGCCGATATTTTCTCACTGAAGAATTTTCGGTTCTATTCAAAAGTATGTAGGACGTACAAACGGGAGGAAATGAATTTTATTTAGCTTCGCGGGCGTACCTTGCTAATACATTTTTGAAATAAGTCACATGACTTCAATACTGGTCGTCCTCTATGTGTAATTCCACCTGCGCTTTGATGGACCTATCTGAAGCGACCACCAACGCCTTCGAGGTGGCAGAGTTCTGGTCAAAACTGATTGACTACAAAGAAGGGAATCATCGACAAGACGAAAAACAAGAATAATGGTCGTTGAAACGTGTGCAAAAATATTATGAAAATTGTAATGTTTTATTTGCCATTTCATAAAGCAGGCCATGGGTGACAATGTAGGACCAGTCCATATCAACAAATATTTAACGCCATTCATAAAATCTATCAAGGTATATATTCCCTAACACAATAAACCTGAATAAACCTACGATTTCAGACAAAAAAGAACCGTTCTCTATTGACATCACGACAAACTCATTCCATTCTTCTAACAAGCTAATTTGAAAACATTCAATACATCATATCTGTCACCACACCATCCAGGTACCCAACCACATAATCCTTAAAACCCCTTTACTGTCCTAACAAGACCTTCTGAATAAAACAGGTTGTTTAATCGCAAGCAAATCGACTCATATCGTGTATTTCCAGTAAAGAGTTGTAATGTTTACCTAGGTAAGGACCGTATGAATGGCCCGCCTTTTTGATGCAAATTTAATGAGGCAGCCTAGGGAAGGCCTTTTAGAGCGACTGACCATTACGCGAGACAAGGGCTGACAGACTGAATACACTGTCCGAAGGTACGCTTTTATCGTTTGCGATCTCGGAACGATATGTTAAAAGTTTTATAGATAGATATTATGGTTTCAATTAGAGCATTTTCTATCTATGGTTTAAAGTGAATAGTGTGATAGTACTGGTAAGGTGCGCTTATTTTCATGTTTTCCTATTTTCAGTTGTATCTATGGATATGGTAGACTTTCTCGTAATTGTAGTCTTTCATTATCATTCTTCGATCGAAATTGAACAATCTCGACGAAAGTATTTATCTATACTTTACGGTTCCAATTTCCATTTATATGGAAACACTCTTTAGACTACTTATCCATCCTATTGAAAGGCACAGCTTTTCATAGTTCTAAATAGTGATGTACTTACCACCCAAGACCACACGCAAACTTCAACAATCTCAGTACTGAGATTGTTGAAGTTTGCGTTTCACGAATTCGGAAAACATACACAACCAAGAAATACTCACACGTACCAAACCAATTTATTCTAAGTCACTGTGTCAACTGTGAAATTAATTAAATACACGATTGCGTAAATCAAAGAGAACTGCAGTCGTATTCAGAACCGGGTATTTAAGACATTTGGAGCGGCCCTAACAAGGTCCTTACCTATTCACAGATGAATGTTAAAGCCCTTTCAAACTTTAACTTGTTCGTTAAAAATATGCAAACGTTCCTTTAACGGTGTACAGGGAGAAAATGAGAGCTATTTTATGCGATCAAAAGCGTCGTCTACGTTAATAAGGTTGTTACTAAATACTATTGGTAGGACGTATACGAGGAACGGTTAATTGGAGTACGGAATAAGAAAACGAGTACAAGACGTATTTATACTGCGAGTTGTTCAGTTATAACTCTGGTTTTATTTGTTAATTACTGGGAGTGGTGAAGAAATTATGAGGTGTGGATAGTGATAAAAATAATTGCATTCATTATAAAATATATTTTTAGTACACAAGGAATATAATTATGTCATAATTTGACTGAGATTTAGGAAAATATAATATGAATTTTCCGAGTCAAAGTAAGGTATTTCGTATTTCTACCAACTTAAACTTCTAATGGTTGTATTTTTAGTACAAAAGGATCTCTGGAAAATCACAAGAAAAACACGCTAGCTACGCTTTTTGCGTTATCCCCAACATACCCATAGCAGCACGTGGCTAGCAAGTGCTGCCTTTAACAAGAAAACGTAATGAGAAACGCCCGCACTATGAAGAAACAAATAAACAACCCATTATTTAGATGCAGTAAAAGCAAGGCAACTCAGCCTTAACAGACGACAAAACCTTAACTTCAGCTGTTTCTCCCATTCACATGTCAGCGAAAATTTTAAGCATAGCTGATTCCATGAAAACGGGAACTTCCACACTGCGCCTTAACATTCCTTTCTCGGGACTCAAGTCCGACGAAGCATCCTGCGTACGTATTCTGAATCTTTTTGCGTCGCCGTGGCGTATTCATACGCCAAGTAGCATGGGGTTTTGCAGAATCCGCGTTGCATAAACGCTCGAGCGACGTCGTGAAGACGCCGGCGCAGCTACCGAACCGCGACTAACAAGCCACACTAGGCTTACAAAGGCAAGTTTTACAGAATAACCCGCTTGCCTTTCAACGTAACAGTCCTATTCGTGTATGGAAACTTTGAGATCGTTGGCTTTCGGGAATAGGCGCTTGATACGGCCTTTGTTGGTGGAGTAGATAATTTCATATTCGCTCTACCTATTCCAATTAGCTTTCATGTAAGCATCGGTTTGTTAAATAGAGTTCTGTTTATTGCGTGAATGTGAGCACAAAGGGCTTCTTAGAATATCTACGTAGGTACCATTTCAGGTAATTTAATAATGAAAACAAGAAAAGGCTGAGGCAGTTCAACGTTTACCTTTTATGATACTGAAATTTAGGTGTAAATATAGTGTCGACACAGGTAATTAACAATAAGAGTTCATTTTTGTAAGAAAAATTATAATATGTATTTACGCAAAAAGTTTCAATGAAACTGAAACATCCACTAACTTTATCGTTTGAGTAAATGAATCAGAGTCAAGCACAGCATATTAGTGCTTGCGTCAAGATTAGCTAGTCGAAGGTAGTTTAGGTAATCATATAATGTATCTACTTACCTTTGACCATTTAATTTAACTTAGTCTAACACTATTCCGGTCTACTTACCAAACTATTTCCCGCTACGAAAAACGAGTATACCGCAAACATTTCCATTGTATCTCAAATAATGTATCATAAACAGCAATAAAAATCTAAATCAATCCACCTTTCTAACATTTCATTTATCTGCTCTAAAGTGATTAACAAAATAACCATTTCAGGCTACACTTTTATCACATCGTAGCGGACCGAATGGCGTAAAAAGTGCGACAAAAAAAGGCAGGTACACACTACCCTTCACATTTCCTCTTCTCAAGTCTATGGGTACATACATATTCATTGTTCATCCACTATACGCCTCCAGACGATGGGTTGCTGTAAAACAACGGGAGCGAATTCTCTTTTAATTACGAGCCTCGGACGTTGCATAGCGCTATGCTTAGAATACTCTTTTGATAACCACTCTTACCAACTCCACAATCAATTATGAATCTTATTCTTAAAACTACAAGGTCTAATTTTATTAGAAATTTAACTCACTGGTGTTGTATGAGTAGGATTGTATGATTTCATTCTTTTCTGGATTTTTTGTAAGTGGCGAATCGTTTTATGGTTTATTTTCGTGGGTAGATTCAAATAAATTTCATTAAGCTTACTGTGTGTTGCGTTGATGGTTTTAAAGCAGAATTGAATTACCTGAAACAAGCAAAGTAACAGAATAAGTATAGCATTAGTTCATAAAAACAAAAAACGTAAAAACATCAAAACATTTCTCCAATAAATACATCGAAATGTCGGAAGTAAACAAACGAAAAAGTAAAGATTCCACCACAAGGGGGACAAGGGGATCTGTCCGAGACTAATTAGAGGGGATAAAACGGTTTGGTAGCTATAGTAGATAGATACATTACATAGCAAAAAAACGTTTTAACAAAAAAAAACATAACATTTTGGTTTTTTTTTTTTATAATATCAGATCTTGCCTGCGGCTTCGCCCGCGTGTAACCCATGGGAACGAACCAATGGGATGAAAAATATCCTATGTCCTAACACAGTTCATGCTCTAAACGTGTGCCAAATATCATCCAATCACGTTCTGCAAGAGGAAACTGTCACTACGACGGAGTAATATTATAAAGAGGTATTTGTCTGTAAGTTTGTATGTAGGGGTAACCTCCGGATCTAAAGATCCAATTCTAAAAATTCTTTCACTGACAGAAACCTACATTATTCATGGGTGCTATAGGCTATAAATTATATTTATATCATACATATTAGCTAAGTTATAATCGCGGGCTAAGTGCGAGTATTACTATATTAAATTAACTGTTGGAACTTTACAGATCCCTGCATAATAGAAAATTTAAAAAAACTAAATAATTCTTGGAAAAATGAAGTAACTGATATTGTCATATATGTTGTACTTATGTATAATGGCAATGGGACTCCACAACCTACTACGTTATTGTCCCGGCAAAATAATTGAATGAAACAGGCACTGTAAAGCTGAAGTATGGCTCCAATTATAATCTGTTATTGTGACCTAAGGACTAATTATGGATGACGACGACGTTAATTTAAAAAAAGAATAATAAGTTCATCGATGGTCTAAGTTCGACCTCTAGGCTGGGTAAAGTGCGATTGGATTTTATAGAAAATCCTCAGTTGCAGGGTGGAGTCTGGATTTGTGGCCGTTTGATGTTAATAAGCTGGCCCCTGTTACACGGGACTCAAACATAACCGGTTAAGTGTGAATGTACTACAACTTACACCTCTGTCTAACCCTTCAAGATTTACAGGCGTAATGTAATGTTAAGTACAGTACAGACATTCTACAGAACCACACTAAGAGATAAGTCTAAGTCTAAGTTTACATAAGATAAACTATCCATCGCCCAAAGTCTGCTAAAGAAGCAGACATTGTGATATTTTGCTCAGGTGACTACTTGGTTCAAGTTATGAGTTGCAAAGTGCGGATGTTGAAAAAGGAGTCCTGGGTCCTAATCCCGGATTAGTAGCATGAAGTTTGTATTTGTAGGTAGAACTACCACGATAGGCCGAACTGGTGCACGAACAACTCCATACAATTACTTTGAAATTTTTCCGCACTGGTTCGATGGATCGTATAGGTATGCAACAGTGGCGAAGGTTCCATAGAACTCGATTCCTACCGGCTTCCCTTTGAAAAATGGCACAGTCAGTATTCTACAGACAAATAATATAATCACATTAAAGATATGTACTCCGGCTTACCTCTTACAAAAATTGACCCTTCACTACTGGTATGCAATAAGCCAATTTACTTCTGCTCATCTCAAAATCAAAATCAAAATCAAAGCATTTATTTCAAATAGGCCAGTTACAGGCACTTTTGAATTGTCGAAACAAAGACAACAATAGCTACAGTCCCAGTCACAAGGCATAAAAACTGTGAAAGTACTGTAGTTGCCCATTCCCTAACGTAGATCTCTATGGAGAAGAACGGGCAAGAAACTCCATGGACACTCTTTTAAATCAGTATACTTTTACAAACTCTTGGTAACATTATTCATGTTGAGATGGTACATTATGTGAGAACGATGTAGCAAGATGTGTACGTTAAAAGTGTCCATAGTAAACAATTCAAAAAAACAAAATAAAAATAATCAATTCAAATAAGCCGTGGCAACCAAGAGATGACCAGTCACAACTGACAGCGCCCGTTCACGAACATGACGCATGTATCAGCACCGTTCAACTCAACCATTTTGAAGGGAACTAAATGATCCGACACACGCGCCACCATCAGCGAGACATTTGAGTGAGCATGACACACTCCTAACCGCCAGGGCACATTCATCTCTTCGGCCAATTCAAGTATGGACCCAGAAATCAAACAACACACAAGCATTATCGCTCAACCCGAATCCTATGTAAAACATATTCCACACCAGATTGAAATTCAGCTTAGTGTTACAAGACGGGCAGGAGTTTGGAGCGAACGCAAATTTAATCACCGGCTTGCTGGCAAGTTGTGACAAGCGACCACCTTGTTTCATTAGTCGTTTTAACCCCTATTATTAAGAGGTTACAACTATTTTAATAGAGCTGGGCCATTGTTTCGTTTGTAGGGAGTTGAGGGAAATTAATTAATAGAAGGATTAAGGTGGGTCATTTAAAATTAAATGGAATAGTTTAGAGTGTGAAGAATGATATGGCTGGAAAAGAAATGTCTGGTCATCATCATCATTTCAACCGAAAGGCGTCCACTGCTGGACATAGGCCTCCCCCAAGTGTCGCCACATTGACCGGTCCCGTGCGTCTCGCATCCAGCGGATCCCTGCAACCTTTACGAGGTCATCGGCCCACCTAGTGGGAGAAATGTCTGGTGATGATGAGTAATAGAGAAGTATGGAAGAATGCTGCGCCGACCCCAAATAAATTGGGATAAGGGCCGGAGAATGATAATGATGATGATGATGGAATAGTTTAGAGTGTTAGATGTATCTAAATCTTTTTTGAGAAAAGGTGGGCAAACTGAAAATTTGGGCAATATCAGACCAGGTTTTGACAAACCGGTTCAAGTTAATTGTAGACGAGATTTCAGACAACGCACACTGACAGAAAATTATCTGAAACACAAGGTCTGATGCTGGGTTGACGGCTTCGTGAAGACTCCGTTTAGACTCTTCACGAAGCCCTCAACCAAGCATTTTGTGAATAAAACTAACTAAGTCTGCGCTAAAATGTTGGTTGGGAAACGCCTTTTTTTGAAATAACAAGTACGGTTTACGGTAGAACTCAATGTAACGTACTTAAAGCAGTGTGTTGATGGATGCGTTGAGTGGTGCAAGAGTCATGACGATATTTAAAGTAAATTAACATTTAATACTATTGTACTTGTAATATAAATTGGAGCTCCAATATCTTCATAACAAGAAGGTTCCCAAATATGGTCTAGAACAAAAAAAAAATGGAATGACGGGGAGAACGTGTCTTTCGGCTTCATCAAGTTTCTTTTTACACCCATCATGTAATGTGGTGTCCGCAGCTGGTCCGCAAATTTCCATACCGGTTTGACTGAGTCGCTGATGCGTTCCATGCGCTATTTTCAAAACAATTTTTAATTCGTATGTTTATCAAAGTAGTACTTAGTAACCGTTGTAGGTAGGCTTAAAAAATAACCCTGCCTTTTGACATTACCGTAGTTGCATAAAAAAGATAGAGAGGTTTTTTTAAATCAAAGATCAATCAAAGAGAGAGAGAGGTTTTTTTAAATCAAAGGCAAAAAAAAAGTTTTTTTTTTTATTAATGTGCATTCTTTTTTTTTCTTCCTTTTTTTGCGATAAGTCCCAGTGTACCGGGATAACGTTATTGCACATAATGCATTAGACAAGCAGACAAACACGAATTAAGAATATTGTTCTTAAAAACTTCTTCAGCAGTTTGTATCTAGATAAATCTACATGGACATAATATTCATGATGTCCCTACATACCAACTCCAAATCGAACCGCACGTGTCAGTCCTTCCGCAGCATCCGAGTTACGAAGGAAGTACAATTTCTTTCTCAATTCCACTTCATATCCGCTTTTGAGCTGACACAAGACTTGTTCGATAGACATTGTCGTTCTATACAAAGAAATTGTAGATAGAGGAATAACTATGTAGATCTTGATACAAATGATATTATTTTGATGTTACTGGGCCGAATATTTAAAACATAAAATATTTTGTTTGTGTCTAAAGCGCCTGTAATGGTCTAATTGAAATAAATGCTTTGATTTTGAGTTTAATGTTCACTTTAGTATTCCTTGAATAGATCAAGTGTTCTGTATACAGGTATATTATACATAGCTTGGCTACAAACAATATAAAATAAAAAAAATTGTTTATGGTGATAAAACAACATCTCACAAAAACAACGCTAAAATGTTAAACGCTTGGAACTAAAACAATTAAAAACACGTACATTATAAACTAGTTGGTAAGCACACCTTACACTTAGATTCCGGTCAGTATTACCGCGGCGACCTCACTCCGGGATGAATTTAATTATTTTCGGGTGGCCTCCTAACTCGATCTAAGTGTTCCTCGGGCTATGTGACCACTACCGAGTGCCACTTGGGAATATATACGTACTAGGAAAACTGTCTTGGTTACTAGCTAAACTAAGTGTGTGTCCAACTATTATTTGCAGGCTCTCACCTCAAAATAAACACACCTTTTTGGTGGAAAAACTTACGAAAATACTAACTAAACACCTTTGCAGAACACCACCGCCTGTGACACTTTTTTACATGTTGTAACATTTAAAAAAATGTGAACCGTTCTGTTGTGTTGTGTTCTGTTTTCGCGTACAGGATCAATTTTATTTTGTCTTAATTTTTTTTATGTTAACATTTTACATAATTTTGTTTTATGTAAAAAATCGTGGCTAAATAATAACAGCAGCTCGGATCGATCTTTGGTTAAGCCGTGCTTGCCTAGGTTGGTTTGTGGATGGGTGACCACCCATTACATACCGAGTTTCCTCCGAGCCTCGGAATGCACGCTATGCCGTTGGTCCCGGTTGTAATTTGAAGATCTTTGACAGTCATTACAGGTATTCAGTGGCCCAAAAAATCTGACAACCAGTCTTACCAAGGGGTACCGTATTACCCAATACTAACTGGGTTGTGGAGGTCCGATAGGCAGTCGCTCCATGTAAAATACTGGTATTCAGCTGCATCCGGTTAGATTGGAAGCCGACCTCAATATAGTTGGGAAAAGGCTAGGCAGATGATTTTACATAATTTTGTTTTATTGTTAATTTTGTTTTGTCCTGTGCGAGGCAAGTAAATACTTTTTCATTCTTTCTTTCTTATAGACCTAATCACAACGGAAAGATGTCGTTTTTTTGTTCTACTCCTGCAAGATTTTGTTACATTTCAGGGTTTTTGTGCAGTGCGAAAACCAAGGGCTAGTGGTCCACATCGGCTCTGGATTTAAAGAGCTGGAAGTCATTGGGGTTGGAACTTTGACCACAGCAGTGGAATGAAGCAGGAACAGTGAAAAGGAAGCAAAAGTACATTACATAATATCACGCCTGTAATCCCCGTAAGGTTAGCCAGATGTGTACCTAACAGTACATCCACATTTCACCAGTTATGTTTAAATCCCAAGTAATAGGGGACGAGCCTATTGCCATCGACTGGGCACGAATCCAGACTCCGTGGCTGCTACTGAGAAATTCCTGATGGAAAAACCCAAATGCACTTTGTCCAACCCGGGAATCGAACCCAGGACCTCATGCTCAGCAGTTGCGTTTACCACCACTTGTACGAGGCAGTCAACAAGGAAGTTGAAGCTAAAACAAGAATGTCCACTAGAATGGATGAAGACATAATGTGAAAAAATACTGACGATTAAAACTTATAATAGAAAAGTGTCAATTATTATTAATGACACACACAGCTTTAAAAAGAATGGGTTTTAAATGGTCAATTTTCAAATATCGGTCATCATTTTTAATTGGTTTAGGGTTCCCGATTGGGGTATAATTGGACAAGCTGTCACTCAACCTGAATTAATGAGATTCAGGTGATACTAAAACAGACGTAAGATATAGATATGATTAACACATTGATACGCTGACCAATGATTTGACGTAATGATCATTGATTAATTAGACATTGATGTATGATCGCTGACATTACGCGTATTTTTATTAGATTTTCTACTATTAATAGTTAATGGCAACTGTATCCTTTCTTTGATTGTTTCCTTATTCCTTTTAATATCTATACATATAAAATTCAAAGTCCTGACTGACTGACTGACTGACTGACTGACTTATATATCAACGCACAGCCCAAACCACAGGTCCTAGATACATGAAATTTGGACAGTGTACTCTTTGTGAAGAGTAGGTATCCACTAAGAAAGGGTTTTTCGAAAGTCCACCCCTAAGAGGGTGAAATGGGGTGTTGAATTTTCTATGAAACTTTTTATTCTCTGAGTCGATTGACTTGAAAATTTGTATACATATACTTCAGTAAAAATGATGAGATACGTGTATCACAGTTTTTTTTAAATCATCCCCCAATTTAAAATTCAATGTCCTGACTGGCTGACTGATACATCAACGCTCAGCCCAAACCGCTGGTCCTAGAGACATCAAATTTGGAAAATGTACTGTTTGTAGAGAGTAGGTATCCACTAAGAAACGGTTTTTTGAAATTCCACCCCTAAGAGGGTGAAATGGGGTGTTGAATTTTCTGTGAAACTCTCTCGAGGTCGATTTACTTGAAAATGTGTCAACATATACTTCAGTTAAAATGATGAGATACGTGTATCACAGTTTTTCCAAAATCATCCCCCAATTTAAAATTCAATGTCCTGACTGGCTGACTGATACATCAACGCACAGCCCAAACCGCTGGTTCTAGAGACATTAAATTTGGAGAATGTACTCTTTGTGGAGAGTAGGTATCCACTGAGAAAGGGTTTTTTTTAAATTCCACCCCTAATAGGGTGAAATAGGATTTTGAATTTTATGAGAAACTTTTTATTCTCGGAGTCGATTGACTTGAACATGTGTCTACATATATACTTCAGTTAAAATGATGAGATACGTGTAGGTATTACAGTTTTTCCAAAATCATCCGCCAATTTAAAATTCCGTGCCCTGACTGGCTGACTGATATACCAACGCATAGCCCAAACCGCGGGTCCCAGAGACATGAAAATTGGAGGGTGTATTCTTTGTGAAGAGTAAGTATAATTTTTTCGAAATTCCTACCCATTAAAGGGTGAAATGGGGTGTTGAATTTTCTGTGAAACTTTTAATTCTCGGGGTCGATTGACTTGAAAATTTGTGTACATACTCTTCAGATAAAATCCAGTAAATCCAATGTCCAATCTCAAACCAAGGTATCAATATTTCACGTATCTAATTTAATTGATATAACTTTAAACTAATATTTACAAGTTATAAGCAAGTACATGTAAATCCATGTAAGTATGTATTATAGATAGATACGTAGATTACTTATTATCCCAGAAGTAAGATCCCATGGGCTATTCCCTAACTCCACGCGGGCGAAGCCGCGGGCATAAGCTAGTTATATCATATATCGAGTTAGTTTGAGCACTAAACAAAATAAATTATTTAGAAAAAAAAAGTATCAAAGTGCCTAACTTAATTACATAGCTATTACAATCAAAGATGATTTTGTCGTGATTTTCACAATTAAAGTGTTATGAAGCACAAAATTAACACAACCCAAAATGAACATGACAAGTTAAACAAATTAGAAATAGGTACACAGCACCAGGGTTTCCGTATACATGTACAGACATCAAGCTACTAGAATCTGTCAAATTTCTTTAATAGATTTTCAACCTTATCGCTAAAGCATTAGGCTCAAGGTTGATTGGGAAAATTTGACAGTATCGAGTAGCTTTATGTGCTGGCCGTACCTACATTACGTTCGCTCCTACAATTACTCAAATAATTCACGGGTAGTTAGTCACCTCGATTCGGTGCCATACCAGATGAAAGGGTATATCCTCGGCAACTTAGCTTGAACCGTGAAAATTCGAGGCTTCCGTTCCTAATTAGGTTGTAAGACAAATACCCGACAGCAGGTGGGACATTTAAAACGACCATGCTTCGATTGGCCCATCCAATTACCGGCGTGTATAATTTTAAAGGGTACGCTACACGCATTTTCAGTACAAAGGTACCATAATTCATGTACTTACGCAATTTGGGAATTTTCCTACACGCCCCAATTGGCAAACGATACGAGCGATCCGAATTTCAATTTTCTGTTATCCTAGGCTATATTATTGTAATTGAAATATATCAATTAGTTTTGTATCAACAAGTAGGTATTAGTTTTCAACTTTTCAGTCTGTTACGAAAACTAATGTATGGGCGAACTTTTTGGACAAATTCACAAAGTGCCATTGAACTTTTAGACTGCCAAGACCCTTTGAATATTAAACTTGACACCGTCAATATAGATTATTTAAACTTATACTGTCACTTACGGGATATCTTCTGTGATTGTTCATTATTTTGAGCTCCCGATATTAACAAACAATCACGGAAGATATCCCGTAAGTGACAGTATAAGTTTAGTTGTAAACCGTGAAAGCTTGAAACAGTGTTGGATTATTTAAATTGAATCGCAAAGAAACTACACGAATAAATATTATTTCTCTTTGATTTGAACCTAATAAAAGCGTCCCACAAATCGTTCCTTATCGTTTATCAATTCTCGTAATATATTTTACCATACCATTGACATGTCAGAGCATAAACCATAAATAATTCTCCATGGTAAGCTTTAGAGAACACGCCAACGAACCTGTTGAGTGTAGTGAGATGTTACTCTTGCAACGTCGCTGAAGATGCTTCATACTATCATCCTACGTAGGGCATGAATGTGAGGCAATGCGGTGCGATACGAAGATATTAAATTGGTAAATTAAAATCCATCTTTGGTACTAAAGTTGTCGTGAATATCAGTAGACGGTATTAAGTACAGCGAAATGGGCTTTCTCTCAAGTTCATCATTCTTTTGCCCCTATCCCAATTCATTTGGGGTCGGCGCAGCATGTGGTCTTCTGTCATATTTCTCTGTTACTCGTCATCTCATCACACATCTCCTTTCTTGACATATCATCCTTTAAACATTTCATGCATCGTTTCTTTGGTCTTCCTCTGCGTTATCTCAAGTTGGTTGTCTTAAAGTCTACGTCAGCTGCTGTCTTTTGTAGGGAGAAGTTAAAGACGAGAGGCTAAGATGAATGACAGCCTCCAACTACAGTACTTCGATTTATAGTTTGATAAGTGTCTTAGACACACACGGCGATACATTAAGCTATAAATTTCCAATATAACATGGCCTAGATTTCTAAAACAATGAGAGATCCACATAAACTGATTTTGTATAGCGTGATTGGTCGCCGTGTGTACCTGTCTACAAAATCAAGTGAGCCAAGAAGTCAAAAGGCAAAATCTTTTCACGTCTGTCGGTCAGTATTATCAAACTCATATTTACCAAAAGCTGTAAAATATAGCTTCACATAATTTCTTATAGCATTGCCGCCCATGTAGGACGCTGGCTGAGCTACACTGCAATACATTAGACGTAAGCCAAGCACTAACGACTTCATTTATTTCCTCTTGTCAGCTCTGAACGCCTGGTAACTTCCCATCGGTAAAGTCACTGCATGATATCATTTATCATTTTTAAGCATCAGAGGTTGGAATGAAGTGTAGCATGCTTTTTGAGATTAGTATTATTGTTTAGTATTTTGTTAATATGACATACCTATTGTAAACCCAAAGCAATAAGACTCAGATAAATGGCAAGAAAGGAGGTGTCTGATGAGATGACGAGTAATAGAGAAGTATGGGAGAAGAAGACATGCTGCGCCGACCTCGAATGAATTGGGATCAGGGCAAGAGAATGATGATTTGGCCAATTAAGTGTTATTGAAACTGCTTTCTTCGTATAAATAATCAGTTGTTATAAAATGTAAATAAAGATTACTTTTAAGGATTCTGATGTCAACATTGATGCTGAAAATACATAATTTAATCCAACAGGCAGGCAGTACAACAGGGTTTAACACGAATTTGATTTTAAATAGCATCTGTGCCTGAGCTCCCTGCAACATTGCATCGGAATAGCCGGACGGCACCATGGAGTCCCCGATCTCGTTTCAGATAGCTCCATCAATCTTCTGCAACAGTGTATCGGCTTCCTATTTTAAAAACGAAACGCGAACGAGTTTTGTTAAACCTTTATCGTTTGTGAAAAGCGCTTACGTATCGCCTTCAGTCCGGGTAATGTCGAATACTTCGGAATTCAATTCGTGGCCGTATAAAAAGATGCCATTCAAACGATTCAATCACTTTTAAAAAAAGTTTCACCGCTGGATTTCAATTGAAAAGTAATTTGTTTCATTTTTTTCTAATCGCTTTTCAGTGTGAAACTATTTGTATTTCGTTTAAAAAACGGTTCAGTTTTATTTGTTTACGCAGATTACGCTGGAAATCATTTCAGTTAAATATCAACACGAAACCGAGAGCTCGTTATGAGCAACAATTTTTCTTTGTT
Organism: Noctua comes; assembly: GCA_963082995.1. Classification (NCBI taxonomy): domain Eukaryota; kingdom Metazoa; phylum Arthropoda; class Insecta; order Lepidoptera; family Noctuidae; genus Noctua; species Noctua comes. The sequence goes on along the minus strand of OY720279.1, from coordinate 9,595,123 downwards.
TCGAAAAAAAAAGTTGGTTCGAATCTCGACCAATTCCATTAGCAGTTGTTCTGGAAAGTTTATCAAGCTTTACATTCATTTCGAGTTGCTCCTTATTTGTCCGGGGAGTTTTAAAAGCGTGCCGATTCTCATCGAAAGTAAATAAATACAAAGGGACTATTTGAAAACGTTTCTAATAACGAATAACTCAATCTGGTCCGGTCGGTTCGCTGAGCCACTCAATCAAGCGGATTGAACCGTAGCTAGGGTGGTTAAGAGCGAATACGTACCACTTGTAACGAATGTATTGTGCTCTTAGTGCTAAAATAAAAAGAACATCAGCAATACTTCCTCCGCTGTACAGCAGCAATTGCTCTGATGAACGAGCTATGTGGTTCTAATAGCAATAGCCTTTTTTCCTCTCGTTGCAAACCCGACGTGAGCGCTTTTATAAGAAAAATTCGAATGGTCGGAACGAAACCAATATATTGTGATACAGTTTTTAATTAATGTTATGTTTTCTGCTACGTGAATCTGTAGTTCCAATACGTTTTACCTGTGATGAGAAAGTTTTAACTTAATGAGAATATGTGGAACTCGTTATCGGATATAATTTTAAAATTATACGCATAAAATTTTTCATTTAAAAATTTCATTATAATTGCTTTGCTCTACACTTAAACAAGGGCTTTTTTTCTGTCCAATTTACGGATTTAGGAATATTTTCAATACTATTTGAGCCACATGTAAATATGTTTCAGCTTAAGAATCTGGCCACCTTAAGGCAATTAATTATTATCAATTACACAAACTTTACCTAAAACCAGCACACGAAAACCTCGACAGTAAATAACGAAACCTCTCGTTACTTAAACATCGGAACTACAGGAGCAATATAAGTACAAATTGCACCACGGTGGTATGTGCTCGTATCCAGTTTGTTCACGTGTTTAATCCGATTGTCTGGCTGCACCGCTCCTATCCAATCACGGTTTTTATTAACCCTCATTATTATTGATTGCTGCGAAACTGCATAAAGCGTATACATGACGAAGTAAATGTATCGGACGGTCCTTTTCATTGTCGAAGCTTTCATTTTCCGAGTGAAAAAGAGCTGTTTATTGAAAAGTTGAATGGGGTTTTTAATTGTTGTTTTCTGTTGTTTATTAAGGGGTACATTGTGAGTTAGTTGTGCTTATCCTACTAATATTATAAATGCGAAAGTTTGTGAGGATGAATGGATGAATGTTTGTTACTCTTTCACCGATAAATCTACTGACCGGATTTGGATGGCATTTGGCACACAGACAGTTTATAATCTGGATTAACACATAGGATACTGTTTTATCCAGGTAGTACGATCCCATGGGACAATTACGGAACTCCACGCAGGCGAAGCCGCAGGCATAAGCTAGTTAGAACATAATTGTTACTCGTAGCTGTATAACATGTAAATTGAGCTTATACTGTCACTTACGGGATATCTTCCGTGATTGTTCATTATTTTGAGCTCCCGATATTTCGGCGCTGTTGCAAGCGCCATGATCGCGGGTTGACTGGAGAATGCGGGTGGATGGAAAATAAATTGTTAAGAGCAGACAAATCTATCTACCCTCTTTCTTTGTCTTTTGCTACGCGCACTACTGGAACACGACATTAAGAAGAAAAAGATATCCCGTAAGTGACAGTATAAGTTTAGTTGTAAACCGTGAAAGCTTAAAACAGTGTATGTAAATTGAGTATTTAGCTTAAAGTCATGAAAGAGGAATTTTCCCAGCAATGAGATGATGTAAGCTGACGGTACCCAACTAAGTAGAATGTACTTTCTTGTCTTGTGCGTTTTCTTCTAACGTTTACCTACTTCGCTATAGCCTTTTTCATTTCTGCCTCTTCAGTTCCTGGATACTTTATTCGCTTTAATAGTAATTTGAGTTTTCTAGCTAGGTTAAACAAGAAACGCAGCTTATACCTGAAACGAATCCTTTGAAACGCTTTACAGTAGCATGAAATTGTTACTTATTTTCTCCTCCTCCTTAGCGTGTCGATGGCAAATTTTTGTTAGATATTATATTTGGCCCAAAATTCAGCTACGCAAATTCCGCTCACTGATGCAGTCATAAGATCGTCAAGTGTGCAGGTGTTAGGGCATGCAGCGCAAGATCGAAGACGATACTAACTAACTTGACTTATTTTCTAATTAAGTATCTAGTAAATTTATACTGGCTCAGCATTCAATCTACCTGCATATCTTGCACCTCGAATATTTTCCACGGCTCATATCGCACGCGTTAATCATTCACCGGCCGGGACCGCAGGACGGTCTCATACGTAAACAACTGGCATCACGATCAGATAACCACATTAGTGCCGCGCGGCGTGTCACTAACAGATCGCCCGTATTACCAACACCCTGATATGCGTCACGACGCGCATTGAGACCGCCTCGCTATCGACAATTGTGGCTTACCAAGTGTTTAATAATATTTTCTACACCTACATTGCCTAACATTTTCTTTAGGTCTACTTTTAGGTCAGATAACCACATTAGTGCCATGCGGCGTGTCACTAACAGATCGCCCGTATTATCAACACTCTGATATGCATCGCAACGTGTATTAAGACCGCGCCACTGCAGATAAAAGAAGTTTTCATTGTTTTCTATACCTTAAATTCTTTAAGTAGTCGCTTTTTGATCATACAACAACCAATGGCACTCTTTAAAGTGGGAGCGACAGGGTAGCCCGCAAAATTTCTTACGTTTCTCAAACTTTTCTTACGTTTTTTTGCAATTAGCAGATCAGTATCAAGTTGTATGTTGATTAAATTATTTATGATTTGCAGCCGTAACAAATATGGCTTTACTGAGTTATGCTAATTAAAATCATCAATACAACGCTTTTGCGTTCATTTAACCCCATTGAATAAATATTTCATGAAAAATAATTTTGTTTAGTATATATACCACCTGACACTGACCGACAAATTGCAAAAAACATCATTAAATCACAAACACCCTGACCGTATACGCGTTTATGATTACGATTTGCATCGTGACTCCTAAAATTTGTAGAAATAAACTTCTGTTTTAACAATTCTTTTGTAAAAAAAACAATCTTAGAATTCGACAAATATAAACAATTTAATTATCTTCCAATTCCAAACACTTTCCATATCAGATTACAAATACCCGTGTAATCTAAAGTAAAAACAAATAACAGCAACCTTTACAAAATCAATGAAACCGACCTTTGTTTAGTAGAAAACGAATTAACGAGAGCGGTGTGACACAAACAAATGGAACATGTGTTACAGGTGCTTTGTTACTGTAGTCATTACCGTTGATGAACCAAACCCACATATACCTCTAATAATACGTGCATGGCTATAGTAAGTACTGCTATTTCTGTTTTAATTTAGATAGATACGGATTTATCTACTCTTTGGCTGACTTTGTCTCTAATAAAATAGAGTCATTGACCTTCTGAAAGAATTGGAACAAGATGGCCGTACCTTTTCCATTATTAACTCACCGGTAAATATGCTGTAAAATCTGAAGTTGTATTATGATTGGATGATCAGAATAACCACAACCAACCTTATTTTGTAAAGACTTATGAAATTACAAACGATCCGAATCCGAATTCAAGATCCGATGTCGATCCGAATTGCGCTACCTGGATATTAATTATCTAGTTTTTCAACCTCCAGGAACAATTAATTACGATACTACATTATTAGAGGGCATTATGGGCACAACGTTATGGGCTTTACTGTTACCAGTTAGTGATTCAATAATAATAAATAAAAATGTATTTTAAAATAAGTACATCATTTTTTTTAAATATTTAATATACTGCAACTAACAACTACGCTTTCCAACCACAAAAATTAAGTCCTTAAAATGTTTCTAAATAAACAGTTATTTTTTAAATTATAAATATTTAGATACTCTTTAATTATGTATCAAGTGCTCATAAACGTTTATTAGGTTTACCTTTCATAATTTGATGAAAAATTATATTAAATTAAGTCCAGGCTCTTAATTTCAATTCTACGAAGAAAATGTTGAATATTACGATCAAGTTTAGCAGAAAGACTTTTCTTGGCTTAAGTCTGTAAGATGAAGTTAAACTAGGAATATTCTATTAAAGGAGTCAAGCTTGTTCCTCGAAGTTCAGGAAGTAGGCTTGTCTATTCTAATATTATTCATTTTACCCTTCAAGAAAAATATAAGTTCGAAACTTGCAATATAAGGTCCCATTAAAATAGATGGACAAACTTTTAGATATTATTCAGACCACCAAAATAAGGACATGGTAAAAAAATTATAATAAAAAACGCATTAGACACTTACAAGAAAAAAAATCAGATAACGAAAATACACTAAAAATGTTGTTTAAGTGGATTTTGGGTCAAAATGAAGTCACTTTAATCAGTTTTTCTTTGCTTGGATATATTTGGTTAGACGTACTGAACGCTGTTTTTAAATTTGTCCATCTATTTTAATGGGATCTTACAATATATGTAAGCATTTTTTCCTTTCTATCGAGACATTTTCGTGATGTCGACTTCAGAACCAATTCCTAACTAGATACTCCGTTGTGGCGCTACAGCAATCCATTAATTAGTGGAATGTGATCAGCTACGTATAATTAATGACTCAAATAAGATAACATGTAATATAATGATCTGTCAGCATCAGTTTCCGATTATCCAATAATGAGCCATTAATATGGAATAATGCCTGAAAGTAATACTTAGATATCGACTTAAGTGAATAATACATATACATTTCCTTTACATTACCGTTGTTATAGGAATAAGTCATAAATGAAATGAATCAAAAAATCACTCCTAACATGTGGCCCATCCCCACTGCTCAAAAATTTACATTTTATCATGAGTTATCTATCACACCTCGAATGCCTCGTTGGTCTAGTAGTTGCAAGCGCGACTGCTGAGCATGAGGTCCAGGGTTCGATTCCCGGGTCGGCCAAAGTGTTATTGGGTTTTTCCGTCAGGATTTTCTCAGTAGCAGCTACGGAGTCTAGATTTGACCCCAGTTCGGCTAAAACAATGGCGAAATGTGGGTGCATTATTAAGTACACTTGTGCCTAACCTTTCGGGGATTACAGGCGTGATGTTATGTTGTTATCTAGCATACTTTAAAGTGTTATTCTTCACCATTTCAACTTATTTACTATTTCATAACCCCAAAAAACCTAGGTAGATACTGAATTAGGCTACAAACGCACTGATAGATGACTTGCTTAGTGCCTAGAAGCAAGCTACTTTGGCACCAAGCGAGTCGCCAAGAGTCGCGCGCAGTGCGGCCGGTTGCGATGTTTTTAGAGCGCTCATTTCACTTCGCTGCTAGCAACCTGTCAGTGCGTTCGTAGCCTTAGTTATGAATGGGAGCAGGTGACCCATTCTTTCCCAAAACTTTATTAAACAAAACTAACGCCTTTTAAAAGAGATTGTAAGTATGAAGTTAAGAATTCCGTCCAAAAAAAGACCCCAAATCCGAACTAAAATATAAAAGAAGTTTATTAATACCGCCTTAAGTCCTAAACTCGTACTTTTCGGCTTAAATCAACTAAGTCCACGTCCTCGCGTCTCCATCATTTATCATTAAAGTTAATTACGTTGAACGGCTCAGTCCATTCAACTAATTAGTCCCCTCCAAAAAAATCGAGGATAATTGCTAAGAGTGATTGCCAGGATTTTCTTTCTTGGATGGACACTGGCTGATAAATTACATACCTTTGCTATTCGGTATTCTTTATTCTTTGTTTGTGGAGGTGGTAGAAAAATATAGGTCGCGTTGTTTTCATCCCTTATCATAATTTGAGTAAATGTTGGGCAATAGTTAGCTAATGAAAAACGTTAAAATTGGTTGTAGTAAGTACTTGCTTTTTACCTTCTAGAAAGTAGGTATACACATTTAATTATCTAGGTACTCAGGTTTAGTTTCAAGAGCAATCAATTTATTTTCCTACCGGGAACGATATATTTATCTTTATTTCTTTGAGGTAAATCATTAGAAAGTATAATTATATTTAAAGTACTTTGACTTCGACATAAAAATTGCTTCCAAGAAAACGATATGTCCCTACCCATTTCTACTAAACTAAAGTAAAAGTAGCTATAACAAAATAAATAATAGTAAAAACACAAAAAAGTTTATTCTCAATCAAACAACATTTTTCTTTTATGGCTCGAAATTATGTTAGAAATAAATCTAGAATAAAAAATAAATAAAACGAAACATTTTAGTATTTTGTCAATAAACAGAGTATTTTCATGGAGTCGTAGAAAATATAGGAAAGATGTCAATACCAAATTAATAGTTCAATTTTATTTCGCAAGTCTGTGAGTTTTTATGTGTTGGGCCATAACACAGGCTATTTGCTTTTATGATCCATACTGGCCGCGATTATTGACATAAGATTGAAGCGGGCCTTACAGGTAGCAGTGCTAGCCAAGGGTTGAGGCGATAGCGGGGCGGGGGTGCAATGAATTTTTGATACCTTTACAGTGTCCATTCACTGTCACGTATTCTTTAATATTACATTGAATCTCTCGATTCAGGTTAAACCATGCCTGCCTGGGTCAGTCCGTGGAGGGCTAACTACCCGTTACATACCGAGTTTCCTCCGTGCCTCGGAAAGCCTTTAAACCGTTGGTTCTGACTGTCATTTGTACATCTTTGACAGTCGTTGCAGGTATTCAGTTGCTTAAAAGTCTGACAACCAATCTTACCAAGGGTTATATCGTGTTACCCAGCACTAACTGGGTTGTGGAGATCAGATAGGCAATCGCTCCATGTAAAATACTGATATTCAGCTGCGTTCGGTTAGACTGGAAGCCGACCCCAACTTAATTGGGAAAAGGCTAGGTTGATGATGTCATTGTATCTGAACCTGCTTCCCCACCCCCTACAGCTAGTAAGTCTCTAAAAGGTCAAAATAATTACTATTACGGCCTATTTCGTGTAAACAGATTTTTATCAATTATGAATTCTAATATAATCATGGATTTTTCACATCTTTCGGGCGTCCCGTGATGATTGGTCATCACGGGACGCCCGAAAGATGACGAAAAATGGCATAACGCAGTCATGGCGTGACGCCCCCTGTGTGCCACGGAAAATCAACCTTTTCCCATTAAAATAAAGTTTGTTTTGGGTCGATTGATCTATTCCTATCTTTCTTTATCCTATTTCGTGTAAACAGATTTTTATCAATTATGAATTCTAATATAATCATGGATTTTTCACATCTTTCGGGCGTCCCGTGATGACCAACTTTTTTGTTATTGTACCCTCTTAAGATGTCAATACTTATCACAGCTGCGATGTTTCGCTACCTAATTAAATTAATAAATATTTTAAAGAAAATGAACTGAAAAAACAGTCAGACCTTTCAATTATTTATTAAAGTAAAGTGAACGTTTCCTTAATGAAAATAAAATATTCAACAAACCATTACCGTTCGATTTATCAATTAAATAAAGAACCAATTGTGTATTGATATCTTTGTCAAGAGAATCGATAATATAATTATTACTGACTCATAAATTTAACAAACTTAGGCCGTAAAAATCACTATAATCAAAGGTAGGTACGTAGATCAGATAAACATATTATGACCTTATGCCACCGGTTAACGGGCGATTATGAAGTCGTCAGGATCCAACATAGCTACCTACATAAGTTTAAATACATAATATAATGATATGCGGGCAGTCCGCTTCGGGGATGTGTAAATACAATCCGGAGTTTGCATTCTAAACATCACGTAATTATTCAATTGTACAGGTAATGGATACGTGCTGTAGTAAATTACAGCCAGGTACATAATTTATGTATGTTTGCTACATCTTTATGTAAAGCTAAAATGTCTGTCCATCTAAAATAATCAACTTTACTTTCATAAATACCTCTTTTAAAAGTAGAAGTAATAAATGAAACTGTCGGATTTGAAGATTTGATTTGATTAACAACACAACACACCACACAACACAACAACAACATGCCAACAACATACGCCACAACACACACACAACAACAACAACATACCACATGAACATTACGCCTGTAAGTAATCCCCAACGGGTTGGGCAGGTGCACCTTAAAGTACACCCACATTTCACCAGTTATGTATAAATTGCGATTTAACGAAAAAATTTCGATGCCCTCTATTTATAAATTACTAACTTATGCCCATGGCTTTGCCCGCGTAAAGTTCTGTAATTGTCCCACGGGATCTTGGGTCTTAGATCTTGTGGTAATCCAGATTATAAACTATCTATTTGCCAAAGAAGGGCGGCGAAAGTGGACCCAAAGAATCTAAAAATTAACGAAGCTCCATGCAAGTGTGAATATAAAATAATTATAACTACAATTATATGAGATATTTATTTAAAAAATATCGAATTTTTAGGACACGGGAATCAAAAGTTATAAATATTTTAATTTACTCAAAATTAAGTAATCGTGCAATTACAAAACGCAACTTTTTTCCGATTACGTTCCAATCCAATGACATGTGTTTTTGCTCAAGGGTTTTCTTACTATAAATGGCTCTTTCTCTTCGTTTTTATATATTCTCTATTGTACAATATTTATAAACAACATGTAAACTTGATATTAAAACGCCAATTAACAAGGCAAAATCATGTAATAAAAATGAAACTATGGTGATTTCGTAGTATATCTTATAAAGGAACGTTATCAATGGTGATCGATTGAGTCCCGTCACTACTGTCACTGTAAGATTTGTGATGATCTATTCCAGTGTTTTTCATCGCAAGGAGTTCCCCTAATGTTGTACCCACAATAAGTACAGAGGAAAGTACCTGTACCTTCTGAACAGAGAGCAAATTGTGGATATTGAAATGGTGGATAGTGCTTACAGAAGTTCTGCTGATTTTGCACACTCCCCAAGTTCAGTAGAAATACATTCTGTACCTATTACCTATCCTATATTTCATGGCAACCACCCATTTATTTTACGTGCTACAATTAAATCTATGCATATAGGAAGCAAGTCCTATTAAACGTATATCGTAGTAGTTAGAAGGCTACAGGGGCGAAGTGGTGTATTAGGATATTGTTGTAACTGTCCTGTTGGGACACGGACAGCGGGTTGTTGCTCTCATGTTATAAGCATATTATGGTATATGGGGTCTGCCAGACACCAGAGCTATATCGCTGCACCAGCTTCCTTTTTAGATAATCTTTGAATAAGATAATATTTTTTTCTATAACACTGTTGAAAAATATAAAAAAACCATGTAAAAAAACCAATAAACGAGATTTATTACGTCACATTACACATTTTTATTCAACAAACCCTGCCTTTCAATAGCTGTACTCGTACATAGCTAGTGAGCTCTGGCTGTTATAATTAATGTAAAAGTATATTATCTTCTTTCAGCGTAGTAATAATCATTTTACTTGACCATAATTCGCTTATCAGTATAGTCTCTAGCCGCAGTCTGGCAGTTTTATGTATCATCAATTAGGTACAGGCAAAAAATTCGGGTTTTGGCTTAAGACAAGTAAATAATAAGTACATCAGAATAATATAACATGACCCGAACCAAAATTATTACCTCCCCTGGCACCTGTCAGTTGCCTACTACCAAAAACCAAAGAGAACCAAAAAGCACAGAGCATCATCCAAAGAGGCCGTGTACAACGCGCCAGGCCTTTTTAAACCCTTTTACTCGGACCGGGTAGGTTGGAAAGGGAATTATCTAAGAGTAGTTTATTCGAATCTTCCTTTATGATTCATCCTAAACATTATTATTTTTTGATTAATTTTAAATAAATAAGCAGACATTCACGTTTAAAAACCTTAATCGTGACATTTTTAGTTATCTTGTATAAAGACGTATATCTCTTTTCTCCCAACTTGTTCGACTTACTTTCCATTTGCTTTTCTGTTAGTCTTTAGTCGTTTTACAACTATGTATAAGTTGCCATAATGAATGCTACCTCTAAGAGTGGGTCCCAAAATACATGGAATCTCGCCAGCCTTCTTTCATCTAAACCCGTTTCGCGTGACAGAGTAAAAAACGTCAATATTTACAATGTTTCGCATTTATAATAGTAGTAAGATTAGGTTCAAGACTTTAATTTAATCACTCAACGCCCTAATCCAAAGAAATGCAGCAATTTAATCAAGAAAAATGTCCCGCGCAGATTTCAGTAAATCTTATTCCAGGAAAAACTACTGCACACCAATGAAATGACTTTCGCTCCCGTATCTCGCACTTACTTTCCTTAAGACACCAATCCTTGGTCATAGAACGAAATGAAAATTAATGGCAGTCGTGAGTATTTTTTCATGTCGGTTTGAGTACACACCATTAGTTCCGTTTTTGGCGCTGAACCCTCATTTATTATGTAAGTTGGTCGGTAAAATGTTATACGCAAAAATGCAGATGGTATGGCGAAACGAGCTTATTTCCGACGCAAAGTAAATTAAGTATGTCTTTCACACACATCTCCGACATAAGGTAACCTTTGATGTTCCAGCTGCGATAATATATTGATGTAGTGCATTGAAATGAAAGAGGAAAGTCTTTCCTCTGATAAAGTGCTCTATATAACGGTCGAGTAAGCTTTTAGAAAATAAGTAGGTTACGTATTCCCTTGTTGGATTAAAAAAATATTTAATAAAAAAAGTAATTTTGACAATGACTTATTTTCCAAAATTATGTATCATCCCAGCACACAGTCCCTGGAGTGTTCGGAATTTTTCGTGATTTTTCTCGATTCCTCCTAATTGGATTGATGGAGCGGCCCTCACAAATCTGTCAGTCGAAGATAATGAACAGCCCGGCGAAATGAACTTTGTCAAGTTAGCCAACTATTCCACGTAAAAGGGCAATAACCGACATTTTCGTCCTCGTAAAACACGAGCTTTAAACGAACAAGCAACGAACGAGCTATTTTAGAACAAGCTAGTTACTATAATCGTGAACTTTGTAATTGTATTTTCCTAAAATAAAATACGCTGACGTAGTGCTTCGAGAATGACAAGACTGGGATCACATTTAGTAGCCTTCGTACGGTGAATATTGAAGCGACCTAGCTCACATAAAGGGTGTAAATAGACCCTTAACACATCCGAAAGGCACTGGTTCTCCCCGTCTTTGCGATCATTTTTTTGTTCTACACCATACCTGGGAACCTTCTAGTTACGGATATAGTGGGGGTCAAAGTTCCAATTTTTTCACAAGTTTTTTTTTAATACATTTTTTTAATGTAAGATTTTTACTTTATACACCTCCATGACCCCCGCACTATTCAATTCATCCATCAGCACAATGCTTTGAGTGCTTTCCATCGAGTCTTAAAACGTGATTTTTCACCCCAAAAAAAAAAGTAGATTCCCAGCAATCATTTTTGCGTAAAGTTACTTAGTTTGATGTACAGAATCCTTGGTTGACGGTTATGTGAAGAGTCTGTTTACACCCTGTATGTTCGCAGGTAAATAAGGTCGTTATCCGATATAGTGTTCCGTATCTTGACAGTGATTGGATGAAATTAGAGGATCGTAAACATACGTGATCTGGAGCGTTGTTTGCGCATCCTCTCTCTTGAATAGGCCGGTCCATGGAGCCCTTTCAGCGGTTGATGAAACACAAACTGTGTCACTAGGTACTGCCGAAATTTCGGATGTTGTTTGTAGTCGCAAACGAACTGCCTTGTGTACCAGTAATGGGGTTTCTGAACATGTCTGTCTAAGTGAGTTTGTATCCCCGAATACGCCTACCTCGCAGATTAAAGATAACCAATTCCAAGTTGAAAGCCTTAGTACGTGATACCTCTTTTGTATGGGGATCAAATAAAAGGTTTTAGGTTTAATACTAAATATAGTTACATTGAAAGACCATTCTGTGTATGAGTCTCATCTGTTCAAAGTGGAGGCAATTTTATTAAATAATCATGTTACAAAACTATTTTTCTGGGTAAAATGGATCTGAAATAAAGATAGAAAAAGATTAAGAAAGTTAAATATCGTGTATTCCACGTTATGTATAAAAGGAAAACCTACGAAACAATTTGATTAAAACAACAACATCCAACGCTCAATTAGCTAAACAACTAATCCCCACAAGTTTGAACACCAAATCACAACATTCCATCAAGTGTTTGAGACGAGCTCGTCGGGAATAGTGCCGCAATTTCATTTATCATAATTCACCTCTAGTAAGGGAACTGGTAACGTGGGGCACTTCCGCGGCACATGATTTGCATAATAACCAAACTAAGTGTGCCATACCTTACTTAAGGTCGAATCTAAACCATAAATTCGGAATAATAAGGACTGTTTTACATAAGCCGAGTGAACCGAATCGCTCTACGTCCGATCAATTCTCACACACGGATTCAAAGACATTTGAACATATTAGGGGAATGTTAATAGGTAATAGTTGCTCTAGAACTGCGATATAGGGATTAGTATAGATTTTGATTTGCGTTTAGAGTGTTTCGTGAATAGTTAAACAAGCTATATGGAGTTTAGCTTAAGGGGTTATATTGGACGTGGCTGGCCGAGGCTGATAGGAATACACGCAAACGATAAATAAACCCGACGCAGCTGAATATCATGCATTAAGGAGTTTTGGCTAGTAATATCTAGTTTCATGTGATAGAATTGTGGATATTTCGCTCATTTTCTTTCCTTTTAAACAATAAAATAGCATCATACCTATAACTGAAAATAAATTCACTAGGGACAATGCGGATAAAGGCTTTACAATAGGGGTTATGACCCTCAGTAGTAAGGGAACAAGTTAAGAAAACGAGGGAGACTTTAACAAAAAAGAAATAGAAATAACTCGACAATATTCGCAAGTGAGTGCCCTTAAACACAACTTAGCACATCATTTGTCAAAAACTAACTAAGCTCATTTCATATTCACTTTACATTCACGGCAACCCTACTTACAAAAAATGCAAGGCCGATAGTGAAGCCGATAGGCAAATACCCACCCCAAATCATGACCTAATATCGGGCAATTTATCACCGACAGACCTTTGTGCCTGTGCCATCAATCTTGAGCTTCCTCCGCACTCAACACTCCAACTAATTATTGTCGATCGTGTCACGACAGTTTGCTTGCGGATTTCAACATTTTTTCAACGCCCAACTGATGTTTGACGTACGATTTGAGATAAATTAATGTTCTCTCAAACGTATAATTAAGCAATTTTGGAGGGTGAACTCCAAAATGTAAACACTAGCAATCAGTCAAGCGGCGATGGTTCTTAATAGGCGCCGGGGTGCAGATCACTTGAAGGAAAGGGGGAGGGAAATGAAACCATCCATTACAGGCAAGACGGACATCTCCAGGGCAGATGCTAAAGGCAGTAGAGAAGATTTCCCTGAGCACCGGGAAATGAGCGAAATGAGCGAAACGGCCGCTCCCGTGTGTTAATAATGAAACAATACGCACCATACGTTACGTCCATATAAACAACATAACAATACCCGTTCATTTGTTTTTGTTTCTCCCGTGACAGCTGTACAGGACTCGTACATAACGCTAATGGCACAATATTTTACAAAGACAACATCTGATAAGAACATAGTAATTTTCACGTGTTGCTTGACTAAACGAACGCCTTTTTCACCGCAAAAGAAAAATATCCAGGTAGATTTATTTACGTACAGGAAGTAACATAGCAACATTAAGTTAATAAAGCATAAAAATATTTTACAGCGACTCATGGAGTGGCATCCACACGCAAGTGGGGAAGAAGGGCCATTTTCTTTATTACATTTACATCATACGCCCGTTAAAGCAGCCAACTGTACAAAATGTTGCATAAAATTCCTTTCTCGTGTCGCGATTGATCTTTTACTTCCTTTCAAATAATGTTTTCTTTGGGTACCATCGCGTTGAATCATGTTCACAAAAATTTTTTCGTGTTCGCGTGCCTCTCAATTTGGGCGTCTTGAATGTGTACCCAAAATTATTGGAATAGCTCTTTAACATCACTGGGTGGCCTGACAAAATACATATTTTGTTATACGTGAATCAGTTAAAGCCCAACAATATGAGGAAAACATTTTACTATGATTTTTCATAAAGAAACGGTCAGGTACAATGGAATTTCCGGGACAAACATTTTCCTTGTTGAAGACTTTCATTACCTAAGTCATAATTTTTACAAAAAAAAATGTATATTATTTTAAAATGATAAAGTTTTCTCTTCTTTGACGTTTCCATTACGGTCTTTCACAAATAACGTGGACCCTTATATCGAAAAACGTAACATTGCCTTTTATTCGGAAAAGTTGCAAAAATAAAATTATGTATGCCTCTGACGTTACGCACGTACATAATAATGGTTTCCTTTATTTTTGTCTCCGATCATAAATTTTCATTATGACGACTAAGTTCACATGCGTGTGTCCCATGTAAAAGACATAACAAGTCCGCCATGGTTGAGTATATTATGCATGACGACCCCGTCAATGAAGAAATAGCGTTCATTCAATTTAATCATCACGAATATTATGATAGTTCATTTTAAGAATGTAAGTCACGAACCTAACATTTTCCACCGAGACCATCATTTATAAGCCTCCTACGAAAGCAACTAATTGTAAAACTTCCTCACCGAAAATTAAAAACAAACGATGAAAACGAACCCTCAAATTGCATTTGTTTACAAACCAAAACCAACGCTGTACAGTAACAGTTGTAACGCAAAGAGAAGAATAGGTTCCGCAGCACATACGTGTATAGAAACACAGGCGTAATGTTAGAGAATACGAAACGATTGTGTTTGGTTAAGCGAATGGCCGCAGGACGTGCCGCCACGCAACAACGAACGTGCGTTGCGGCCGGATTTTTCAAAAGCAATCCGCGGAACAGAACAGCGTGTGCAAACAGCCAGCTGACATTGGCTTTGGGCGTCGATATTTACCGAAAACTAGCGTGAACGTGAATGCAACTATTCTCAGTCTCCAATACACTGGCAGCACTTACAGGCGCAAATAAAAATTGAAAAATCCACGCTCGCAAATCCCCAGAGGGAGTCGACTCTCACGTTCGTCACGCAACGATCCCTTCCCACAAAGAGCTTGAACAACGACATTATTTATTTAATTATTTATTTATTTAAGCTCAACGACAAACTCTCGAAAATATTCCACTGCGTTACGGTTACGACTGTGCGGTAAATAATCTATGATGTCATAATATTCAGGTCGTGTGTAAATGAGTATGTTTTGCACGATATTATACTTATTTACGTCTTTGAGTTTTCTAAAATAACGATTCTTCTTCTTTTTTATCGTGTGGTTAGTGCCTAACGTGGTGTCAGAGTTTTAAGCCGCTCATGGGCCTCTGGCTTGGCTTTACATGCCGTCAAGACCATCTCTCGGGCATGCTGACTTCCTCACGATGTTTTCCTTAACCGAAAAAAGTGATATTTACACAATACGCACATGAATCCGAAAAATCAGAAGTGCGTGTCTTGGGTTTGAACTTGAGACCTATGACTTGGCAGTTCGACGGACACACCACTAGGCTACAATGCTTTTAAAATGACGATTGAGACGTAAGAAAATTGTGTTGAGGGATTTACTGTTTCAGAGGAACAATGTAATTATAGAGATACTTACTTCTGGGAATCTATAATGAAACGTCTGTAAACTTTTATCTATTCTTGTTAGGATTAGAATAGAGTTTCACTTTGCAAGTACGATTTCTAGGTAATTGTAAGTTGCGTAATTGTGCCTCCACGTATTATGCTTCCATTTCAAAATTCCTCTTAAATGACCTTTCAATAGATTTTTACAAACCTTTGTAAATATTTTGGATACAAGGTATATCAATCAAGGCTCATAAAATTTAGAAACAAAACAACTGAATGATTAATGTTTGTTCGATTCCTCATATCGTTAATCATTCATACGATAAACATCTAGTCATAGAAACTAATTTGTTCGACATAATTACTAAATATAAAAAAAAATACGTTCTTATCTGCACATCCACAAATCTTATTAAAAAAGTGTTCGAAGTTCAACTGTTTCCGTCACCATGGTAACGGCCCCAACAATTTCCTAGTAGCATAACAAATCACGTATAATTTTGTTTACTAGCGCCTTAAGAATGACTCAGCTATACCTCGCCTTAAAATATGCCTATTAATATCGAAAAGTGGATGTTGTGTAAGTACATAATCATTTAACTATTCCGTAAATGTGTAAGTAGTTAATGTTAGTATAAGATTTATTAATTATATAATATTTCATTAACCGCCTCGTTGGTCGAGTGGTCGCAAACGCGATGCCTGAGTATGAGGTCTTGGGTTCGATTCCCGGATCGGGGAAATTACCATTGAGTTTTTCTATCAGGAATTTCTCAGCAGCAGCCACGAGTCTGGATTCGTACCCGGTTGATGGCAATAGGCTCGCCCCTATTACATGGGACTTAAAGATATCTAGCAAAATGTGGGTGAACTAATAGGTACATACCTATATCTCTATCTACGGGGATTACAACCGTGTCCTATTCACAATTATAACTAAAACAATAGCAACGTACCAAAATTATAGTTCCATAAATATGTTTTCATGAACAGCCGCGCACAATGTCTTGAAAGTAATGGCAGTATAAACACTAGCTGCAATACTAGGCACAGATAACCAAACAATATTACCCCTATATTTAACCGCCTGCGACGATATATTTTATCATGGTACACAGTTGGTAAAATACCATTTCTACTACCTTCAACTTAGGCCGTTCATCAGTTTAATGTTCCCACATCCTCCTTGTATCAATTCCGAAGTCCTCATTTGCGTCCACCATAAGTTTTGCTTTGCTTCGTACACATTCTAGTTCCATGCATGCGATATTAAGACTAATAGCTAAGAAAACAGGAACTATATTAGCTGAGCTTACAGACTTACTGACCTGTTTATGTTAGCCCCTATATCCTTTCTTACACGTACTACGTTCTTGTTCTTCGTAGTATATGGCTTGCTTACAGAGGTTACTTTATTTTGTTCTAAGTAAAAGAAAATAGTTTGTCGCATGAGCCTTTGGAAGCCCGTAATTTGCTTTATGTGATGTCCCTGTACTATACCCAAAGTCAGCGCGTAATGCATTCCCGGAAAAGGAGAAAAAAGGTAAAGGATAAAGGTCTAAATGTGAATAAAGAACTGTTTTTTAATCTTTAATGTACTCTGTTGGCTTACCTAACTATAGATTTTTACTCTTAATAACACACACACATCACATAATCACACTTCTATAATATTTCATTTCGATTAATCACTGAAGGAAACGAGGGAGTGCAAACTTAAACAAACATTCGTGTTAAACTTTACATTATAAAATAACATCACACCAATATTTCGCCGTTATCTATAACGTAAATACTGCCCGTGATACTGCGCGCGCGATCGCTCGATAGATAAAGAACGAGGTCGGCGACCTCCTCGCTTTCCGCCATTTTACCGAGCGGATACAATGAGCTGCGGCTTTTGTACAATTCCGAAACTTGTTCTTTGGTAAATCCAGCTGTTTCTGCGAACGGTGTGTTCGTCCCGCCCGGGTTCACAGAGTTGACGCGCACACCATGACGACCCAACTCCACTGCGACACACTTCGTAAATTGGTCCAGTGCCGCTTTCGATACGCAGTACGGCAGGTAATCCACGTCCTTGATCGGTCGTAAGGCCGCCACGCTCGATACGTTCACAATATTCCCCTTTGTCTTGATGAGATGCGGTGCCGCTAAACTTGTCAGGTGGTACACTGCACGCAAATTTGTTGCCATAGCAGTGTCAAGTAACTCTACACCATCAAGTATGCTTCCTCGTACACCTACTCCAGCGTTGTTTACGAGGACATCAATGCGTCCGAATGTGTCCATCGTTTGTGCAACTATATTCTTCACTTCGTCGTCAAGCGACAACTCTGCCTTGATAACCAGAGGTTTAATGCCTTTTGTATCTTCACATTGTTTCGCAACTTTGTTCAAAGATTCTTCATTTCTTCCAACTAACACAACTTTGGCAGACTGCTTGGCGTACAATAGTGCGGCAGCTGCTCCGATGCCGGAACTCGCGCCGGTGATCACGATAACTTTGTTTTCGAAGTCCATCGTCGCCCGCGCCGCGATTGCAACTAACGGCTTTACATTTTTATCTATCAGTTTTAAGCAACAAATTAGATAAAAAAACACGACCTACGACATTACGTAGCTAAATGGCTTTTTATTACTTAAATACGTGACCCAAATCGACGAACCTTTTGTAACTAAGTAGAAATACTAGGCAGGTTCTAATTCAATTCCTGTTAGAAACTTATTACTTTCTAATTTACTGCCCAGTTGTCAGTTGTTGTTTACTGTCTCGTAGTCGCAAGTGCGACTGCTGAGCCTAACTGAGGTGTCCTGGGTTCGATTCCCGGTCGGGCAAAAAAACATTTCTCAGCCCAGAGTTTGGAAGTTGGCGGCATGATACCACGTACCTCGGAAAGCACGTTAAGCTGTTGGTCCTGCGCCTGATCTCTCTCCGGTCATGTCCGGTAGCCGTCCTATCGAGCGCACCATTATGAGCGTAAGAGGAACAGAGAGTGCACCTGTGTCTACGTACACTTGTGTACTATAATATCTCCCGCGCCGATGGCTAATCTCCACTAAGATTGGCCGCCGTGAATGAAAACAGATTAGGAGGACTAAATCTACTTTATAATTGCCTATACTTAAACGCTACATCAATTTAAACCGCCGTGATTAAATTTCCAAATGCATGCTACAGCTAACTCGTTATCAGAACATTAGCCAGTGGTTATTACGTTAAGCTAAGCGTGTAGTACGCCTGACTTGGCAAAGCGAGAATGGAACTATGGTCCTGCAGCACGTAATAAAATTTTGCGGTTATATTGACGCGTCATATTCTGGCGTCAAAGTGAATGTTTTTTAACGAAATATTTCAGCAATGACAGAGCGACCCGCGGCGTCACGGAGAGACCTGTGCATCACACAAGCCATCGCGCGTACCACGAATATTTCTGTACGTTAGCCTCTCATTTCATTATTGTCAGTGGACTCCCGGGAAAATGTGTTAGTAGAATTATTCGCAACGCCCTTTATCATAAAAAAATGTTACGGATGTTCTTTGTTTAAAAATATGAATATTTTACTTAAACAAAATTATAATTAATATAAAAATCCATCTCATTAACATACCAAATAGCCTGGCTGAGTAATAGAGACATCAAAATATGGGTTTTAAACCGGCATTAACAACGAAGGATTCGGTTAATCCATTCATCCTGACTTGCCTCTCGTATCGAGGGCAAACTACGTAATGTTGGTTCCGAGGCATGCCATTTACATGAATGATTATTCGGGCGGGTAGAAGGTCGCGTGCGATTTTAGGCCGTGATATTAGCGGATGTGAGGTGGTTTTTGTATGACAGATTTCTGAGACCATTCCGAAGTTTATCTGTGCAAGCCGCGTGGAAAGCATTGTCCGGACCCGTTAGCCTATGTTAACACGACGCTTCCCCAGTTGGTAGACACACGGTAAACATAAATCGAATTCATTCAAATATTTTTTTTTTTTTTTTCGAAATCCATTTTTGTAGTTTGGGTTTGTATAGCACCGACGAATCAGCTCATATGTATACTATGTCTTGTTTTTCAGTATGTTTCTTGTCATATTTAGGATTTGACCGAAATTATTTATTTCTAAGAAACGAGACGAATTGAGATATTGTTTCTTAACATAAAAACTTTGCGAATGTCATGTATTTTTTTTTAACATACTCCTCCTCTAACATATTTTTAACGTACTTTAAGCTTTTTTACTTTCAAGTTAGTTTCAGACGAAAACATGTTTAGTTTTACTTTATCAAAAAGGCCAAAACATTTCAAAAAGATAATAAAAACTTATTATAGATACAAAAATGAGAAATGATCAGAAATGAGGAGATCCGCAAGAGAAACAAGGTTACCGACGTAGCCCGAAGAATAGCCAAACTTAAGTGGCAGTGGGCAGGGCACATTGCTCGCAGAACGGATGGCCGATGGGGCCGAAAAGTTCTGGAGTGGTGACCGCGAACCGGAAGACGCTGCGTTGGAAGGCCTCCCACTAGGTGGACCGATGACCTCGTAAAGGTTGCAGGGATCCGCTGGATGCGAGACGCACGGGACCGGTCAATGTGGCGACACTTGGGGGAGGCCTATGTCCAGCAGTGGTCGTCTTTCGGCTGAAATGATGATGATGATGATGATGATGATGATAGATACAAAATGACGGAATGAAGAAGAAAAAGAATGTAGACCTCGCAGGAGATGGCGGGACGAGCTGGACAAAACTAACGACCAGTGGTCCACATTGGCCCTGGATCGAAGAATTTAGAAGTCATGGAGAGAGGCCTTTGGCCTGCAGTGGGACGATGCAGGTAACAGTAAGTAAGTAAGATACAAAATATCATATCACCGGCAACTTAATTAGCCACACAAAACACAACATTATTTAAAACATATTTTTCATATGAAACAAAAACCCCAACAAAGCAAAGTTTAAACAACAATTTATCAATTTCACTTCCACAAATCACAAAACGACCGCACAATATAAATCTACACAATTTTACAAACGATTTGTAAAGCTCTCATGCATCGCCAAATGAGTTTCTAACCTGTAATTAATGCAAAATGTAATGCGGCATTACAGGAGGTCAGCTGCCTCACTAATTTGTACTGATTACTTGTTAATCTGCCGCAGAATGTTAACATTGCCCGGCAATGTTAACTTTTCCGGCAAAAATTACGCTCAAATGTGTTGCTCAAAGGAAAAATGAGGGGGAATAATGGGCTGTATATTAACTTCTGTGCCATTGTGGTGGGAGTAGTTTCAGCGGTTGTTTTATGATTAGGTTTTCAGGTGTTTCGTATAGTTTATTTTGTTTAAATTAATAAATGTTTTGTAATGGTAAAACAGTGAAATTTCCAAAATCAATGTAGGTTTTTTCTCAGCTTCCCAATTCAATTGTCGCAAAAATCCTTATATCCCTCAACAATAACCTCGAACAACATGTTCAAGGTTTTCACAAGATAAAGAAATGATGTTCGAAGTAACCCTTACTCCACGGGTACTGGGAGCCAAGACGTTGCGCGGTGGGTGGCGACATCCGTAAGTTGGGCTCTTATCATAAATCTTTGTGGGCCTGCAATGGATCAGTCCAACCACCCCCACCTCGCCCCTCACCATTTATACTTTATTATTGGAGGCTTACCTACCCGAAACCCTTTGAAACATTCAAATATGATCCCCTCGGAGAATGCGTAATTGTATCCATCGATTTCAAACGCAAAAAGTGTTGACTAAGAAAAAGTTTTTGTGGAAAACGATCATAAAATCCAATCAATCGAACTTGAAAAAAAATAATTGCCGTCTGAAATTCAATAAAACGAGTGAAACCTACCTACCATTCGTTGGCATCATATCATACCGATTCGATGAAGATTATTAGCTCAATTTAAATTCACAACCACTATGTAACACAATTTTCGACAAAATTGAGTTGTCATGAACTAACGAATATTGTCACGCGACAACTAATCATGTACAGTAAAATTAAATTGTCATTTTACGGGAAATATCAAACCGACGAGCGACAGGAAACCAAAGTTTCACACCAGCGCAATGCCCGATGAATTTATGAATTAATTAAACGTCAATAACTAAAGCTGTCAATATTCAAATTCGAGTGGCATACAATCTAAATATACTAGAGAACAGGCCACGACATAGAGTAAGAGGTCTCATTCCATTGCGCGCTACAATATTTCTTCGGTACTATTTAACTGACAGCAGACTGCAATGGACTGTAAAATGAAACTGGAAACCTCGTATTTCGTTGAAGGCTCTCTGGATATGAAAGCATATTGTATGGTCCGTTCAAAACTGTGTTCGACGTGTACTAGGACTAACCTACATCCGCATTGGGTGAGTATTGGTGGCCTTGTTAGTTTCGTGGACTAAAATAACTGAAAACAATACAGCGAAACATCATTTCATAGTTGTTTATAAGTGAAATCGTTAGAATTAACTTCTGACGTGCATATAGGCAGTATGGCAACGATATCCCTGCCATGTAATCTAACGTAGTTATCGTAGGTACATAGATAGGTGCTGTAAGCACTAACCTAGCACGTACACAGAATCTATCATGATTTCGAAGAACCAATATCGTATATTGACTTAAGCCAATACGATTCTGAAGCATCCAGAGCTAAACAGCATCGCTTAGCGCTTTTTTACGCGGAAATCGCAGACGCAGATAGTCGGTTCAAGGAAATCAATCAGCGAACCATTGGCCACGGCTCAAAGCGGATGCGGTTGATGTTAAGCGCTTAACTCATTATTTGGCTGCGGAACAACAAGATCGATGTGCCAAAAATACTCCAATACAAGGTTTTAGCCAGCGTCGCGTTCCCAGGGATTATTATGTTATGGACCGATTTTTTAGTAGGGAATTTTTCAGTGATGTTTATTTGCGATCATGAGTGAATTGCCGGCTGATCAATATTTCAGTCTGTGTAAAAAATTTTGCACTTTGCTAACGAAAAAGTTTGACGTTGTTAAAGTGACTATTACAAAATGTATTTTTGTTTACTTCCAAAATAATAATTCATAATCGATCAATCAAGATTTGAGCAGAGAACCTAATGTATTGGAAAATTGATTGTTTTATTTTAATAAAAATAATTGTTCACCCAAAAGCCTAACCAGTGTACAAAATGTAATTTATTAGTGTCAAATCGAAAATAAAAATAAACGATTGCTCCTAATACCATTTGAATAAAATTCTCAGCCACATCACTGGCAGACGTTGTATTTGCAAGCACGCTATACTCGTGAAATGCGGAACATTTTCAAGAAAATTTCATCGTATTTAGAGCATTCAGAAGCTTTTCGCTTATTTTCAGGGATGATGGTACATATTATTATATCGTTTTAACTGTGTACGTGGAACACAGTTAAAATGATATAATAATATGTATAAATACGCACTTGATAAAAATTTGACTAGACGATGATGAATTGCCCGAGGTCTCGAAAACGTTGAAAGTTGGAAATGGGTCAGGCACAGTGTGTAGAGATCACAAACATTGCAAAATGTTTGGACATCAAAGTGTGCTTCTATCAGACTCGCGATGCTCTCAGTAAATAATATGATGGTAGTGTGATTTTATTTTGTTTGATCATGATTTTTAGGATTCTTTAAGTATATAGGTAAATATTTTATGATATTTTCATTTCAGAAACCCTTTCTTATTTTGCTCAGATAGATAATTAATAAGATACCCAGCACAGTAATTCTATTATTATTTAAATCAGTAAACTGTTTGTGAAAAGCGGGAAACAGGTTGTTATGTGTATCTTAGGAGAGGCCTATCTATGTCCGACATTGCGCTACGCAATAGATATGCCTACACATATATGGGAACCGGGTTGAATCTCCAAAAACAACATAACAAAAAAGGCACCTATCGTTTACTTGAACAATATTTGAGTACATCATCATGTTGGAATTTCCATAAAAAGCTTTTTTCAGTCTTTGACATTTTATAACTTTTTACGCTTTTCGGACATTAAAAGCACTTCAGCTTTTCATACACAATTATTTTTAAAGAGCTTTTCAGTTTAAATTTACATTAGCCTGTAAATTCTACTGTATACTGCTTCAATAAACCGCAAACCTTCTTTCTTCTTCTTTCGCTTTGATCACCGTAGCACAGCATCTTTTCATTAAACACACAACGTTACACCCTACAACCAATGTCTTATAACTGCCTTTTAAATGAAGACTTGGTCGTTTCTGTGTCGTAAAGCATTTAGCACACTGTTTAATTTAAATAATGCTGAAATAAATATCATACCTCTGTAGTTAGAACATATACATACGTGGCTATATAATAACAGCAAAGCACGCTCGCCATCCATCAGGCCCTCAAGGCCTATGACAAGAAGGCTTACTTTCCTCATGAATATTTATCACCCTGTTTATTCTCCAAACCAAGTGGTTTGAAAAAAAACATTATGTTTACAGCCAATCCACTTGGAAATTCAACCTGTACAGAAACGCTTTGAAGATGTAAAATTGCGTGTACGTAATTTAAAAGAATTTTTTAAGCTAAATAATCAAGGGTAAACGACCTAATTTGTGCTATTTAAGTTAAGTATTCGTAGACCTGCGTTTATGTCAAAATTTCAAGCTACATATGTATTTCCTCGATCGAAGGGCTCATTATTTAAAAAACGAAAAGGACACACGGGCAATAATTTTGACGTCTTGCTTTACGGCAGAACGTAGACGAACAATCCCAAAATTTAATAAAGAGTTTCAAAAGATAATGACTAGACTTTTGATTTAAAAGTCTAGCACCCTAATAACAACAACAGCCTCCAGTCATAACATAATGAAAATGTCCACAAAAAATAATTGGTATAAAAGTTTTCCCTAACTTTTGGACAACACCAACAGAAGACTGACTTCTTAAAAGCCTTCAATACGCTAGCCAAAAAATTCTTTGACAAAAGGCGGCTTTGTTACGGGATCTGTCTTTGTTTTGGCCAACTTCTTTGATCAATCATGACAAATTGTATTTTGTTATAAGAGCAGCCCGTCACGAAGTTTGACAGCTCTCGGCTAAAAGTTTCCTTTCGTGGAAATAAACGAGTGCGAATTAGTTCTTGATGTTAAATCAATCAATGTTCGTAAAAATGTCAATGTGTGATTGTGTTTCTATTCGCATGCGTAAGCGTCACTGTGCCTCGTCGATTTGAATCGAATTAAGGAAGTTTTTCTCTCGTCCTTTTCAGGAGAGATAAGAGGTACCTACCAAAAAGTTTCTTAATTTAAGACCTCATCCGCACGATTAATTTATTGATCGAGCAAAGTATTGGGAAACTCTTTAATTAACGATCTCCTTTTTAAACGTAGTGTTACTTCATAATGACAGAAACCACATGTTAAGAGAAGCAAGTTTCACCTTTCATAAAATAAATATCTAATACGTTTTATTCAGAAATCGCGAATGTCATATTTTGATACGAAGAAAAAATGGCTCTTCTTCGAACTGCTGACAGAAATACATTAAAAGCAATGAAATAATTATTTTCAGCCTTAAGAAATTATAAAAATGATACTAAGAAAACATTGTCCTTATTTCATTCTCAGACATTTACGCACAATATGGAACGGTATAATTTTGACGCATAAGTTCACCCGAACAAACTGTTGCGATAAAAGATAAAAGAAGTGCGATAAAAAAGGCGAAAGGCCAGTGCTACGAGCATCCCATCGCCGTCAAAAGTTCTTCAATATATTGTGTCAGTAATATCATAATATCTGTTCTGTCCTCCTTCAAGTTTCACAATATTTTACCCTGGTTCCATAAATGCCTTGGAGGCGCACAAAAATATGGTGAGCAATAAAAATGTCAAGTCAGGTCATCAGAATGGAAAGCCGAAGGCGTTTTGTCGCCAGATGTGGCACTGAATCAATGAAAAAGTGTTTTCTGCCGTGGCTCACATCGACGATATATCTTGATGCGCCGCGCGCCGACCGGGTCCCGCTCTCGAGTCGCGAGGTGAGGGAAACTACGCAACTGTAATAATGGCCGCTGTTATGTTTGCTGACGGGACAAACTCAGAGCGAGCACCTGCTTGCGCTGACACGCGAAATATGTGTATTCACGATAAATATATATAGCGGATTTATCCCTGTACTGTTTAATAAAAATGTCGCCTTTTTGACGCGAATATGAAAGCAGCAAAATATGGGAATGCGGAAATAAGACGCGTCACTTTAATACTTGCCTTTTGTGCAATATCATTGTATGGAAATATTGTCGTCTGTGACAGCTCAGTAAACAAAGGAAACAATCTAAATCACAACAATACTAGCAGGTCTTAATCCAAATTTACGGAAACGGGTCGCTTCCTATCGGCCGTGTTTATCCGTACACAGTATTTTAAAGAGGCGAGCCGATGGGGAGAACAATGAGTTCGGAACAGTTTTCATGTCGGAAGTGGCATTACACTGAACATTAGCTTGGGCGATAAGGCGCCAACACAAATTGGTCCGGGCACGCGAACACTGCGAGCGCATTAGAAGAAAGCGCGGTCTTAGGAATTGGGGAACCCGGCGATTGTGACAGGCCGTGAGAGCCCCAGCCGCCTCGGAAATAGGTCTAGGTTTTATGAGCTAAATGACCGTAAAATATCTTCGTAATGGACGGTTGGGATTATTTAGGACACTGTTTATGTGTTGGATTACGACGTTTATAGACCTTACACAAGTTCTTGTAAAATATGTCTACTGGGTGTCATTTTCTAGATTGGTTTCGGTTATATCTTAAACGCACAGCTCGTAGCAAAGGTTAAATTATAGTTTAGTGTGTAGTTAAATATAGATACTCATAATAAGAAACGTAATGACTACCTCGTTGGTTAAGTGGTCGCAAGCGCGACTGCTGAGTCTGGGTTCGATTCCCTGGTCGGGCAAAGTGTTACTGAGTGTTCATCAGAAATTTCTCAGCAGCAGCCACGGAATCTGGAATTGTACCCGGTTGATGGAAATAGGCTTGTCCCCTTTTTTACGGGACTTAAACTAACGGGCGAAAAGTGGGCGTACTATTATGTGGGTTACACCTGTGCCTAATCTTTCGGGAATTACAGGCGTGAGGTTATGTTAATACCATAATTATGCAGGGTGTAAACAGACCCTTCACTTATCCGTCAACCAAGCATTCTGAACATCAAATAAGTAACTTTACGCAAAAATTATTGCTGGGAATCGACTTTTTTTTTGGGGTGAAAAATCACGTTTTACGGTAGGATTCGATGGAAAGCACTCAAAGCATTGTGCTGATGGATGGAGTGAATAGTACGGGGGCCGTGGAGGTGTGTAAAGTAAAAATCTTACATTAAAAACATGTATTTTAAAAAAAACTTGTGAAAAAGTTGGAACTTTGACCCCCAATAGCTCCGTAACTAGAAGGTTCCCAGGTATGGCCTAGAACAAAAAAAATATCGCAAAGACGGGGAGAACAAGTGTCTTTCGGTTATGTTAAGGGTCTATTTACACCCTTTATACAAATATACATAATTATTTATAATGCATACCAGTATGAATTGCTATCACAAGAAAATTACTTATTGCAAAGTTTCAAAATCACTTTTACCTATGTATACAATCTAAGAATTAAACGTACAGTCGCGTACAAAAGTAATAAGTCACATGTAAATTCCGCAGATACAGCTTTGTACAGGAAGCTGTTATTCAGCGCCCTCTGCTGGATCGGCAATAAATTAACAACGGGCAGGATAAATCCATTGAGCACTTCGATCTACGATGGCAACTGCACTGAGACTGCATTTGAATAATGTACGCCAGAATGTATTACCCCATAATTTACCGTCTTTTGTACATTTCGCTCTAAGTTTTATCAAGAGTCAGGTATAAATTATGTAGTAACCCCCTCAGCAAGATATATTTCTATTTAACGATGCTCTGAATTATATTGATTGCTCAACGTTACCCTTGAGTTGTAAAAATCATGTTATCGAAATGGCCCACGTTAGGGTTGATACGTAATAAAAGCGGACTTAACACTAAATAAGCGCTATAACAATTTTCACCCCAGCACCATTATTGCTTTGCGAGAGTTTCAGTGGCACGGACATAAATTCTATTAAATTGTGCACGTGATTTAAGTTGCGAAATCCTTTAATATTTTCTGAAGGAATATGACTATTGTATAAAAGCTGATATCTAGAGTACGGGCGACAATGAATCCGTTAACATTTATGTAAGTTCCCTTGAGTAATTCGAATCCAAAGCGCCCCGGGCTCACTCCCATCCTGTTATCTGTAAGCAATCAAACAAACGGTAGGTAATGACGTTAGAACTTCCCTTACAGCTGCTGACATCAATATTACGTCACCGCAGCTATAAGAGACGCAGATAAAGCTTTGATCGAGGGAAACGTAATAATCGTATTTATGGGCCATCATATGACCTACATCATGCTGGAACGAAACGAAGCACCTACGTTTTGTTTTATGAGACAATTATTTTCATGCGGTGAAATCAAGGGTTTTATGTTCGTTTAGGACTAAATATCGACTAATAATATGTTTTAACTAGCTTATGCCCGCGGCTACGCCCGCGTTGGTAACTGTCCCACGGGATCATACTACCGGGATAAAAATCCTATTTGTTAATCCAGGTTATAAACTATCTATGTGCCAAATTTCATGCAAATCCGTAGAGCAGTTTGCGCGTGAAAGAGTAACAAACATCCATTCAACCATCCTCACACACTTTCGCATTTATAATCTATACTAATATTATAAAGCTGAAGAGTTTGTTTGTTTGGTTGAACGAGCTAATCTCAGGAACTACTGAATCGAAACGAAAAATTATTAGTGTTGGATAGCCCAATTATCGAGGAAGGCTATACGCTATATAACATCACTCTACGACCAACAGGAGCCGAGCAAAAAGAAAACAAGCCAGAAGCGGCGGCTGAAACCGCGGGGCACAGCTAGTAATACATATGGTAAGAAGTAAGATGGGTTTATTTGTTAGGATTATTATTTAATTTAACAAAAAGTATCCTTCCCATAAACAAAAAATCCTTCATCCTTCCTAAGAAGAGGTAGATTCAATGTAGGCCATTGCATTAAGACTATCGTCTATCATTAACATCGTCGTTAAAACAAAAACATAATTCAGACCATAAACGAAACAACTTTAATTACATACAATAAAAAGTTTCTTTATTCCAAAAGTTCTAGATACGATTTTGTACAATGGACCGAACTGGGCCTTATCCAAATTTTTCATAAGTACTTGGTAACTTGGTAAAAATTCCCCTCACGCGTATTCAATTTTACCAAGTATTAGTTAGGCAGTTTTATCTATCGTCGTCGAAACAAAAGTACTTAGTACTTCAGATTAGTTCGGTCCCTCTTGTTCTTCTTATATTGTACTCGTTGATAAATTATGACAGTACTAATAATGGTGCGAAGTTTGGAATCTGGTAGTTCATTCCAGTTTCGAGTTGGAACGTTTGTAAAGGAATAATTTCAAAGAGAAATGTTCTAATTTCAAATTTAGTAACAAATTTAGTAACTGGCAAGTTATAGGAAGGTGACGTACATCAACGTAATGTCCACGTAATAATGATAATATCAAATCGCATGGGAATTTGCGCCTGATTATTGCCTAGTAAATTACTAGGCTAATGTTTGCTTGATTCTGGATCAGCTGTCTCAGTAATTAATACAACTAGCATGCACATGCAAACATTTGGTTTAGATTATTATCGAGTCGAAATTCTATGCTAAATGAACGTATATATTGCCCAGCAAATAGAGAAGACGTAGTACGCCCGCGGGTTCCGAAAAATGCGTAAAAAGAATTTTGACAAAAAGATGGCAGAGACGGTATGCTAATTGGTCGGTTGAAAATTGAGCATGAGTGGTGGAACTTCATATATACGATTTTTACAGGTCTACTCAGTGAAAGTATAATTATGAGCTCTGTCATTCTGTAAAATCCCATTGCTGAAAACCCCCGACCAGCAATTATCAGCCAATAAAAGCCCCAACAATTTATCCGCATAATTAACACCCACACAATGCCAAAAAAACTCATTAACGCCATACAAGCTAAAACGGCGTAGATCATAATAGTGATGGAACGTGACGCGCCGAAATGTGAGTGGGACAATCACACGTCATTAGGCCAATAGGTCGCCAATGTCACGCGCGGAATGACGATCAATGGACAAATATTTTCATTATTGGACCTCCCCTCGTGTGTCAATAAATACTGTAATTACCTCTGCGCTTAGGGATATTGGACCTATATTCTGTAATTGAATGTGGTAATACTTATTAGTAGTTAATGAGTTTTGAGGTTGGAAAGATTATGCTACAGACTTTAATGTTAAGAAAGTTATATATTCTAGACTTTAGGTTGAAGTTATCAAGTGTCTTTATAGAACAATCTTTAAAATTTAAGTTATCTTAGATGCCTTTCATTTCGATAAATGAAGGATTTTTAAATTGGTTTTCATAAGGTCACTGCAATTTTATTTGTCAAGTGGACACTCTTCACCTTCACTCAAGCTGAGAAGGTCGGATCCACTCACCAACATAATCAGATTTTTTCACTAGAATTTTTCGCTATAATAACAACGATAGCCTAGTAGTGTGACCGTCGGACTGCCAAGTCATAGGTCTGAGAGATATTTCTCGACGGCATGCAAAGCCAAGTCATAACCCATGGGCGACATACAAAGTCTGACACCAGGTTAGGACCAACCACAAGAAATACCAAGAAGATGACAACAACTAGGGTATTATAAGATTTTAAACTATCATGGTCACTAACATTACTATTAATACTAACGGGATATTTACCATGTTTACTGTTTGTTATGAGTTCCCGATATTTCGGCGCTGTTGCAAGCACCATGATCACGGATAAACTGAACAATACAAACAAACAAAAACAATACAATATCGGGAACTCATAACAAACAGTAAACATGGTAAATATCCCGTTAGTATTAATAGTAAAACTAGGGTATTCTTTCCTCAACTTGATGTGTAGATACTCCGTTTGAACTAGTTATAAAGAGCTTATCAAAAGGATGACCACCAAAATCGACAGTATACAACTGCAACGATCGTACTTCGTTCGCTACGCTTTGCAAATTGTAATCCACGTGCAAATCGGTAATAATGGAAATACAAAACATTGGTGGTTCGTCCAATAGATATACATTGGTAGTAGTTCGGTAGATATATGGGAAACCAATGTCCAGTGCTGGAAGTTAACGGCCCAGTAGGAAATATAATGCCGCGGTAAACGGTTTCTTTGCGGAACGGGCTATCAGTGTAGAATTATAGATGGTTTGTAACGAAAATTGCTTTTTAAGAATTTTACCCATGCTCAGATTACGTAATGAAATAATTCATTTATGTATGAATATGTATGTTACAACACTGTCTAAAGTGTTCAGTAATCCGTGTTAGCTCTGCTGTGCTACACCATGGACAGTTAGCATTCGGGGTGTAACTGGATTTTATGTTAAAAATCCTACAAAATTAAGGAGCCGACAATTTTATTTAGTGACAACTATGTGTATTGGGCCCGTGGCTTCGTCGGAAATTATCCTACGGCCACGCCCTACCGGTATAAAAGTATTCTTTGTCCTAACCCAGATAATTAATCTACCTGTGTACCGAATTTGATCAAAATCTGCTCAACCCTTAAGGCGTGAAAAGGTGACAGACAGACAGAGTGACGCATTAGTTACTAGGTTAATTTATTCGTATAGACAGTGTTAGTAATATAAATTAGTCGATATTTACTCATTAATAATTCGCATAGGTAACGTGTGTTTAGACTAAACATGAGTAGGTTATGTATCTACATAATATTATGCGGCTTTGTGTAGATAATAATGTATTACTTTACACTGCGAATAATGGTAGTCTAATAAATACAAACGTAAATTGCAATTTGTGATCTTTACTACTTAATGTTACAAATGGCTCCATCTCTGATTGAAAATTAACAAGGGTAGGTACAGATTGTAATATCGACACTGGAAATTTGAAATGCCATAAAGTACAATACAGTTGCAGCCGTATTTCTAACTTTCGGCGCTTAGCTGAACGTCGCGAATCCAACAGAGTGCTCAGTGTCCTTTACAGCACTTATCCACAGTTGATATCATTCATGTAAAAGTAACATTAAAAAGAACCTAAAATTATTTGGACTGCTACTGCGAAGTGGTGTTAGACAGTAGTTATGTGCATGTAGAAGCCATATTTTCACCCACATCGTATTCAATCTTTTAACGCGTAAGTACAAATGCCCCTACAGATTCCCAGTAAAAATAAATGAATAAAAACATCACTAATACGTCCGGCAGCGCCCTACACATTGACCACTGGACTGTCCCGGCGACTATATTTCATCTTTTCAGCGTTTATCGCACTCCACGCGCGAGAAAGCGCGGACAATTGAGTAACTCTGGTACATACACAAATAAAAGTGTTTAGAAGGGTGCCGAGGGTGATGTAGTTGATAAGATACCCGGGAAAATATATTTTATTTTGTTAAAAAAAGATTTGCTAACGTGATGTTGCGTGAGTTTTGGTGTCCAAGGATATAAAGTATCAATACATACATATATAAAATAAATAAAATTGAAGCGTTTGTCTGTCGGTCTGTCTGTCTGTTTGTTCCGGCTAATCTCCGAAACGGCTCGACCGATTTTGACGGGACTTTTTCTGTCAGATAGCTAATATTATAAGGAGTAACTAAGAGTATTTTTATTTTATAGTAAGAATTAGGGTTCCGTGCAAAAAAATTAAAAGCTTTGAAATTGGTAACTAAATCCAACAAAAAAGTAATATTTTTATAATAACTTCATTTTTTTAATTGTGCATGCTAGTTTCTGCGAATTGTGTGAGCAAATGTAATAAAACTCGACCATCTATAATGTACTACAATTGTAGCAAATAAATTTCATTTCATTTCAAACCGAAAATTACAAAAAAAAAGATTACATAAAGATGTAATCTTTTATTTTGTAAAAAAATAAAATAATTATAATTTTTATTCACTGGTCTTGTTGTCCTTCTTCAATTAAATGATAGCTAACTCTCTCTATTGAGCCTATGATAATAGTGAATCCTATTGTCTTGCTAAAATTGATAATTTTCTTCTAATAACTAGAAAAAATTCAAGCAACAATAAACCTTTATCAACATGACAAAACCAGCCATTAAAACTTCAATGTTATAAAGAAAAACCTTTATGGAACCGTTTTCCTCACGAGTTCGCGACACATGTCATCATGACTTCAAAGGAAACGAAGGTAATTCCGTCCGGAAACATTTACAAAGGACATTTTGGTTATTACTTAATTCGTGTACCTTCTGAAACGTAAACGTATACGTAAACGTATACATACAAACCTACAACATGTGATGTTTCCTCGGTTTTCTACATAGTTACCTTCCGCGTGCGGCACTCAATGATATACATGAATGGAGTGTCCGGCGTAGGTCTTTTCATCGTTTATCGTATAGCACGGCTGAGGGAGCGAGCACAATCGACGGGCCTGAATACCTCGCCAGGTAAATGTCGAGCTTTTGTAAATACGCGCCCGCTCCTGAACTAAATTCTTTATCTTAACAACTATCTATCTACGCCCGCGTAGGCTTATATTACGCTATGATAGCCTAAATAGCACCTAAAATTAAATTGAACCCATTCAGAATTCTCTTAGAGCAAAGATTATCGTTAAAGATAAAGGGCAGGTCTGTATCGAGGCCCATAAAAGGCCTAATGTAATGTGGGCCGTGGGAGCTGGCGATACACAATATTTCTGTAAATAACAACCAGTTATTTTAAGGGCGAGATATTGTTCGCTATAAAAAATAAGTTGCGAGAGAAAATATCCAATATCAATCAAAATGTTACTCGAGCTTACAACGCGATACGATTTCTAGATAGAGAGTTCTTCATTTTTATTCCGTAATATTTTAAGGAATGCCATATGGAGCCGAGGTGAAATAGGTCACCTAAATTCTGAAGTTTCATGAGACACCGTGTAGTTTCATCATTCTCCTGCCAATATCCCAACTTAGTTGGGGTCGGTGCAGCATGTCTTCTTCTTCCATACTTCTTTATTACTCTTCATCTCAGCAGTCAACTCCTCTCTAGCCATATCATCCTTCACACATTCCATTCAACGTTTCTTTGGTCTTCCGCTACTCTTATAGCCATCTACATTCATACTCAACATTTTCCTCACTACATTTTCCTCATTCCTCCGATGTCCATACCACGATAACGGATTACCACACAACTTTTCAGTCAACCGTGTAGTTTGTGTACGATAAATTATTTTGAACTTTTTCACCGTAATTTTAATTTAATTCAACATGGTCTTGCTACGCAAATAATTAAAACCACAATGTTATAGTGTAGAGGTCCTTGCTTTTAGGTTTTAACTCCAGGTCGGGTAATGTAATTCGGGTTACCCGTACGGAAATTTTCATTCAAATTATACCCTGGGTAGATCTGTGCCTACACAATATTAGCTATGTAAAAGTTTAGTTTATTAGTTTTAGTATACAAAATTAAATTGTTTACGTTATATTAAAATAAATGGATATCGGAAGACCTTTCTTCCTAGCTTTGATGGCCGAAAAAAGAGCATTGAAATAAAATTTTAACCCTACAACTCTCAGCTCTAAAATCTTCGGAATAAAATTCATACGTAGTAGGTAAGTGACCAACGGCGGCTAACAGCTCTTGAGTACATTTTTAGCAGGTGGCTTGGCCGCATCGATATGCTAATGCCTCCGTTGCGGCATGACGTAACATGATATTCGTTCTACCTGCGACGGGCAATTTGCAAGCGAAATGCCGAGGAGCGCACTCTATAGAGTTTTATCTACTCTTTAGTATGCTGGTGTCTGCTTTCGAATATTAGTGTTACGACTATGGTGGTATAAACCGAGTGTAGTGTTATTTAATATCTTGTTCACGAAGATTCCACCAAGATAGAACTATCTAAGGCGCCTTGAAAGCTGAGTATGACTCAGAGTAAAGATAAAGCTTGGATATTTTGAATTACTGTTTAAGTTATTAATTTAAGACCCAGCTGTGAATAGCGAAGGCTGTCTTGAATATTTTAAGTTGTGTAAATAATGTACTTAATATTCAAAATTAAGACAAGCAATAAAACCAGACTCAGCGCTATGTGCCTGGACTAACTAGACGAACTTGCGTCAAAACAAAAATAATAAAAAGTGGAAACCCTTATCTCAAAATAAACGTGACTAGAATTTTAATTGTTTGGTTGCTTCAAGAAAATGGACAAAAAATCACCACTGTTCTTATATTCAGGGAAAATGTAGGCACACATAGAGCCCCACGTTTATACGGCAAGGCGGGGCAGTAGTAAATCATTTTAATAATTGATCCCGCTTGAAATATTCATGAAGTTCCAACTGAAGGTGTACCAAGAGGAAAACGGATGAAAAATGTTTCGGCCCACGCTAATATTTCACAACAACTGACCGTTTTTCTAGCGGAGTGCGGATCCCAGAAACAATGTTTTATCTCGTTATGCACAGATGTGGGATGTGTTCTACTTACATAAATATGTGTTACTTTAATTGAACTCAACTTTATTCGTCCCCTTGACAAATATTTATCTTGTAAGTTTTTTTTTAAATACGAATAAAGATATCAGTCGACAACGATTCCGGAGTTTTAATTGAGATGACTGCTCAGTTTAGGGTTATTCCGAACTAATGGTATAATTTACTACACATTATACTGATGATGATGGCAATGATATTGATAGATACACGACAAACGTTAGTACTGAATACGGCAATCACTAATAACCCAAACTTCATAACGGAAATGGAAGCAAAAAACGGAAAGGGCCCATCGAGTCCCATTTCCCGCGTCACCAAATGGAACTTCCCAATCCGAGTTGACATAGATATCTCCCCATCCATTTTCAAATTCTCAAGTTGCAATAAAACAGGAAGTGGGTTCAAAAACAACGTCTCCGTTTCAGTCTCTAAGGAAATTCGGTAAGGAAATTCTGATGGCGGCTAGGGTCGGCACAGCGCACGTGTCTCTGAATAAAATGCTGAAACATTAAGTCAGGTCACTGGGGCATAAACCTACTTAGAGCCACGCCGAAGTGCTTCAGCGATAGCCTCGCTTGATTGCGTTTTGACCCTCTCTGATCGACTTAAGTGACGCGGAAGGCGTCAAAGATCAACACCGTCAATACTTAACTATCAACCCTGAAACATGGGTAACTTATGCTTCTTCTTTTTCGTTTTCCCAGAGCCAAAAATAGAAAAAGATTTATCTTTGTTTGTTTTTTATTTACATACTAGCTGGGCCCCGCGACCTTCGTCCGCGTGGCTTACCCTATTTGAATCGGATTTTGTTAGCAATTTCAAGGGTTTTCATTATTTTTACACGAAACTCTTCTTTTTTTTAAATAAAAGCCTAAGTTACTCCTTCTAACGTCAGCTATCAAAGCCATGTCCTGTCAAAACCGGTCCAGCCGTTTCGGAGATCAGTCGAAAAAAACAGACAGACAGTCAAAAATGTAGTACCGCGTTCATATGCATTCAGTAAAAAGGTGTTATTTTGAAATTACAAATAGACCCTTCTGTTTTATTTATTTGTCATAATACCACGTCACACAGTAATGTCGGTAATCCTGTTTGGTACACAAAGCTTAGGTAAAGTCTATTATGTTGGCAACACTATAATGAACCTGAATTAATACCCATCGCTTCAGGCGGAACTCGCGTTGTCTGTAATACCTAGCCTATCCGTGTTCATGTTAGATCCCTGCATAGACTTCATTAATCTCGGTTTAAATCATTAAGCTGACTTCTAATGATGTACAAATAGGTTACAGTTGGGGATATTCCCGGATAAGACATCAGTCTGATTGCGACGTTGTTGTGTTGATTTCAGTTCATGACCTAGATATTTGCCCTAGCTCATGTATATTTGAGATAAGAAAGCTTCTGGGAAATATAGAAGAAAAAATCATATGTTTTTGGGGGTTTTTATAAACAAAGGTACGTCAACCCCATTGTATCTTAAGACTTTTGAAGTTAAAATCTTAAAAATTATAATCTTTAAAATCAGAAAGTTCAATACAACACGAAGCAATCCGTCATTGTTTTATTTTTAATTTGTTTATTTTTAAAATCAATATTCAATTTAAATAGACGATAGAAGCACCAGGTTTTATTTCCTGCATTTCCTAGCATCAAGAAGGAAATAAATTCACGTCTGAAAATGACGTGAATGAATAATTAATTTACGATTTGAATAACAATGGGCAAATTGCTTGCCTACGTGATAGAGAGGGATGGAGCTACTGAGAGGGTTCCCATCCTCCAAGCAAACTGCATAAGTCAGACTGTTTGAGTAGCCTTCATTTAAATTTTCTAATAGACACCTTGGCACCTACTCAAAAATACTTCAACATGGGTACACAAAATACTTATTTCACCTTATGCTGTAAGATTTTTCTCCCAAATGAGACTCAATCATAACTAATTAAATGTATCGGATATGTCAGGATTTATTCCGTTAGGCTCGTACATCATGTAGGCAGATGATGGGTTACGTGCTTTGAAAACACACTGGGTGCGATACACTGTTTCTAGCAAAACTAAAGAATTACTTGAGATTACAACTTAACACAATAACACGGGGCACAACTAATCGGGTTCAGTTCCAAGACGTCTCAACTCCACCGCGATAAGACATTGACTGTCGCCCTCGCCTCGAGCTGAACTTCAGGGCTCTGTAGAAGCACGCTGTGGTGTGGGTAAACTTGTAAGTAGGTCGCGTGATGTCCCCACCGGCGTACTTGCGGTTTACATAATGACTAGTTCACGGTGATTAACTTGTCAATGGGGCCTCTAAATAAAAAGCGAAAAACCAACAGTAGTTTTAATCTTCCTTAGAAAAGCTCATGACTTCTTTGCCCAATTCCTACTATTTAGTTTTTTCTCTACAATCCAATGTAGTTCTAAAACGGAATATTCCAAGAAAAAAAAAATCTTTATTTACGTTAACCGTTTACAAGAACATAAAAAGCAATCAAGATTCTTTTAAAGTAGGTTAGCAGTTCTAAAACAGTTTTTCCTGCCATGTAAAGTAATCTAGAAACAAAAAGGAAAAAAATATAGCGAATCAGCTGCCTATCTTCGCGTGCAAGTTGGAAGCAATGGAAGAAAATGTATTACTGCAGTGGTCGTGGACGGCCTGACGAGCCGTCACTATACCGTCTTTGAGCCTAGAGCATTGTGAATAGATATATAGTTTAAAGGCCGAACAATCGTGCCTCGTTTGGCCTAGTTATGGAATTTGACGGATTTTGGTTTGGGATAGTAGGTAAGGCCATTTTCGTTTTGAAAACACAAATGTTAAGGGTTAATCTCAAAAACGTTTTGGACTTCACGCCTATATTCTCCGCAGGGTTAGGCAGACATGTGCCTTTGTATACCCAGATTTCACCAGGCATGTTCAAGTCCCATATAATTAGCAACTAGCCTATTGTCATCAACAGGGCGCAAATCCAGACTCTTCTGCTGAAAAAATCCTAATGGAAAATAATTTGCTTAACTTCGGCGGACTTTAAACGACCACTACACGAACGAGGCAGGCCAGAAACATCTAATATGTTAGTGAAAAAAGATTTACTTGATTAGCCTTTTAATGTACCCAAATATAAGCCCTAAAACATGAACACGTATCAATAAAAGGCTTTATTATTGCAATACGATAGAGCATTAAATATGAAACGCTCACGCAATATGTAAAGGCGCAGGTGTCACCGGCGCCCGTGTTGTGTTTGTACTGCTAATGGCGACCGCACTCGCTAGGAAATGAGCGATCCCTACGTAAGGCGCGTTTAACTTGAATATTGTATTAGTGCCACGTTTTAGTACAAGGTTTTATTTTATTTTTATCTCGCTGATGCTGAATGGATGGGTTGTGAGCACACTTGGAAATTCAAGGGTTGGGACTAAATGACCTTCAGCAAGTGTATGGAAACGCATCGGAATATTATATCAGTTAGTAAAACCAGTACAGTCAGTGCCATGCATTACGCGACATATATTCTCACAAGACACAACATCTCACAAGGGAAGAATACATACGCTCAGAATAATAGAAGCAGACAAAATGGTACAATAATAGTAACCAAATTATTCCTGGAAAGTAAAAGATAATAGTTAAGAATTTACTTTTAATATAGGTTGTTAAATAATTACTGCTATCGCCAGTAAATACCATGTTTGGTATTTCCTGACGGTAGATGTATTTTTTTTATCCTACGCAGTCAGACAATATTAATCAACTGTTTTCTTATTATCATTTTTAACGAGAGTTTTTTTTAAGGTTAAAATAGTGAGGAAATTAAAATGTCTCCTGCGTCGATTATACTAGGCCCGCTGAAACAATTACAATTTATTCACATAAATATTAGAAAACCATTCCAGTAACTCGCCCAATCCAAACGCAGCTCAAGCGCCATCACAATGGCTCCAGCCGTTTCGTTGACAAAGTTTACAAAGCTTTGTTCAGTACCTCCCTACGTAATAAGTATATAGCTGATATTTGACATGTCACCGCTAATGGAAGAAAGTATATTTAGGCTTACTTGACATCATGACCCAATTCGCTTTTGATAACAAACGCGTGTAATCACTACGTTTGTAGTAGAAGATTGATGTCGTAGGTGTAAGTAATACCTGTCCACAAACAACATTTCATTATAGGAAAGTGTTTTTAAGTAAAGTAAACATTTCATTTTTTGTAGAATAAATAAACATAAAGGTGAATTATCTACTCCTAGCTTATGCACGTGGCTTCGCCCGCGTGAAGTTCGGTAACTGTCCCGCGGAATCATACTATTGGGATAAAAAGTATCAGTAATTTTTGCGTGAAAGAGTAACAAACAGCCATCCATCCATCCTCACAAACTTTCGCTTTTATAATATTAGTAAGAAGTAAGATTCAATCAAAGATTATGGATAAGACGGCTTGAATACTTATAGTCTTAGACCGTTAGTGTACTTTATAAAAGCATCTTAGAATTCTCTGATGTAGGTATGCTATGTTAAAATTCACCAAAAAAAGCTGGTGAATGACATTAATTTATATTTTGACGATTTCGGCCATTCACTTGTGAAATTATGCTGTAAAATCACGTTCATTCAACAGTAAATCATAACCAATTATTTAAAAAAATAATAATTACACGCAAAACGTAGTAATTCCATAATATATTTATCACAATTGTTAATAGTCAAAGTTGTTGTTAGGTTCGTTGTCAGAAAATCACCTTTTTTATGATCATTACAATAATCACGTTCACACGTATCTATGCCATGATCTAAACCTTCATGAAGGGCATTGACACTATTTACGAGAAAAAACACTACCTTATATAGAACGTGTTCTGTAGTGAATTTATAGGTCACATTTACCAAAGAAGGCTGCCAATTTCTATTGACGTCTAAAAACCTGTTTTTTTTTTAAGAAAATAATATTGGAATTGAAGAAAGAAGGAACATGGATGGCTTTTAGTCAGTACAAGTCTGACACTCCCTTCCACTCCGCCCAGAGTGGGGGGGGTCATTTGATAATTTCTCATCCGAAAAAAAAAAAAAAGGCACGTGAAGCACGTGTAGCATACTCAGTCTATAACGTCCCCACCGCTGGGCACAGGCCTCCCCTCTATGAGAGGGGTGCGGGTTGGTCAAGTCAACTGTACCAAAGAACGAAAAACGAAAAATATTCCATTCCCATCGTCAACAAAATACATAAACTTTAACACTCCCTTAAATTCTATCGTCGAAAAAGTCCCGAAACTCTATAAACTTGAGTTATGACTGCTTGGAGGATTTACGCCGAAGAGATTGACTTTATTCGTTAGCCCATTCCAGTAAGAGCGGCTATTAAAGAGGTATTCTACACAAAATTGTGTTATCAGCGCGGGGAGGGGGAGATAAGGCGCGGAAATAGACTCGTCCACTTATCGCACGCCACCCTACTGAGACCGAATTAATCCTGCCATTATGTCATAAAAACCGTAATTAGGAATTTTATATGGGAATAAGGAAGTCACCTAAAAAGATAATTCTCTAATACGTCTTTCAAACCTACATGTGAAAAATTACACCAAGGAAAAGTTGTTATAGTATGACCACCTTAAGTGTGCAGTTCAAGGTGGCGTTGCTTGTCAAGAAAATTTGCATCGATATGTCAAACTTAGTACATTTATTTTAGTTCTGTGCATTTCCGCCTGCACTGATAAGTTGGTTGAAGTGTACTAAAACGGTTCTAGTACATCTACTCCCTATAATAATAATAATAATAATTCAAATTTAATTTGTGGCTCGAGTGTCAAATCGAAGTGACATATATTTTTTCTATCCGATTTTAATTTAATATTTTTTAGCAAATTACCACACAAAAACTAATTTAAACAAATTTACAAGCATAAATAATGAAAAAGAAAAAAAAAACTGTTACCGAATAACTGAAATGGAGTCAATAAGAAAATGGAAAATACAAAATAATGTCTGAAAAATAATCGAAAAAAATGTCACCGATGCTCACAAGATACCGAGCCAAACAACATCAAGAGGCACACCCACCATCTCCGGGCTCGTCGCTCAGCTCCGCCTCGCAGCCGCCGGGACGCACCACATCCGTGAGCACCGTGTCGCCGGTTGCTGCAGTTGCGTCGAGCTCGAGCGACGAGTTTTTCTCCCCGCCGTCGACACCACCACCACCACCACGACGACGAGGAAGAGGACGGACACCAGCGGGCTTGGGACCCCGAGGCCAACCGGCCCCGAACAGGGTCCCCGCTGCTGGTGGAAATGTGTCGCGCATGCGATGGACTCCGTCCATTAATGAACAAGTCATGCGCGCATATTATGGGGCTACTGAGGGGGGAAGCAACTTGACTGCGTACCGTGGTCGGATGCTCTCTCTGTTTCAGGTGCTTGAGCCAGGTGTCAGCGTGTCGGCGCAACGACTGTCGGATCAGGTGCGGGTCATCCAGCGTAACCATATGTTGGATGACACCGTACTTGATCGACTACGCTCCGAATCACGGAGTAACCTAGTTACGCCTGCTTCACCAATGATCGCGGTGCAGCAACAAAATGTTACCAGTGCTTCGCCGCGGTCGGACCACGATGGTGAAGGGGATGATGACGAAGTTATATCCGTGAGTACCCAGTGCAACGTACAATTGAGGAGTGCTTTGGAGGGTGCATTCCGGGAGTACCGTTCCACACGGCCTGAACTTAGGCCACGTCTACCTCGTTTGCCTATGCACAAGAAAAACAAGGCACTGGTGTGTGCTCTAGATTCGCAGCTGTCAAATTGCTTTGACAGCAGCAAAGACCTCGCCGATACCCACTCAATATTGTACTGTGGAGCTGTAGCGGCATGTCGTGTAGCTCACGTCAAATTTCCTAACAACGACAGAATTACGCGACCAAAATTAGCTGTTCCAGCTTGGCAGTGCAGGATTGAGCGGCGTATCGGTGAGGCTAGAGCACTCATCGGCAAGTTAATCTGCTTCAGGGAGGGCAATACTCGACCTAGAGTGATGCGCTTTGTGAGGCGGGCGTTCTTGGGAACTGATGTTAGTTTTCGAGACTACTTGGCCCGCGTCACAGAGCGTATCGACTTCCTGAAGCAGAAGATCTGTGCATGGGCAAGCCGTATTCGTCGGTACAAGAGGCGAGTGGAGCGATACACTCAGAATCGCACATTCCAGAGCGATGAAAGGTGGGTATATAGGGCTTGGGAACGACCGGACCAAGGTGTGACTGACACGCATCTACCGGATGATGACGCCATGAGTTCGTTCTGGCGCAGCATCTGGTCCGTGCCTGTCAGTCACACTGAGGGTGATTGGACCCGGGAGGTTGAACGAGCGTGTGATCCAATACCTGAAATGGGGGCAATCACCATCAGCCCCCAAGACGTAGCTCGTGCAGTCCATCCGTTGCCTAACTGGAAATCTCCAGGGCCGGATGGACTGCACAACTTTTGGATCAAATGGTTTCAGAGATCGCACGTTCGCTTGGCATCCCAGTTTCAATCAGCTTTAGAGTCAGGGTCGCTGCCCCAGTTCTTGACGACAGGAATTACCCACCTGCTCCATAAATCAGGTGGTACTGCGGAACCCAAAAATTATAGACCAATTACTTGTTTACCAACGGTCTATAAAGTTCTTACATCCATTTTGAGAGCTAAGATCAACCATCATATTGATAGTAATTCTATCATGTCTGCTTCTCAGAATGGATGTAGGAACGGGTCCCGCGGCACTAAGGAGCTGCTCCTCATTGATATGGCCATTAGTCAACAGGTTCGCCGTTCCCGAAAGGATCTGTCGACATGTTGGATAGACTATAAGAAGGCCTATGACTCGGTGCCACATACATGGCTCATGAGGGTGCTAGAGTTGTATAAAGTTGATGCAACTCTTCGCACCTTCCTGATGTCATGTATGGGGCAATGGAGGACAGTCCTTCG
Organism: Noctua comes; assembly: GCA_963082995.1. Lineage (NCBI taxonomy): Eukaryota > Metazoa > Arthropoda > Insecta > Lepidoptera > Noctuidae > Noctua > Noctua comes. Next base: position 9,551,896 of record OY720279.1, on the reverse strand, counting down.
CTATCCAGGATGTCGGCAAATCCAGAGGAATAGCGAGCCGATAAGGATAGAGCGAGGTATATTTCAGGGCGATAGTTTGAGTCCACTTTGGTTCTGCTTAGCCTTGAATCCTCTTAGCACACTGCTGGAGGATTCAGGTCTAGGCTATCGGTTGAGGAGAGGTGGTCAAGTTATATCTCACCTCCTTTACATGGATGACCTGAAACTCTTTGCCCCCAACGATTTACAACTGATGGAGCTACTGAAGGTAACTGAAACTTTCAGTAGCGCCATCAGGATGGAATTTGGTGTGGACAAATGTGCGGTCATGCATGTAAAGCGAGGGGAGATTGTGGAATCCGTGGGAACCCAGCTCTCGGATTCCATAGATCTTAGATCCCTCTCAGCAACCGAAACCTATAAGTATTTGGGTATGTCGGAAGCGCTGGGCATCAATGTTGCTGCCATGAAGCAATCGTTGAAGGAGCGTTTCTTTGGCCGCCTGAAAAAAGTATTTAATAGTCTTTTATCAGGCGGAAATAAGGTACGTTCCTTCAACGGTTGGGTCATGCCGGTTTTGATGTACTCTTTCGGCATACTGAAATGGACTCAAACAGAACTAGACGCCCTGGATAGGAGGGTCCGTACATTGTTGACGGCATATCGTATGCATCACCCGCGTTCTTCAGTTATGAGATTGTATATCCCGCGGAAGTGTGGGGGTCGAGGCTTTTTAAATACTAAGACTCTCCACAATCGCGAGATATGCAGTCTCAGGGAATATTTCCTTGAAGCCGACGTGGGGATGCATCGAGATGTGGTCGCAGTGGACAAGGGTCTCACCCCGCTCTCTCTGGCTAACGAGAACTGGCGCAAACCTAGAGTATTAGACACGAATGATCGCAAGGAGGTATGGCAGGGCAAGGAGCTTCACGGACGCTATTACCGGGCCTTACATGGGCCCGATGTAGACTTCTTAGCGTCCGTATCTTGGCTGCGCTTCGGTGACCTATTCGGGGAAACCGAAGGTTTTGTCTGTGCAATAATGGACGAAGTTATGATGACGAATAACTACCGGAAATACATTGTGAAGGATGGCACGGTTGACATATGTCGGGCATGCCACCGTCCGGGTGAATCGATCCGACACATTATTTCTGGATGTTCTCGTCTGGCTAACGGAGAGTACTTGCATAGACACAACCTCGTTGCCAGGATTATCCACCAGCAACTTGCTTTAAAGTACAATCTTGTGGAATCAGAAGTACCATACTATAAGTATGCGCCCGACCCAGTTCTCGATGATAGTAATATCACGTTGTATTGGGATCGATCTATCGTCACTGACAGGACTATTGTTGCCAATAAGCCTGACATAGTGGTGATAGATCGATTGGAGCGTCGCGCAATGATTGTTGATATAACGGTTCCGCATGACGAGAATCTCGTGAAAGCAGAGAAAGATAAACAATTCAAATATCTTGATCTGGCTCGCGAGGTTGTCGACATGTGGGATGTAAGTACAGCAGTCATTGTGCCGATAGTCGTGTCGGCCAATGGCTTAATAGCCAATAGCCTCGAGCAACATCTGAGGAGGCTCTCGCTTGGCAGCTGGATCAAGGGCTTGATTCAGAAAGCAGTACTTCTGGACACGGCGCGTATCGTTAGGAGGTTCCTCTCTCAAGAGCCCTGACCACTGGTAGATCGGACCCTGTTCCCGATGCCGGTGGGCTACTATTTTTAATATTTTTAAATGTTTTTTTTTTATTTTTTATATATTTGTATAGAAATATTTAAAAATATTTAAAATATGTATAGAAAAGAAATAAAGGAAATAATAATAATTCATTTATTTATCAAGTAACAAGGACTCATTAATACACAAAAAATAAATATATAGCACAAATTAAATACAGAACACACTGAATACATTAAACATTACATTACAATAGGAACAACACAAAACAATAACCACACAAAACATTTTCAAACTGGCAGCCGACGACTGTAGGTGACGTGCAAGTCACTGCAACGTCTGATGTATGGACAGTCGAGCCTGTCGGCTATCATCACCAGCACGCTAACAAGCAACAACAACAACAATAACAACAACAATATGTTTTCAAGTTGTTGTTTTAATCCTAAACCTAACTAATCCTTACTTCCTTATCCTTACTTCCTTACTAATATTATAAATGTGAAAGTAAGTTTGTTTGTTACCTTTTCACGCCTAAATCACTGAACCGATCATCCTGAAATTTTGCATTTACGTTATCAGGTGTACAGAAACGGACATAGGGTACCTTTCATTCCGAAAAAAAGTACTGTTCCCGAGGAAAACAACAACAACGTTCTTATGCTCATAGATGGCGCCACGTGTCTTTCGAATCATGATTGAATTGCAAACAGAGTACAAACCGAATTGATTGTCAAATTCTAAATTAACGCGAGCGAAGCCGCGGGCAAAAGCTAGTTAGATATAAACTGAAAATAGAAAACATCAAGCGATGATCGGTTTCCGTACATAGAAACGGTTTACTTTAGGATCGCGAACGCGGTTTAACACAAAGTTAATAAGTCGACTGGTTTCTAGTTGTAGGCTTCCAAAACCACCTTTTTGCGACTTACGTTTCGTAAATATACTACGTGAATAAAACCCAATAGGTTATAATATTTCCTGCATTTAACTACGCATACATTAAAAATGGTATACACGAGTTGTGGAAAGTTAGCCCTTCTATCACTTTTATAACTAGCTAATATACTCAATACTCAATTCTTTATTGTTACCAGTTGGTGATTGTTACCAGCTTGGCGATAGGAACAAGATGTAATAGTGGTATTTTTTTTCTAAGGCATCAGTTACACACGGAAAATTATATTAAAACAACCAGCCATGAAATATTCTCAAATAGTTCGTGGCACAACGAGAGAAGAAGATTTACATCTTACGTCTCAAAAGCTGCCTTATATAATCTGTGGAAAAATATCTCGCTCACCAAACGTGACGCCCCAGTTCAATAGTGTTCAAACCTTTAAAACGCGTGCTATTATCCTCGGCAACGTTTCGCAGATAGTCAGGGAGCGGCACTAAATTACGTAAATCCCGATCCCGTATACAGAGCAAGTAAACCGACGAAGTGACACGGAATTGAGCACGCACTATATCAAAGTAAAGTACACTATTTTTATATGTAAATTCTATAAAAAGGGATTCGACGAACGTAAAAACTTGGTGTTGGAAGGCGCGATAGCCGGATCCGGAGAGCAATCATAGTAGGCCCTTGCGCAGTAAATCATGCAATAAATTATCGAGCATGAAATATTCAAAACGCCTCAACATACGCCAGGGTGTGAAGAACAATGGGAAAATTTTGCTTACCGCGTTCCCTAGGGATGGAATAAAACCAGTTACTATGGTAGCAGTTAATGCAAATTTATGTTTTAAGCCTTATGGAAACTATTGGATTACGGAAACCTTGCTGTTTAAATTACAGATACGTAGCAGAAGCAATGTTATTTTACTTTTGTTTCACTAAAGTATTGGTATCGTCGTTTTAGTGAAATCCCTTTTGCTGAAGTATACCGACCATTTAACGGGTTGGGGAGCCCTATCCTATTTTCTGTGGATATCCGGCCCTGGAATGTGTGAATATGCCTGTAATTTTACCCTTTCCTTAACATAAACATAGCATAGTTGCTTGGCGATAGGAACAAGATGTAATAGTGGTATTTTCTTCTCTAAGGCATCAGTTACACACGGAAAATTATATTAAAACAACTAGAAAAGATAGGTGCAAAATATAGGGTTGTAACCCTTTATTGTGTAACTATCCTAAATAGCACTCATGGCCTCACTGGCAGTCAAAATTTTACTATTAATATAGTAAAATTATTAAATACCTCTTGCATTACTACAGCTAAACTAGAACATTCGAAATGATAACGTATTTCGCGCCACAATTCGCACTAATAAAAAAAATAAAAATAAAAAAATCATTTAATTCAGATAACATGATCCATACAGTGAAATTAAAAAAATAAAATAAATTATCACAAATATAAAAAATTCAAAAATAAAGTACCATCAATTATTAAAATCAAGATAAAATTTTAAATTCATTCAAAATTAAAATAAGATAAATAAAACCATCAATTTAAAATATGATTAAATAAAAATTAATACATTCTAAGTACAATAAGATAAAAAAAAATTAAAAAAAAAACTAACTACCTAATAAAATTAAGCGTACTATAGTGTCTGACACCGCAGTAGGGCTTCAGCACAGCCCTGTTCGCGTGCAGTTTCGATGGCAGTCCTCCAGCCGCGTTAATTCTCAGTTATTCGATGATCGCCCCACTGAACACACTGAACTTTAATTAACTATTACGTTCAGCATTTCCAATTTTAAAGTCAACTCGTATCTTTAAAAATATCATTTTTAAAGCCAATATGTTTCCGTTTTCACACTTCTGAATGGGAATAGTTTTGAAAGGGGTCTTTGGGGAGTGTGTCAGTGGTTGTTAGTTGTATTTATGAAGGTAATTTTTGTATGTTTAAATTCAACACGATACTTATGTCGCGACCAGCGTGCGTGTTTGACCAGATGTATGAACGTGAACGAGGCAAAAGGAGCATGTAAGGATCATAGCATGTGGAGTTCTGGAGTTTCTGTCTACCCCCAGGGCAAAAAGGCGTGAGTTTAATGTTTCTTACACTCACAATTCTTTAAGAGAAAAGAAGTACTGTTTTAAGCTTTCACGGTTTACAACTAAACTTTAAAGCGCTCAAAATAATGAACAATCACGGAAGATATCCCGTAAGTGACAGTATAAGTTTAGAAAAGAAGTATTTTGAAACCTCTTGAATTTTATTGCTTCTGCTTAGTTCAGTTTTAAGATCTTGTTAAACATATGTGATAAGCAATAAAGAATTAATTTAAATTGAGTTTTTAATAAAGTGACAAATATCTGTGACTGCAGACTATATAAAATATTATCTAAAATCATAAAAGGATATCCTCCTACCTTTTTTTGTGTTCGACAAATCTAATGCACTTATTCCGACTATGCTAAATAGAAACAGCCTTTAAAAGAATAATAATCCAAAGTCAGAAATACAATATCCACAAAAGTCAGCAAGTAAAGTTATACATAGCTCGGGGCCACAAAACTATCTCATGCAAGTTTTAAACCAGCCCGACATGAAATCGCCTTTAACATTTATCATAATTATATTAATACCCGTAGTTTTCGATTCTTACTGAAATAGATGCCGAACTGCATCTGGACTATCCGAAATACTGGCACACTATCCGCCAATTAATCTACAGGACTAGTCGTTTTTGCAGTTTGTGAAATAAGTGATGAAATACTGATCATCATATTCCTGTCTTAAACTACAGTGTGCTATAAACAAACAGGGTGTGACAAAACCCTTAACGAAGCCGTCAACCAAGCATTCTGTGCATCAAACTAAGTAAGTTTACGCAAAAAATATTGCTGGGAAATTACTTTTTTTTTGGGGTGAAAAGTCACGTTTTACGGTAGTACTCAATGTAACGCACTCAAAACATTGTGATGATGGATGAATTGAATAGTACGAGGATCGTGGAGGTGTTTAAAATAAAAATCTTATATTAAAAACAAGTATTTAAAAAGAAAAACTTGTTAAAAGTTGAAACTTTGACCCCCAATATATCCGTAACTAGAAGGTTCCCAGGTATGGTCTAGAACAAAAAAATTACGGGGAAAACAAGTGCCTTTCGGCTTCGTTAAGGGTCTTGTTACACCCTTTATAAGTACTTCACTAATTAACATTACATCTTTGAAACTATGGTGTATAAAAATATGTCGGATTTGTCAGGATTTTTCCGTTAGGCTCGTACATCATGTGGGCAGACCATGGGTTTCCTGCAATGAAAATACACTAGGTGCGATACACTGTTTATAATAAACTAACAAATTACTTGACATTACAATTTAACACAATTACACGGGGCACAATGAATCGGGTACAGTTATAAGACGTCTCAACTCCTTCGCGATCAGACCTTCAATGTCCTCCTCGCCTCCGAGCTGTAACATCAGGGCTCTGTAGAAGCCACGCTGTGGTGGGGGTAGACTTGTAAGTAGGTCGCGTGACATCACCACCAGCGGACTTGCGATTCATTTTATGTCCGTACTAATGACCCGTTCCGACAAATATATAAAAAATAAAACCTTACAGTTTACCATTCATATTTTTATTGTATTTGAAAAACCAAAAATGCGGATTTTATATTTTAAAGTTCACTTCTTCATGATAAATTGCTAAGTAAACTGACTATCAACCTTCATTGCCCGTATATTGAAATCGCAGCAGTAATTTATTGCCACTGCTTTAACGTAAAAAATTGGCATGATCGAATGAGTCAGGGAAATTCATTGTTTATCAAATTAAAGTGAAGATTTTCTGAAACTCAATGTTTTATATCTATCTTATATTATTACTTGTATTTGTTACTTTTTCACGTAATCTACTTCAATCAATCTTTTTCAGTAACTACTGACTATTAAATTTGGCACACAGATAGTTTATAAACTGGATTAACATATAGGATATTTTAAATCCCAGTAGTACGATCCCGTCCCCCATAAGCTAGTTCCTACATAAAAATAAAATAATCTATAGGTAAGTATTGAGCAACTAATATCTAAATACCAAAACACCAAAGCTCCTTACAATCAGTAGTTAAAATCCCCAAGTAAAAAATGTAAAAGAGGTTCAGTAATAATTCTCGCAAAATTCTCGTACTAATAGCAGGTTGAGGTTGTTGAGTCGATCACTCGCGTTCCGTACAACGAATAAATTGAATTCTAATTTTCAATTTCAATAACAATGCCGTGCGAAGATTCAAGCGTTAACATAAGCGGCGCTCGAAGAGATTTCTTAAATATATACTCAATACTCAATACTCAATACTTTATTGCATTCCATAATGTATACAAGGCTGGTAGGTAAATTATAGAGAAACAATTATGGACCCTGTCGGGCACAGCAAGTTAGTTTTTTAGAGGAGAGGATGAAGCGCTTTTTGTTTAAAAACATAATAATATTGACATTAAGGAAGTAAATCTTATATTTAGATATTTAAGTAGATATTATTTATGAGTAGATTTATATTAATTTTGTTTATTATTAATATTTCTATATTTATTTATAGATATTTTCTAAATTATATATTAGGTACTTATTTTATATATTTATTTATATATTAGCTGTAATTTATTAATAACTAAATAGTAAGTAATTAAAGATATTGCACGGTAGATAAGGTAAATAGATGTATTAGGTACTACTTGGTTATTCTAATTATCTTCGTTTCTCTAGGAGGAATTTATCTTTGAAGTATTCGTCAATTGTGTAGTAGGTTTTATCTAAGAGAAATCGTTTTAGTTTATTTATAAATATATTGTTTGTTTCGGTGTTTTTTATGTATTCAGGTAATTTATTGTAGATTTTTATTGACGTGACAAACGCACTAGAGGAGTGCATTTTTAATCGTGAAGTTGGCAGGTTGAGTCTATTTCCATGTCTAAGTTTGATTTCTGTTTGTATGTCTTCTCTTTTGCTGTAGAATTGTGGGTACTTCCTTACAAATTTGCAAATTTCAAATATATAGAGACAGGGTAGTGTTAGGATGTTTAGTTCTTTGAAGTGTGGTTTACATGAGTCGGTGTCTTCTATGTTAACCAATGTTCTTAAAAGTTTCTTCTGTATTGTAAATAGCGAAGGTGCGTCTGTACTGTTACCCCATAATATTATTCCGTATTTAAGCCAAGCGAACGCGTACGCATAGTATGTTACTATTGCTGTTTTGAGATCTGTTATATATTGTGTACTAGCGCTGCCCCGGCTACGTTCGGGAGATTTCGACAATTTTAAATAGAGAATGTTCGAAGTAAGAATATGCGTAGGTTCTTTTTTTGAATATAAGGTGCGTCAATGTTGCTTTGTTTTTTTTTTTAAATTGGGCCCTCATTGGGATGTAGTACAGACTTGGTTTTATTGATTTTGAATCATAAAATCACAGTAATGATTTGTACTATATTTTTCTGATTGCATGTCGCTGTGCCCTACTAAACTTAACGCTTTCATAACTTATTATTAATACTACTATGTATGAAAGCATTATTATTAATACTAGAAACGGGATATTTACCATAACAATAAAAAAAATGATACAAAAATGATAGTAAATATCCCGTTTCTAGTATTAATAATAATGCTTTCATACATTTCTCGGAATAAATAGACAAGGCACTTTCAATGCGAAGCATCACAAAGACTATGGGCAAGCGAGAAGTAGTGAAAAGGTGTGAATAATTAATGTTAATTCTATGAAAAAGTTTCTTTGAATCATTTATATTTTCCTGAAATAATAATACGAAAATTGAATCCATTTGAGAAAATAATACAGACATGGATGTATTAAAACATAATCCAATGTAGCGAGTAAGTCAACTAATTACGGAATTAGTTAATGAAGCTTAACATTAACGGATGATTTCCACCAAACGGCTCGCATCGCAGCAGATCGGAACGGATTTTACAATCTTTTAAATTTAATGTCTATATTAAGCCGCGCACAGCAGCTTTACCTCGGGCGTCTACCGCGACACGCAATCATAGCAAAAGTATGCCGCGACGCTCCGATCGGCTCCATTTGCCTGTAGTCGTATCCGATCGGTCGTCAACACGGTAGGAGTCAAACAATTTGACTAGGCGCAGAAACGGATGCGACCCGCGACGGTACGGAGCTGATCGTATGCGTCGACTTCCTGCCGGAGGCGACGACTGTCGCCGCATCCGTTCGTATATTTACCGATCCGATGCGATGTGAGCCGTTTGGTGGAAATCATGCTACGTATATGGATCACCTAATCACTGACATTTTTCGCCTGGAGAAAGACAAAAATTATTCAAAAGTACCTAACACCTGTATTAACTGAAATCAAATACATGCGTTATTTCAAGAGGATAACAAACTAAAATAAAATCGTTCACAGTAGTCTCATAGGTTGCTAACTGGCAAATTGTTAAACAATTTTCTATTTTATTCACAAAAATGTTCAATTTCATATCTGCGAATACCATTCAGTGACGGGTAATCCAACTACACAATTGATAAGCTCGTCCAAAAAAAAAACACAAATACTTTTGCCCGCGTCCTATTATAAGCGATCGTCGTGTGGATATGCGATCGTTGCTTTCATTTTGTTCGGCGAACCCAAATGCAACGTTTTCCGAACAAATCAGTAACAAGTGAAGGCAAATTGGGTATTCGCTACGATCGCTTATATTAGAACACAGCTTTAATCTAAATGAATTACTTTATAAATACTTGTAGCTAGTTTTTTTCTGTCTAGCAAAATAACGATATTTAATGCAAATGTGTGTGCTATGATAATAAAACTTGTGAAACTGAACACGTCTTTTGTTTCTTTCAGTAGGGAATAAGTTACACAGATAAAGATAGAAGTATATTTTCAGATTCTTTAACAGTCTACCTTAAATCAAATTAAATGGAGGTATTTACTAGATTTATTAGAGACGTTAATTACCTAGCTACCTAAAGAAGCTTCTCGAATGTTTCTGTAGAACACTAATTAAACCTACTTTCGGTAAAAGATGATAATTAACAAGAACAAACAAAAGGACCGAAAACTTGAATACATCAAAGTTTTAATAACATTGTTACAACATGTTTTATTACAATACTTCTAGAACAAAACTGGATGGCTTGCGAAGTTTGCAACTTAAAATGTTTCATTAACACAACACTCAACAACTATAACCGCAGATTGTAACAAGAAGCACTTGACAGAGGAATAACTACTAACGACCCTTTATAATAAACAACAGAATCGTACAAACCGAACAGTTTTCATTAAAATTGTTTCTTCTAATTTCCTAAGTTTGTCATTTTCGCGAGTTTTGGGCTGCCATTTAAAGAACATTGGCTTTCGGGGTGTGTAGGCCCGGGGCGAGGGGACGCGCGGGGGCGTGCGGTGGTTCAGCGGGGCAATAAGTGCCCCCTTCTATTTCACCGGCACTTTAACTCGGGTGCACTGATTTGATAACGCCGTTTGTTTCAAGTGCCACTCGCGAATGCCATCATTTTCAAGACCGTTTTTTTTTTGAGAAATTGAAACTGCCAGTGACTTTTTAAATTGAAAGCCTTTTAATTAAGGGCATGAAAAAGCCAACATTTTTCAGGTGTCCTGCAAAATTGTTGACGTTGTAAATTGTATGTATTTGAGGCAATTTAAATTGTGGTTTCTGAGTGAACAACGACCTGAATCAAGTATCTTAGTTAATATGAAACTTTTTAGCTCGAAAGTAGGTCGTATCGTCATGAATAATAATGAATCTGAATAAGTAGTAAGACTTCGCAGGTACAAACACGTGTAAATCTCAACACGTGTTATTTAAACGACCGTGTTTATTCACTTTCACAGAGCATCATGTAACCTTTAAATAATTCTAAAAACCTGAATATAGATTGTGAAAAATATCAGGTACAATATATATATATAAATATATATATAGGTACCTACCTCTTTCTCTCTGTTCCCTACCTATTTCTCCCAAATTACAGGTCTATATTTTATTAACACAAAGTAAATTTCTTTGCGAGCCGGCTTTCAGTAAGTTAAAACTTTATTTACATCAGAAAATACACGCTTTATAAAGTTCTAGATTAACATCCCTCTTGACATCTTTCCATAAGATCAAAAAAAATAAATTCTGGCCCAAATAATAGAAAACAGGATAATTTCAGTGACATCAAAGGGAAAGTGAAAGTTCAAATTAGTTCGAAATTTGAATCATCAAACTTCCTTCAAAGATTTCCAGAATACCTGAAAATAATAAATACATTATTTTTTACCTGTTTACTGAATTATTGAAAACAGAATTTATGATAAGATGTTTTAGAAAAACATCATCGTTCTTCACTTCAGACTTTTCTGAGAAAATGTCTCAAATCGTTTCTAAAAGCTTTTACATTTTAAGGTTTTTTCGTATCTCAAAACAATGTGTGTATGGTCGTTGATGAACAGCCTATACTTATGAAAATCTGGGTCTGGGTCTGGGTCTAAAAGTCATCTTCCATTGAAAAGGAAGCATCCTTCGACAAGGCGGGTGATGTTTCTGGCAGACTACAGCCTGACAATTGTCGTCTGGATGTTGAATGTGTTACCGGCCAAACCCAATTTCAAGCCAAATTGATTTGTCCGAGGCCAAACTAGGGCTCATCAAAAAACACGATCATAGAGCACCCCGTTTAAATGGCTTAGGTTATGTTAGAACTATGACCAAACATGCGCAAGCCGAGCGAGCGTAGCGAGCAATGCTGGCGCAGTGGCCGGCGAGCGCTACATACAAGGTAGGCACAGTGTAATAGATTTTTTTTGGTGACCAGTAAACCGGTTTGGCCTAGGACAAACTAGTTTCGCCTGAAATCGGGTTTGGCCGATAACATATAAATCCTAATTTTACGGAAGACTCTGCTTGCGCTGAGCAAGATGTTGCGCGACGTATGCGTAGTGCGAATGTGGCGTTATATGTCAACCAATCACAACTGCCACTACGAGGTTGACAGCAGATTTACAATTCAAACACCTGATTAGGTTCCCAGGAAACAAAATTATTAGTAATTCATCCACAGCATATCACTGAAGCGCTCTTAGCTCGTTATTATGTAAATGATGCATTGATGGAATCAAGCAGGTATGAAGCGGTGAAACGCCACATTGTTCCTACGGCGTTCATGTATTCTAACACCACTTGTGATTTGGCAGTGATTTTATTATATCTTCAGAATAACAACAGAGTTTTTCCTTATGAAATAAGGACCTGCTGTTTTTGTCTTGGTTTTATAATAAGAGCCGCTCGGGTCGATCTTCAGGTTTAGCCGCGCCTCGGTTGTTCCGTGGATGGGTGACCACCCATTTCACACCGAGTTTCCCCCGTGCCTCGGAAAGCACGCTAAGCCGTTGGTCTCGGCTTTTATAAGAAGATCGTTGATAGTCGTAACAGGTAGTCAGTGGCCCGAAAGTCTGACTACCAGTCTTACCAAGGGGTATCATATATTACAAAATATTAATTTGGTTGTGGAGGTCAGACAGGCAGTCGTGCATATAAAATATTGATATTCATCTGCATCCTGCTAGACTGGCAGCCGACCCCAAGATAGTTGGGAAAAGGCAGGCAGATGGTGATATTTTTTCTACATCTGATGGACACGACTGTAAGTCAAACCCAATCGAAAGTTTTATATTATACAGCGACCTCTCTTAAATAACCTTAGCAGAGGATACAGGTACAAAATAAAATCATCCACCAATTTTAGGAAACATCGACATATTATTTCAGGCATGATGTTTAATGTTTGACCAATTACATTAACGGGACAGTGGAGCTCGATCGCGGAGGGGACCTGGACAAATTGAAACGTAACTGCCGCCAACATCGGACTCGCAAGCTCTTCAATTTTATAGCCCTGCATTTTGTTTGAAGATCTCCCCGATTGTATTGCTGACCTACATTTTTTCTAGTTTCGATGAAAAATGCTGATACCTTTTAATCGACGACCCGGAAAATGTATGCCTTGTCGTTTTTTTCAATTAAGTTTTGACAATGCAGTTTGTTGATTTGAAATGTACTACATGTGACGTGTACTTTGTATTGTTGCATGAACTGTAACGCATATTTTTGTAATACTAAAAGTGTTCTAAATAATATGAAAGGTGATAAAATCAAACAACAGTATTTACGTCTTCAGACCTTATTATAGAAGTATTGAAGCGACGGGAGAAGGCTAAGGCACGGAGACGACCGGAGCGGTGAGCAGACGTGCGGAGACCGACCAATCACATTAATTGGTATCCACATTGCGTCTCTCGTCTCTCCTATGATTGTTTGAATCTTGCACATCTCCTCTCCGCTCCGCTCATCTCCGCTTTGGTGGACTCCGGGCATAAAAAATATTGTTCGTAAATACGATACATGGCAACAAATCGCTTTATTACCGAATCAATCAGCATCTGGTAAAATGAATGATAGTATATTCATTAGTCAAAGTAAACTGTTCTTTTTGTTCTACAACGAATATTGAACTAACAAAACCAAACAATACACATAAACGGGCTAACGTTTTACGTATATAACGCGTGTTTATAAAATAATAAACAATAACCTTTGTAACACGACTGTCGGTGCGTTTTGTCGCGTGGGACTAATTGTCGGGCGACCAGCTACGCCCCGTCATTCAAAATGTATCGGCCCATATCGGCCCTTTTTGTTTCTCGTGCATTTGCAACTATCCTGACCCAATTATTTAGTGGGCCGTTCTATTATTGAATTATATAGGTAGTTTAAATTAGTGATCAATATACGGCACTATTTTGATCGGCTGTGATCGAGACATAATTGGTTGATGGCCTGACACGGAAGTTAACAATTAAATTAGAAAGGATGATTTTGATTATTTCTTTTAGCAATGTTATGTGAGGAATATGAATGTCACATTAAGTTGTAAAAATAACCATATCTTTTTATTCCCAAGTCCCGCAATAAAACATAGGAAGTATGTACATATGTATATGACCTCGTAATTTATACGAGGAGGGTTTAAAGTGAATTTTTAAGCAAAGTTTAATCTGCCCGGTCACTAAGTTAATGCTGTAAGTGGGTCGACCCGGATGAGGTTAACATGGAAATATTTATAAGGCTTAAACACAAAAAGTGGTCTTTCAAATACTTGTGAGTCGTACACGTGTGCCGTCTCTTTTTTAGGGGTTAAGAATGAAAGTGACAGCATGAGCTTTGTCATGTAAATATTATAATTATAATTAAAAGGGATAAACCTCGTTTACGGGAAGTTTAAAAGCCTTTGCCTGCGAATGAAGTTTTAAGCCTTATTGAGTTGGTAGTATGTGTGCAGAGAATCCTTTTTGAATTTATCTTGCGGCGAAACTCGATGGCCTACATCCTGCGTTGGGGCGTGTTTTCATTTCGGATTTACTCCAAGTTGGCGCCAAATCCGAGCAGCTGCGCTATTCCTACAGGATATTTTCTTTTCCTTCTCCGACATGCGATCTTGACGACTGGCTTTTGTGATTTAAAAAGATTTTCGCAGGCAAAACCGCTTAGCGTTACTTGGATGTGCGGCACAACGCCTATGAGCGATATTTATTGTATTCTCGATACATGCTGCGCATATTTAGAGGCTTCGGGCATTGCAACGCAGGTGAGCATGCCGATATGAATACGAAACCGTATACATGTGAACACACAAAAGAAGCATAGGGTTAAGAATGAAGGCGTGTTATAGCATTTTAACCATGAGTAAAGTAACATTTAAGATCTCTTTCTATGCCAAGTTAAAGTTGCTGAAAATTGGCACTTGTAGACAACGCCTGAAAAACATAAAATATTATGTTTTGAGCAGATTAGCAAATATGAAACGAAACTAAATTGAAAACAAGAAAAAATATGTTTATTGTCAGACACAGCCTTTTTGAAGAAAATTGTTTTTGCTTCAATACTAAACTATAATCCAGTTTTTTCTTGGCTACAAATATTGACTTCGTCAGAAAATGCAAATACAAATTCTATATTTAACAAAACCACACCAGTGGGGCTACTAAATAAAGAACCCTTGACCTCTCAAAGTTACTTAATTGTAACTTAGTAAGAAGATTTCATCTTAACTTACAAAACTTCAGGTTTATAATGAAAACAATGTTCTTAGTTATTTTATACAAGCCCGGAAACAGGGACTGATATATTTAGGCCTTCCTTGTAAGGAAATAAGGTCATCCTATGCAAGGTCATATTAAGCAAGGAACAGAGAGCAAAGATAAATGTCTAAAGTGACAAGCTGTCAGCGAAAACGATGACGGATAAGTTAAATTTTTGTGCTTGCTTTTAATAAGTGTTTACCTTGTGTATGTATACAGGGTGTTTTTTTAAACGTGGGCAATCCTTTAGGGGCCTGTAGTACTCATGAAAATAAGCAACTTTTACTATGGGACCGACCAAGAAATCGCGAAAAAAATATCAGTTGGTCGCGTAACTTGAAAAAATGTAAGCAACAGCAGATTTTTCAAATCATATTTCGTGGTTAGCCCCATAGTAAGAGTTGCTCATATTTATGAGTACTTCCCGCCCTTAAAGTATTGCCCACGTTTAACCAAACACCCTGTATGTCGTGAGGAAAGTTTTGAGTATGAATGTGGATGGCTACAAGAGTAGAGCGAGACCAAAGAAACGATGGATGGGCTGTGTGAAGGATGATATGGCAAGAAAGGAGGTGTCTGATGAGATGACGAGTAATAGAGAAGTATGCGAGAAGAAGACGAGTGCGCTCAACCTAAATAAATTAGGATTAAGGCGGGAAAATGATGATGTTTACCTTGTATATTTATTTTCTTTACAGGTCGAGTCTCTGTGACAAATTAATATCTTTAATTTCTCTTTCCAAAACCCAAAAATGTATTAAAATCTTGTGGAAAGTCGATTTGGAACTTCTAAGAAACGCCTGAAAGCGATTGCCATTTGTTTTGGTCCTAAAGATGAACAGCTGAAGCAATTAGACCACTGCAATGATCGTGTTAAAAGTCACTAATAACACCTCTTTTGGTAGAAAACGGTGATTGTTACTTACTGTTGTTTTGCAGCAAAATAATGCTCTCCTTATTACCCAAATAAATCGAGGTGTAGTAGGTAGACTTCTCGTAGAATTTTCCGATTCAGTTTTCCAATTTTCTTACTCGTTCTTTCAGTGCGGGGCTAAAAGACGTATTCCTATTTTGTAGGCTTGGCTGTAAATCTTTACAGGCGCCTTCTGACAGTATCTTGAATCAAAATCTTATATCTTGATTACATTTGCGTATTAGGTATTTCGAGTAACGTTATGTACCTACTGTTTTCACATGAATGAGTAAAACGTTTATATAATGACACAATTCTGATTTTTTCTTACAGACCGCGCGTAAAGATGTAATTTTTCTCTTTATTGACCTTTTTTTTTCTTGTTTCTCAGTACCTACTTATCTATAATGAGGTAGGTTAGAGGTTTACATAATAATTTTATGGCTGCTTAGACAGCATTCCATGATGGTTGATGTTCACAAACCACCCGGTCGTGTTCTTCTTTCCATAGATTCAATATTTCTAATCTTGTTGACATTTGACCCCTTAATAATGGGATATAGTAGTAGTATACCTGACCGATGACATACATACAATGATGATCGTAGATCTTATGTTAACTTTTGAATAAATACCTTTTTGTGATAATGCATAAACAGAATGATAGATGTTCCAAAAAAGCCATCTAATAATGCCATTTTTTTTTCAGGAATCTGGAATACTGAAGTAGTATGTAGAACCTAAAGAAATCATAACAGAAATGTAAATGCACAACATTTGAAATGTTAATTCACACTTACCTTCATAAATAAACTCGTACATCGTCAAGAAGGCAGCTGTCAGTAGAATCCACAGTAAAGAATCCACAGGAATCAAATACTTTAACTACACTGAGACATTTCACATACTACATCAGAAATCTCACGATGTTTACGGTATTTCTTGGATGTATTTACATTCTTGACGTAAAAATTGGGGGGGTTGTTGGCACTCGCGTGTGCAGCGTGTGCAGGGTCTGGTGCGCACGGTGCACGCGTGTGACAGTGGGCAGTGTTGTTGAGACGCTCGTGTTGTCGCGGTGTGCGGCGGGTGCACAAGGGCGCGGACGTGGCGCGGCGGTGGCGGCGCGGGTGCGACTGACTCGGGGCGGGGGAGCACGCGACACCCGACAGACTGCGCGCCGCCCGCCCAGTCCGAGACGCCGATACAAAATTAATACTTGTTTTCCTAAAAGCGATTTCGATTTGTCGACCCCCGAATTGGTAAAGTTAGACGGATCTTGTTAACGATAAAGGGTTCGCTAATCAACACGTTTTCACATCAATGTTCGTTACTTTAATAGAGTCGTTAAACAACTCGCGAACTTGGCTTCCGGTTAACAAGTTTCGATGTGTTTTTGAATATGAATAAGTTTTTTACCAACTTTTAGTTCAAACGAAATACTTCAATTGCATGTAGAAATAAGATTCCATTATTATTGAAAAGGCTTTCGTCTCTTAAGTACGTTGGCTGAACGTAAAGCTTCTTTGTGGGATCTCGCGAATATTTTCCTTTCAAGGCATTACGGAAAACGGAAAATATTATAAGATACAAATAAATCATGTTACATTAGTTAAACACTTATTTATCAGTTGAAACAGCAACACCAATACCTAATATAAAATCTTGAGCACCAATCTAAGCCCCGGAAAATATTTGAAATTTAAACATTTCTAAGCTGAAAAGAGGATTATAGGGTAGGTAAGGGCAGGGTCGGACTGTTGTGTGACCCCGGAGTCCCGAGCACTGAGTTCAGAGAAGACAAATATTGTGACAAAAGCCTAACATACACGGGGAAGTTTGAAGGCGGACAGTGTAGTGCAAACAAACCGAAAGGGATTCGTCCCTGTGAGCCGAGTGGACCGTGTACTGTAGCTCAACGTGGGACCGTTATTTTGTCTCTAACTTTGTTCACGGTAGTTTTGAAGCACCAGCTCGCTCTGCTTTGTAAAAGATACGTTAATAACATGTCTGGAACATGTCCGAGTTTGGCTGACGTGAAAGCTATTTAAATTAAGCTCGCCGCTGATGCATGTTTTGCTGTGAGTGTATTGTTACTAGTAATGGCTTTGAAAGGCTTGCGGCTATATGTATACCTAATATATCAAACTTTGTGTACGCAACTGTGATTTAGTTTTGGCTTTGATTATACTGGTTTAGTTTCAATGCACTAGAATAGGTTTTTTACCCACCTACAGTTATACTACCTGTAAAAAAACGGGTATAATTATTGAACACTGCCTTCTCTATTCAGCTTTTACATGCAAATTACAATATTCCACAGCATCGAAAAACTCCAACAATATAGGAAAATGCAGGGACAAAAGATGGCTGTGAATTAACACAGTATTTTCCGTGAAAACATAAAAAGAGTTGTTACTCAAATTTCACGAGGATCAATCGAAGCAAATAAGATGATGGCAACACGACGCTCGCGGCGTTGTTCCGATGCCTCTTTTATCTAAATGGCGTAAATGTTCCTTTAATTCTTTATTGTTATGGAAGAGGAAAAACGTGTTATTTTTCTGTTTTGAATTACTTTTAGGTGTTATACATACGTAGTCGATGTAAGAGACCTTTTATTAAAAAGCTTTTTAATATTTTAAACACCTTGACTCACATTTATATCGACTTACAGTAGGGCAAGCTATACAGACAATTTTTTTGGAACCTAGTGACGAGGCCAGTGGAGAATTCTCTATTTTAATTTAAATAATAAGACAAAACAAAAATGTGAAAAAGACCTTAAAGGGGGGTGTGAATTTAAGGGCCGGCCTAACTTCCGCCCTTAATTTTTTTTCACAGTTGCGGCCATACCTAAATCCTATATTAATCGGTAGCTGATATCAATACAAACCAGTTTTGTATGAGACAAAACATTTAAAAGTGTCACATTTCCGAGATATGAGTTATTTAAGTTAGAGTACAATCGCTGATGCCATCTTCAGCACAAATTTGATTTGATCAGCCACGCATAAAACCAGTATCAATCGATAGTTGGCATCAATACAAACAAGTTTTGTATGAGACAAAATCTTTTTATTTTGCCTCAAAAAAAATAAGTGTTATGCGTAACTTTGAAAAAAATAAAATTAAGAAAAAAAGTTTGAATAAAGTTAGACCGGCCAGGCTTCGTACAAAAATGTTCCAAGCCCTTTTTAATATCTCTAGAAATTAAAAAAATATGAGACTAAAGTCTCAAAGTTATTTCTTTCTTTTGACCTCTATTTTAATTACATTTAGTTAACTTGTGTTATCAACATCACGAAACTTCTCCATTCTTTAGTTAAATAATAACAATTAATAATCGATTAATTACTTCAGTCTATTTTAAGGTAGCTTAAGTGCTCTGTTAATTATATGATACCTAAACAACAGTTTCCCTTTTCTACATAAGTACTAAGCGTTTGATGTAATACATAGGTTAGTAAACAAGCTACAATTTATTTTAACCAGAAATTGTCTCAGAAATACACCGTGACTTTTTAGTCGTCTTACAACAGCAGCCCACTTCATGTACCTATCCAATGACTACTAAATATTCATAAAAAATAGGTATTTATGAGATTTTAATAATTTCAAAATCGGTTGTCTGTAAAGTCGGATTACTGACGATAGTTGAACGTGACAACGTCATAAGAAAATACTGATGGAATGGTTGCATTTTTCAAAAGAAAATTTTAATTTTATTTGTTTGATAGATATTTTGTACGGATATAGAGAAGTAAATGGAAATCACAATTGAATTGATCAAGTTACATTTATTTGTACGTATAAATACAATTATGTCATTTTTTTTTTTTTTACAATGTACTTACTTTTTACAAGTATGAATGTGCGTTGAGCAATTTTTTTATTTAGCGAGGTAACGCCCCTTGTTTCGTGCGTGCAGCCGGCTCCATCGAATTATAAGACGTTGTCACGTCAAAAATAAAAAATTATTCAATAATATGACACATGACGTAGTTAAAACACCCTGTTGCGAGCGATGATCTACTCGACTCGAGGGCTGGGTAGGATGTTCTCCCGTTTGACAAGTAAAAATCATTAACAGGATGTTTCATAATTTTATTCTAATGTATTATTTATCTTTATTTGTACCTATTTATTTAACAATTTATGTATACAGTAAAATACAGAAAAGAAGAAAGGAACAGAAAATAGTACAAAGATGATGCTTATTTCTAAAGAAATCTCTTCCAGCATACCTGCGAAAGGAGATACTAAAAAAGAGATGTAGACAGTGTGTAAAAGAAGAAGAGAAAATGGAATACATAAAACGTAAAACAGAACTATTTAAACATAATAATATAAGAATATACTTAAATACTTACCTATTATGGTAGGTACAAAATAAATCGCGCCTAGAGCTATTTTATGTCGGGCACATTGAACGGACCATCTTTGTAAGACGACTAAAAAGTCACGGTGTATAAATTGTACTTTATTGCTCATGTAATTGCTCACTACAAGTTTCGTGTTCTAGCTTATCTACCTATCCTACAAAATAAGCATTACTTTCCTTAACTACCTAGTCAAAGCTCAAAGAAACTTTTCAATCCAACGTATTTCTACTCCGCCTTTTTCTGTTAAAGAAAAACTAAGTTTTAGACTAGCATAATTGTGGGACCTACCGACCTAAGAAACTTTCGCTGAATAGATTACACTATTCAACGAAGACGAGTCCTCTTGTCTTGAATTTTCTTTTGTTTTTGTTTTACAGACGGTTTGTACAATCACATAAAGTGTGTTCTTTTGTTTATCGGATTTATTTTAATGTTCACCATTAATAAGCAAAGTTCGTAGCGGCTCGTAGCGCTACGGCTACGAAAGTGTTACGATACAAATAAATTCGAAGACATACTTAGTTTTTAATGCACCTATATTTCAAAGGAGTAAGTTGGTCCATTACTCAGTAATATGGTTTAAATCCAACACATTTTAATATCACGATGAGAGTTGTGAAAACTTACAGCCCAATACCAGCTTATGTCATAAAACTCCATTTATTATACTGACTATACTTTATTGCGACGAAAATATTATTTGTCATAATAATTCTAATTATTGATGTTATACGACGGAAACATTTATAGGATCATTTCCTTTATGCTGAACAACAGTCTTGAGTAAATAATGAAAAAATCTTTAGAAGATTAGGAAGATCCAGGTATAAATATAGAAACAACATCCCCATCTATCTCCCCATCACTAATCCTACTTCCAAACACGCCACCACTGAACCCAATATAATAAATTCCATCTAAAGTAATGTCAGTACATCTGTCGGTATTGAAAATGAGGTGTACGGAGCTGGGCATTTCATCAAACAGGCCAGTTGACCCGGTTTGCCCGACCGAAGCCGCGCCGCGATATAATGTGGTCACAGCTGGCGGCCTTACCCCGCATACAATTGGATTTTTAACTGTGGACCTCATCGGACAGTAGAATTGTCTTTATTGGGTTAGGGCAATAATAGAATGAAAGGGGTGACTGTGTCAGTGGAGCTCACCGGGAGAAGATAGGGTGTTCGTAGGCCTGAAAAGTAGGCATGGCATTGCATTGATTGATGTATTTGTCTAGGCAACATCCGACAACTTATACAAGAAAGATTATTTGAAAGAATGCTACAAACAGATTCAATAAAACATTTGGATAAGATGCGTATCTCCCCAAATAAGAAATCTAAACAGTTTTACCTGGCACTAGTTCCGCTGAGCATGCCAGAAAACATTGGAATACAGGCGAGTTTCGCTTATTCGCATTGTGTAATAGAACACGTAAACAATAGTATGTAATAGTGCGGTCCTTTCGGTGTGCGGGCGAGCGGAAGGCTGACCCAATCGGTCCGCGTCAGCTCAATATGACGGCAGCAATAATGCGGTCGTGCCGCCTTCCTACACGATTAAATTTTCAACATTTCGTCACGCAACATCATAAAAAATCCACAAGCCTTGAACGCGCATCGTACATACCTACCCAACTTTTTTAAAATCCCAAACATTTCACCCATTTATCAGACGACCCACATATCATACGGACTCATACCGTTTACATGAAGAGACGACGCTTTTGTTGGCAAAGCTGATACAATTGAAACAAATGCACGTTTTAACCGACCAACTTGACAATTTGTACCTATAAATTTAACCCGTTGAGTGGGTGAATGGAGTAAATCTATTGTCTTCCCATGTCACCTAGTAAATAAATTAAATGTGTTAAATTTTGCCGAGGCCGCGCTATATTGTTTTAAATGTAAAACTGGATAGTTTGTGCTTGAAAGGATGTTCCAAATCGTGTTACGTCTACGTCTAAACGTTAGGTCTCCACCGTTCCATGTATGATGTTGTACCTATCTTACCTACTTCTCTTTTAGACGTTTTAGTCAAAGTGACGTTTGAGTGAGGTCCTGAAATTGCCTAGCGTTCCTTTCTCATATAGAATTTAAGATGAGAGAGTTGAAGCGTACTCGTGTACGATATGACGCGTTGATGCGGAGGTGGCGTCGCGGCGGGATGGCGGAATGGCGCGATGGCGTCACGAGTACAATTGGCAGGACATTAGCATAACGAGGCGGTCCCGGCCCGCTCCTAATGAATGGTCTTGCAATTGAAACAATAGTGGATTAGCGCCAACTCCCTTATCTGCTTATGTAAATCAGGGCTGCGGCCGGATCGCTTTGCTACAGCTGATTCTCCGAGATGCTGAAATGTTACTGGATGTATATCGATGTTTGTTTGATTTGGAATAATTAGGCTGATATTGACATTGTGCCAGCTAAGCTTACCCTTTGTGAATTGCATAACTAAGTATAGGGGTTACCCTTTCTTTGTTGATTTTGAAGACAAAGTTTGTCTGGATGTAAATAAGAAGATACATCCTAATATTTTCACAATTTGAATGTTAACGTTTTTGGGTATCATCATTTATCATGAATGTCATCAAAAAATTTATATCCGTTTCGGCGAAGTTGCAATACTTGTAACTATAAAAGTGATAAAAATATTATTTTATATTTATTATTCAACTATTTCAGTTGAATAATAGTTGAATAATATCACACAATTCTAATCCAAAAAAATTTAAAATAAGTCCTGCAATGTTTTCGTTAGTATTGGCGCCAATGTTTGCAGCTCTTGTGTCACATATTAGCATGTACGAGTGTAAACGATCGTATGCACGTACGTACGAGTAAGCAGTATATCACCTGGTATCGCCGTACGATATTCACCTACGTACGATATGATATGTTACATCCGCAACTTGTAATAGCTCGCACGCAACTGCTGTAAAGAAGGCAATGGTGAACGAAAGTGACGTTAACAATGTATGTATTGTCATCGTTCATGTATTTATTGTAGGTGTGAATGTAATACATCTATTGAACAATAATTCACTGTTGGAGTCTTTAAAGAAGAAATAAGGTAAGTTCATTTAACAAATATCTATAGACAAAGTTGTATCATAAATATCTAAGACCATTATGTATTGGCTGGATAGGCGTCACGGCGTCCTGACCTACCGCGTGACGCAGGTCCTCACCGGACACGGATGTTTCGGGAGGTACCTGTGTCATATGGGGAAGGAGGAAACGCCTGGGTGTCACCACTGCGAGGACCGCCCGGAGGACACGGTGGAGCATACGGTGCAGGACTGCCCCGCTTGGGCAGAGCACCGCCGTGTCCTCACGGCGGCGATAGGCGGAGAGCTCTCGCGCCATGCTGCCTCCGCCTCCTTCTGCGAAGCAGTCATGCTCGCGAAGGAGGAGGCGGGCCGCGTGAGGGAGAGGACAGCATCCTCCCTCCACACCAGCCGCAGTGGTAGACGCCCACGGCGCCGGACGTCGGCAGACGATCTCCGGCCACCGTAGGCGCGGGCATACGGGCGGCGAGTAATTGGCGACTCGCTGT
This sequence comes from Noctua comes, assembly GCA_963082995.1. Lineage (NCBI taxonomy): Eukaryota > Metazoa > Arthropoda > Insecta > Lepidoptera > Noctuidae > Noctua > Noctua comes. The sequence goes on along the minus strand of OY720279.1, from coordinate 9,528,265 downwards.
CGGACCATGGACCATGCCCGGGTCGACGGCGCGTTGTGTTCCACGCGCGCCTCAAAGAGTGTCAGCATAATGACGGGGCCCCCCCTCTAGAGGGCCAAAGCCTGCCGGGGTCGCGGGACTCATAGAATTACCGTGACCCTGGAACATAAAGGGCTACTGAAGGACACCGTGGATTTTAGTCAGTACAAGCCTGACAGTCCCTCCCGCTCTGCCCTGGGTGGGAGGACTCATTTGATGATTTTAACACGTTAAAAAAAAAAAAAAAAAAAAAAGACCATTATGTATAAATGGTGTTCAATTTTAAAGTATTGATGATTCAACGTTTTCCATAAATTTAGGAACAACTAAGGTAAGTATACGCTTCATTTATCAGGGTTCTACAAGCAACGACGTTAAAGCTCTATACCTATTTTACTCTAAAATAAGTTAAGTTATTGATTTACTCACGTAGACTGCCTACCGACCTAATTATCGCCGCAACAGCGCATCCAATTAAGACTAAGTTATCAGTATACCCACAAACAAAGGCACCGCCATAAATATACACCAAAAAACAGAGTTCATTATCTTCGTGAGCTGGACCGTCAAACAAATTTTAATATCAGCACAGCACGAAACATGAGGGCCGTAACAATTCACAAAACGTTCGCTTGTTAGTAATTTCCGGCTTCTCTAATTTACTGCGTCGCTTTCGACTACGAAGCCAAGCCGTGAGCTTTAAAACGGTGTCATTAAAACATAGGAGCGTCTTTCTCGTTTGTTTATGGTAATCGAGTGGGCAAGTTGGGAAGCTTTGATTCCGAAGCTGACCCGTGCCCGACACGCCCCAGTTTACTTTACCACATTAACGATGCGACCTTTCACAAAATTCGACGGTTCCTTAGTTTTAACGAACTTCAGTTTTGCCTTTCAAAGCAACCTTAGTACACACTACGCCCCAATTTTCTACCTCCAGGAAAATTGCCTGCACCTCAAAGCTGCACCGCCGTAGTTATCGGATCACTTGATCTCGTTAATATAGAGCCAACGCTTTTCTTTAGCTTTTTGGTCTTCAATATTTTTGGCTTTAAACGCTCAGACTAGAGCCAAGTAGACTTTAGTGAAATAAGGAAATGTTAATACAAAATGAAATGTAAGAGTTAAGGCAGAAATTCAGAGAAATGTGTATTAAAATAAAATAATTCTTGAGCCTGCAATAATGCTAACAATGATTAAGACTGCGCTGGCAGCACCTCCTCCGCTGAACAGTTTGAACCCTCTCCAAGTTTTAAACGAATTTCATTGCGCGAAATAAAAGCATACGGCCGTCTGAGCGAGTGGGTATGCTATATTTCTGACGTCACGACACTCGATAATGCCGCCCGTATTTTATTATTCCTGAAACATTTTTCTGTTGGGGATGTTCGTGCAAAAATTTATGACGGCTGCCGAGTGTCCGAAAGTAATCCATTAGCTTCGAAAACAACAGAATGGTTCGAACTTTGTAATGCTCTCCGACTACCTACCGGTCCACAGTACCTACCCACGTCACTGATAGGCAAAGTATGAAGTTTTCCAATTTATCGCTGATCTCAAGTTTCCAGTGGTAGGTCAATCCCCGATGGATACTTACAGGAAACGTTATTCGCTAGGTAATATACATCTGATCAAAGGGGAGGCCCGCCCGCTGTACCCGTAGGCGTAAATCTTGCCTTTACGGCCTCACCTGTCGATGGAATAATTTACTGCCGGCTTAAAACTTCCTCCCAAAAGGAAATCCCAAACACTTCTCAAGAAATAACTGAATAAGAAATTGTCGATTGTACGCACGACGCGCGGCCCCCGCCCCTGCCTGACAGCGACCAAATTCAAACTTAAACCTCCTCTAATAGAATAAATAAAATTCCGAACACTTTCCCGCGATAACAGATTTAACGTGAAGATTTATGTGAAAATGTACTTGTTGATTTATCCCTAAAATCACACGCCTAGACGCTGAAAACACAATCTGCCCAAACGAATTTGACAGCGAGTTACGCGCTCTATAACTAGTAACACGGGGACTAAATATCTGTATGCGGTTATTTTATGTTGTAGCTGTGAGGTGGACCGTTGGCATCCCGATATCGATGGATATAAGCAATTTGCAAGTAAAATGCGAATGTCGGATGCACGGGCGGCAGCCGCGTCGAGCATCTATTTTTTATTATTTTCATAGAATTTCATACATGAATATTGCACAACTACGCTTTAAAGTTACAGCTATTGATACGAAAATATATTGGGAAATCATAAAGACGTGTTTATTACTCTCAGAACGTTTGAATAACGTATAATTCTATCTCAGAAAGCGTCTAGTTAAGTTTATTTGGTCATAAATGTAAATTGATTCGAGTAGGGAGTTTACAATTTGGCAAATTGTATAACAAACTGTGTTGGCGTGTGTACAGCATAGATAATTCAATGTGAGCGACGTTAGTTACGAGGGCTCTAAGAATGGGTGCTGTTCAGTTTAGTAGATTATCTTGGCTGGAGGCTGGCCGCGCACACCAGTATGTATAGGCACTAGTCCAACTGGCACAGACCACACTTAGCTGGCGAACAATCCATTAGTATGTCGGATTTGCTTCCGCCGAGATTTATATCCTAAGTTACAGGCTATACTGAAACTTTTTTGTTGGACTAATGTTTAGACTTTTAGCTATTAGTTATTCTCGCTAGCAATATTGGGACCTAAAAAACTACTAATGGAATTTTTCTGCTGCCTAGTCATTGGTCTGGGAAGATTTTCTTAAGTACAAGGCTGAAGTTTTAGATAAATTTTTTCGTATTCCTTTTTCCTTCCTCTCTAATAGAACATTATGAAGCTACACGCGCAATGTTATTAAACGAGAACATTTTTCAATAGCCGCCATAAAAATGTAAATGGGTGAACCAACACTTTGGTAGTGTGAAGGCAAGATATTCATAACAATAGTGCGGGAGGCGCGGGCGTTGGCGGGCCGCTTGGCACGCGAGCTTCGCAGCCTCGCCACAGAGTAGACAGGAGCAGAAGACCAACGGGTGAAAACGGGTGCACACGCACTCATATAATTCGTAGTACGTCAATCTGAAACGAATACCGGTCACTAGCTCGTCTGCGCTCGCTGCAAATAGACACGTATCTCTCCATACAAGCGTTCTCGCTCGCAGCATGTTATGGGCCTTCTATACCTATCTATTCTATGTCCCCAGCCTCGCTTCGCATGTGCAAACACATTTCTTCTTATAACACGTCCACTGTGAGATAATGTAATTATTTCTCGTGTCTGCCCCCACTCGCCGATTATCCCGCATTTTTACCGTACTAATTAACATTCGCGGTTCAGTTTACCAAAGCTTATCGCGGAAATTTCGTTCCACGCGTTTTGACGCGGAATTAATTTGGTCAAACAGATTTAGATTACGGCCATGTTTAACATACAATTTGATACCACAATCCGATGCTGATGTGTATTACTGGTAAATTGCCTTTTGTTGATAGCGAACTGTACGTATATTTTGTTGTAGATTTATTTTGTAACCTTCACATAATAACGTTGTATTTGTTTAGCTATCCCCGATGCTAAACAAATACACTATTTGTACAAATATGATTACTGTTTCTGTTAGCATTTAATAACCCCCTGCCGGGGAAAGGCATGGCGGCTTAACGAACCCAGTCGATATTATATTATAAAATCAATACCACTGGTTCAGGGGTCGCTTTTGCGGTCTGCTGTGACACCGCTTCGCCGTTCCATCAATAAAACTTACGGCAAACATAATATTCCTAGATATTTTGCCATGAGCTTTGTCAAATTCTCAAACATGCACATTTAATTATGTGTCACTAATTAATAATGTCGTCTTAGCAAACCTCTTTAAAACGCACAAATAAAACGATAATAATTAAAATAAATCAACTACATAAATAAGGGAACAGGGCTGTATCTGTGGGAGACATCTGGCACACTTTAATTTGTTTTGTACCATTGTTATGCGAAATTAATATTCCAATTTATTCCATTTCTGTATCGAGGAGTGTAAATCAATATTTGGTGTCGTTCCTCTGAGCCGCGGCGTCTTAAGCATCCCAGCAGATAGGCGCCGAAGATAATTGGAATGCTACGCCCCAGTAATTAGATGAATTGTGTGACGATTTATTTTCTTCTCTGAATTACTGCTAAACGGTAAATATGTTTGATTTCGCTACCTGTGATGGATCTCAATTTAAGTTTCTAAGAATTTATTTTAATGTCAATGTCAACTGTATTAGGTTTAAGGGTGACTAAATAGTTAAGAAAATGATTCAACTAAATTAAATTAACTTTATTATACTTCATTGATACATAAGTCGTTATCTCTTCGGGACTCATAACCGATGATGAGAATGGAAGTAGTTACTTAATTCCTCTTCTGTCTATATTCTGGGTCACGCAACTATAGTGCAATCTAGAACCGCAAAATTTCTAGTCAGTCAGTAGAAAACAATTCCTGTGTATAAGTAAGTGGGGCATAACCCACCACGCAAGCCCAGTGCGATTTGGTGGATGTCTATGTCTAGTCTCTAAAAACAAACAAAAATATTTGTTGCCGAACCACACAGACATGCCATGACACATAACTGTTTTAATTTACAAATAAACCTCAAAATGTCTGACATTTTACTGCCGTTCCTTAACACGCATTAGTAAAATTACTAACTTAACAAAGTAAGTATAACTAAACAGATAATAATAAAGTTATGAAGGGTGTATTACTAAGTTTTAAGCATCTCAGCAGCTTATTTATTATACAGCATTCACGTAGAAATAACAAATTGTATGAAAAACTAGGATTGCGTGCTATCCTCGATTTAAACGTAACCTTATCAAAGTATGTGTGCTGTTTTAATTTTTGTATCAAAATACATGCGTTTTGTGTGTTTGACTTAATAAAATATGTGTAGTTTGAATAAAAAGCATTGGCCTCATAAATGTTGAAACAAGTCACGCATGTGTTCCCAATGCGAATAGAAACGCAACGCGTAGCTAAGGTGAATGTATCGTCTGGTTCGCATGTCTTGATGAGATTTCGGTTCCAGTGAAATGGCGTATTTTTAGTAGTAGTAATTCATATCCAGGATCGCTCACAGTACCTCTAGAGTGACGTGAGCCTACCGTCCACTAAATCTTGTTGCAATAAAATCAAAGATCAACTAATATAGCAAATAATCAAGTTTTCCAATATAGTCAATGCAATGGAAACTAAACTTTTCAGTATTCAATACTGACGGGGTAGCTCGTGGTTTCTGGAACGCTATTTACACCCTGTAATTCTGAAGGGGTAGGGTGAAGTTAGTTTCTCTGTTCCCAAATGACCGTATTAAGTTTCAAATAGAAGGGGACGATCGTATCAACATTTGTAGAAAACCAGGACGGAGAATGAATCTTTTATGCCTTGATAAAGCCTACAAAAAACTAGTACTGCTCAATATGAGATAACGTCCCTCAAACCCTCGTTTTTTAAAACATGATTTCTCTATATATAATTATTACTAGCGACCCGCCCCGGCTTCGCACCGGTGTAATGTAGATACAAATATATATATATAAACCTTCCTCTTGAATCACTCTATCTTTTGCTGAAAACTGCATTAAAATCCGTTGCACAGTTTAAAAGATCCAACCGTACAAACAGCAGGAGCGACTTTGTTTTGTACTATGTAAAGATCTGTTCCGTCATACCTCACATTAATAAGATTACGGAAGAACAACCTCCGACATTTATTCCACCTAAAACATGTACAATACTTCCTCATTTTAATATTCAATGAGGTTCTCTACTGCGACACTCAAGCACAAGATAAAAGAAGACTGGCGACCTTCCCGCCGACATTCTTGAGGGAGATGGTTAATTAAATAAATGGCCTGAGACGATACCCCTCATCATTCTCCTCCTACCCTACATAAGGCCGTATTGTTGTGTAACTTCGGGCTTTTATTGGGTTTTTACACTACCTTTGTATTTATTTGTTCTGAAGAAAGGCGATGGTAAATAAGGGCCGTACACATGCTTTAGGTGTAAGGTTGAAAAGGCTCGACAATGGATGTGGGTGAATTGACGGTCTACTTTTGTATGTTTGTCGCCTTATTACTTAGAACTGGTTACTTCGGTTATATATAGCTCCTGAGACGTGATTCAGTTACACGTATGATTGGATGTTTTGGGTAAAGTTTCTTCTCGAGATGTTTGCAATTCTCTAATGGAAGTATTCCATTATCGAAGTAAAGCCGTAGAAGTGCGAGGATCTAGGTGTGAAGGTCCTTATTCTCCATGGGAAAGAGATGGTCGTTCGAACAGGTAGGTATTGTGTCGACGACTATTGTTACCGGGTTTCTGCATACATATTTGTTAATCGCTCGGATATTTGTGCTTGCTTGATGATGATGATATTACTTGATGTCGAGTACTATTGCGTAGTTCGTATGTGGCGTTATAGATGGCCGCCACAGCCTGAAGGCGTAATCTAGTATACCTAAGTAGAAAATTTACTATTCAGGCTTCAACACCTGCCTAGCCTTTTCCCAACTATGCTGGGATCGGTTTCGAGTCTTACCGGATGCAGCTGAATGGCATGGAGTGACTACACATCTGCAGACTAGCAGACAGATAGTACTAGGTAATACGGTACCCGTTGGTAAGACTTGGTAAATTACCTATTCTGGTACACTTGGCACACAGCGAATGGCGATACTCCTTGTTTTGTATTGATTATAATGATAAGAATATTATGAAAAAATCCTTGTACAAAATTCAGGTCTTTTAGTATTGCAAAAATCGCCATTATTGACAGGAAATCATCAAGGTGTCCGTCCACAAAGCAATTTGAATAGATATTGATCATGCTAATTTACGTAATTAAAAATACCGAAATATTTTAAGTGGTAACTGACAATTTAGTATTTATGATATTTTTGATTATCATATATAATTATCTATTTATGCTTAAACCCGTCGCTAGAAATAAATTGATTAGACTAGTTAGATCGAACTAGACAAGTATCAAGTTAAAGTAATTATTATTTGAGTTAAACTAATTATTTATGCAACCTTTTTTTACAATAGACATGATTTTGAACGAAAAAAGAACCATCAAATAAAGCAAATCTAAGAACTTTTTCCAATTCTAACTGCAGAATAAAATCCTATCTTATGTAAAACTTTTACTTAAGTAATCACTTGTTTATAGATACGGGTGTTAATGTCAGATAATGTAACTTTATGCTGACGTCACTATCAAATTAAATTAATTTAATAGCGCTATTTTTATTTCGAAACACATAAAAGTAGATATTTACTTTTAATAGCCAAATCATAAACAAATAGCATGGCCTTCGATCTACGACCTAAAAATTTTATTCCGAATCGAATTACTAGCCATGCCTACTTATGGCGTTATTCATATTTAATCAATCTGTTATATTTCTAAAACTTTGTGCCTACTTGAACCGGGAATTTAATGAACGTGTCTTCAGTCAAGAAGCAGTATTTTTCAGTTTTAAAACTAGAAATTACACTGCATGAAAGCCTCAATCGCGAGTTTCACTAAGATGAGTTTGACTGCGTGTATTCAATTTCCACACAATGTTAGACATCGAATATTTATTTTACTACCCGACAGTGTTTTCAGAAGCAGGTATCTACATGATCATGTACGTGTTCATTATAAATCTAATGACAACAACAGCGCAGAATAACACAATATTTTACCAAGGTAGGTACTTCATTAAAAATATTATGCATAAAATTAACGAACAGAATGATATTTAATATAACCACTCGCGTACGTGTAATTATAATAATTAAATGATATAAAATACGGGCCTCGTTAATAACTTCACTATCTACGTTTCTCTATAAATTGAGGGAACTCCCAACGGGCGCCCATTTACCAGAGAAAAATGGCTTCGCAATAAAACACGATAGAATGAGTCATTATTTTCCCAGATTATCTACTATTCGATTACACCGTAGTATTTATAAAATTTTGATAAAGCTTTGAGGAAAATATTTGGACAAATGAAGTTTTTATTTCTGCCGAGAAAGTCGGAAAAGTGCGAACTTTCAGGACTGTGTAAAAGTTTTGAAATATGTTCTTTTGATTGTGTTTATATATTGCACACTTAGTTGTGTTGATACGAGTCGTTTTTATTTTAGCCCAAAAAACCAACATTAACTATCAAACCATCTCGTAGACAAGGAAATTGCTAAGTCTCTTTGACAGTTTTTCAAGAAACAAATTTTAAGGCTATACGAAGGTACTCCCTTTCTTCTCCTAAAATTGTTTGTCCGAAAATCATTATCTATAACACGTTTGCTATAAACTTCAGTAACCATAATGTTCAAAACCCCGAAATTTTGTTTAACATAATTATCTTTAGTTCTAATAGTATTCTGTCATAATATCGAGTACTATAATAATTGAATCTCCTAATTTTACATGACCTAAAGTCATATGTCCTAAGTATTGTGTTAAATAATGAGTATTATTCCGAAAGTTCATTTATTTTTTCAGTCTTAAAACATTTGCTAAAAATTAGGTTTTAGGCTGAGCGCAGACTTGAGTCGAGATAGTCTTAAGACAGACTATTGCTTCACATAAAGTATGAAGCCGCGCAAACTTGAAACACTTAAAACTGTCGTGACTCAAGTCTGCGTACAGCCTTAGTGACAGAAACGAATCGCTGTAAATCCGACTCCACGCAGTCTTGTCTGCTCTACCCCTAGAGTGTAATTTAAAATCGCGTAGGCGCGGAGGGGCGAGGCGGCCCGCGAGTTGAGAAGCAGGTGGTTGTAACACTCGCCGCCGCGGCTGAGGCTGGCCGGCGAAGCCGGCCAGCAAGCCGAAGCTGCGGTGGTGAGCGTTAAACCCATCTGCGACGATAAACTCGCGTGGGACCGCCGGAGCCCCGCAGCGCTGGAGCCGTGACAGAAACCATGCCTGCTGCATGTTGCATGCTTGCTTGCATGCTGAATACTGCGTGCTTGCTTGCATGCTGCATGCTTGCTTGCATGCTGCATGCATGCTTGCTTACAAAAACCACATGTTTACAATCAACTGCTTTATTGAGTCCATGTATAAAATATTTATCCCGAAGAATATTATTATTATAAATAAACATTACTTCTGTAATTTGAATTTAGGACTTTCAACTTTTATTGAAAACGGTTTTATGTCTTTTGTATATTATTGATTGTAATATTTATGACAAAGGGATTTAGAACATATTATATTTAGGGATTTCAATTTCATGGCATGTGACATTATGTGATATTAAGTTCGGGTAAGTTATCATTCGGACAAATGATGATTAGGACAAAAAAAGTTATGGCACTTTAAATTATGGATAAAAAAGTTAGGTGACACAATAGAGAACCCTATACGAAGCCTGTGAATGCTCCAGTTACACACAATTTTGAATCGGAGCCGAAAAGCTGCATGATTTCGATCCAATTTGTACGGAAACCGGAGACTACCCGAACTTAGTGCCTGCAGAAAGAATGTCTATGCTCAAATCTGCATTTTGCAGCACTAAAACCAGTCCATCAGAATTTTACAACCATGAAGTCTGGATATGTGCTGCTTTGATGACAATGGCCTCGTTAAATAAATATTTAATTTTATTATTTCAATTTTCCTGTTTTGTCTTTTCTACACACTGTGTCTACATCTCTATTCTATTTATCTCTCGCAGGTCTGCTAAAAGAGATTTCTCATGAAATAAGCAGTACCTTTGTGCTCTTCTATCTTAATGTAATGTCTTGTTAAGTATTTTGTGTCTACATCATCATCATCATCATCATTTCAGCCGAAAGACGTTCACTGCTGGACATAGGCCTCCCCCAAGTGTCGCCACATTGACCGGTCCCGTGCGTCTCGCATCCAGCGGATCCCTGCAACCTACCAGGTCATCGGTCCACCTAGTAAAATAAATAAACCTGTGTGTATATAAATAAATTAATATGGGACTTAATTGTTTTTAGAGTGCGCAAAATACACCTGTTAATATTCCATCTATTAACTTACGAGGAACTCCGTTGGAGTTCGTTACGCAGTTTAAATACCTAGGTCATGTTGTCACTGAACTGGTGTGAACTGTTGTGGACTTTCTCATGGATGACCAAGATTTAGATAGGGAGCGCAGAGCGTTGGCAGCCAGATGCAACATGCTGGCTCGCAGGTTTGCGCGTTGTACTAAGGAGGTGAAACTGACTCTTTTTCGAGCGTTTTGTCAATCGTTTTACACGTGCAGCCTGTGGGTAAGGTATATGCAGAAGGCTTACAACGCTCTGCGCGTTCAGTATAACAATGCGTTGAGGATGTTGTTGGGGCTACCTCGGTTTTGTAGCGCGTCTGGCATGTTCGCTGAAGCGAGAGTAGATGATTTTTATGCCGTTATGCGCAAGCGATGTGCGAGTATGCTGAAGCGATTCAGGGGTAGCCCCAACAACATACTGGCTACACTGGCGGACAAAATTGATGGGCCTTTCATTAGGCACTGGGCAGCTAGGCATGTGCGTACTGGCGTACATGTCGCCAATTAATTTAAGCTTTTTTATGTACTAACAATAGGTTAAGATTTTACTAACACTATATGGATCAATGGTCTGAATTAAATAAATTATTATTATTATTATTATTAAACATAAATGGCGGAATGTGGGTGGTACACCTCTGCCTAACCTTTCGGGAATTACAGTCGTGATGTTGTGTTAGGATGTTTAAAATTAAAACCAGTAAAATGTACCAATCCAAACTCTAATCATAAAGAACAATATTAAAACACAAACGGACTATTGAATATACAGCTAATATATGTAAGTATTCGTTTAGGAAGTCCTTTTATGAAATCGGAACTCCGGAAATGTCAATTCAGGGTCGAACCAAAACGGAGATGAATAAATGTGAGACGAATGATAAGAAAATACGAGCTCGTCGGAATGTTTTTCTTATTTATTAAGTGAAATTAATGGACATTTGTATTTTTAAACAATTATAAGCATAAGCATGAGCATAATCAGCCTATAATGTTCCCACTGCTGGGACACCGGCCTCCTCTCTATGAGAGGGAATGGGCTATAATCCACCACGCGGGCCTAGTGCGGGTAAAAAAAAACAAAAACAATATATTTTTTTTTTTTCTTCTATTAACTATAATATTAGAAAAAAAAATAAGTAGTGCTTATTCGCTGGCGGGTTATGGAAAGTTTGTGAAGGGTCTGGTCTGGATCTGCAACTCTTCGAGAGGATTTATCATGTCTTGCCAATATGAGAAATATGACAGTTGCACCAAAACCTTTACAGTATAACACATCAATGCTGCTTGACCTCTTTACAAGAGCATACAAATCTTCATCATTTCCTTAAAGGTGCCTAACTATTCTAATGCATACTGCCTCGTTAGTCGAGTGGGCGCAAGCGCGACTGCTGAGCATGAGGTCCTGGTTTGATTCAATAAATACATATTAAAAATATTTATAAGTGATTCTAGATTTTTTCATCATGAATTTCTCAGCAGTAGCCACGGATTCAGGATCTGCGCCCGGTTGATGGTAATAGGCTCGCTCCTTATTTAATGGGATCTAAAATATATTGGCAAAATATGAGAGAACTATTAGGTACACCTCTGCCTAACCCATCGGGGATTACAGATGTGATTTTATGTTATTCTAAAACATCCCATTACTTGTGGCTGAGAATAGAAAAGTATAATAAACGTTAGCACAGACAAATGCTGGGGCCTTGCTGCGACCACACTGCATACACGCCGCAATCACGCCGGACCGTTGAATGTCGCCTGCATATGACAGCTAACGGACGAATAGAAAATAATTTCGATAAATAGCCGCGAGTGGAATGACAATCCAAACAATGAAAAGTAAGCAACGAAAATAAAATAAAACTAGAAGTGTTTCACTACGCTATCTGTATGATTTCCCGTTAACTTACTACTCCATACACGCAACTGCCATAATGCTACTACTGCTATGACAGAATTAGCGAAGTACATTAAATATGTTGCCTTAGATTCGAACAAGTACATAACAGGCTTCCAAAATTAAATATAAAAAGTTTGAATGTCATATATAATTATTATGCATTTCGCTGTATATTTTGACGCAAGATTAGCCTAGGAGATGTGGTGTTGGAGACGCAAGCTGGATAGCTAATAGGGCGAACGTGTCAGTACTCAAAGAGCTCAATATTAATCAAAGACTGTTTTCGCTTGTGCAATTAAGAATCCTCAGATTCTTTTAGCACGTTACCCGCAACAATGATTCCATGGAGCGTTGGTGTTTCAGGGTAGAGCCGAAGGCACGAGACCACAATATAGTCGATCACCAACCCGATGGTCAGACTCCATCAAATCTGTCACAATATTCCTGTGGTAGAATGTGTTCGCCATGCAGCCACTTATAGAGACCGGTGGAAAAGGATCGCGAAGGCAGCGACCGCAGTTGTGGGCGACCCCCCATGACCACGACCACTCTGTCAAGAATGAACGACTAAGAAGAAAAAGTATTATGTATTTTTTAAATTACTTGCTTTTATCAACTTTAAATGTATTTGTGTTATAAACATTTGTTTTTTTTTTAATATTAGGCTTTTTTGCTTCATACCTAGGTAGAAGCAAATTAAATCATATCATCATCCGCCTCGGTTGCAACGACTACATTTGCCCACTTGTATAAAAATTACTATATCTACTTTTCGCAAGTACGTTTAAACACAACACGCAAATAATACATGGTTCCAGGTGCCAGGCGAAGGTGTAAGTCTGCGGTCGCGGCTGCGGCTTTTATGCACAATTACGCATAGCAACGTCGCTCCGTGCGGCAATTATCAGCCCACTGCGCGCTGTGAGGTCTACACATACCTTTATATTACAGTACAGAGAGAAATTATTGAGCTGGTGTTTTTGCCTCTAAAATTATCTGTCCAATAATCAAATAAATAAATACAAAATTAGTTTTTCTGCGGGTTGAAAACTACCCTGCCTACCATAAAGCACCTACTTAAACTAATATAAACAGGGTATACCTGAATATGTAGGTATGCCGTATTTGTATAATATTGCCACGCTAAGACGGCTTACATGACGTATACAGATCTAGGACACCTAACATGGTAGGTAATATAAAGATCGACGGATATATATAGGTCTACATATATCGGTCGATCTTTTACACTAATATGGCTGCACAGCATCATTTGCGTATCTATCCTTTTCCCAACAATATTGGTGTCGGCTTTCAGTCTAGCCGGATGCAGCTGAATATCAATATTCTACATGGGGCGCTGCCTATCTGACCTCCACAACCAAATTAGTACTGGGTTATACAATACCCCTTGGAACAACTGGTTGTCAGACTTTCGGGCCACTGACTACCTGTAACGACTGTCAAAGATCTACATATGACAGCCGAGACCAACGGCTTAACGTGCTTTCCGAGACACTCTTGGCTACATAACGCATGTTAAAATAAGCCTAAGTTATGAAGGCATCATGGAGTGTGGAAAAAGAAGAAGTAGACCGAGTTGTCGTAAACTCAACATAAAATGAACTCCATCTAATCAGGACCCTCGACTAAAAGATAATGAATTTAAATATGGGTGAGATGTCACAAAAAATCCTAATAGATATTAATTGAGCTCTTAAGGCAACGAGCACACTGAATAGATCGGCAATTAGGTGGTATTCATCTTAAGGCTCACGGTAGGGAAAAAGTAATTATAAGAAATGACGATGACGTCTTGCGGACAACTCTAGAAATACGGGGCCGAATTCGGTATAGGGATGGGAATCTTTCGTCATAGATGGCAACTAGCAACTTTAGCAATTTAGTTGCTAAAGTGTACTAGAGGTAAGGAAAGTTCTTGTTTTATTATGAGATTTGATTTTCCATTTAAAAGTTAGTGAATAACTTCTTTTTCAGGATTTTTTTTAAATTATGAACTTAAATCAAATGGAATCATTCAAATTTGGGGACCTGTGCTCAACCCGCCCTGACAGTATCTAACCGAATGTCAAAGCTTTTATAGCTTCTTATAGTTATATGGTTGTCTCTGTGCAATCTCGAGGATTTCGTAATTGAATGTTGTCACAGAAAATCTAAATGAGCATTGACATAAAGGTCAAAGTCACTCTGCCGTATCTATCTCAAAATTTCGCATCGTTAATTAAATGCAAAATCTTTATTTCCGAAAAGGCTGTTTTTTTTACCAAATAAAGAGCCAACTATGGAGAAGAGATAAACAAAGTTTAAACGTTGCTATCAGACTTGAGATCGCCATAACAAAATATCTGATTAAACTTTTAACTCCATTAAATGAATAGCCTTTACCTACATCACTTGCACACGACACTCCACTAAGCAAAGGAGTTCCTTTATCAAAACCCGTTACTGCAGAAATTAATGAGTGCAAAGCCTGCAGCGCTGCACTGAATATACATTAAAATTCCCATCGGAACACGTAATAAGGATGCGAGACGACCGGCCACGTCCGACGGCGTTAAAAGAAATCATAATTAATCGTTCTATTCCCCGCCCGCTCGTCTTAATAGAGAGCTTTCCACCGCTTTCCATGTTTTCTCAGCGACGTAATAAATTAATCTCCATTCGCAGTTTTCCTCTGAGAAAGGCAACAAACAAAACAATAGACTGGGTAGTAACTTTCCAGCTAGTGGCGGTACTTCGTGTGCCGTGCGTGCGTGCTCACAATGTGGCGGAAAGTATACTTTACTGTACAAAGGATGATAGCGGTCCAGTAGTTTATAAAAGGCGGTGATATTAGTATTGGTCTATTTTATTGAGTGGTATAGATTCATGAGATTAAATCGTCATAGAATCAGTGGACTACTTGGGCAAAGAAAGGAACGATGGTTGATGTGAATACGCTTAAAAATAATTTTGTATTGAAGTATAAGCTTCTTTGATATATTTTTTTTAAAGAAAGGTCAGGCGTACCTATGCTGACCGGAAGTAGCCTGATTTAATTCAAATTGGTAACTTTCCAGACGGCAGTAGGATTTCATAACTATGAGCCGATTTTCGTGCAAACATCGTCTATCGAAGCCTTTATTCTTGCACTTAGTTCTGCTCATAATACATTCCCCAAAAAGAGTATCTTAAACAATTACACTGCATGCAAGAGCCTTGTCAGTAACCTAAGTAAGTGGACCCTCATCTATTGGCATTAAGGAGTATATTCCTTCACAAAACAACATGGAATAACTGGGAACTACTTAACCTTTCTTTTACTTGGGATTAGTTACTCTAACAATTCGCATGTAGGTAAGTAGGTAAGGTAAGTAAAGTTTCTTTTTTCCTTTATGTTAGTTTCTTGCCCAAGTAAGGTAGGTACCTTGTTATTGCGTCCAATGACGTTTTTCCTCATAGAACTTGCATAAGTACTAGGTTGTTTGTCTATTAATCATAATGAGAGTGGTATATTTTTGCTAAGAAATATTCTCATATGGTCATTTTGAAAAGTTGTGTGGGAATCGGTTGTCATGGTATGGAAACGTGCTGCAGAGGTATTAAGAAAATGTCGTATGGAAAGTTTCGAATATTTTAGAATGCTGTAGGAATAGGGGAAGACCAAAGAAACGGTGGATGGACTGTGTGAATGAAGATCTTCTCTTCTTAGCGTGTCGATGGCAATCTAAATTGTGTCAGCCCAGAACTGAGCTACTAGTTTGGCGCTTTCGGTAGCGTCCATCAGTTCCTGAAGTGAACAAATAACAGGACACGCAAGTCACGATATTAAGTGCCCCATCGTTTGTAGAACAGCACCACATTTACACTGCAGGGCAGAGTCATTAATGAATCTCCACCTGAGCAGGTTATCCTTGCTGCGACCAACCTGGGTCCTGAGTCTATTTAAAGACTTCCAGAATGAATGATGATAATATGAATAGAAAGGATGCCTCATGAGATGACGAGAACTAGACAATCATGGTAGAAGCAGACGTGCTGACCCCAAATAAATTGGGAGAAGTGTGACAGAATGATGTTTCACCACCATCATCATTTTAGCCGAAAGACGTCCACTGCTGGTCAGAGGCCTCCCCCAAGTGTCGCCACATTGACCGGTCCCGTGTCTCTCGCAACCAGAGGATGCCCGCAACCTTCATCAGGTCATCAGTCCACCTAGTGGGAGGCCTTCCAACGCAACGTCTTCCGGTTCAAGGTCGCCACTCCAGAACCTATACCGTACTAAACGCTAATTATGCGTGGAATAATACTATATAAAAATAACACAAATATTTTCTTTCGTGCGAGAATCAAACTGCTAAACGAAGCCACTGCACATGTGTTAAAACATTTTATTTTTTTTAATGTAATTGCAGAGAATTTCGCTATAGACTCTATTAAGTGGGACTTCATTCACCGGTGAAATGTATGTACCTAAAAATAACGTTATCAAAATTTCGTTTTATTTTGTTGTTTTAATAATAACGAAACATTTATTACTCATGGATCGATATGAATTATGAATAAGTTACTTGAATAAATAATATCTTAAAATAACATATTGTTTACCTTAACTTCCCACGACTTTTGTTCGTTGGCATTTAACATACTATTTTTAAATCTAACAAAATGTTCGGCGTCTTTTTGTACGAATATATTCGCAATGTCCGCTCTATAGTTTATCTTTTAAATGACTTTGCCATCCACAAACCCTTGCTGATATATTCATAGCCGAAACAATAAGACCTATCTACATCAGAATACCTTCACATAAAAACATATAAATCATAACATAAAAAAATAAGGAACACCGTCACCTAAATTGGACACCAGCCGGTACGGATGTAATTAATCAAAGAAAATGTACTGCAAACAAAACTACTAGCGGACACGCAAAAACTTATTTCGGGAGGAAAGTAAAACTAACACTTGGTTATATCGCGTCGCTCGTTTTTGGACGAAGGGAAACAGCCGGGTTTTTATTTCTACAAAAAAGGATGTTCTTTATCTACCGCCTCTTTGAAACTACCTGCTGTAAAATCGTGGAGAGTAATTTCTTTGAACTAAAGTTCTTTTCTTAATTGTAAAGGGTAGTGTGGGTCGTCGGGGGTCACGTGGTGGCTCCCGGCCACCGTAGACGCGGGCCTGTGGACGGCGAGCTATGGGCTAGCTCGCCGTCCGACCGTCTTATGACAACATGCCGTGTCGACGACGGCGCGTTCGTATCCCACTCGCGCCTCAAAGAGATGTCAGCAACGATGTAGGGGTCTGCAAGGGCCGATACCTGCCAGGGCTGCGGGACTGTTCGAAAGAGAAACCGTGGGCCGGGAACACAAAGGGCAAAGAAGGAACATGGATGGGTTTTAGTCAGTACAAGTCTGACACATAGATCTATTCAAGAGTAAGGTTTATATGTATATGTGTATCTACATTGCATCCGTGCGAAGGCCGGAGCGGGTCGCTAGTAAACTAGTAATTTTCGATTAGTATTTTATTTTAACTCTCAAAGTTCAAGTTCTTTGTTTAAAATGAGAACGCTATGAATATTATTCGGTCCTTTCCGTTGATTTTCCTAAATTGAAACCCAAGATTGGAATTGTATGCGATAATTGGGTCCCCTTAATCATAATAGAACTAAAACAATCCTTGTGAAACCGCAACTTGTTTTAGAAGACTTATTAAAGTATTTGCAGACCATTATTTAATCAGCTATTAATCCTTTTCCATTTATTAAGGTCTTTAAATTGATCACATTGCTTACTTACCAATCTTGGCCCTGCTAACTGAAACTAGTCTTGTGCAAACATTTTGGGGCTTTCCAAACACGTTTCTACAGAAATATTAACACCGTTAAAAAGCAAATTTTTGACGTAATCATCATCATCATCATCATCATCATTTCAGCCGAAAGACGACCACTGCTGGACATCTCCTCCCCCAAGTTTCACCACATTTACCGGTCCCGTGCGGCTCGCATCCAGCGGATCCCTGCAACCTTCAGCAGGTCATCGGTCCACCTAGTGGAAGGCTTTGCAACGCAACGTCTTCCGGTTCGCGGTCGCCACTCCAGAACTTTTCGGCCCCGTCGGCCATCCGTTCTGCGAGCAATGTGCCCTGCCCACTGCCACTTAAGTTCGTTTTGGCAATTCTTCGGGATACGTCGGTAACCTTGGTTCACTCTCTTGACTTAAATTTAAAATCAATGTATTATTCACATACATCGTAGGTAAGCTCGTATCTCTATCGCTCGGATCGATCTTTAGGTTAAGCTCCGCTTAACAAGGTTGGTCCGTAGATGGGTGACCACACATGACATGCCGAATTTCCGCGTGCCACGGAAAGCTCGTTAAGCCGTTGGTCCCGGCTGTCATTTGTAGATTTTTGAGAGTCGTTACAGGTAGTCAGTGACCCGAAAATCTGACAACCAGTCTTACCAAAGGGGTATCGGTATAGGTATTACCCAGTACTAATAGGGTTGTGGACGTGAAGGTCAGATAAGCAGTCGCTCCATGTAAAATACTGGAATTCAGCTGAATCCGGTTAGACTGGAAGCCGATCCTAATATAGTTGGGAAAAGGCCAGGCAGATGATACATCGAAACTAAACTGTATCAAAATCCGTTGCAATGTTTAGAAAAACAACACGATCACACAAACAGACACGGAAAGTATGGAAAAAGATAGTTCACTATCATAATTGCACTTTACCATAAACTACCTTCGTTTACCTCGTTACAAATGAACGAAAACGTAAACAACAAAGCGGAAACCTAATATATCTACCAAGTGCCTTTCGAAAGGCGTATCTACATCCTATACTTAAACTGTTTTTGTGTGCTAAGCCTGCAATACCAGCGTTGTGAAACAACTACATAACAAATACTGGGCCACGCACTGACTTACCAACTATTTATGATAACTGCCTTTTCTTGGGTAATATCAAACGTGGGTTTTATTTTGATAAAATTCAAGCGAACCGACGCGCGACGCCTGGAAAAATGTGAGATAGGTTTTTCCAATATATCCCTCGCTCGTCCTGGACTGCATATGCTAGATTCAAAGATGGAAGTAAAGTAAATGTAATTAATATCACTTGTTATTTTATGGCCTATACAAGTGGCAAACCTTTCGACGTTCAACAGGATTGATAAACGCTTTTCGATGAACCATATCAGTCGCCTACGTCTTTAGTTTTTCATCTTGGTTATCACTGATAGTATGTTACTTTATCTATCTATGTCCTGCTCTATATGTAGACTGCCTGTTTGATAGTTGAAAACATCGCAAATAGTTGTCAAATATTTTGCTATTTGGATTAAAATCAATAATTGTATTCAATTATGTTATATCGCTCTATGTTGTACTACAGCTTTAGTTATGAATTGCAATGAAACCCATGAATTAGGTGTTGTTATAGTTTTAGTGGTAAGGGTAGTTAAAGGCATATGGAAGGTTTCCAGTTGCTTTTTTACACCTTACACTAAATATTCAGTGTCACGGTAGTTATCATTGCAATTCATATCGATATTTTAGTACGACAGAGAACGATATTTCATCATTTCGTTCAGTAACATTAGTTAATTGATGAAAAAAGAGCAATCTGTGTCAACTTTCAGAATACACCCTTAATACGTTGTGAAATATTCTAACGCAGTAATATTATGAAGAAATTAAAGTGCTCGTCATTCTGAGGTAATATTAGTTGCCTTACGACACCCACCCTAATTAAGTAATGTTTATAATAGCGTAATAAAATTAAATAGAGCAATTAAAATTACTGGAAGTCAAACCTTAAAACTATTACCTACCTAAGTAGACATTTTCCATAATAATTTATGTCTGTCCAGTGTATTCGCTAAGAAGTTAGGTTCTATATGTATTACATGCTCAAAATAATTAGACAGTCAATACCTAGCCAAAAAATGACGAATTATATAATTTACATCCGCAATAGGTATACATGTCTTTTGTATGTGTGTACAACTTTCCAAGTAATAATAATTAGGGAATTGTCTGTCACCGTACAGTTAACGACAAAAGACATTCATAGTATGTTTTGAAATTCAAATATTTAATATTTTATACGTACATTTTTATAATATCCAGATTTTAAAAGGCCTGTCCAAAGGACTTTTACATTCTTTGGATACTGTTTTAAGCTATCACGGTTTACACCTAAACTTATACTGTCACTTACGGGATATCTTCCGTGGTTGTTCGTGGTTGTTCCCGCATTCTCCAGTACACCAGCGATCATGGCGCTTGCAACAGCGTCGAAATATCGGGAGCTCAAAATAATGAACAAATAGAAGTCTTAATAAAATGTGAAGACAACAACAACTGCCTTAGCTTATTTAGCGTGCATTCTTTGTTAAAAGCGACACAGTGAACATTCTACACACCTATGTATATCCCGACGTACACAGTTATATTTCGAGCAGAATGCCTTCGAATGCATAACATTTTCTTAACGCATCCATCAGTGAACGTCCAATCCAATGTCCTTCATGTATGAGCATGGTCCTTCTCTCTTCGTAAACTAACTTTTAAAGTACCTACTTAAGTTGACGACCGAACTTTCAAGGAATCACTAAACAAATAGCAATTTCTTACATTTAGCCATCTATGTCGAGGATGCCGCCTATTTATGGCGTATTATTACACGTTTATACTAAAAATCTGAGATACGATTCATTTGCGCCAAGACTGGGTTTTTTTCATACTTCCTTTGAAGTCACCTTGTCAGCTGCTCACATGATCTTACGCAGGGGCTGACAATTTTAGGTGAAGGTACTGTACATTGGGTGTAAAAATACCCTTAACGGGGCCCAAAGGCACATGTTCTCCTCGTCATTGCGATTTTTTTTTGTTGCAGGCCATGACCATACCTTGGAACCCTCTAGTTACGATAAATATTGGGGGCCAAAGTTCCAACTTTTTCACAAGTTTTTTTTAATTAGGTTTTAAAGGGTTTAAACTTCATTTCGTAAATTAAAGGCAAAGTTAACTATATAATCAACCGCGCATTACTGACGTGAACGATTTGCGCGGTCCGCGCAAAATCGTTCAATTAGTAACTAAATAGTTAACTTTGCCTTTAATTTACGAAATGAAGTTATTGTTTATTTATAAAATAAAATTTAGATTCTATTAAAAGGTTACCTTAAAATTAATGTGTAATTTTTAAATTTTCTTTAAAGTGTTTCTAAGGTAAAGAAAAAAATTCTTATTTGTGTAGACGTTTTCCAAAAATTACGTTTTTTCAACATTTTTTTTCTGCTATATTTCGTATTGAAGTCAAAAATGTTTGTAATTCATATATGAGTAGACCATATAATGATGTTATTAATATTTTTTTATTGTTCAGAATATTTTGTAGGTTTTTGTTCAGCGAAGCTCAAACATGTCTCGCTCGTTACTTTTGCGGAAAAGGGGTTTTGAATATGGGTGATTGCCATTAATACATGCATTATTTTAAACATTTGTTCAGGCTATCTGCAAGAATAAAAATTCGACTCTAATAATATCAAAAAAGAAACTTCAAATTCTTCTTGTGTTTTCCACAAGTAGTGATCAAAATTGTTCAAAACGGGTTGATTTTGTGCACGGCCCCTTAAAGTGAATTTGTAACCAATTTCACTTTAAATACTTCCACGACCCCCGTAATATTCAAAACATCCATCAGGAGAGTGTTTTGAGTGCGCTATATTGAGTCCTACCGTAAAACGTGATTTTTCACCCCGTAGAGTTACTTAGTTTGGTGAACAGAATGCTTGACGGTTTCGTGAAGGGTCCGTTTACACCTTGTATATACATAGCACAACATCACATCTTGTTTCCCCGAAAACCTAGGCAGAGCTGTACCTGTAGGTTATACAGCAATTTGTGCCCGTTGTTTTTGTTCTTTGTGGGACGAGTCTATTGCCTTCAACGTGGTTATATTCTCTATGCCTTCAACCCTCTGCTAATCAAGACTCCAGGCTACTGAGAAATCCCCGATGTAGGTACTGTATTGAATGACATATGTTTTTAGAACGTTTATCTATCACTATCGAATGAGCAATATTTTTACATTTGTAATCACGTTCTCGAAAACGACTCTAACGATTTCGATGAAAGTCACAATGTAGGGGTTCACAGGGGCGAAATATTGATCTAGCTAGGTCTCATGTCTGGGAAAATTCTTTTTCTCTATTTTCATCGAAGCAGAGCTCAGTCACCCAGGTACTTAGGTACAATTTAGGGTAAAGTATTTTGTATATAACAGTACCAGCTATTTACACTCTAAATTCCAAAAGAAACCAATGCGTCAGAATCAAATGGGTGGAATTCTGAGCCGCATACCTTCTCGGTTCGACCAGACCTTGATCGCGGGCAACCACTGACCTTTCGGTGAACACTCGACTTGAACGTGTGATACTTGTCGTAGATTTATATTAATTAGAGCAAGTGTATGCAGAGGTATTGAATTACTTGTTGAGTTGAATATGGCAGTGATTATACCTCGTCACGGTCGACCGCTACGTTTAGAAAATTACGTCAGCAGAAGTTTTGAAGTGGCGCTCTTATGTGTTTTAGACGGGTCGTTGAAAATAGTACATTTTAATGCTAGGTTGCAATGATAAATACTCATTAAAATCCAAAGACATTTTTCAGTACTTGAAAAGAAAACAAATAAAATTCATTGCATAAGTACTTGTGTTAAAAATTACTATTTATCGACTTCCAAATTAAAAAGCATCAGCCTAGCCTTTTCCCAACTATGTTAGGGTCGGTTTTCAGTCTAACCGGATGCAGCTCAATACCAGTATTTTACATGGAGCAACTGCCTATCTGTCCTCCACAACCCAGTTAGTTCTAGGTAATGCGATACCCCTTGGTAAGACTGGTTGTCAGACTTTTTGGGCCACCATAGAATCCAAATGTTCCACCACAGTAAACTCTAGCAGTGGGCGATCGTCGATAGACATTAAATCATCAACATTGCATCTCGTACTTATGTCATCTGAAGGCAAACTAGTTGAGTAGTCAGTACAAGTTATATCACAGCGTTCACAGAACATTAAATCTTAATCCACTAGCTATAATACTTGTTTAATAAACATTTTAGTATTTACGAACTAGTCGCCAAGTGCGTCTGTATTTATCCATATAAATAGAGGCATGAAGTGTAAATTCGATTTTGAAGAGTCACTTAGTGAAGTGACGAAGAAGCTATGAACTAATCCTTTTTATAAACCACTAGCTTTCACCCACGGTTTTGCTCACGTTAAGGATTAAAATTATCCCATGGAAGGTATTACCAGGATGAAAAGTATCGTATATTCTAACCCAAAACATCGTCTACCTGCGTGCCAAATTTCATCAATCTCTGTCGTGACTTTTCAAGCCTTTATACCTATGTAACAGGTAGACAGATAAAGTTATTTTCGCATTTATATTATAAGTATGGATATAGAATACATCAGATATGAATACATCACATAACATCACGCCTGTAATCCCCGAAGAGTTAGGTAAAGGTGCCTAATAGTACACCCACATTTCGCCTCTATATTTAAGTCCCATGTAATGGGGGTGAGCCTATTGCCATCAATCGGGTACAAATCCAGACTCCGTGACTACTACTGAGAAATTCCTGATGGAAAAACCCAATAACACTTTGCCCGACCTAGAATTCGAAACACGGACCTCATGCTCAGCAGTCGCGCTTGCGACTACTTTACCAACATGGCAATGGATTATGCGGCACATAAAACACAAGGACCAAGATTTAGTAAGAAGCTGTAACATTTAAGCCAAACTCAACGGCCAGCGTAAATTACGCAGTCCTACGATTTAAATAGCCATCGTCACCATTTAAGCTAGACTAGAATACATAAAAAACTAACGGGATATTTACCATGTTTACTGTTTGTTATGAGTTCCCGATATTTCGGCGCTGTTGCAAGCACCATGATCACGGATAAACTGAAGTTATAAACACCCACCCGCAATAACTTCAGTTTATCCGTGATCATGGTGCTTGCAACAGCGCCGAAATATCGGGAACTCATAACAAACAGTAAACATTGTAAATATCCCGTTAGTTTTAATAGAAATGTTAGTGACCATGATAGTTTAAAATCTTATAGAATACATAAACACTGGCTCATACTGGTTCAGTTACATAAGTTCCAAGTTATAACTTGAGGCACGCAGACAAGGTCGGTATTCACGTGCAAGTACAGGGAATATTTACTTGCGAAAGAAAGGTAAATGCAACCGCTTGAAATTGGCTTCCCGTTGCATTTGTTATTGCTTTGCATGTCTGGCTTAATAATCTCATCTGCCAAACCCGTTTCTAACTAGGTTGGGCATCGGCTTCCAGACTAACCTGATTCTGCTGAATACCAGTACTCTGCACGAAGAAACTGTCTATCTGACCTCCACAACCTAGTAACTGTTGGCAATAATATTTGTCAGGCATTCAGGCTTTTGACTATCCGTACCGACTGAAAAAGATCAACGAATGACAGCTGGGCCCACAGACGTAGATTTAAATATATATCTAGATAACGCAAGAACACCTACTTCGCGGCCTAAGCGTTTTATGCTTAACGTGGCTACTTTTGCAGCAAGCTAATTAGTTTAAAACAACAATTTTACAACACAAAACTTAATTCTAGACATTTAAAGAACAAAAACGTAATCTATTTAGTCAAGTAACTTGTTTGTATAGTAACTAAATAGTGCTTGTGACGTAGGTAGTCAAAAATGGCACGCTTAGTTTTCATACGCATCGTGCGTGATACTTGCGTTATCTAGGTATATCTATATCTGTGGCCGGGACTATCTGAATAGCTTTGGTATACATTAATATTTTGTATCATTCTGAACCTGTATATAATAATTATCCTTGTTTACTACTGCGTGTGTGGAGTGTAGGCGGAATGTTATGTAGATAATTTATCAAGAAGTCGCCGTGGGTTTCTGCAAACAATACATCACTGTAGGAGGATCCTTTCTTCGTGACTCTCTTTACGTAGTACACCTACGTCACGCACTTACTTAGTCATTACCAATGACGTCACTTTTACGTCGACTGCTGTAAAGGGACAACGTAAGTATGTACAGTACACTTTCACTGTTTATTTAATTTCAGATTGTATTACTATAAAAATCACAATGGACTTTATACTTGTTACAATAAAGGGTGTAAACATACGCTTAACAAAAGCGAAAAGCACTTATCCTCTCTGTCATTCCCTAGTTACGGATATATTTAAGGTAAACATTCCAATTTTATCAAAAGTTTAAATAAACTCTAGTTTTTAATATTATAACTTTACTTTAAATACCTCCATGACCCGTTTACTACTCAATGCATCCATCAGCACAATGTTTTGCGTAGGGTTACTTAGTTTGATGTACAGAATGCTTGGTTGGCGTCTTCGTGAAGGGTCTGTTTACACCTTGTATAGTTGCTGTGCATGCAGCCACTAGCAAGTGTGTCAAATACACAATGAACTTTACTTCGGATAAAAAGAGAACAACGTTGAGGGTATGAAAAATATCCTCATGACGTTTCAGCACTAACTGGTCACGTATCTACTTAATGACAGTCAGTTTTCAGGTAACCACATTGAGCTGAGCTAAGCATAAATAATACTGATACTGTTGGCCTGCGTCGTCCCACTGCTGGGCACAGGCCTCTCCCCATCACTTCAAGCTTAAAAATATTGTAATTTTAAAAAACATGCTTTACAGTGACGTCATTTTATTTCTTGTATTCTTCTCAGATACCCATATCATGAGAATGTATAAAAAATAACTAGAGCGCCTCCTTTGGGAGTCCGCCGTTTTGGATTTAGAATGACGTCACTTAGCTAACCATGCATTGTTATCCAAACTAAACATGTGTGCAAATTTTCAACTCAATCGGAAACCGGAAAGTGGGTCAAATTTAACTCCTAAGATTTTTTGAGTGTCAAATTTAACGTGACGCCAATAAAAGCGTGTTAAAATAGGTCTAAATTAATTATTTTAAAAGCTATTTGAGAGCATAACAATACTATTTAGTTTTAATTAAAATCACGAATTTGTAACGAGTTTCATATTTATTACTTCAGTATCAATCACGTACCTAGAGTTAATGAGTAGTATAAAAAAGTGTAAACTAAAAACACTCTAACTTTGGTATTGAAACTAGTTTCGAGATCAATCGTATTGATGACATTACGATTGACATGATCATCATCATCATTTGTATTAATTAATCAAGCTAATCGACAATGAGCATGGCATGTAAATTACCTATTTACATACCGTGCTCATTCATTTTGTTCATAGTCAGCAAGGTTGGAAGCGGGATGACTAACCACGGTAGGTTTCGCAACCCACGTCATGATCTCATGAATGAACTTAAATTATCAACCCAAGCTCATACAAATGCAACGACTTTAGAGTAACTAATCAAATTGACTAGCGATATAGCACCTCCTGGATACTACAACGTTATGCCTCTAAATAAGAGGATATTGAAGTAGTCAGTCATCCATCTTTATCCCAATTTATTTATTCTCGGCGCAGCTTTCTTCGTCTTCCATACTTCTCTATTACTTATCATCTCAGCCATATCATCTTACACACAGTTCATCCATCGTTTCTTTGGTCTTCCTCTACTCTTATATATACTACTTTGAGGTAGCTTACCCAATAGCTAAAATAAAACAAAAATCGACACTACAATTAGAGTTCCGCAACATTAACCAGATCAGACCATTTTATTAGTAGTTTTTTCAACACACTGGCGATTCTATTACCGATACAACAATATCACTCATTTCGATCAATTATGACGATCGTGTTATTGCATTATTTTATCTCCTCAATCAATGATCATTGCGAGTTATGAATGACTTGCCTACTCCACATTCTATAACGTATTATATAACACAAAGAGTTCAATTGGGCCTATTTAGTTTATAGCTTCACGCTCGCTTTCATCAATGATGTGAGCAGAACGCAATTAATTTTAACATACCACAGAGTATGATCTAACATACAATGAGTGGCCCATGACTGATGATGCAAAAAGAGGTGCAGCTAAAGAAAGAGCATAGTTAACCTAATTCAATGTACTTCGACACAATAATCGAATCAAGCCCGATAAAATAAAAAGATAAAATATCTACATAAAGATAATAATAGGCCTCTAATACCATACACACTTTTTACACAAATCCTAAAAACTGAGTCACCAACTACAAAATTAGCGGCGACAACTGATCTAAAAAACCATACGTCCTTGACAGGTCACTTTACGTAAATCTCACAGCTATTCAGGTTAAATGTAATAAGCGTTACAATTCAAATCATGTTCCTAATTCAAACGAATTAAACATAACAACAAAGCACTATAAAAAGTATATTATTCATATTAACCAATGCGACAGGCTTACGTAAACTTGCCGTGAGAACTGTAATAGATTAGTATGGACTAACGCTAAGCAAAACAAAAGAATTAAGTACGGAGTCATCATAAGAAGGCTTGGAGGAAATTGCGACAGAAATGTGGCACTTAGTACATGTGTTATGTTATCGTTGTCTTGTATCGCTGGTGTGAATCTCACGTATTATCGTTCATCGATAATTGCAGAGGTTGCATTAACACGGTGTGAGCTAATCTCATTAATATGCATCTTATGTTCTGTCGTATTTTTCATTCAGTATACCACTTATCATCGTTCTCTTGCCCTCATCCTAATGTATTCAGTGTTGTGGTTCGCGAAAGCAGGATTATTCCCTCCGCAGTCAACAAATTATTTACATTTAAGACATATTAAACATTTTTCGGAATATATAAATGTGTCCAATTTCATTTCATTTATTAATTAACAACATAATTACTATTAAAGCATAATTGGGTCGACCACAGGTGTGTATTACATGACAGCTATACGACCACCGGATACGCTAATTGTCACGGATCGACAATTTCATCTGCAACTTGAAATACCAAATATATTTCGGCATTTCAAACTGAACATTCTGTATTGCAATATTCATTTTGACGATGCAGGCTAAAAGTTATTTCCTAAACACTAAAACATGCAACGATGTGTTCAAATATTCAAAAAGCTCGGTTTAAAATTGCCGGCTTACTCGTTGACATTTACACAGGGTCGATACCATTCTGATGGACGCCACCTGCTCTCTTCACCTTAATGTCACTTCCCTGAGGTATACCATATACCCAAGCCTGGCTGGAACTACTATGAATAAGATTTTCGCGGTCGAACCCGCGAGCCCTTCCAATACACGTCAAGGCCTCTACTCGCCGTATATAATAAGTTCACCCGCCCGCAACGACACACTTTGTTACTTTCACGCGAGCAGTGCACATTTTGAATCGCCAAAATGTACAGGCTCTTTATATTTGCTTTTGTGATCGCAGCCGCGACGTGCCAACAGCAGGAGGGAGGCAGACGAGTCCCCAAATACGCGGGGGACCCGAAGACAGCAGCCATCGTGCAGGAAGCGCGGTACCTCAGTGGAGACGGAGCTTTTGGCGCCGCTTACCAACAGGAAGATGGAATTAACTTCAAAGAAGAAACTGACGCCGCCGGCAACAGGAGAGGCAGCTACTCCTACATCGACCCTACCGGTCAGAGGAAGACAGTGAACTACGTCGCGGGCAAGAACGGCTTCCAGGCCAGCGGTGACCACATCCCGACCGCGCCTCAAGCCGCCGCGCCCACGCCCGGATACACCCCGGACCCGCGATACAACTCACCGGATTACAAATCTCAACAATACAGTGCTCCCCAACAGTACGTGCAACCTGAGCCTGCGCGCAACTATGGCGGCAAACCCAATGAGGATGACGGTCAGTACCACGCAGAGTTGTACGAACAGAACTACGACGCACCCCAGCAGCAGTACCAGCCTCAGCAGCAGTACCAGACGCAGGCGCAGTACCAGCCGGCCCCTCAGCCACAGTACCAGCCGGCCCCTCAGCCGCAGTACCAGGCGGAGCCGCAGTACCAGTCCAACAACATCTACCCGGGCACGCAGCAGGCGCAGTACAGCGGCCTGCCGTCGTCGCAGCAGTACTCGCAACCCGCGCAGTACTCGCAGCCGCAGCCTACTCGCCAGCAGTACTACGAGCCCACCACGCAGCAGCCCGCCCGCTTCTTCCCTCCCGGCAAGTTCAGTTTGAACAGAGCACCTGACGGCTACACATACTCCTTCCACAAAGTATAAATCTAATTTAGAAAGAGGGCTCCGGCGATTTGTAAAGGCCGAAACACGTAAAAAGCACGCATCAATTAGCAACTCGCCGAGTCATCGAGGGGCGGCTGTGTGCGTACACCGCTCAAAAGCATTTCTTAATTGTTGTTTGCTGTGATATTGTGAGTTAATGGACAGGTATACATAATATGTGGGACGTTTCTGTTGCTAAGGAAGGTTTGCGGGCCGAACGCGCGTCAGTTGACGGAAACTGAACTTTGTAAATAAACTTAGACTTACACAAGAAAAACTGTTTTTCATTTACAAAATGATGTTCACAAATATTTTGATGCCAACTGCACCTTTATTTACATAAATGCTTATTTATGAAAGTATCAACAGAATGAATCCCGTGCCGTTACAGCAGAATCACAATCATTATGCAGTTATGTTAATGCCTTTACTTTTATTGCCTTAATCTCACTCAACGCAATAAAAAAAAAAACAAGTACGATAAAAAACAAGAACCCGGCAACTTCCTAGTACGCGGGTATAAGGCAGGGTGTGGGCAGCGTCCGCATTCTACTGTACTTGCACAAACCACCTTTAAGCCTCGACCAACTAGATCACCTTACTGCTAACACAAGGATATTTCGCTACCAAACCGGTCTGGCCCTGCCACGCCTTCCTTTCCATTTGCCGACTTCATTATTAGTTCAAATACCGACAGTTCAATAAATACAATATACAAAGGCTTGTACTTGTAAACGCAACATTTACTCTAAAGCCGAAACAAGATCAATGAGAAACTTAACACTTGATCTTTTCAACTAAATTGAACGTATTAATAGGCTTGTGAAATGAATATCGATACTTGATTATATTGCTCACTTACAGACCTTAAACTTTTAATATATTACTCATATTTCTCTAAATCCTGCACCGTAATATTACTTATGATGTTAAATCAAAATTCCGAAACAGCAAGGTATCAATTATTGAATCTACTTTGACCTAACAATTTGTATTGGTGTAATATTGGAGGAATAATTGCATTGTTTTATATCCGATCCGCCACAATAGAACAATGATGCAATCGCATGTTATTCGAAAACAATTTCGACGCCATTTCGCTGTCGAAAACACAATTGACGATCAATTTGTAAAATTGACCGGAGCGACCACATTGTCTTAAATCACGAGATTGTTAAAATAACATTTATCATTGAATTCAGTGTTGCTAAAACGTAAATAATTTCTTTGTTGACTTGATTTATCAACTTTAAAAACATTGCTAAACTCCTTATAACAGGAATGCCAGTAAATTAAGTAAACTATGAATTTATTTAAAGGAAAATTCCAAAGAAGGCTCTAATAAATGGAATCATCGACACAACGAAGAAGAAGAAATACCATCTTAGAAAGAATGCAATTCAAGGTTGTTATGCATTCCTGAATTGAATTATTACCGACACTCATAAGAAATATAAAAAGAAGTATGATAGGTCAATCAAATTAAATGTAATAGTAATGCTTTTATTTTAAAGGATAAATTGCAAAACGAGAGTACGCAACACAGTCTATTTAAAATGTGTGAACATTTTACAATAATGAATGAAGTAAAGTAGCGTGAAGTTAAGACTCATACACTGTTTAAATGATGCAATATCATAGAAGTAACTATTTGTTGCAATATATTTTTCATTTCCTTTAATGCCAAAGGAGATGAAATCCTGGATTCAATCTTATCCCTTTTATGTTCATTTGTCCCAGAAATGTTACTTCCTTATGCATTTCTTGACACTATAATAATTCATTTTCCTGTTGAATAATTCAAAATTGTTTCAAAATATTAATACAGCACAGCAGCCGTACGTACGTGGTCTTAAACGGATATCTCAGATAACTGAATGATAGGTTTTTCCTAGGTTACTGCACTAATTAAAGTTCTTAATGCATCGTTTCAGTCTTTTTTCTTCGCGTAGTTTAGAAATCTCAATTAATTCAGCAGTGACTAGCAGCTAGGAATTCACAAGAACAAAAGTACGGACGAAGTCACGGTCAACAGCTAGTGTTAAATGAAAAAAGAAAAGAATAAAGATTTTAAATCGCTAGATAGAGTAATTACTACGTATCATGAACACGTTCCATCGTTGCTCAAGAAGCAACGCCTACCACTGCGTGCAATAAACAATCAATGGAGTAAAAGATTTTTACCTGTAATATAATTATATTATTATTTATTGCAGTGGTTGCACTTATGCGTTCCCGACCGTTATGTGTGGAGGCGACGGCCCCCGGCGATACAGGTCGTTCCTTCAGCTAGGACCAACTTGCTGGCCAAAACCCCTCTGACTCGAGCAATTCGCACCATAAATTACATTCAGGTCGAAATTGACATATTTACATGTCACTGGGGTGAATTCGCAAAAGTACTTTTGCTAAGCTTTTTATAGACCTGTAATGATAGTTTAAGGCATTTAAATAAATAAATAAATTATCATAAGCATACATACCACGCCTGTTCTCCTGCAGGGTTAGGTAGAATAGATATGCTACACCTACATTACCAGTAATGTTTAAGTCTGATGAAATAGGGGGTAAGCCTATTGCCATCAATCGTACATAGAGCCATACTACACGCTGCTACTGTGAAATTCCAGATAGAACAACTCAATAAGCGTTTGCCTGACCTGGAAATCGAACCCAGGCCCTCATTTTCAGCGGTAGCGCTTACGATCACTCAACCAGCGTGAATTATATTACATGCAGACAAAACGCTTTCATTTTCTTTCAATACAGTGACCCAAACTTAACAAGGAGCCTTTTAGTAATATAAACCAAATGTGCAATATATTGATAGATATTTCCTGTACTTTTTGACTGACTCTAGGCATTAGGAAACATTCTGTTGCTATATCCAATCGATAATTTTAGTCTGTCCCTCGAGACTCCTCTCGAGCTGCGTCGATGATTTAGTTTCGAAATAGTAAACTTTGTAGGCGCTCTTGCCTTGGTTATGCAACATTTCTTTACATTTAAAAAAATCAATAAAGTTAAATTTCTGTCACTATTCGCGTACGTCATCCCACTGCTGGGAAAGGCCTCTCCAATTCTTCAGATCCAGGTTCAATATGGACCACTAGTCGTTGGTCTTGTCCATCTCGTTCCGCCATTTTCTACGAGGTCTAGGGCGACAGCTTTTACCTGTATTAGAGCTCTCGAAATGTGTTAAACTATTATTAAGCACAATTAAACAATTAAAATAACAGCAACATAATATTAGCAAACTCTAAACAGTTTAAAAATAAGACCATCTTTTAAAATCCTTGAATTAATTTCTGCAATCCGAGAAAAAATATAGCAACGGAACTACAAGATAACGAAGAACTCTTAGCTACTCTAGCAAAGTTGTACAATTTAATTACAATAAAGGAAATGGAAATCTAAATGCACCTGGTAAGAAATAAAATGCAAAAGTCAATCTAGACCTGCCGTAAAAGCGGAAAGTGGGCCAATCTATAAACTCATTTATTTCAACGCTTACTGGCATAAACGGGACATCAAATGCAGTCGCTTTTTAACTCAGTTTCATTTTGTAAATAAAATGAAGTGAGCTGATTGACATAGATTGCTAATTAGGAAATGAGAAAATATTTTACTACTTTTTTTTGTGACATTTTCTCTCGTTTATACGTATAATTGAAAAAATGTATATACAGGATATTGTTGGTTAAAGTATAAAATTGCCGATTTGTATGGACGATTTCGTGAAAAGTGATATTTCCATGATAACGTTTTATTTTTATTTTTCTTGAAAACTTCTGAACCAATTATGTATGATGCAACTGCAACCTTTAGAGTGCAAACAAAGCAAAAAACAAAAGCAAAGTTGGAAACAGAACAAAATGTGAGAAAAAACACGGCAATTTCATAGTTAAAGACTTATTAATTAAAAATAGTAAAAACTATTTCATTTAAAATCCATGTTTTATTAAAACGATTTTATTAGAACGTTCAATAACTTAAAATTTCATTTAACTTTCATTCAACTATTACTGATTTATACTTTGCTGCAAAACTTGACTAGACCGTCGTTTTAAAAATGATTAAACATTTTATCGAGCAAGTTTTATATGAAACTAAAATGAAGTGTGCGATTTTTTGCTTAACATAAGTTAGAACTTAGCGATAACATTTTAACTGAAAGCAGTTTCAACCGTGCTAAGTGAGCTGTCGAAGAAAAGTTTAATCTATGAGCAGTAAAGCGCCGGTCAAGTTTCACAACACTTTACCAATTAAGATTTTCTAGAGCAAGTAGATATTTTCAAGCTTTTTATATACCCGTAAATAGACTACATTTAATTCAAGAGTAGAATGAAGCATTTGATCAAATGCCAAGTGAATCTCATTGAAATAAAGGCATTAACTGAAAAGGATTCCCATTTGTGTATCTATTATCCATTTTCCAAAAACATTAATCCAGAGTGGACTGCAAACATACTGACACACACACGTATATACAAATCTTCGAATGAATCAGTCTTTGTCGCATCCACCGTAACAATCTGAGGCAGGGTATACCGAAGGAAGGAAAAATCACGACTGACTGAATCCGCAGTTCACTTTGTATGCATTGTGCATCCCTTTCGATGCATTCGAGTGCAGATCACGACGGCCCGGCGCACACACTCCGCACCAATACGACAAACACTCCCCAATTGGCAACTCTCGCCCCGTGATTTTGTTTTACCCCGTTCGTATTGAATTTGGGAACGAAATTGAGAAAAAAAAATTACGACTACCTACTTCAGTTTGCTCATTTGTACGGAGTATTGAACTGTTAGGGACTTTTCGTCTTTTGGATTTGAAGAGAATTCGTGTTCTATTGCTTTTATGTTTTTTTACGCCTACGCAGTTGGTTTCAGTTAGCATTTCATGAATTCAAAATTGGAGTGTAATCACTTGTTGTATAGAAATAGTGAAACTAATGTGGTAGGAATATATTGCAGCAACCGTAGTTTTAATTAATCCGTCGGATCGTGATACATTTTGAAGCATATAAGACATAAGAGACATGACACATTCCTAGACCAAGAAATACGCCTTCGTAGGTAAGAATTCGCCCCGCTTACTGACATTTCATTGCCCACTCCCAAGTACAGTCACGATACCTCTTAGAGCAATATCGCAAAAATCAAATTATAGCTAGCTACATTGCAATAAAGATAGCTACTGTCGTAAAATGTATTACCGCAAAACAGAAAAATAACAGAAGACTTATTTAAAACACACACAAAATAACCGAAATTTAAAAGTTTCAGCTAAAGAGGTTAGATACAACTAGGCACAAGAAAGTGCAAAACAAAGTACTTTAAAATAATTTAATCATATCATCGTAACAAGTTGAACATAGCTTGAAAAACAAAGTACAATCGACAAATCGTCGTTGAAGTTAACACCACGTAAGTCACGTAACTCATTTTAAGTGGTTTTTACGTTTTGATATTTGATGCTGTTTACTAGAGAATCGGAAGACGCGTTGTTTTAGCCAATCACAGAAACAAGCAATGTCTCTATCTAATTTGAAATGAACATAAATTATAAAATGTTGTTGTACCATTACATAGTATTATGCAGTTTTTTCAATCTCCTGTAAAATTGCTATTTTTGACTTACGTGGTGTTAGAACTTCAACGACGAACGCAATCATAATTCGAGAATTTTCCTATGCCAACATCCATACATCGTAACAACTAGTGATGAGCCCAATTCCAAATTCGGTTTTATTAACTAAGGACCTTCTGTCTCCTTATACAATGGTCATAAGAGGTCGGTATCGTGTATCCAGGTCCATGCAAGTACCCAGAGCCGGACACCGGTTCCCCTGGGACCCTGCCCCGGGTAAGGAGCGGTTTTCCACGGGAATAATAATGCAGAAGCTTCTGCTAGACAAGATCGATAAAATGTTATTCCTTTTATGTAACGTTGTAGGTTCTAACTGTTTTTTTAGATGAATTATGCGCTGGGCAAGTAGGCTGAGATTTTTTTTGATCATTAATACATTTCTCTGGTTTGCAATAAGAAGCAAATAACATCTTTCAATGTACTGAAAATTTGAAAACGAAATGGCTAAAATATGAACTTATTTACAGTAATATCAGTCAAAAATAGCAATCGCCTCAAAAACATCAGAAAAAAATCTCTAAATGCAGGTTCTACCTTTAGCATGAATCATACATGCTACAAAATGTAAACGTGTACGACTATCATAGCAAATGCACTGACATCATTCATTCATTCGTTCATCCCTCACTTCCCTGAACGAGTCTATTCCCGAAGCCTACTCATTACACCGCCGTCATTCAACCGAAATGATAGATCACTATCACGTTAACTACCGATCCGCCATAATTTACCAGTTAGCTCGATAGTACCTACAACTGTAGTACGACGATCTTCGAATCTACGGTACCTACGTCTAAACTTAGCCCGAAGTAATCTTCCCAGGAACATAAACGGCTCTCTCCCAATCGAAAACTTAATCTAAAATGCTCAGAGATAGAAGAAATTTACGATATTATCTGGCCCCGAGTATTATTTTATTGAGAAAATTATATCGTAAGTTAAACCATACGTAATCTCTCTGTCTTCCCTTTTCTGTCTCCAGAGAATTATTATTCCCCTGGTGGGGTCTGCTTTCCTTATTTGCTCCTTCCACTTCGTTCGGTCCAACGCTTCATCTTCGCGACTGCAATTTATGAAAACTATTTTGATAAATCGCTCTGAAGTATTACGAGATAATGTTTTCATCAAAACTTCTGAGATATGAGTAAATAAACTTAATATATTTCATAACATTTACAGAAAACACGATACTCAGGTAAATCAAATAAATAACGTAGTTGAAAACTCAAAGCAATATGTTTCTGTATTTTCTTCATGTAATGGGCTTGAATACAAATAAAATACCAAGAAACAGCTCTCGTCCAATCGCTTCACAAAGTTGAGACTCCTTGAACTATTTTAAAACTCCAACTAGAAGAAACATATCAACATATTTTTATTCCAGAGCCGAACACTGTAAGGGCACATTATTGAAGCGAACACAGTTGGGAGTCGTTTAGCAGTCGTTAAGTGGAAGTCAG
This sequence comes from Noctua comes, assembly GCA_963082995.1. Taxonomy (NCBI): domain Eukaryota; kingdom Metazoa; phylum Arthropoda; class Insecta; order Lepidoptera; family Noctuidae; genus Noctua; species Noctua comes. Next base: position 9,491,883 of record OY720279.1, on the reverse strand, counting down.
GTTTAGTAGCCATAAACGCTTGGGCTGTAAAAGGGAGCCTTTCCGTCAGAACATAACTGTCTAACTTCATTACTGACGCACTACTCCACGAGGAAGACGTTTACGCTCTTTTAAATTGCTCTGAAAACATCAAAGCTTATGTTGTTTAATTCATGGCCCGAATAATTTTAAAGGAAATTGAAACGGACAGGTCTGCCCGTTTACTTTAAAAGGAAGCTTCTTTATATTTGAACAAAAATAAAGGTTTTTTAACAATAAAACAGCTGTAAATCGTGTACATTTTCAGCATTGGTAAAACATAGTTATTTTTTGTAAGTTAATTAAAACGAAAATTTCAAATGATTTTTCGTGCCTCAATTACGTATATTATTTTACCGATAGCCATACCGTACACCTGGCATCTCCATCACGCAGATAGTGATCGCTAAGCAAACTCCGCTATAACAGGCTTACAGGCGGTCAGTAGGACGTTTTTATCGAGGGGCGTTTGTGTGCGACTCACGGCCCGGATATAAATCCGAACGGGACGTGCCTCACCACACGAAAAATTAACTCCGACCAATGTCCCGTTTTTATAGCGGGCCAATAATGCAGTTTAGTGTTCATTCCTCTTTGAACGTGCGAACACTTGTAGTATTCCGACTAACTTCGATGGAGTTCATAACTCTTTGGGTTTTTTTTCTATGCTGTTTTTATGACTGTTATTCTCTTACGACTTTTCTATAGAGGGGTTTTATAGAAAGCTTTTACAGCAGGGTTGTTTTTGTTCAGCAGTGCATACAAACTGCTATATCAACCAGGGCAGAACAGATTTTTCTTTGAACACCTCTGTTAACACAGTACACTGAACTGATTGCTTGAAAGTGTGGAAATCTGTGCTTAATTGAATGCTTACAGTCAATTGTTTCTACGAGATGGGCACTTGAAAAAAAAATTGTAAAACTATAATGAAATCAACACCGACGTAAATTATACTGTTTCCGAATCAGTAGGAATCATACTTATACGTTATTCTCACGGCCTAAGGTGAGCCTAGAGGCAATTTCAGTTCTGTTTACTGAGCTCCGACCGTGAGATAATGTTTGTATGTGAGTTAGGCAAATGCTAACAATCGGAATCCTTGCATATCTAACCTCGCTACCGGTCATGGTTTTCTACACATTTCCGAGAACAAATTAATGACAGAAGTAGACATATTGTATGCTTATTGTGGACCATTGTGTGTCTCAGAGGTATTTTAATTACCTAGATTAGACAGTTTTTAAATCACCTCAACAAAATAAAGTTCTTCGCCGTTATCTTTTATTTCATAAATCAGGAATTGGAGCAAAGACGTCGTCGTCGTGACTTTGGAAATTACGTTCAAAGAATATCTATATCAGAATCGCTTAGCGTAGAACTAAAATTATGCTTTGGTTAAATTCTTGTAATGATATCTTTTCTGACAAAAAGCAGCAGGCTGCATTTTGAACAGGTCACAAAACTTTGTTCAGCCCTAAACCCTCGTAGTCTTGTTAGCCATGTTAATAAATTTTAATTTAAAAAAAAAACTGCAGGACTATGGCATCTCGGGTATTCCACACTATGACTTATGACATCTTTAATTAGTACCGAAGAATGGCGAGCGCCGCTCCGTTTCCTATGCCCTCGCATGCTTCTCTGCTTCATTAAACTAATTAATTCTTACTTATGTAATTATTTTATGCTTATTATAACAGAAAAAGCCTGTAATTATTTCACTGCAGGACGAAGAATAGACCGTATGCCATAGACAGAAGGCACAAGCATTTGTTACCACGCTCATCCAATTTTCCACATTTTTTTTTCTTTCAGTGTTGCGACAGATGTTTCTGTCAAGAGCCAGGTTTAAAGCTCTCAACCTAGTTCCATAGTCCTCTGTGATTCACTTTTATAAGCAAGTCTTGCCTTTTGATATAACCTTTCTATACAATTATTACATTTGAAAATATGGTCGCACTGTGGGATTATGGGAATTTCTTGTCAGTGATATTCAGTTTTGTTTCTATGTCTTAGCAATTGTGATTTTATCGTATTTATTGTCAGCTTAAGTATTTTGATTTATTTTACACTAGTTTCCCGGGACTTCGTTCGCGTGAGAACTTGATGAATATTTGTGAGGAGAAAAAAAAGATAGCCTATGTCCTTTCCCAGAACACAATCTATATCCTTACCAAATTTCAATACAATCCGAACAGCCGTTTAGTTGTAATAAGGGAACAAACCAATAAACAGAGTTACTTTCGCATTTATAATATTAATATGAATTTGTCGTCTGAAACGGCATTGATAATATTTAATGGATATCTAACAAGGTAGCGTTTTGACAATAACATTATTGACATTGAGGAATTAATTTCCTGAAGATTTTCAATAAAAGAATGTTCCTACGGAAATACGATAACTGACTGATAGATATTAATTAGAATATACTTTATTGTACACCGTAAAATTGTTACAAAACTCTGATAACGGTTTTTAGTATCTAATCAGCTCATCTTACCGACGCGCGTATTTTTATTTATTTATTTATTATTCCTTAACACACACATTTGTTTTTACAGGTAAGACCCAAGCTAACAAAGTAGTCATAAATTACAAATTATCCAGTCCCAAGTAACGGGTCTGGGTAGAAGCATAAGTTAGTAGACAACATACTACGAGTAAGTACGACGACGTTTATGACGACTGACCAGATAAACGAACGTGGTAAGAAGAAAAAAGAATATATATAAACTACAAGTATTATGGCAGGTACATTTCTGTAGACCTCTACTGCATTTTAAAATGCAACGCACTATCCATAAAATATATTGCATAGACATAAATATCAAGACATCTACTCAAAAAAACTATGGAGCTCCACAAACAGCTTATAACCCAGTGCTCATTGTACCACATTTCTTACCCGGCAGGTCGGCGGGGATACCGCCGCGATACCTAACCCATCCAGTGCCGGCACAACCTGGGTAATAGGGAAATTAGCGCCCCCCGGACATACTGACGACTGAGAACCGGATCAGATTTTTGTTAAGTTTCCTTTTTAGCCGACTGCGGTGAAGTCGAAAAGGAGGGTTATGTGTTTGACCTGTATGTATGTACATATGTCCGTTTCTATGTTCCCTCGTAACTCCTAAAAAGATGAACGGATTTGGATAAATTAAACGTCGTTAGATTCGTCTTGATGGCGCGAGTGTCACTGGCTACATGGAAATACAAAAAAAAAACGAATGCTTCTAGCTTTTGTCTAATTTAAAATGTGCTTGTTTTATGCTTTTTATTTTTTTCAGTCGAGTTTTTTAGTTTCTTCAACTACTTTTTTTTTGCAGTGACAAAGACACACACACAGTGTGGTTTATGGTTATGACGGACGGACGGACGGTCATGTGGTGTTTAACTACTTGTTTTATGACCTGTGAACGAATTGAGATGTTTTAAGTAGCACTTGTTGTTCTTATAAAGAAACCGTTGGGGGGTGGTTTTTTTTTTTTTTTTTTTTATCATCAAATGAGTCCTCCCACCCAGGGCAGAGTGGGAGGAACTCTCAGACTTGTACTGACTAAAATCCACGGTGTCCTTCAATAGCCCTTTATGATCCAGGGTCACGGTAATTCTATAAGACCCGCGACCCCGGCAGGCTAGAGGGGGGCCCCGTCATAATGCTGACACTCTTTGAGGCGCGCGTGGGACACAACGCGCCGTCGACCCGGGCATGGTCCATGGTCGGACAGCGAGTCGCCCATTACTCGCCGCCCGCAAGCCCGCGCCTACGGTGGCCGGAGATCGTCTGCCGACGTCCGGGGCCGTGGGCGTCTACCACTGCGGCTGGGGTGGAGGGAGGACGCTGTCCTCTCCCTCACGCGGCCCGCCTCCTCCTTCGCGAGCATGACTGCTTCGCAGAAGGAGGCGACCGCTTCCCACTCCGTCTCGCCCCGCAGCATGGCCTCGACCAATGCCGGGCGCGAGAGGTACCGTTGGGGGGTGGTTGGGTGATTTAACCCACCTGAACACCTTACTAGCGTAAGCCCGGGGCTTCGACCGCGTGAAGTTCGGTAATTGTCCCACGGGATCGTACTACTGCGATAAAAAGTTATCTAAGTTATAAACTATCTGTGTCTCTTTCATCCAAATCTGTTAGTAGTTTTTGCGTGAACGAGTAAAAACATCCATCCATCCATCCTCACAATCTTTTGCAGTTATATATAGTAGTAAGCTTTTTGTGGAGTTTGGCACAAGAAAAGAGAGGTCTATACCCAGCAGTGGATGAATTCAAGCTGTGGACGATGATGAAGCTTTTACCCAGCGGCTTTTGTTTTAGGGTGCCTACCTAATCGCAAAATCGAGAATGTTGCCCCATGGGCCTCCTTATGATTACTATAAAGATCCATCATAGGTTGACGTAAAATTGTTATAAGTAGTAACATCATCATTCTTGAGAGATTGATTACAGTGTGCTTGAGATTGGTAATTGCAGTGTTTGAATACAGCATTAAGTAAGCCATCTCGAAACCGAACAACATAATTTATGTGCTGAAGACGTGATTTATCACGTCTTATACAACATACACCACTACGGAAAGTAAAATAACGAATAATATAAACATATACTGTCACTTACGGGATATCTTCCGTGATTGTTCATTATTTTGAGCTCCCGATATTTCGGCGCTGCTGCAAGCGCCATGAACCGGAGCGGTGGCGGCGGTGTGTGTGCGGTGTTATCGGGAGCTCAAAATGAAGGAATAATATTTTCAAAAAATCATCATAAACAACATCACTAATAAACAAGCGCCTCAGAGAAGTAATGTCCTTTTCACTTTATTGTATTGTTCGAATTTCAAATCTATGCGCCTGAGCCGAAAATCCAACGGTGCGCATTCACTCAGTTACAGTGAGTTGGTGAAAACAGGTAAACATTTAATAGGAACAACCGAGCTGGTTAGCAACTAGTCTATAACGTATTAATAAATTCCACTAATTAAGTCTAAGCTGTAATTTACAAGAAGTTATGTAAAGTCAAGTTCGCGCCGGTCCTTGGAATTATCTTGAGTCAATAGAATTCACCTTCACTGAGAGAACTTGTCTGTAAGCAATTTTAAATACTTAATTAAGACTTCAACACATTGTAGATAATCCTTACTAATATTATAAAGAGGCAGTGGCGAAGGTTTCAAACAAATCGATTCTTACCGGCTTCCCTTTGAAAACGGGCACAATCAGTGTTCCATAGACAAATAATAAAATCACATTAAAGATATGTACTCAGGCTGTCCTCTTAAAAAAATTGACTCTTCGCTACTGTAAAGAGGTAAAGTTTGTACGTAAGGATTCCGGTTCCAGAGATTACCCTCCGGAACTAATGATCGAATTCTAAAATATCTTTTACTGGTAGAAAGCTACATGATTCGCAGGTGCTCTATGCTATAAATTATATTTATATCATGCGTAGTAGCCGAGCTTTCACAATTTTTGCGTACGAAGTCGCAGGCGAAGTGCTCGTTTCTTATAACTAGTAGACAAGTTCATTTTTGTGTGTTTTTTATGATAATTTGTTTTTTTGGTTAACGTATCTGGTATATACCAACGATTAAAGATAAGCGAATTTTATGATATAAATAATATATATGCTATGCTACCAAAGAAAAAAAACTGATGTTATTTGATATTACCAAAGAAAAAAATAGAAAATAATATATGGATTTTTTTCGAAACCCAAATATGTACCAAAACCAATCCTAGACATATTTCAGCTTGCGACCCGCCCCGGCTTGGCATGGTTTTTTACAAAACATCGAAATACTTTCATTCATTATTCTTATCTATTTCTAAACTGCACCAACGGTGTTCAGAAAACCGTGGTGGACTCGAAAACCGACTTTATTTCGTGAATAATATGTAGGTGCATACTGCATTATAGACTTTAGTTATATGTTATCTGTGGTATAGATTACACACTAGTCCCTACTACTAGTCAGTGCACGTACACATCGGTTCAAATAAAGTGCACCGTTTGTTTACTCGGGAAGATTATTTCCTTGCGCACACAGTATCGTCTTACCACGACACACATAGTTTGAACCCCAGTGGAATTACCTACTTGTTCCGCTTTCGTTTTACTTTCTTGTGACGCAGTGCACTGGTGGATGGTCAACTGACACGGCACTTGGACTGAATAAAATCAAATCACTTATTTGCTTGAAAATAGGTACCACTACATGAGGAGAAACAAATAACAAAATTTTCTAGACTAGATCATTGGTCAATGAATTAAATATTTGACGACTGATTCTGAATAGCATTATTTCTGTATCTTCTGAAGTTCGTCTTCATTCAAGGGCAAAAATTAAGATATTCCTAAAATAAAACATTTCCGAGAATTCCAAGCAAGGCACTCTTGCCAATATCTTTTAAAACTGCTTTCCTTTCCAAACTCGATTCTATGAAAGCCCTCCATAATCCATTTACCTACGAACACCAATAAGTATCTTAGAAACAGATATCACTAAGGAACGGTCGACGTCGAACTGGCAGTAAGCCAGCCACCGTAAGAACATCGGTGCATGGCTGCGTGGCTGGGTGGCTAGTGGCTGTGTGGCTCGCACAACGGGGGCGCCATATGTGATATCATTTAGTTGCCCCACAACGCGCTGGTCGGATTCCCACACTATTTTGTTTGCACCAACGTCTCACTGCACCTTCTGTTTACTACTTTAATTGCTTTAGCAATTAATCCCCGTCGTTTGGGCCACGTTCAGGCACGGAATGTAGGTAATACGCGATAACATGGAAAATATAACGACAATAAATCATTGGCCTGGTCATAAGCGCTTCGTTAAGCGTAGGTAAGGCGGGTTTTTGTAATTTTATAGGGGAAACTTACCGTGTTGGGTTAAACTAACAAGTCATTACATGTTTGGTGTAAAATAACGATCATTAACACGTCTGCCTGTTCATATATTCGGTCATTAATATTGAAAGAATGGAAGACAAATCACAAACATGTTTTACTAACTTCCTGAAAAAGACAGTAACACAATTTTCATTCCGCATCATGTGTGCGATGGTATAAATAATCAAACTGACCTAGATTTGGAGTTAGATTATGGAAATTATGAAGTGCAACAACTACTTATCATAAAACTCAACGGAGCGGAAAAGATTGCAGATAGATATCTCCTCTCTTTGAGACTACAAACGAGTCGACGAACTAACAACCTATTTTCTTATTATTTTCCTTCAATAATTGCACTACTTAAATGCTACACGTTATTACTCCAAATGTCTATATTAAATGAGCGAAAAGGAAGAATATTTTTTATATTGCTACATCGTAGATCATTATTGTCTCCCTTTTATGTAATTTTCCGTTTCCTCTTTCCAAGCATATCCCGACCTGACGAGGTCGTCTTTACTCCATAGTTACAACGTTTTCCACGAAATTACATTGGTTATACCACGGATAAAGGAATTAAAATCAAATTTTCACCTATCTTATATTTTACTATGCTTCGTATAGAGTTCCTAAGATTATTATTAATACCCGAAACGGGATATTTACCATGTAAACAGTAAACATGGTAAATATCCCGTTTCGAGTATTAATAATAAAGTTAGTGGCCATGATAGTTTAAAATCTTATATCGCGAACCGGTATGGGCCGGATGAGTTCCTAAGTTCTAAAGTCACACATAAACAGCGCTCCCTTAGTCCGTCCCTGCTGACGTGGTCAGCTGTCGCATTCACAGAGTGTTTTTGCACCTTCGAACATCCCATGCTTGCCTCTGTGCTACCCCTACTTGCCCCTTCACAACCCCTGCTTGACCTGCCTTGCCCCTCGCGTCGCTAAATTGTTTTCTTGCGGCATTTCGGTATTGCACCATTTGCGCTAACGACTATTGGAACGCCTCAAATGCGACTGTGTTTCAAACGAGATTTTTAACGTGCAAATAGTGCTTCAGTGCTTTTAAATAAATATATTTCGTTTTCTTACAACTCCGTGTGGGATTGTAAACCTAAAAGCAATCAGTAGCCTAACATTGACTACTTTCACAAAAAGCCGAATAGAATAATATCCTAGTAACAATAACACAGAACGCTACAAACACAGATAAATTCCAAAACTAGAACTGACACTCGTATTATAGGAGACGATTACGAGATCCATTGAAATATTTTCGTAGTGGCACCACGCGGTGCAATTAAAGTTTTTGCGCTCTACGGGGAAGTGCATCCGTGGCACGTCCTGGAGTTATGAGGCGCTCGTGACTCTGAACCGCACTGTACAGGCAAACAATGAGGATGGTATATAGTCAGCTAGCTTAAAACTATCTTGTAAATGTACTAAGTCAAGTCTAAAAAATGTTTGGCACAATTCGGCAAAGGCGGCAATTTATATATTTAATTTTGCCGGCCGGACTGGGCTTATTCAGACTGGCTCAAGTGTGTAGCTTAAGTCTTTTAGCGTCACATTTACACTGGGCGGTGTCATACAGCAATGACCATATTATTAATACTACTTATTATGCTGTGATTACTGATTTTTATATTTACGGCCGGGAAAATCAACAAGTTAAGTGTACCAGACGGGTGGACTCGTATTTGGGAATCTATACTATATCGGATCCAAAATGAGCCACTAACCGCCCTGTACCTATAGGTTCCGGCAGCAACGTTAGCTTTGTGGAAACGGGGTGGTAGGCTTAAAAGCACTGCACTATTACTGTGGGTGGAGAATAAATAAAACACTATTTGACGATGGTAAAACTAGCGTACAATACTACACGATCAATGGAACTGAAACTATTAACTGAAAACTATTAAGAAAAATGAGAACGAACTGTTTACTATTAAAAGCCTTGATCGATACTAACTCTGCGACTATCAAAACGAAACTGACCCTTGCGGTGTCTGTGCTGTCTTTTTATACCATCAACAGACACACAAAAAATATTCGAGAATATTCTAGCGGTGCAGTATTGTTCGCTAAACAATCCTTTATTCATAAAAAATATTAACAAAAAATACAAAAGAAACTATAGGCAAAAAGGATCATAAACAACTTGAACGAGTTAAGGAAATAGGTACTTTACACCCTCGGCGTACGGTCGAAATTACAATAAAAATAAACGGTGTAGGTAGTGTACGCGCACCGGCGACGAGACTTTTCTCGAGCGAATTTGTACCTACTTACCTTCAAAACTAATAATAACAGAAAGCACTCGAAAATGAACACAAAAAACACGATAATAACGAGCTTTCTCGAATGTTCTTTCTTTGAACTATTAAAAATACTGTTTCTACACACTTGTCGCGAACATTTCTCCCGCCGTGCAGCAGCGCGATAACGCACATCGGAGCGGTGCTGCATTCTTCCGGTGAGCGACGACTTAACGACACTTATGGCAGTGGCACGAGTTTCTTGGTCGGTTATTCCCTCTAGGCCAGGTGTTCCGGGGAAGCTGGGTGTCGCCATTGAGGACCAGGTCACCCACTTCAAAATTTGCACCTCGATCATACGGCTCCCGCCGGTTTGGAAGTTCGGGATGGTGCTCACGACAGTCTGAACATGACTGTCGATGTCTGCCATTATTCTCAGGTGAGGCCCATTTCGATGGACGACGATGTGGACCGACATGTCCACGTGGATGCGGAGTCCGTGTTTCTACAGCTCCCGCCGGTGATGAACCCCTGGAAGGACCATTTGTACCTGGCGGCGACTGACGACTCTGCAAATGTCGTGCAGCGGCAAAACTATTTTGTCGTCGAGTTCTCTTGCGGCGGGTTCTCTTGCAGAACTTTAGGGATTTCAACTGCTGATGTTGCACTAGACCACGATTCACATCGTGGTAAACGACAAAGTTGTGTGATTTGTCGGCTTTCGCAACATCTATCTTCTTAGACGATCCACAATCTTTCTTAAGACTTTGCTTCTCGAAACTATCTGCTGTGATGGTGGTTACGCTGCTAATTACGTTGATCTTTTGAAGTGATGTTCTAGCACGAATACCGTGTAGCACCCATCCTAGTGGGGTGCGCGAAGCTATGGGTTGGTCCGGTGGACCTCGGTGGAGTTTGTCGGCTAGGAGCAAGTGGCAGTTGTCTTGCCCAATCAAGATCTTTGGCATAGGTGTGTCGTATGTCAGCCTGTCCTTGATTTGTTGCAGGTGTTTACATTCTGCTATATCAACTTCACTCACCGTCTGTGGTGACAAGTTCAGGTGAGGGACGGTGCGAGCTGTGAAAGACACTCGCTTACTATTTCGATTCGCGAGTGATACGATGACCTTTCGGGAATTAGGCATGTCGATCGAAGTGTTCCCGATTGTTTGAATCTGCAGTGGGTGGATTTCTCCTCTGGCTCCAACTTGTCTGGCGATATCTTCGTCTATCAATGATATCGTAGAGCCATCATCTAGTAGGGCAAACGTAGGCAACTCTCCCGCCGGTCCGGTAACCGTAACCGGGACGATCTTCAGGAAAGCTTGGTGCTTTCTAAATGTGCACGAACTAACAACAACCTCTTCTGGTTTCAGTTGTGCTTTTTTATCTCTGTCCTTTCTATCAAAGTGGAGTAGACGATGGTGAGTGGCGGTGCAGTTATTCAAGCCGCATTTTTCCGGTTTACAGGTGTGCTCCTGATTTCTTGATTTCAGGCACCGAAAACACAAACTATATTTCTTTGCTAGTTCCCATCTTCTTTTGGAATTTGCATGTTGGAACTTTTCACAATCTGATGCGTAGTGACCTGTTGTGTCACATATTTTGCACCTCGGAGACGATTCTTCGGTTGCGGTGTGTGTCTTGTGCACTGAACCTCGATTTGTTTCGGTGATGGTTTCGGGTGGAGCAAATGCACTGCAGTATCGAGCGTGCTCGGTGACAAATTTACTAAAATGCCCAAGATCAGGCATGGATTGGTAATTTACTGTAAATTCTCTATACCACTGAACGCGTAGAGAGTTCGGTAACTTGTCTGTGAGACACCGCAACAGTTCAGCGTTAATGAGGTAGTGGTCCCTCTTTAGTGCTCGGAGTGTCACGACGCTATTTCGCACTCTGCTTGCAAAGGCACAAATATCCTTAGGTGATTCGCTACACCGTGGCAGAGCTCGGAGTCGATCTATTTCGGCTTGAGCAATTGCATCTGGACGTCCGAATTGTAATTCTAGTTCTGCCATTATGTCATCCGGCCTAGCATGCCCAATAAGTTCAGAGCTAACAGCTTCTAAAGCTCTCCCCTGAAGGCTTCTTCGAAGTCTCGCTGTATTTTCGATGTCGTTGAAGAAGGCTCGGGTGGTTTCATAAATGGCCTTAAACGACAGCCACTCGGTGTGCAATCCATTAAAGTAAGGTAACGTCATGATTACCTTTGAAATCGATGGGTGAGGTGGCGCGATTACCTCATTCTTCGATACGGCGAGAGCAGCGATGGCGGAGGTAAGCTCGGAAATGAACGGTCGAAGAACGTCGATGCTATCATTGTGCTCTTTTTTAACTTGACACTTTGAGTCTTCTTGCTTAATCGGGAGTTTATTTTCCGTCGAAATCAATTTTAACTGTTGCTCCTTTTGAGCATCGGTGTTCACTAGGAGGGGTGGCGGTATTCCGCCATTCTTTTGAATTTCGAATCCTCCCCCAGTGGCGAAGTCTTCATCAGGCTGAGAGATGCAGTCTGGGGCCTCCTCTATCCAGGAACGAACATATTCTTCATTTGAGAGCCCTTCTTCATCACATTCCGACTCTTCTTCTTTAGCCCTATGAAGCGCAATTTCAGCTAATTTAAGTTTAATTTTCAAATACTCTTCTTCTGCCTCAAGGGTTTTACTTCGAGACTTGTTTGTCTTTTGCGACTTAATGGACCCCATGGGTCGGTCTGATGTTGCATGACGAAATGTTTGATTAAGCGGTTGCAACACCCGGGCCGAGTTTTCTTCTTCAGAACGCATGCCCCTCTCGTCGCTCGGTTGTCTAGAAGGTGGCGCAGGCAGGGGGGCATCTCGCGGTGACTGAAAAAGCGGCGGTTCGGCACTATCAACCATTGGTGTAGGTGGTGGTGTGCGGCGGGGAACAACAGGAACGGTCGACGATGAGCCGTCACCTAAATCCACCATCCACATCTCTGCAGCCTTTCCTTTGGATCGTGTAGTCGGCATCTTCTCCCAAGCAGCGTCTTCCAACCGACGAATAAACTATAGCCACAAAACTGACGAATATGTCCGGGTCGAAGGACCAGCAAATGTACCAGACGGGTGGACTCGTATTTGGGAATCTATACTATATCGGATCCAAAATGAGCCACTAACCGCCCTGTACCTATAGGTTCCGGCAGCAACGTTAGCTTTGTGGAAACGGGGTGGTAGGCTTAAAAGCACTGCACTATTACTGTGGGTGGAGAATAAATAAAACACTATTTGACGATGGTAAAACTAGCGTACAATACTACACGATCAATGGAACTGAAACTATTAACTGAAAACTATTAAGAAAAATGAGAACGAACTGTTTACTATTAAAAGCCTTGATCGATACTAACTCTGCGACTATCAAAACGAAACTGACCCTTGCGGTGTCTGTGCTGTCTTTTTATACCATCAACAGACACACAAAAAATATTCGAGAATATTCTAGCGGTGCAGTATTGTTCGCTAAACAATCCTTTATTCATAAAAAATATTAACAAAAAATACAAAAGAAACTATAGGCAAAAAGGATCATAAACAACTTGAACGAGTTAAGGAAATAGGTACTTTACACCCTCGGCGTACGGTCGAAATTACAATAAAAATAAACGGTGTAGGTAGTGTACGCGCACCGGCGACGAGACTTTTCTCGAGCGAATTTGTACCTACTTACCTTCAAAACTAATAATAACAGAAAGCACTCGAAAATGAACACAAAAAACACGATAATAACGAGCTTTCTCGAATGTTCTTTCTTTGAACTATTAAAAATACTGTTTCTACACACTTGTCGCGAACATTAAGTTTAATCAAAATTAAATTATCAACACAGATAAAACAATATTTGTGCTTGCATTCCTAACTCTTTGGCTTAGTGTACCATCGCAGCATCGTACACCATCTTGAAACACGCTCTTTACTGTTTACTTCCTGAAATTCATTCCACGCGTTCAGTTATTTCAGCTATCTGTATGAAGAGGCCAATAAATATATACTGTCTATTGATCTAACTAGACCACTATAGAAACCAACTCTTATTGAGTAGATTTTTTTTCAATTTAGTTTAATTTAGTTTATTTATTAATAATTATACAACACCACCACCATCACCACTACCACCATGCATCACCTCATTTTACAACCTATTTTTTTATTAGATTTGTTGAGACCTTTTTCTCCGCTCTAAACAGTTTTTCTTTATGTATTTTCCAACAATTTCAAAAGAAAATCAAGTTTCTAAAGTTCTTATTAAAAAAGGGTAAGTAATAACTTTGACTAATTATTACACTTGAACAAGAGCCGCCGAGCAAGCAATAAAATGTTATAAATTCAGCCGAGTAAATAATATGAAGGAAAAGAGGAAGATGTCAAATATAATAAAAAGCGCTTTATTTCACGAACCTATAAGTACCGTCGAACAAAAAGCGGACGAATCTAGGCAAAGAGGGAGGTTTTTATGAAGAAACTTAAATTGAACTAGGGAGGGGACATCCCGTCATCGGTCTCGTTTATTTGGCCAGCATTTAAGACTCGAGGCGTAAGAATTTTTCATAAGTGTCTAGCTAATTAGTGTTGGCACAAATCTTCAAACTCGAAACTTTTAATGACGACGAATGAAAGTTTACACGCTCCTTAAGTTCTACCACTCGGAGCGCACGAATTTTCTTGGCCTCATTAAGAAGTTGCTGTTCAATTTTAAGCAAAGTTGTAGCCATTATTGATAACGATATGTAGCGTTATGTTCGTTAAAAATTACACAGTTCCATGTCCCATTAGTAGATAATAAAATTCGTGTATGTAGAATGATTTCCTCCTATACTCGTTCATGGCTGTATCTAATAACGTGGGGTAATGGGGCCATATCAACATCTAAAATAAAAACGGATTTAGATCTCTTTGACGGAGCTGATGCTTTCGCGTACTCTGTGAAAATGGGCTATAATGCGATGGAGATTATTTTCTGTCTTTTATAGAATTAGGATAAAATACATAAACTAAACATGGACAGGTCTCAGAAATAAAAATAGGAACCTATTTTACATTAGTAAACAGCAGTGGCGAAGGTTCCATACAACTCGATTCCTACCGGCTTCCCTTTGAAAACTGGCACAGTCAGTATTTTATAGCCAAATAATAAAATCACATTTAAGATATCAAGATTATTATACTCCGGCTTACCTCTTACAAAAATTGACCCTTCGCTACTGGTAAACAGTACCTAAAGGGCAGAAAATAAATAAAATATTAAATACGTCTGGCGTCCGTTTATAATAATCCTCTTGTTCCTGACCTTTCTCAGTCTTTTGCTCGAGTTAATATTTTTTTATGAAACCTACACTTTTACAACCCCGATCCGACTTTCCCATTCCTCATCCCTCAAATGCAGTAAGCTTTTAATTCTACAATTTAGCAGCAGATCAAAGATAAGACCATCTCATCTCTCGGTATCATCTCAGATTACAGTCCTATCACTACCCACACTCGTGTAAAAGGGGCAATAACGTGTGAAAATATCCCGCGGCACCCCGTGTCAATATCGCGCGATCAAATTCCATTAAGGCGTGCGATCTTCGCCTGAGAACTCTATAAAAGCCAGCGGAATAGCACCCCATCTCGACTGATTCACGGCCAATGGAGAACAGCTAATAGGAGCGAAGCACTATGTATTTTGCAGCTTAGGAAGCAGTTTTTACGTCAACATTTTGCTTTTATACTAACTTATAACATGTGATCTAATCTTAGATCGGAATGCTTTCTAATTTATTTAACTAAACTAAGAAGTAGAAAATACGACTGTCTCGAGACTTGGATTTCTAATTTACTATACATACGTGTAAAGTAAACGCTTCAGTAATTATAGTGCTTAGAATTACCTACAAGACGTAACTTAATAACAAAATTATCCTTTCAAGTGAAAATGAATTATGAGAACAATGCGAACGTTTTGTTACCATTGACAATAGTATAAATCAGATGTAGACTTTTGATTTTTGTCTTTAGTTATCGTAATTAAAATCTGTCATAGTTTCTTCTTTAATTTTAATTAACTTTTATTAAACAGTGTAACGTAAATTACAGTATCAAGCGGCTATTTATGAACCGTGCAAATAATGTGAATTCCCGTGAAATATATCCTCCGGTAGCAATTTATCAATCAATTAAGCTTTATTGAAGCGCGACTCGAATTACTCGTAATTGATAATATTTCGATAATAGGTACCATTCACTGGTGCACAACGACATTCGGATTTTATTCCTTGGGGCTGCCTACTTTTAATAGTGGGTGTTTAAATTTTTGACTACAATTTTGAATTATGTGTCTATGGACATTTATCAAAATCTGTCTGTCTGTCTGTGTCTGTGTGTGTGTATCTGTGTTTTTATTTATTTTTTGTACACTATCACAATGCTGTCCTATTTGACCCAAAGGTTGACTGGTAGAGAACGCCTTGTGGCATTAAGTCCTCCTTATTTATTTAAACTTCATGTACAAGAGTAACACACTTGTACATAAAAAAAAAAAAAAAAAAAAAATAATAATAATAATGAATAAATAAATAATAAAAACAAATTAAAGACCTACGAAACTTACACAAAAAGATGTGTCGTACTTCAGGAAGACGAAATATAATGTATGCCTCATTCAAGTAAATCATACAACATGTTCGGGATGAAAACGGGAAAATAACACATAAAAAAAATGTATAAACTTTTCCACATTCCGCGTCATATCTCACAATATAACGACAATGTGTTTACGGCTCATAAATTTTCTAATAAACCGTAAAATTTCATTGTTTTATTTGTCTCTTTCTCGACACTAGGCAGATTACATTTTAGGAAAGAAACAACGTCTCAGAAACGTAGTTTAATCAGTATTATCCGACAAAGGAGCACCTGCTACAAATTTGTAGAATTACGTTACAAACTTGTAAAGCAAAAGTTGTGGCTACGATGACGTAATAAGGTCCTGGATGGCACGCAAATTGAACGTTAAAGTTTCTGCGCTGCGGCAATAGAAAACGTCAGGCAACTCGCTGAAAGGCTATTAATTATGAGAAAGGAAATTGAAACCCCAGTGGAAATGGAAAAGTAATAAAATGCAACAGCGATTGCAAGATGAGTGCTAGTGCCGCCCGCTTGCGCCGCCCGAGCCCAGTTCAAACTGGGGCAATCTCGCCGCTCTGCCTTTACATTTTATAAGTACTTAGTTAACCATCATTTAACTGGGAGCCGCCTGTGGTTTTGTCTGTCTGTGTAAATAATAATTTATGCGTTTAAAATGGAACTCCCAGCAATAAAACCAGTGTTTTCGATTTAAGCTCTGTCGTTAAGTTGGACGAGTTTTGACATTTTTACAAATTCACGGTTGACAGCCAAGAACTACTCCAACAAATATTTTAGGGTAAACAATAGACGCGATTTCAAAATACACAATGAAAAATTAAACCGCGCGGCAGGTGCGAATAGTCGCGAAACAAAAACAGAGCTCGATTTATGTATTGTCTACCGTAGCTATCAGTGATTCGGTTTAGAATTTTTGCAAACAATGGCGTACAAAACAAATGAACAGCGCCCATAGACGATGCGTCGGCGAAATGTTCAATGGGAGCATGGAAGCCATTTATTCGTACCTACGATGGCGTTTCATTAGCAATTTGTTATCGTCTACCTTCATGGTGGGTCTCTTGCGGCCACTGCCCTGTGAACTACGATCTGCGCTTCCATACTTTCATTGTGTCTACTGACGTTCGAATGTATAAGTTCAGTAGACAACTATGAGCAAGGGTAAACCCTAGGAGCATGATGGAAGTAACTAATAAGCAATAAACATGCATACAATACCCATACATAACAAGCCAGATAACACTGACCTTCTTATAAAACATTGTTATCCGATCTTCCCAACAAAACTATAATATTTCGGAGAGAAAGCTTAAAAGATCCAACGGTCCGATTTTGCCCCTAATTTCGGGCGTGACAAAAAAGCGCTAAATTTCCCATTTCATGGCCCAATTTATCGCATATTTCATTACCAAGCAAAAAAATAGATACGGTACGAAAAAGAATATTTGTAAAAATATTGTTTTTACGAGCGTGATCCCGGCTGAAGCTGAAATACACATTATGTACGGTATAAACGATCCGGTGATGTAGCAAATACGAAAAACGTTACGTGAAATATTATTGTAACGTTGCTGGGATGGCTTTGATTGCTGAAAGAGACTTCTGAATACTCTGAATGACATTTTATAACTTTGCATTTAGTAGTAGGTTAATTAATTGCAGTGGATATGTGTTTCACTTAGCCTCTAAGGTCCCACCGCTGGGCAAAGGCCTTCTCCATAACCTGTCACTCTTTTCTCCGTGCGGTTTTCTCTGACCAATCTCTTATAAATGCCTCTCGGTTTCTAGGCCTCCCTCGGCGGATACGCTCGTCTTCTGGCACCCACGGCGTGACGACTCTGGCCAATCCCCAGGATCCTACTAACACATAATTTTATTAACACAGATTATATTTCTTACCATGCCAGATCATTACATCATACTGAACGAATTGAAAACTCAATGAAAGACAAAACATTTATTACAAATGTTCACGCTGCCATTGTATATTATTAAACCAACCGACTGTCGAATGAAGAGATTATTGAAGTACAAAGAAAGCGTCAGCAAATCGCGACGTCCTTCAGTGATAATGGCGTCAAACGTTAAACAATACAGCAACATTTCACAAATATAAAGCTCTTGTGAGGATTACGTAAAAGCGTTGTTAAAATTACATCACGTTTCATATTAAATTACAGAACAGAACAGAATCGGGGAACAAAGCGACAAGACCGTTCCCTAAGGATGAGCCGACAATTTTCTAGGTCAACACTGCATTTTATTATTTGCTTATTTTATTAAAATCTTCGTCAAGATAATAATGTTTTAGTACCGTCTGCGTCAAGTTGTCTATTTCAGTTTTTGTGACATGGTTCGATGCCAACTAAGGTTTATTGTTTTTCATTTACAACTCTGATGGTACTACTACAAAGTACTAAATTTTATTATACTCTGATTACATTGTTCGTTACATCATAATTGAAGAAAATATCGTCAGTTTTGGATTAAGAATTAATTTGGATGGCTATAAGAGTAGAGGGAGAAGATCAAAGAAACGATGGATGGAAAATGATGTGGCTAGAAAAATGTGTGATGAAGTATGGAAGAAGAAGACATTCTTATTCTTTGTTGCAGTC
This sequence comes from Noctua comes, assembly GCA_963082995.1. NCBI lineage: Eukaryota > Metazoa > Arthropoda > Insecta > Lepidoptera > Noctuidae > Noctua > Noctua comes. Next base: position 9,473,441 of record OY720279.1, on the reverse strand, counting down.
AAAATTCAAAAACATACACATAAATTGCAATAATATAGCATAAGTACAACGGCGAACTTAACCCAGAATTGGGTCTTCTGATCTGCTGGTTATACCAATTTCTTTGGAGTCGGAGTCAGAGGCCTAGAATGATGATGAATTATGATGACAACCAATTGCATGGTTGTCGCCTGCTGCTTAGAGATCGAACGTTTTTTGTCTAGAAAAGGCTTTTCTCGGCCTAGACTTGGCCGAAATACAGGTCGTAGTCTTTTAGTTGCTAAACATTACAATGATGTGACAAACACACATACAAAGTGAGCTACTAGCAGACGAAATAAAATTCAACTTTATTCACAAAACGGATGACTAACGCTGAAATCAATACCACTCGAAACGTGTACATAAATTGTCCTTCGTGTATCCAGCATCAATGTTCATGTTTTTCAAATTTATACGGACACTCCGCATAAAGGTTCAATTAGCTCCCGGAACCATTTAATCCGGATTTGCTTACCAACCAAAGAGACATCGCAAACGTTTATTTCGGGATTTACAGCTCAAGTGTTGCTTTACGCCAAAGCTTTAGTAACGAGGACACGTTCGATATATATTGTTAAAAATGTCGCTGAATATTTGTTATTGGAAAACGCGCAAGAGTGATGAAAGCGCTTTTTTATCGATTCTCTAGTGTGATTTTGCATTTTAGTTGTTATACTAACATAACCATACGTGGCTAGCCTTTCTTCCACGCGAGCTTTTAAAAAATAGTGCATATTGTGTTGGCTTATTAAGGGTAGGTCCTTTCTTTCGTCATTTCGAGATGTCAGTGGGGCTGTATAACCCGGCCATTGGCTAGGCCAGGCAGCGTATTTCATGACGTGTGTAAAAGCATGTTCATTTCAAGTCGGTGACTATTCCTTAGCCATCTTTTACGACACTCCCGTAAAAAGAGATGTCACGTTATTTAAATTATTTATAAACACTCCGACATCCCACCTGAACCGGCAATAAAACATAAAATTCTTCCAGAATCCAATGTTCTCTTAATTTATTAGAACAGAATCATTTATAAAACAAACTCCCTAATACCAAAGTAAACATTTCACTCATAAATATATCTGGAATCCGAGATGATTGACTAGCTACGTATTACTTTAATTTATAACCCCTTAAAATAAGTTTGATCCCTGGGAGAACGAGTACGCCGCAGTCCAATTTAAAGCTTTAACTTTAAGTTAAACTTCGCCATATCTTCCGCGGCCCCAGATTTAGATTATGGGGTAATTGAAGTAGCTTATATCGTGTCCTCTTTTCTGTACCAACAAGCTTTATATTTGTTTTCTAAGGAGTTTTTGTGTCGTTATTTTGTTTTATTGCGGCTTCTGTCGGTTAATAAACGAAACATTTGTCTCTTGGTTCATGGTATTAGATGAATTTTCAGTAGGAAAGTTGTATACAATTGTGGCTCATGAACTTATTTGATGACATAAATTTAAAAGACTCGGAAGCTAAAGTTAGTAGGCTGTTCCTTAAATTTGTGATATGCTGTCAACCCGTCGAGAACTCGACCAAACCTCGGTCCTGTTCCCGCCATCATAAGTACCGAGCACCACCACTTTACTATATATCCACTATATTATTTTACACTGTGTTTCCAACATTCGAGAATACAAGCATTGCACTTTGTATACATTCCAAATATGCCCCAGGAAAATAGCATAATCAGCCTATAATGTTCCCACTGCTGGGACACTGGCCTCCTCTCTATGAGAGGGAACGGGCTATAATCCACCACGCGGGCCCAGTGCAGGTTGGTAGATGTCACATGTCTTCGAATTTTTGGTTCTAAGACATGCCGGTGAAAATGAATACCAAAAAGAACAACCTAACCCTTATTCAACAACTATAAAAATATTCCACTCTGTTAGAACGAGTAAAGTAATCTGTAAACGAAACACCTTAGAGCGGCACTCGTCTGATGAGCTACACTTGCCGAACCTGACCCAAATAAAACAGCGCACTATCTACGGAGACGTCGCCGTGGATTTGTTGGCCAGCAAAGAATTTAGTGCTGCCCCCTGTCGGACGCAACCCCGCAACGACTCCGCATCGCCCGCGACCCTCGCCAAAACACTGGATTTATTTCGAGAAGTTAGTGTACCTAATCTTGGATGTAATTGAAAGGTGGATTGGAGAAATCTTTTGTGGTGAATATTAAAGTTTTTTGGCTTTGAAAGTTTCATTCATTTTTACTTTGACAGCTGATTAACTATGACTTACTACCTACCAGCGCTTTTTCTTATCCATCGCTGTTAGGTACCGTTAAAACAAAGAAAACTAAGAATTTAACCTTTTGAACGCTATTGTCTCGTATACGTGACAAGCATGCTCGTGCCCTGTACGCCAAACGACCCAAATATGTGACAAAATGGTAGGTGAAATTGTGGCTTGTCGTGGAGTGCACGCGCGGGCGTCTATGCTCTGGCGTTCAAAAGGTTAATTAAGTTGAAACCATTCACAGAAAAAAAAACAAAACAAACGCGTATTTAAAAAAAAAAAAAGCAGCTGACTTCAAAGCCTCAAATATTTTATTGCGGAAAACAACGCGCGAACGGATTCCTGGAGCTTGTTCTATTCCAAACATGGCGGTATGTTTACAACGTCCGAGTGCGAACATTTAACGGCGTCGCTTGCCCGTAGAACGTGTGACAACATAACTTTTTGTTCACTTTTGTTGGAACACACCTGAAAAACGACAAAAAAAAATGTCCAGCGTCCGCAGCCAGTAATTCACTGCCGTCATGACATGCAAACCCCAGTACTACTCGTAGCTGAGTAATCACATTTCGTGTTATCCTTTTGTTGCTTCGGTTAGGCCCACAACGCTGTGATTTCACCGGTATTATAGACGAAATAAAAGTCTGTCGCACATGTGATAGCGCCGACATTTTGACAAGATTTATTTTTTTACCGTAATTTTCTTTTTTCGCACTTACATTATTTTATACTTGAAGCCCTATTGATAAAATGCTTTAACGTGTAAGAATTTTTATATAACTCTTTAAGAAAATTTTAGAATCTTATTTTCAGAGGTTAACAGAGCAGAATGAACACCAGCGAGTTACTCAATAAACTGGGATGCAATTTGCGGATATAGGTATTCAGAGAACATTCCTGATAGGACACAAACTCTTGGATTATCGCCAGTGGCCTGACGTGGATTTGTTACACGAGTAGAAAATTCAGTGTTCACCCGCCTTAAGACTTGCCTTTTGGGAACACAGAGGCACAGAGTCTCCTTATCTACGTTTGTTTACATTCAGAATAGAGGACGCACGTACACTATTAGAGACAGAATAATATTACGATCAGGAAACTACTGCCATTTAAGTATTCGTTAAGTTGTTAGGTAAGACTAGGACTACCACTTAATCTGTTGAATTATTTCCGTTACCATTAAACTCGATCATTTACATAACACTTCCTGATTGAATGTATACCTACAATTACCTAAATGTACATTAATGGCAAGTTTGTAATATCAAAATGCAAATGAGCGACTCCATAGTTTCCGGTGCGCACTATTCGGCATAGAGAGGGGCGCACCTACATCGGGAAACTGTCGGATTACGCGCTCCTGCCTCAAACGAAAACTTTTATCCTTCACTGTTTTTATATTCCCCAACGTGTGCCTACATTACAGTCCTTGAAAAATTAAGCAAGTTCCCGTGTTATTTACGATGTCTTGTATATTCTGTGTGCCTGCATACGGAATGAGCTGGCTTTTTGAAGACATTTAATGACGTATTTAAAGACCCCTTGCTCTTTAGACTTACGGTTCAGACGACATGAACATTAAATCCAGTCTTGGAATCGACCTACCTACACAACCCACGGGTATATTTTCTTCTCCTGTATTAAATAAAAATGACATAATGCTGTATAAACATTTATGAGAAAAAAACGTTATTACGTAGGCAACATTATTTTGGATAATTAAAAAATAAAATCCTTATAAACTCAAAGGCACTTTTCTGCTTGACGTGAGTGTAAAAGAACGTAATTTCTGCTGTAAAAGGGGTTAAAAAGACTTTATAATACATGGAAGGGTCATTACACGGCTGTTGAGTTCACAGCACACGTGCAAAAACAACCTCAAAATGTTCGTATGAAACGTAGGCACGTGTTTAGTACCTTTAGGGGTGTGAGAGCCACTTGGCCCAGGGTTGCGCCGCACCGCGCGCCTTGAGATGGTTAATTTCCTTAGATAGCAGGTACCTACGTTTAATTACAAAATGTTTAGACAGTACCTACACGAAATCTTGCACCTATTTTATTCAACATAAGGTGGGAGACTGAATTTGCTTTATGAAGCCTATTTTTACTTTACACAACTCGCATTATACTTTTACATGTTGTTGAGTTGGTACTTTACCTTCCAGTGATTTTTTCAATAGTCCGTGCTTGGTGACTTTATTTGATGATGACTTGAGCCAACCTACTAATTTTCAGTTGAAATCGCTGCAGACTACCGTTTACTTAGCTGTTTTAGAAAAGATAATATTAAAAACATGAATATTCAATCCCAAAAAAAAACATCATAAAACATCCACGTCCCACATGACGTGACACAATTCAAACAAATATTCACCCGAGCATTCCTACGCACCAAATAGGTCAGCTAGCTTCGAAACTAATCGTCACAATGCAAAACAACGGTATTACTGGCATGTCCAATTATTCCCCGACACGTTCGCTCCACGCATAGTTAAAATATTGAAGGACTGGGCCCAATCCGTCTGTGTCCACAACCCCTGCTCTCTGGGGCTGTGACTAGGATTAATGGGTAACGTAATTAAAGTAGTTACTAGCAGGTGTGCCTATTGCTCGCATTGAGCTTAATGCGTCTGTAAACGGTGTGGTAGGAAAAGTTTGCATTTGTAAACAAAGAGAATGAACATACATAATGGTAAGATTTATTTTTTATATTTTAAACTTCGAAGTTAATTTTGTTTTTATGCTGTGACGCATTAAGCTCATACTTCATTATTATTAAGTACCTACACAATTTTATTAAAGTGTTTAAGTAAGTCTTATAATAGCTATAAACGTACGGATAAATAGAGAAGGCCAAATATGGAATAGGTACCGCATTAATAACCGCAATATGACATAGCATATAAAAACAGATACCTAATGTGAAATCGGTAAACCCAGCACCTACTAACTGATAATAGGAAGATTAACGTTTTATATAATCGTATCTAGTAATTAACAATTGATTATCAGGGGAATAAGTACCTAGTTATGCCTGCCCTGCTGACCGGGAAATACCAATGAAGTTCAAAACACATTTGTCATAATATGTATATATTTTGACTTTATCAGTCGTGGAAATTACAAAATTTATCATCCGGTGAAAGATACCAGCAAAACCCAATGATTGAATCAGATTGCTATCACCCAAAAAAAAAAAAAAAAAATAGGGTGAAAAATATGTTCAAATAAGAACTTTATCGACTTATACAAAGTTGAAGATTTTGTATATGTCAAAAATATCCAAAATGTACGGTACAAACAAAAATCATCACTATTTATCTATCTACTACTAACTACGTCATTTATCTACCTATCCTTTTCCCAATTAGGACATTGGTCAGCTTCCAGCTTAATCGGATGCCACTGAAATCCATTGTTTTACATGGAGCGGCTACCTATCTGCCCTCCACAAACCAGTTACTGGGGAATACGAAACCCCGTGGTAAGGCTGGCTGACTTTCGGTGCAAACAAACATGTATCAACACTTATTTTATAGTTAGCACATCTTGAATGGGAAGTACAAAAAGATTAGATAGGCAGCTTTATTTTTAATCCAATTGTATCAATTATAATCACCGCCTCTTATCAAATAACTCACATTTAATCGAGTCGAAAACATGATACCTATACTATGTTATCGCTGTACGTGCCATTGTGTGTTTTGTTTAATTCAAATGTTAATCCAATCAGGAGCGGAATAAATAAATTGATTTACGACATGCAACAGACACGAAGAGCCTATATTGTTTTCTCACTGCTGGAAATCACCCATCCCCATCCCAATCCCTATGAAAAGAGTGAACAAGAGGGCCTTGGGCTCTGGAGGTTAGTGGATTTGAGCTGATGTCGAATTTTTGGTGTTTGGACAATAGAGATTTCACAAAACCATGCATTATATGCATCAGTCTGGTGACATCATGAATTTTCCCAGAGTATGAAAACGTGCTCCACGAACGTAAAGCCGAGGGAAAAAGCTAGTGAAGATATAACTCGCTGCACAGTGTCCATTGAAGTTGAACAAGTAAATAAAGCGAGGAAGATTAGCGCAGGGAATTTATTAGGCAATTATTTAGCTTCCTGGCTAAAACAAGCGAACAAAAATGGTGGCCACTCTAAACAAATACTTAGCTGTAATTCAAGTTAACGCTTGAATAGATACCGTACCAACGCCCTACCTGGATATTTACATATACCAGTTTTTGCAGCTTCTAGGAATGTGTTAATGCCAGCCTGTATCTTTAGAGGTGTTTTTCCTACATTTTCTCAAATAAGAGAAGGAAAATTACTGAAATACTAGGCGGTTTTAGACGTCATTATTTTTACACACTACTTCACTGAAAACCGCAAAAAGCATGTCTGTATTCAAAGGCTACAGACACAGTACATATTAAAATATTTTGTTCAAAAGCAGTTCACTTTGTTGACGCAAGCTCCGTGAACTTTGTCTATGGTAACGGAATAGATACATACGCCCACTTACAAAACTTTTAATTACAATTTACAGATACAAGTTTTTCGATAACCCGTATTATTAAACTTTTGTTGAGGAATTAGTTGAAAATTTCGTCTCATATTAAGGATTAAATCCACTTCTGTAAGCGTTTACGAGATAGAAATAAGGGCCGAGGGTTTGGCCGAGATTCATTTTGATTACGAACAGGATTAAGGCTTAAGATCCGTGGGACAGGACACACGATGACACAGGCGCCCGTTTAATCTACTACGATTAAGCACATGACCTCACTCAAAGGGAAATTGATAGACTTTTAGTAATTATTGGAAGCCGTGAGTCGTCGGCTAGCAGTGACGCAAACTTTCGAGATAATCGATTTCTATATTTATCTTTAAAATATCCGCAGATTTGGAGCAACCAAAATTGTTTTGAGTTGTTCTTTATGTTTCAGAACATTCCCGATGTAACATAAAAAGCAGTATTTTGTTATGTGTTATGTAGGAGCAGCTACTGTTCACTAACACTGTGACATAGTTGGTAGGTACAGCTTTTATTTGTCGTGAGAGGAAATTGTTACTTTAATAGATTTCTAACAATTCTAAGTCAAGCTATTTGAATTTCCCGCCTCTGACAAACGATGTAGGAAAACGTCGTGAGAAAACACGTTCATTCTGAGCATGTGTAATGCTTTAAAACAACTGTTGAAAGTACCACCTGTCACTTGAAGGAACAATAACTTTCTGTACTCGCGGTATTGATTGCCGGACGCACCCGAATGCGTATGCAATGCTAATGAAATATGTATTAAGGGATTTGTAACATTCCCTGAATAATGTTATAATTTCTTAAAGGAATACATACAGGGTGTAAACAGACCCTTCACATAGCCGTCAACCAAGCATTCTGTACATCAAACTAAGTAACTTTACGCAAAAATTATTGCTGGGAAACGAGTATTTTTTTTTGGCGTGAAAAATCACGTTTTACGGTAGGACTCGATGGAACGCACTCAAAGCATTGTGCTGATGGATGGATTGAGTAGTACGGGGGTCATGGAGGTGTTTAAAGTAAAAACATGTATTTAAAAAAAACTTGTGAAAAAGTTGGAACTTTGACCCCCAATATCTCCGTAACTAGAAAGCTCTCAGCTCTCCCCAAAAAATGATCGCGAAAATGGGGAAAACAAGTGCTTTTCGTTTATGTTAAGGGTCTATTTAAACCCTTTATTATTCTTGACGGTATTTTTTTATCAAAATAGCAAAAATTGAAAATCAATGATTAAGATGAAATACTAATAATAGATAGCGCTGTTTGCATTCACTAGGGTCCCATTTAAGCTGTACAAAAATACCCAACCACAAATCAGTCAGTTCCGGTGGCTCCCACTCAATACAAAATGGCCGCTGCCCCCAGTCGCAACAGCAACAAAATATATAATAACATATGTATACGCTGAGCAGTAAATTTAGTCAACGGCTATAAAACACTCGCGAGCCAAAGACACCGAGTGGGACACATCCCAGTGGACGAATTTACCGACGAGGGGTGTAAACTACCCTGCACTCCATGAAAATGCAGCGTGAACATGTCCAGCTAAAATATATAAACACAGCTATACGCCAATGTGAACGTAGTATTCTTTCGATTTTATAGACACATTTCCTAGTGGAAATGGGAATCGGAGAAAGACTTGATGTCGGTCGACTAGAAAATGAGTGTCACCAGGCCAGGGTTGGTGAATTTTATTTTCTGATGCTTTTGAATTCAGGGAACAACGAGCGTATACGAAATGCTTAGGTCTGAGCAGGCGCAGGATGTTTACCCATGATGTCCTGAAAGTAATTATCATCCACGCAAAAATATTTTTTTGGGGTGGAAAATCACGTTTTACGGTAAAACTCAATGTTACACATTCAAAACATTGTGCTGATGAATGCATTGTATAACAAAACGGGTGACGGAGGTATTTAAAGTAAAGTTATAACCTTAAAAATTAGTCATTAAAAAAAAACTTGTGAAAAAGTTGGAACTTTGACCTCCAACATCTCTGTAACTAGAAGGTTCTCAGGTATGGTCCAGAACAAAAATGGTCGCAATTACGGGAAGAACATGTGCCTTTCGCCTTCGTGAATGGTCTATTTACACCCTTTATATGTACACGGGACCCAAGTAATTGGTTTACAGTTTATATGTGTGGGTGAAGTCATAGTTATGCACACAAACACAAAATAAAACGAGCGAGCTCGATTTTTATTAGTGTGCGTGTGGCACATCAATTACCATATACTAATATATAGTCATCATTCACTTATGATGCTGAAGGAGATATAATATTTTGCATGATGTCACTATATCAATCCTGGCACAATGGATATAGTCTTTGGTCACTGAACGAGAAGTCGTAAGTTCAAATCATGCATACAATAGTATATTCTTTTTCTTTTTGTATTCATTATTTTGTTAAAACATTATTTAAAGTAGAATTTATAACGATTCCAACGTTTCAACGTTCCAACTCTCAGGCTATTTGATTTTGACTGTTTAGACAACAACTACCGACAATTTAAAAATATTGTTTTCAAACACCTTCATTTATAAAAAAATGAGCATTCTTAGTTGTCAATCTACGAGTATTTGCATGACTGAGTTTATTGATTACTACTCTTGAGCATGTGTGTGGTTTTATTTCTGTGGATCCAACCATGCAACATTTATCAATGTTCAAAGAGGTGGAAATCGTTGTTTTGGATGAGCAAAACGTATCTATATTATGTGAAATTGTGAGTGTAAATGTGGTGCTGCCTAACAAACGATGGGACAATTTATATCGTGTCCTGCCTGTTATGTTGTTTGCTCCTGTGAAATGCATCACAGGACGCTACTGAAAGAGCCAAACTCGTCGCCAAATTTTGGGCTGACTCAATTTGAATTGTTATCGATTAGCGTATCGATGAGAAGAAGTGAAATTACGAGGCGCTTAATGATATCGGTGAGTAACAGTTAGATAGTTATAATAATATATTATCATAACTGAATTATTATAGTTTCTTTTTTTTAATTTGTAATCGTATGATGATTATGATAAAATTAGCTTGGTCTAAAATTAGCTTGATCTAGCCTTTAGACAGATTAAAGAAAAGCCTTTGAATAACGTAAATAAAAATAGATTATAATGTTTGCTAATGTCAGTGTATTATATCTTATATTTAGGTATTGTATTATTATAAGTAATATTAATTAGGTATATATAAGTATATTGAATAAACATCGTCTATATATAGTATAAAAATATAGTGTTTATTTATTATAATATTAGCTATTATTATAAGTATTATAAATACTGTTTTTATCCACAGGGGAGAACCGTGCAGTTATGGGTCCGCCGATATGCGTATTTTGGAGACGTAGAACATCTTAGGCCAAAACCAAAGGCAAATTCATCGACTCGACACTACGACATCGTGGCAAGGCACAAGGCTGATCCCTTCTTGTCCACCCGCATTTAATAAAAGTGTGCTTACAAACTGTGAGATCTCATGAGCAGAAGGTTACAACGAGTTACGAAGGATTTCCGACTCATTATTAGTCGAATTTATTTTAATTAGTAGACGAATATGAATCTTATTTTTATGCAAATAATGTTCATATTTGTTAAGCAAATTAGAACAAATACAAAACTTAGTAATAAGTAGGTAGGTATAAAACTTTTTTTTAAAACCACAACTCGTAAATTATTGAAAGTATGGTGAAGTGATGTTATTGTTATGCGAGTAGAAGTTGTCATAATTTCTTACTATCTAACATGTTGATTCACTTCACCTCTAATTTTACTTTGATTCAATTTATATACCTACCTACTTTGACAAATTATTTACGTCAATCCTTGCCAATAAAAAACTTTCTTTGTCAAAAAAACAGGTAAACAACAGTGTATTAAATCATTGTATCGGCCACACAAGTTTTTTTTTCTAACATACAGCCCCCACCAAATTGAACCTTAAAACAACCAATATAAGGAACATATTGGAATAAACGAGACGGATAATTTGCTAATGACCCAAGCGATAAGCTAAGCAAACAATACCAATGTGTATCTAATAAAAAAATCAAATTATTTCATTGGTTATATTTAATTACTTTTTAATTTTTGTTTGAGTAATTTTATTGGCCACAAAATAAATTTATTAAAAAACAAAAAGTAAAAAGTAGCAAAAATAATTGCTCAGTTGGGTTCGAACTCGCGTCGTCGAGGTTAGATCACTAGCTAACGCAAGCGCTTACACCAATCGGCTATGGTAACCATGTTAAGTTAGTTTAAAATGTTGGGCTTTATTGTAAACCCGTTTATATTATTTTTACCAGTGTACCCGACAAGCGCAAAGATTAAAAAAATAAACCCCGTGTAGGGTACAATATGTTTACTCACACAATAATAATGAGCGGCTGTATGAATATTACCGGCTCGTACAATGACAGTTACCGACGTGTGCGATGTAAACCAATTAAATTGGCTTGCTGTACATACGCTCCTAACATTAACTTTTGAGGACGAAAGACTCAGTTATCGGTACAAACACGATAGCTTTAAAAGGCTCAGTAAGCCTACCTTTGGTCAGCAAACTGTTAGTGAAGGTGTCACCATGATGTTCACAAAAAAGCACACCGATGACGGCGGTTTTCGGTCTGTAATCAAAATTAATAATGAGTAGTCAAAATATTTTATATTTTACTCGTTATTTATGAGAAAAGAAGAGTCGTAAACGTGAGAACTTAAAATATCTTCAACAGCACCATAAAAGATCGTGAATCTTCATGGTTTAAAAAGTTCCCCTCTTTTGTTCTGGCTTTTGTACCAAAGTAAAAAGTTCCACTTTTGTAACAATACCAACAATAGTGGTCCAGTATTTCGCCGTAGATTTGTCGTTGGAGTCGAAAATTTAGTGCAACCTCTTTTAAACTTGACCTGTTACCGGGAATAATGACGTCTATGGAGCAGCACGATTCACTAACTTTATTAATCGAAGAATGTTGAGAATGTTGAATTAGACGGCACGGTTGGCGCAGTGGCTGAGCGATCGGCTGCTGCGCTGCGTGTCGCGGGTTCGATCCCCGCACGGAACAAATATTTGCATGATCTACAGGTAGTTGTTCCGGGTCTGGCTGTTTGTGTATGTGAGTTTAAATGTTTGTAAACGCACCCACTAAATATCACCAAGGAATATCAATAAATGTCACTTATGAAATGTCAGAAATTGTATAAACAGTCGTTATGCTGTAAACTATAACATTTAAATACGTTTTCTCCAGTGCTATCTCCATTACCTAAAGACTATTAATAATTCAAGTAGTAAAAACGCGCATTTTTAGTTCCCAGAAATCAATAGACGGCATCAAACCCATTAATACAAAAAATGTTGTGATATGGACGTCTCCACAGCTCTCGAGAGGAAGCGGCGGGTGCTACGTCCTCCGCTAGGGCGGATTACAAACTGCCCGCCCGCCGCAGCCCGCGCCCGCCCTCGCGCTGCTTTGTATTATCTCCTACAAGATTTTCCTTTTGTAAAAATAAAAGTATAACTTTGCGTTTTAAAATTCCTGCACTTCCCTGCATCCGTTAATTTTACACGATAACATTAGCTGGAGGAAGGGAACAAAGTATTGCCTCTCACTTAGAGATTGCGCCGAACGCAACACTACTGCTTATTTTCTAGGTAACTACAAATTTTATGGCTAAGAGCCTTAGAGCTCTGCCAGGGCTGCGGGACTGTTCGAAAGAGATACCGTGGCCCTGGAACACAAAGGGCAAAGAAGGAACATGGATGGGTTTTAGTCAGTACAAGTCTGACAATCCCTTCCGCTCCGCCCAGAGTGGGGGGGCTCATTTGATGATGAACCATCAGAAAAAAAAAGAGCCTTAGACCTAAATAGTCTTGTTGACTGTATTATTAAAAATTATTTATTTTTACCACCACTGCTCTCAAAACGGTGAAGGAAAACATCGTGAGGAAACCGGCATGTCCTAGAACCAAAAATTCGAAGACATGTGACATCCACCAACCCGCACTGGGCCCGCATGGTGGATATAGCCCATTCCCTCTCATAGAGAGGAGGCCTATGTCCCAGCAGTGGGAACATTATAGGCTGATTATGCTTATGCTTTACTTGGACTAAACTTGTGCTTGATAGATAACGAGGGGTGGTTTGGATTGACATGCCATACATACAGACTGAGCTTTGTCCATGCTATGCTACACTACAGTCTCAAAACAATAAACAAGATCGAAATGACGATAAATAACAATTTTAAAGCCATTCAACAATAACACAAATTCAACAACCTTATTACAAAAATCTATAAATCACAAGTTGCGAAGCAAACTGCAGCGAACACAGAGTTACAAATAGAAATGGAACTTTCCACCTATTCACTTCTAAAGGAATGTAAAGTAAAAACTCAGTTACTTTACTAGTTCAGTATAGGTTTTGCAGTTAGCATAAGCCACTGAGAGGACTTCCCGCGTCACAAGACTCGCAGGTCTCCCCCTCCCTGCCTCAACTTAGATGCCTTCGTGACCTACTTCCAAGTTCACACTTACACTTCACATTTCCATTCACATGATTATTCGCGCGAAAAACTGCAGCTTTTAGAAAAACATCGGTAGCTTGAAATTGGGTTGTGACACATTTCGTCCGTTTACTTTTGAGATGCTCCTTTACCGTTTTTGGTTAGATTGTAGCATTGTTTTACAAACCTAAAAGCACAAATTAATTATAATAAATATATGATACAACAAAACCAACAACACAACACAAACACACACAATCATCACCAACAATCAACAACACAACAAACACAAACACACACACACACATACCACACACAACACACCACACATATCTCATTTACAATCTTGTCGCACTTTTCTAGTTCTAAAGTGCATTCTTAGTTAACCAACTATGACCTACACAGACTCACAGCGCCATGATTACACTAATACAATTATGGAATATAATCAGCTGCAGCAGAGGCCGCTTCCGCCCTACGAGTTAAAACTTTAATCCTATCTGTATTCACAGGCTGCGAACTCCGACTACACCGCAACACTCTAATGAACTCTCTTTGATTTCAATCTCTTTGTAAGCACATGCACAGTGCGCAAGCCAGGCTAATGTTGAACAAGTTCTTGATTTCTACTAATTGAAATTATCAACCCGCTTGTTTTTGTCCTGTATTGATTACTCAGGAGTGAAAAACAACGATTGTTTCAGCTAAAAATGTATTTTTCACAGACTAGATATGGAAAATTCGTTCAAATGCTCATTAATTAATTAATTATATCTTCATCTAATCAACAAACATTCATGTCGTCATTCATATCTACAGTTAATTGGGTAAAACACTAAACTAAATGGGTATCTACCTACCTACTTGATTTGGTAACGTCAGGACAATAATAAGTAATTCAATATTTTAGAAAGTAAAAGAAAATACGTTTTTGGCACTTGCTACGACGTTCGTTTAAGTTTCAATCGTCAGCTCTCGTCAAACTAAAAAAAATAAAAAAACACTTTATTTATTCAAAAACCTTCAACATTAAAAAAATCGGAGTCAAATCTATCGATTGTTTACAATACATTAGTGTAAAATAGCGACAGTGAATATAATAAACTTATACTGTCACTTACGGGATATCTTTCGTGAATATGTGTCAAAATGAAAATAAAAAAATATCAAAATTATATCATGTCGGCCTATACGCATCAAAAAGCCAAATCCAAATACAGATATCGTATACGGTTGGAAAGGGCTTCTCAAGAGCAATCGAACCATTTGACCATTTGACCGAGTCAAGCAGTGCCGGGAACGTAAAAGAATGAATGCGGCCGAGCGGATCAACGACGGTGCCAATACGTCTGTAGCTGGGGCGGTTGAAATTATGCAAGTGGATGATAATATTACCCGTTACGTAAACGTATTCACTAACTACACACGGCCGTGTCCATGACACAGCCAGACCCCATTTTTTTTAACAATTTTGTAACGTTACTAAGTAGTCAAAGCTGACACTGGTGACTTAATAATAAGTGGTTATCTGCAACTTTGGATACCGGTGTCTGAATTTCTTAAAGGAAGCTGCTCCTTTGTGTCTCAAGCTTTAAAAGAATTTTAATACGTACACAATTAAATGTCGCCTTCATGGGACTTGGTGCTTTAACGTATTATTACAATTGATGTTAGCAATTATTTTCTTTGTTGACTGTACTAAGGATTCCCAGACTGAATCATAGAGCAATATATCGTTGATTTTAATCAGCACAGATTTAGATTAGACAGAATGAACTAGATGATAAGGTGGTAATTATACTATAAGTAATGGTCCCCTGACGAAAATAGTCAGTTGGTAGTCCAATCAATATTAAAAATGAAACTGTTTGTCGGAGTATGCTTGGCTTTGGCCGTAGCTGTATCTGCTGTGGAGATCAATACTCCTGAACCGAACAGCCCTGTGTTTGGCTACCACACTCGGTTTGGTATTGCTGAGGCTGCAAGGATCAAGAAATTGGAAGAAGCTTCAGTAGAAGATGCAGGAATCAGCGGTCAGAGAATCGTCGGTGGATCCGTAACTGACATCTCCGCCACTCCATACCAGGTAATACTTTATTCTTTATTCTTTATTCTTTATTGCACACAAAAAATTTTACATACAAATTGCAACAATATAGCTTATGTACAATGGCGAGCTTAACCCAGAATTGGGTTTTCTTACAGCAAACCAAATTTTTACTGTGAGATACTTTGTTCTGACTTAATTATTTTTCTTTGAATGCAATGGTTTTGTATCATATTTAATACTTATTTCGGTGTTTGCAAGCTTACAAAACTTTACGATAGCTGCACGTATATTTAACCTACCGAGAAGTCTGTCTATTCACAAAACTGGATCGAAAATTAAGCTACTTCAATAATCATATCTACGTATTAGGACAACATATTTTACATAATTTTTCATCTTTTTATCAAGGCTGGTCTCGTCATCACAGTTTTGGTCATCTTCCAATCCGTGTGCGGCGCTTCCCTCATCTCTGCCAATCGCCTCGTGACCGCTGCTCACTGCTACGGTGACGGTATCCTCACTGCCAGCTCCTTCACCGTTGTCCTCGGCTCCAACACTCTCTTTACTGGCGGCACCCGTATCTCCACCTCCGATATTGTCATACACCCTGGCTGGACTCCTACCACCGCTGCTAATGACATCGCTGTCCTTCGTATCAACTCCGTTACTTTCAGCAGTAAGTATTTTTTGACTGTTTTGTCCAATTAGAAACATACTTATAGGATGTGATAGATTAGAATAATTTATTTAAAAAGTATCTTAAAAGTGTACATTTAAGCGCAGTAGTGTTCTTTCTTATGAGAAATAACACTACTGCGCTGTGCTATAGGTTACTTATAAGGACTAATTATAACATTGTATGCAATGGTATAATTACACCTTATAAGTAAACTATAACTAAAGTATATGTAACAGTTGCAAGTAACGATACAGTTGAATTCAAATCACTTTACACAGCTTAATTTAATTAAGACAGTAAAAGTGAGTTTTTTGATGCCCTTTTATAGTTTGTTGTTAGTTTATTTATTTTAGGTTATTTAATAGTTTTTAATTAATAATGTATTTAGTTAGTTTTTTTGTTTACTTAATTAAATAGTAAAATTATAAAATAAAATTAATCTATTAAAAACAACAAGAATAATCAAATTGGTACAACAAACACTAAGTTAAGTAAATATGATTGTACAAATAGATACGAGGGGATAAAAAGAAGAAGAAGAAGAAGAAAAAGTTAAAACTAAAAAAAAGTTAAAAGTTTTTCTGTGTCTGTGTTATTAAGTATATACACATAAGTATATTACACAGACAGTTCTCATCTTTTGATGCTTAAGTAAAACAAATTCAGTTCGAAATTTTGAGATTTATCATCGGTTTTATTTCATATATTTTTTATATTCCTTGTTTATTTTTAGATGTGATCCAGCCTATCGCTCTTCCCAGCGGCGACGAACTCTCCAATAACTTCTACGGTGAGAGCGCTCTCGCTTCCGGATTTGGACTCACTGTTGATGGTAAGTTTTCCAATTCATGTTTGTGACCAAACGCTACGTCACAATTTATAAACTAAGTCACGATTCCAGTGTTATTGTCCGTTTTTCTAGATTACCAGACCAGATTAGACCTTGGAATAAAATTCTTGTAAAATGTAAAAGTAGTATCCTATGAAAAATATGCTTTGTAAATGATAAAAGTTCTGTTTTGCTTCCAACCAAAGCCGGTCGATCTGATAGTTTTCGAGAATAACGGTATATTACACTCTCATTTTCAGGTGGTAACATCGGTCTTACCCAACGACTGAGCTCAGTTACTCTGCCCGTCATCTCCAACCAAGAGTGCTTCTCGGTGTATGGACCCTGGGTGCACGACACCAATATCTGCACCAGCGGCGCTGGCGGCAGAGGCACCTGCCAGGGTGACTCCGGTGGCCCTCTCGCCATCACCAGCAACGACACGAAGATCTTGGTAAGGAATAACTACAATTACTGTTGAATACCAATCGTGGCAATACAAGAATTTTTAAATCCGACTGGTAGTTCTATAAATTAGCGGGTTCAATCAAACAAACTCTTCAGCTTTATTATATTCAAATCAAAATCAAAATCAAAATATTTTATTTCACATAGGCCTCGATGGGCACTTATAAAACGTCGACAAAAAAGTGCACGGTTCGGGTTGGTCGTTTCCTATGGAGAAGAACCGGCAAGAAACTCCATGGTTACTCTTTTTACTTCTTTATTAGTAAGCATAGATTATTGAAAATTTTACAAAACGTTCCTGTACCTGCCTAACATCGGTCATGGAAAGATACGAATAAAGTTTAGTTTTATGAATGTTTGCCCCTAACACTTGCGTAATTTACTTACAGGTCGGTGTGACTTCATTCGGTGCCCAGGCTGGTTGCGCAGCTGGTTTTCCCGCTGCCTTCGCCAGAGTTACAGAATACGTTAGCTGGATCCAGTCCCAATAATCTCCTGTTGCACAGTCAAACTGAAAATGCTCACATTAAAATTGTTTTACTACTAACATACTTAAATTTTATTTTCTGATCTGTATATTAAATGAAAACTAATAATGACACACGTGGTATATTTTTTAACAATGGTTTTAAATAACTTTTAAACGGCAAATATTTTTGAAAAGTAGATGAGATCGCTACTGCCTACCCGACTTGAGGATAAACGCCGAAACCAACTCAGACGTGTGTCCCTGATAGTTTTTTGAGAAAAGAACCTTACAGATTTGATGGAACCTGGCTTGACAGTGCACGAATGCGTCAGTCATCACGTAGCTCAATTAAGAACTCAATGATCCGACTGACCATACCAAAAAAGTACTTTTTGATTGCCTTTTTGTCCTTTAACCGTATAAAAACGTTTCAGACACAGTTCTCGTTACCCAGATATTACTGAAACTATTTTTCCGGTAGTCGTGATTTTGGACATGTTTATTAAAATGACCCACAATAATCAACTTTTTTAAAAAATAAAGTTTTTTGGGAAAGCTAGGAAAAGATGGACTTTTAAAAGGCCTGTCGTCCAAATAGGTATGTGGCGGTCTAATAAGTCATTAAACAAAGTATGCTAAAATCAGTTTTTAATCATTTAAGTGGCTAACAAATAAATAACTACAGTTTTAATTAAAACATATATAAATAAATGAAAGGCGCACATTTTCAAAAACATTACTGAGTTTGAATGTAATCTATCTACGTAACTATCTATCTATACTTATAAAATTCAAAGTCCTGACTGACAGATATATCAACGCACAGCCTAAACCGCTGGTCCTACAGACATGAAATTTGGAGCGTGTATTCTTTGTGAAGAATAGGTATCCACTAAGAAAGGGTTTTTTGAAATTCCACCCCTAAGAGGGTGAAATGGGGTGTTGAATTTTCTGTGAAACTTTTTATTCTCGGAGTCGATTCCCAAGCAACACATAAGCCAGATAACAATATGAAATTGTACTAATAAGCAGTTTAAAGCTTTATTACATCGTTATTAAAGCTTACAGGATAGCCAAATGCTGTATTAAATGGTTTTTGGGCTACTAGTATTCATTAATCTTAATAAATTCTGTCTAGCGCTGTCTTGGTCATGGACTGAACTATTAAAGATACGCTATTCAGTTCAAAGCATCAGAGACCGCCGAGTTCTGCATAAGAGCTGATGTGGTAGAATTTTTCTGTATAACTTTGAAATCATTTTCCTTTATAGTGCTGGTCGCTGGATATATATCGCAAAATTAACGTGGGCCCAACGATACTTCCCTACGGTACCCCATATGTGATGGTTTCTATCTATGTGCAATTTAAGGGTAACTAGTCATAAAATAACTTAATTTGTGCGTATATCACCCCAAAATCTTTTTATGTGTGGTCTCTTCCATCTTTCATTTTAACGATGTCTCGGAAAGACATTACAAATATTAATATTCATTCGCCTTTCACACTTATTCGATACTGTTGCTTTGGACCAAAATTTACTTATAACCTTTGGTCCTCCAATCTTTGGAAACATCCTAAACTTTACCAAATTATGAGAAATACACTGACTTCAGTCCTAAATGTGGGTAAAGGTGGGTAGGCCTTTGGTGTGGAACGCAACCTGCGTCGACACCCTTGCGCCATCTCATGTAGCAAGCACGGCGGGCTATGCTGACACTGCTGCGGCTGCCAAACGGCGTAAATACTGTAACCTAATTGGTAGTCCTTTTGAAGGAATTTCTCGCCCACTGGTTGACGCTTGGCGTGACCAGAGGGCTGGCTCTTTCTTTGGCCAAAGCA
The DNA here is from genome assembly GCA_963082995.1 of Noctua comes. Classification (NCBI taxonomy): domain Eukaryota; kingdom Metazoa; phylum Arthropoda; class Insecta; order Lepidoptera; family Noctuidae; genus Noctua; species Noctua comes. The sequence goes on along the minus strand of OY720279.1, from coordinate 9,453,786 downwards.
TTAGCATTGCCATTCAAAGTGGCAATGCTGTCAGTCTTCTGGGCACGTTTCCGGATGACAGCGGTATGGAGAAGTACTAAATAGATGCCTAAGCGTCCTGTTGTTTATTTAGTTGAATTTTGACAAATTATTCCTCTTTTTTGTAAATATTTATTTGAATGGAATACTATTATGAGTAGCTTAAATTCCTTGATGTTTTTAGTAATGAGTAAATTAATATTTATGACTTGAGACTTGAAATATCCAAACCAAAAATAATTGTAAATATTTTTTTGTAATTATAATGACGTATAATTGACCTTTGTGTGCACACTGCACAGACGTGGCACAGTGTAACTGTTTTACCAAATTAATTGTGGATATCGTGACAACATAATCCTTCATTGATTAGATCAAGAAAGAAACATTTTGCTTTCGTAATGGCAAAATTTATTGATTAAATACATATAATTTAATATTTGATGAATATAACTACCATGACGGTAGTGGAAAATGAGTGAATTAAAAAAGCTTAAAACATTTAAAAACATTTACGACATGGTCCTGAAGTTTAGAGCAATTGTTTGAAAAACAGATCTCTACCTGATTTTAATGCGATTTTACTAAATAAAATATTTATACTGAATCATAGCGATTTATCTTTTTTAATCAAAACAGATTTAGATTGGATGAAATTAACTAAATGATAAGGTGGTAATTATGCTATAAATAATGGTTCCTCTTTTGAAAAATAGCACTGGAAGTCTGATTTGTACCAACAATGAAACTGTTTCTGGGAGTGTGTTTGGCTTTAGCCGTAGCTGCATCTGCAGTGGAGATTGGTACTCCTGAACCCGACAGCCCTGTGTTTGGCTACCACACACGTTTCGGTATTTCTGAAGCTGCAAGGATCAAGAAATTGGAAGAAGCTTCAGTAGAAGATGCAGTTTTCAACGGCCAAAGAATCGTCGGTGGATCCATATCGGACATCTCTGCCACTCCGTACCAGGTAATATTTTGTTTTAATGCAATTATTTTTTAATCCATGAATTGATTTACTCTCTTATTAAAGAAGCCAATACTGTGAAAATTGGCTTATTTAAGACCGTTTACTTCTGGTGTGTGCGTTAATTGAACTGAACGACCAAATCGTTATTTTGACTCTTGTATAATACCTACGTTCACTACGCTCCATCCTGATCTCATAAGTAAGCATCGTATTGTTTCTCAATATTATAAATGCCATTTTGACGGAACCCATAATAATAACTTATTTTCAAATATCCAGGCTGGTCTCGTGATTCAAATTATGATCATCTTCCAATCTGTGTGCGGTGGTTCTCTCATCTCCCACAACCGCATTGTGACCGCTGCTCACTGCAACAACGACGGTTCGGTCTCGGCTAATTCCTTCACTGTTGTACTGGGCTCCAACACTCTGTTCTCCGGCGGTACCCGAATCACCACCAGAGACGTTGTAATGCACTCCAACTGGAATCCTAGTACCGCTGCTAATGACATCGCTGTCCTCCGAATCTCTTCTGTTAGTTTCACCAGTAAGTAATCTTCGATTAATTCGTACTTGATTAGAAACATCCAGACAGTCAAGACAGAAAAGAGTAACCATGGAGTTTCTTGCCGGTTCTTCTCTATAGGAAACGACCAACCCGAACCGTGCAACTTTTTGTCGACGTTTTATAAGTGCCCATCGAGGCCTATGTGAAATAAAATATTTTGATTTTTTGATTTTTTGACAGTCGTGTTTTTCATTTTCCGTGTTTTGTTTCTAGACAACATCCAGGCTATCGCCCTTCCAAGTGGCAACGAGCTCTCCAACAACTTTAACGGAGCAAACGCTCTCGCTTCCGGATACGGCCTCACATCCGATGGTAAGTACTTTGTGAACATACACATCCCATTCGTTATTTCTTCGATTGCTAAAGAGTCCTTTGACTAGATTCTGAACTCAAACTTCGCAAACACTTCTGAAATATATTTGGTCCTCTCTCAATATTTGCCGAGTCTGAAAAGATGAATGGGCCCGTTATTGCAGTGTAGCAGTAGCAGTGACCTGTTGTTACGTGTTACTTGTAAGCTTGTAGCCAATGTAGATAAAACTGCTTTAAAATTTAGTCGCATCGAATGGAAACGGTGTTTTACATTTCGTGATAGAATTAATTTATTTGATGCTCTCGCTGCTTACGCATTTCATTGGTGTAACGATTCGAAATCCCTCGTTTCTCAGGCGGTAGCATCGGTTCCAATCAACGTCTGAGCTCCGTGACTCTGCCCATCATCACAAACGCCCAATGCGCTGCCGTGTATGGCCCATGGGTGCACAACAGCAACATCTGCACCAGCGGCGCCGGCGGCAGAGGCACCTGCCAGGGTGACTCCGGCGGCCCTCTCGTCGTCACCAGCAATAACAGGAGGATCTTGGTAAGCATTAACTACAATATTTGTTGCATACCGAACGTGGTAAAATATTTTTTTAATCCGACTGGTAGTTCTAGCGATTAGCGGGTTCAAACAAACTCTTCAACTTCAGCAGTAAGAATAGATTATAGTAGTGTTTACAAACAAAAAGTTCCTGTACCTGCAACATCGGCCATGGATAGATACGATTAAGGTTTAGTTTTATAAAGTTTACCCCTAACACTTGCGTAATTTACTTACAGATCGGTGTGACTTCATACGGTGCCCAGGCTGGTTGCGCAGCTGGCTTCCCCGCTGCCTTCGCCAGAGTCACTTCATACGTCAGCTGGCTCCAGTCCCAATAATCAACTTCAGCTGCACTCTTATGCATAAATGTATAAAATAAATTATTTTTCTATCGACATGTGCTAATTTGATTTCCTAGTCTGATAAACAACACACACATAACCTTCTAATTAAATCAAAAAATATAATAACCAGACCCTAAAACGATGCATATAATCTTGGAAATGTGTAAATGTATGTAGGTACATACTATATAAGCTTGATGCAATTCACTGCACCTGTGCCGGTACGTTGATTTTGGTTCGATATAACGGTGCACATTTTCTATTTGTAAGTAACAAAAGCAAACCTCTGAGAGGAAGGCTAGGCTTGTTTATTCCTGTAATTTGTACGGCATACATAATACAGAGTATTCTATTTAGACATTCGCAGCTCCAGCTGAACTAACGCTACTCAGAGTAAGCACTCTAAATACGTTGCATTAGATTTCATCATAAACATTTATAGTGTTTTACACTGTACTTAAGCATAAGCAATGATTACCTAAAAAAAAAAAAAAAATATAATTTCGTCGTGTAAAACCACGCATGAAACTTGCGAGAACCAAGTACTAATTAATCAATTTGAGCTTGCTTAATAAACTCAAATTAATGACAACGTTATCTATTAAAAATCATGAGTATTCATTTTGCGATAGTAAATATTTACGCAGTGCGATTTCGAATCAATCAATCGTTTGAGTTGGGAATCCCAGGTAAAACAACATTATTTCTGACATACAGATTACAAACTTTATTTTATCGCTTTTCGAAAAAAGAAATACAGGGGCAGAATAACATTGTGAACACAGTAAAATTTAAGCAAAATGAATTTGACCGATAACTTGATGAAGTGTGATTCGCTTGCTTCACTACATAGTATAAAACAAAGTCGCTTCTTATATATGCTTAGATCTTTAAAACTATGCAACGGATTTGGATGCGATTTTTTTTAATAGATAGAGTGATTCAAGAGGAAGGATATATGTATAATACATTGCACCCGTGCGAAGCCGGGGCGGGTCACTAGTAACTTATATTTAACAAGTTTCTGCATAAATTCTAAGAATAATTATTGATTTTATCAATACGGTTTAAATAGGATTACATTCGCTCCATGATAAGATTTAAAACAATATATATGTAAGTTGAAACATTTTTCAGCTAATTCAAGCTTTGCTATCATAATGAGAGTATTTATTGGAGTTATATTTTTTGCTTTGACAGTAGCTGTCTCTGTAGCGAAGATAACTCCTGAAGACAATAATGTCTACGACTATCACAGACGATTTGGAATACCTGGAGCTAGAAAGATTCACAGATTAGAAGCTAATAAAATCGTTGGAGGATACGTCAATGATGTCTCCGAAACTCCTTACCAGGTACGTCTCTTAGCGTTTCATTCATTTTGTTTCTTTTATTTATTAAATTGTTTTGAATACTAAAATAAAATTGTATACGTTTTGTTCGTAGGTCTTAATCTTGTTTAATCTCTTATTTCAATCCATCTTAAGGTCCAGTAATAATGCTGTTTGTGATAACGCTTTAAATGATTCTACAATGAGCTAATCTATAGAATATCTTGCGATTACTAAATGCTCGATGGCCCTTTTACATTCTTAAAGTAGCTTAGAGCGAATTAAAGTAATAGGTGTTACTATTTAATACAATTGACGTTCTTATGTATCTTTCAGGCTGGAATCATTGTCCAAATTCTGCCGATCTTCACCTCAGTTTGTGGAGCTAGCCTCATTTCGTCTACTCGTCTGTTGACTGCTGCTCACTGCCAAGACGATGGAGTCTTCACCGCTCAGTTCTTTACCGTCGTCTTGGGGTCAAACACCTTGTTTAGCGGTGGACTCCGCATTGTAACAGACAATGTCGCGCTTCATCCTGAGTGGGACCCACGGAGCATTGCCAATGATATCGGCGTCGTTCGTGTCAGCGCCGTCACCTTCACTGGTAAGTGCCCTAGAAATATGAATGGTTTACAAAATTATCTTTTTCTTTACAACAAAGTTTATTTTATTTTAACCTTTGCAACTATATTTTTTTTTAAATAAGAAGCAGGTTCACACTGATCACAGTCAATCAGTATAATAAACCTGTTTCTTATTTATTTACTATAATGCTGAGTTTTCTTTGACTTGGATTAGAATTTTAAGATTAGTAAATATTTTCCAGAATCCATCCAGCCCATCAGCCTCCCTCAAGGCAGTGAGATCAATAACGAGTTCGTCGGCTATACAGCTGTCGCTTCTGGATTCGGTATCACTAGCAGTGGTATGTAAAATAATGTTTATTTAGTTCTCACCATTTCATTTTCCCTTAGGTACTATTGCGGGACTAGCACCTCACCTACCTTGCTATGAATATATTTAATAATCAAATATAGTATCCCTGCATATTTTTAATAGTAACAATTATTATTATTTACCATCATATGGATATTGTACACGAGGCTTTAAATCAAGGGTCTAACTAGAACCATAACGAAGCCGAAAGGCACTTGTTCTCCCCGTCATTGTGATCTTTTTTTTTTGTTCTGTACCATACCTGGAAACCTTTTAGTTACGGAGATATTGGGGGTAAAAGTTCCAACTTTTTTACAAGTTTTTTTTTTAAATACATGGTTTTAATGTAATATAACAGCGCCGAAATATCGGGAACTCATAGAAAACAGTAAACATGGTAAATATCCCGTTAGTATTAATAGTAATATTTTTAAACACTTCCACGACCCTCGTACTATTTATTTTTATCCATCCATCAGCAGAATGTTCTGAATGCGTTACATTGAGTCCTATCGTAAAACGTGATTTTTCACCCCAAAAAAAAAGTCGTTTCCCAGCAATAACTTTTACGTAAAGTTACTTAGTTTGATGTAGATCATTATTGGTTGACGCCTTCGTGAAGAGTCCGTTTACACCCTGTGTATACTGAAAGTAGGTAATGGAAATATAGTGTACCTGCCTAAATTGTATTATTAACTCGATTAGACAGAAACCTGACCAGATATGACTTGTGCAAGTCTAGTTTTAACAACAGAAAAATTTAGCTCTATCGCACACACTTCACACATACTGTTTAGCACATACTTCTACATCATGTATAACAATATATTATTACGTTACTGATGAAATCATGTTCTTAAATTGCAGGTAGCGGCATCCCGAACAACCAGCCCATCAGCTCAGTGACAATGCCAGTCATCAGCAACAGCGAGTGCAACCAGGTGTTCATGGGTTTCGTGCGCAGCACTAACATCTGCACCAGTGGGGCTGGTGGCAGGGGAATCTGCAGCGGGGACTCCGGTGGACCTCTCGTCATACACACCGGAAACAGAAGTTTTGTGGTAAGAATACTCGGCCTGTAATATTCCCATATCAAAGACACATTCACACGCCTGTATGTGAAAGCGCGTCGACCGCAACCCACCACTTGCTTAGATCAACTCGGTGTCTGCACTTGTGCTTGCTAGCAAAAGGTAATGGGCACACTCCTTGTTACATACGGGGTGCAAACAGACCCTTCACATAGCCGTCAACCAAGCATTTTGTACATCAAATTAAGTAACTTTACGCAAAAATTAGTGCTGGGAATCGACTTTTTTTGGGGTGAAAAATCACGTTTTACGGTAGGACTCGATGGAAAGCACTCAAAGCATTGTGTTGATGGATGGATTGAATAGTACGGGGGTCGTGGAGGTGTGAAAAGTAAAAATCTTACATTAAAAACATGTATTTAAAAAAAACTTGTGAAAAAGTTGGAACTTTGACCCCAATATCTCCGTAACTGGAAGGTTCCCAGGTAAGGTCTAGAACAAAAAAATGATCGCAAAGATGGGGAGAATAAGTCCTTTCGGTTATGTTAAGGGTCTTTTTACACCCTTTTTGTGAATAAATAAATGGATAGAATGGCTATCTACTCTTCCGGTTCTACTATTTAATTACAATCCACAGCCCCACTTCACCCACTGCTGGGTATATGCCTCGCTATGCTGGTGCCAAGCTCCACGTTCATGTTCCAGTCTTAATTATATTACATAGTAAACATACACACTCTCGTCATGTTGTTGAAAAGTGTATTGATACTTACTACACTACTTGATTTTATCATAACTTTATTCTTTTGACAGATCGGTGTATCTTCATTTGGCTCAAGCACCGGCTGCGATGCCGGCTTTCCTTCCGCCTTCAGCAGAGTGTCCTCCTACGTTAACTGGATCCAATCTCAATAACGTAGCTTTAACTATTATTTATGCCTTTGTACGTCGAAATTTTGGAAAATTACCTGGAATTTTTTTGAAATTTTTGTGGCACCAAATATATTTAAGTTTATGTGTGTTTCTTTACAAACACATTATAACTGGAACGACTTATTTAAACTTTTGCTTCTAATGTTATCTACCTATTTTTGAGAACTAAAATGATGATCATTCTTAGAAAACAATGCCCAAAAAATAAAAAAAATAAATAAAAGCAGATGCCCTAGTGAGACAAGAAAGAAAGATGTCCAAAGATTAAAACATAAAAAAAATGGAGAACGGTGTTACCACTTGCGTTGCCTTTATTGTTGTCCGTAAAGAAAGTGAATACTATTATAAATATGTCCCATTTATTTGGACAACTGAAATCTTCAGAAAAAATTACGCAGAAAAAACTTCGTCTATTTTCACAAACTCCCATTGCCTTGTGCGTAGATAACAAGACAACAACGGTAATCTTAAACCAGGAGCTGGATTCAGAATCTCAGTCTTCAGCAGTCCATATTCAAGCGATCATAAGGAATTCAGCAAACAAGCCCAAGCCTATTAACCTACTAACGTAAATCTGTAATGAAGCATACACTTACCCATAACATTGTTACCGTTTGTATTTACACGTGCTACTGAGAGCAGTGAGAGCAACCCCAAGACTGTCGGTGTACATTATAAATGGCTCTAAAAGCGGTCGCCGCAGCGCCTGCACTTAGTGAAACGAGGTACTACCGTACGAGGCCCAATTAGCCAATATTCCTCTAATAGTTTCTATGAAGCATTAGGAATAATACGGCGGTCGTCCACATCCATTTAATCTTCAAGATCTAATGGGAGTTGATCCTGCGTCTTAGCTTTTAGATGTAGTGATGGCTAGTAAATGTGGTTCTTGAAATTCAGTCGGGTATCAATAGGTACTCTAGGATCTACCTGTTGGTTTTGTCACTTAGGTAGTTAGTTAGTTACTTAGCTCTTTGACTACACTATCAATTTCAGAAATAAATATCCTTGAGACGGATGTCTTAATTGTTTTCTCTTATATTATCGATTTAACTAATCTCCTTATGTATTAAGTCGCTAACTTCCTATAGGTAACTAAACTTCTGATCCGTTTTCATGGTCATAATCCCCAAAAAAATAAACGAAAATCTTTAACTTTTACTATTGTTATCTTTTATTTTCTTCTTTTATTCTTTTATTTTATTTCTTAATATTTTTTTGTTAGTTGGTTGGTTAGGGCAGAAACATACTGCATGTGTCAGAATTCTGATCGATCTAGCAGTAGCGAAGGGTCAATTTTTGTAAGAGGTAAGCCGGAGTACATGTTTAGTGTGATTATAATTATTATTTGTCAATACAATACTGACTGCCATTTTTCAAAGGTAATCCGGTAGTAACCGTATGTATGTAACCTTCGCCACTGCGATCTAGCTTTACCCCTGAAATTTACAAGCTGTGTGATTGTACTAACATAAATGTGAAAGTACCGACTAGTCTATTTGTCTCTTTGTCTGCCACTTTTTCACGACTCAATAACTAAATCTCTCGACTCATTAACTGAATGGGTTTCAATTAACTCACAGGTACACCATGAACTGGTTAAGACATGCGATACTTTCTTATCCCGGTAGTAAGTTCCCGTGGAATAATCCCTTCAAACTACCACACGAGTGAAGCCACAAGCAAAAGCTAGCTATTACTCTGAGTGACTCTTACACACAACTACGCAACCTGTTTTTATCAAAACCAAAAGACGTAAAACACGCCGATGATAACAGCGTACACAATCCACTTTTATGCTGCGTATTAACTAGATAAAAGCAATTAATCAATGATAATTAAATAATCACTCTTTATCATATTAGGAGGTCCGATTTCCGATTTAAAGACGAGGTGTTACTCCGATCAATCCATTTTTGGAAAAACCAGTGCGTTAATATGAAGATTGTGTTAGGATTAATTTTGTTTTGTGTGGCAGTCGCCAGAACTGCTGAAGTTCCGAATCCACTTGAAAATGGTGTTTATGACTACCATCGTAGAATTGGAATTCCCGAAGCTTTCAGGATTAGAAAACTAGAAAGTGAATCTTCTGATGCCCTGGGCAGGATTGTTGGTGGATCCACCACGACTACTTTATCGGTGCCATACCAGGTAAATGAGCTTAATCTATATTTTCTAACACAGCTTGTTCTTATAGGTCAGCTTTAAAAAAAATTGCTTTAAAATAACTTTGTAAAATTGTAACAAACGAGTGTGCGATAGACATACAACGCACGTATACAATTTGTAAAAGCTACTAAATGCAAAATTAAGCACCAGATAATTATAATATGGTTATTTTCACTTTATTTAAATTATGCATTACGAACACTTTGTATCTTCTAAAATATATTCAAGTTTTGTTCCAGGTAGGACTGATTCTAAGAATTTTGATATTCTCGTCAGTTTGTGGTGGTACTCTCATCAATGACTCCAGGGTACTTACAGCAGCTCACTGCATCAACGATGGCAACAACATTGCGCAATCCATTCAAGTCATCCTAGGCGCCAACTTCCTGTTCTCTGGAGGCACCAGGCTCGATACCAACAATGTCGTGTTGTTCCCTGGGTACAACCCCTGGATCGCTGCTAATGACATCGCTGTCATCCGTATTAACAGGGTCAGCTTTTCCTGTAAGTGGTTGTTTTAATTTCTTTTGGACTTGTTTAGTGTTTACTTTAAAAGAGACCTGGAGTTTAGTTGATTCGATATTTCATCTCACAGGTAGTTAGATAAAAAAATATTAATACACTAAAGCTTTCCAAAAAATTATTTCTATACAAGTGACTTTATGTCTCCATAGATACAGTATAAATAATTTTACTTCATAAAGCTAATGAAGTCCCTTACCTATAAGAGGATCTGAGGTCTTCTGCTGTCGAAACGAATCGTGATCTTTTAGACAGTGACTTTTTAAATCAGACAAAAACTTACTTGGACAAAAACATGCTTATACAAAATCAAGCAGCTATATCTGGAATGTTGTTTCGTTTGATTCATCAAAACACGATCAGCATCCCCATCCGATAAATAAATATTATTCGTATTTATTTTCCAGTGACAATTCAACCAATTAACTTGCCATCGGGAACCGAACTCAACTCGAATTTCGTTGGAAGCAACGCTCTCGCCTCCGGCTATGGAATAACTAGAGACGGTTTGTGTTTTATCAGTCATATTACTACTATCTTTTCATTTTGAACCCGCCAATGGCGCCAATCACTGTTGGCATGCATTCAGTGCCCTTAAAAAAAGAAAAACTTCTGCTGTTTGGTAGTTCGGTTCTAATAATTGACTTGTTTTATCTTGTTTGACAATGTGCTTGACTCATACTGAAGCCAGAGTGTAGAGGGGCGAGGGAAGGGGGTTTGGAGTTCAGTTTTTTCGGAACGCGTTAATTTAGACATATTACGTAAGACTCTTAACAGACTGGTACAGGAAAGTGAAGCTTGGCACAAGCAAAAAGAGGCCTTTACTCAATGGTGGGCGAAGTCGAGCGGAGAATGATGAGGACTCTTAAAGTCTTAACTATATCTCATCATCATCAGTCTCCTGCCCTTATCCCAATTCATTTGGGGTCAGCGCAGCATGTTTTCTTCATACTTATTTATTACTCGTCATCTCAGCAGTCACCTTCCTCATTTCTAGCCATAAGATCTTTCACATAGTCCATCCATTCGTTTATTTGGAGTCTTAACTATACCTATTTAAAGTTATTTATATTACCTTAACCTTTTGTATCTAATTTGCTCTGTATGTAAAATTTCAGGAGATAGCGTCAGCTTGACGCAAACGATAAGTTCGGTGAACTTGCAAGTGATCAGCAATGCGGTGTGCTCGAATACCTACAGTGTCATCCAGAGCCACCACCTGTGCACCAACGGCGCTGGGCGGGTTGGCATCTGCGGAGGAGACACCGGAGGACCACTCGTCACCACTGTCAATAATAGGAGGATCTTGGTATGTATTGTAAACCTATGGATATGATATAGCAAAACTGTGAAGGTGGTATTGCTATATCATAATATTCTTGCTAGCACATTCATAAAATTCACCTAAATTTCGATCTCGATCCTCCTTTCGATCCAGGGCTAATGTGGACTGCTGCTCGTTGATTTTGTCCAAGTGGTCTTGGCTCATCCTCTACGTGGTCTACAAATTCTCATTATACCTACTTACGAGTACATAGCTGTGGTTATGTACCGGGCTGACATAAACACAACGTTGTTTGTCATCGGAGCAAAATAAAAAAATCTGTAGGCCCTTGATTAAAAAAAAACAACTTGATTTAACTTTAAAATCGTTTGCTTTCTTTACAGATCGGTGTAGGCTCCTTCACGGCCAATTCTGGATGCCAAGCTGGGCTGCCCTCAGGCTTCACAAGAGTCACTTCCTTCGTTTCGTGGATTCATTCCCAATAATGTAACCGATCGCTATGGAGTACCTACCTAAATACAACATTGATTAAAATGCATTAACAACTCTATTTACTACCTTTAAAGCCCTTGAAATCTAAGTTAGTTTAAAGGCATTTTATGGACTTGATACAAAAACTCAAGCTTACAGTATCATAATAGGTTCTTACATAGAATTATGATTGATATTCAAAAAGATTATTAAAAAAACAAAGGACCAAAATAAAAACCGTAATAAATAACAAAACCCCAACAAGATAGGATGTCGTTTAGCAAATCACTCTCCCTCACAACAAATACATCAATATCCGAAAAACAGGCGCACGGGCCGTTTGAAAAATGAATGAAGTTATCAATCCTGAGGAGGGAATAATTGAGAGTGGGCACAATCGAGATATGATTGATCTAACACCTCACGGGCCCATCAAATCGCTCTTCAAAGGGTAAATCTATATTTAAGTGGGCGAACTTCCCACTTGTAATTACATTTTTATGTTGTCGAAGACCCGCGCTTCGTGCTAATGCCTCTTACAAATGCGAATATAATAGAGTAGTTGCGGTTTGGATGCGAGATCTCTTTCAGGGTCCACGCCCTTTCGTTCTACAGAAATATTAGATAACAGGATACCAAATCCATTTATAAGGAGTATTTTGTTAAGCTAAATGGAGAATAGGGGAGTCAAATAATGAAGGAAATTTCTATACAATGGAGGATAAAACTCATGTATGTTTTTGACAAATTATTGCTAGCAGTTCTAATCAGGCGCTACGAAAATATCAAAAAATTATCTTTCTTCCTATTCCGCAGAGCATATACTATAAAAACTACGTTATATATGAGTATGTATCTTGACAACTTATTACACGAACGCGCTGTACACGGACAACTAAGTAAAAGCTTGCTTTAAAATCTACTAAAGCCAGGGTAAGCAGGTTACAAGTAAACACTACCTAAGTAATAGACCATAATTCCGCTTAATCCGACAGTCTGGAGTTTTTGCTAACAATTTCTAGGGTTGGCAAGTAACTTACGTGAAATATAAGGCGTACAATAAAAGATAAGGGTTGGTTCGTCTGAACCTGCACCACTGCAGGGTCAGAAGAAGTGAGCTCGCTTCTTAAAACAATTAAAACAATTTTTATTACAAATGACAACATATTGTTTTTAATGTTCTAATTTTCCAAGTTGCTACAATATTACAACAATAAAGTACTAAATAAGAACAGTAATCTGTTTACCTTTCTAGATAATTTTATTTGGTAGTCATAAAATCATTTAAGATGAGCATTACATTGTTACCAGCTGCAACCTTCATAAAATGCTCTTAATATTACTGAATAAGTTCATCTTTATATCCTGATCCATACAGCTCAGCCTTCTGCAGTGCACTGGCCTCTCCCAAGCTGGGGCAAAACACCTAGTCCGTTGACTTCTGAATCCCGTCTCACCCAGCACCTGCCAGATGCTGTCAGTCATAACCTATGTATCTACTACGTAGCAGCGTGATAAACTAAGGCTCAGACATGTAAACTACTGCACTACATTGAAAGTGAGATTGAAGCGTGCGGTAACCCTAACTGAAACCGTACGACAGTGTCTGGCCGGTGGCGACACGGCAATGTTTCGCACACAACACAACTGACATGCATTTATTTTTTTTTCGATTTCATTAATTTAACTGCAATTTGATTGGTTAATATTATTGTTTCGCTCGGCTTTGACAATTGTTGATTGATTGCAATCAATCATTATTATGAAATCATTACGATCTGGGATTTACAACTTTTTAATTAAAAATTCTCCTTTTTTTAAACTTTCTTAAAAATACCAGTTTATTTAGGACTGGATTTTGCTCGCGGCTTCGCTCGCGTTATGGTTGAAAATTATGCCACGAGAATATAAATGTAGACTGTGACACTCCGCGATGATGTAGCTATTAGTGAAAGAATTTTCGAAATCAGATCTGTCATTCCGAAGATCCTACCCCTCCATCAACTTTGCTGTAGATGTGAATTGAGCTCTGGTCCTTTACCCCTTTATCTGACTACTGCGCTGTTCTCTACTGATTAACTGATTTGCGAGATCCAAGACAGTTGAGTCGTTTTCTCGGGACTCTTCGAGCTTCATTGTCTCTGCGCTTTTCTGGTGGTCGCTGTTTTGATTCTGCTTTTTTGGGGTTGCAGTGGTTGGCATAGCGTGGAAGGCAAGAAAAGGCAAGTCCTTACAGAAAATTTGGTTTTTCAAAAAAAAGTCAAACAAACATTCAAAACTATCTATGACTGGTCACTGCTAAAGTCAACGACACTTTATCACTAACACATTTGAATATAAACTATTGAGTGCAAATACTCGCACTAGAACAGTCGCTTTCGGAATGTATGCAAATAGGACAGAGCACAAATAAATTATTGATAAATAAATGGCGTTAATATTACTTCTCACGAATATCATTTATTGGCTCTTTGTAGATAGTACCTTGTGAAAATAAAATGCTATTGAAATATAATGTTTCTTAGTTGGCAATGGGTCACCTCTTATTAGGAACATGGGACTAGTAATAAAACTTATGCCCTATATATTATTTATAACTTATTTACTAAAATTTGGTGACACCTAAATGACAGCCTGAATGAAAGGGCACTGTCAGATTTTCAAAGTTGAAAATCCAAGACCGAAATCATATTTGGGCGTTTATGTAAATATTTCCTAGTTGTAGTGAAAACAGGTATAAAGGGCCCTTCGGAGAACCAAGCGCGCTGGTATTCGCTGCTGCTGCTGGTCGCAGTTTTCATCTTTGTTCAATAGGTTCAATAGACATTTATCATGTTAGCCACTTGATGAATCGTTCCAGGAAATATTGGAAATGCTACTTACGTTTGCTAACAAAACTCCAAATATTCCCTAGTAACGTGCCATCATCACATCATTGAACTTTTAAATCTATCAATCTTTATTTTGTGACTGATTTAGAAAATTTGGCGGTCAAAAATTGTTGCTTGCTTTTTCAACATAATGCTTAGAAATATTTTATTTGGGCTTTAAGTGTAAATCTCGCAATCAGAATCACAAAAAAAGCAACATAATATTTAATTTTTTTCGTGTGTAGCAACCAACTATTTACATAGTTATAAGAAGGCCCCTGCTAAATAGAACCACAATGCCATCAGTCTCCACACTGCAGGCCAGTCAGTAGGGTCGATGACCGAACACTACCTGCTGTCAAAGTCAACTTTCTCTAAAGCCGTAGACACACTTTCAAACTTGAGAAACTGCATAACCGTTGACTCATTAAATGAACATCGAGCATCATAACTGTGAATGTGAGATTCGTTGTACAGACGCCAGCACACCAAGCTACGACAATCTGTAAAATTTCTTTTATAGATTTTCAAGTTTATCGCTAAAGCATTAGGTTGAAGGTTGATTGGGAAAATTTTACGTTTCGGGTAGCTTGATGTGCTGACGTCTGACGTGAAAATAACCTACAAAAGCAACTAATACTTAGGCTTAAAACTATGTAACTATAGGGAGATCTTTGTCATTTAATCTACATATCCCAATAATATAAATCAAACAATCAAACAGACATAATTTCGTCAGACATTAGTGTGAAATAGCTACATACGTTGCCACGTTCTAATGTTTGTCCGTTTATTAGGCAGCTGAGAACAATAGCATTGTTGGTGATGCAACATCGTAAGGTCGCGCTTGGCCGCCCCACAATAGTTTCCAGTCCACCGACCCCCAAACATATAAAAAGTACGATAATGAACAAACACGTTAATGTAATAGACAAATTATTTGATGGTTACTGTGCTAACAGAGACAGAATTAAACAAAACTGTATTATGAGAAAGTTAAATAGTTGTGCCCATCGTTATGTCGTTCAACTTGCATACACAACAATCAAGTCAGTACGACATTATCGACAGTCCTTAATACCAATAAATCCGATAATTTATCACAGTGTGTAAACATCGCTCTATCGTAGGAATGTATATTTAAATCTGCATTGACTTGTGACGTATTCATATCACAGAGCAGTACACAACCCGACACCGGTGCAGGCACACGCTCGCACAAAAACCTGTAAATCGAGGTCATGATCAATGACTTGTGTGTAGTCACAGAATATTTCTGTTTCTTACGAAACTATCGTGTCGTCAGCGCTATGGTTACCTCATAATATCTACCTATTATTAGAGAGCTACGTAAGCCGGCTCCATTTACGCCCTAGTAACCAACAAACTGTGCGGCAACACGAACGCGTCCGCATCGAAAATGACAAAACACACAATTTTTGTTTTCTTCTTCATTACGGCGATATTCGCTACGGACTGTTACAAAATACTCGGCATCTTCCCGTCGCTGGACCGCAACAACTACCTCACTTACCGCGGACTGTTTCGGGAATTGGCGAATCGCGACCATGAGGTGACCCTCATCAGCCATTTCCAAATGCAAGATGCGCCGGCTACGTACAAAGATATATTATTAAGTGACAGTTTACACCAAGTGTATAAGGGGTTATCTTATGAATCTGTGATAGTGAACGAAGTGTCGCGAGTGCCCTTCGAGACGTTAGTGGCGACTAAAGCCGGCAACGACGACTGCAAGACTCTAATGAACAACCACGAGGTGCTGCACATGATAAGCACGCGGCCTCGCTTCGATGTAATACTAGTCGAGTCATACAACAGCGACTGCGGCCTGGCACTGGCTGCAAACCTGAGTGCGCCGTACATTGCCTTCAATCCGCAGCCTCTTCAAGCGTGGCAGTACAACAGATTGGGTATTCATTACAATTCTGCGTATGTAAGTCAATCTGGCGTGCCCTACGGAAAAGAACCTTGGTATTTTGAGAGGCTAAAGGGTTACGTGCTGTATCATCTTACGAACTGGGTATATTACGTGGGGTCGCAAGTAACGGACCATGTGTACCTGTACAAGTACCTGGGCGATGCGCTGCCGTCCCTAGAAAGTATTGCGTCGAACGCGAGCCTAGTGTTTGTAAACACACATCAGTCAGTGTACGGCGGTGTTGCCAGACCTGATAATGTAATTGATATCGGTGGTATTCACGTGAGACCACCGAAAATTATTCCGACGGTGAGTAATTTTGTCAATGTCTATGTAAATAGACGCTACATCGTTATGTCATGTTTATTTAGTATTCTAAATAAGTGATGAGTCCCACGTTTGCATTGTGCCACACCACTGAGCATATTGGAAGCAGTATCAACATTCATTAAGGATGATTGTATATGCATATAACAACAACAACATTACGTTAATCACTATTTAATACATTGCTCTACTTGCAACCAAGTGTGGCATAGATGATGTGAATCGTTCGACATATTATGAATTACGCAGCAAGTATAGAAATATCGAGCCGGCTGACATAATGATTGTTTTCTTTCGTGAGCTCAGACAGCGTTCGATTGGGTTGCGTGACGTGAGCCTCTCCTGCCAGCCAATTTAAAAGGCAGAAAACAAATGCTGTCCCGACTTGTCAATAAAAAAATATTCTAAATAGTAATCATCCTTATTTATACACACGAAATGCCGTAACTAAATTGAGAAGGAAGTAATTTGAATAAACCATTATTAAAAATCCTTATCTGTTTCGTATTTATTGAAAAAAACAACCTTACGGGTGTGCCCGTATCCACGCACCAATAGCATAATCAACTCATCCTTCAATGTTATCATTTACAGGAAATAGAGAGATTTATAAACGAGGCCGAGCACGGCATTATATACGTGAACCTCGGTTCCACGGTAAAGGACTCCACGCTTGCCGGTGATAAATTAAACGAACTGTTATCAACGTTCGGTAAATTGCCTCTGAGGGTCCTCTGGAAATGGGACGGAGGCAATCTGCAACTGCCGAGAAACGTTATGACTATGAAATGGTTCCCGCAATACGATATTTTAAGTAAGTATACGCACATGTGGTTTATAATGGAGGGCTTTAGGTTCTCGTAGCTCAGATCTATGCACGCTTTTGGATTGAGTCTTGTTGCTCCACTGTTGCTATGTATCGAATTGGCCTCCAACCTTTTGTGCCGTAATTCCTGAAGTAATATTTAAAATTTAAAAATCTTAAGACTCTTTTGTATCATTGTATTAGCAAGTATCAAGATAATGTTTTTCTTTTAAACTATGCTCTTGCTTTGAGAGCACATTACATGTTATTAATAAATACTATGAAATGATGAAAGTAATATGCCTATAAAATATGAGTCTTCCTCAAAAACCAATGTCATGCAACGAATCTTAATAACGTCACTTGCATGATTTTTAATAATAAAGGAATTAAAAATAATTCTATTCGATTTATAACTATTAATTATAACTTAAGATATATCCATATCTTAAGTATTAATTAACTCTTGTCTCAATGACAATTAAAATATCAAATAACATCACGTCATATCTTATCATATCTGATCTTATCTATCTCGAAACTACCGAAAGATATTTCTTAGTTTCCTTCTGAGACTTTTTTTCTTAGCCTGATCTGTTCCACTCTTGGGAAAAAACTTCCTTCCACTATTTTCGAGAACTACAAGGACTTTTCTTCTCCACATTTCAGAACATGACAACGTGAAAGCCTTCGTGTCCCACGCAGGCATCCTCAGCACCATCGAAGCAGTGGACGCTGGTGTTCCAGTCGTGGCCATTCCACTCTTTGGAGACCAGTATGGTAACGCAGCGGCTCTGCAAGATGCTGGCATGGCCACCATCGTTCACTACCAAGATCTGAAGAAAGAGTATCTGTTGGACGCCATCAATGATGTTCTGGACCCTGTGTAAGTGAAACTTCTCCATGAGATCTAAGGCGACTGTCTCACCCCCGACGAAGAGGCGACTAGCTGACTATTTTCTCACTCAAAAACTGTACAAAAGATTTTAGGTCCCTTGTCAGTAAGAGATATGTTTATTAATAGTTGATCGCTGACTGTTCACGAAGTGCGCAGCCGCGCCGCGAAAAGTCTGACAAAAAAACAAATTGATTTTAGTTGCCTGCTCTATTCACGCTAAGCGCCGGTTTGACATGGAAAAAATTATTGCAAAAACATAAAACTAGTTTTTAATGACGCCTTAAGCCATTGTTTTCAAACACAGATTGAATCTTGTTTGAAACCGTTTCGCACGTGTATCTACAAAAAAATCGTCAAAATAATCTCTTTTAGAAGAAAATATTAAACCAATCTCGCGAATTGAAGAAAATAATTAATAGAGTGAATTCGTACCTACTTCCACGTAGAACCGTTACATAGTCTACATTTGAAACTTCAAATGTCAAGGAGAAATCTGAAACTAAATACATATCTTTGGTAAAGGGTATGAACTTACCAACATTGTTAAGATAACATTACATACTCAATTGAAAGTACATCATCAAACTGGGTCAAGTTGGTAATGCACTGCTGATCTTATGTCAATGCAAATCCAAGACAGTTTGTGAATACCGGTCGCGAACTTTGAATACTTCCTATGGGGCTTTATTTGTCACTACATAACATAACGTGATGCCTGTAATCCCCGAAGGGTTAGGCAGAGGTATACCTAATAGTGCACCCACAATCCGCCAGTTATGTTTTATAATAGGGGGCGAGCCTACTGCCATCAATCGAGCACAAATCCAGACACCGTGGCTGCTACTGAGAAATTCCTGATTGAAAAACCCAATAACACTTTGCCTGACCTAGGAATCGAATAGAATAGAAAAATAGAATAGAAATAATTTATTTGCATTGAATGTAGGTACATACATGAGTTGTTACAGTAGTAATTATTTGTCCCTGGTACATTCTACCATTTGGCATGCAAAACCCAGGACCTCATGCTCAGAAGTCGCACTTGCGACCACTAGACCAAGGAGGCAGTCAGTAATACATCTTAAAAGAGTCATGAATGCAAAAATCAGCTGCTAATAGAAAAAAACTGTAATGCCTCTTGCTTGCCTTGAAAGACCAGTAAAAAAGTTCCGTTCGTGGATTGATTCCACACTACGATCTACACAGTTGGTGTCGTTCCGTCATTGATCGGGCACAGTTCCAAATTCCTCACTATAATGGATAATTATTATTTCAGGAAAAATAAATATAGTCTTACCCTGGCCTCGGATTCAAACTGAACAGTCTAGTTTAGTCTGAGAAAGGTGAATAAAAAAAAAAGAAACCATGACTTCTGAAATGCAGAAAACAGATTCATAACCCATTAAACGAAAATTTACAACACACACTTAACTCCTAGCTATCTTACGGGTTAAAGTTAAAAGACTCGTTTTACTTTAATTCAAAACAGTATAATTTTTAGAGACTCAGCTGATTTAAAATTTTGTATCACAGTTTTTTTGGAGAGACCATATATATATATATTTCATCTGTGTGCGGTTGGTTAAACGAATGATCCGTTTCTGGACATAAGAATTAGAGCATAACTGCCCTTCTGCCATGACATCATGACCCATGATTAGACAATGATTAGCCAGAATTTAGGTTGGCGGTTTTGCAATAGCATAATCTCATCTTGAATTCCTTGATAAAACAACAAAAATGAAACAGATTACACATACACACGACCTATATTCATTTTAATCTTATCTTATTATGATTATAATTGATTACAGATGGCAACAACGTGCGAAACTTGTATCAAGATTATGGCATGACCGTCCAATGTCACCTTCAGAATCGGCTATCTATTGGACGGAATACGTAGCTCGTTATCAGGGGGCGCCGAATCTCCAGCCAGCAGCGCCTAAGCTACCTCTGTACCAACAGCTGCAGCTGGATGTACTAGTATTTATTGGACTAGTCCTGTACATCCTCAGCTATGTGGTGTATAAGATTCTGTCAGTAATCTGCTGCTGCTGTTGTCAAAATGAAAGGCAGTCAGAGATCGTAGAAGAAGAAACAAGATCATCGAAAAGAGTGAAGTTTGAATGAGACGTTTCTGTATAGTTTTATTTGTGAAAAATATTGTAATTGAAGTCACAGTTAAATGCATCAGTACCTAAAATATTTTTTTTATTTTAATGCTTGACTGGTATAATAATTTAAGATTTTTTGTTATTTATTATCTATTTGTTCATTAAATAAACCAAAATAATTTTAAGTTTGTTTTCTCATCATCGTGTGAACAGAAAATCGATACCCAGGTAGTGCTTATTTTAAATTGAAAAAAAAAGTACTTGACAATCTGTTTGTTTTATTGACTTACTATTCTAGGAAGCATTTTAACACGTATCCTTGTGGTTTATAATAAAAAACGGACGTAACTAGTTTTCACACTTATCTATTCAATAACATTAATCGGGCAGTGTTTTTATTATCAGATCAGATTACATGTCGAAATGTCAGCTAAGTAGAATTGTTAATCACTTCGTGTTTACTATTGATAACTATCCATCCATTCAATTAGAGCGGGAGTCTTATCTGTATTTAAAAACCGACTGCGGCTTGGTAGCACTTCAGTAGGCCGAACGCTCTAGTATCAATGAACAGTCGCGGGAACCTTACGGTTGATTAGCGCGTCGACAATAATACAATGAAGTTTAATAATTTATTAGTCCTGTTCGTCAGTGTTCTCTTCGACCAAGTGCTAACCCTTAACATACTCGGAGTGTTCCCGTACCAAGGCAAAAGCCATTTTTTCGTGTTCGCGCCATATCTTCGGGAGTTGGCGAACAGAGGTCACAATGTGACAGTGATATCGTACTTTCCTCAAGATAAACCAATAAAGAACTACTATGATATTAGTTTGGCTGGAAAAACAGAAATACTAGAAGATGCTTTTCCAATTGAGAGATCCTACTGGACCATTATACAAATAGGTTTTTTCTTAACCGGCACAGGAAGAGACAATTGTATAACTTTGCTTGGAGATAAGAATGTGCAAAATCTGTGGAAATCCAAAACGAAATTCGATTTAGTTCTTGTGGAACAGTTTAACAGTGATTGTGCGTTGGGGCTTGCCCATGTGCTGGGAGCTCCAGTAGTGGGGCTGACGTCACACGTTCTATTGCCCTGGCATTACGTGGATTACGGTGTTCAATACAATCCCGCATACGTACCATCCCTATTTCTGGAAGGTGGTACAAAGCCAACTCTATATCAGCGAATCGAACGAAGTATCTTTCAGAATTACTTCTACTATTTATATAAATTCACTTGTCGAAGAGACAACCAAAACACTCTAGCACAATATTTTGAGAATGTACCACCCTTAGAGGAATTGACTAGCAATGTTAAATTGTTGTTGCTGTACACAAACCACGTGCTCTCTGGTTCGGGTCTGTACCCACCAAATATTCACGAAGTTGGTGGATATCACGTTGCCAAACCAAAAGAACTGCCTAAGGTGAGTACCTAAGTGGCTTGATACTTTTTGTATCGGATAGCTAATGAAAAGCAATTAAAATCAAATCTCGTCCAGTCGTTAGTATAACTTGATTTCGAACCACAATTTTTGTCAAACAAAAATAAGATCATATACTCGACGTCGACCAATAGCTGCACAAAGGCGTCTGTCGTTGGGGTCCTATTTTTTCATATCTAGTTCATCTTAGACTGCCTCGTCGTTGCTTCTCCATAATGATATCCAACCTGATTTTAGTTGTTCACAGCAAACAATCAAAATCAAAATATTATATTTCACATAGGCCTCGATGGTCACTAATAAAACGTCGACAAAAAGGTGCACGGTTCGGGTTGGTAGTTTCCTATGGAGAAGAACCGGCAAGAAACTCCATGGTTACTCTTTTCAAATCATTTGGTATTACAATATTATTATGGATACAGCATTTGTACTTAATTATGGGGGGACAGTCGTCGTTCATGCCTACCAGTTCGATATCAGTTTGGTGCTCTTTTCCTCACATTTGTTTCATCAAGAAACTCGAATGTATTGCGTACATAATCCACAATTCCTTATGTTTAACTCACAATGTTCTTTAGCAACCGCGTTTTGCACATCTGATAGTTAGTAAAAGACAAATTTGCAAAATCTGTGGAAACCCGAAACGAAATTCGATTTAGTGCTTGTGGAACAGCTTAACAGTGACTGTGCGGTGGGGCTTGCCCATGTGCTGGGAGCTCCAGTAGTGGGGCTGACGTCACACGTGCTAATGCCCTGGCATTACGTGGATTACGGTGTTCAATACAATCCCGCATACGTACCATCCCTATTTCTGGAAGGTGGTACAAAGCCTACTCTATATCAGCGAATCGAACGAAGTATCTTTCAGAATTACTTCTACTATTTATATAAATTCACTTGTCGAAGAGACAACCAAAACACTGGCACAATATTTTGACAATGTACCACCCTTAGAGGAATTGGCTCGCAATGTTAAATTGTTGTTGCTGTACACAAACCACGTGCTCTCTGGTTCGGGTATGTACCCACCAAATATTTACGAAGTTGGTGGATATTACGTTGCCAAACCAAAAGAACTGCCTAAGGTTAGTACCTAGATAGCTTGGCACTTTTTGTATCGGACAACTACTAACCAGAATCTCGTCCAGGAGTAACAGATCTAAGAATAATTAGATCCTAAACTGCAATTTTAGTCAAACAAATATTAGTTCATTGTTTATAGTCCCAAGGTGGGGCCAAAGCCTCCGAATATTTTCATTTCTAGTTGCGGTTGCTTTCTCTTATCTTCATACTATCATCTGCGCCTGCCCCATAATTGTATTTTTATCCATTATGGGTCCTCAACCTGATATCCATTTTTCTCTTCAATCACGTCCTGCCCAGTTTCATTTTATTTTGGCCGTATTTTCCTCAGTTTGTCAATTCTCAGCAAGAAACGCGTACACGATCTGCAATTTGAACTCTGATTACACGCGTCTATGTCGTCTCTAGGAACGAAATGTCGGGTTTGCACCTTTGACTTACACACAATTATTATGCAGTATGGGAAGTTGACAACGCAGTTAACACAAAGGACATAACAATAGCTGGAGACTTGGCATGCATCGTATAATCTAATTGTGAAGCGTATCATAACTAGCAGTGCATTACGCAACATGCCTATTATCATACTTATATCATTATCGAGTAGTGTGACCGGAGGACTGTAAACACAGTCTTAAACAGTTTGTGCATGTCATTGGGCAGTCATCACCAGAGAGAAAAGATTTAAACTTTTAAGAATTATCACATTACAGATTCCTGAATCTCTTATTTTCTACAATATGTAGTCCTATATATTGTTGCGAAAAACTGTGACACAAGCAAACATGTGTGTGTAGACAATACGTTACGCAGTTTGGTGGGTGTAAATGTTTGATCCAGAATAAATGATTTATTATTTATTAATATAATATCAAACCAGTCCCCTCGGTTCAAGCCTTCTGTTTATGAACTTAGTACTGAAAATCGATCAAAATACTCTGTATAATAATCTTTTTAATCCCTAGGTAGGTAACCATTATTTTTCAGTGTGATTGAGTAATAAGTATAAAGATTTGCATGTGGAAAACATGTTTAAAACGAAAACCATTTTTTCCAGGACTTAAAGAAATTTATAGATGAATCAGAACATGGTGTTATTTACATAAGTTTTGGATCGATGTTACGAGCCACTTCTACGCCCAAAGATAAATTGGAAGCCATCATCGGAGCTGTTTCTCAGTTACCGCAGAGAATCATTTGGAAGTGGGAGGAGAAGATCTTGCCAGGGAACCCCAAGAACATACTCATATCAAACTGGTTACCTCAAAACGATATATTAGGTACAGTATTCTTGTTTACAAGCCTGCATATATTACAAAACTCACATCGATCAAGTTGGCTTAAACCGGGTGTGAAAGGACCCATCACATAACCGACAACCAAGCATTCTGTATATTAAACTAAGTAACACTGCGTAAAAAGTATTTCTGGGAAACTAGTTATCTTGTGTTAAAAATCACGGTTTAGGTAGCGGTCAATGTAACACACTCAAATCTTTGTGCTGATGGATGCATTGAATAGTAGGTACAGTGCTTATGGAACTTTGACCTTCAATATCTCCGTAACTTGAAGATTTCCAGGTATTTTTGCACCCGTTATAAGCTAAGTAAATAGAACACCCAAAAAAAATGTCCGTAATCAAATGCAGTAAGCCCAAAATAATTCCAGAATATTAGTAGATATCTGTCCGACAAAGCAGAAATTCCTGATGACTTAAGAGTCGAGAAACGTTCTTTGCCATAAATGATCTGTTTATGGAGGAGCATATTATTATGAAGGCTGACTGGTTAAATGAGGGACATATTCAAGGTGGGGGTCTCAGTACTTGACCCCTGTTTCAAATATGCAATTTGTGAATACTCATAATTTTTGCCCACAAGCGTGGTCTTAGAATCTTATCAAAATAATTTCGTCACGTCTTTACGAGTCGGTCGTGGGTCCGAACCCAGACATACGCATTACTTTGAGTAATTTATTTCACCACCACCACCACCACTGCTCACCACTGCTCTCAAAACGGTGAAGGAAAACATAGTGAGGAAACCGGCATATCATAAGAATCAAAATTGACGGCACGGTTGGCGTAGTGGCTGAGCGATCGGCTGCTGCGCTGCGTGTCGCGGGTTCGATCCCCGCACGGAACAAATATTTGTATGATCTACAGGTAGTTGTTTCGGGTCTGGCTGTTTGTGTATGTGAGTTTAAATGTTTGTAAACGCACCCACGATACAGGAGAAATTCCTAGGGTGGGGGAGAGTTTAAAAAAAAAAAAAAAAATCGAAGACATGTGATATCTCACAACCCGCATTGGGCCATTGCTATTCCCAGCAGTGGATACATCCCAGGCTGATTATGATTTACGTCACACTGTGATCTGGTCCCTCTTCCGTGTTTAACAATTCATACCGTATAGTTTTCTTATACTACAGAAATTTTGTTCGATTCCACCAATCTAGCCTTTTCCCAGATATATTGGGAACTACTAATTTACTGCTATTTTATATTGCTATTCCATTGCGATTTCCCCTCAGGATAGATTGTAATAAGATATCTCGTTACCCGGCGCCGAAGGGAAAACCCTTTCACCAAAACATTATCGTAACTATGATGAAAAAATGTAGGTTTTTTCCTGTAGGTATAGAATTCGATATAAAAAGATAGATATCCTTGTAACTCAGTCAAACAAATCTTTTGTTTTGTACCATGAACCCTAATTATGATAAGGTGTAAGAATAGTGTCCAAAGAAAATAAGAATAGAAACCAAAGACGAGACACTCGTCCTTAACCAAAACTTGCTTTTACTGATATTTTGTACAACGATTTGTAGGCAATTTGAAGGCTTGCGTGACTCGGGAAGTTGACGTTGACTTACATGGATGGCTCATTAGCACTTTTTTTGTTTCAGCGCATCCGAATGTACTGGCATTCTACTCCCACTGCGGCATGTTGGGTACCACGGAGGCAATTCATCATGGAGTACCCATGATTGGCATGCCAATCTTCGGAGACCAGCCAGGAAATGCTGCAGCCGTTGAAGAAAGCAGACTAGGTGTTCAAATCGACTTCAGTGGCTTGACTACAGAGCTTTTATTGGAGAAGATCAAAATCGTGCTAAATCCTGAGTAAGTACCTATTTAATCAGAAATATCTTTATTGTGTGCAATAAAGACAAACATGTGTCACAACGCAAGTAGTTAGCATTGTGTGTCTCTTTAATGACTGTATTAAGTCTGCATTAGCTCTGTCATAATTCTAGTATAGCGAGCATTTGATGACAAACTAATTTCATTTGATAATATACCTCCTTCTTCAATAATTGTGAAGAAACCAGCATTGCGTCAAAGTTAGAACCAAAAATTCGAATTTAACTTGCCTTCGACTTTTTGTTACAATTTCAGTAGGCTCACGTGGTGGATCACGGCCCACTCCCTGTCATAGAGCAGAGACCGGTGCCACAGATTGTTGTAGGCTGATTAAATATGATAACCGCCTTAACAAGTGACAATATAATTTTAGGTTCAGAAGGAAGGTGAAGGATCTTTCCAGAGTATGGCACGACCGTCCTCAGTCAGCCATGGACAGTGCCATCTACTGGACGGAGTACGCAGCCCGGACTGGCAACTACAGCTTCCGGACTCCAGCGAGCACAGTCCCCCTGTACCAATACAGATCCTGGGATATCATAGCCGTGCTAGGAAGCATCCTCCTTGCTTTCCTGTACTCTTTGAAAGTGATCATCTCTTTGCTACTGAAGAGCAATACACAGAAAGACAAACGTAAAATTAAAACCAAATAAATGTTCTTATATTACTTACTTGTTTTGAACAATATTGATATTATTATTGCCAAATACTAATATCAATTAAATAATAATATCAATAATTATTATATAATTGATATTAGTATTTGGTAATGACAAAGATGTTAGGTTATGTGTGTTTTTGGGATATAAAAATGTAAGTATATTTTTTGTGATATAAAGTTTATGGTACGAGTGTTTATGTTATGTTATGTTATGTTGTGTGTATGGAGGTAGGTTTCCTGTTACCCATCAAGTTTTAAACAATTACCTGTGAAAAAAGTTAATTTAGTCAAGTGTCTTTGGAATTTTGTTAGCTATTAAATTGCTCCAATAATAACAGCTTTAGCTCTCAATTCGACTGATTCGACTCGATTCGATTTTATTTGTAGGATTGAGTTTTTTGTTGTGATTTTATATACTATACATAACTAGAATAATATACCTAAAAGCCAATATTAGGTACAGGTACGAACTGAAACGAAAATATATAGGTACCTACTGTTAAATTGTGGCAGTTGGGTTAAGTTAGGTTAGTACAGCGAGCATTTGATGACAAACTAATTTCTTTTGATAATTTTCCTCCTTCCTCCATAATTGTGAGGAAACCAGCATTGCCTATAAGTTAGAACCAAAATTATATTCGCCTTCGACTTTTTTTTACAATTTCAATTGTTAGGAAAGTTGAGACAATAAATAGGAAACGGTTTCATTGCGTTAAGTGCCACCTATGGTGTATAACAAGAACTACATCCTACTCAAGAAGGCTGAAGTAGGAATGGAAGTATAAATGCGAGTATAGAGGGCGATGTTCAGAGAAAGCAATATTAAAAGGCAAACGATAAATACGAGGCGGCATGGACACCGACGCGAAAACGGTTACCACGTATTCAGTTTTAAAAAATTCTATGTGGAGGCTATGTGGTAATTTGGTGAAGATCATTCTGAAGTTGATCTTCGGAGATATATAGGTACAATGGAACTCTTCAATAATAGACAGCAAATCTGTCGCGATTGCTACAATAATATACACAAAATACATTTTATTGGGGATACGCCTGAAATGAATTGTTAACAATGCAAAATAAATGCATAAAAAATATTTGTATTGGATATTACAACTAAAAATGGAAAAATAAAAAAATAAAAATTGCAAAAACTAAAACCGAATTCAAAAACACAAATAAATGAAGTCGGTTTTATTTTTTTGCAAAATGTTTTTTCTTGTTAGTACACATGGTTCCCACAATTTTTTTCACTGTGATCGGTAATCATCAAAATTAAACAAAACCGCGTGCCGCGCCATTCCTGTTATCAAGCACACTGATGTACTCCAGATGAATTAAGCGCCTATCAGATACCTAATCTACCTACTCTATTCTGACATTACCTATATTTATCCCATTGATAAATTGATAATTTAGATTACAGCAGGTTTGAATAACGTCGAGTAGTCGTACCTTGTCTAGTCGAGTTGTATTCATAATAGGTACATTAAACTCGTTAGTATGGTACTCGTGATTTTGCCGTTCGCCAGTCAGTCGGTTGCCGGGGTCACCGAAACCCGAATACACACCTCCGCTGTTCGAGTGAACAAGCCTCTCGCGCCCACGGCCTTTCACATCCGCAAACATGAAGCCGAGTGTATTAATCGCTACATTATCATTATTAGTGTTAACGGACTACGCTTACAGTCTAAACATCCTTGGAATATTTCCGTATCAAGGCAAAAGTCATTTTATCGTGTTCCGTGTTTATTTACGTGAACTCGCCAGAAGAGGCCACAATGTGACAGTTATTTCTCATTTCCCCGAACAAGATCCGCCGGCGAATTATCATGACATTAGTTTAGCAGGAAGCGTTAAAGCCATAGAAGACGAGGCACCCTTCCAGAACTCATACCTGGCGCTGTTCCTCGAAAGTCTCTTTCTTGCAGACGCTGGAGTAGAAAACTGCAATGTAATGTTAGCCAGTAACCAAGTGCAAAGTTTAATTAAAGAAAAACCGAAGTTCGATGTAATAGTTGTAGAGCAGTTCAACAGTGATTGTGCTCTTGGTGTTGCCCACAAGCTGCAAGCGCCGGTTGTCGGCATAATGTCCCACATACTGATGCCGTATCACTATCAAAGATTAGGTGTCCCTTACAACCCGGCTTATGTTCCTTTCCATTTCTTAGAAGGAGGAACCAAACCCACTCTATATCAAAGGGTAGAAAGGACAATATTGGACTTTTATTTTAGAAAACTTTACCAATACTACACTCAAAGAAGTAACCAAAACGCTCTTGCACAATATTTCGATGATATCCCGCCTTTAGAAGATTTAGCCCGAGAAATGAAGTTTCTTCTTGTATATCACCACTTCATACTAACTGGATCGAGACTGTTTCCCTCGAATGTCATCGAAATTGGAGGTTTCCATGTAATAGATGCGAAACCATTAACTGGTGTAAGTATGAACACTGCTGTTTGTTTATTATTTATTTGAGTCTAGAAAACTGCTGATTGATTGTTAGTGGCGGCACCAAATATACGAGTAACGGGATCCTCTCCTTAGGAACAAGAATATTAGAAGTCGTAGACTTGTGATGACTAATCTCTTTGCTCACTGGGCTATCAGCAAAAAACCCACAGTTTTGTATAATTTTATTCAATTTGAATTAATATTGACCGTTACCACATAACTATCGTGAAACACACGAACTTATTAGAATTTACAGTTTCGTTCGCGACTTCGCCACATAGTCAAAAATTCGTACGAACACAAAACAATTTGGGCAACTGTTAAACACGGCGTATGAAAGGGAAGCCATAAAAAGTCAGAGACATTGTTATGCAGGTAGGTACCTACTACTACGAATTACCATAACCGCATTCTAAATTACTCGACCGATCTTCCAGACGAGAGGCAGTGTACCGGATAATCATGATTATAAAGCAAAATTAAACAAAATCACTTAACCTACCGAATTTTATAATCTTTTCAGTTTTATCACGTTTAATGATGAATTGACCATATCAAGTATGGCCGCCACTCGTCGTGATATCAAGCAGACTGTATACTTCAGGTGAATTAGGTGCCTATCAGATACCTACCTACGGGGATAAACATTAGCTGACATTGCAAGATAACTGATGATTACTGTTATCCCATTGATAAATTAATAATTTAGCTAACAGTAGGCTTGAAAACCGTCGAATAATCGTGCGGTTGTCTGATCGAGTTTTACTCATAGTAGGTACCTATATTAAACTCGTGATTTCGCCGTTCGCCAGTCAGTGTCAGTCTGTTTGCGGAGGCCACCGAGTACACACCGCCGCTATTCGAGTGAACTTAACTTTGTACGCGAGCCGCGCGCCCACGGCCTTCTAATATTCCAATCCACAAACATGAAGCCGAGTGTATTAATCGCTACATTATCATTATTAGTGTTAACGGACTACGCTTACAGTCTAAACATCCTTGGAATATTTCCGTATCAAGGCAAAAGCCATTTTATCGTGTTCCGTGTTTATTTACGTGAACTCGCCAGAAGAGGCCACAATGTGACAGTTATTTCTCATTTCCCCGAACAAGATCCGCCGGCGAATTATCATGACATTAGTTTAGCAGGAAGTATAAAAGCCATAGAAGGCGAAGCACCCTTCGAGAGCTCATATCTGACGTTGTTTTATGTCAGTCTCTTCCTTGCACATGCTGGAGTAGAAACCTGCAATGTAATGTTGGCAAATCACCGAGTGCAAAGTTTAATTAAAGAAAAACCGAAGTTCGATGTAATAGTTGTGGAGCACTTCAACAGTGATTGTGCTCTTGGTATTGCCCACAAGCTGCAAGCGCCGGTCGTCGGCATAATGTCCCACATACTGATGCCGTATCACTATCAAAGATTAGGTGTCCCTTACAACCCGGCTTATGTTCCTTTCCATTTCTTAGAAGGAGGAACCAAACCCACTCTATATCAAAGAGTAGAAAGGACAATATTAGACTTTTATTTTAGAAAACTTAACCAATACTACACTCAAAGAAGTAACCAAAACGCTCTTGCACAATATTTCGATGATATCCCACCATTAGAAGATTTAGCCCGAGAAATGAAGTTTCTTCTTGTGTATCACCACTTCATACTAACTGGATCGAGACTGTTTCCCTCGAATGTCATCGAAATTGGAGGTTTTCATGTAATAGATGCGAAACCATTAACTGGTGTAAGTATGAACACTGACTGTTTGTTTATTAAAATAAAAAAAATTGCTGGTTGATTGTTAGTGGTGGCAGCACATCTACGAGTAAGGGGGTAATCCTCTCCTTAGCAATAAGAATATGAGAAGTAGGAGATTTGCGATGACTAATCTCTTTCCTCACTGTGCTATCAGCAGAAAACCTACAGTTTTGTTTTTTTTTTACCAGAGGTTCATTTAAGCTACTACTTTTTAACTGTAAATCAAAAAAATCTTCCTTCTTATATTAAAGAAATCCCAATGCTAATCTAAAATACTGATTGCACAGCAAAATAGTTACCTCAAAATATTATTAATTTGGCAACCATTTCAGTTCGTGATGCATTGCTATTAATTGAAAACGCATACCTAACAACGCATATCTAATATTATTAGATATGCGTTCATAAAAACCTAGCGCACAATAAATTTTGTAATTCATTTTTAAACAAGACTTCTGTTTTTAACTTATTTAAGTGAAACCGAGTCGACGTAGCCCTGCTGGGCGGGGCTCCTAGTCTGCTGGGTTTAAAGTAACCTAACATGAAGTGGATGACGGGGTCTTAGTTCCCTCACTTCGCTCGCTCACTAGACCTCGCCATTCCCTTTGAACCTAACCTGTCCGAATCGGGGTGCCACAAGAACATAGCTCGCTTCGCTCGCTCTTGCATCCTATGTTGTCTTTGCCGCAATGCCTTTTTTACGATGAAAACATATTGCAAAAATATTTTGTTATAATATGTGTGAGTATTACGTTTGTACGCTTTGCCCAATTTGATATGCAATCAGTAATTTTGATGTAAAAAATATTATATGATGTAAATAAATTGACGGGTGATAAGTCTTTTGGATGTGCATTTAAAAATAAGTCGTTCATTAATAACAATTAACTTCGCTCAGAGCGAGATGATGTTGCCATTAGCATTCTGTAGCTATGACGCAAATGAAAGAAGTATGAAAAATTCAGTTGCATGACAACGTAGGCTGACACTGCTGGCATCATTGGGAGCACCGTTTTAGTACTACTAACTGTATCATTGAAAATAATATGAAAGATTTAGTAGTTAAAATAATATGAAAGATTTAGTAGTTAAAATAATATGAAAGATTTAGTAGTTTTGTAGTTCCATTTTTCCCAATTCCAGGATCTCAAAAAGTTCGTCGATGAGGCGGAACACGGTGTTATTTTCATCAGCTTCGGTTCCGTCGTGAAGGCTTCTACGATGCCGGCAGACAAAGTACAGGAAGTTTTGAAACTCATGAAACAACTGCCACAAAGATTCATCTGGAAATGGGAAGACAAAACTTTACTAGTGGACAAAAATAAACTTTACACAAACAGTTGGTTACCTCAAGTGGATATTTTAGGTAAATATTTAAATAAACGAACATGTTCATCTCGTTTATGAAAAATAGAAAAATAAATAATATTCCCAGCAGTTTCGCAAACTGAAATAAAAATTCTCCATTTCTACATTTGACTCAAACAATAATGAGAACTAAAACTGCAAGACTAAAATACCATCTTCTCAAGGGTGGGAATAATCTTCACATTTGAAACACCTACCTAAAAATTTTAATTTTCAGTACCTACCTGATATCTACTTCTAGTTACAAAACATCAAATAATTTCAAAACCTTGAACAATTCCAGCGCATCCAAAGACCTTAGCATTTCTGTCTCACGCTGGCAACGGTGGTACAACAGAAGCCATACACTATGGAGTGCCAATGGTAGCCATGCCAGTGGCAGGCGATCAGCCTGCTAACGCCGCAGCCGTCGAAGAAAGCGGTCTTGGAGTGCAAGTACAAGTCAGAGACTTAACAGTGGAAAACCTACTGAATGCTTTCAAAAAAGTGTTGGATCCCAAGTTAGTATTGTACAAAGTCAATCTACAAAACGCCACGTGCTGAGTACGATCCTATAGGATTTTGGTATCGTCCACAGTCAAACATCTGGTTATATACGCCGGTTCAGCCAGTTCTGAGTAGGTTCGAGGAACACGACCTTTTCGAAGGGCAGAAGCACCATTGAGGTCAGTGTATATCATTCTAAGGAGCGGCCCTACCGGCTATTAGTAGATTAGTTATTACTTATACAATGTGTTGATATGGAGACCAATTTAAATGTATTATTGGGGCAAACAGGAAAAAATGTTGTTAATTTAATTTAAAACAGAGCGACGTACCTCTGAGTGTTGTTTTTTTTTAATTAATGTAGTTGTTTCGACTAGTAGGTACCTGCGTACCCTGAGAAGTTTTAAAAAACCAATAAAACAAACGGGACGGGACCGGTCAATGTGGCGACACTTGGGGGAGGCCTATGTCTAGCAGTGGACGTCTTTCGGCTGAAATGATGATGATAAAATAAACAAAAGCCACTTCAACACTGATTTCCCGACATAAAACTAAAGTGTTTCCATGAGATAGAACATTTCTTGCCATCTTGTGTATCACTATAGTAATATGATATTCTGCCAATGATGCCGATGGTGATATCATATTTATGCTAAAACAAGAAACTTCAAGGGTATGAGCCGCAAGCAGACGCTAATAATAAATAATTGTCGGGGCGAATCAATCAGTCACATGACTTCCGTTAGCTAGACGAGAACGTCTAGCTAACGGATGGTAATTACATAGACACAACCTTGTAGTCAGGATTACCTATCCATCAGGAATTTGCTCTAAAATACAGCCTTGTGGAATCAGAAATGCCGTACTATAGGGTATATACCCGACCCAGTTCTCGAAAATGGAAATGACTAGGATCGACATATCATAACAGACACGACTATTGGAGAAAATAAACCAGATATTGTAGTGGTCTGATTCAGAAAGCGTTACTTCTTGACACGGCGCGTATTGTTAGGTGGTTCCTCATTCCGGAACCCTGACCGCTGTTAGCTTGGACCCTGTGCCTGTAACCGGTGGGCTACCATTTTTAATATTTTTAAATGTTTTTATGTTAAAATACACAAAATATGTATAGACCAATAATTATAAAGAAGATAATATAAAAGTCACGTTAATAACTTGGCGTTGATATTAAAATCCAAGTTAGTTATCAATGTTATCAGCACGTATCTTACGGGAACTCTGACCCCTAGACCCATCTAGAAGTTTCTGGTTTTAGAGCATAGTCACAAAAGAAAGCCAATAAACATTAAAGGACAATGTCCAGAATCGCCCTGTGCAACTGAAGTATCGGACATGCACGATAATTCATTGCCTGTTTTATCATATTTTTTGCAAATACTTTTGTAGCACGGACTAGCTGTTTGGTAAAATGAACATTACAAGTATTTAACGCGAAAACATCCGCCAGCTTTGTCAAACGTCATGTCAATGTCGTATCGAAAAAAAGATCAGGGATGCCCAATCGATTGTAATAATCGATCGATTGAATTTTAAATGACTTGCGAATTAATGTTTCATTTTTTTTATTTCGAATAAAGTGCAAATAGAAGCTACAATATAAACATACAATCACTATAATAGGTGCGTTTTATAATCATGTGATTCTATTTTAACACAAATACAAAACGTAATGTTAAATAGATTTTAGAATTAAAAGTTGCATTTACACACACGGCTGTTGTTTTTGTTTCTTAAAAATCACTCTGAGCTATGAAAAACTAACCGTAATATTCGTGGTTATGGTTCGATTATATCCTCAAAATCTGTAACTTTTTCTTAAATATATCTGTTCTGCAGCTAGTCCGCTACAAAAATAAGATCTTACAGGAGTTTACCAATGATCAACAACACAACACATAATTTTCCGATGCTCTTGGTCCCAGGGCTAACAATGTATGGGCGCTGAGCAATGTCCTTTAGATGACTCATGTCCGTTTCCCCACTTCCCTAAATGAATGATGTTGGAAATTCACGGATCTGAGCCTAGAAAATCCAACAAACGACTTTTACTTAGGCATTCATTCGAGTTCAGCCTAGAGTTGGTGGAAACGGGCATTAGATCAGATAGATAAGCACATACCTACATAGCTAATATGATGATTCATTATCGTGGCACAATTATTTATCGTGCTCCAAAAATCGAAATGATATTCACGACACGAATAACAGTATAATAATATCAGTAATTGTTAACGTTATGTGACAAAAAACAATCAATGTAAACATTATACTTATGGCTTATGGAAAATTATGGCGATATTATATGAAATTGAGATAAAACTCTTACGCGTTCTTAAAAAAGGTCAAAAATGGCACATATAAAATGCTATTTTAGCTAAGATTCTGTCATCTTATCTAAATAAATAAAAACAACAACAATGATTGTATTCCATCGTTTTTCAGATTCCGGCAAAGAGTGAAGGAAGTATCAAGAGCGTGGCACGATCGTCCATTGTCTCCGATGGACACAGCTGTATATTGGACAGAGTACGCTGCTAAGCACTCAAACTTCACCTTCAGAACAGCCGCAGCCGATGTACCATGTTACCAGTACATCAATCTAGATGTAGCTGCTGTTTTAGTCGTAATATTTAGTATACACATTGTTCTATTAGGAGCACTACTAAAAAAATGCTGCGGTTCGAAGAAAACTGCGAAGACTACAACTAAGACTGAAAAGAAGAAATCAAAGCGTGCGTAGAATTAGTACGGGATCATAAGAGGGACCATTAACAAACTGTCTGAGTTAATAAACAATTCATTTTCATAGCCACCATTCACCGAACAAACGTTACCTACGTAATGTCGTCGTACGTACGTAGTCACAATATTACAAAGACAATTGCCATGATGTGAAAATACAAAATTTTATACACAATTTTCTAAATTGCAACAATGTTTCCAAAGAAAATAAAAACTTTTAAGATTTATTAATGTTTTTTCTGGAAAGTGCGTATAGTTAATAATCATAGTTAATTGGTTTGGATACAATAGTTAAAACTCTTGGATTTTTACCCGACTACGGCGAAGCCAAAAGGAAGGGTTATGATTTCAGCAGTCTATTTATGTTTGTATTTACGTATGTTCCTCCGTAGCGCCCAAACTATTCATCCCATTTTAATGAATAAGGTGTCAATCGATTCGTGATTATAACCTAGGTAACATAGGCCACATTTTAACCGACTTCAACAATAGGAGGAGTCGATTTTACCTTGTAAACACCGACTATAATTAGAGCGTGATTTTTCAGTACTCGGGTTTTTTACCCGACTGCGACGAAGCCCAAAAGGAGGGTTATTAGTTGTAGTATACCACACAAATTCTTGTCGTAAAAATTAAATAAATCGTAATACGTATTATAATTTTATTCTAATCGATCTTGTTTATTTTTCGTCTCTCTTCTCTACAGAGTTCCAGTACAACGAACGACAATACTTTGTACAGAGTGTAAGCTATTACAATAACCGATGCTGTCATTATAAGGACTACATCAAGCATCAAGTACTCATAGAGTGGCATGTCAACAGTCGGCGGCT
This sequence comes from Noctua comes, assembly GCA_963082995.1. Classification (NCBI taxonomy): domain Eukaryota; kingdom Metazoa; phylum Arthropoda; class Insecta; order Lepidoptera; family Noctuidae; genus Noctua; species Noctua comes. The sequence continues at coordinate 9,417,384 of OY720279.1, read as the reverse complement.
TCAAGTTGACTGCTCCTTTGTTTCTGGCTACATATTGTATCCAGAATATCGCTGTATCCATCGGCGATAGCGGCCTGTCCTTCCAGACTCGAGACAATTCCTTTGCTTTCTTTTGATACCTGTGATAATGAAAATAAGGTTTACGTTAGTGCAGGCTGATATGGCAATGGTCCAAAATGCTGTCAATAATGGATCATGGTTGCATCACTGTTTATGAGAACGACCTAACAAAATATAAAAAAAAAAACAAACTAAAATAAAAAAAAATAAAATTAAAAAAATATTCAAACTTGCTATTTTGTACACTTACTTTTCCAGAAGTATCGTTCGCAAAGCATCTTCTAGTACACGTTCATTTATGGTCAATACGTCTAATGAAACTCCCAAACCACTTTCAACGGCTGATTTTCCATTGGCGAACTGTTCTCCAAATAATGGAACACTAACAATAGGCACCCCGCAGTGCATAGCCTCCGAAGTACTCAACATTCCAGAATGTGAAATGAAACCAATTACGTTTTGATGACCTGGAAATAGAAAATGAGCATCTAGAATAACAACTCTGCTCAGCATCATAACGAAAGAATTGATAATAAAGGGTGTAAATAGACCCCCATCAAACCCCACACCCAAAGCCGAAAGGCACTTGTTCTCCCCGTCTTTGCGATCATTTTTTTGTTCAAGACCATACCTGGGAACCTTTTAGTTACGGAGATATTGGGGTTCAAATTTCCAACTTTTGCACAAGTTTTTTTTTAAATACATGTTTTTAATGTAAGATTTTTACTTTACACACCTCCACGACCCCCGTACTATTCAATCTCTCCATTATCACAATGCTTTGAGTGCGTTCCATCGAGTCCTACCGTGAAACGTGATTTTACACCCCAAGAAAAAAAGTCGTTTCCCAGCAATAATTTTTGCGTAAAGTTACTTAGTTTGATGTACAGAATGCTTGGTTGACGGCTTCGTGAAGGGTCTGTTTACACCCTGTATAAATGCCACCTAAACTCCAACTCCACTTACATAAGACTGCTGCTTGTGGCATCCATTTCCCTAAAAACACGTTGATAGGCGGAACCCAGTCGGAAATATCTGTTTTCCAAACAAATCGCATATTGCTCCTCTCAACCAATTTCATAATTTCATTTGTTATTTTGCGAGGAAAGTTTGATGCCACGCTTCCAAAACTGATGTAAACCACTCCATTGTCGGCAGAATCCAAAAAGTTTAACAAACCCTGTAAAATAAGCAGAAGATTAATTTTAGTCAATAACTAATCAGTCGCAATTTTTTTTTAATTATCGTATATTTTCCCACTGCTGGGCAAAGGCCTCCCCATATTGTTCCACTCTTCTCTACGTGCGGTTTTCTCCGGTCAATCTCTCACAAAATAAAATATATATCAGTCATTAAATATATTAATTTATTTAAACAATTTTACAAGATTGGCACATAAGCGGGCTTAATGCCACAAAGCATTTTCTACCAGTCAACCTTTAGGTCATATAGGACAGCATTCTGACAGTGTACAAAAAAGTAAATAAGAAAAATACCATTTTGTTAACATAAATAGGTACATACTAATACATAATATATTTATAGAGATATAACCAAAATAAAAAATATACGTGTCGAATTGAGAACCTCCTCCTTTTTTTTCGTCGGGTAATATGTAAATAGTACATTTTGATACAAGTGGGGAAACTTTCTCGAAAACGGAGCTGAGAATTGCAGTAACAAATCCCCACGCGTACCAAACGACGTTTTTCACTTTCGAAAAAATTAAATATTGGAACGGAAAGTATTTTTGTCAGGAATTATTAGGAAACTATGATTTAATTTGCTTTTTTTCCATGCTTTGTTTTCGCCTGGTTGAAGAAGAAGCAAAGGTATGATGCCACTGAACAGCCTAATATGAAAAATAGAAAATTCAAATATTTTTTAATTTGAACACAAATAAATGTTAATTTGTTCATAAAAGTAAATTTTTGTTTTGTTTTTTTTTTATTTTTGTTTTTGTTTTTGTTTTAAGTAACTTTTTTTTTTTCTGTATTTTTTTTTGTTTTTATTTATAAACACAATTTAAATACTCAAATCTTTACGCCGTAAAGACGCATATCTCTTTGCCGAGATTAAAGAAAAACAAACACCGCCGACTATAGCCATTAACCCATTTGAACTTAGTAAAAGTATATCTTAGTATATCTGTGGAAATTTTTATTTATTTATTTTATTTGGCTCTTCAACAATGAGTACACTATTACATATAATATAATAAAACATTACAAACTTAAGTCTAAGTGCCCCATTACTTAAAGAAGAGCACTACATGCACTATACAATGCGCCTAAATATAATAATCTAATTTAACCATGAGAAAAAAAAAAAAAAAAAAAAAAAAATGATTGATGCGGAAAAATATTAAAAATCCACGTGTGTGAAATACATTGCATGTTGAACCTATCGTAGTGCGATACGAACCAGTTTTAGAGAAAGTGTATTATAAAATATGTACATTATCTATACAAATAAATAAAATTGAAGCGACTGTTTGGAATTTAAAAACAACAGCTTTTTACTGAATGTAAATGAAAATATATACTGTCTGTCTGTTCCGGCTAATCTCCGAAGGTTACGACTGTGAGAACTGCCCAAAAAATATTTCAGTGTTGCACACTTTGAAATATTTTTTTAAGTAATGCAAAAGCACATGGATCGTTCACAATGCATGTGAAGAGCATACAGAGATATCTGAGAGACCTCCTGAGTCGGACAGGCAGCCATATGAACATACCAATAATATTCCAGGTCTTCCATGAATAGGAAACATATCAATGTCAATGACATTCAAGATTACTTTACCTCTTATCGTAAGACAAACGAATTTATCGGAATTTACAGTTTCGTTCGCGACTTCGCCACATGATTAGAAATTCGTTCGAACACAAAACAATTTGGGCAATTGTTAAACACGCCGTATGAAAGGGAAGCCATAAAAAGTCACAATCACTAAAATAATTATATAGGTACTACTACGAATTCCCTTAACCAGATTCTAAATTACTCGGCGGATCTTCGAGAGACAGTGGATATACATTTATTTATCTATAGTCCTGACCGTTTTCAGTCATGGAGATTAAACATCGCGCAGGAGATAATTTAGTGCACAAGTGCGTGCGCAGACACAGGTGCACTCTTTGTTCCTTTACTCTCAAAGTTGAATGGGACGGCAATCCAAAATGACCGGAGCGAGATCAGGTGCTGAACCAATAACTTAACGGACTTTCTGAGGCATCGTATCGCTTCCAAACTCCGAGCTGCTACTGACAAATGGAAAAAAACCAGTAACACTTTGCCCGACTTGGGAATCGAACCCAGAACCCTACGCTTAGTAGTCGCGCTTGAGACCACGAGACCAATGGGGCAGTTATCAAGTAATAGGTATTGCAATTCATAGCAAATATTCCTAACTAGCGATCCGCCCCTGCTTCGCACAGCGCCACCTATCGGGTTTAAAACTATATCTCATGTAGCCTATATTTTAAATTAAGCATCTAGCAGTAGAGCGGTAAACACTGCATTCAAATCCATGCAGTAGTTATTGCGTGATGCGCGTACAAACATACAGACAGATAGACAGACACAACATTCTAAAAACTGTTGTTTTGGCTTCTGTTGCTCTAATAAAGACCCAATATATATTTTTTTTAAATATCTTCAATGAACAGACATCGGCCTCTTACAATTTTATTATTTATATAGATTTTAATCAAATAGTACCTATTGCAATCATTTGAATCCATTTCATATGGACAAGCTACACATCATGACAACAAATAATAAAATATTACAAACCTTATCTGATAATCGATCATTTCGATAAATGTGCATGCCACCGACTTCCACTACATTAGAGCTATACAATCGCGGGCCAGTTAATGGAAAATACTGATTTACCATAATCAAAGACATATTTTTCCCCAGTTCTTCTAAAACTGGCGTATCGGGATACACTTCATTCACTATTTCTTGATCACTTCTTTGTATTACATGGGTATAATACATATTCATCCCAAAGTTTATTATTACACTCTTTATTCTATTAAATAGGTTTGGCTTTGTTCCAGAACCAAAAAAGTGGTTCGGTACATACGACGGGTTGTTAGGCGCTCCTAACCTGGAGTAAGTCCATGGGCTTAAAATATGAGCAGCTATTCCTATTGCGGGCGCATTCAACTTGTAGGCAACAGCCAAGCCGCAGTCCGTCACAAATTGCTCCACTATTACCACATCGAAATATTCCGCTGAATGTATAAGCTCCTGCACTTCTCGATTATTCATCAGTTTCTTACAATTTGTATTTGCGATATTTTTAAACACCTGAGCAGTAGCATACGCCAATGATACGTCAGAAATGGAAAGGACTTCCATACGTTTCTCTATATCAACACTAGCAGAAGTAGCATTTTCTCTGTCCTGCAGAGATATTTGACGTAAGTTGGGTAATTTTTGCACTGGATGGTAGTTTATCACTGTCACATTGTGTTGTCTAATTGCTAATTCCTCGACTAGAGGTGTGAAAAATATATGGTGACTGCGTGCACTATGAGGAAAAATAGCCAGAATTTTGTAACCGTCACTGTTAACGATAAAGTAAAAAAATATTATAAATAATTTCATTTTTTAAATAACGGAAGACTACACTGGTTAAGATGTTCACCGGGTGTCGCTAAAGAATCTAGCGGATGTCTGGCTGAGTACATTAATGTACATAGCCAGATATCCGGTTCGACCTATTGACCGCGCAATAATGAGCGTTGCTTAATGATTTCTGTTAGCTTATCAGTATAAGTCAAGAGTGATTATGACACGTGCTACACCTAACCTCGTGTTACTAATAATGATTACTGGTGTCTCTGTTAACGGAAAAGTAAGAAATCTGCCATTGTAAACAATTCCTAGGAAATGTGTACAATTCCTAAAACAGATGGGAAATTTATGATTTATTTTGTAATGTGCACTTTTCCTAGGAAATCAACACATTTCCTAAACAGCGATCGGAAATGTATAACATTTTTGATACGTCGACTACGCCTTATTACAACATTTTGATATTTACCTTGACGTTGATTTTATTCGTGTTTTATTTATTTACGTTGATTTTATTCGTGTTTTATTTATTTAATTCACAGAGTATTCGTTTTTATATATTTCCTAGTAGGTAATTATAAATTTAGTATTCCTAGGCTTCATACAGTTTCGATAACATATCCAGTAATCGCCTTTTCTAACGTTACTCCGTCTGGAGTATATCTGATGAATTAAAACGGTGTGGTGTCTGTGCCTTGAACTTTGACGGTTTACTATATTTTTTCCAAATACACTTCTGTTTAAGCCAGACCGGTCTTCCCTAAACAAACACCTTTTTCCGAAGGCGTGAGTGGAATCTAAGATTGCAGTGGTTTAGTTTTTCTAAGAGGAAGAATCTGAATCGCCTTACAAGTGTGTACCAACTTGACGACTGTTGAACATCCTATTCGGCAGGAACAGGTGTTTTGTTGTAGTTTAACTTTACTAAAACTCTATTTTTCTTATGGAACCCTAAAAGATAATATTTAATTATCTAACGTTAAAACATCACCAGATCATTATGTTGAAAACCCGGAGACAATACACTGTGTCAGGGTTGCATGGTTTAAATCAAAATGTTTTTTTTTTTGTTAATTGCTTGCAAGGCTGAGCTCTTGGGTTGGATGAATTAAAAAAAAAAGTTTTTTTATAAAAATACCAGATCTGTATCAAATATATTTATTATCAATAGAGGCCTATGCACTCAGATCCACGCAGAAACCTAATGGCTTTCGATAAAACACTTTCTTATCGGTGGCAAGTAACCGATTTTTTTAAGTTCAAAAACCGTTTTCACGTGCCGCCACACGTGAATGGTCTTTGAACTTAAAAAAAATCGGTGGATAGACAAGATATCTGTAATTTTAATTTAAGAACGACCGCAAGGATTGCTACTTAATGGTTCGTCAATGGTGATACTTGCTAATGTGGTGGTGTTTGGTAGTTCACCAAAATGGTTTATGGCCACACATGGTCAATTTTTATGGGATCTTGGTTCCCCAAGCTGATAAAACAATAAGCTCGGATTCTGGAACGAAAATGAACTCAAAAATAAGCTTATTAATAAGCGCGCGTAATCTGGTGCTATTGGTGAATGTATGATAAATGCTTTTTTAATAACCAATCTTGCGTTTAATTTTGACGCGACGAAAATTTTCGTTTCAGAAGCCGGATGTGGGTCTAGCCGGCCAGGTATTTTTACATAGTAAAATATACGTATACATCGAATCAATAACAAAATTTAAACTATCAATTAGGTACGATCTGAGATTTCCGAATCCTGTCTGGGAAACCGAAATTTTCTGAAAGTGAGGACTGCCGATCCGTTCTCACTTTCAGAAAATTTCAGTAAAACAAAAAAAAGTGAACACTTCGTTTGTTTAATTTAAAAATGGCATATTAGTTGATCAATTACTTAATCATTTAGTTATGACATCGACATTAACCTATTAAAACCAAGGCAGAAGAAAATTCTTGTCTTGATTGAAATTATTTTTTTTATCACATTTTCATTTTTATTGACTTTTTTATATCTATCATGCTTATTAAGCATCTTCTGTGAGGGCATTATTTTTATAGTCTTAATACCTTACCTAGTTGTTCAAAACATCATTTATCATTGTTTGCCATGCCTATTGATTCTTTTTTTTATTTGCTTTTTTAATAGGCTTCTGTTTTGGTGACTTCTTTACAACCAATGATGCCAATTTAATAAGTATAAACAAAATTAACGCAAAAACTGATACAACGACGAAAAAAGCATCAAGCATGAAGTATTGATAAAGAGGCATGTCAACAGTCGGCGGTTTCAAGTTGACTGCTCCTTTATTTCTGGCTACATATTCAATCCAGAATATCGCTGTATCCATCGGCGATAGCGGCCTGTCCTTCCAGACTCGAGATAATTCCTTTGCCTTCTTTTGGTATCTGAGGATAGAAACGAATAATTACTGTTGGACTGTTCATCAACAGTGTATGAAAATAATCTTAGAGGAGTAGAGTCCCGTCTCGTAAAAGGTTGATAGTTTTCTACGGAATTCTAATGAAAATAAATTACTAATGTTCCATTACTTTGTTAAAACAGGACTACAAAATCTTTTTATTTTCTTAATCTCTTTTGATTACTTACTTTTCTTGAAGAACAGTGTTTAAAGCATCTTCAAGCACACGCTGATTAAGAGTTAGAACATCAACAGAAACTCCTAATCCACATTCAACAGCTGACTGTGCGTTTGAGTACTGCTCTCCAAATAGTGGAATACCTACGATAGGTATCCCACAATGCATAGCCTCCGAGGTACTCAACATTCCAGAATGAGTTATGAACACATCTACTTTCGGATGACCTTGAAAATACATAAAATTATAAAATTAATTACTCCCACATTTACCTTTGTGTATTGATTCAGACATCAAGACATACAGATAAGCTGTAGGTTTACACGATAGCAATGCATATCTTTGAAATGATATAACTACAATTAAATTTCATAAAATAATACTCACATATTATTGCTTTCTGAGGCATCCATTTCCCTACGAAAACGTTGCTAGGTGGCACCCAGTCTTTGAGATCTATTTTCCAAATAAATAGCATATTGCTATTCTTTTCAACCACCTTTTTAATTTCATTTGTTATTTTACGAGAGACATTCGAAGCCACACTTCCAAAACTAATGTAAATCACACCTTTGTTTGCCTTATCCAAAAACGTTTGTAAATCCTGTAACATAATATAATGTGGAGGTCAGTAGAGTACCTACGTAGCTTATAATAAACAATACCAACAAACAACACCAAACCACCAACCAATAACTACATATATTATAATATACTTAGCTCTTAGTTATACGATAGTCTACGTAGGTACTTCGTAGTCACTAGTGATAATTAAAGATTATTTATATCATTAAACAGCTCAATTATCCCATTGATCATTGGCAAATTAATCAGAAACAACATCTAAACGTATCTCTAATGTAATTACGAAAGATCACAAACCTTATCTTTTATTTGCACATCGTCTTTTATATGCATGCCACCAACTTCTATAACGTTAGGGCTGTATAAACGTGGTCCAGTTAAAGGAAAATACTGATTTATCATTATTAAGGCCATGTTTCTTCCCAGGACTTCTAAGTGTGGCGTATCGGGATACACTTCATTCACAATTTCCGAATCAATTCTCTGTGTCACATGTGTATAGTAGGTAGTCATTCCAAAGTTTATTATAGCACTCTTTATTTTATTCCAAATGTTAGGATATGTTCCAGAAGCAAAAAAGTGATTCGGTACATACGCTGGATGGTTAGAAACACCTAATCTTGAGTAGGTCCATGGGAACAGAATATGACTGGCCATCCCAATTGCGGGCGCATTCAACTTGTAGGCAACAGCCAAGCCGCAGTCCGTCACAAATTGCTCCACTATTACCACATCGAAATGTGTACCTGATGATATTAACTCTTGTACTTCTCGATTGTTTATCAGTTTTTTACAATTTGTGTTCGCTATAAATTGACATCCGTAAGCTTCTTCGTACGCAACTGAAAAGTCTGATCTAGAAAGGATTTTCAAATGTTCTTCGATATTTACTTGATCACTTTCATTTTCTTTATCCTGTAGGGAAATTTGACGCAGGTTAGGCAATGCTGGCACAGGGTGGTAGTTGATCACTGTCACATCATGCTTCCTTGTAGCTAATTCTTCAACTAGTGCCGTAAAAAATATGTGATGACTCCGTCCGTTGTGTGGAAATATAGCAAGAATTTTGTAACCGTCACATTTAGCAATGAAGTACAATATTAGTACTGTCAACAATATTTTCATTTTAAAACCTTTATTTTGATGTATTCATAGAACTTTAAACTTATACCGCTCGCGCACTTGAATGAACTAAATCCAAAGCCGTTCACTAAGACTAGTTTATAAAACTAACTGTAAACCACCTAACGTATTCACTTGCGACTTTCACTCGCTGTCGCTAACAGCTGCATGCTAAACTAGTACAAAATGAAACGATGCACGAGTAAAATACTTGTTTGGATAAGATAAGATACCTAAAGATAATAATAATTTGGATTGTGACAATTATATAACATAATATGTAAGTTTATAAAACATAGGTGTCATTTAAATGTAGTAATTTAGTACGTAGTGTCGACGAATTTATTATTCTACAATATTTTCTTACCTTTGTGTAGATTCTTTTTATCGATTGTTTGTGAATGTGTGAACATTGTAGGCTTTGTAGATTCCCAGCTACTTGTTAACTTTTGTTAACTTTTTATTTTGTTCTACATTTTTTGTGTAGTAAGCAACGACCTATTGTCGGGCCTACGCTGTTCCCCCATACTTAAGTACAAATGCTGTATCCATGCTAATATTGTAATACCAAATGATTTGAAAATAGTAACCATGGAGTTTCTTGCCGGTTCTTCTCCATAGGAAACGGTCAACCCGAACCGTGCACCTTTTTGTCGACATAAGTGCCCATCCAGGCCTATGTGAAATACAATATTTTAATTTTTTGATTTTGGTTTTGAATTTCTAAAATTATTTTCATTACCGGCTTTAGAGTCTGCTGCTATGCATAGGTACATCGATGCAGTAGTTGACGTGTTGACCAGTCAAAGAAATACGAGTATGTTTCAAATCCTTGACACGTTCCTATCTTTCTTTTTCATGCCAAGCTGATGTACCAAATATTTTAAAGCCACATACCTATAAGGTGTGAACAGCCCCTCTATGTAAGTACCAAGTACATTATCGCAATGGAACTCTTGCTACGGGTTCTCAATTTTTTCTTCCCGAAATAATTTAAAAAAAGGGAATTATGAAAAATAAAAGAAACTTTTCTGAACGTATTATTTTTTTCTAATTATTCTTTTTACTATTTTCTTTCTTAACAGTATTCTGTATTAGTGATTTGCCTATAAACGACACAACTTTAGCTCCAATAAATAATAACAACAAGAAAACTGATCCTGCGACGAAAATAGCATCAAGCATCAAATACTGATAGAATGGCATATCAACAGTCGGCGGCTTCAAGTTGACTGCTCCTTTGTTTCTGGCTACATATTCAATCCAGAATATCGCTGTATCCATCGGGGATAGCGGCCTGTCCTTCCAGACTCCAGATAATTCCTTTGCCTTGTTTTGGTACCTGATAAAACAAAAGAAGAAATTGATTATTGTGTTCATGTGTTCAGAATTCTTCTCGTTCTAAACGGCTTGACTGATCTTGATGTTTTTTTTATGTACTTATGGGATCACCCAGAAAAAGCTTTAATTGGGGCACTGTTGTCGACATGCGAAACAGGACATAAGAACGTATTTAGTAATGCATTTCATTATAATCTTAGTATAGCACGTCGTAATAGTTTGATAAGTTTTATGTGTCAATACAGTCGAATTTAATGTTTTATGTTATTGACCCAAGGTGGAGTAGGTACATCTTTTTGTTACGATTTACTAAGCTTAGTAGTCACATAAAACAAAGAGAGTAACTTTGAGACAAAACAATAATACTTATGTAGACTTACTTTTCTCCAAGAACAATGTTTAAGGCATCTTCAAGCACATGTTGACTAAAAGTAAATACATCTACAGTGACTCCTAAACCACTTTCAACAGCCGCCTGTGCATTCGCGTACTGATCTCCAAACAGTGGAACACCCACAATAGGTACCCCACAATGCAAAGCCTCCGTGGTACTTAACATTCCACAATGAGTAATAAATGCAACCACATTAGGATGACCTAGAAAACAGAAATTATTAAAGATTGGCCAATGTTTATTGGGCATCCAGATGCATATAAATATCTTGGGAGGATAGTTGGAGAAATTAATTTAATTTTTGCAAGGATTTAAATATTTTATGATAAAAAAAGCTAGCCGAATAGCCGAAGTAGGGCCGAATTAAGATAGACTGGCCAGTCGATAAAACGGTCGCTAATCTGCCGTAATGAACTGAATTAAAATCTGCGCAAATCTGGCGTAGGAAAGAAAACTTTGTCTTTGTCTAGTGATCTGTATGCCCGTCATAAAGACCTTTGTTCAAAAAAATTTCAAATTCACTGAATTGGTCGTGATCATAATACTGTAAAGGGATTGTTTTCCCTTTAAGTTCGGAACCCCAAAAATAAGCATTTACCGATAAGCTTCCTCCTAAATTAATAAAACAAAACTCACATAAGATAGCTTCTTGCGGCATCCATTTCCCCACGAACACGTTGTCAGGTTGTACCCAGTCTTTGAGATCGGTTTTCCAAACAAATAGCATACTGCTATTTTTATTTTCAACAACCTTTTTTATTTCATTTATAAATTTTTGAGGAAAATTTGATGCTACAGTACCAAAACTAATATAAATCACGCCTTTGTTTGCATTATCCAAAAACTTTCGTAAACCCTGAAAATTGGAATACGTATGTACAGATCAAAGACTATTTACTTCATAAGTACAGATTGTCTAATTTCAAATGATGTGCCCCTTTTGCCTTTATAAATAGAATTCACATAACTATCAACTTCTATAGATATCTTCAATCTAATTCAATTTGGTACAATTTCATTTAATTTAATTTAATCATATTTATGCACCAATTTTAATTATATTGTTCTATATGTCATTATTTAAATTTCGATGAGCTTAATTAATGTATTTTTTTTCCTAATTAATCTTTATACGAAAACGTTTTCTTGTTAATATGTTTACTTGTAATTAATTCGAATGTTTTAACTACTAACTACTTCTACTACTTAGTTTTTAATTGTTTGATTTATATTTTTTTTGCTATATAATATTTCTTGTGTTAATTATTTAATTGAGCAATTAGCTGCGCATAATTTAGTGAATGCGGTGCTTTTCTATAAGTGATGAGGCGCTTAGACTTAAGTTTGCAATGTACAAATTATAATGTAACAGTGTACTCATTGTTGAGAAGCCTAATAAATAAATAAATAACTTGTAGATAGCTCTACTTACTATCTAGCTACAAGTATCAACTACCATTACTAAGTTAGATCAATATCACAAACCTTATCTTCTATGTGAACATTTCCTTTTATATGCATGCCACCAATTTCAACAACATTGGGGCTAAATAAACGCGGACCAGTTAAAGGAAAATACTGATTTATCATTATTAAGGACAAATTTTTCCCCAAGTCTTCTAAGAGTGGCGTGTTGGGATACACGTCATTCACAATTCCCTGATCAATTCTCTGTGTCACATGTGTGTAATAGGTATTCACTCCAAAGTTTATTATAGCACTCTTTATTTTATTCCACAAATTTGGTTTTGTTCCGTAACCAATAACACGGTTCGGTACATATCCTGGATTGTTAGGTGCACCTAACCTTGAGTATGTCCATGGCATCAGGATATGTGTGGTAATTCCTATCGCAGGGGCATTCAACTTGTAGGCAACAGCCAAGCCGCAGTCCGTCACAAATTGCTCCACTATTACCACATCGAAATGTGTACCTGATGTTATTAACTCTTGTACTTCTCGATTGCCCATAATCTTTTTACAGTATGCGTTTGCTTGATATTGGCAAGCCCGAACCCCTTTGTATGCTTTTGAAAAGTCAGATCTAGATGGAAATTTCAGACGTTCTTCGATATTAATATCATGATTTTCATGTTCTTCGTCCTGTAAGGAAATGTGATGCAGGTTAGGATGTACCGGCACAGGGTGGTAGTTAATCACTGTCACGTTATGCTGTCTCATAGCTAATTCTTCAACTAATGCCGTAAAAAATAGATGATGACTCCATCCATTATGTAGGAATATAGTCAATATTTTGAAACCATCACAATTAACGATAAAGTAAAAGAGTAATGTAAAAGTATTCATTTATAAAATAACTAAAGAAAACTGCACGGTATGTAAGAACCTAAACTAGGCAGATGTTCAAATCTTCTAAAACACCACACACCACGCTCCACCACGAATAATCTGGTGGATTTCTAACTATGAACTGACCGCTCAACAATGATGATTGCATAATTAAGTAGCAAGCGGAAATCCGCTTGCTACTTAATAAATTTCAGTCAAGAGCGATGGCGGCTCTCATTCCGTCCGTAGCTCAAACAAATTGCATTAGTTAAAGCTAGAGAGTTGGTTCCCTAGAATCATTATTTTCTTTTAGTACGTGGTGTAGCGTGTCAACAGAAATTTAGAATGTGTTAAAAGAAAAAAAGAGGAAATTCAAGGAATGGCAGAGTGTTGAAGTTGAAAGTGTTAGTTTGAAAGCTGAAAAGAAGAGTGAGTATGATGCTCTCAAGAAAAAAGCAAAGAAAGCGGTGGCTATAGCTAGAGCAAAAGTCTGAGACAAGCTTTATGATACTTTGGATAGTCCAGCAGGCCAAAACAACTATATCGGCTTGCTAAAGCCAGAGAGAGAAAGGCGAGGGACGTATGTCAGCTTAAATGCGTTAAAGATGAAGCTGGAATGGTTATTTCGGATGATGATAAAATTAAGGATAGGTGGGGGTACTTTGAAAAGCTGATGAATGAAGAGAATGACTGGAGTGGTGTGCTGGACAATAAATTAAGTCAGAATAACAGTGAATGGGATGAAGAATGGTAAAGCAATAGGATGGATGGACCAGATGGAATACCAGTTGAAGTGTAGAAGTTATTGCGGATGCATGGATGGACGTGGTTAGTTTTATTCTTTAATAAGTTCTTGCTGGAAGAGGTCATTCTTGACGAATGTTGTAACAATTCGCTGGTGCCCATCTTCAAAAACACAGGTGATGTGCTGGAGTGCAAGAACTATAGAGGAATAAAGCTAATGTCACATACTATGAAAGCATGGGAGAAAGTTATTGAAAGGCGACTGATAGAAGAGAGTGAGATTTCAGTGAACCAATTCGGTTTTATGCCTAGTCGGGGAACGACGGATGCCATTTTTGCTATCCGCCAGCTATGCGAGAAATACAGAGGTGTGCTTAAAAACTTACACATGCTGATTGTCGACCTCGAAAAGGCATACGACCGGGTACCCTGTGAGACTTTGTGGTGGGCTCTTAAGGAGAAAGGTGTGCCTGGGAAGTATGTCCAGTTGATCCCAGCGATGTACAGCCGATGTAGAACCCAAGTACGGTCTACAGCGGGCACTACCGGCAGCTTCAAAGTGGCAGTTGGCTTGCACCAAGGCTCGGCTCTAAGCCCTTACCTCTTCCTGGTGATAATGAACGCTCTTACGTTGAACATCCAAGAAGAGGCTATGGTGTATGCTGTTTGCTGACGACATTGTGCTAGATGCCGAGAGAGGCCTAGAAGTCCAGAGCAGATTGGAGGTATAGTGGCAAAGACTGGAGAATGTTGGCCTGAAATTGAGTAGAACCAACACGGAATACTTGTTTTGTGATTTCGGTGGTCTCTCCAGTGCTGTGCCTATAACCCTTGCCGGAACGGCCATACCGATCTGCTCCGATTTTCGGTACCTTGGGTCGCTTGTCCAGGGGGATGGCGAAGTAGGCCGGGACGTAACGCACTGGATCAACTTAGAATGGATGAAATGGCGACAGGTCACTGGAAAATCTTGCGACCCGTGGATGCCTCTCAAGTTAAAGGGGAAAATATACAAGTCCGTGATTAGGCCTGTCGTACTGTATGGATATGGGCTGTGAAGAAAATGGATGAAAAAAGATTGTATGTAGCGGAGATGCGAATGTTGAGATTGATGTGTGGTGTGACAAAAACGAATAAAGTTAGGAATGAGTATATTAGAGGAAGTTTGAAAGTTGTGCCAGTAACAGTAAAGATGAAAGGGAATCGACTGTCTTGGTATGGCATGTGATGAGGAGGGTTGAATCGCATGTGACTAAAAGAGTAATGACTATAAATGTTGTTGGACCGAGAGGGAGAGGAAGACCAAAGAAAAGATGGATGGATGTGTGAGGAATGATATGAAGTAAAAAGCACCTACCTATGTACTCATATATTATAATGTTATTTCCTGTGTTGTTTATATTGTGTACATAAATAGTAAAATAAATAATAAATAAAAAGGAGTAAATGTTAGCGCAACTGACAGGGGAGAGTGGAAGAAAAAAACATGTTACGCCGACTCCAAATAACATGGGACAAGGGCAGAAAGATGATGACGGGGTGTAGCATTGAACACTAAGCAACAACTAACTGTGGTTCCGACTTAAGTGAAGTTCAACAAGGCCGCACATTTGAGATTTTTGCAATCTAATAAATACATGTGGTTGCTTTAACCACACGGATCCCTAAATATAATAAAAGTAGGCAAACCTTGGTCTTTCAGTGACAAAAAATCATTCGACATAATTTAAACAACTGACAAAAACAACAATGTCTTTCTTGAAGCATGACAAAATCAAAGTCAGTTTCCTCAATAGACCAAGGAAATCACCAAAAACCAGCAAAACCTATTCATTCGAGGTGCTGAATTAGAAGTAGGCAATAAATGTCACCAAAAAATTATATTAATTATGAAGTTAATATTTTTCGAAAGCCTCGTAGAGAAACTGCCTATTTTTAAATGTCTACTTTTCATACCTGTAATTTGTACGGTAACCTAACCTATCTATCTATACAGGGTGAATTTTTTAAGTCTTGTGGGCGTAGATGGCCAAATCCGAAACTATGAGGAATAGCGAAAAATACTCAAAGTAGTCTCGAGCCCGATTTTGTTGAAAACTAAAACTGCATCATTAGATATTTGAAAAATCAATATTCCTAGCCCGGAGTTGTAACCATTGATTTCGAAAAATAAACTTACTGTATTATTACACCATTCGGTAAAGTCGCTAACAAGGATCAAATTCTGGGAAATAATGACATACGGCAAACTAAAGGATGTATCACTCTCCCTTAAAGTAGAGAAATGTGTGTACTAATGAAAATCAATAGTTAACAAATATAATCTAATTTAATACACCAAAACTGTCTTAAGAGGTAAGGTGTACAAAATAAAGGCTAAAGACACAGAAAATGGAAGCCTGACTTATAAACAAGGAAGATGGCAGAATCTTGGATAATTTTCCACTTAGATTATTTCAATCAAAATATTTTATGATTTAAAGAACAGTATAAAAAGACAAATTGAAGCTATTGACATCTCCTTACCCTAACCCTAGCCGTAAACTCATTGCTAAGGAGGTCATGGCTCAGCTGTAACATGATAACAGTGGCTTCTGACTAGTTGTTACGCCGAATGTATATCGTGAACAAGTTGGCCCAAGTAAACTGCCTTGTGGGACATCATATTTTGTTCCAACAGTTCACCTATCCGAATGTAAGGATCTTACAAATAAATAAAATTGAAATGTCTGTTTGCAATATCAAAAAAACAATATTTTACTGAATGCATTTGAAAATATATACGGCAGTTATAACAGAAACACATCATGTTTTAAAATTTTTGTCAGTCTGTCTGTTTGTTCCGGCTAATCTTCGAAACGGCTGGACCGATTTTGACGGGACTTACTGGCAGATAGCTGATGTCATAAGGAGTAACTAAGGTTATTATCACGTTCGAATTCGCTTTGAATCAGATTTTGTTACCAATTTCAAAGGTTTTAATTTTTTTGCACGGAACACTAATTCTTATTATAATTAAAACTAGCCTTAGTTACTCCTACTGCGTCGTAGCTACTCCTCCTACTTACGTTCGGAAAGATAAACTCTGAATATTTTCAGTAATGTTTTTAACAGTTTTTATTACAGAACCAACTGATATAAAGAAAAAGATAAAATAAAAAGCTGATATACACAAAAGTTATCTACTAATTAACATTAATTCATTTGCTTGTCTTCTTGACCTGTTCAAAAGTTCTACACCTCATAAAACTACATTATTTTTTCCTGTCTATTGATGTTTCTTTCGTTTTTCTTTTTTTGCAATCTTCTGTGTTGGGGTTTTTGTTAAAACTAATGAAACCAATTTAATTCCTATGAGTAGTAAGACCATAACAACTGATCCTACGACGACAATAGCATCAAGCATCAAGTACTCATAGAGTGGCATGTCAACAGTCGGCGGCTTCAAGTTGACAGCTCCTTTGTTTCTGGCTACATATTCAATCCAGAATATAGCTGTATCCATCGGAGATAGCGGCCTGTCCTTCCAGACTCGAGATAATTCCTTTGCCTTCTTTATGTATCTGAAAACACAACAGTTTTGCTTTTCAACACTGATTTTTCACTTTCTAGTGGAATGTGTCCGTAATAGCAGAGAAAGAGGGCTGCGGGACTGTTCGAAAGAGATACCGTGGCCCTGGAACACAAAGGGCAAAAAAGGAACATGGATGGGTTTTAGTCAGTACAATTCTGACACTCCCTTCCGCTCCGCCCAGAGTGGGGGGGGCGGGTCATTTGATGATTTCCCATCCGAAAGAACAAAAACAATAATAATAGCAGAAAAAGAGACGCTTTGATGGCCGAATTAAACACCAACAGGTTAGATCTGGGTGCTTTTCAAAGCCTTATATCGAATCCATGTAGTGCGGAAGCTATTAAAGTTTACAAGTTTATTTACAATTCTTCTAAGTAACATAATTTTTAATAACAGGGGGTAAATCTACCCAACATATTGAAGAAACATTCCTCAATTTGTTGGGTCGATATGTGTATTCATTTGCAAAGATCACAAAACCCTTAACAAAGCCGAAGGGCCTTTTTTTCCTCGTCTTTGCGATCATTTTTTGTTCTAGACCATACCTGGGAACCTTCTAGTTACGGAGATATTGGGGGTCAAAGTTCCAACTTTTTCACAAGTTTTTTTTAAATACATGTTTTTAATGTAAGATTTTTACTTTACAAAAAAAAAAAGTAGTTTGCCAGCATTAATTTTTGCGTAAAGTTACTTAGTTTGATGTACATAATGCTTGGTCGACGGCTTCGTGAAGGGTTTGTTTAGACTCTGTATATCAGAAGATTGATAATGAAAAATGTGATACCAACTTACTTCTCTTCAAGAATATTGTTTAAGGAATCTTCAAGCACACTCTCATTAAGAGTAAGAATATCCACAGTAACTCCCAAACCAATTTCAACAGCGGCCTGTGCATTCGCGTACTGATCTCCAAACAGTGGAACACCTACAATAGGTACACCACAATGCAAAGCCTCTGTGGTACTCAACATTCCAGAATGTGTAATAAATGCAACCACTTTTGGATGACCTAGAAAACAGACATGATTTATTAAACGCAAGCCTCTTTCGCATCTCCTCGCGAAATAGGCATCGAAGATGCGATTGCAATTTAGTCAAATATGTCGCAATCGGTACGAACTGTACATACATACAATTCATAAAGTAAGACTCACATAATATAGCTTTCTGCGGCATCCATTGCCCTATGAACACGTTGCTAGATGGCACCCAATCCGTGAGATCTGTTTTCCAAACAAACAGCACATTGCTATTCGCCTTTTCGACAAAGCTTTTTATTTTATTTGTTACATCACGAGAGAAATTAGATGCTACACTTCCAAAACTAATATAAACCACGCCTTTATTTGCTTTATCTAAAAAGTTTTGTAGAGCCTGGAAAATTGGAATCGGTAAGTAATGTAGAAGAGGAATAGGTAGAGATCGGAGCCATTGAGTAATAGAGTTACAATCCTGACCTAAACATCACTCCTGTAATCCCCGTAGGATTAGGCAGAGGTGTAATAGTACACCCACATTTCGCTAGTTACGTTTAAGTCCCAATAGGGGCCGAGCCTATTGCCATCAACCGGGCACGAATCCAGGCTCCGTGACTGGCGACGGCTACCGAAAAATTCCTGATGGAAAACTCCAATTGCACTTTGCCCAACCTGGGAATCGATCCCAGAACCTCATGCTCAGGAGTCGCGTTTGCGATCACAAGACCAACAAGGCAGTCAATAAAATGCTGACCTTTTTTTAAAACTCATTGTACCATTATACAGTGGCATGATTCTTTTAGCGCTTGAATGATATATTGTCTGGACGGCGCTGTTGGTAAACACTCTTGTGAAATTGTATAAGTTATATTGAGAAAACAAGTTGGCGACGTTTCGACTATGGCCACTCGCCAAAAGAACCATTCAGCACCATACCAGCAACCGAGTACCCTACATTGTAGATTATAAGGACTAGGATATTCATTTCTGCAATAAATACTTCATTATCACATTATACAACTTCGGCATTAACATTACTAACCTTATCTTTTATTTGAACATTTTCTTTTATATGCATGCCACCAACTTCTATAACATTAGAGCTAAATAAACGTGGACCAGTTAAAGGAAAATATTGATTTATCAATATTAGAGACATATTTCTCCCAAGGTCTTCTAAGTGTGGCATATCGGGATACACTTTGCTCACAATCTCCTCATCACTTGTCTGTATCACATGTGTATAATACATATTCATTCCAAAGTTAATAATAGCACCCTTTATTTTATTCCCTAAGTTTGGTTTCTTTCCGGAAGCAAAAAAGTGATTCGGTACATATGCTGGATTATTCGGCGCACCTAACCTCGAGTAGGTCCATGGCATTGGGATGTGAGCGGTCATTCCGATTGAGGGTGCATTCAACTTGTAGGCAATAGCCAAGCCGCAGTCCGTCACAAATTGCTCCACTATTACGACATCGAAGAACGTCGCCGATGTTATTAGCTCTTGTACTTCTCTGTTGTTCATAAGTTTTTTACAGTTTTTGTTCGCCAAGTATTTATATGACAGAGCTTCATCATATGCTACTGAGAAGTCTGATACAGAAAGGACTTTCAGATGCTCCTCGATATTCACATGATCACTAGCATTTTCTTTACCCTGTAAAGAAATTTGTCGCAGGGTAGGTATTGCCGCCACAGGGTGGTAATTGATCACTGTCACATTGTGCTTCCTTGTAGCTAGTTCTTCAACTAGTGCCGTAAAATATATATTATGACTTCGGCCATCGTGAGGAAATATTGCCAATATTTTGTAACAGTCGCATTTAACAACAAGAAAGTAAAAACTGAGGATTGCAAATATTCTCATTTTTAAACCCAAGTTTTATCAATGTTCTTATTATGTTATCACCACCATTGATATCTAAAAACCCGTCACTACACACACTTGTATGATCCACAACACAACTACTTCTAGTAGATAATAATACTGAATCTGTGAATCACCTTACGGTACGCGTACACCAAAACCGTTATCGGCCGATCTTTACTCGGGCGTCTTCGGCCAAAGTCGGCCGATCAAATCAAACGTAAGTAAACGAAAGGGAGCGCGTACACTAGTACAAGCGCCATCGTCCGAAGACGCCCGATGACGGCCGATCAACCGACGAGTCCGAACTTATTGGGATTTCTCGCCAGATCGATCGATTTTGATTGTATTAATCATAAAGCACATTCTAAAATATTCAAAAAGGTGATATTCACCCAGTTGCTTTCTGTACATCAATATTTCATTAACCCACATACGCCGATGTCGTCGATGTTGACGTCGACGAATAAAATTGCGGTACGAATTTTCTAAAAGATCTATTATTTATAATCTTCGAATTCGTCCCGCAGTCGGCCGACAAAATCGGTTTTGGTGTACGCGTACCGTTACGCTTGCGGCTGTCAGTCTCGCTAGATGTATACAAAAATAGATACTTCTGAAAAATGTGCGCGCTTTAGTGAAATACTTTTTTTTCCGAGATCATCAAGTGTCTTTAGAATAAGTCTGGGCATCACTGGTTAGTTCCCTCACTAGTTACTTTATTTAATTCGCCAGTTTCTTTGATTCGACAGTTTGGTACACACTCAGGAAAAAGAGTATACATATTTTGATACATGTGGGCAAACTTTGTTATTGAACCTTGAATTCGTGAACCAACCCGACTGTAAAGTGTCAGTGTTCACGTTCCAGCACCGTATGTCATAACGGGAAAGACCTATTGGTTGAAGTACTTAGTCTTAAAAACATTGCGGGATAGGTGACGGGAGAACTTGAAGGAGCTTTCCTAAAGCTGCCCAGCTTAATAGGATCGTACTTTCTGCTTCTTTTCCAAAATAATGAAATAACATTGAAATTAAGACTTGTCTAAGCGAAGAACACACTGGAAACTATCGAATTGACGCAACAGCATAATTAACAAAACTTCTATCAACAAAACTGGCGAATTAAATAAACTGACGAGTGAGGGAAAACTGACCACAGATACACGAACTCTTTAGAAAAACTAAAAATGGCAACAATGCAACCGACTTACAAACAACTCAAAAACGTACAAGATAACCCAGTTTCGGAAGTCGATGACTTTTGTTAGTTTGACTCATTTTTTTCCGACCGACTTCCGAAACTTAGGTTAGTTGTATTTTTTGAATTATTATTTTAATGTTAGCCATCTGTGTCCCACTGCATGGCAAAGGTATCCCTTTCCCTTCAACTTATTCTTATTCAGTGCTGTTTGTCACCAATCTTCAAAATAAGAGTCTAGCTCGTACCGCAATCTCCGTCTGATCCTGCCGAGTATTCGTTTACTGCTGTTTGGGACCCACCCTTGTAGGTAGTTAGGTCGACCGGCATGGACAAATGTGGGCAGCCCATTACCCAGTTACATTTAAGATTTATTTTTTGGCATTTAAGAAGAAAAAAGTCTGGTATAAAAAGTTTTGTTAAAGTCGTTCGTTTGTTCGAAATCCTTGACATGCCACTCTGTCACAAATCTGTCACCTGCAGTATTATATTGATGCTCTGTGCACCTGCAGTTTAAGTATCAGCAAAGAAAAGTAGAATAGGTACTTATACCAATTATGTATGTATTCTACTCTTTGCCTGCAGTTCAAAACGCAAAGTGATGTGTCGTAACTGGAATTTGAATGAAATACGGAAACAAAAATCTATGATGGTAATGGTAAATCTATGATGATATAATATATTCATGGCTCAGCGAACCTAAACAATGTCGTGCTTCCCGTCTCTAAATAAGTAAGTAAAACCATGGCTCATTTGTCAATCGGCTTTATCTATTGCAGGACGATTAGCTTTCATGTCATGGTATCAAGTGCTATTAAACGCACAGGGGACTCTAAAAAGAGTCTAGCGTATCTTAGTCGCTTTGTAATGCTTTTCTAATACATAATTTATCATGTTTTTGACAGAGATATTAATTGTTTTCGGTGAGAATATCGTGAAGATGCTAGTGAAATTAACGAGCAAAATAAGGAGTTCATCATCTTCCTGCCTTTGTCCCATGTTATTTGGGGTCGGTGCAACACGTTTTTTTCTTCCACTCACCCCTGTCAATCGTCACGCTATCATTTACTAAGGAAAATCCACGCCTGTAAGTCCCGAAGGGTAAGGCAGAGGAGCATAGTACACCAACTTTCACTTAATACATATTTTTTTATGTTTAATGTGACCACGACATGTCTTTATTGCAGATTCATAAATTATAAGTATGGCTTGTTGTTGTCAAGCAGCTAGCAGGGGTAAGTAAGTTAAATACTGACCTTTGATATTTGGTCAAAGACATAGTATTTCGAGATCCGCTAGCTCCCAAGAGAGCCACGAACAAAAAATTATTTGCGTCTTATTTCTCTACTTGCAGATGTTCTCGTACAAACTAGAACACTATGGAATATGGCTTTACAATAGGGACCTACTTCCGGAGATTCTCTAAGTAATACCAATATCATGCAATTTATTTATTTTTTAGCAAGTAAATATGCCGCAAGTTGCTTAGTCCGCTGCGATCTACCTAAACACAGATGCTTAGACAAAGAGAACGTACAACCAGGGCCGGTGCCAAAGCACATGGGATGGTTGTACACCGCCAGGGACGCCCCTGGACATCAGGTAAGTTAGTCTATCGATTGTGTAAGTATGTTTTAAAAACATGTACATGACTTTAACTACAGTCAGCATCAAAATAGTAAGCTTTATTTGTTATATTGGACACTCAGTAAACAATTGTAAAGAAGCTGCCCAATTAATGTTTTCAGTTGAGGTGTGGCTGGCGTCCAGGTTACATCTCCTGCCCAGTGCTCAGAAAGATTGAGGCCCACAACTGCGGGAAAACTGGCGGCTGCTGCGCTTCCACTTCAGCTTGTTTCCACACATGCTCCAAGCCATGCTACGTGCCGCCCAAGTGCCTCTCGGTCTGCCCATCGACTGCATCCTGCTGCAAACAAGCCCCGTCTGTGCGAACACTCATAAGGATCATTAGGCACGACGGAAACTACACAATCAGCACAGAACCTCATAACAGTAGCAACGCACCTTCGGGACCCTACCCACTAAAATATGTTCTTAACACTGTTGTCAGTAATGAGCCGGGTGTTGCTGGACCAACTGGACCAGGAACGAAAAAGCCAGCAGTTAAATACAGCGTGGAAGCGAAATACAATAACTATCATTTCGATTATACTAGTTCTCAATCATCTTTTATACTCGAATTTTCACCGCCTGCTGACTGTCGGCCTCCGAAGCCCTGCGTGAAGAGAAGCTTAATGAGAATGTTGTGCAAGACAGAGGATATATGTAGGAAAGAGTTATATCAAGTTGTTCTTTAGATAGACTACCTATGTATGTGCATCAGGAAGGATGAGGGCTATACCTGTGAATCGAAAAACTTACATACCTGTTATTATGATTTACTAGAAGTTGCAAAATTCAAGTTACAGTAGTGCATTTCGTAGCAAAAAGTTGCCAATTCGGATATCAGATCAATGTGTAGGAAGCATATAGTTAAACAGCTCCCCAAAAATTCAGCGAGATCAACCAGATATTGCTGCCGTTACAAAATTGTTTTGGCAAATATAAGATTAATAATATAATGATAAGATTTTGAAAGTACCAAAAGGTACTTTCAAAATCAAATAGCAGCCAAGGTGCTAATTTTAGACCTGTTATTCTCAAAACATTTTAAATAATAAATGAGATTTTTAGTATTTTCAAACATAATAGAAGCGGAAGCATTAAATGGGTATTATATTCAGTAAGAAACCCGTTTCTGGCACTTTAGTTTTTGTATTCAAAATTTAAACTGAATAATGTCCTATGTGTAAATTGTATTAAAAAAATCAAATGGCGGTTTTAGTGCCCACTACGGACACGCGCCTATAGATACGCACGATGATGAGATTGACCACGGATTGAAAGATTTTTTCTTTTCGATTCACGAAGCGCATATACTTTGCCTTGGTTATATATAGGGCCTATGGATCAGAGAAAGTATAGCCTATCCGGGGTGGACGTGACACCTACGCGATAACGGTTACCACTTATTCAGTTCATCATTTGGAGAATTTCCCCTACATAGAAATTTTTAATTGGTTATTAAAAAAAAACCAGCTGTTCCTACAAAATTGCTATACCTACACGATCAAAATGTATGAAACAGCTGACTACTATGACTGACTACTAATACTATTAGGTTCCAGATACCTGTGTATTAATTTCAAAAGCATTCACTTGCTTCAATTTTCCGAGATTTAAGTACCCGATAAGAATCGTGGACACCCTTTAAAATAGTATAACGATTTTATTTTTTGTCTAACGTTGTTTTTTACAACTTCTACTAAATCTTGATAACATTCATTTTTATGGTACACGAGTATGGCACCCAAACCTGGCGCAAAGGTTTGTACAGGCTGAATTTTTTCAAGTGGGCGTGGATAGCCAAATCCGAAACTATGCCAAAAATACTTACAGAGTTATTTTTTTCAATATTAACTGGTTCGATTCCTGGGTAGGAAAATAGATTTTTCGAAAAATCTAATGATGCAGTTTTAGTTTTCAACAAAATCGGGCTCTAGACTCTGGAGTATTTTTCGCTATTCCTCATAGTTCCGGATAGGGCCATGCATGCCCACTTGTAAAATTCACCCAGTATGCATATCCTTTTCAGGGTTATCTGAAATTTCTGCTGCATTTATTGCTGTATTTATTAGATTATTTCCATACGTCACGTCAATTTTGCATAATTTTAAGTAATTAACCATTTATTTATAAGTACATTGATAACAACATACCAAGTATGTTGCGTAAACTATCTCAGAAGAGCTTAACAAGTATCGAATCGCAATCGCCGCATTTGTAAACCTATTTTTAAGTTTTTTAATGGAGAAATTAAATTAGCTTGGACGGATCATGGTGAAGACGTGCAAAATAAAGTTACTCCAAATACGGCGTATACGAAAAGAAGAAAAAACGTAAAAAAACAAAACATTCAAAATAATACAATAAATGAAGTTTCCTGTGCTCTGAACTTTATTTTCGATGACCTGCTTGATTGTATTGAACATTGGAAAGGAGCAGGACCATTTGAAACAAAGCCCGAAAGCAATGTAGAATTTGTAAAAAATGGCGGCCGATGCGCTTCTGTGTTCTTTGAAAATCATGAAGTACGGTTAAGAAACACTTGCGGCTTGGATTCCGTAATGTATCTTCTGGCTGTGGGAAATCATCAAAATTGTAACATTAACGGCATTATAGAAAACTTTGCAGACGAACTTATCCCTCGATATGTAAAGTGTTTATGTGGCAGTCAAAAACAGAATGCTAATGCATTGAGGACTCAAATTGCTATAAAGTATTTCCCTAATAAAACAGAAGAAAGTGAAAAATTAGTGTGCGACTGTTCATGCAACGTCGCATTTATTTTCGAAGAAGTACTTCTTGAATATTTTTCTAGTGCACGTATTGTAAAACAATGCATATGTACTCGTACATCAGATGGAGAAAAAATTGCTTTTCTGCCTTTGAATGTCAAAAAGATTTTTGTTTTCGGTATCGGTTTATTGGAAGATGCTGTATGTATTACCAAAGAAAACGAAGAGTGTTCGTCATGCAATGGTGAAATTGAATATGTATATGAATTGTCAGAAATAATCTCATTTGAATTGAATGAAACTGCAAAAATCATACCGAAAGAAATACCGATAACTATTTGTTTACAGAAACAAACATACAAGTTTATTGGAGCCACTGAATTTATGCCATCAAGACGTAATGATAGAATCGGTCATTATAAATGTCACATTATCATAAACGATGTAATGTATTGCTATAATGACAATAGCAACGGATTATACCGAACCAAAACCGAGAAACCAATATACTTACATTCAGTTAGCTATGGTCTTATAGATATTTAAAAACCTGAATTATCCAAATAAAAAAAAAAATTCTAATTATTGTTTTATTAACAAACACCTTAATATTCTGGGACGTGACTGCTGAGATGACGAGTAGGTAATAGAGAAGTATGGAAGAAGAAGACATGCTGCGCCGACCACGAATAAATTGGGAAGGGCAAGAGAATGATGATGCTGACCTTATATTATGTTCTGTAGCTCCAGAAATACATGACACCTGGATTGTCCTGAAATGTTACGCAGAGGTGCACCATAGTACCTACACCCACATTTTGCTAGTTGTAATTCTTTAAGTGTAATAGGAAGCGAGCTTATTGTCATCAACCGATCACAAATTTAAGCTCCGGGCTACTACTTACTAAAACTGTGCAGTTTTGTAAGTTAGTGACTAACTTAAAACAAGATAATTTTGTTCTAAGTACTTAATGAGCCTCTGAAGCAGTGGTGTAGCTAGGCCTAAATGGAGCCCTGTACTAACATTTTTGGGGCCCCTACGTAACCGAATGCGTTGTAAACTAAAAAATATGTACATGATATTTTGGAGCCTCCTGGACTGCAATAATTTAAATTTTCATCATTGAATCATTTTGTGATTGTTTTGCTCTACAAGTTGGGGCCCTTGTTACTCTGGAGCCCCGTATCATTGATACGGCTGATACGGCGGTAGCTACGCCCCTGTTCTGAAGTCATTTTAAAAGAGTAGATAAGCTAACCTCAGGAGTAAGGTCTTCAAAATTGCACTAGCATGGACTTTTAGGCAAGTCCAGTAAGTGGATCATGTTTTGGAGAGTACCGCACTTGAATTTTATCCACTAGGTACTGAACTTTCCACTTTGTCATCTACTAGGCCCAACTGATCTGAACTCGACTCGAAAAGAAGAAGCGCGACAGTGAGATAAAAGGCCGAACTGTTATCAAAAAATCTGGACAGCAGAATTGGGTATGAAGTGGGTAAAAAATTATAAAATACCAGCCGACACGCACCTGCTTCGCTTATCACGGATTTTCATACAACCCCTAAGGGTGAATTAGGGTTTTATTTTCCAAAATCCTTTCTTAGCGGTTGCCTACGTCATAGATGGCTATCTGTATGCCAAATTTTATTCCGATTTGTCCAGTGGTTTGAGCTGTACGTTGATAGAGTCAGATGTATACGATTATAATATGTACACACTAGCTTTTGCCCGCGGCTTCGCCCGCGTGGAGTTCGATAATTGTCTCATGGAATCATACTACCGAGATAAAAAGTATCCTATGTGTAAATTCCGGTTATAAACTATTTGTGTGCTAAATTTCATACAAATCCGTTAAGTAGTTTTTGCGTGAAAGAGTAATAAACATCCATCCCTCCATCCATCCTCACAAAGTTTCGCATCTATACATATAAAATTCAAAGTCCCGACTGACTGATACGCCCATGCAAAAATCGGGATTTCACATATATTTACAGATACGTCTACCTCAGAAAAATCCTACCTACTTACTAATAGGTAAATACTCCCGCGCTCCGCACGCCCTGCGCCACACTGTCTAAGTCTAAGTGAGTTTCGAAGCCCTATTGGACTTTGTTGGGGGATGATTTTTTAAAAACTGTGAAACACGTGTCTCATGATTTTAATTGAAGAGTGTGTACACCAATTTTCGAGTCAATCGACTCAGAGAATATAAAGTTTCACAGAAAATTCAACCCCCATTTAACCCTCTTAGGGGCGGAATTTTGAATAACCCTTTCTTAGTGCAGTATTGCGCCCTCTCCGGAATCGACACTGTGTGTCTGACAATATACTATGACTCTGTAAGAATTTATTAATTTGGCTAACAATGACTTTTTCTACTATTTTATCAATGTCTGACTATGGCAATGTGTCTGTAATTTACATATTCCAAGCGGCAACCTGATTTACAAATAGGGTGTATAATTGTATTCTTTAACTCATCAGGATAGAAACTCCCACTCCAACACATGTTAATGAATTTGGCTAAAGTAGGACTTAATTGCTTTCGCAGGTATTTGATGTCTTTTACCCTCACTCCATCCAGACCTGGTACTTTCTCACTCGACAGTGTATTTATTACTTAATTAATTTATTAATTAAAGAGTGTGTACATACATCAATTTTCGAGTCAATCGACCCAGAGAATATAAAGTTTCATAGAAAATTCAACCCCCCATTTCACCCGCTTACGGGTCGAATTTCGAAAAATCCTTTCTTAGTGGATACCTACTCTTTGCAAAGAATATACCCTACAATCTAGTACCAGCGCAGCGGTTTGGACTGTGCGTTGATATATCAATCAGTCAGTCAGGACCGTTATATTACTCTATAGTCAGGACTTTGAATGTTATATGCATAGATAAGTACAGTTTTTTTCATACAATTCTAAATTACCTACCCAATCACGCGGTGCTAAAATAGACCTCTCTGAAAAAAACCAGCCGGGTCCCTTTATACTTTTTAGTTATTATTGATTTTTCCCGAATAATGAACATCCTAATCCTATCCTAACAAATATTATAAATGCGAAAGTAAGTTTGTTTGTTACCTTTTCACACCTAAACCACTGAACCGATTATCCTGAAAAAAACTGTACTTACTGTTCCCGAGGAAAATAACAATAACTTTCTTATGCGACCACGTTGGCGCCACGTGCCTTTCGAATCATGATTGAATTATATTAATAGAGAAACTTAAGAAGTGTGTTAAGAGTATTTTTTTTTAACTTGACGCAAACGAGGCCGCGGGCAAAAGCTAGTTCTGGTATAAATAGAGAAGACCATTAAAAGTACACTATAAAAACTTTTGCCTACCTCTACACTGTCACACGGCGTCCACTAGGCGACAGCGGGTATATCTTACCATTTTTCTTTACAATAAGTTAAACAAAATCCTGAACATAAATTCCCTTATGACTCGTGAAACAAAAAAGAAGGTAAAAATGTGGCTACTGACACAGGACTACAACGCAACTGGAAATTTACAGCAATCAACATAAATATATAAGAACACAAATAAATGGTATTCACACACATACACACACACTCCCACACACACACACACACCCACCCACGCCCTCACACACGCTCTGACGCCCGAATGCACATTCACATACCTGCACCCCCTATTTCTAATTTTATTTTATTTTATTGTAATTTGTTCTAATTTTATTTTACTACAATCTCTATTTGAAAATTAATATTGTTTTTAATTCAATTTTTAATCTTTTGTTTTAATCCTTTTATTCGAATTTTGTTTTTGATTTATTAAGATTATTTAACTTGGCTTCAGTCTAACTTTTCTAATTATATTTTTAGTGCGTAATTAAATGTTTAATGTCAACTTAATTTTAATATATTGTAATATAATTTTGTTACCTTTTGCTGCATAAAACTTGCCCAATTGTTACCTAAATGGAAGAAGTCACTGGCTCCTGAAATACTGGTACTCTAACCTAGCTCTGGAGCTAGAGTCTCATATTTTTCTGTACCTACCGTGTTTTTATAGCAATAAAGAAATTTATTGTTTATAAAGAAATTATAACAATTTTAGAATGAAAATTATCAAACAAATCATGACAATCGATATCTCATTAACGATGAAAGATAGGTGAAAAATATAAATTGTAGATCGTAAAAAAAGCAACAAAAAGTATTCCATAAAAAATTTCGTATGTCAACGGAGAACCGAGTTATTGTGAAAAAACTGAAATTAAACTTTTTTTCAAGATGGCGGAAAATGCTCATAGGAAATCTTGGTCGACAATTTGAAGTTAAACTTTTCTAGACCTCCTCCCCGCGTAATATCCAAAATTTAGCCTCCTCGGCGGTTCACATGCATTTCTAACCCGTTTTTTCCGACGTAAAGTTGTGACTATAGACCGACCGCTTTAAAGAGATCTCGCGAAGGTATCAATTTAAATGGAATATTCTCAAGGTTGATCACGTATTGGTTTAATTAGTATCATAATATCTACGTGGTTATGGTTACTTTAAAACAAATAACCTGTGGAATATTGTTAGGATTTTGTGGACGCTTAATCCTTAATGTGCCTTTGATGGGGCAACGCGGAGGACTCATTAAAGTAGTCGGTCTATAGAAAGAGTGCGTCCAAAAATTCACACGCTTCATCTCGACGACTGATTGAGATGCACGCTAAGACGGTAAAGCGGCATGCGTCTTAAGGCGATCAATATATACGTTTGAAGAAAAACTAATTTAAAGTTGATGAATCAAAATGAACAAGAAAGCGAACTGGTATAGTATAGGCAAAGCTTTAGACATGTAATTATTATTCCAAGAAAAAGTTGACATTTGTGTTTATAGTACGGTAAAAAAAGTTAACACGTTCGAAGTTCTATAAATATTCTACTCTTTGGTTCGAACCACAGAGTAGAATACTTATACAAATCGGTTCGAACAACGAAAATCTTTGAAACCACAGTGTAAAGTAATATAATTTGAAACCTTCGACATGTCATTCTGTCACATGCAGATGAAAAAGCTGAAATATGATATTTTACCGCAAACATTAATATGAGTTAAATACTTTTCCATAGAATGGGGCTGTACCTGTCTTCCATCATCATAAACTACGTACCATAAAACCGTGGGTAGCTCATTTACATTTGTTTTTCTGATCACTGATCTGTGTGTGATCTGGAGACTCCTCAGAAAGAGGCTTCAGGTCTTAGGTATAAAGTAATTTTGTAATGGTTACCTAATTACTTCTCTTGTTTTTGATGCGAGTACGCAGCCAAGGTATAGAGGAAAGTTATATAGAACTTATGCAAAATATGTATAATAGCCAATGAAAAATATCGGCCAATGTAAAATTGGATTCTATGGGCTCAACATTCAAAATCAACAAAAGAGTTAAACAAGGCGATCCGCTCTCTCCCAAACTATTTACCAGCACCCTCGAGGATGTCTTTAAAAAACTCGCAGACCGATGGACGATTCAAGGCATTCAGATCGGGGACAAAATGCTTTCGAACCTTCGATTCACAGACGACATTGTTCGTTTTGCTTTTGAAGCAAATCCATTTGAACAAATGCTCCAAGACCTGAGCACTGCAAGCCTTGAGGTTGTTCTGACGATGAATTGGTCAAAGACTAAATCCATGAGCAATGTCACTAAATATAGGGTCGAGGTTGATGGGCAGAAAATACACTTTGTCGATGAGTCTACCTGGGCCAGCTAGTTTCCTTCAACAGCAGACAGGACATAGAGATCGATTGTCGTGTCAAAAATGACTGGAGGAGCAACTGGTCCATGAAGGCATTTATGAAGGGCGATCTTCCTATCTCACTGAAGCGTAAGCTCGTCGACATGTGTATCCTGCCTTTCCTAACCTATGGCGCTCAGATTTGGTCTTTGACTGAAGCTACTTCTGAGCTTCAGCCAAACTCAAGGTTTGCCAAAGGGTGATGGAACGTAGCATTCTAAATATAAGACTCTCCGATCGAATGCGCAACACCTTAATAGATATCGCCAATGTTGGCTATAAATCTGCGAAGCTGAAATGGGACTGGGCCGGTCATGTTTTTAGGATGAACCCGGACAGATGGGCGAAGATAGTCACACATTGCAATGAGTGCCTGAAGACGGCGGTCGTAACCGAGGCAGGCCCAAGAAACGCTGGCGTGACGATCTGGACTCATTCTTAACGGATTGGTCGGAGAGGGCAAATTGTAAAAAGGATTGGAAAGCCATGGGGGAGGCCTTTGCCCAGTAGTGGGACAGAGCAGACTGATATAAAAAAAGTGAGGATGCTAGCGAAATTAACGTAGGACTGAATATAAATTGTTTCTTGATTGTGATCGCGTCTAATCTTTGTTGCAGATCCATAAATCATAAATATGGCTTGTTATTGCAAAGGTAAATATCACCTCCCGTAGGTTCCTCTAACTGGGTGCCTTAGTTTGATACGAGCTTTTCATATTTTGATTTCCCCAACCTTGCGAAATCCACCGGTCGCTAAGAGGGCCATTAACAAAATTTGATTTTTCTCATTTCTTTTCTAAATTTCGCAGAAGTTCAAAATCAAAATCAAAATCAAAGTATTTATTTCAAATAGGCCAGTTACAGGCACTTTTGAATTGTCGAAAAGTTCTTTTCCCTAACTAGAACACCATGCCATTTGCTATAAATAGCTACAACTCGTACCTACTTAGCTATTCTCTTAAGTAAAAACGCCATCATGCAACTATTATTTTAATGCAGATAAATCTTCGAACAAAGCTTCGACAAGTTGCTTGGGCCGCTGTGATCTACCTAAACACAGATGCTTAGTCAAAGAGGAAGTAAAAATGGGGCCGGTGCCGAAGCACATGGGATGGCGGTACACCGCTAGGGATGCTCCTGAACATCAAGTAAGTTAATGTTTAGATTGTATAGGTATTGCTTAGAATGTTTCCTACTTCAAGAGTAGGCAGTATCAAGTTAGTACCTAAGCTTTATCTTTTTTACATAGTATAAAACAAAGTCGCTCCCGCTGTTTGTACGCTTAGATCTTTTAAACTACTTAGATATTTTAAAGCACTAGATAGAGTGATTCAAGAGAAAGATTTATATTTATATTGCACGGTTCTCTATTGTGTTCCCTAACTTTTTTATCCATAATCTAAAGTGCCATAATTTGTTTTGTCCTAATCATCATTTATCCGAATGATACCTTACCCGAACTTAATATTACATAATATCACATGCCATAAAATTGAAATCCCTAAATACAATATGCCCTAAATGCGTTTGTCATAAATATTAACGACTATGTGAAGCGCGCTCGCTGCGCTCGCATTTTACATTACACACCCACTTTCTATCACAAAGGTAGTCGTCGCTCCGCTTTTGGCCTAGCTCCTCACGCCAGCTAGCAAGACTTTTAGGAAAAGTGCTAATTACCCATGAGTTGCGGTAATAATACACGTTATAATATAACACAATACTTAGGACAGATGACTTTATTTCATGCAAAATTAGGAGATTCAATTATTATGTTACTCGATATTATTACAAAATAGTTTTAGAAGTAAAGGTAATAATGTAAAACATTATTTAGAATTTTTGAACATTATGGTTACTGAAGTTTATAGCAAACGTGTCATGGATAACGATTGTCGGACAAACAATTTTAGGTGAAGAAAGGGAGTACCATATTGCACCCGTGCGAAGCCGGGGCGGGTCGCTAATTTGTTTATATATGGCACTCGCTAAACAGATCTAAAGTAGCCTTACCCTTTTAATGTTTTCAGTTGAGGTGTGGCTGGCGTCCAGGCCACATCTCCTGCCCAGTGCTCAGAAAGATCGAGGCCCACAACTGCTGGAAAACTGGTGACTGCAGTGCTTGTACTTCATCGTGTTTCCGCGCATGCTCCAAATCATGCTGCGTCACGCCCAAGTGTCTTTCTCTCTGCCCATCGACTCAAACCTGCTGCAAACAACCGTGTGGTCCACAAGTTCTCATAAGGATTATCAGGCACGCCGGAAACTACACTATCTGCACTAAACCTTCTAATATTAGCAACGCACCTTCGGGACCTTACCCACTAAAATATGTTCTTAACACTGACAATAGTCAGCCAGATTATGTTGGATCCAAAGAACCAGGAGCGCAAACACCAAAGGCAAAATACAGCGTGGAAGCGAAATTCAATGACTATCATTTCGATTATACTAGTTCTCAATCATCTTTTGTACTCGATTTTACGCCGCCTGACTGTCGGCCTCCGAAGCCCTGTTGTAAGAGAAGCTCACTGTGCACGATGTGCAGAACGCCCTGTTAGCCAGCTGAATAAGAAATAGTAGTAAGTAGTAGTGAAATATTGACTTGGGCATGGATATATAACTAAAAGAAATACCTATGCGAAGCTGGTTTTACACACAAATGCTATAATTCAGACTACATTGCAATCCCAGTCAAGGAACGGTGCGCATATTGAATTTGATATCAAAATCAAATTAACTTGCCATAAAATTAAAAAATTCCTATTAAAATTACAAATTTTGTTTTTATCTTATTAAACTATGACCTTGAGTGAGGTAGTAGATTTACTCCTGGATTCGGCGGGAAGTTATCGGAGTCGCGACGAGACCTAGCAGCAAGACTCTTTCTCAAAAACCGTTTTCGTATCGAATATGAAGGGCTTTCGAATTGCTTGACATAAATGGAAGGTGAAAATGTGAAAAGCCTGCATTTCGTTGCCTCGAGTGGATAGGACGTACAGAATACGAATACTGTACTGTATTCTAGTTGTTTTTACACTTAAAAAAGTAGAGAATACAGTTAAAAATAAAACTCGATTAATTAAAAGTAATCTTCTTCTTCCTCATTTCTTCATGACTGAGTGTCGTGACCACATGAGGTCGTTGCTTTTTCCACCAACGCTCTCCATGCCGGGTGGTTTTCGACCATGCGGACAGATGCCTGGAAATTCCCTCTAAAGACTTCCTTCACCACATCTGTCCATCGGGTTGGTGATCATCCACGGCTCCTTTTTCCTTCCACGTTACCAGTCATAAGAAGCTTCTCCAGGCTCTGCTATCAGGCTCCCTCCTTGCCACGTGTCCGAAGTGCTGTAGGAGTCGTTTCATTCAAATGGTCGATAGGCTAGATTTAACTTTCAATTCGTTCGGAATCGAGCCGTTTATGCGGCGCACCGTCCAGGGAATGCCTAACATTTTGCACCAGCACCGCATTTCGAACGCATCAATTCTGTTACGAATGCGTGCTTTCAGTGTCCAGGTTTCAGAAGTATACAAAATGATAGAGAAGGTCAGGGTCTGCATTAACTTTACTTTAGTACTTTTGCTGATTTCTCTGTTCCTCCAAATCTTCTCTAATCGGTTTACCGCTGACTTTGCGATCTGGGCTCTTTTTACTACCTCTACTTCACAATCGCCATGTGCAGTTAGTTCAGTTACCATGGAACCAAGGTAGACAAATTTCTCTACGGTATCCAGGTCGAATAACACTCCAGTCCGTTGTAAGGTCACAAAGGCACGATCCACAAACATCAGCTTAGTTTTAGCTCGGTTGATATGGAGTCTATATTCCACACTCACTGTTTGTACTCTTTGCAGAAGCTCAGCTAGTTCTTTTTCATTTGCCCCTATGATAGTGGTATCATCTGCAAAGCGTAGATTATTAATGAGGTGTCCTCCAACCTGTATGCTCCCATGCCAACCTTCCAATACTCTTCTATGTATATGTCATTATATGTTCTCATTTATATGTTCGCCCATGAAGTCGAACAATTGGGGCGAGAGTATACATCCCTGCCTTACTCCACGGTTGGTCTGGAAAGGGCCTGACTCTGTGTCTTCTATTCGTATCTTCGATTTTCCGTCAAGATACAGGTTTTGTACAAGGAAAGTCAAGTGTTCCGGTATTCCCATCTCTCTCATGACGCTTAACAATTTCTTCCAGCTGATAGTCAAAAGCCTTGGTATAGTCGTTGAAAAATAAAGCCATGGGTACATTGAACTCGCGGGCCTTCTCGATTAACTGTCTCATATTTAGGATCTGCTCGCCAGTACCTCTACCCCTGACAAACCCTGCCTGCTCTTTTTCTACCTGTCCTCTTATGAAATTCTCCAGCCTCTTATTGATGATATGCAAAAGTATTTTGCTTGCGTGTGAAGTCAGCGATATGGTGCGACACTTCTTGGTAGAGCCTTTTTTATGTAAGGGAACTACAACTGATTCCACCCAGTCTGCAGGCCAGTGTCCTGTTCTCCAGACTGTCTGACAATTCTGTGTAAGATTTTTATGCCATTAGAACCCAACCATTTTAGCATTTGCGCAGATATTCCATCACCGCCACAGGCTTTGTGTTTGAGACGTACGACTGAGGCTTCCACTTCGTGAAGAAGGATATGTTTTCTTTTTGAGTGTAGTCTATGCGTTCTTCAATCGAGTCGTTGCTTTCGCTGTATACTTGTCGACAGTACTGACGCCACCTCTCAAGCACAAGATGTTTGTCCATTAGTGGAATTCCATTTTCGTCTTCAATAGTCCAACTCTTCGGTGTATAGTCTTTAACCAAAAATTTTGCTTTTGCAAACATGTCCTTGGTGTGCTCATGGTTTGACGTTTTCTCAATATCTCGACCGACTTCGTCAATGGCAGCATTCTTGTCTCTTCTGCATAACTTTTGAACTGTGCCATGTAGATCAAGGTATCGTCGTCTCTCAGAGTCGGTAGCTTAAGCCTCCTTCTTTCAGAGCTCTTCTTTCCTCAATGAGTGCCCATGTTATCGGTTTTATCCAGTCTGCCTTGGGGTGCGACTCTCCGAGTTTACTCGCTGCGTCATTGGCGGTTTTCAGAGTTACGGTTTTTAAAGTCTCCCATGACGCTTGGGCAGAGTCGAAAGGATCTAACTCAAGACTTTCGAGTCGTTTTTTGGCCAGTTCCCGATACAATTCTTCGACCTGTATTGGCAAGTTTATGGACTTCCTTGCTGTGTGTTACAGAAATTGGTAATATACTCTTTACTAGAGCCAGATGTAGGTGCATAGACTTGAATAAGATTTATAGGATAAGGCTATGCCCCCAGTTTGTCTTAGAATTCTGTCACTTATGGTGTCATACCCTATTATCTTATTTACTAGCTGCTTAAATATGAGAAAGACAACTACGCTAAAATTATTGTCATCGCTTCCCGCATTTAAGCGCAGGCCACACCGCCAGCTAGCGGGCGGGCGGGCTAGGCGGGTGGGCGAAGCGAACGAAGGAAACTATACAAACTACGCGAAATATTGGCGAGCTAAACTATGGGGTTCACACCGAAAACTACGGACAGACGAGCGACGGGCGGAGCGCGCGGAGCGGGCTAAGCGGGCGAAGCGGGGGGCGCGGATGGGAGAGCGAGAGGTTAGCGTTCTATCTGTCCATTGTCATTTGCGCGCACATTTTGCATCATTTTCGTCGACTAGTCTACTCGAAACGGGGAGGACGGGCGAAAGAACCGGGCGAGCGGGCTGGCGGGCGAGCTAAGCTAGCGAAGCGCGGGCGCGCCAACGAGGTGAACGAGTAGCTTCGCTGGAATCGTCGGATATTTCGTTAGCTTAGCTCGTTAGGTTAGTCGGTAGCTCGCGGTGTGAACCGAAGTATGTAAAGAGGTGAAACGATGTTCGCCCGCCTAGCACGCCCGCCCGCTAGCTGGCGGTGTGGCCTGCGCTTTATCATGGTCATTCCTTTTCCTGTCTTTAAGTGACCATTTTCTTTTAGGTGCCTTTCACTTAAACCCAGAAGCCAGCCGATATCGGTCCATCTCATTTTTGAACCGCTTTATTTAGGCCGCGCACAATCCATGTACCTATCATAAGAGCTTGGTGTTTGGTGTTATACTTTGAGTTAGTGTTGTTAACAGTAGCGCAGTTTCTGCAAGTAGCCTGCTGACCCACCGCCTTGCAGCCGGTAATTTAACACCAGAAGACCCGGAATCTATCTGGCGCCGAGCGTCAGCCGAGTGGCATGATGAAACTATTTCTTGTTATGGACGTCCTGTTACTTTTCTTGGGATAACATTAGTCGAGGTAGTGTCCCATTCCTTTCCCGACCGAGCATTTTAGGGGGTGATTTGACCCCCAAGGCCGTTGTAGTCTCCTCCAACCGGTTTCCCAGTCAGGTGAATGGTTATCCCGCCATATGCTCGGGAGTATATAAACGTACTATGTAGGTGCTAAAGCTGAAATTGAGCTGAAAATTTTCGTAACACCGTGTATAACGGGTGTAAAAACTCGTCAACGGAACCGAGAGGCAAGTGTTGTTCCCGTCATTGTGATTTTTTATTTGTTCGGGACCGTACCTGAGAACCTTCTAGTTAAGCTTTTGACCGCCATAGTCACATATACGTGACAAACAAGCGCGTGCCCTGTGCACCAAACGACACAAATAAGTGACAAAATTTTAGGTGAAATTGTAGCTTGGTATGGAGGGCACGCGCGTGCGTATGTGCTCTGGCGGTTAAAAGGTTAAGGAGATATTGAAGGCCAAAGTTCCAGTTTATTCTAAAGAAATAATCAAGGGAGATCAATGAAGCTACCATCAGTTACGCTAATAATTTACTAGTGTATTTATTTATCCATTAATATGCACATAATGTAAAACCCCACTGTACAAAGGTGGACTTAATGCCTTGTGTAATCGGCGCTAAGTCAAAATTTTTTACTTAAACAATGAGTACCTATATTATACAAAATGAGTAACTTCTTCTTTATGAACAATGTAAAGTAAATCTAACCTATCTAAGGTGCTGACTTTTTTTAGATCTTACATTTTAGCCTAGCTTAAAGCTGGCAATGACCTTGGTCTGCTTAGACCTTACTGTGAAAATGATAAAATAAAATTCACTGGGGTTAATTCAACAACACTTTATTTTTCTAACACCCAGGACAAAAAATCTATAACAAAATAAAATAAATACATCATGTATTATTAATGACTAAACTTAACTCTGTTGACCTGTCTTCTGTGCTAAAGCCAGCATATTCTCATTAGCAAGCATTTGGAACTCGTGGAATCTTTGTGAAACCCGCTGATTTGTTCTTAAATATTTCTCCATGCAGCTCAGTGTGCATTTATCCTGAAAACATAAAAGTAAATAATAATGACAATGATTTTACTTACTTTTGTTGGTTGGTTTTTTTCACTACAAGTGGTGCAGTGTGTGAGCGATAGAGACAAGGGAAGACATCTTGTGCAGTGTCATTTATGGCAACTAATTTAATTATTTTGCAAGCTTCAAGTTTTAAATTTGTTGATGATAATAAAACTATAAGCAAGTCCCATAGACATGTAAGTATGTTTTGAATCACACATACCTCAGATGGCTTGAGCGCTCTGGAAGTGAAGTCATGTACGCAGTCATTGAAGCATAACTCAGACAACTTATTATACTGGACCAAGAAGTCTTTGAACTGAAAGGAGAACAATCATACTATACTTTAGATATCTAGCTATATAATTATATAGCTAACAAAACACGCTTTACCCCGCGCGATACAAGGCTTATGTGCCCGACTGACCTAATTTAGTAACAATTCAACGTAATATTATAAATTTTATACAATAAAATCGACTTACTGTTTTGATTTGGTCAGCCTCACTCATCTCAGGTGTAGATGCCATTCTCACAATTTGGTGAAACAAAAGACTTTAATAGCAATATTTTGTGAGTATAATACACGAAGATATTGATTATAAACAATTAACAAATGAAAACAGGCAATATTGGTTATTCCAATTCAAATTTGAGGTTAATTTTGACTTTGAAGCAAACTCAAACAAAAGTGTTGTAACATTTACATTACCTAATTCATTTTAGAGAAACGAGTTGTATGTTACCAGTATACACGGAATAGGAAATGTACAAGAAATACAAAACTTTTTTTAATTCCTTATAATTGCCATGTATTGGCCCATAAAAAATTGTGGTATCATTGTTTAATTTTCTAATACAACACTTATTTTACAATTTAATATTTTATGTAGCGTGTTTTCGTTGAAACGGAACGAAAACTCAAAACGCATTTGCGCATCGATCGTCCCTCGATAGCGCCGAAGCCGAAAATGTCAAAGTCTATGTGTCAAAGAAACACTTTTTTTTTTTAACCTCTCCGGCCTCGAGCTCTTAAACGGTAACCGCCCCCGCGCCTCACATAGTTACGTCATCGCAGGTGTCAAGTGGCCGCGCGCACAAAAACGCCTATTGCTCGAGTTCTCGTAACTCTTATCTCAAACTGTAAACAGTTTCGGGTTCGTGAAGAACGAGACTATGTATTACTATATAAACAATTCTTTTATAACTACTTTAGAATTATAAACATCCTCTAAACACAAGAGAACTCGCCGCAACTCGACTTGTTGCCGTATCTTATTTTTTTTTGGTAAAACTACTGAATCAATTTACACGAAACTTTAGACCTAATATTACTAATATACAAGTAATCTAATGACAGTGTTTTTTAGGAGTCCTACATACATTATTCTTATAAGAATCCAACTCAAAATTCTTATAAGCGGAACTGTCATTTTGGAATTGCGCAGTTCAATGCATGACTTTGTAAACGATCATCCGTGTTATTATCAACAGGTATCAATATAAAATGTTTTTAGGATACTACCTATACCTTCTTCGAGTGATTTCTAACCATGAATCGAAAAAATATTCTAGGAAATTTGATAAATACGAAATTCATTTCACAGAGGGATATGACCTATTTCCATTCGATAATTTAGGTTTTCCAATTAGAATCTTACTTGGAAGCAAACAAAAACAAGATGCTTTATCAATTTCTATACACACACATCTTCCTATCATAGAAAAAATAAGAAATATCAATATTTCAAGTGGTTGTAAAATTTGTACTGAATTCCAACATGCCGTAGGGTGGGGAACACACCACTACACTGTCGATAAAATGTGTACCTATCGAAAATGTGTTCAGTAAGGAAAATAAAAAAATACAATTTAGATCGCCATTTTTTATATTGTGCATATACGTAAGTTATTCACATAAAAAGTATTTACTACTTTTACATCGGGTAAAAAATATTAGAGTAAACATAATTCTTATACAAACAAAAACACCTTATATAGTAACAAAAAAAAGTGATTGGCATAATATGTGTTACGCAATAGGGAATATGCAAGCAATAAAAAAAACTCTTTATTTATAAAAAAAAGTTATATGTAAACAAGGCAGATTGAGGTAAATGACGTCACATAATGGCCGTCACAGTCACGGACATGGCGGATGGCTATGGTAACGCGCGAAACAGGGCTCTAAACAAAGTGGAACACCACAAATATTGCACCAGTATGACGTGCGTTTGTTTCGCGTACTGTAGGATCCGCATACAGCCCTTCCCGTCTATCTTTGGAATGCGGGCTGCAAAATGCCGTTCCATCGGAACTTCGGGCATGCCAAATGTGATTGAAGCCGCTGTGGGTGCACCAACACAAACGCCAGGGGCACTGCGCTGTTTTGGTATATATTTGTGGTGTTTTTGGAGTATCTGGTTGACTAGCTCCAACCGAAAAACTATGTGTTCTTTAGGAGTAGTGGTTGAAGCCGCTAAATGAATCCGTGAAGCAGGTATGGTCCAGCATTTGATCTTTACGATCAACGCCTCCCATACCCTTATTATAATCTAAAATTACCTGGGGTTTATATTGAGCTTCACGATATGGTCTTGGCTCCATCTGGTCTTGTTGAATGCCATGGTAGGATGAGATGGTGCAGATTTTGCGTTTCTTATCCTGATAGGCCATGACAACGACATCGCCGGCATGACGAGCTACGATCTGACCTTCTTTCAGCTTGCACAGCGATATGAGTGGAGTATCTGTGAATAAGGATAATAAATTGCTGAAAGACCACAAAATCTAATTGTAATAACTGACAAAATCCTATTTTGTATCAAAACTATACAATGTCAAGTCTATGCGACAGATCTCATTACAATAGATTCAGTAATTTAGTCAAGATGATGTAAAGGATTTACCTCACAATCCGATTCCTCAAAGTCTTCAAGGAATTCCGGCTCATCATATACCGGCTCGTCCAACTCATCCTCGGACATGTCTACTTCGAGGTACTCCCGTCTATCGCCCTCATCCTCAGAGTCGCTGTCCTGCAGCACCTCCTCAAAATTGAACGGGGCTTCCACCCGCCCCACGTTCCAAGATATTTCTAAAAAAAAATAAAAAAAACAATAAAATAAAAAAATAAAATATATTTGTTTTTTTTTCTCAAACTGTCCAACTGTTAGGCAAAGGTCTCCCCAAAATATTTCTACTTCACAAAAAAATGAAAATTAAGTTATCGATACCATCGATAACTTTTGTCGATATGACCTACGGTCTAGTGGTCGTTGCGGCCATGTTTGAATTTTGACAGTTTCGTGTTACGAAAATAATACATGAGAAAACATCGAAATATGAATGATAATTGAATAAATACGCCTGGAATAAGTGAAATTATAAATTATCATTAGTTTTTACGTTGTTATATAACCTTACAAAGATAGTAATTCATTGAGAATTATTAGAATTTATAACAAACAACGGCGACGCGGACTAACATTTTGTTGGCTCAAAAGAGTAGTTTGTATATATTGTTTCAAGCAAACAATTATATACAAACTTGCATTAGATACTTAGCACTAATATTTCATCCACTTATTATATGATTTTCACACCAAATCTAATTATAATTCAAAAACAATTACGCCGAGTTTGTCTGGCGGTTGACATTGACCTTCACTTGAAAATACTTGAAATATAAATAAATATGAATAGATATGCCTCGAATACATGAAATAATGAATTATCACTACTTTTTACGTTGCCACTAATGTTTCCAAGACATATTTCATTGTAAAACAGTCACAATTCATATTTTCAATCGTTCATTCGATGGCGACTGACGAAATCGAAATTAGGAATATTTTGTTGGCTCAAAAACATTATTTTGGGATATTTTTTCAAGCAAATGATTATCTAATAAGTTTCGTAATACACTTATAACATACTATACATTTACTTACCAAAGTTTCACACGCTGTAGCGCACTCAAACATCCAAATACCACACCGGCCGCTCACTTTTTTTGCACTGAATTTTTTCAACGACAATGACGCGTTTTTATATTTTTTTCTAAGTGATGCCCAGTTTATTTTTAGTAACAATTGGTGTCGTTCGAATCGACTATTAGTTGGCCATAGAGGTAAATCGTTTGCAAAGCATTTGGAGCCGTATTTTAGGTAAAAATAAGGTTTAAGTTAGCTGGTTCGCACCGTACCGAAAACGGTACACCGGTGCTCAACGGCAGTAAGAGTTTGCGTACCGTTTTCGGTACACTTGGGCCGGAGAGGTCTTGATTTTATTATAATATTGTTATTGCATTTTTGCTTGAATAAAGCACATACAATTAGTAAAATTAGTATATTAAGGGTAACAAAATTGATATTTACAAGGCAGATAGAGGTAAATGATGTCACAAAACATAACATGAATAACCGCGACAGGCTAACAGGGCCGTGCGGCCGGCCTCGCGCAACCCGACGGTTATCGGTCTACTTCAAAGAAAGCCGCGCGGCTCTGGATAGTGGGGACGGGCGGCGCGGCCTGTCAGTGCGCTGGAAACGCCAAAAACGTAGTCGCCGCGGTACGGTATTTGCGCAGCGGTGCTTAATTGCTTATTACTTTGAATGCTGCTGAAGCTAAATGCACATCCTCTTCTTCGTACATCTCAAAAGAAACAGCCCGTAATATCTCTTTAGAGTCTGTGGCATCTGCGCAAGGTGGGCCGCGCGGCTCTTTAATGTGGATGCGTTGCAAAAAAACAGAAAAGCCTCGCCTAGCCCGAGGCCGAGCCGCGCTCGCGGCCCAAAAAGCCGCGCGGCTCGTAGTGGGGACGCTGCTTTAGGTTGATGTTTATTTTTATTTATTTTATTTTATGGCTGCGCTCTGCATCCATATTATGCTTAAAAA
Source organism: Noctua comes (assembly GCA_963082995.1). Taxonomy (NCBI): domain Eukaryota; kingdom Metazoa; phylum Arthropoda; class Insecta; order Lepidoptera; family Noctuidae; genus Noctua; species Noctua comes. The sequence continues at coordinate 9,373,632 of OY720279.1, read as the reverse complement.
GGAACGTAAAGTGACGATGCGTTTCGAAAGTTTGACAAGTTGTCAGGTCAGGAACTCTTCTAGCGTTACAGTTCATGTTCCAACTTAGCTGGTATTTTATACATTTATTGTTTGTATCTCTTTCACTCTTTTGTACATAACCACTTCTCATCTCTGATCTCATACTAAAGAAATTGAAATGTCATTGGCATAATAAACTCTAATACTGCGAGGAGCATCTGTGATATTTTCAACTTTGTTCAACTGATTCAGAAGATAATACAACTAAAATAAAATATCAAAATGGAAGAAATTGGTATTATATTGCCGGAAAAGGTAATGTTGTTCAACAGTGACGAAAACATTTTTTTTGTACTCTTTCGTTTTATTAACATCATTGTCTTTCAGGATGATCAAGTCACTGATGCCAAAGGATTACCTTTCGCGGGACCGCAATCTTTTGATGAATTGGAATCTGAGGACCTGTACACGAAATACAAGGTATAGTAACCAATGTTCAAAATCATCATAATTACTTGCGAGATGTCGACATTTGTCGTAGATGACCCTCTTGTGACCATAGTTGATATTATAACAACTACTATTTTGACCTTACTCCTGGCTGGAGGCCTTACAATCAAAGCATCCACAGGATAGTGCAGTTAAGCATACATCAACCTTCCAGGATGACGTTTCAGATGTCATATACAAAAAAACGATATATTTACAAAATCAGCTTTACTTACAAAGATCTAATCCTTTACTTCATATTTTCAGAAACTCCAACGCATGTTAGAATTTTTGGAAGTTCAAGAGGAGTACATAAAAGATGAACAAAGGAACCTTAAGAAAGAGTACCTCCATGCTCAAGAGGAAGTAAAGCGCATACAATCTGTACCACTTGTAATTGGACAGTTCCTGGAAGCTGTGGACCAAAATACTGGCATAGGTTTGTATTGTTAATCACAGTACTTTTTTAACCAAGGAATATTTTTTCCATTTCTGATTACCAAAACATTACTGAGCTGCAAGCTTACCTGAAAATTATAAATTATTGCACTATCTACTAGTTTAACTATAAGCTTATCACTGCTCTATAATTGTTTATATCTGTCTTTTCTTCTTCTCTATATTCCTTTATTTATTGTATATCATGTTACGGTTCTACAGTTGGCAGCACTACTGGCTCCAACTACTATGTCCGCATCTTGTCAACGATTGACCGGGAGTTGTTGAAGCCATCTGCATCGGTAGCTCTACACAAACACTCCAATGCCCTTGTGGATGTGTTGCCACCAGAAGCTGACAGCTCTATTTCTATGTTGCAAGCTGGTATGTATCATTATGTGTTTATCTATGCCAATTTTTTATTGAACTTGAAACAGAAGTTAATTCAACAGATGCCATGTATTATGGTATTGTGTGCAAAAATTTTGTACACTAGAAGAAAAGTTCAAGAGGAAAACAAAAACTAAATAAAAACATAATTGTTTAAATTCACAAGTACTTGCAATATAATTGGCTTGACAAAAAGTGCAAATATAACACGGAATTTATGAAACAACATTTCTTAAACAGATGAGAAGCCTGATGTACAATACTCAGACATTGGTGGCATGGATACACAGAAGCAGGAGATCAGAGAGGCTGTGGAGCTGCCTCTCACACACGTGGAGCTGTACCGACAGATTGGTATTGAGCCCCCTCGTGGTGTGCTCATGTATGGACCTCCTGGGTGCGGCAAGACTATGTTAGCCAAAGCTGTAGCTCACCATACTACAGGTCAGTTACAAATACAGCTGTTTAAAAATTGTGTTTTGATTTTGAGTCCACCCTTCTCAATTGCAGCATATTCACAATGATTATGTAGTCAAGTACATAACTTAGTGCCCATGTGTCAAAGCATGTTCGTCAATGACATATCTTCAATATCCATTACTGTATTGAGATAGTGAACTGATGTTGGCATCAATGGGTATTTTTTGAAGTAATGCAGCCACTTAAATGAATGCTTGAGGCTATCTCAGCTTTCTTTTGAGCTTGGGTCATGGAATTGTCAAATTGTGTTGCCATAAGAAATATCAAATATTATATTGGGAGTGAGCGTGCTGATCCATCTCGGTATTAGAAGAAGCCCTTGTCCTGCAGCGGCCAGTAGTATTATTAATATATAGGAACAGTATTTTCGTTGCAGTCAGCCATTGCTGTTGGGTGGCACTGCAGCTGCTGATTGCGGTCTGCTGTCACTTGCGGAATCGTAATATCTGACCAGTTATATTCAAATAGTAAAAAAAAATATGCTCCTACTTTCAGCGGCGTTTATTCGCGTGGTTGGCTCAGAGTTCGTACAGAAGTATCTCGGTGAGGGACCGCGCATGGTGCGAGACGTGTTCCGTCTAGCTAAAGAGAACAGCCCTGCTATCATCTTCATTGACGAGATTGATGCTATCGCCACTAAAAGGTAAGCAAGTTTTCTTTTTCTCATGTTTTTTTTTTCATATCATACAACTCGCTATTTTATTATTTTTTACCCTATTATCATCACTGTCACACCACCGAAAGACGTCCAATCCAATGTCGGAGGACAACATAAATATCGCCACAACCACTTTCAACTTATGTGCTAATACATTGTGTTTAATTTCCAGATTTGATGCACAGACAGGTGCCGATAGAGAAGTACAGAGAATCTTGCTTGAGCTGTTGAACCAGATGGATGGTTTTGATCAAACCACCAATGTCAAGGTAAGCATTACAACTGCAATAATTAGGAGATTACTGTCGTATTTATCTTGCCTATTTTTTTCTTTCATTAATATATATTTCTTTATTGTTATTTTAGGTGATTATGGCAACAAATCGTGCTGATACTCTGGACCCCGCTCTTCTAAGACCTGGCCGTCTTGACAGGAAGATTGAGTTCCCGCTACCCGATAGGCAAGTACTGATAGACAATAAATAAATACCTCATCTTATTACATCACAAATGTCTATGAAACATAAATCTTAGTCATTGTGTTAGTTTCAGACATGCTACCTTTTTTTAACTAAGCTTTGTCGAAGTCCAGTCCTCGAAGCATTAAAGGTGTGTAAATGTGGGTGTCCAATGGAACTATAATATACCCACATTTCGTCACCTCTGGCTCCGGGGAACAGTCATTACTTATTATGTTTATCTTTTCAAATTGTCTAACTTTTAATGTAACTTCCGCAGGCGTCAAAAGCGTCTGATTTTCTCGACGATCACGACTAAGATGAATCTGTCAGAAGAAGTCGACTTGGAAGAGTTTGTGGCGCGACCGGATCGCGTTTCTGGTGCCGACATCAACGCCATCTGCCAAGAGGCTGGCATGCACGCCGTCCGTGAGAATAGGTGAGAGTTACGTTGATTATGCTTGTTTTTTTTTTATATTTTCCAAGCAATGCAACTCGAAATATTGCCGTATGAACGTGGACGAGGGGTAAAGAGTATGTAAGTATTGTAGATGGTGGCGGTCTGTAGTGTCTGCGTAAGTTTATGTAAGTATGTAGGAAAATAATCGGAACACACGAACTCATATGCGTCCACATGTTGCGGCAATGCCCATGAAGAGTAATAAGTTCTGACTTTTCTGTAATACTAGACGTACTCGTCGATCAAAACCTGCTCACAATTATTTTTATTTATATAACAATCTGGCATACTTTGTTTCAGGTATATTGTTCTGCCCAAGGACTTCGAGAAGGGTTATAAGAATAACATCAAGAAGGATGAGAGTGAATATGAATTCTACAAATAATTTTCGTTTTCGTCTATATTGCTATTGTTTGAATTTATTGTAATTAATAAACATAAATACACATGAAATATTTCTTTCATATTTGCATCCATTGTCAGTTTCGAGATACAGAAATCTTCCAAGGAGAGCGCGAGAGGATATAGCGCAGTAAACCTAAGAGGCGAGGAGTGGTGATCTTGGGCGGGGCCGCGGCGTGAACTCATCCGAGGTTTCGATTACTTCTCGCTCACGACGGGACCGTTACATTAACGAAGTCGAATGGCACTTGTTCTTTCCGTCATTTCGATCATTATGTTGTGGACCATACCTGGGAACCTTCAGATATTGAAGGTTAAAGTTTCAACTGTTTCACTTTTATTTTATAAGTCTTGTGGCCCTCACACCACATGCACATGTTAAACTTTACTTTAAATACCTCCATGACCCTTGTACTACTGATGAATACACACAATATTTTACGTGCTACGAGCGCTACGGTACGCAAAATAACGTGATTTTTCAAACCAAAAAAAGTAATTTCGCAGCATTATTTTTTGCGCCGAGTTACTTAGATGTACAGAATCCTTGGTTGACCGCTTCGTGGACGTTCCGTTTACAACCTGTATAGTATAAGTAAGCGCGCATGGAAGTGCCTATCTGCGCACATTGCGCATCGTGATTACTAAGACGGATTAGAGGAAGCAAACAGAAAGGGAAACATATTATCTACAATCCGCAATAATACCACAAATAGTTTCAAAGTCTATATTCTGTAACAGTTCTTAACAATGTGATTTTACAAATATGAAATAATACAATATATTTGGCATAATACCTTATAAAAAATGATGTGAATGTAAAACAATAAATTAGAATAGATTTCATTTCATCGACTGAGACTTAAGATACCATTGTGATGTGCTTAATATTAACAAGGTCATTCTCATCTTAGTATTGTAACAAATAATATCAAGTGCAATAACTAGTTTACTATTAACAATAAAGGCTTTATTAAGGCACTACCAATCCTAATAAGGTGTTGTCAATATCTAAAATTATAAACCAATGTATGATTTTTCTCTTATCTAGCTGCTTTTAGTTGTATACAGTTACACACTAACATGAAATTTTAATATATTAGGTACATTTCTGTTATAATGAGTAGAACGTTAATAGAAATATTAACGTAACGCAAGACAAGACAGGCTCTATATAATAGGCGCTTGAAATCACAGTACATTACAGACCAAACATTACAACTAATTTAGAAAAATAATTAACATTATTCTCGTATAATAATTATTAACATAATAATGTATATAAAAGACTCCGGAAATGTTTGTGACTGACCATCATCTTGAAAGTATAAAAATACATAGGAAGATTCTTTTCGGAATGTTAGCTAGTTTTGAAAGTATTATATTACTGATTCGCTAAATCTTAACCTAAAGAAAAGTGTATAAGTTTTAAATAATAAGTACAAGGCAATCCATAATACTGATTTATAATCGATTTTCATAATTTTCTGGCACTTCATGGTTCTAATTTTAATTAAAGTTAAAGAAAACACTTTTTACAAAACATTTAATTTTATAAACGAACACTAACCATTAAGAATTAGATAATAATATAGAGTAGAAGAAAAATATGTATTTTTCACAACACGCTAATTTTACTCTCAATAGAAATATACTACGATATTCAACAATATGCTAAACTGGACGGGGCTGAAATTTGGAATATCTTAAATATAATAATCATGATAAAGATTTCACGATACCGAAAAGGCTCTTTCAACAGCAACAGTGTACATAATAACCTTTACTTGTAAATACATAAGAATAAAAAAACGAAGGGAATGTGATAAATACCATATTGTTTCAAGGAAATAGATAAGTAGTGGAATGATCACTGGGCTGCAATGGCTAAGTATATGTCTTAGTTTAGTGCTGCACACAAAATAAACTTAAACAAGTTGCTTTATAACAACTTTGGTATGTCATGTTCGATATTTTTCGTCTATATACTAATAACTTAGGAGTAAATCTGTATAAATAGCTGCCATTTATGTTCAACATTTGACCAGTTTTTATCGATCTGACCGAGGCGGACCGGGCGGCATCGAATCTGAAATAAATTTAAAATCTTAGTTTCTTTGTACCACTAGCTACAAAATAATATAAATTTATGGAAAATTACATTACCCACGACACGAACGCACCAGAATATAATCAAGAGCTTTAGAATTGAACGAGGAATACGTCAAGTCAAGGGCGTTTTAAAGGAACAAATAAGAAAATATGGTACAAGTTTGGGGGTATAGAGAACAGGCTGTTAAGTTCTTCATACCCCATAGAAAAGGAGGATTCTCCGACTGTTATGTCTGGGGGGCTACTGCCCGACAGTTGTTGTCGGGTTCTTCTATTATACTCTTAAGTCGCGGATAACTTTACTTACGCGATGTAAGAATTAGATTTATTTCGATGTTTAGTTCATCATCTGTGTCATAGATGGCGCTGTAGCACTTTTCGTTCTATGTTGCTGTAGTACTCTTTGTAGTACTGCTACACAAGTAAAATCGATTCCCAGATTTGGCTAGGACAGTTTTATTGTGTTTTTCCATCAGGAATTTCTCGGCATTAGGTTCGCCTAATATTACATGGGATTTAATCAACTAAAGTAACGTAATGTGGGTGTACAATTTGGTGTACCTCTGCTTAACCCTTTGGGGCAATACAATTCAGGCGTGATGTTAAGTAACAAAAAAATGGGGTACAGTCAGAATAATGAATGAATACTAACTGGCGGCGGGATCATCGGCAGCGGCGTGGTGCAGCTGCGGCGGGGCGGGCGGCATGAGCGGGACCAGCAGCGCGGGCGGCCCGGCGCGGCGCAGGAACGGGTGCTGCAGCAGGCGCGCGGCCGCCTGGCGCTGCGCCGGGTCGCGCACCAGCGCCAGCTCCACGAAGCTCAGCAGGTCGGCCGGGCAGCGCGCCGCGCCGCGCGGCCGGGGCGGCGGCATGTCGCGGATGCGCCGCATCGCCTAATCAACCACGATTGACTCACTTTTAAATCATAGCTCATCATTTTTTACTAGACGAAGAAGAAGCTGCACCGCAGAATAAATAGTACAAGTGCTGCACTCTAACTGCGTAACATGTTTTTAAAAAATTCGTCGTTCGTTCGTTATGATAGCTTACGGTTTAGACTTGATTTTTTTTTACCTGTAACGGTGGTTCGTTGAAGAAAGGCGGTTCCCCGTCAACCATCTCCACGAGCATGATACCGAGCGACCACACGTCCACCTCAGGACCGTACGGTAATCTCGATATTACTTCAGGTGACATCCAATAGGGCGTCCCAACTAACGATTTTCTTTTAGGCAGTTCCTAAAATATAAATAATAATTGATGGTTAACAACACATCATAATAATAATGTTGTTGAAAAGCTAAAAGTAATCAGTTCTTTCATGTAGTATAATGAAATATCGAAATGTAATTTACCTCTGACACTTGAGCACAAAATCCGAAGTCAGATAATTTCACCCGGCCGTCCGCAGTCATAAGAATGGAGTCTGACTTTATATCTCGATGAATAACTCCTTGGCTGTGCAGGAATGCTAGAGCCTGAAAAAAAAATTACGATTAGTTTTTTTAATGACTACCGTACATAAATCTTCACTATAATCCGGAAGTATTTATAGCAGGTGGTTTATAACGATAAACAAATGTAATAACCATGTAAAGTTCACAGCACTGCATATGTTGACAAATCTTCTTTAATTTTAAATTATTTTCCTAGGCTATGAGCGGTTTCAGACTACTGGTTTTTCTTCAAGTATAAATAAGCTAATTTTTGACAGTTGACGCGCTTAGCAGCCTATCTGCAACCGTCCTTAGTTGTATCCAGGTTACATTGGAACTGTGACCTACCTTCAAACACTGTTTGCAGACGGTAGCGATTTGTTCAGGGTCCATGCGAGCCCTCGTCACAATGTCGGTGAGCGCCCCTCCCGCCATATACTCCATTACCACCCAGAGCTCGTCGCCGACTAAGTAAGATGCGTGCATCTCCACGATATTCGGGTGTGGGTAGTCGCGCATTATAACCTGAAGGAACGAATTTATTTCTTTAACAGAGGCAAAAAAAGCATTCAAATATTTTTTTTCTTCAGTGATCTAGGGTTAACTGAGGTATACAAGCTAATGCTATGGTCAATCTTGAAGAAAAGGGTTTAGTTTATCCCCCACCCACTATCCCACCATCTCCTGCTGGGTCTGCTGTGCTCAAAATCAAAATATTTTATTTCACATAGGCCTACATGGGGCAGTGGGCATTTACACGTACGACGGGTTGGTCGTTTCATATGCAGAAGAAGCGGCAAGAAAATCCATCGTATATAAGTAGCGAAGGGTCATTTTTTGTAAGAGGTAAGCCGGAGTACATATCTTTAAGAGGATTATATTATTTGTCTATAGAATACTGACTGTGCCATTTTTCAAAGGGAAGCCGGTAGGAATCGAGTTCTATGGAACCTTCGCCACTGGTATATACTAATTCTCTTTTAAAATTATTCGGTTTTACGTTTTACAATATTATCATGCTACCGTTTGGCACTTATTGTATGTTATTAGCTCACTAGCTCTAGTAGATTATAGGGCATCAAAGTATAAATAATATCCACAAGAACTTACAACTTCATTGAACAACAGTTCTCGCCTCTGCTGTTTCCTCAAGTTCATCATCTTGACGGCGACTCGACGCCTTGTGCGGGTGTCTGTAGCGGCGCACACAACGCCCGTGCTGCCCTCGCCGATCTTACTGAACCCGCTCAGCGTCGCCCGAGGGTCACCCTCGCTTACAACCAGGCGGAGCGCCGCGCGGAACTGCAAAGATATTATATTAATTGAGATTAAGATAGGAATATACTATTTATTTGACAGAAAAAGCAACATCAAATAAACAGGACAATACAAATTGTGGTCTTATCGCTAAGGCAATTTCTTCCAGACACATCAAGAGATGCGGTTTTTGTTACTAGTATTTAGTATAAATTAAACAATCAACTTCTAAGCATTATAGGTATACTGGATGATGGATGGATTGTGTAAGAAATGATATGAAAGATAAAGGAGTAAATGATAGCGTGACAGTTGACAGAGGAGAATGGAAGAAAAAAACGTGTCGCGCCGACCTCAAGTAACATGGGACAAGGGCAGGAAGATTATGGAGCATTATATACTGGAGGATTTGATTCATACAATCAAATTGCTGCAATGAATAGTCGAAATCAGATGGAATGTTGAGATGATAAAGCAAACAGATTCATGTTGCAGTTTCTCGCAACATCGTTTTACCGCCCAGAAAAATAATATCGCAACTTCGACTATTATTTAGATTTCTGTATCAGACTAAGCCATACGCTATAACTGCTATAGAAACTATGTAGTTGATGCATGTATGTATGTAGGTGTATGTAGTAAAACTAGCTCGGGAACAAAGAGGGTGTCGTCATGAAGGAAACCTGTATTTAAGTCAATGAGTGTGAGCTAAATAGATAGGTGTCGGATATCAAGCGCGATACTGCGCGAACTCTAGCCACTAGTTTATCTTTTGCCCTCTTTTTAAACATCGAAAAAGGGGCCATAAAGATAATGGGTAGATATTTAATGTTTGTTTTTTTTCCCGATTATGTTGCAAATAAAATGCGATACTCAATTATACATTATTTTAGATGTAGGTATTTTGTAACCAGCCAGTCTTATGGCTATCATGAGATAACTGTCGTACCTACATGTTCGTATTACGTAACATAAACCGTTGGATACCTGTTCATGTGTCAATCGCAGTTCGTGTTTGGATGCAGCGAGCGGCAGGTGGGGCGCCGCGCCCGGGGCACCTTGCACACGCGACACTCCGTACGCGTCACCTGGATATGGATAAAACATTTTTAACAAATAATAAATAGCCAATGGCATTTCAAGACACTAATTAGTAATTATTACTGTAGCCCTATATAGCTATAGGCCATTAAAGACCAATCAACTGACACTACAAAATCTATTGTTGTCTGGTCTACCATTGGTGCGTAAAACGGAAGTCGATTGAGAATATCCTTTAATTTATAGGTCGTCTGAAATAATAGCTAAAAATAAGAATGAGCAAATTATATATCAGCACATCTTTTAATGTATTTGTTTGCTCAATGAACAAACACATAAGCGAACAGGGAGAATTTGTTAAGGAAGTCATATGACTCATTCTCAATGCCCCAATGTCTCTACCTAAAATTCTATATAGACGCGTACTGCGGGTGTGTGCGTGCGTAGGGCGACAAATGTACAATCAAACTTTGAATGGTGTGAAATCTGAGGTGATGTTTTATCATTGCAAAGGTATTTATGTGTTGAATGACTAATTATGGTTTTATTTGTTAATGTAAACATTATCCATCATCATAACAGTGCAGACTGTGCCTAGATTAACATAGAATGTTGATATGTATGTGACTATTTTTATGATTTAAATTGTTTAAATAAATGAACTACAGATAAAGGATAATTTGAATACACAAATCATATTTCCTAACAATGGCTTGCATTAATTCTAAGCATCTGTTATTCAAATGCAAATACAATTGCATGTTTGTTCACATCAGTCATTCATGAAATCAGCCTTACAGACCTTACTGCCCTTATGAGTGAATTAGCTGAAGAACTTTTGATAATTACAATGCAAGCTTTATAAAGGCTTAGTGGAATTTGAAGATCTGTCACATCTACCAACCCGCACTAGGCTTATGTGGTGGATTATAATAGCCCAGCACTAGGCTTATGTGGTGGATTATAATAGCCCACTCCCTATCATCGAGAGGCCTCTGTCTCAGCAGTGGGAACATTATAAGCCGATTTTAGTTGAATAAATAAATTTCATACCCATGTTGATATTGTTTCCATTAAGTCCGTGAGGTCCATGAGTCATGGGTTGTGGTGGGTGGTTATGTTGATAAGGCACATTAGCATTCTGTATGTTCTGATAAGTCATGGGCGCATGGTGATTATCATTAATTTCTGGCACTTGTCTGATAGTAGCCTCATGTGCATGCTGGCTCCATTCTACAGGCGACTCAACAATAGGTTTGTTCAATGTATAGTTGCTGTGTTCTCGTCTCAAGCTCAGGTATTGCTGTGGGGCAGGTGGCACGGGCGGTGATTCTTCAGGCACTGAAGGAGGAACATTAGGCTGACTCCTCAAGTCTCTCCTGATTCTCGGTGGGCTTGAACTTCTTAACGAGTTAGACCTAGCAACATTTGATGTCTTTGGCAGCACAACTCCATTCTGCACAGGTAGTTGTGGTTGTATGTTTGAAGGTAATGGCCGTGCTATTGATGACACTGAGGTGATTCTATGCTCACCTCTTACTATAGTTTTTAGATCTAGAATTTCGGTAGGTGTGATTTCAGATGGATCTACCAGAGGTAGCGGTCTGTTTGTTGATTTTAAAATCTGTAATAAATGCATATTGTGTATTTAAGTACATTTTACATATAACCCTTCAGACTACACCTATAAACTAAATTGGTCATATTTTCTAGACTCAGTCTATAAATAAACACTTTCATATGTGAAAACAACAAGATTACACTAATGTGTGACACCATTTGAGGGATATTAAAAAGATATTACAGTGTTTACTGTAAGTAGCTCACAAATAGTGGAAATCACAAGTACATACCTGGTTATTACCTACAAGTGAGGCCCATTGCAAAGGAAGTCCAACAAACTTTCCCTCTCGTTTATCGAAGCCCGTATGTACTCTGTGTTCAAAATTACTTGGCGGCGAAATCAGAGGCTTTTTCTTTTTCTTAGAAAACATAGTGTGCTGTACACTGCAAACAAAACATGCATCACTAAGGCAATCCAATGTTTACCTGCTATTCTAATTGCTGAAATTAACACTGGTCTATCATTCTATGTAACGATACTAATGAAAAAGAAAGCTTACCGATTACCGATACTTTCTTTTATGATAACACCAATCGACGGCAATTCGTCACGGCTACTTTGCTACGCTTTTAAGTTCTACAACAAAAACAACTCACAGTTACTTTCGAGGTTCGTACTCCGAGCTTTAAGTAGTTAAGAACACACACTGAATACTAAATCAAGAGCGTATTCCGACATTCCTCAGCAGGCATCCATGCTCTACACAGGTACATATCACAACAAATTAAATTAACGTAATGTTATTATCACCCCACATTCTTGGCAAAGATTAAAGACTGTACCTTAACTAAGAATCACTTTATTATTAAGAAGAAATGTAATTTTGCACGGTAAGAATAAGAAATTCAACAGAATTGCTTTTTACAAACGATAAACGACAGCAACCAACAACGAACGAAAAACAACCAACCACAGCAACCATCAAGTCAAGCATAGTGATGCACCGAACTAAATATTTGATACACAAAAGCTATCGATAAAATTATAGTAAAACATTGTGTCTGGACTTGGCAGACTTTTTCCCAGAGACAATTTATTAGAAACACCCCTGAATTATTAGAAACACCGAAACACTCTATTGAAGTGGCAGATGGGTCTTGTGGTCGGAGAGTACCTGTTAGCGATAAAAAGTGATACACAATGGCGGCGATCGACGAATGATCTTACGTTATAGTTATACAACGTGTATGATCAAATGGCCAATTTACTTTGCCATAGCTTATTTCTGTATGACAGAGATTCTATTCGTCTCATAGAAGAAGCTTCTTAGCATGGTATAATAATATACTTCCATGCTTCTTAGTAGTTATTAGTTCCATGACAATTCTGGCACTGACTTGACAGATATACTGATTAATTTTCTACTATAGTTCAGAGCATTGTTTATTGTGTTTTTCCCTGAATAGTAATTATTATAAAACAGAACAGTATTAATTATAATTGATTTTGTACCGTTCATATCAAAAATATATCCTTACATCCACAATCATGAACAAACAGAAGAAAAGCAAGCATCATAAATCCAAAGATAATGAAAGAAAAAGCAAACGGCGTTCGCCAAGTGTATGTTCATTTATAAGTACTTGTACAGTACATTATATTATTATAAAATAGCTATAGATCTCATCAGAGTTTCAAATATTTACTATTTTGACAGAAATTTGATATTTACAATTAACTCACCACTGAACTTTAATTTACAGCCATCACGCTCAAGCAATTCAGAATCTGACGAATGGGTAGAACAAGAAACAAGAAAGACCAATGAAGCACAAAGAGAGGACTGGATGTCAATGACTGGCATGCTGAAGACATACACAAAAGAAGACATCAAGCCAAAGAGAGAAGAAAAAGAAAAAAAGAACATTGATTCATACAACCCAGGAACTAGTACTAGAGAACTAAATCCATACTGGAAAAATGGAGGGACAGGTATACCCCAAACTCCAGAAGACTATCGGAAATCAAGGCCATTTATTAAACCTTCCGATGATGATGATGATTACTACTCAAGGTCTAGAAGTTCCAGGTCAAGCAACTCTGACAGACACTCAAGCAGAAGCTCATATGAAAAGCCTAGAGAACATTATAGTGATAGAAGAGATACTGATAGAGATTCCTATAGAACATCAAGTAACTGGAAAAAACCAAGTGAAAGTAGAGAAAGAAGATATAATACAGAGAGAGAAGAACTTCCTGTCCCAGAAACAAAAGAGAAGCCCTCTGAAAAATTGCCTGCGCCCCAAGAAAAACCAAAAGATAGTAAATATTTGAGTGATGATAAAATGAACAAACTGGGTGCTAAGATTGTAAAAGCGGAAATACTTGGTGATAAAATTCTTGTTGCTGAACTTAAATCGAAGTTAGAAGCTGCAAGAGAATATAGGAAACAGAACCCAGATGCTGGCAAAGACGAAGAGGATGACAGAGTCATGTTGATATCTACAAGTTTGTCCGGAAACAGTAGGCCACTTGCAAGTAGTGAAAAGGGAGACCCAAGGAGCAAAAGCGGTAAGAGAAAAGCAGAAACTCATGTTTCTGGTGAAAGGACAAAGTACTTTGGTGATGATGACAAGTATGATTTGGCACAAATGGTAAGATAATTTCATTATGGTAAGCCTAAGCTTTAAGGATTAAAAACCCATAATTTTGATAAAATCTTTTTACTTGTCTTTTTCAGTTCCAACAAGAAAAATATGGAAATAGTTATAATGATGAGGCAGAGTTTGCTAAACTTGCAGCTAAACATAAAAATCCTAATGATGATATTGAAGATATATTCATGGATAAAATATCAAGAAACAAAGATCCTGCAAAGGAAAGCGAAAATGAGAAACAACAGGCAATTAGCCAGCATGTTAAAATGGAAAGGACTTTAGAAGGATGTGAATACTGTGTAGATTCTAAGAACATGTTGAAACATCTCATGGTTAGCTGCGGCAACAAAGTATATTTAGCAGTGCCTGCAAGAAAATCTATGGTTAAAGATCAATGTATAATAACTACCATTCAGCATGCTAGTTGTGTAACCTCCATAGATGAAGATGTTTGGGAAGAAATAATGGTAGGTGTTTGTAGACACAGGGAGTTTCAATTCTGATACATAGTTATGTCATCGGATATATTACAATGAAATGTTTTTCTATTTCAGAACTATAGAAAAGCTCTTACTCAGTTCTACAATTCTCAAGATATGGATGTAGTGTTTTACGAAACAGCAACAAAATTACATAAATACCCACATATGACAATAAATTGTGTGCCTCTGCCTAGAGATGTAGGTGACATGGCTGCAATATATTTCAAAAAATCCTTATTAGAATGTGAAGCTGAATGGTCCATGAATAAAAAAGTTGTGGATTTGAAAGGAAAAAATGTAAGAAGAGGAATACCAAAAGGATTACCATACTTCTGGGTAGATTTTGGTATGGATCCTGGCTACGCCCATGTTATTGAGGATCAACAACTGTTTCCATCAAACTTTGCCGAGGTAATTTTGCATCTAATAATAAAATCTATAGGACTGCATTTTGCTTACCAATTTAAAATGAGCCTTTCATATGTGATTTTAAATAAATTATTTATTGTATTTTTTTCAGGAAGTTATTGGTGGGATTTTGGATTTAGACCACTCTTTATGGAGAAAACCTCAGAAAGAGTATGGAGATCTACAGAGAAAGAAAGTGTTGGAGTTTCTTAAGGAATGGAGAACTTTTGATCCTGTTAAAAATAAGAACTAACTGCTGCATTCAGGGATGTCACTTAAAAATTGTAGTATGTCTTGCTTTTAAGACCACTTGAAATATTTTCAATCAGATTTTTTAATTGACTGCATACTTGACATTCACTGCTCAATGTACAACATTGCACCCAGGTGATAATGTCAAAATTGTGGTATCTTTTTCAGATTGATTAGTTTTAAGTTTTATTTTGTTTCAATTACTTTGAAATACATTTTGATACAAGAATTAGATTTTTCTTTTCATTCAATTGAAAGTGTCATTCTGCCGTCCCTACGAAAAGTGCAATAACTAGGTCAAACCTGATTTCGAGAAAAACGCGGGAAAAGATTTTATTTTAGTTTTGATTGTATCTCCATCACTATACATGGTATCGGATTGAAACGTTCACTACATGATATATAACAATGTAGAGAATATTATGTGGTACTTAATGTTTGTTCCCGCATGTATTCCCTATATAAAAACCAATAAATACAATAATGGTAAGTATTATTACTATGTAGAAATAATGTTTACTAGTCATAACCGCAACAAGTAACCTATTTATTGCACTAATGGTTAGGAAACCAACATGATGCATTTTTGACTAGCAATTCATTTTTTTTTTTAACTGCTTCTTAACCAAATGTGCATTAAGTTTCTTATTTATTGCGGTTTTCATTAGTAAGAGACAAGTTTAAAACGCCAAAGTCTTAACTTGTTACTATTACAAAAACAGAGATGTTACACTTTTATGTCAAATACCTATGAATAAACAGGGATATTTTACCTCTTACCGATTTAGCATGAAACTGTTTTCGGTAAAGTCAAGTCTACTCATAATATCTGCGTTCAGTTGTGTTTTTAAAATAATGTGAAATCGGTTATAATTTAATGAATAAAAAAATAATTTATCATATTAAATCTTTTTTATTTCTAACTAAAACAGTACAATCACAATGGGAATCACTTCGCTTTTTCGCTTCGTCTTTTCCTTGGCAAGCCCGCTTTAGTCAGTCCTTTCTCATTCTCAGGTATTACGCATTCTTCTACTTCACTATTTTCACGTTCAGCCTCCTCACGTTCAATCTCCTCACGTTCAATCTCCTCACGGTTAATCTCCTCACGTTCAATCTCCTCACGTTCAATCTCCTCACGTTCAATCTCCTCACGTTCAATCTCCTCACGTTCAATCTCCTCACGTTCAATCTCCTCACGTTCAGTATCTTCATGTTCAGTCTCTTCACGTTCAATCTCCTCATGTTCAGTCTCTTCATATCCAGTCTCCTCACGTTCAGCCTCCTTACGTTCAGTCTCTTCATGTTCAGTCTCCTTTCGTTCAGTCTCCTCACGTTCAGTCTCATCATATTCAGCCTCTTCACGTTCTGCTTTTTCACGTTCAGTCTCATTATGTTCAGTCTCATTATGTTCAGTCTCATCATGTTCAGTCTGTTCACGTTCTGTCTTTTTGCCTCTAGTTTCTTTATGTTCAAGTAAATTTCTTTTAATACAAATGGGTGAATCAGAATCAGAATCTGAAATTATAAAATCAGGGATAGAGTCTTTATCAATGACACTATCGTAAGAATCTTCAAAATAATTTACAGGTCTGTTCATGTTTTCACATTCTTCTTCGGAGTTTGGTAGGGTTTCATAGCACTTTAGAGAACGTCTGGTAACGGTTGTTTCAAAAGATTTGACTTTTTGAACAGTAGACGGTTTAATTATAGATGGCCTTGGAATCAACTGATGGCTGGTAGGTTAAGCTGAAGAAACATGTGGTTTTAAGTTTTGATTTCGCGAACTAGCCAAAGAAAGAATTTTGTCTCTTCTGGACATGGTGTTGCCTGAAAAAAAGAAATATTATGCTTAGGGACAAAAAATCAACAGGCGCAAAGAAAGCATAAAACACAAACATTGCCAACTACCTATTACAAATGGCTCTTAACCATCGTGATAATACATCCACTACGCTACCCTAGTGTGGAGTAGTAAACTATACTTATATTCAAGAACTTGCAGGCTTATTATAGGTTTTCTTACTTTTCCCTTCACGGTCAGAGATCGTGTCAATGAAAACAAAAATAAAACTTTGGAAAAGTTAGTGATGAGTACCTACCTGAGATTGAATCCGAGTGACTTGAAGTCTAAAGAGAGATGCCACACGAGTGTTGCTGGTGCGCTGTGACGCCTGAGCGGTGACGCTACGAAGTTCTACTATATATAAACGCTTACATATTAATCTTTTTAATCCGTTGGACCGGTGATTTATCTTACAAAATACTATTCATCAAAAGCTTGCACAGTATTGTATCTCTTAAAAAAAGAAAAGGAAGTGATAACGTAATAATCGCAAAATGCAATTAACCGGTAGAAGCGCCACGAGCTAGTTACCTACGCGAACGTCGTGTCGTCGTCGGTGCCGGCGTACCTAACTACCTACACTCAGCCGCGCCCGGCGCGCGGCGCCCTTTTTGCATTGCCAATCAAATGGTGTATAAAACGATTGAGCGTGGTCAACGGCCGTGTGGCATCTCTCTTCAAAGTTATATCAACATTTAAGTACATTACAGAGATTACTTCTAATAGCAAGTTTTTAGTTACCTATATGTGCCTATATTATTCTTTTTGAAGCAAAATAATATAATATATTTTGTTAGTCAGCGAATAATTAGGTAATTAAAACAATGTGTGTGTGTCTATTAATAACTAAATAAAGTAACACTGGCTAATAACATCATAGCGTATTAATATCCGTGATATGTAAACATAATATTATTGTAATATTAAATACGTTAGGTACTTACCGCCCAAACTGGTCGCACGTGCGTGTGTTCGTTCGACTCGATGTGAGCGACAAGGAACATATATACTCTAGGAGAAGAATGTCAACTACGTACAAATAAAATGGCACGGGTTTGGCGCCTCCTGGTGGGTGCCCCCGAAAACTTGCGAAAGCGGGAAATTCAAAATCGGATTTCTTTGAGATATTTATTTTAGTCCTGCCCACAAAAACAGAACTGGGAAACTGTGAAAATGTTAGTGTGCAATTTCACTGATCACAATTTTCCAGCTCCGCTTTGTGGTCAAGCAGCCTTATTGTTTAAATTAACTTATACGGTGAATAGGAAACAAATCTTGCCAGTAGAAAACTATGAATTTTGACAAAAATCACAAGTTTGTGGTTTATTTGTAAAAGTCAAAGCTTCTCACTAGTATTTTTATAATAAAACAGTAGTTTGTCTTATAAGTCAGTAAGTACTTTATTAACATTACACAATAGTTATTGCATTAATAATAACATCAACATGCACCCGTGCCGGTAGCCATTTTTCTTGTGAAGTGGTGTGGGGATGCCAGGTACAATTAACAAAAACTTACTAACCTAATTTTGTAAAATAAATAAATTTTGAAAATAAATAGCCTCTGGCCGATCCAATGCAGTAAATTAAATTAATTATTTATTTATTGGCTTGATTGGTAACCCTTTTGTTTTTTTATAGTTCCAACCTACGCTAAACCAGCGTATTTCTATTATATTCTGCATTAATTACATTTATATTTATTCAATTTTAATAATACTAACATTGAATAAATTATCCGAAATATTATATTGGGTAATTTGTTGATTAATAATTTAAACAAGAATTTCGCTAAAACTACCAAATGGTAGCTTTTTAATATTTTCCTTGAAAACGTCATTATTAGAGACCGAAGTTTTTAGGTCTCGCATAATAAAAGAGAACCTGGCAACACAGTTCTAGCCCCCGTAGGCATTCCAAGGTTTACCCAATGAGTCGACCCGGCCTGGTGAGCGAGCGCCGCGCGCGACTGACGTTTGCACGAAATATTTTACTCCCCTCGTACCCCCCTCACCTCCTGGTGCTAGTTATAAACGCAATAAATAGTGAATTTATTGCAATTTATTTCGCGTAGGTATACTGTATTCGTTTAATCTTCCTACAATTAAATGCAATATATCTACTTACTAAATCAATTTTAGTATTCATCCCATAATTATTAATAAGGTCCCTTAAGATAACTGCAATAACTCAAGCTTATTGTACTTATAACTAGTAAATGAGAATCACAAGAAACGAAATATGGTAGTTATAAATGCAATAACTGTACTTATTGCACTTATAACTAGTCAATGAATATTCCAAATGACGAACTATGCTAATTATAAATATAGTAACTATACTTATTGCAGATATAGTTAGTAAAATTACTAAATAGCGTAAGTAAGTTATTCCTATCTATAGTTATTTCGGTCTTGATATGTAAATCATAAAGCATCGACCTAGATATTGCAGTTAGACTTAGTATTAAAACCGGCTACGTCATAGATACGTAAAAAGTGTCTAAAAAGAATATAAAGATCTCGTTCTGCTAATTCCGAATATGTACTTATCTCAATTTGGTGCAAAACTTGAGTTATTGCACTTTTCGTAAGGACGGCAGTACTCTGCAGGTGATAATAGTCCAGTGAGTGGAACTCTTATTAATTGGGATGATATGAATGGTGCCAAACTCGTCACCATATTCTGGATGTACCAATTCAACTTAGATTGGCATCACAATGAAGTATGAGGAGAGGAAATATGAACATGAATCAATTTTAATTTGGATAAAGATTAAGAAGTAATTAAAACAAGCAAATTAAGATTGTAAAAGGGTATAATCATGATTTGTTCTCCTCCTTCATCATTTCTTCTATTAATTTTTGCCTTTCTGCTGCTTGCCTCATTTTTGTAAGAACTAGAGATTCATAATCTCTATCTGATATCACTGATGGACCGGTGACATCCTTCTTAGTTGTTAATACTGGCCTCTCATTTACCCATTTTAGTTCCAAAGGGTTATCTGGTAAACCTGGAAGTTAAAATAGAATAAAGTTATAATCAGAATAGACTTAAATTATGCATAGAAATTATTGTGCTATACTGATACATGATGCTTTTTTTGTTAACATTTTGACCACCACATCAATCTGTGTTCTCTATGCCAAGCGCTTTATAAAAGTGTTATTTTCTATGTGCCATGCCATCCCCTGGCATCGTGAGCACTTTTTGATTTGACGTCCGTGGTGGACAATGGGTTACTGATAAATATTTCTTAAATAGCCTTTCACATTAACATTTTGAATGCCAGAGCATAAACCTACACACATGCCCTAATTTCACCTACCGTCACATACTTGTCGTTTGGCATACAGGGCATGCGCTTGCTTGTCACACATATGTGACAATGGCGTTCAAAAGGTTAAGACTGCTTGGACATAGGTCTCCACTTTATGTGTGAAAATGATTATTTAAAATTTTAAAAATTGGGTAAGTACCTGCCCAGCGTGTCGTCGGCGTAATATGTTACGCCGACGACACGCTCGTCCTGGCGGAGGGAGAGTCGCACCAGGCAGCGGCTGACCTGGCGACGCAAGCGGTTGCGACAGTCGTTGGAAGGATCCGGCAGTTGGGACTCGAAGTGGCGCTGCACAAAACAGAGGCCATGTGTTTTCATGGCCGTCTGAACGCGCCACGGTCTGAGTCCCACATAACGGTGGGAGGGGTTCGCATCGGCGTCGGGAGAACGATGAAGTACCTGGGACTCGTCCTCGACAGCCGGTGGAACTTCAAGGAGCATTTCCTGCGTTTGGCCCCAAAGCTGAACCGGACAGCAGCCGCCCTCAGGCGACTCCTGCCCAATCTCAGCGGGCCAAACGCCTCCAGCCGGAGGCTGTACGCCGGTGTCGTGCGGTCCATGGCCCTCTACGGGGCCCCCGTGTGGGCCCTGAGCATTCGGACGCGACCACTGAAGCTGGTCGCATGCCAGAGGGTCATGGCTATCCGGATGATCCGAGGATACCGTACGATCGCCGGCGAATCGGCCAACCTCCTTGCCGGATTGCTGCCCTGGGATCTGGAGGCGACTGCCCTCCAGCGCCTCTATGAGTGGCGCGTGGAGGCGCAGCGCCGGGGCGAATCCCTGCTACCTCGACAAGTCGAGGCGCGGCGGGAAGAGCTCCGGCGCGATCTCAGGGCAGTATGGAGGGAACGACTGTCGCAACCGAGGTCCGGGCACGCCGCAATCGCGGCGGTAAGACCCCTCTTTGAGGAGTGGCTGGATAGGCGTCACGGCGTCTTGACCTACCGCGTGACGCAGGTCGCGTGCGGCGGCGATAGGCGGAGCCCTCTCGCGCCCGGCATTGGTCGAGGCCATGCTGCGGGGCGAGACGGAGTGGGAAGCGGTCGCCTCCTTCTGCGAAGCAGTCATGCTCGCGAAGGAGGAGGCGGGCCGCGTGAGGGAGAGGACAGCGTCCTCCCTCCACACCAGCCGCAGTGGTAGACGCCCACGGCGCCGGACGTCGGCAGACGATCTCCGGCCACCGTAGGCGCGGGCATGCGGGCGGCGAGTAATGGGCGACTCGCTGTCCGACCATGGACCATGCCCGGGTCGACGGCGCGTTGTGTTCCACGCGCGCCTCAAAGAGTGTCAGCATAATGACGGGGCCCCCCTCTAGAGGGCCAAAGCCTGCCGGGGTCGCGGGACTCATAGAATTACCGTGACCCTGGAACATAAAGGGCTACTGAAGGACACCGTGGATTTTAGTCAGTACAAGTCTGACAGTCCCTCCCGCTCTGCCCTGGGTGGGAGGACTCATTTGATGATTTTACCACGTTAAAAAAAAAAAAAAAAAAAAAAAAAAAAAAAAAAGTACCTCAAGCGATAATAGAGAAAACTATTTACCTTTCTCAAGTTCTAGAGCCAGTTCTGATGCTTCTTTACTAGCAAATTCCACCATTGCAGTCCCCTTTTTCTTTAGAGATACAATTAATGCTACAATTTCACCATACTTCTTCAAGAATCTTTTAAGAGTAGCTTCATCATACCCACCATTGCTTGCATCACTCTTGTCTGCTTTCCACTTTATTTTAATTCTATTGAGACTGGAATCCCACACAGGCTGAGTCATGAGGCCCATGGTTTTCTTTAATTCCTCTTTCATTCTTTGTTGTTCTTCTATTAATAGTCTGTTGCCTTCTCTCTGTAATCTCTCAATTTCTCTTGCTAGTTTCTGTTCATCTGTGAGGTTACTGCCCAACCCGGCCTCCCTTTCCCGCCTTTCCAAATCCTCTTTTAGTTTTTGCCGCTTACTGTCTAATTCTTGATGCCGAAGTTTCGCTGCGGCGTTAGCTCTAAGTACTTTGTCATATGCGGCCCTAGCAGACACATCTGTCAATATTTCTAATGCTTGTGATAAAGCGTGGAAAGTCTCAGCAGCTTTAGGATCGTCAGGGTTTTTATCTGGATGGCATTTCAACGCCTTCTTTCGGTAAGCTTTTTTGATCTGAAAACACACAAGCAGTGTTAAAAGGAAAGAAAGAAGCTATGGACAAGATTATATTATAATAAGGACATAAGCAGAATGCATTTAAGAGAAAAAGACATCAGTTAATTCGGGCCATACATACGTCTGATTCTGTAGCTGTTATTGGAATGTCGAGCACGGCGTATAAGTCAACATCTTCGATATTTTTGGGTGCCATGTCGGAAAAAGAGTTTCTTTATTCCAATATAGTATACAAGAATCAAGTTAAATTTCTAAGAACAATTAGATCATCAGATTTTACATTTCACAACAAAACAAAATCTACGTTTTGTAGATTTGTAGTCACAGACTGTCATCTGTCAGGTCATTCCGTCATTGACAGTTTTCGAAATTCCTTAGACAATTCCTCAGAGTTTTTAACATCTGAGTACTAGTCTCTTATGGCTTTATTTCTTATAACATAGTGATGTCCCTTCACCACGCTCGAGAGTTAGTCGATTTTTAATTTGAAAACCAAGCATTGATTTACAGTTTTCTTTTTTTACAAAATTTTTCATAATCTGTTTCATAACCTCTTTTGGTATATTTCAGCTGTCAGTTGTTATTTTGTTATTAATTTCAAAACGTTTTAATTTATGAGAATTCTAACAAAATTGTTGCACTAAAGTAGCTAAGCGATAACTATTTAATATGTTTTCAAATTGCTTAAGTAAGTGTTCGTTTGAAACCTATACACATTCGTTTTCTAAAGACGTCTATTCCTCCTCTTGTATCACATACTTTTCTGTTTAAACTTTAATCATTATCTCTGTTTTTCAGAACACCGTGCGCTTATTCGTACTCTGCCTTTCGCACGATATAATTCAACTGCTACAGAACCGGTTGCATCGCCTGTATCGGAAGGTACGTAAAAGATTATTTTTTGGGTCTCATACTAAGTTCCTTTAAATTAATAAGCTACAGCCAGCTGTATCATAAATAATATGTAGATCTAGAATAGTTAGTATATAATCTTTATACTTAGATAGTTGATCTATACCTGTATAGTTAAGATCCAGCTATCCCCTGGATTAGTTGGCAACCCAATTTGCCAATGTTTTCGTAGCATTCATTGTGTAAAAAATTGCAGAACTCTTGGAATAATTCAGGCGCAGACTACCCAACTATTTAATCTCATAAAACCCTATTTAAATTTTAAGAACTCGCATTTTTGCACATTACCTACATAGTATACGAGTTTAAGTAACTTATGCTGGATTACATTTTATTTTCAGATCAAGCAGCAAAGAAACAGATTTTGGAGAATCCAGATTATTTTAGGGTCCATAACTTATTTACGGTCAAAGATTTATTTGATGCAAGAGTTCATTATGGACACAAGGAGGGATCACTCAATGATTACATGAGACCGTACATTTATGGATCCAGACTTGGTCACTTAATATTTGACTTAGATATCACTGCAGAACACTTACGGCAAGCACTCAACTTTACAGCTCATATTGCTTACAGAGGAGGCATTATTTGTTTCTTCAACAGAAATTCTTTGAACTCCCACTTAGTTGAAAGGACTGCACGAGAGTGTGGAGAATATGCACACACAAGATTCTGGAGAGGAGGTATCTTCACAAATGCAAACCACCAGTTTGGTGCAGTCACAAGGTTGCCTGATTTATGTATATTTTTAAACACACAGAATAATATTCTGAACCAACATACAGCTGTTAGAGACAGTGCTAAAATGTTGATCCCTACTATTGGTGTGGTTGACACAAACTGTAACCCCAACCTGATCACCTACCCAGTCCCTGGCAATGATGACACTCCAGCCGCCATAGAACTGTACTGCAAATTATTTAAAGCTGCCATACTTAGAGGCAAAGAAGAGAGAATGAAATTTCTGCAAGAGAACAATGAATGATTTCTTTTTTAGGAGAAAGTGTAATTAAAATAGTTATTTAAAATATAATATTTTATTTCAATAAAACTGGTTACTTAAATATGTATCACATATTGGCATACAAGTGCCTAAGGATAAAAAATAATCTTATGATAATGGTCCCAATATTTTATTCACCAATACATTTCTAAAACGAAGTGAACGCCATTGTTGTTAAAGAAGTTAACTCGAAGTATTATTTTAATATTGATTTCTCAAAATTATGAGTCTGGGCATTAAGTTTTTGGAAATTTAAAACAACAGTATATAATTATCATCAATAGCAGAGTAAACAATAACAATCAAATAACAAAACATTTTCTTAGGTATTATTACTGAAAGATACAAAAATAATAAAAATATATTTTCAGCATGCCATAATTCGTTAATATTACATGTCTAATTTGTTCAGCTTTTATTCTTGTGGAATGTTTTACTACTATGTAAAAAATGTAAGTCTGCCATACATGATCAGATCTGCCTGATCTGAGCAAAGTTCTTACAGTGTTAGTACAGAAAACAGTCTTGACTGTTTCTAGCATTGTATCGTTTCAAGCATGTTCACGGATCCGATCAGATCGTCCAAATGCAGATTCGTCTCTTCAGGTTGATCTCCCCATGTATAGCAGTCTTTAGGTTGCTTACGTCAGAGACAAAATAGACAAAGGTCAGTTCATTGTTAACCCAGAAGAACTTTCCTCATCATGTGAGGATGAGGATTGTTGTCCACCTCCCGGCTCTCCCAGCTTCCAGTGATACACTTAGAGCTGCATAGGTACTGCAGCAGCGGAATGCGGTATTTGCCACAGAAATCAACGAACTTTATATGCTCTACGCGGTTGTCGAAGAAAACACCTGCAATTAGAATTTATTTTATCAAACCATCAAACAATAGATAGAATTCTAATAAAAAACTTTCTGCGAAAAAAACCGACTTCCAAAAAAAGTCTAAAATAACTTTACTTTCGGAAGTCGGTGAATTCGTTTGTTTCATTGTCTTTTTTGTCACCGACTTCCGAAAGTAAAGTTATTTGATATTTTATTTTTTTTAGACTTTTTTAGTGTTTTTTTTCTTCCTAACCCATCGAGTGGGGTATAAAAATGAAGGGCTTTAGGAGCGCTTGTACAGAAAGTGGGCAACGTCAGTGAACTAGAATAGTAATAATGAATTGCAATTAAAATACTGAATTTAATGTTGTAACCGTTTCAGGTGTAAAAAAGGCATTTGGAAAGTTTCCAAATAGTATTTTTACATCTGAAACTAAATATTCGGTGTTACGATATTAGTTATTGCATTTCATAACAATACTTTAATTCACTAATTAGCCATATTTCTTATTTCCATACAGTAATATTCAAAAATTAATCAATACAGCGAAATATTTGACAGCTTTTTTCGGTACAAGCGCTCTAAGGCGATTACACAAATATACAAGGTGTAAACGGACCCTTCACGAAGCCGTCAACCAAGCATTCTGTACAACAAAGTAAAATAATTACGCAAACATTTTTTTTTTTTTGGCGTAATTGTCACGTTTTACGGTAGAACTCAATGTATCGCAATCAAAACATTGTGCTGGTGGATGCATTGAATAGTGTACAGGGGTCATGGAGGTATTTAAAGTAAAATAACATTAAAAACTTGTTAAATTTGACGTCCAATATCTCGTTAACTAGAAGGTTCCCAAGTAGGTATGGTCCAGAACAAAAAAAAATATCGCAATGATGGGGACACCAAGTACCTTTCGGCTTCGTTAAGGGTATCTTACGCCCATCATTTAACTCATAATGTTTAAAAGTAATTCGAAATGACAAATTCAAAACGAAGCAAACCCATTTGAATATGAAATTACCTATCAAAATGGAATGGGGAACCCATTCCAATTTATAATTTCATAAAAATAATTAAATATGTTTTTTCTATAGGACTGCTTCCAACTTTTACCTAATTTCAAATGTGCTTGTTTTCAGTGTTGTTCCGCAGTCGGGTTTTTAGTTTTTTTAATAACTTTTTTTGACAGAGTACTAAAACTGCGGGCTTCAGTTCCTTATTGCATTTAGCTAGACAGTTGATTGTTTGATTGTGAGCCGAGCCACATCAAGGTCAATTTGGTCTCGATGCAATGCAATGATGCTTGAGAGCTGACATCCTCACTACCAAATACATTATTTGTTTTTATTTGAGTTTAAGAAACACGATTTTTTTTAACTACGATCCTCAATTAGGTAGGTAACATCTTATTGACCATTAATACGATACGACCACCTTTCAAATTGAGCCTTTTAAGGTGTATTTTTACACCACTTCTGTAGTAAGATGTAGTAGCGTCTTGTCAGTCGCGATAATATACTGCAAGATGCCTCTTTCATTCCCGACCGGTAATGGGAGCGCGAAGATACGAGACATGTGCTTTCTCCACGAGCCTATTCTACCGAACACATCCACCTACTTCAAATAATATCGGAATGTGTGCAATAACAATAAAAGCATCGCCTGGCCTTGTGTCCGACTCGCATTAATTGGCTTCAGTGGCTGTTACGGAACACATAAACCCAGCCCCATTGATTAGCTAGATACCTACATAGGTTAGTCTATCACGTAATGTTAAACATTTTATTGGAAATTAGAGAGCTAATTTGTTGATTTGCAATCTTCTAAGTAGGTACCTACCTAGATATAATACAGATAAGACTAATGGAAATAATGTATTGCAATTCGCCCTCAACAACCTCCAGACCAAGGCCCTCAATTTTTACCAACCCTGTTTGCGGACTGATACAAGGTTGAGTTCGTAGAATTAAAAGGTTTCGCAGAATTAGCTGCACTGGTGTGTGATGTCAGTGGAAAGATAATAAAATAAATAGGTACTACTTATAGCTTCACGACTTGGTTTCTTAATTGAAGCTGGAGAGAGAGCATTGCAGAACACTAATTGCAATTTGCACTTGGATAGTTTTAAAGATTCATTTCTATCTACCTACTACCGACATTTCGCAAGCTGCCTCTAAATGTTTCCTTAAAACGTGTTAAAACATCTTAGATCTAGATGTGACTGATACCTTTGCATTTGGGATTAACACAGCATTGAGCAGCTCCGAGGTATCTCATCAAGGTGAAAGGCACTTCGCCAGCTCGGATCGGGATCTCATGGAGCTTGATAGTGCGGCCAGCTAGTTCCAATAAAGATGGCGGCTGCAAAGTCATGTCTCTGACAAATCTCACTACGAGGGGGTTCTCGCGAAGACTCAACTGTAAATAAATAATAGTTAATATATTGTAATGTTAAGGTACCATGCATTTGCATTTATATTCATGTTTTCCTTTAGCGAAGTCCGAGTAATAATAACAGTAGCAATAGAAACTAGGATTTTTGGGTAGGTGAATATATCCTTCCGACTGAATTGGGTTGTAGATAGAATACACTGGTGGACTAGTAAGATGTTCATCCATAAGCTGTTCGTCATTTATAAGCTGGTAGGATGCTAGTCCCATCGGTATAGTAGTACCTATTTGTCTAATCGTCATCAGTTTTAATTTAAGTGATTGGCGGGTAACTACCTAGAGGTATAATTAACGAACTATGCTAATCCTAATTAATATTAAAAATGCGAAAGTAATTAATTTAAAAACAGTAAGTTTGTTTGTTAACTTTTCACGCCTAAACCACTGAACCGATCATCCTTAAATTTTGCATGTACGTTGTCAGGTGTACAGAAACGGACATTATTATGGTACCTTTAATTCCGAAAAAAGTACTGTTCCCGAGGAAAACAACAATAACGTTATTATGATAATAGATGGCGCCACGTGCCTTTCGAATCATGATTGAATTATATTACTACAAACAGTACCTACAACCCGAATTGATTGCAAATTCTAAATTATCGCGAGCGAAGCCGCGGGTAAAAGCTAGTTTTTTAAATACATACAAGATTCAACAGCTCTATTGTACTGTACTGTTATTTTTAGTATCGTATGTATGTATGTAAATAACTAGTGAGTCACCTGTTGTGTAAAATAACAAGATTAAAGATTGTCATTCAAGCGACGGATCGATCGGTGACTACACGGTTAAGCTGCGTATAAATAGAGAATACCTTATAGATTTATCACATATATTCTGCAATCCTTCAATCAAAACATAGGTGTATTCTATCACCCTACCTACCCCCCCTTACCTTATGAGTTATTTAAACAATAGTTGGCAGGTAATTGTACTTAATTAACAATAGAGGATATCATTATATACGGATATCACAAAGGGCTCCAGAGAGAGATCCGCCTTGTACGAGTATATACCTATTATTAAAACAATTTGAATAAAGTTGTCTTATAAGTAAGTGTAATATCTCACCTCCGTCAAACATTTTAGTTTGATTATTTGCGTGGGCAAAGTCTTCAATCTATTCTTGTGGATCAACAACGAGCGTAGTTGATTCAATCTGGCGATGCTCGCCGGTAGTTGTTCTATTAGATTGTCGCTCAAAACTAACGCTTGGAGCCCCGTCAAGTGCCCAACGGACTCTGGTACTTCGATAATTTGGTTACCTCCTAATGATAGAATTTGCAAACTGTTGAAGAAGATACAGAAATTAGGATTAGGAAGGACATGTCTTGTAATCCCCGTATCGCTTGCAAGATTCGGAAACGTGGAATCTACGGAATGAGAAAAAGTACGCAATTACCTTAACATTTAACTATTGGACTACATTCTAAAAATTAAATTAAACAATATCTAATTATGCTAATATAGCAATGTTTACAAAGAACCAAACATATTGGGAAGAATCCACAGACGCGGGTTCGATGCGAAATACTACTAATAAAATCGGAAATGTTTTGGATACACATGGCTTCAAGGCTAGGACCTTGTGGACGGGGCAGGCGCTGACACATGTGAGCAAACGCTCATCAAATCAGGGACTATTTCCTTTCCAACCTCTATTCCGTGAAGGCTACAATAGAGGAACGGTACTGCACTTAATTTTAGTCATTGCGCTGTAGTTTAGCAATCGAACCGGCGACGAATCTGCTCTATTTCACGGGTTCGATTCTCGCGCGGGACAAAGAGTTTGTAGGTATACCTACAAAGCAAACTCGGTTCCGTGCGAGATCAACCCGTCAACGATGCGTGAAATCTACCTATTTGCAGTACATGAGGTAGATATGTATCTAGCACTGGGACACTGGTACATTAATAGTTCTTTCCGGGTTGGGTGACTTGGGTTTTTGTGCATCTGATATTTGACTGGGGAAACTCATCCAGGAGCAATATTCCTGAATGAAATAATAGAAAACGGTTGTTGAGATTTTACATTAATGAAATCGACTATTCTCCATTTTTTTCTCAGATCCCAAAAATCAAATAAAAAAAAAATCTTTTGGTTTTTGGTTTCTTGCCTCCTCTCATTTACTAACAAATATGTACATGGAGACATGGAGTAGGTACATACCTACTCCATAATATAGTATGAGCATAATACATACATACTAACTTTTAGCCATTTTGCGACGTCTAGCCACGGAATAAACGATAACATACTTAGTATATTTATATTTTTATCTATATGTCGTCAGTCGGCAGAGATGTAGCGCTATCATTTTGCACATAATGGCATGATACAGCATTTTGATACCCAGAGAAACTGTAGTGTTTGTCTGTTTGAACCGACTGATAACAAAAATTATATCAGTTTCGACATGATATGCGAAAATTGCTGGCAACGACGCAGACCGAATAATGAAGACATTATTTTATACATGAACATAGATAAGTACCTACCTACTTATTGACTTGTTTAAAAAAACATAAACTGTACAAACAATTTAAAGATTTGAAAGATGCATTGATTGAATAGTTTTATTACCTACCTGTAATAAATTAAAAGTATTAATTTTGAATGGTAATTTTGAGGGAGTTAATAGTTATTTTGTTTAATTAGGTACTGACGTTGATTGTAAAATATGTAGGTATGTCCACAATGACCCGTAGGCAAGCGATTAGACAAAGAGCTTCGATGTTTAATGTTTATAAATTCGCGATTGTTATTATGAGAAGATAGTGCGAAGCGTAGAGATACAAGTAATCCTATAGGTACAGGTACGCAAATGGTAGCGGGTGCAACAACCAACAAGTAACAGGTAGTTTCATCGAAAAAATACCTGCAAACACCAGAGTTAAGCTAATAAACAAATTAGTAAATATTCACCTGTTAAGTTTCCATACGTCCTTTGGTATGTTGACTATGTTGTTACCACCTAAGTAAAGATACCTAAGAGATATTATATCTAAAACTTGCTCTGGAAAGAAGTTCAGCTGATTTCCGCTCAAATTCAGCTCTCGCAGCGTGCACTTATTACTAAAAAACGATTTGGGAAGCGATTCATTTGTGAGTTGATTGTGTTTTGCTATCAGCGACGTTAGCTGACAATGTTTGAAGATATCAGGGAGTACCGTCAGCCTGTTGTTGCTCACATCCAATATCTTCAAGTTGCTAAACCTGTTTATCGTCTCAGGCAGTGCCTTTATCCTGTTGTTGTAGAGGAGTATTATCTCGTAATTTTGTGCGCAATCCTTCTCGTCAACAATGCCTTTTAGTTCCGATGTTAGGCTGAGTGTTTCCAACATTTGACTCGATAGATCGAGGGTTTTCTGCTCCCTGGCGTCACTGTCACAGCTATCCGATGTGTAACACTCCATGTTTTCTAACTTTGTTACGATACGTCGGTCTTGGTATCATTTGATGTAGTGCAGCGGATTGAAATCACATCGTACTGAAGTGTGACAGCCGCTAGCGGACCGCTCGCCTCCTACGCGGCGCACGCGCAACTATTCTTGCTTGAGAACGATAGCGTCTGCGTACATAAGTATTCAACTTGATAAAATTTTCCCACTATCGCACCTAAGGTAATTGTACGCTTGATATACATTGCGTGGCCTTCAAAGAAACGAGTTTTCATACAACATCAAAATCGCATATACGCGCGCAATGTACTAATCCATATAATAAGAATCGTATTTGAATAGACCCAATGTTTTAAATATATGGGGGCCTGCTGCGTTACATAATGTAACGCAATAGCTTGTTATTGAAGGACCTGACCCAAAAATCAAGTCCTACTACCTAAAACAAAGGTCACAGTGACACTTGTTGGAAGGTAGTCTTAAAAAGAAAAATGTTGGAAAGAAACTGGCTGCTTAAAATAATTTGAATGGAGCTAGTTGTATTAATTAAATCAAGTTTAATTTTAGATTACTAAAAAAATGAGAACTCGGTCTTAAATTACAAACGTGTAGTGCCATAATGTAAACTAGGCTTTAGGTAAATTTACCTACTTGCTTCTTTGCACCGCATTGTTCAAGCAAGACAGGACTGCATGGCTGATTTGAGGTTCTCTTTTAATATCAAATCAACCTTTAGTACTTTGTGAATCACTCGTCCTTGGTGCCATGGAACTTCCTGAGAATAAAACAGTTTACTTCATCACAAACTGCAACCGTGAACGTAAGTGTGAAAGCGTGGTGTGATTATTTTAGCGAACTTACAAAACATATTTTTTTCGTAATACTGTCGAGAATATCATTATTTACATATGTTTATCACATATGGTATCTGTGGGTGAACTGTTTTACTGAATGAGCTCGTGTCCAAAATCTGTAGTACCAAGAGATGGCGCTGTAAAGCGTTTACGTGACGTCACCTTCGTACGTTCAGTAATCGAAGGTCCGAATGAGTGCCGAAACTAGCCGAACGAGCGAGTACAAGTCTGAAGAAACTAAAATCTCTCGTACACTTTAGTGATGTAAATTTTGAAAAATTAACAAAATGATATTGTAAAACCGTATTAAGACAGTCTTATTTTGATTTCCAACTGTATCTTAGTGATATTGTTTTGACTATACCATCCTTAACTTGTATTTCGTCGGCAAAGTGAGTTCAGTGCGAGTGCAAGGGTGGTAACGAGAAATGTGAAGCATCTATGAAGTTCAGGATTCTAAGGCCGTTTATTTTATACCTATAATAATGAGCGGACGCCCTAGGACCACGTCATTCGCCGAGGGCAGCAAATCCGTTCGAAAGACTTTCGATAACCAGCCACCGAAACCAGCTCTTGGAGGCGTAAAAATCAGTAGTAAGTACCTACCACCTAACCATTCTTTTGTCGGCCATCGTGATTTCTTACGCCTGTGACGTATTTCGATACTGACAATTTTAAAAATGGCTGCAAACTGCCACAAACTCAACTTATAAGCACGTAATTTACCAAAATTTTGTAAGTTAATCAATATCGACAGCATTTTATGTCCGCAGTATTTCAAAAATGGCCACAGGCGGAGCTTAGCCTCTGCCACATAAGCCTGGCGTGTGACGGATAAATCGTGTCAAAATATCTATTGGAAGAGAAATGCGTCGTATTCTAGATTATCTCTTGGATATTTCGTGAAATTGTTAGTTCTGCATTTTTGTTTTCATCATCTCGAACTCATTTCATATATTTCGCCTAGTTACGGGAAATCATGTTCTATAGAAATTACTAATGAGTCTTTGAGGTTACTTGCTATCTATCATGACGTAATAAATGATGGTTTTTTTGTATTAAACCAGTAGCCATTAATTACTTAGTGGAATTTTGAACGTAATTGTTCCCCTCCTGTACAAGGAGAAGGCCATAATTTCCTTGAGAGCTGTCATGAGTGGAGGCTCCTATATCATGCTGTTGTTCCACTTCAGTTCCTCAGTCCTTGCTGTCTCAGTATCTAGAACTTATTCAGTTAATCCAATTCATTTGCATGGCCTCATAGATTTGATTGTACCTTTGTTGAAAAGATGGGCCAAAATCTTCTGATTGTTTAGCTCTAGGTTATTGATTGACTTGACTTTAATTTTAAAAAAGTAATAACTAAAAAAAGGATCAGTTTAGAATACACTAAAATAAAAATTATCATTAACATTATAAACTTCCTATTCTTTAAAATGAAACATTACCAAGCTATATTAAGTATATTTATAACTTCAAAAACAAGTAACACTTTTGTTCAGTTGTAGAAATATTATAAGCCAGTACCTTAATTATAAATATAAGCCTAAATTATTAAAGAAGTGGAGAGGCTAGAATATGGAAGGAATTTTAATTAGACATAAAGGCATGGTTGATACATAAAAATATAATTTGATCATAATTTTTTTATGACATACATTTTGATAAGCAGTAATTGGGAATAAGTATGCTTATTGAAATGTCTGACAAGTGACACAGAAATTAAGTACGTAATAGTATTGTTACAGCCTCACTACACATTGAATGCTAATGTAGTGAGAAGGTTCCTTAATAATTAATTAATAAGCTGAAAGTGTGTGCTCTGTCATGATCACAATAGTACTGAGGTATCACTTAGCAATAAGCATATTTTATTTTATCCTTGTACAATAATAGGTATATTTGAATTGCTAGTGTATGTATGGGATATCCAATATTCTTTACAATGTATAAAAGGTCTCATATAATTTACTGTTCTTATAAATAATTATACAGTGAACACATATTTTTAATCTGTAGTCTGGCAATACAAATCCAAAAAAAAGCATAATTAATAAACATTATTCTTCTTTAGTTGTGCATTTGATTTATGTTGGTTTAGGACAAAATCAATGGCATGCAATCATTGCAATAGTAGTCAATTATTATTAATAATATTGTGGGTATTTATGTATTACGGTACCAATTAATAATGTTTCTAAAAGAAATCAACCAAATTTCACACAAAGTGGTAATGTTGTCATGATAATAGTAATTTAATTTAATTTTTGTTATGTGTTAAACAATTCAAACAATTGTTTCATGATAGCTTTGTGAAGTAGACAAAAAAATGTCTTAAATCTAGTTCTACATGCTGCATTCCATGAAAGAAACTGAACAACATCTAAACCATGTTCAAGAACAGTATCATAATTCATCATTAGCCTAATCTTTCTCAACTGTATTGGATACTCTAGCCGATTCCAGTCTAACTGGATGTAGCTGCACACCAGTGGCGAAGATTCCATACAACTCGATTCCTACCGGATTCCCTTTGAAAAATGGTACAGTCAGTATTCTATAGACAAATAATATAATCACATTAAAGATAATATGTACTCCGGTTTACCTCTTATAAAATTTGACCCTTCTCTACTGCTGCACACCAGTATTTTACTTAGAGAGACTGCCTATCTAACCTCCACAACCCAGTTGCAGTATGATTGCTATGGAATATTGATACTGCCAGCTCTTGAATACTTTTTAGATGTACTGATTGCATTCAGTTTCATAATTGAAATCCACTCTCCGCATTGAACGATCAGTCAGTTAGACTGAGATTTATATTGTAAGTTACCAATTCGTGGCTCTCATTTACCTGTCTTTAACTGTACGTAATAACAAATCATTGTATTTTTTGGTCATATTAATTAATCTGCATAATGTAATAACATTATCTCAAAATTATGTACACTTGAATTAAATTAAAGAAACAGAGTTTTTAATTATGAGCTAAATAAAATGTTTATGAAAATGTAATGTTTTTAAACCTATAGTGTTTCCGCTTTATGAACTGCTTGGTAGCTACAAGGTGCCTTTGGTATATTATTGCATCTGACCATGCTGCTGGTGCCACTACATAAACACTTATACTTTGAACAACTTCATTCACTACCCCACTCAACACTAATTTTAGTATGACGACATAATTTTGCTGCATACCATCAGGTTACTGAATACAACTAAAACACCAGGTATAGTAGCTATATCAACTAACCAAGATTATTTTATTAAATCCAGCGCCAATATTGTCATAATGATAACAACTAAAGATTAAGATTAGAGACATAATTTGTTTTAAAACATTGTAAATATCCCCATGACACCTGAAATCATGTTTTTAATAATAATAAAAAAATGATTAATTAATCTTGCAGCCAATGAAAGTTAGCACGCCATTACTATCATGTAGGCATTATGATTAAATACCAAACAATTATAAGACCGACAACGCGTAGTGTGAAAGCTGCGCCTTTGGTGATTAAAAAAATCACTAAGTGGTTAACACTCAACACTCCCTCCAATGGTTAACACAGATTAGACGACCGCAACTTGTGCATAGTAACGTGGCGAGCAACCTTGACTACGCGATTCGTGGCCACTAAATACTAACGAGATCGTTGTTTTGTTATATTTTTGCGTGAATAACATTCGATAGCCTTTATGTTTTGGTTACAAGGTACAAGCAATATCAAAAGAATCGTATGTTTGAGCAGGAAACCTAGTAAGTTATCATTATCAAAAAATAGTGCATTAATAAATGCTGATGTAGCAGGTAGTGATTCGTACTTTATGTTACCAGCAATGAATAGGGTGTCGATAAGTTTTATTTGCATCTGTGCATCACGTTTAGTTTATTAGGTATTAGTCAATTGTTCACGGTTATCGGGTGCGTTATCAGCGACTGTCGTCGATCTTGCTATCTCGCGGTCGGCATGACCGCACCATCCTGTCATTCGCGGAAGAACCGTGCCAACGCACTCTCGGTTTTCGAGTTGCCTTTCGCTCGACGGCCGGTCACAGTCGACCGACGTGGTCGCCAGAGCCGGTGCATGTTGCAAAATTACCAATTGGTTCGTTAACCCACTTCCTCAGTGGTGCGCCGTTGCGGCAGCTATCCGGCACGCGAGTAATTTGAAAACAATCTGTCGTTTTGTTCGATACGTACGCGTGTCAAATATTATACAGTGAGTAACAGTGCAACTTCTACAGTTATATCATTTACACTCTGTTGCGATTTGTGAAACGTGTTGTGATACAGTATTTATGTTGATCAAGATTATTTAGTGAAAAGGCCAATGAGAATGATAGTAATCTGTGCTGTGCCTCTTGTGAAAGACCTTTTGTTGTGTAGAAAACTCTATAAAAATAATGTTACGACGCCGAGGGACTTATACTGTCAATGCTGTTCCTGATAATCGGCATAGTAGAGTAAAACCAGCTGAACCCTCGTTGGTTACCAAAAAAATTGGTAGGTAACAATTTATCACCAAAACTTTTACATAACATAATCGTAAAAAAACATGGATATTTGACGTAGAACTTTACAACTGCCAAAATATTATCATGAGTAGAAACTACATAAATTATGTGACGTTAGGTGAGAAATCTTATTGATATCTTGATAAACAGTTCAGATATATAACTATTTATCTTCAAGTACCATTTTCTGCTGTGTATTACTAAAGCTATGTTTTTCATGTCAAGTTCTGTAAATCCTTCTGTTTTATTATAATAGAACAATACAAATTGTTTTGTGTGCGATCCGAGATCGGCATGTTAAAGTACGTTGGAACGCAGTTTTATTTTAAAATTGAAACGACAACTCGTAACTAGTTACTAGTTATAATAACCGCTAACCTCTGAGCCGAGATATCAAATATCT
Source organism: Noctua comes (assembly GCA_963082995.1). Lineage (NCBI taxonomy): Eukaryota > Metazoa > Arthropoda > Insecta > Lepidoptera > Noctuidae > Noctua > Noctua comes. The sequence continues at coordinate 9,336,932 of OY720279.1, read as the reverse complement.
AATCATTCAGTAGGTAGTTAACTTACGTCGTAGTGGGATAAAGGTCATTTCCCAAGTTAAACTACTTAAGATGAGATGATGTGCTACACTTGCTGTGACACAACTTCTTACGTTTTGGTGACACCAGTTATACCATAGTACCTACCTCCGTACTTAGCTTAGTATTCATAATGTAGATTACAATGATTACATACCTAAAACCAATAACTTTTAGGTGGTATCGATAACCATGACGTTATGACGATCAAAATGATTAATAAAATAAATTGTATAGGTATTATACTATAAAACAATAAAATATGTCAACACAAATATTTCACATAATATTCTGATAAGATATAATATTATTATGTTCTAGATCGAATTCAGCAAAGTGGAATAAACAATCATAATATTGTATTATTTAGTCAGTCAAAACCAGGGTTGGAAAAAAAAAACTGTTTTTTTGTTCTTTTTAGTTTAGGGTATTATTTCAAATTAATTCGACCTATAATGCTTCATTTCTAGACTAGGTCTTTCATATCAATTAAAAATAAAATTTACATAACATCACGCCTGTAATCCTCGAAGGGTTAGACAAAGGTATACCTAATAGTGCACACACATTTACCCAGTTCTGTTTAAGTCCCATATAATAGGGGGCAAGCCTATTGATTAAAAAAAATAAATTGAAATTGAAATTTTGAATATTCTAATGCATATTTCAAAAATAGGTGTTATCTTGTCTCATATAAATCCTGGTACTTAGATCTTTGTTTGATTGAATAAATTACTTATCACAAAAATAATGTTATATTTAATTACAATGCCAATAAAATATAACATAGCAACAGCATAGACTCAACTGGTTTTTATGTCAAGCTGTTTAGACTCCTAAATATTAATTTATTTTCATTTTATATCCATTCATTCGCCATGAAAAGTAGTTTTAAAGCTTGTTTTTTTTCTTATTGTTATAAACAATGCTTAAAACTTGTTTTAATCTGTGTTTTTAAACGTGTGATAAAAAACACGGTTTAAAGTCAAACTGTTTTAAACGTGCCAACCCTGGTCAAAACATAAGTACAACGCACGTCCTTTGTACATAGTATGCATAGCATAGCATTGTTACTAGCACATGCAGCAAGAAAGTGTTTATGTACCCAATCAAGGCGGTTGTCTCTCAATCTTTATGTCATGTAGGGGTGTAATTAAATGCAATTTTGTTCATGAAAGCAGTATGATAAATCCTATACGTAAATGACGCGCTATCTGCTTTTCCTACGCAATATACGTCTGTTTACGTTTTTTTTGCAAAATCTGCGACAATACTAGCGTCATAACCAAGGCCTTCCTTGGAAATGCGCCCAGATTTATCCCGCAAGACATGAATCACACCGATATAATTAGAAAAGCGGCATAACTCTAAAGAAAGAAAGCCTTATAACTACACTAACAGGGGTTATTTTAGCGAAGTGGGTGTTCTTTACGTCCAACAATTACGGGCAAAGAAATTTAAAACTCCCCACCTATGTAGGTCGGTCAGTCTGGTGGTGCTACTTTCATATAATTCTATATTTAGGATGTTTATTTACGGTAATTAATTTAAAAATGTTACAGTCTGTTAGTTAAAACGCAGTTTACAATTAAGCTTTTAAATTAACAAAAAGCCTAAGCCTGCGAAAATATATAAACTAGGACAAATTTGAAGTTTGAGACGACAGACAATACATTCACAGGTGGCCATGAAGCCTAATTCCCAATAGATATGGGCCACAAATTGTCCGTGGATGGAGCCCTTTAAAACAAGAAGTTTTTAGCGAAGTCATATTCTATACTAATCGGACGTTTATAACAAAATTACGTACTGGTCTTTGTATCACGAATTCCAATAAATAATTTTCCAAATTATGCATTTAATATGCTCTAATCGATCAAACTCAACTAAGTTTATGGCAGTCCAATGCTGGACAGCCTCAATATTTCAGAGCACTCCGCCTTCCGCAACCAGTCTGTCCCAGCCACCTTTTCAAGGTTGTGATTTAGCTGAGCAGTCCTGGCTTCCCCAGGACTCGTTTGTTCCTCCGGCCATCGGTCCTTCGACAGCCAGCCCACAGCCACTTAAGCTCTGCAGCTAAATGGGTATCTTCAGTTTTTTCCGGATAAATTCATTTAGCGTCTTATTCTTCAAAGAAACTCCGAGCATAGCCATAGCGCGCTGATCGACCTTGAGTTTGTGGACCAAGTCGACCGTCAACGTGCACGATTCGGCGCCGTATCTCGGGCAGGATGAAATGGTTAAAAACCTTTCTCTCTTTCAACATTGCAGTATAGATTTTCCAAACGCTGCTCAATCCAACTATCATCATTCTTTTGGATTCTTTCTCTAAGTTGTGTCTCACGGGCTGACTTGCCCCAGGTAGACATACTTCTTCTCACAGGTCCTAATATGAAATTAATAACACAGGCGAAAGAACCTGCTGAATAAAACTGGAAAACACTGAAGTGACCTGTCTTTCACTACGTGATTGACCTTATGGAACCAAAAATAATAAAAGTAATTATGAATCCGTAAAAATTTAGTAATATGTGCAAGTACGCATTAGACATGGGGTTGTTCCAATTCCAACATCGGGATACAACGCAGCTTAGCAACATGAAGGCGCATTTTATTATAAGGTGAGCGATGCGTCATAAGGCTGGCACGACCGGTTCCCCCATTATCCGCGGTTAGTCTCTTGCGACAATAGGGCCTTGGTCGAATTCAGAGACGGAGAGCGTGCGCGTTAAGCGTAAAGAACCGCAAACACGGTGTCGCTTTACAAGAACATTGAACAATGGTGTTGTGCACTCTACGTTATGTACGTGATCCAAAGCGAGCTCGTTATGCGCAGTGAGAGTTTGAGCATGATCGTCGTTAAGTAATCTTCGTGTGGATGCATTAAAATAAAATATCGCGTTAGACCATCGTTAATCGTTATAACCAGCTAATGATGGAATAATGTAATGATTGAGAATGAGAACACTTTTCAGTCGGAATTAGGCTTCATGTTTTAAGATCAGCACATAAATGACACAAATATTTGAAAACCGCACTATTTAAATAAGATTTCGTTATTTAATTATTATTACCACTAATTTTTATTTGTTGAACCAATTTTATATGATCTTCAGAAACAATGTTTAAAGAGTATTTTATTTGACTAGTAAATATTCATTAAAGGAATATAACTGTTAGTAAAAATAGGTGATTTTTATTCATTCGTTATATTTGGTACGGACGGTAGGCCGCACGTCAGAGGTGACAACGCCAGTGTTTGTAAGCTTCTAGCCTCTCATTCTGTGGACACTGCGTATTGCGCTAGGCCAGCTCAAATTCAAAGTGTTACCTCGGACGGGCAGCCTATTGTACAGACGTCAACACATCAAACAACTACAATCCGTCAAATTTCTGTAATAGATTTTCAACTTTGTCGCTATAGTATTAGGTTCAAGGTTGATTTGATTGGGGAAATGGGAAAAATTGGGAAAGTGACAGTTTCGGGTAGCTTGATGTGCTGACGTCTGTATCTACGGCGCAACGGTGCTTTTTATTTTCCACCGTATTTTCTAGCCTTTCACAGTGTACCGCTGGCACGAAATGTATTTGTTGCATTGAAGTGGAAGTGTATCGGATGATAGGTGCGTGGTCCCGAGGCCTTTCACGTGCGGAGAACCCAACAAACTCCGCCAAAAGTTCTAATCCAATTGCCGCGAGTCCATGACAACCATAATTCTATTAGCGTGTCTATATACTTACCTATTGGCTGTAATAGTAATTACTTTATGTGTAATAAATAAACGACATTCCTGTCCTTAAAATATCGAATGTGACCGTACTCTTTAATTAATCAAATTACTAACTAATTTAACTACAATTTTAGACACAAATTGTTTAGGTTTTTGGCCATGGCTTCTTTTGCGATAATTTGAGGAACTAGGGAGGTTCTATTCATTGGATACACCTTTACTAACTTAGTAAACGACTTCTAAAAAAGGAGGAGGTTATGTATTCCACCAGCATGTTTTTTTTATGTATGTTCAATGATTTCTCCGTGATTACTGGTCCGATTAAAGTGATTCTTTTTTCATTTGATAGTGGAAGCTCGCGCGGTGATCCCATATTAATTTTATTAACTTTGCTTAGGCACTTTATGAGTTATCCTCTGTAATATGCATATTTCTTCTTCGTCTATGTGGATCCTGTGCTAATATTTTCTAGTTACAGTGTAAAATTGATACCTACTTGACAAGGATTTTTGTGAGATACCACAACTAAAAACGATACAAAAAACTTTTGCGAAAAAAAAATAACCGACAAAAAAAACTTGAAAAATAACTTTAACTTCGGAAGTCGGTGGCAAAAAAGTAAATGAAAAAGTAATGAATCCGACTTCCGAAAGTAAAAAAGTAAAGTTTTGCAGTAATGATGCATTTATTTATTTATTGAATTTGGCTCTTCAACAACATCTTGCTCCTGCCCTTATCCTAATTTATTTGGGGTCAGCACAGCCTTCTTCCATTCTTCTCTATTACTCGTCATCTCAGCAGTCACCTCCTTTCTAGCCATAGCATCTTTCACAGAATCCATCCATCGCGTCTTCCTGTACTTTTATAGCCATCTACATTCATACTCCACATTTTCCTCATTACATTTTCCTCATTTCTCCGCACCACATGGCCACACCACGATAACCGATTACCACACAACTTTTCAGTCACGGGCGCCACTTTCAGACTTCTTCTTATGTACTCATTCCTTATTTTATCCAATCGCGTTACACCACACATCCCCCTTAGCATTCTCATCTCAGTTACATGTAATTGCCTTCATTCATCCCTTTTGTGGCCCAACATTCTGATCCATACAAGACAGCAGGTCTAACCATGGTTTTATAAATCTTCCCTTTGGTTTTTGAACAATGATTTCATATTATTATGAGTTTCTCAACTTGTCTTGTTTATAAATGCAACAACTCAAACCGACTTAAGATTATCTTCGCATCGAACTATCTTATTGAACCCCTGCGCTTAATCTTCTCTCTCGCTCTCTCTCTCTCATGATAGCCTTCAAAATGACCTGACCTGTTCTCTGTTGGTTTCTGAGGATACAAGTCCAACATTTTTAACGGGATTCTGAAATAATTGAAAATTAAAGCGTATAGAAGAGCAAATATGCGGTTAAAGTGTAGGAATGGAGAGCCTCGTGCAACGTACTAATGACGTATTTTAACGTTTAAATTGAGTTTGCCTAGGGAACTTAGCCATAGAGTGCACTACTTTGTCGTCGTTATTTTGTGTACATAGTCATTTAAAGTTGAGAATTATTTAGAGTTCGCAGTGAGTGACGTCACTTCTAAATTATCACCGGCTCTATAAAAAGGTAGACACGCGCGCATGCGATGTTATACTGATAGAGTTCAAATGCGACTACAATAACTGTGTGTTTGTGTTATTAAAATAATTTTCACGTTTTTACTTAAAATTACTCATACCGAATAGATCAAGTCAAATAAAAAGCACTCTTTTCAATGCATCAATACATAAAGAAGACCAAAGTTCTAATGTCCGGTTTATCAATACATTTATTTCTTACAAATGTAAATTATTTTTTCATGATAGTAGGTGTTACAAACGCGTGTGAATAATTAAATGAATTCCTAATATTTACATATTTTTTATGCCATTAATATTATGAGTGTCCTACTATTTGGAAAGCTGATACACATTTATAGGATGTAGACACAAACCAAATCAAACCAACCTGCTCAGTACCTGCAACACAAAAAAAACCATATTTTCTAACATAAGCAACGTCGTCTTTTCAAACGACGCCCATGAAAACCTTGCAAAATGAGTATAGTAGAATTTATAAGTTTTAAAATGAAAAAAGTTAAGTTATCAGTAATTTTTAACATGGTAATTTTCTGTTGGCTTTGATAAAGGTATTCATGATTTCATCTATCATAATCTTCATGACAGTTAGAATTGGCTGGAGAGTATTTAGTCGCGAAGTTTGAATTAGCACCACATGCTGTAGTATCGAGGCTCGACCTCTACGGGGCGGGGCGGCAGTTTCAGTCCCCGCGCCTCCGGCCGGCAGTTTACAACAACGCGCGCTCGCGTGCGATCCTCTGTCAAGCTGGAGTGTTCCGCAGGGCCGGTATGCTTCGACAACTTAGGAGTTTCCGAAGGTCCCCCTACGGTGGCTCTGCGCCCCGTGGGAGAGGTGGCCGCTCGGTCCGAACCATCGTTACTTCGATTACTTGATACGGAAAAAAGTGGTCAATTAAGCCGTGCCCGTGATCGTCTCTCCTCATTCTGTAAAAAACTTCGTCGAACCATCAGTGAGTGTCCATATAAGCACAAATATCCTCCTTTGTCGGTTTTAAAACTTGTGTATAGACCAGACCCCCGGATCGGTGTAACTTTGTTCTCGTTTACAATCATCACACCAGTTTTGCACTATTTAAATTCGCGCCAATGTATCGTTGCATCATGTATTGTATTGTCACCACCAATGTTCTAATGCTGCTTTTGTGTTTTGCTGCGACACGCAGGCGACGTGGATACTCCTAAAAAGAACGAGCTGGCTTCGGAAAAGAAGGCGTCCTCGCATCGTAAGTGTTAGATTTCGCGCACATTAGCTCGGCTGTAGTGCCACATGATTCTGTTTAGTTTTCACCACCATTTTTAGTATTGTTAAAGCGAGAGTCCTCCATTTGTTACCACGTGTCCAGTATTGAAGACATTAACCTTAGAATGAGGTTCTGTGAAGATTGGAGGATAATCGCAATGTGACTAAAATACGTTCATTTAATTATCATTTCTTGTCTGTGTTCCTTTTGTATTTGTCCTGATTGTTGATGTTGTGTTGTTTGTAGATCATAATGTGGGTTCACGTCTTTTTTCTAAATCTATCTACTTATTTAGGTTTTCTATTAATTAGTGAGGTTGTGTTGTGGTATTTACTTACAAAATTATGTGTGGGCTTGCTGTACGTTTGAATATTAATTATTACTTCACGTTTCAGTCGCTGGGTAACATTAAACCAGTTGTCTTGTGCATAATAACATATTCAACTATAATGTACTCATTCTTGTGGTAAGGGCCTATTGACTACATCTGTTTCATGCATCAGTCATTGTCATGGTGTACATAAAAATACATACCACACTAATTTGCACATCGGCTCTGCACGAGGATTAATAAAGTATGCTAAAGAACGTTAGTAAATTCTTGCGTTTTGCTGAGGCAAAATCTTAATTTATTAAAAAAGCAAGCATTTTTAAAATTGTCAGGTCTCAGTGCCTATGGAAAAGCATATAATTATGTATGTATGTTGATTCGCTAGCTGTTATTTATTTTGTAATAGTATATTTGTAAGTTTTTTGCACAGTTAATTTTCATTTCTTTTTATCTATTTTTTCGTAGTTATTAGTATTTTCATGACCCGAATAATGAGGCCTTTTTGATTATGCCTCTTATCAAGTAAATAAAAATTACAATAAAACATAAGAAACTTCACTGCGGGACTAGACTATTACTGGCAAGGTTCTGAAGTTTAGAAGATACAATGAAAGAATACTTTTTCCAAAAAAAAACCAAAGACGTTATAATCCTCGTGTTCTTAACACTCAAGAAGTGACCGACTTCAACTTGATCTAGGGTGGTCAAGTTCAAGTCGGAACACGAGTATTATAAAGTCTTTGTTTTTTTTTGGTGAGGGCAAAATTATGACAATTCATAAAGAAACAGGAGTTACTTTGTCGACAGCAGAAAAGCTGAAGAATTAAGCGAGACTAGAATGCAAAAGAGAATGAAGTGAGCTTGCACATTCTTAGCTTTGGAGATGTTTGATGTTTTGATCATAGGACCTATCAGTGGTATAGGTCAGTGTTCCGCAAACTTTTTGTGTTCAAAGTACATCTAGGAAATCGGAAAAAATTTGAAAGTACACCATCAATGAAAACTCAGTTTTCATATAATACTAATCAATATGTATATGGGTAGTATCAATGATGTAATATAAATAGACACGTCATGCATGAACACCACGGCTCTCGAAAATAGCGTAAATACTATCGGTAGCTAGATATCTACAGACGCACGAAGATAGGGAAAGAAAATTAAATGTCATCTACGGAATTCCTGTTGTTAGAGAGGGATAAATATATTTCTTTAATTACGTTGTCATTCTGTAGTGCATGCTCATTAGCCGAGCGCGTAAGACACGTGACTTACCTCAGGCACCAACCTCCATGAGAAGGCATCGAAAAGAAAAAACATTTTTCTTGATAGAAATGATACTTTTTTATCTTTCATAGTTGCAGTATAATTTTTACATTTCCTAAAAACACAGGACGACATTTTTTTTTTGTTATTTCGGGAAGTTATTCACACAAGTTATTTTAATATCACGCACAGCGCCGGCACTGGTTGGTACGCGACTAAATGGAGGTCCGGTAATTACCTTGCATTTATGTTGCCACTACAGAGCGCGGGCAACGGTTCTATAGTTTATATATTATACACAATATATTAAGTTGGGTTGTTTGGTTCTCATCGAGAACCATCGTCAGGATTGCTGTAGTTTAAAGAAGTATTACTTGATCAGTTTTGATTTGACATTAATATGGAAATTGACGAGATCCGGACGAATATGCGGGTGACAACTCCATGCCAGAGCATTAACTCGGCTAAGACAAGGACAATAAATGCTAAAATGCAAGTAGTGCGACCAGTGCGCAGATGTAGCATTGCAGAATAATAGAATACTGGTCTTGCTTCTGCAACTGCTTTGATAGTAGAACGCAAGCAGATTGTGAATGTGGAAAAAGTTTAGTTTGAGATAATAACTGTAAATTTTCAGGAAAACCGACTTTGTCTAAGGCTAAACCCGTTTCGTATCCTAAGGAGTCATTTTTAAGGGAGAGCAATTTGATCAGTAGAAGTAGATGCGCTTCGCTTTAATATTTAAAAAGGAGATAAGAAAAATGTGAGGAAGTTTGGATGGTAAAAATAGTAGGGGAAGACCAAAGAAACGATGAATGCACCTGCTTGTACGATGAAATGGCAAGAAAAGGGGTGCTACTGAGATGACTACTAGGTAATAGAGAAGTATGGAAGGAGATAATTATTCTGTGCCGACACGCAGTTACTGACCATTAACATAGTCACTCCATGGAGCGTACATCGTTAGTCTCCCGCTCCTAATCAATGCAGTGACTATAATATTGTACTTCTTTGTAGTGTATTTTTATTTTTAAATTGTGTTATTTTAAATTTTACTTTAAACGTATTGCCAAATTAAAACACAAAGAGGTGGAAACGTCATATCCAAAATTTTGGCACTTGTATATCATCGTAATCGCCAAGACATTATATCAAAAGAATCCAAGGTTTAACGTGATTTCAATGGAAATCGATTTTATATTGTAACAATAGAGCAAAAAATAGAACATTATCTTCTAAAAAATCTTTTGTAGGACTGGCTTGCTACTTGCGGAAAGTTAATCATTTTCCGTATTGCTTTGCTTCCTGCTAGTGGACACGTGAACGTCTGCACTCGCAAACTGCGGCGTAACGAACCTTCGTCTTTACTTTCTAATATTTATGCTCATGTTCTAAATAATTCACACTATCACGCTACGTGTTACCGTTGCTACTTTATTATTAAAATATGGACGTTAAAATTGAAAGATTGCACAACGTGAGACGTATGTGTTGTGATAAATGAATTTTGTGGATATAACTAGTTTGTGATATTTTGTAGTAACGACGAACATTTGAATTGTGTTGTTATAAAAATAGGAGAACCTACCTGGTATTTGATATTTCGTCCAGTTTAACTTGGCATACTACATAAAAAGTTGAAAGAAGTAGTTAGATAAAAAGCTGATAAACAAGGGTGGAGTGCGCTTAGGTTTACGTCAATAAGGGTTGCTATGGGTGTGGCAGGGCACCACATGCTCGGAGTTCTTTCAAGGTGGGCATGATTGATATAGTCCATTTGCTACTATTAGTACTGCTACACATAACAAACCCGATGCAATCATACGATGACGTACATACGTGGCCTACCCTCATTTACGTTAAAAGCCCGTCATTTGAAAATTTAATGGTTGCTTTAGTAATTTTTAATCACTGCAGTCAGTTCGTCGAAGAGTTGGCTACGTAATACCAACAGTATCGATCAGTTTTTTACCTGTGATTGGTTGACACCCAGTAATGTGTGTTATTTATACCTAATATTTGCCCTTCTATTAAACAGGCTTTTCATTGATAGTAACTAATTATAGAGTCGATCTATATCTGTGAATTATAGGCTCTTGGGAGTATCATGACTCAAATGAAATGTGGCCAACATTTCATACTTACTTATTACGTACTTAGCTGTGTACGCTGTATACATTGTAAACTTGACCACGTATACCTCATTAACGTAACGTGTCAACAAAAGCGGGATAGGTCACGTCAAATAGTTGCCAAATATGTCGTAGTCTGCAGAGGCTATCGAGGTCAGGGGTTATACATAATATATTAACCACATCTGAATTTTTACGGCTAATCGATTTGGGCGTTTTTATATTTTTTATATTCGCTCATGGTTTAGCATAAGCCGGATCAGAAAGTTGTGTGGCTGAAATGAGAATCCCAAGAAGAATGTGGTGGTGCATCGCGAATGGATTTAGAATAATAAATGAATACATAAGAGGAAGTCTGAAAGTAGCACCTTCGACTGAAAAGTGGTGTGGTAATCAGTTGTCACGGTATGAGCATGTGATGCGCAGGAATGAGCAAAGAAACTATGGATGGATTGTGTGAAAGATGATGTAGAGGTATGGTGTGTTGGCGAATAATAATATGGAAGGAGATAATGCTGCATTGCTGTGCCGATAAAAATAAATTGGGTTTCTTAGCATAACTCACCTATTGCGACAAACTGATCACAAATCACAAGTCTGCTAAGTTTCGATTTTGTTAGCGTTATCTTATCCTCCATGATTGTTCAATATAACATGGAAGATATCAATGAATTTAATCATGCAAACCGCATGAGCCTTTTTAAATGGACAGGAAAACGTTAGACGATTCAGCTCAACAAAACTAAACCTGGTAGTCGGTAGCGAACGATATTTTAATTAGCTGGTACCTAATTAAATGACGAAGGCTAACGTTTTGAAAACAAGGTACGTTACTTTAGTTTATTTTATGAAATAGATGTTAACTCTATAGTACAGTAATGACTTCACACATAGACATTCGGATGTTATTGATACATGTAAGTATCTACTTGTTAAGATAAACAAGTGCAACTGGTGAGTCCAGTGAAATGATGAGCATTAGTTGGGAATGACGCAAAATGTGCGATTTATTAACTAGTACTTTGTTTATATAATGTACCTAAGTGTTACGTCATTGTATTTGACCTCAATTGATGCCTTGATAATCTAATAGTTACGAGCGTTAACTTGATAGCATTCCAGGGGATTGAATGGTAAAAGCGTGTGCATGTTGATAAAAAGTATATCTTCTCTGTGGCGTTGACTGAACTTGGCCACGCCAATAGTGGCCTTGCACAAGTCTTTTAAAGCAGGTGTTAGTGCACAGAGCGTAGGACAGGTGAGGCATTGTCAAAGCTAAAGTACATACACTGTATGTATTATAACGACTCTGCACGACAACAGTCAGGTTAGGAACACAATTCATCAATTAGAATCAGGAACACAATATTTTAACTGTGTAATTTCTACACACGTCAAAATGTACCGAACAGCTGTTTTTTACACTTGGTAGGGACCAAGTGTAAAAAAACAGCTGTTCCTCTTTGAATATTGGTCTTGTGATGAAGAACAATAAAAAAGCCGCTAGTGATTAGAAGAGCAATAATGTAAATGCTAATTAATAGAGTTGGAGGGAGGCCAAACCAAAGATGGACGGATTGAGGGTTGATATGAATGAAAGTAAAATGGAAGGGAAGTTTTAATTTAGTCAATTATCTTAGGATCGTCTAGTCTTCCCATATTTTGATTTCTATTAGACCTTATTGCGATAAAAATCTTCAGGATTCTTTCTAATCAGGGTATTTTTCACATATTTCATAAACTCAAATGCCCCAGTTGCTACAGAAGACGTAAAATTAACCGTACTTATTGTTACCAAACGCAAGGCTGTTACCATACTAAATAGTAGCTACGTCAAATTGATTTCCGCCAAGGTGCGCATTCAGTTCGTGCCACTCCTTTGTGTCTAAAATGAACTAAAATCTATATTTTCGCTCTTTGCTTGTATTCACGGTGCTCTGAAGTGAGGCGCCCGAGCGTAAACAAATGTGCCATGCGTTAAACCCCTCTTCGCATGCCGCACCTGCTCTTTTCTGAAGAACGCTGCTTTTTAAACCTGCGAATCTTTTATCATGTAACACGGACTCGTTGATAGCATTTAGGTTCTGTATGTATTTGCGGCACTGGTGTTTTGTTTGTAAAAGTGTATCGTGACTTCCCAAGACTTTAACTTTATTGCTGGGGTTTAATAGAAAACATTTGAGTTTATTTACATTTAAATTCAAAAAAAGTGTCCACAAAGGTATCTATTTCCTGCAGTTTTCACGTATTAAAACTGCTATGATGCACCACTCTATCGCCTCGGGACATCCTGTAATGTAGTTTTGCATTGTAAAATAAATAAAAAATATAGCTGATTGACCGAGTTCAAAAATATTAGATGCTAGCTTCTGTCCTTAGCTTGTCTACTGCGTGGAAGTCAACTTTACTTACCACAGAACCTATCCTAGGGCACTTTTGTAATCGGATCAGTACTACCAAAGATTACCTCTTACATAAAATTTTACCTGAATATTTGTTTACATTTCAATAAGTCCTGATTCACGTTGGTTTTATGTATGCACGTATTAAGTTAGCTCTGCCTACAATTATTGAAGGTTTTGCATTTGGCACTAGATACAAATAGAAACATAAATTGCGCAAGTAAGACTTGTAATTGACCGGTTTTTATTGTCTGCGACCTTGTCACGAAAAATATCTAGATGGCCAAGATTTTATAAAAATGATTTTATTTTAGATAAATTGTTAATCATTCCAATGTCGTAAAAACGTTAAAATATGATGGATAATGGCCGATTTTTCAAACTAAATATTAATACAGATATGGCAGGTTAGTTTCCGTACTCAGTCGATGCAGTCGTTTTGAAATGGTCTAGAATGGCTTCTTTTGAAAGTATTTTAATTCGTACATAGAAATTAACTGGTATTTGGTTACTCTGTCTCGACGTAAATTACAATGATACGTCCAACTCCGCTCACGCCACCTATTTATTACCGTCTGTGAAATGGATTCGTTTACGTCACCTCACCACTCAATTGCATTAGAGAGGCCGTTCAAATTGTGTTAGAAATTCTTTTCATGTCTTTTATGAAAAGAGAAGGCGGTGTTCTACAATTTTATTCCTTAAAACTTCCATTTAAAAATCAATTAAATCGGCACTACCATTGGTTTAATAAATAGAAAGCATATTTAAAATCTATTTGTTCGTTTTTCAGGCAAGGACGGCTCAAAGGTGACGACTGTGGTAGCGACGCCGGGGCAAGGCCCCGACCGGCCACAGGAGGTGAGCTATGCTGACATGAAACTCATCGGTAACGGCAGCTTCGGCGTCGTCTACCAGGCCAAACTATGCGACACCGGCGAGCTCATTGCCATCAAGAAGGTGCTCCAGGATAAGAGGTTTAAGGTAAGTTTAGTTCAGATATCTCTATCAAATTTAACGAAAGTATCGCTTGATTCGTTGAATTGATGGAATAGTTTGGTGGGAAGTATCTCAGAATATAACTAGTACTTTATAATCATCGAAAACTCATGATTTAAAACCATGACTCGTGTACTCAACACAGTTCAATCGTTAATCTAAACTTCATCATTCACTTCGTTTTACTGTCTCTTTTTTCAATTAGATTTCACTGATTGTTTTTATAAATTAAGGGGAATTCAGGGAAACTAAAAGAAACCGTGAAATTCATCTACTGAAAATTTTCAATCCATCACCACCGATTCTTTTATCTCTTTGATCCAATACTACTACCAGGACGTCTAAGTATGAAATTGCATGCAGATTCAAGTGTAGGGTAGGTTATGTCTGTAAGTCATTAAGCTTCAATGGTAATATTAATTTACTAATTCCGTTTTACACTTTACGCTTTTCAGAACCGAGAGCTTCAAATCATGCGACGGCTGGAGCATTGTAATATTGTCAAATTGAAATATTTCTTTTACTCCAGTGGAGAAAAGGTGAGTGATTAACATTTTATTAATTAATTATACACCTATATACCTATTTATGTGTCTAATCATTTTCTTAGACTATTTTAATTTCTAGTAGTTATTGGATCTAAGTTCTGGTTTGGACCCATTTATACTATGAATTCCAAATAACTTTATGTTTCAAGGGTCTACAAACTAGAAAGGAGATATCTCATTTAGTTTCTTAGGTTAATATTGTTTTCCGACGATTGCTATTAATAGTTGTGCAATTGATTTTGTTCCTCTGTTTGTTTGTGTTAGGTCTGTGCTGGTAGTTCATGCTTATGAGCGTCATGTGTAGGTGTAATATGTTGGATCTTGTAGTTGGAATATTCAAGTTATTACATTTTGTTCAAATAATGTTCTGATGAAATTCCTTGGTATTGATATGAGACATCTCCTTTGAGCCCTATTTCTTCAATATAAGTAACTGATTTACTTACTGTGTATTTTGATGTGATCAAGTTATCTTTTTTAGTTCGCTTTATTAAGGGTGTATTATTTGTGTGTTTTATTTGGGGGAAGGCGGCAGTGCCCGCAGCAGTGAGCTCAATGTTAAACGCAATGCAGTCTCTTGATGTCGCAGTACGTTTATGAATCAATTAGATTGTTGCGCTAGTGTGCTAACGCACAAATTAGGCCTTCCAATTCAGGCTACGGTTAACGAACAATATTTTTTCTTTCGTTTTGAATATTGCATATTTTATATGATTAATTTATGTGATCGAAAAGAAAGTATCGATCGCTAACCGTGACAGCCCGTCAAACAGTTGTGTGCATACATGATTTGTTGAGAGCAAGTCTTAATCACGTCATGAGCCGTAATCTTTCAGCCATGAGCTTTTACATCTGATCAGGTCGATGCCCACTATGTTCTTCCATCATCATCTCATACAATTTAACTTGTTCTGTATTGCGTCATCTAAGTTGTGTTATATGATTCTAACTGATGCTTGCTTGATACATTTTGTTTTCTTACAGACAGCTTTAGTGTTTCATTGCCATGTATGTGGTTTATTTGCACCCGCCTGTGAAAACAGAATAAAAAATCTTCGTTACGCATTATACACGCACACTAAAAATGTTTTCTATACCATCTGGTGAAAACAATCGATTAGAATGAAGGTTGATATTTAGGATAATGTATGTACTAAATGGCCTAAATCTACAACATTAGCTTTAGTATATGCGAAACCTGAAACACGTATCTAGTATTTTTAAGTAAAGAATCTATCTACAAAATTTCAAAACTGTATCACTGTACCTGGTTTTCCGCACAAAAACGTGGTCTCCACGCGGTGCGCCCGCGCGCGTACCTCCAGCGTGGTCTTGAGCTCATTGTTAATAATAATTTGGCAGTAGGTACCAAATGATTGCGATAGGTACTTAGTATCGCTCGGTGTCCAACTTGTAGCCTTTTTTAAATATTTTTGGGACAAAATATAACATGGTTTAAAAATTATTGGAATCGATTCAGTTACTTATTCTGAACAAACTATATTCAGGTTTCGCATATATTAAAAATAATGTTGTATATGTATATCAAGTATACGAAAAGTAGGACATTCAATCAAAAATGAATTGATTGGACTACGTACTAATGAAAAGCGTGTAACGTGCTAAATATTTAAATAAACCTTGACTCACCATATAGATACATAGAAAGGACATTTAACAAAATTAAGATCAGTCAAGGCAAATATATATAGCTGCGTATATTGACTTGAGCAAGACGCACGAGAAGGTCAGGCACTAAACAGATTTTGTACTGATGACTTCCAAAACATACGCAAATGTTATAAGTATGTATAAATTTTTAAAATACCTATATTTTTGCGTGTGTAGTTCAAGGTTTGACTTTCAGCAGTAGAAGTTAGAGTTGTGTTCACTAGAGCCAAGAACCTTTGGACAAAAGCCAACTTTGAAATCTACTCGCCTTGTTAAATGTAATTTTTCAACTTTCCCAACTAAAGTTCGGGAGAGCTCCAATATTTTTGAAGATTCCTTCCTTGCACCAGTTTTCTTTTAACGCATATTTTTCCAAAGTGTATGTACATAATGGAATAATATTTCAACTGCGGTAGTTGTGTTTTATACCTCAATGTATTTTCCAATATTTGTCTTTTCTTACTTTTTCGTAGTAAACGATGTTTGCCTTATATTTATTTTTATCCCTTAATATTTTTTCTTTCTTTATCATTCCTATACGTATGAAGCATTATGCCGAATTATACAACTTGCAATATATTAACATAATATCTCATTGTTATTTACAAGAGCATCGCTAGGTAAAATTTAATGTTGTGGCTGCTGAATATATTTTTATATAAATTGTTTTGTAATTCTTCATTGCAGAAAGACGAAGTGTACCTGAATTTGGTGCTGGAGTACATACCCGAGACTGTGTATAAAGTGGCACGTCATTACTCCAAAGATGAACAAACCATACCCATTAGTTTTATAAAGGTAGACCTATTTACGAAGCACCTGACAGTGTAGACAGGTGATATGTGATACTAATCTGTTTGCCCCTCCCACAGCTATATATGTACCAGTTGTTCAGAAGCCTCGCGTACATCCACTCGCTGGGCATCTGTCACCGAGACATCAAGCCACAGAACCTACTCCTCGATCCTAAGACGGGCGTACTCAAACTTTGCGACTTTGGCTCGGCGAAACATCTCGTTCGTGGCGAGCCTAATGTGTCCTACATTTGTTCCCGATACTATCGCGCTCCAGAACTCATTTTTGGCGCCATAGATTACACCACTAAAATCGGTAATTAATTTATTTTTAGTCAAGAAACCTTCGTCTTTATTATCATTGATCATGTAATACCGTACTAAATTTTTAGCATTTCCTCATTTATATTTGGCATCCAGACATGTATTTTACAAAAACAAATATTTCATTTGAAATTCAGATTTCTGACCTCAGTAACCAACTAACCTTAGTAAGTGTTACTTCAGTATTTAACGCATGCGTATCAACATAGGTTAAATATCAACTACTAGTGGCCGACCGTCATGCAAAGTTGATTAGATACGCAGACGGACTGATCTGCGCAGTAGATGCCTAGAAACTAATTTGCAAACGTCAATGTCTGATGGGATCAACGCTCAGGCCACGCGATTAGGCTTTCAGTCGGTTGCAAAGATTATTCATTGTTATCTCAGTCTGTTCTCCGATAAACTACAATATGTACAGATGCTATCAATACATCGAGAATCCTTTGTACAGTTGTCATTGATATTGATTGCAATCGTGACTCTTTATCGTATACTGCAACAAAGCGAATAACATCGAACTTCAACCTTCGGTTTATATAAAAGAGATCTAATGAAAACAGGAACAAGAACGTAATATTCTAAAATACTTAATCCATAGTTCAAGAACTGTTCAATTGGGTCCAAAAGTAGAGGAGTGTATTTTTAAGTGGCGCTGAAACATCTGCAATTTATCAATTCTATCATGTGCAATCATTCAATTAGTTCTGAAACACTGGGCTGAACTGTACATATTTTTTATACGTAATATTAACGTATTCTCTGTGAGACAAAGGAGAATATCATCTCAACTCCGGTGTCTTCGGTCTATGTTCTGTGTTCTCTTGCTTACAGAAAAGGCTAGAATAGTTAAGTGTATCTTTATCATGAAATACTAACAGACGAGCTACTTTGTTACCGACAACGTTAAATAAATTTTAACCATCTAGATAGGAAATTAGTACCATCTAACACTAGTTTAATTATCATTATTACTCCTTGTCACAGATGTGTGGAGCGCTGGCTGCGTAGTAGCAGAATTATTATTGGGCCAGCCAATATTCCCAGGAGACTCTGGTGTTGATCAATTGGTTGAGATCATCAAGGTATTTATAAGATCTTATTGTCTATACAAGGTGTAAACAGACCCTTCACGAAGCAAACTAAGTAACCCTACGCAAAAATTATTGCTGGGAAACGGCTTTTTTTTGGGGTGAAAAATCACGTTTTATGGTAAAACTCAATGTAACGCATTCAAAACATTGTGCTGGTGACATTGAATTGATGGAGGTATTTAAAGTAAAGTTAGAACCTTAAAAACTAATATTAAAAAAAAAAACTAGTGAAAAAGTTGGAACTTCTCCTCCAATATCTCCGTAACTAGAAGGTTCCCCGGCCATACCAGAGCAAAAAAATGATCGCAATGACGGGGAGAACAAGTGCCTTTCGGGTTCGTTAAGGATCTGTTTACACCCATTATATTATCATTTTTGTTTGTTTTTTTTTTCTAATATCGCTTAAATTTACAGGTACTAGGTACACCGACACGAGAACAAATTCGAGAGATGAATCCTAATTATACAGAATTCAAATTCCCACAAATCAAGAGCCACCCATGGGCTAAGGTAATTTTTTATATTGTTATGAATTATGTATTGGCCTGGTTAGACGCTCAATATTACTTGCGAGATATACAGTTTATACTTGCTTGTATAAATTGTAATTTTACATGAAACCATAAGTCGGTAAAACGGTTTACCATGTATAGTTTGCTAGGGAGTAAAACTGTGGATACCACATGTTGTTTGCATTTTAAACTGTTTGCGCATGTAAGTCGCTGCGTGTAGCCGGCCCTTCAGTACACTCATGAAATATGAATCTAGGTATTTTATCAAACCTTTCGAGTTCTTTAAGGCTCACTATGGATTCCAGTCTATTTTTTCGTGTTTTGATCAAAATCCATTGGTAGCAAATCCTAGATTTTATACACACCCCGCGATATACATCTGAAAACAGGACAGTTACATGATAATAGTTAGGAAAGCTCAGTTTTTCATTAATTTGGCTACATCCAAAATTCGCAGAAGTTTTGCTTGTCATTTAAAATTTTCGAGCAAAACCTAAACCGCGTAACACCTGTAATTATAGACTGGTAGCCTTAATTTAAGTAATACAGGGTGATTAATAATTGGGTGCATTCCTTGAAATGGGTGATACTAGACTTAATTTGCAACACTTTTGACCGGGTAACTTGGGGTCCAAACTGGGTTGTTTTTGAGACATCAAACTTTAAAGTATTTTTGAAATTCTCCACCTCTCCACCATGATTGTGAGAAATCTTTGCCGTTCAGGATGTTAAACTAATACTTTTCTGATAGCTCATGAACGAATGAATCCTTCGAAAACAACAATTTGTCAAAAAAGTACATCTACCTTTGAAAATTAAGCGACATAAAGGTCACGTTCTGTTTTTTTTTTTCGAAACTTCCCTTGTTTTAAAATTGTCTTAAAATATATGTAAAACACTTGTGCAAATTACTGTAACGACTTCCTTGTTTCATTAGCTTTCTAAAATGGTGCCACTTTGAGCAAGTTCATGACCAGAAAGCAACGATTTTTCCTGACAAGGTAGTATTTTAATAAAACTGGGTAGTACAGTTATTTCGATGCACGTCTTCCTTGTTGCAAATTTTCTTGTTACAAGTGTTACAACTATGTGATGTTGGCTGTTTGACTTAATGCGCCGGGGCTTGATACATCAGGTCAGGTGAGATATATCTCTATCTGGTTTATTTTAACCTATCCTATCAGGCAGTTAAATTTGTAATTTTCTTCTGTTTAAACGTTGTTAAAGCGTTTGATAAGTTTTAAAAGTTCGATATCTCAAAAACTGCCCAGTATGGACTCCAAGTTATCGGGTCTCTTGCAAAATAAGATAATGGATGGATGGATGGATGGATGTTGGATTTCTAGTATCATCTATTTCCAATCAGCCTGTATAACAATAATTGATTCTGTTGCGATTCGAAGAGTATGAAAATGAGATTGGTAGGTTGAGTATGGAAGGTATTTATTTCCAAAAGACGGTTCCTTGTATACAAAATTTGTTCTAAATATTAATAAATAGTGGGTATATATAAAAAGTTAGTTAGAACACAATATTGTTAATCTACCCAACGTGCTGTATTATATCTGTAAGGAATATTTCGCTACAACTCTTTAAGAATTGTATCATATTTATTGAAATGATCTCTCTCACTCTATCATTGCGGTGACTATGCCCAGAAGATTGGAATGGGTATCTTGGATAAAAATAACGTCAATCTGTTAGGCTGCCCGTCCGCTGGAGCGGAGAAGATAGGACAGAAGCGGACATGTAGAAAATTTGAACAATAAAGTTGCGTGAAATCTAAAACCCACTACAAACCGCTCATTTTAACTCCGCTCCTCTGGACAGACGGCAATGATGATCTTTCAGTTCTTTCACGCGAATATACTCTAGAAATGCGCGGGTAGACAGTGCCACCTGGACAGCGTCTTGGGGTTCCGTAGTCACTTATCACAAGTCGGTACACAACCGGCGACCGCACTTCAGTACTAACTCTTGAACTATGAAAACGGCCCTTTCTGCTACGAAATAATGGCGCCGCCAAAGTGAAACTGTTATAACAGAACTACGGTTGCCTATACACGTTGGACGCTTACCGTTTACCTGTTACAAAAAATGAGGCATAATCATATATTATCATCAGTGATCGGATAATAGGATGCATATTTGCCTAAAGTTCATTTTTGGTTAAGAAATTATGGAAGCTGCTTCTTAAAACATATTTTTTTTTAAATATAAATCCCGGGATTCCAGAAAATTCGGGAATTCGAAACTAGTCTGTAACATGGTGAGGAAACGGCGTCTTTAGCATGTGGTATTTATTTTAAAAAAAACAGGGGGATTACATAATTATTCATGTGTATTTACTTTAAGTTACTTTTAAAATGAACAATAGGAACTTCCTTCGAGTACCTGCACACAAGCAGCAATATAATTTGATTTTATTACCCGATTTGATTCTATAATAAAAACAGTAAATTCGTTGATTCCGAAATCGCGGGATTTTTTTCGATACAAAAGTGCATTCCATAATATTAGCCAACACCTTAAACTAAGTAAATATTCCTACACCCGATTTGATTCTATAATAAGAAAAACTAAATTTGTCGATTCCGAATTCCCGGTATTTTTTTATACAAAAGTGCATTCCATAATAGCCAACACCCACACTTTAGGTAAATATGCATCCGATTATCCGATCACTGATTATCATCATTGGTTAATTCACTATGAATTGTTAACAAGTTTCTTAGTTTCAGCAAAATTTTAACTTCAGGTCGTCAGGAATATCCTGCGAGTATACTACGGAACTCTTGTTTTTACAGACGTGCCTTCATGCGTTTATTTCGTCTTTTACATATGTATTACAACATGCTATTATAATACATAACATCTACTTTACATACGAGGGACTAAAATTATTTTGTACTTAATGGCTAAACCACAAGGAACTAACGGAATAAGTCATTATCTATCTAGTAATCTAGTTAAAGTAATTCTAACTCTATCAAGCCAATTACACGTGCAGATGAGTTTAGTCTCGAGTGTGTAGATTTTTTTTACTTAACTTCTAAAAGTTTACTAAAAATATTTGGTCACGAGACAAACAAATTCCCACATTTGTTTGCTAAAATCGAATTCAGGTACACAATCGGCCATTAAAGTAGAAGGTAGATTGTTATCATACAGTCAGGGTTAATCTATGTGCAACTTGGGATGTCTACACTGCAAATAATATCTGCAAAACAATGTACGTGCTGTTGGTACTACAATTATTACGTAATGGAAGCATTGGATGATTTACACAATTTGTGAGATCATCTAACATCGCAACATGATATAATTAGATGTTATACTTACTAAAGCAACTAGAGTGTGTAGGCATGCCAGGATTCCGTTTTATAATAATTATTATCTTCAGTAGTATGACAGCTTTTCTACTTATCCAGTCATTTATTTATTAAGCCTTAGAGTTGCGCCACATCTATCAGTACGGAATCGCATTTTTCCATGGTTCAATGTCGCTCAGAACCGTCATTTGCTGGAGCGAGAAACAGTGGGAATGCTGCGACACGCAGCAGCATCGACGATGCTCTCGGCAGGGAAAAATGCGATTCTGTGCTGATAGATGTAGTGCAACCCTTTATCACCCTGATAAACGTGACATCAATCAGCAACGACCAATTTGAACGAATCAAACAATCTACCTTCGAAATATCAAGACTTAAGTATCGTGAAAATCATACAATATTATTTGTGAATTGTGTCGTAAAAACCAACCAACCAATTGATAGTAATTATTGTACAGTAATGAGTGTGACATTCATAATTAAGAAGCGCGCGTCATTGCAGTTCATGTTGCAGCGTTTGTCCACGCCCAAGTCTGCCACTGACCACCAGCGCATCCGAGTAAGATATCGCACTGCGGAGTATCTAGATGCCTTCATTAAACTTGCCATACTACAACTACTATTACGTCTTTTCAGTCAAATGATATCTACAATACCTCATACCAGGTTACAAAAATGAAGACATTTAGAGTAGATAATTTTGAACTTGAAAATAGCCTTGGCATGAGTTGAACAGAATGCCACATACAACTAATCAGTTGAAGCTGTCTCTTAGTGCAATTTGTTTGTTGGTGTTCAGTGTGCATTCGTACTGTGCGACTCCGTGCCAGTTTGTTTCTGACATTTGTCCACTTTCTGAAACTCACCATTTCTGCTTGGGTTAAATTGTTATTACAAAAACAGTTTTATAGGAACAAACTAGTAACGATTGCACATGATCATTATTTAAATTAGGTTCAACTAAATCATTTCATTGAGATCCAATGATTGTTCTCTAACCATTAACACTGTAAATACCGTTAGATTTCTACGTGTGTATAACTGAAAGGGTGAAAGGGTTTATTTCAGTCGCTAACATTTTAACGTCAAGTTTTCCCAAATCATCTAGGACCCTGTACAATAAATTCACCTTGTAAAAATATATAAAAATTAGCGATCTGACGGACAGACTCACTCAGACAGAGGAGGATCGCTGCGCTGCCGCGCTGTGGCGAGGTGGCACGGCATGTATGTATGTGTGTGCAGGTGTTCCGCGCGTGCACGCCGCCGGACGCCATCTCGCTGGTGTCGCGGCTGCTGGAGTACACGCCGGGCGCGCGCCTGTCGCCGCTGCAGGCGTGCGCGCACAGCTTCTTCGACGAGCTGCGCGAGCCGGCCGCGCGCCTGCCCAACGGGCGCCCGCTGCCGCCGCTGTTCAACTTCACCGAGTACGAGCTCAGCATCCAGCCGTCGCTCAACGACTTCCTGAAGCCGCGCTTGGGCGCCGGGCCGGCGGCCGACGCGGCGGCGGGCGCGGCGCCGGACGACGCCGCCGGCACGTGCTCGAGCGAGCCGCGCGCGTAGGCGACATCGTCCGCACGCGACCTAGTGATAGTTACTTTCGTGTTGGCCATCGGGAAAATTACATGCATAATAGGTGTTTTCGGCGAGTAATCGTGTGATACTGTAGTGTAATTGTCGATAAAGCTTGAGCTGTCGTAGTCGGTAAGAAGGGTAAATCCGTTGTAGATTCTAAACCGTCGCGATGTGATTACTTTGTACTTTTGTAAGCTCAAATTGTCCCCTTATGTACATACCTTATATGCTGAGTTTGAATGTTTATTTAGTAAACGACAGATAATTACCGTCTGGATAAATTGTTTTGTTTTATTTTCATTTTAGTATCTTGTCAAATTCTGTCTCTTTTAAAATGATTTCGCTTATAACTGTAGCCTTAATGTACTCGGTGTGAGACGTTTTATCATAGAGAGAGGTTAGTCACCTGTTTGTTTCACTTGATCACCTATCGAGGGGTAGCCACATGATACTTACCTTGCTTGGGCCGTGTAATCAGTAGGGAAGACATATTCAGTAGTGTGTATTAGAGTATTTATTGTTGAAAAGTATCACTAACTCAACAAACTTTTACGAAGCGTATGCCTAGTGTTATTTCAACGATGAAACTTAGCAAACTGAATATTTTGTTGCAACAATAGTACGCATTGTAAATTTTTATAACTAGCGTAAACTGATCTCTCAAGATAATTTATAATAATGATATGATATCTCAGAATATTTGTATAAACAATTCAGAGGATATAAATTTTAGATGTACTACGCAATATATATTTGTTTTCGGCAACTTCTATGTTAAACATTTTTTGCTGTGTATTTTTGAAGTATCCAATGCTGGATAAATGTAATGTATTTAATAGCACTGTCGGTGTCCTAATTATAACGACATAGTTTTTGGATAATATTGTATTCTATATTCAATAAATGATATTTCTATTATATGAAATTTGTCATTGAGAACACTATGGTTATTAGTAGTCATTTATGAAACGATGTTTAAATAATGGTAAAATTTCATTGTCATAGTTTTTAAGTATTCGAGTAATTTCATTTTGCACTTCGATTTTGAATACAGTTACAAATTAGGAAAGGTTTAAACCTCTAAGTATAGACTAACAAAATCTTTCTTCATGGTGTAGAAGTAGCCTAAACGCAAAACTTATTGGTGTAATGTCGATTACCTCTTGCACCACTATTTAGAAAAACCTGGTATTTTAAAATTCAGGCAGCTGAAAAGCACGATTTTGCATATATAACATAAAGTTTTAGTCTTATTTGGACCAACTCATAGTAACACATCAGCTTTGCATGATAATAATGGTTCAGTCGGAAACCTAATAACTAATCTGGGGGCACGATAGCGCCCCTGCCAAGACGTCAATATTTCAGTTGAATACTGTTACATTCTCATTATCAATAATTTTATGTGCTTAGCTGATTCAATGTAACATTATACTCCATATTTTTCTAGACATAGACCAGGGCCCCGACCATTAAAATAATTAATTATAACGTAATTATCATTTTATTGTGTACCATGTTACAACAGGACAGTGCTGAACTCGGTGTTTCTCGTTGATAGCTCGCGGTGCAAAGGTGGCCCTTCTTCTAGTTGCGCCGTGTCTCTGCTTTGTAAAAGATCGAGTTCAGTGTTATTACGCCTGTATTTACTTATAAATTATTGTATTTTAAGAAAAGCGCCCCGCGCTTCGCTTTGAAATCACATAATAGTGGATCTTAGTTTTTGTCGTTAAGGCTATTAATTTGCTGGAACACCCATATAATTCGTGTAAATATATTATAATTATCTTTATGGTACGACTCTTGAGTGACGCGTGTGGGTGGCAGCGGTAGGCGCTCGCTCGCTAGCGGCGCGTGGCGGTGTCGCGCATGTAGTGTCGCCACCAACCGCACCGGACTCAGTAAGAGGCAGTAGTTTAGATATTACATGTATTTTATTAAGTCTATCTATCTAATATGAATTTTGTAATCGACGTTGCTTCTTAAGACCTTCTGTGTAAAAAGTTATAAGACATACTAGTGACCTGAATATTTGAAGCGATGTTATTAAAATCTTTATCCCACTGAATTCTCACTTTCACGATTTGCGTGCACATTTACAACATGAGAATTTTCCGTAAAATACATAGTTCGAAATGGAGTTATGACTTATTATATAAATTATTTAAAGTAAATTTTTCTTATTACTGTAATAATATTAAATTTAATAGTGAGTGAAATTTGTATTTTGTTTTCATATTTGTTTTACTGAATTTAAATACTTCATAACCCTCATATCGTTGTTAGTTATGAATGAAAATAACATAATTATTAAAAGTAAATAATTAAATGAATAGTAAGCATGGCCTTTTTATTTTTTTTCATTAGTGTTAAACCCTAAATAACTAGTTGAATTCTTAATTCAGTATTCTCTCTCCAACCTAATAAATAATCTCATGATAATTTTGTGCTGGCGTCAAGTACGCATTGTGTGAGTTGACCTAAACATTCGTTTTCGCAAATACATCTTTTGGGAGCAGTATTTTAGTAGTTATTTCTACGCTCTGACTGGTTAATTCGCGGCAAGTCCTGCTCATAACTAGACGTTCAAACTGTAGGAACCTGACTGGTGTCTGGACTTGGAAAACCTTTTAAGGGTGCGTCCACATCTGGCGAATGTGCCGCGAATGTGCTGCCCGCGAGCTGCGCGCGTGCGGTTACAGCCTATATTTGGTGCGCCGCTCTAGTGCAACCCTAGCAAGGCTCGAGTGGGGCGCGCGTGCAGCGCGCGTGCTGCTCGTGCGCACATACGCGTGAACTTGAGCCTCAGTAGTGAATTTGCTTGAATTTGTGAGGTGCATCGCAGCCGGCACGCGCGCACCTCCTGCGCCGCTCGAGTACGGCGCGTAGAAAGCGCGCGAGCGGCGCGCGGACGGCGTAGGGGCTGCGTACGAACATAAAATGCACGCGCGCAGTTCGCAAACGGCTCGCGAGCTGCACATTTGCGGCACATTCGCCAGATGTGGACACACCTGCCACATCACATCAGTACCACCATTTATCTACCTACGGCCTAGGCAGAATTACAAAAAGCCTAGATCCTAGGGTTCAATGTAACTTTTAGTTATCACCTCAATTCAGATTTCGCCATGGAGAATGCACAGTATCAGAGGTGAAGTAACGGCTAATGGCCTATTTCAACAACAACTTTGTATAAGTTCCAGATAACTAGAGTGGAATAAAATGTAATTGTGTAGATTCTGTGCCCTCTGATTATATTATTTGGTAGATAGTGTCTATCCGGAAACGGAAACATGGGCGGCTCATGTATTGTAGATGGAAAAAAATATTTACCACTCTTCCAAGGTTTTCAAGACCACAAAATTAAATGCAACATTCTCAGTATAAAGCCAGCTCGTGACTGTCTTTTATAAAATCAACATCGTGCTTACGAGCCCAAAAATACAACATAAGCAAAGCCAAACGCCCTCCACACGTTAGAGCATTAATCGCTACTGAGGAAGCAACGAGCGAACCTCCGAACAAAGTTTACTTTCATTTTTTTGCGGGAGGCGAGGTAAGAATACATAGTATACTATGGCTACAAACGCACACGTAAAAAAGAACGTTATAACGCGCAAATAGCCAATGTTCAGACGCCAGCACATCAAGCTACTACAAATTGGCAAATTTCTTTAATAGTTTTTCAAGTTAATCGCTAAAGCATTAGGTTCAATGTTGATTGGGAAAATTTGAAAGTTTTGGGTAGTTTGTTGTGCTGGCTGGCGTCTGTACCTACTTTGTCAGAGGGGCAAATCCAGCCATACCAACTTCTTAGCTTATTCCTCTATGCTCCACATAATAATATTCGATTTTGTGAAGATTTACCACATGCCTATGGATAGTCAAGTCAACTCGACTACTGTAAAAAATATCGATAATCGTTATCACACAGTTTAACTTTTTTGGTTTGACTTCACTAAAAATGTCAAATTCTGACATGTATGATAATTAATGATACGTCTTGTTGACTTGACGGTGCAAATTACGATTTTCAGTAAAACAAAAAATAATAATTTATCAATGTATAATACTACTGATTAAATAATAGGTACCTAAATTATTGTGCCTGCTGTATAATTGTATACCATAAAAAGGGGTGTAAAACACGGCTGCCTTTCCAAATTAGAAGTGTTATGGGTGTATAGTTTATGATTGTAAATTGAAGAGGAGTATTTAACTTATATTTTATTCGCAATGCACGAAGCGTACGAGATATCTCATTTGCTCAATGCAACCGTACAAATAGAGGCTATAGCTGCTTATGGTAAGTAAAAACGTCATTTTTTTCAGTAAACCTTTCATAAATAATCAAGACAAAATGAGTCACACATCTGTTAAAACAAGTTATCACAACATTATCACGCATATGATTTGTTTTTTAAACAGACACCCCATCTTCTCTGAAAATGCAGATAAAATGTATTACCAAATGAGGATATTTTGTTAATAGCCCACAGTGCCAATAGAAGCAGTTCATTACTATTTTTTCGTCTGTTGTGCTTATATATTTTGAGGTATTATTAATTACTAATGGAGCTCAAATCCAAACCAACAAGGAAATCCTTATTTGAATTGATTTTGTAGTGTTTTTGAAAATTTTTGTGAAGTATGTTAACATGTTATAATTCCATTCAATTGTTGTAATACAAATTTAATATTATTTCAGATAACAACTTGTTACTGGGAACAAGGCAAGGTCATCTGTTGATGTACTCTGTGTCTCAAACGAATGGAAATCAGAAATATGAGTTGCAGCTACTTAGATATTGTAAAAACTTTAGCAAAAAACCTATTCAACAAATTGAAGTCATACCAGGTGACGTTTATTTATTTTTATCATTTAGAAACAACTTTTTAATACCCACTAAAATATCATGACGAAACCTGGTGTACACCTTGAGCATGTGTGTGTGTGTGTGTGTGTGTGTGTGTGAGGCACTTGTCCTGAAGTGGGACAACTACAGACTGGTAGTTATTATTATAAAGTAATGAAATGCAGATATCATTGTATTTATCTAAATGCTTTTTAATAAACCATATTGATTTCAATATTTTAATCTTGCAGAAGAAAACTTGTTGCTGTGCCTAACTGATACTGTTCTGTCCACATACAATATAAATGGTGTTAATTTTCCATTGGTAAAGACATTTGAACAAACTAAAGGTGCTTCCCTGTTTGCATTAGACAACACGGTAAGTGTGGCATTACTATATTTACACTTTTTACCTAATATTGAGAAAAGGGTTTAAATCCATGACCATTTTTCAAATTAAAGGATGCTTATCCAGTACTATTAAACATAACACCTTACCACCTTAATACATATTTCCTTTCAATTGAACAATTGGCATGGTGTATTCAAATAAAGATATCAGAAAAAAATGGCAAGACAACCTGCGCTCATTCCGTGACATGGTACTGGTGCGAGAAGGTGGAGAGAAAGAGCCCCACAAAGAACTTTGGAGAGGGAGGCCCCAGCTGCAACACAAAGACAATAGGCATTTTTCTGCCGCCATAAGGAAAAGAGACGTATCTAACATTTTTTTTTTGCAAAATATAAAAATACTAGTAGATGCCATTTTTTTTACTGATTTCGAATATGTATGTAACTCAACTTTGAAAAAAATGTTAGATACGTCTTTTGCCTTATAGCGGCAGTATTCAAACATCATCTAATATTTCTGATCTAGATTTTAGTGATGGTTACAATTGGTTTATTCTAAGACAATCTATTTGTTATGTCTAAGCTTTTGAATTTTTTATACTTCCACAGCCCACAACATCAATGACTGGAGAATCCAATTCTGTTGTCCGTCTGTGTGTTGCTGTAAGGAGAAAACTGCAGTTGTATTACGGAAAGAATGGAGAATTCAAACAACACCTGTTTGACTTTACAATCCCTGATGTCCCGAAGGTCATGTCTTGGGGGCAACAGTATGTGTGTGTGGGGTTCAAAAATGAATATGTGCTGTATGATGTAGGTGATAAAGTTGAATTTACTTGAACATTTATAACATAACATAATGCATGTAATCCCCGAAAGGTTAGGCAGAGGCGTACCTTATAGTACACCAACATTTTGCCAGTTATGTTTAAGTCCCATGTAATGGGGGCGACCCTATTGCCATCGCACCATTACATTAATATGCACAAATCCAGATTCCATGGCTGCTACTGAAAACTTCCTGATAGAAAAACCCAATTACACTTTGCCCAACCTGGGAACTGAACCCAGGACTTCAGGCTCAGCAGTTGCGCTTGCGACAACTAGACCAACGAGGCAGTTAACAATTATTGAGTTGCAAAAATTGATTTTTTGTAATCTACTGCAATTGACCATTTATTTTCTGCTTAAACCTTGTCCATTAACCTTTATATTATACCAAGAAAGTGTGTCACCACAGCAAGGATTAACAGAATCTGGTGTAAACCGACGTTATAAAGTTCATTTGGTTCACAAGTTTTGCTAATTACGTATTTCGACTTGCTTAAATTTACGAAATTTAACTACAACTTGAGTGATATGTCTAATGGTTACTGTAAAAAACTTACTATATCTTTATTTTGTAGCTCTCATCAGGGAAGCCACAGGAGTTATTCCCGACAAGCAGTTCTAAATCACTTGAGCCAACGATAGCAAAATATTCAGAGACATCTTTTCTACTAGGTCGTGATCAAACATCGGTACTAGTAGAGGAGGCCAAAAATATAGACATAAAGAAAACTATCAAATGGTCTGAAGCGCCTGTCGGTGTTGGTAAGACAATATTGACTTTATTTTTTTAGAAAATATATCGAGGCGTCAATGCTTCTTGAATGAAAATCAATTTGATCCAAACCAGTATACATTTTTCAATTTATATACTTTTCTTGAGACTTCTTGTAAACCAGTTGTATTTTATTATACCTAGGAATCAGTCTAAATTATTAAATAATGTTTAATTCCAGTGTGGGACGAGCCATTTGTGTTAGGACTGTTATCAGACCAAGTCGTTGTGCAGACAGTGGAGCCATCACTCTTCGTACAAACCCTACCTGAACTGAACAAAGCAAGACTGATGTATAGGTAATCATAAGAATATAACTCACTATGAAACTAAGTATCTGTTATGAAGTTGTACTTCTTTCACTAAGATCAAAATTAAATTGTAGAAGTTTAGTCGACCATTTTACCACTCACTTGTACATCATGGAATTCACTTGCACATCATGGAACACACTCGCACAAATGGATAGTTTTAATACTCAAAAGTGGAAATTCACTTACAACTACACAATACCTGGCCGTAAATGTTTTTCTTTTTTTTTTTTCCTAGCCTGCTCTGTCCAACTCCTGGGCAAAGGCCTCCCTTTCCATTTCTCGCGAACCCGTGCGTCCTCCTTCCAGTTCTCACGCAACCTTTTCAGTTCGTCATACCATCTCCTTCGTGGCCTGCCGAGTCCTCACTGTGTCAGGGCACCAGTTTCAGTTTCATCAATATGATCAGCTGGTCGCATCAATTTCTATAGAAAAACCAAGATTTTTTTGCGAATTTGTAGAACTCTTAGAACAAAAGTTTTCAGTCATGGTCAGAGATACCACACGAGAGGGTTTATTATGCTACACCTTGTTTAATAACATACCTGCTGAGTCGTCAATGGTATTTATATTCAACGATGTAATTTGTTACAGATGTAAGCGTGGCCTGATATTCGTATCGTCGGTAGGCCAGGTGTGGTGCCTCAGCTCCGTTGACCTCACGAAGCAGAGGCAGCAACTGCTGAAAGACAAACATTTCCAAATAGCAATAGAATTAACGGTAAGACTAAGGGCGGTTTTAGATTAGCGTAATTTAAACTCGTTTATGGACATGCTTGTAGGCGCGTAGACGCACGCCTTTTTCCGCGCCGTTCCACACGTGGAACTCGTAAGAGCGTTGACGCGTGTATAAGCTCGTACAAGCGCGAGTCTCGAGATAAATTTTCTAACAGAACATGTTATACGTTCGTCGTGGCAAACATTTTAAGTTACGCCGCGCCCCCTTTTTGTTGCGGACCCGGCTTTAGCAAAACAATGTTTCGTGTTTGTAAAACACGATAACATGGCGCAGCTGACCCGGCGTAATTGCTACTGGTCTTCAGAAAAATCAACCCTAAAAATAACTTTAAGTATCTCAATCACGGTTGCCTGTTATTCTGACAAGAATTTTATCCAATTCAGTTAAATTTTATTTTTGGTGTTGACTATAGAATCATCGCTATCCTACGATACTACGATTTCATAAATACCTTACGCCATTGAAAGGCCAGCAAAGCACCGCGAATAGCGTTTTCTGTTGACAAGTTCTAAAACACGACAACTCCGCTACCAACTTTTATTGTCACTAACTAATTAATGTTATTAATCCACGAAAGACAGCGCGCGTGTCTCACTGCCTATTCGAGGCACACTGTATTATGAAAGTTATGATATTACGGCATGTTGTATAAATAGTAGGTACATATGGGTTTCATACGTATGCAGTCATACATGTAAATAAATAGTATCAGTGACAGAACCGGCAAGGAAAATAAGTAACCATTTATTTTCCTCTAAACATGGTCGTGTGTAGAAGAGTTGTTAATCTGTAATGTTTAGCTTTAGTTTGTCATCATATTAATTCAGTAAAGGTGTATTGAAAGGTTTTGTGAGGTGTTATTGTGTGTGACGTGGTGGCTAGAAAAATCAAATATATATATATATTTTTAATTTTTATATTATTGCTTCTCCTATAACGCAGTTTACTTAACTATTTGAGCCGAGCTTTGAGGAAAATTGTAAAGATTGTATTTGTTGTTTTTATTTGACGGTTATCTCTTTAATACAATGTAGTCGTAATTTCTAAATAAAATAAATATTCCTTCGCGAGATAAACAATAAATAAAAATCGAACGATTTGCCTATTTCATATGGATGAAATAATAATGATAATAATGATAAAGAAAAATAAAATAAATAATAATGACGGCAGACACACTCATGAATTAATACATTTGTCGCTTCTTAGGGTTGAGTGGAGTTTTTTTTCAAAATCACAGATGTGAGTTCCATATTTGATTTTTGTAACTCCCATAATAGATGTAAATGCAGTGAAAATGCCATTTACAGTAAAGGATCGTATTTCAACAATAGGGCTTCTGGTAGGAGTAAGTATTCTGGAAGTTCAGTTTTCAGAAAGTTGTTCTCATTCACTGTATACCTTTTTAAATTTATGATTGGTGCCTTTTATTTTAACAGAGCCTATCAGACTGCACGCCCGAAGAAAAAGAGCAGAAGATACATTCCATACAAGTCCTGTACGCATTGGAACTGTTTGACAATAAACAGTATTCCCAGTCCATGAAAGAGTTCGTTAAACTCAAAACAGATCCCGCTGACGTCATCAAACTGTTTCCTGAACTAGACGGCAAAACCAATGACGATAAAGAACCAACGAAGAAGTTGACGGGCAAAGATCTAGAGAGCGCCTTAAATGCCTTGATAATGTATTTGAAGGAGTTGAAGGCTAATATAGGGAACAGTGCGGGACAAGACGAGGCTAGCAAGCAGAGGAATGTTACGCAGCAGCTCGAGTTGATAGATACTACTTTGTTGAAGTGCTACTTACAGGTAAAAAAACCATAATATGCTTATTTAATAATGTAGTAAATTCTGAAGATACATCTGTTAACTTTTATCTTTTTTTTTGTCAAGTCAACCACAATGTCTTTACACCTCGATTTATTGTAACATTTTTAGATAAACGATGCTCTAGTCGCACCTCTACTACGCAACAACAATTGTCGCCTAGAAGAAGCGGAGAAGATGTTGCTGCAACACGGGAAACACAGCGAACTTATAATACTGTATCAAACCAAAGGGCAGCATATGAAAGCGCTTCAGCTGCTACGGGAGCAGGCTAAAGAGCCGGACTCTAGTTTAGAAGGTTATCAAGGAACGAAAAATTATTTGCAGCAACTTGGTAAGTAATTATGGATAATTTGGGGTAAAATTGTTCTATGAAATATATTACTAAAATTTTGTACATATCTCAATATTGCATGTTGGATTAAAGCATCAATATTCTATTTTCCAGGTGCCGAACACATAAACTTAATATTCAAGTTTTCTGACTGGATATTGAAAGAACATCCAGAGAAGGGCTTGAAGATATTTACCGAAGTAGAAGACTTGCCCCGTCCAAAGATATTAGATTTTCTTTTAAGGGAACATGAATCTCTTGTGATACCTTACTTAGAGCATGTCATACATACATGGAACGATACGAATTCACTATTTCACGACGCCTTAATAAACATGTACAGAGATAAAATAACTGATAAGAAGGCGAACTTAACAGATGCAGAGGTACAACACATTAAGTCGAAATTAATCGCGTTTCTAGAAAAGTCAGCACATTACACTCCGGAAAGAGTTGCAGTGCACTTCCCTACTGACAGCTTGTTTGAGGAACGAGCTATCATTTACGGAAAGTTAGGACGACACGAGCAGGCACTCGCCATTTATGTACTAATATTGGGTAAGTGCGACTTTTGACAAAACATAACATAATACCTGTTAGTTATCCCCTAAGATTTAGGCAGAGTCATTGTTTCGTCACAATAGTTTTCAACCGGGCACAAATCCAGAGGGCAGCTAGTGCAGCTACTGAGAAATTTGTGAAGGAAAATCCAATGACACTTTGCCCAAGTAATCGGTCCCAAAACTTTTATACCTATGCTACGTGTAAACAATTTATAGGTTTTAAATTAAGCATACAATGTGGAGACTACAATACGACAATAAATTATACCATAACGTTTCCAGTCTGAATAGAAAAATTCAATCAAATGTATCCAGTAGTTTAGCCACAGGATTTTATTTTTATTTTTAGCATTTGATAGTTTAAAATACAAGGTGGAAAAAACGGTTACATTTAATTAATTTAAAAAAAAATATGTTTAGAATGATGCACTGAATATGTGCAGTAAGTACATCATTCTAAACCTTATTAGATTTTTTAAAATTAAATAAAGGCATTTAAAAAAAAAAAAAAAAAATTTTTAATCAGTTCTTCCATACATTTTGAGTTTTGGCCGTGTAGCTATTGCAGTTTTGTAGGAAACAGCTGTTTTTTTAAATAACCGACGAAAACAATTCTTTGTGGTTTTCATAATGATGTACTGAATACGTGGTAACCATTTTAACGTCGGGTGTCTCTTTCACCCTGTATTTTTATGAACTAGTATTACCAGTGTCTTCATTTATTGTCGTATTGTCGTCTCCACTCCACACACATTTTCCTTTTGCCCACAGGCGACGTAGACCGAGCAATACGATATTGCGAAAATGTAAGCACGAGTCCAAATGACAAAAGTCAAGACGTATACGTGATACTGATGCGGATTCTCATGAACCCTGAACAAGACAGTGCTCTCATTGGCAACCCCCTAGCCAAGGTGCCGAGGCATCCGAAGACAGCTCTACCGGACTTGGAGACGGCACTCAAAATATTGGAAAAGCATGCAGACAAAATATCGCCATTGAAAGTAAGTGTCATTTGATACCGATATTATTATACCTAAGCATTAGTATGACATAAAGTCCGCCTCTGTATATTAATTGAGTGATTGTAGTGTATCTGGATGCCCCAATAGTACTTGTCATCAAAAATTCAATGGTATTGCGTTCAATAACCCGTTCTAGGCGCATTTCGTATGTATTCCTACTCTTTCTTATAGACAAGAGGCTTGAGTCTCATCCAGCAACGGTCCCACCGTTATACGAACCACCCTATAACATGAATTCAATTTTATTAACTCAATTCAAAGTCAATTTAATAATTAAATTTGCAGGCCCTGTCAGTGTTACCAGATTCGGTCCCCCTGAGTCGTCTCAAGCATTTCCTAGAGAGCGCTCTAGATGGACAGCTCACGTTGAAGCGACGCACGCAGGTCCTCAAGGGATTGTTGTACGCTGAACATATGCAGGTAAGATATACAATTGCTATTCTTGTTTTTGCACAAGGGTTCCTTGCACGACGAAGGTGAGCACTAAAGAAGCATTTATCCCTAAAGGGGTTAACTAAGAGGTGACAGTTTGTATGGAAGTTCGTCATTTTTGCAGATGGGACTCATGCCCATGTAGATTTATGTGAAACTGTGCAAAATCAAATAGCTAAATATTTTAATGTAGCTTTTCGATTTTCTTCCTTTCGAATTTGGACAGAATTGTTTTCAGTCCAAATGCGAAAGGAACCTAGCCACCGATTATAATCAATACCAAGACATCCGGAGTGGTGGTCATTACGTAGTTTTATAACTGCAACTACCAATAACGTTGACTCACGTTATAGCGGGTTTGATGATTATACAGCTATCTAAATAATTATAACCCTTCTTATGATTGTTACAGGTACAAGAACTAAAACAGTTCCACGAGTCAAAGAGTGTACTAATAAACGCTTACAACGTGTGTCCTGTATGTAAGAAACGTTTCGGCAACCAGAGCGCTTTCGTCAGGTACCCCAACGGCGACATAGTTCATTTTAGTTGCAGACTAGACAAATAAAATATGTTTATACGATTTCATACTTCATGTAAAATACTATTGAAATGTTAGAGTACTATAAAACTCTGCTTACCACTCCGGGGAATACGGGCGTGATGTTATTGATGATGATGTTCAGTTAAAAAACTTTCACGGATATGCCATTTATCTAACACCTGGAAAGACACTTATAATAATAAAATGCGCTCGATTATATTTCTAGGCTGTGATCTGATGATGAATTATCAGTAGAAACAAATTGTCAATGTGTCTAGAAAAGGACGTAAATGAAAACATCGTTATGTTTAGAAAAATGTAGACATCAATGAATTTATGTAGAAATTGCTTGCATAGTTACATTTATGTAGATCCAATCATATTTCTGGATGAACTTACCCATTTTTCGTCGTTGGACGTTCGATGATCCTTATTTTCATTTATTTTAACGTATTCCGCGATTTGAAATGTATTACTAATTTTGTACAGCCGTTTCAAAGGTTTATAATAAGAATCAATGTACAGAGTGTAATATAAATGTAGCCATGTATTTTATCTATATTTTACCTATGTATTATTAGTTCATGTATAAAAATATTGAAATTATAATATATAAAAAAATTATGCAACAATATTTGTCTAATTTCTATCTCCTTAGCAAGTTCCTCAATCCTAAGTAAGAGGATAAATCTATCGACATAGTTTTATGGAACCGTAGCAGCTTGGTTGAGAGTTTTGAGGCGCTATACATATAGGATTCTAGCTACGTGGTACCCTGAGCTAGCCAACAGGATGTCATTTTCAAAGGTTCCATAACATACGATACGTCAGAGAAGAGATCTGTTTGCATAAACAAGAGTGGGAAAAGAACCGACCCCTGCGGAACTCCACAAGTTATTCTGCAAATAGTTAACAATTAGCCTGTTCCTTGCCAGTGTAACAGACTTGTTTGCTTATAGCACCTCTGCCTAGCCTTTGCCAACTTTATTGGGGTCGGCATCCAGTCTAACCGGATGCAGTTGAATACCAGTATTTTACATGGAGCGACTGCCTATCTGACCTCCACAACCCAGTTAGTGTTGGGTAATACGATAGTCTTGGTAAGACTGGTTTGTAGACCTGTTAATAGCACTTATGCCACAATGAAATAACCACTCCTACATAATGCAATAATTATCGACCTCCTTATCGCAGGGAGTTACGTGCATTAACTAAATCAAAGGCTTTTGCTAATACCATAGTACCCAAAACAGAAAAGGACCTTTTTTTCGTGTGGAAATCCTGTTCGATGATCACTTCTGAAGCGGAATACTAACTAAAACCCCATAGTATTCCTTACCTTCCTGTTACTTGCATGATTGAGCAGCGCAGGATTTACTTGCAGCTGTTTAAGTAATTTGCTTCGAGGTATAATGCAGAGATTGATCGATTCAAATAAAGTTGCACAGTATTATGGTTTGTAGCTTAGGTAAGTACCTAGTCAATCACAGACTTTTGAGTCTAATCATCTCTAGTTTGTGATTACATTAATAGGTAGGTAACGTGTAATAAAGCTATGTTTGGCTGATTTAGCCATCTCACTGATTAATTATATTAAATGAATGCGCTTGACATTAATTAATAGGGAAGGAGGAAAACGCGTTATTTATTGCAAACATTCATTAGTTAGTACTAGCAATTCAGTGCAACTGAATGACGTGTTATAATATTAAAACAAAAACAAAAGATGTTTCGCACCAAAATTAAAAAGCGAGAAGCAGAAATTATCAAAATCATAAATGTAAGTCACATTACTTAAGTACTAGATGCAAGTGCAGTGAAAGTGCTTTTCCAGAGGATCGTGTACCGACGTAGGTTCCATTTAGATTACCTAGTATGTAGGGGACCGTGGCAGTCGTTATGCAGTTCACTGAAAATTTTATCAAGTGGTCCATAGGTCCACTTTGCCTTGAGCTGTTGACAACAAAATATGAGATTTAATTAAATTATTAATTATTTAATGAGTGTATGTAATAGCTGCTTATGTATGACCTAAGTACATACTTACATAGGTACATAAGTTGTAGGTAGGTATATTATTAGCACCTCGAGGAATTATGAGGACAAAAATGGAAACCGTGATTTCACTTTCGTGATTTTGAAAAATGGTGGGTAAATTGCCTCGTTTTACACCTATTTGACATCATTATTATGTTAACAGAGCCTGTCAGACTGCACGCCCGAACAGAAAGTGCAAAAAGTACAGTCTATTCAAGTCCTGTATGCATTGGAACTTTTCGACAATAAGCAATATGTCCAGTCTATTAGGGAGTTTAACAAAATCAAAACAGATCCTTCTGTGATCATTAAACTGTTTCCCGAATTAGACAATGATGACAAAGAAAAAACGAAGAAATTGACGGGAAAAGATCTACAGACCGCCTTGATTGCATTGATAGAGTACTTGAAGGAGTTTAAAGCTAATATAGGAAAAAACAGCGGTCAAGACGAGACGCCAGCAACACAGACGCTAGAGTTGATAGATACTACTTTGTTAAAATGCTACTTATTGGTAAGTTATTTTTTAATGACTGTAAAGTTATCGACAAATTAACATATGTTATTATGATTTTAACCAAATTGTGATTAACGTTTTCAGATTAATGCTGAAGTCTCACCTCTACTACGAAACAACAATTATTGTCGTCTCGAAGAAGCCGAGACGGTTTTGCTCCAACACCGAAAGCACCGCGAATTGATGATGATGTACCAAAACAAAGGCCTACATATGAAAGCGCTGCAGCTACTGTCGCTACTGCGAGAGAAGGCCAAGGAACAGGATACTAGCTTAGATATTTATCAAGAAACAATGAACTATTTAAAAAAACTTGGTTAGTTTGGATTTGGAAATCATTGGTAGTCTGCCACCACTGCACTATTGCTGCCGTAGGTACTGGTTGAAATAACGCACCATTTTCATTTTCTAGGAGCTGAACACATAAAGTTATTTTTCCAGTTCTCTGACTGGATATTGAAAGAACACCCAGAAAAAGGCTTGAGGCTATTTACTGAAGACCACGTAGAAGTACAAAACATGCCCCGTCAAGAGATATTCGATTTTCTTAAAAAGGAACATGAATCTCTGGTCATACCTTACTTAGAACATGTGATCCACACCTGGAATGATACGACTTCTTTATTTCACAATGCCCTTATTAAAAGGTACAGACAAAAAATTACAGACAATAAAGAGAACTTACCAGATGCAGAGGTACAGCACATTAGGTTGAAATTACTTGCATTTCTAGAAAAATCTGCACATTATACTC
Organism: Noctua comes; assembly: GCA_963082995.1. Lineage (NCBI taxonomy): Eukaryota > Metazoa > Arthropoda > Insecta > Lepidoptera > Noctuidae > Noctua > Noctua comes. The sequence goes on along the minus strand of OY720279.1, from coordinate 9,297,401 downwards.
CGGAAAGAGTGGCTGTGCACTTCCCTACTGACAGCTTGTTTGAGGAACGAGCCCTTATTTACGGAAAGTTAGGACGACACGAGCAGGCACTCGCCATTTATGTACTGATATTGGGTAAGTGCGGCTATTGTTTAGTTTTGTTTGAAACACAGGAATATGAAATTTAATTTCTTAGGGTGGGTTGTCAAGTCTTATTTGCTGTTGATCAAAATAACAACCAATCATTTCACTTTACATGATATATAAAATAGGTTAAATTCCCTTTCATCTTTCCTTTGAGTTTGTCCGTTCAATCAACAGTTAAACACAAACGTTATTTTTTGCAGGCGACGTAGATAAAGCGTTAAAGTACTGTGATGACGTAGGCGTGCGACCAAACGATGAGGGCCTAGATGTATACGTGACACTGATGAGGATTCTCATAAACCCCGAACAAAGCAGTGCTTTAATCGGCAAGGCTCTAGTTGATGTACCGAGGCACCCGGAGACGGCTGTACCAGACTTGGATAAGGCGCTGAATATCTTGGATAAATATGCTAACATCATTTCTCCCTTGAAAGTAAGTTTGGTTCGAAATAGATTCCATTTTGTCGTTGATCACTATTAAGTAGATTTTAATTTGCGCTAAAATGGTACTAGGGTAGTATAACGTAGTAGTAGTGAAGAAATATAGGTCTTTTAATCAAAGGAAGGAACAAGTGTCACTTTGGGGGCTATATGAAGTCCTATCGCACGGATGAGCAATACAGCCAGTATTGCTCATCAACCCACTTTAGACAACTCTTATTTCGTTACAGTTTTCTATAGTAAAACCTGTGCTATACTAAAATTTTTGATGATCGCAGGCCCTGTCAGTGTTGCCAGACTCTGTCCCTCTAGATCGCCTTAAATATTTCCTAGAGAGTGCTATGGACGGACAGCTTTTGTTGAAGCGACGCATGCAGGTCCTCAAGGGATTGTGGTATGCTGAACAAGTGCAGGTTTGTCAGATACGTTTACCTATCATTTCTTAATCTACCTCCAAAATAATTATGAAGCTCTAAATACTAAATCAGCATACTTCGGATTAAGCCAGTTTTTGCATCTGATCCTGTCGGTTCATTTTGAAAGTAGGTACTCATCGTGTACAGATGGCGTGGCGATGGCTTCCATCGCTACAGCATGGGTACCCCCATTATTTTGAGCTTGAGTGTCGATTCTATCCTAATCATAGGTACAGACGTCGGTAAACAATACATAAAAGCGCGACTACGGTTACTACGTAGATGATAAATTATTACTTTTTAATATGTCTTTTGCCTATTACAGGAAGAAGAGCTACAAAAGTTCTACGAATCAAAGAGCATAGTTATATGTGACGGAGATGTGTGTCCCGTTTGTAAGAAACGTTTTGGCAATCAGGGCGCATTCGTCAGGTACCCCAATGGTAAAATCGTGCATTTCAGTTGTAGACTTGACAAATAAAGAAGTTCTAAATAAAAAAGAGTCGACTTTAACAGTTAGTGCGGAAGAAGTCGCCAGTTACAGTCAGTTAGGGAGTGCTGGAATCTTGGATTCTGTCACACTAAGTAAACTTTCACGGTCACACGACTGTGCGTTACCAAAGTGTGACCATCAATAGTACCTTTAGCTTGACCGTCAAAATAAATAAATCGTATTTGGGTAGCATACAATTAAATAAATGTGGATAGATTTGACTTATAATTAACAAAATTTGTCGTTACCTACACCTATAAACCTTTAATAAGTAAGTATATTAGTACCATTTGTATAATTTTTTTCTTAATTTTTTTTATTTCCATTAATCTCAAAGTTTATTTGTTTTGTTTGTATATTTCTTGGCTGTGATTTTCAATGGTTAATAAGGGATTAAGGCTTTACAGAAGAAAGAGTTATAAATGTCAAAGGACCCCATCATGGAAAAGACACAGTTGCGATGTTTTGATAAGTGCTGCATGGTTATTTTGGCGCTACAATGACATTGTAGTGTAAAAACAAGATGGTGGTGTTAGTTGCGATTGGGGCCACGCGCCAAATAAAGCATGCAGCAATTTATCTAAGGAGGATATTGCAAATTCTTATAATTTCTAAGGAGTTTTTATAAATACTCTTAAAAATGTTGGTAAATATGTATGTAAAAATGTACCAAGGTAGGTTTCATCTTAACATTGTAAATATTTACTTAAAATAAAAAAAACATGCTAAAATACTTATTTGTCTCATTTCTCCCTCCAATAGAAATAACTCCACATCAAAAAAAATAAGATTAAATATAAATGTGGTGTGGTATTTTGGCTGAGATTGATTTCATTTCGCTTTAAAAGCGAAGCTTTCACCTTGAACCACTTTTGGATGGAACAAGACTTTATTAAAGTCTAGCAACTTGTCATTAGTTGTACCTAATATTGGTTACTAACGGAGCATATTTTCAAATAGCCCGTATAATATGGATGTCGTGTCTTGTCAATAGCTGTGATACTAAAATTAGACCGACGGTATCCTACCAGTATGAAAACGAGAAACATTTTGACGTACCAGCGACGCGTAGTATGGGCCACGACGTTTCTCAATAACCCAAAATATCTTCCCGATTCTTTTTTGTACATGTTAATCAATTTATCTCGTGAAAGATAAAATGACAAAATAAACGGTTTTTTAATAGGTAGCTGAAATAAATGAACTTCTGAAACAGATTACAGGCAATGTAAAGATTTTTTGACGACCGATAAGAATCAAATTATCAGTAACAAATGTTGCGATAATAATAATGAGGTATGGATAGGTATGTTCCTACTTGTTGATAGCTTGCAGTTCCAGTAATCAATCGATCCAATATAAGATGTATGGAGTACATTAGACACACCTCTAACCATATAAGTGATATAGGCATTATCATAGAATAAATAAATACCTAGATAGCAAGTAGAGTAGTTAGAAACTGTAAAAAGTACCCATGTTCCTGATGAACAGTTGCTAGGTATCATGCGGTAAAAAATGGGAAGTCGGCTGCAACGTCACATAAAGTTAATTTTAACCCAACATAGCACCACACTAGTAAACAAATAGAAGGTAGTTGTCTAGGTCCAATCCGGAACGATCGGCACTTTTAAAGACAAACTTACGGCTCTGCTTTTGAACATGTGACATTGAACTTATGTATTGACATTAATTATGTATGTATGAGTAATGTAATACATAATCAGTGTAGGTATATGTGTGTGTGATCGCACGCGCCCGCTGTGACGCGCGGTGACGCCACGACGCCGTCAGCGCCGCCGAACGGGTGCGTCTACTCGTGTCTCTCAGCCGCTCGCCTCTGTGGCCCAATGGATAAGGCATCGGCCTCCTAAGCCGAGGATTGTGGGTTCGAGTCCCACCAGAGGTACACAAACGCCTTTTTGTAGGAGTTTCCGTTTGCAAATGTGCTTGTTAAAGGAAAAACGTAATTGATTTCGTAGCTTTTGGATGATTGATAAATTTAATTTGTTTCATTAGATTTATTGGTTTGATAATTTTAATGAATTAATGTTACTTACATTTGTTTAGTTATTTTTTATAAAAGCAATCAGCATATTGTTTTAACACCTAATGTCCTCAAATCTCTGTTCAGCCTAAAGAAAAAATACAATCTACTTTAGTATTATGTTTTTGTATTTGTTTAGAACCTAGGCAGAGAAACATTAATCTATATCATATAAATCGTTTATTTGACCGCCTACAGGTTAGCGTACGAGGTGAGATAAGCTACATTTTCGTTGCCAATTTATCAAGTCTTAGTCCATCACCTGTCATTCCAGGATTTCATAACATGGCGGTGACACTGGCACGTTTAATCGCAAGTCGCACATTACCTACATCTGACACAGATAAAACTATCTAATACCTACAACACTGGCGTCGAGTTGTCGTAGTATGTACCTATTATAAAAGTCCCATATCGCGGGGGAAAGCTGTTAGATATGATAACGATACAATTTTATTGATAAGGACCGGTGAAGCATCGATCAGTCGATAGCTCATCGGTCGTGGTCCCTGCATGGCTCCTCGCGCTCGCACCAATCATTATCTATCAAATAATTAAGCTTTGTTATGAATTTGCCTTATCAGCGGTGATTTGAAGCAATCAACATTTTTTATTTATTTATATACAAAATTAGCTTTAGTCGACGGTACTTTTTGTGTGTTCAGTGTAGAATTAACAGGAATATCGTGGACGCTGACAGTGTATGATGAGAATGATGGGCGAGAGCGAGATGGTGTACGAGAACTACTACAACTACGAGAATAGCTGGTCCATCATCCCGCCGGACTATGGCGCCGACCTGGGCTACCAAGTGCGACAACCGCAGATAGAGGAGGACTACAAATACAACTCCTATGCGTGAGTATTTTTTAGAACCTACATATTTGTTAACCAAAATGAAGCCCTTAAGTGTCAAATTGATATGGTTATATCGATTATCTGGGATTCCCGGTAAAGTGTAAAACAAAATACATTGACATAATGATTGTTTCAGTAACTTCTTATCAGGTAAAACACCATAAAAGATACTCAAAATATATTCTCCAGACGTGCATGCATTTACGAAAACGAAGTGCATTGTATTTCAGCACGCGACGCTGACAATGTCGTTGAAAAATGTCTTGCGGACGAATTTAACTGAGTGCACTGAAATTGACAACGAGCGCGGTGAAACAACTTTATGTCTTTCAGCATGATGTTCATGTTATTTTCTTTATTGAAACGAATTTTCTATACGATTTTATATTAGAGTGAAACGTAGCTTTCAGATTTTTCATGAGATTGCTAGTTTTGTTTCTGTAGTCAACTGTAATAAAGGATTTGAGCCTGATTTAATTTTCTTTTCTTTAGCTGATTTACTGACCTAATTAAGTATTTAACTGGAATCGTTGAAACTAATATCTAACTGCACCAAGCAACCGTCCATGTGGATGAATTCCTAGAAGAGACAAGCTATGAACTGCTACCGTCTTGAATACACATATTATTATGTACTTAGGTATATGTTTCGCAATAACAGGTGAATCATTTATTTTGATCGCACGCAGTTATATAAAATATGGGTGTGTATCTGGTTCTTATTTTGTAGTTCCACGTTATACTGAAAAAACTTCAGGGAAGAAAACTTGTCAATATCTGCAACGCGCATAATTTTGTCTAAATGACTATAAAAAATCAACCGAAACAAGAAAATTCTTCAAAAGTTATAAGCATCATTATTCGAGTCGTTTCGTTTACGGAGGTCCTTATTTGCTATTCATTTTCGTTACTTTTTCGTTTTAGCTAAAGTTCAGAAATATCCAAAACATGAAGTATATTATACACATTTAGTGTACCGGTAGCAGGAACGTTCCGGTCGATCGGTTTGGGTTCGCGTGTCGCACACTTATAGTCCCGTCGGCGATGAATCGGCGCACTGAGTACCATCGAGCTCGTAATCCACCAGCTGCGGGCTCTCCCATGCCTTCGTGGAGCCCTTAATTGGTTTGGAAACCCTCTTCGCAGGTTAGCGTGCTTTCACCCATTTAGGCTCAGTGCGCCTAACCAGATTGCCATAACGAAATATTCGTGAAACCCCATCGACCTACTCTATTCACTCGCGAAGGCGCACAAACTTGGATAAAGGAGTTCCTGCAGCTATAAATTCTCTTTAAGTATCATAGGTGCTGACTGACGTGTTGCCGGGTGTCGTTCGTTTCTTTTTCCGCCAAACTATCTAGGTCACGAATGCGGTGTGATGGCTCCGCGTGATTTATGTTTATTACTCTAATATGCGAACTTAATACCCTTGAACTTACATTTCTCTAGCCACATTTCGCAGTTCATAAAATCTGATATTATACAAAAGTTGTCGTGTAATTTGTTGACATTGTGCTGTTTAGCTCGGATAATGGTAGCAGGTTAGTTTGGTCATAAGGTAATTTTTTCTCGCGGCGTCGGCGGCGCTTGGTACGAACGGCGCGACTCCTCAATACAATTTTCTACTTTTATACAAATTACATTTCTATCGTGCTTACTATGAACCCCCATTATTTTATCATTAACCAATGCAAATATAAAACGATCGTCTTTTTTTATTTTCAGTGACTAATTCACCATGTAATTCGTTCTGCTCTACGTATCGTTTTGTCTATCTCTCAGCAAATTTCTTTCTGATGTAATAATTTCATGTATGAACATGATTTAGATTCCACGGTTCTTGCAGCTCATTGTGATGTATAATTACATGCGCAGTTGATGGTTGAACTTGAACAATTGTGACTCATTATTTCATTAAACACCCCGCCCTTACTGATTACAAGTTAGCATTGACACCTGGCCGATTCATCCTCGTTTGTATTAAATCCATCCGGACAAATACGATACTTATTTCATTCATCACTTTTAGTATTATTATATTTTTATATTGTAGAGTATTTATTATTGATAAAACAAAACAAAACATTTACGATTTTATTTCATTACAATTATCATGGTTACCTTTAAATAAAAAAAGTCGAAACGTCAAAAAAGTCGGTCTCGAGTTCGAACCCAAGGCACGCACCTCTGATTTTTCGGATTCATGTGCGAATAGTATAATTATCACTTGCTTTTCGGTGAAGGAAAACATTGTGAGGAAACCAGCATGCCTGAGAAATATTTCTTGACGGCATGTAAAGGCAAGTCAGAGGCCCATTGGGCGGCATAAAAACTCTGACACCAGGTTAGGAACTAACCACACGATAATGAACGACGACGAATAAAAAAACGTGACCTTTCATTTAATGAGCCGTCGTACGGTCGTACCTACTCAATTTATTTCAAAGTTTAGTAATTGTGATTAATTTATAAGTACTACATGTTATTGGGTGGGAGATGCAATGTGTTTTAGTAAAGCGTAGTGACTAGTGACCCGTGTAACAGAGGGCCGGTGCACCTGCCTCCCTCCCCTCACAAATCTGGCCCTCGCAGCTTACCTCTCTATTATAGTATACGTAAAAATATACATCAAATCTGTAACTTTCATGAATAGCTTAAAAGATTGAATTTGCTTAGAATATTGCTAAAGTTGGAAAATTTAGATAATCAAATTTATTTCTATTAAGAAAATTCGTTTTTCTGTGATATTGATGTTCTGAAAGAAATGAATTCTATTTGCAATACCATTTTTATTAATTTTGGAAGGATGGTCATTCATCACTTTAAGCCTTGCAAGTGATAAAAAAAAACACTGAGTCTAGAAGGCACTGTACTTGCTGTTGGAAGTATTAGAAATTTGTAGTTGTGTAAACGAGCGTTTCTCAGCAGTATGATGAAAAAAATACATTTAAATAATCATAAGTGTGTGTTTTTTTTTGTTTAATAATGATTTATTGCGAATTTTAAGACCAGTTTTTGATAATCAATGGTCACTATTCTGTTGTTTTTGGCATGTCGCGTAGGTGTTGCGTGGTGACAGTTCTTGTCGTAATGGCGACTGGCAACTATTCAGAAATAATTTTAGCTGTATTGTTACTTAATATTGTGTGTAGCCACTGTAGCCAGTAATCTGTATCTCATAACTTGTGCTATGTTATTTTTGTTCAAATGTTTCAGAGATAGAACATACTTTGAATTCCTATGCCATCGGCGAGCGTAGACACCTGTTTACGAGAACTTTCGAATAAACCATAGATAAATTCTCATAGATCTTATTTTTTTTCCTTGAAGTATATCCGTCAGAATAAGCTGAAAGAGCATGCAGTTACTAAGATTTAGATGTTATCGTTTAGTTGGGAGCCTAAAAGTAAAAAATATGCATTATTTTGATATAATTCAGAATTAGAAAAGAAAATCAAGAAAAAAATCCTTTTTAAATTATTCCGTACACATCTGACAACTTGTCATATACTGCCTCCCTGAACAAAGCGATGAGCGCCGCGCGATTGTAGCGATAGATTTAAAAACTCATTCTCAATAAGTCAATTAAACATTTCGTGAGCTGCACGCCACTTAGGGGTCCGTTCCAATATAAATAATTGCCCTTTGTTATGGCTGCGCTTTCACAGGGAAAATGATGTACCTATACCCATTGCCCTTTACCTACGGGTTCACTTGTATTCTGTTTAAACGTTACTTAAAATCTTTTCGTTGTTTACGTTTCTGGGAAACATAACTCTTATAAGATATTCAAAGAAATAGGCAATTGTGAAATGGAGTATTCTAATAGGCCGACGTCTCGCTGGAATTTGTTCTACAATTACAGACTTACCCATTGGAACTAATTTTCTTACAAGATCGTAAGTCAAGTTAGTTAAAATTTCAAATTAATAACATAACATTACACCTATGATACCCAAAGGGTTAGGCAGAGGTGTACCAATAGTACACCCACATTTCGCCAGTTGTGTTTTAGTTCGATGTTATAAGGGGCGAACCTATTGCCATCAACCGGGCACAAATCCAAACTCCGTGACTGAGAAATTCCTGAGGCCCTTGCACGAGCACGCGGTGTAAACGTGACGGAAAAACGGACGATCTTAAAATTGAAATTGCTCATTACGCTTATTATAACATTTACGTTACGTTTACACCGCGCGTTCGTGCTAGTGCCTCTGATGGAAAAACCTTATAACACTTTTCCCGACTTGGGAATCGAACCCAGGACCTCTGCTCAGCAGTCGCGCTTGCGAATACAAGACCAACGAGGCAGTCAGTAAAATTAAGCGTAGGCCACTCCGCCAGCTAGCGAGCGAGCAAGCATGCGAGGAAGCGAGCGACCAAGCGTGCGACGCAGCGAGCGAGCAAGTGTGCGAGGCAGCGAGTGAGCCGGGCGAGGCATCGTTTCACCTCTTTTCATACTTTGGTTCACACCGCGAACTATCGAAAGAGCCGAAGCGAAGTATTAAAAAAGGCTCGCTCGCTAGCTGGCGGTGCCCGGTGGCCCGGGGGGCTAAAATGGCTGCTTTAGCAGAGTCATAATAGGATAATAATAAGAATTAGGTTATTTTTCACCACAATATTAAATTGAGTAGGTACCTCAGTGGAATTACGCATGCACTCTTGTTTGTTTAATGTATTCTCTGGAGCGACACTGATTACTAAGATCCGAACATCTGCTTATTTTAAAAGTCAGGGTTTCAGTTTCAGTGATCTTTATTTTTTTAAATCAAACACTGTGGGTATTGTTTGGCTTTTTTGTTGAAATAAATATTTTTTTGTTAATATTTCTCCCGTTTCCTCTTCCTTAAAGCAATTTGTCCATTTATAAGCTCACTAAGCATATTGTAAAACATAGTCATTTTTATGATTATTAGATCAAAATTTTTAAATTACTTTTAATGCTAACACAGAAATTCTTCGAATACACAGGTTCATAGGTTAATAATTTTACCTTTGTTAGTCAACTGACATCGCAGCCAAGACTACTAGAGGCTCCGAAATATATAAGACTAGCTTTTACCCGCGGCTTCGCGCTAATTTATTATTTGACAATCAATTCGGGTTATACTCTGTTTGTAATAATATAATTCAATCATGATTCGAAAGACACGTAGCGCCATCTATTATCATAGAACGTTATTGTTATTTTATTGATGAAAGGTACCCTATGTCCGTTTCTGTACACCTGAAAACGAATATGCAAAATTTCAGGATGCTCGGTTCAGTGGTTTAGGCCTGAAAAGGTAACAAACAAACTTACTTTTGCATTTGCAGTTATAGATTAAAGAAGTAGCCTTATTGTCACGATGTCTAATCTTGTAAGTAGCTCGATTGTTTTCCACTAATCCCCTGTTGCACACCTGCATGTCGAACAACTAACTTCTTATAAAAATGTGGCTTTTAATAATAATTGTAGCTTTAATATCTGAATTGGAGGGATTGGATGTATTTTTTTTCATTCATGAGATTTAAATACCATTTCGTTTAGTTGTAAGTCGAAAGCCTAGAGTGTAAGTACACAGTACACAAGCAGCAATCCCAAACGTTTCGATTTATTACCAGAATGACTTATAATGGGATTATCATCAGCTTCGGTAGTATCTTATTAATACGTAAATCTATAATTAACAAGACTTCCAGTATCGTATCCGCAGATAGAATGTCTCTTTGACGAGGCCTTCAGGTCATTTTAGAATACTAAATGTAACGTAAGCAACCCATAGCGATTTGAAACTTTTGTTCAGTCGGATTGTAAATCAGTTAACGGTTATTTTGACATCCTTTATTTGCATTTCGTTGCACGGTGATGATATCTGCAATGTATACTTATAAAATCGTCTGTCTTGATTGACTTTCAATGTCAACAGCTCAAACCACTAGACGGATCGGGCTAAAATTTGGCATACAGATATATAACATCCGGAAAGATACTTCTTGAATATCCGGAGAGATCCGGATATTCAAGATATTATGACATCCGGATAGAAAAGATTTTGGAAAGTTCAACCCATAAGCGAGTGAAATAGGATTTGTTTTGTATGAACGTAAAAAAAACAAATCAAATCCAGCCCCTCCGCACGTTCCAAAATTCTAACACACAACTATTACAATTTCGTTAAGTCACACAACGAAAGTCAGAGTTTATCTGTGTGCTGGCGAATCACTCATTTATTTCTTAAGACATAAATGATAATTATTAAGGAATGTTAATAAAAATTTTAGTATCTTCTCCTTTACTACACACTGTGAGAGACATCAACGCTTACCTACTCTTGTCACCATGAATTCAGCGGATTCTAGAACCTCAGTATAGAAATATTTCGTTGGTATATTACAGAACTAAATTATTTGTGCTGAATTCATGGCAATAGTTTGCGCAAATGTTTCTTCCACTGTGTATTATGATCATCGCGCTTCTTTTTAATTTGGAAAAAAAGACATGAAAATATGGTAATATTTAAACGTTCTACTAAAATCTAAGTAGGTCTCTCATCTTTTAATCGTTTAGTTTTTTCTTACATCTAATTTCAATCATGATTTATAACTAAAGTTTATTTAGGCCATAAAGATAACATTACCCACCTCTAAACCTACATGTAGGGAATATTAGAAACTACTCGGCGTAGCGCCGTCGCCCTCGCCGTCGTAGGCGACTTCAACGAAGTTAAATCCCAATAAAGGGCTTTACCTGACACAATTAGGCTGCATTGTTCTAAGTACCCAGTTAATCTCCAATTGCTCACCTGCAAGTCGTAAAACAAACTTCTACTGTTTTCATTATAATCACTGGGTTTAGTGATACTGGTACTTCAACGTTAGTTTAGAAAGTATAATATCATTTTGTGTTACAATTTTAAAGAAAAAAAAAATACATACAAGTTATGGCTGCACGGTGCACCGTCTAGCGACCCTATCCTCTCTATGGCACGTTTTAAATTTTATATGGCCAAGGAACGATAAAACCACAGGAGTTTTTTTTTTAATCTTTGTGATAGTAACCGCTGTACCTAAGATTCTTAGCATACAGCCTATTCCTGTGTACCCTGTGCTAGAGTTTCATTTTATAGCCACGAAGTTAAACTACAATAAACTTAAAATGCTAAAGTCCCAACCAAGTCAGAGCTCTATTCATGTTACAACATGTGCCCGTTATGGTTAACTTTTAAGTGAATAATAAAACAATAACCTTTTATAACGAAAAAGAGCACCGAAAACAATTGCTGTCGAACACGTGCAAGGCATAAACTGATAACTGTGGAGCTCCGTACCTGTTCGAAGAAGACCCTATTGTTTTCACGCCTTCAATTGTCTAAGTACTTCAACATGTGCAAGAGATTTGACTGGTCGATCCCGACGGATGATTTTAAGTGGATTTTGTTAGGAATAGTTTTGTGTACTGCTTCGTGGTCACGATTAGAAGAAATAAGGTAGAGTGTTGGTAATGTGTGCAAGTTGGTTAGGTGGTATTTTTGTTCTGGAAATAGACCCTGAAGCTTGAAGCTGAAGAATGGCTTCAATAAGTTATTCAAGCCATTCTTCAGCTTCAAGCTTCAGGATCTACTGAAATTGAAAAGCTAAAACATTCATTGTCAAGTCAAAAGAAGTTAGGAGATTTCGCATTTGTGTGAAAAAATAAAAAAACATGTGCAATCCAACATGAAAGCATGTTTAGAATTGCCTAAAAGTTAAAAAAATATTAAGTAACAATTTCAAAAAGATACAATCGAATAGAGAGGTATTTTAAAATAAGTACACAAAGTCCCTAAATACACTATGAACTACGCGTTCGTAACAAAAAACCGTTTCAAATATTTTGCTAACATAAGCTTACACGGGCTTATTAAAACACTCTAAATGAAAATCGTTATCCGGGCATTTGGAGCGGCGTCCATAACGAACCCGGCCTCAACAATGGGCTTAATGCTCGCACTCATTACAAAAAGCGACATAACATAACGCGCTACGTCGAAAGCTCCTCTATTCAAAGTGTATACTCCAGTTTTTTTTTGTTGGGAAGGCTTCGGCCGCGGCGCGATTGGCCGCCGGGAATCCCGCCCAGTCGGCGGCGCGTCGCCATTGGCGGAGGTCAGTGGAGCACCCTCGAGGCTAGTCCGGAGCTGAGTAGGCTGTCGAGGTAGAGGGCGGCGCGGGGTGTTCTTCACCCCGAGCACCACTCGAGGGTTGTTTAGTGCGGACGCGGCGTCGCGAGGCGCAGCACGTGTTGTCGCGAGTGTAGCTACAGCCGTCAAGATTATCCCGAAGGCGAGTTCTCCCGGTCGGGAGATGAAGTGCGAGGAGGGCGAGAGCGCGCGGTCTCCGCCGCCGCTGCTGCCGCCGGCGTCCCTGCTGGCATGGAGCCCCATCCTGCTGCCGCCGTGGGGCCCGGCCTTTTTGCCGGCGCTCTACCCGGCTGCCTTCCGATCCGCGTTCCCCGGGTGAGATATGGATATGTGATCATTAGTGAATCAAAAGTGATCAAGTGATTATTTTATATATTCGAGTTTAGGTCTTTTTGTTTTACGAATTAAGTATTTTTATATTACATCAATTTTGGGTTCTGCGTCTAAACACAAGTTTTAAGTATTTTTCAAACAGCTGATTTTCTAGTAATCTTAGGAAAGTTAGGTTTACATACTTTGGAAGTTTCAGTCTCCAAGTCTAAGTTATCTCGTTTGCGTTCCACTTGTCTCCAACACGTCTAATCCTGGACCGCGATCGTGACGTGACATTCCACGTGACAGTTTTTGCACCTCTCTGAGTGAGAGGTTGTTATTAGCGTTGTTTACAACCTGCAGCCTGTTATGTGAGCCGCCATTCACCAGGTCACGTACGGGCTCGCGGGAACCTCATCTCACAGCTACATGTAACACTGATTGACGGAGCCGATGGAACACTGGTCCAATGTAAAGAAACCTTCCATTCTTAAGGTCACGTATTCTCGAGAGGTGCTCTCTAACAATAATGGCTGAATTGATGGAATTTGGAATGTTTTCTTTCAATTACACACCATCGAGGCTTGTCGCTTCGTAAGATGACGAGGTTTGAAGTTTATTTGTGAAGGAGTGTGCTGTGTGGGTGCTCCGACTGCGTTTTTACGTACTCGAATTGGTTTTTTTTGTGGTTTCTTTTATAATTTCTAGATTTGTAGGTGTGAGATTATTTTAATATTGTTATGAAGCTAGGTCGCTGTGGCTACGGGCTACATGACTACCGTGTCCTTTATGATCTCTTCAGTTTAGATGTTGCTTTCAAAACATTTTCTATTGTTTCAGTTTCCCATAAAGATATATTTTAGATATTATTTTTTTCTATGTTTTTCATCTTATTTTAACATACGGCACAGTCAAAAATGCTAGCAACTCGTATTTAAGAAAAAAAAACCTTTTTTCTAAATTTTGAGCTCGAGCGCGTTTATATCTTTCCTTCGCATACTTGAAACCTAAACGCAACGGGTGCATAATTAGCATACTTAGGTTACTTATAATTTGTGTTTTACGAGAAGTGATGTTAATACATTTTATTTCGAATTTTCGATATTCAATTACTTACATAAAATCATTTTTGTGACCTGATAATAAAAAGAACTTGTGTTGTTATTATTCCGATTTTCATAAATCTGACCCACAGTTTCTTTTGTCGCAGATTGCTGGACAGCATGAAGATGCCTGGGCAGCGGCCAGGGTTCCAGATCTCCGACATCCTGGGTCTGAACGAGGGCAAGGGCCTGGACTCAGCGCCGGCACAGGGCTCCCTCGGCGGGTGCTCTTTGGAGCTGCCGCCGTATGCTCCACCTCATCATCCTTACTCCCATGAGCTGCTGAGGCACCACCAACCCTGGCTGTCGCTGGAACATCATGATGCACATAACAGCTGTAAGTATTTCATACTTTATTCTTTTGCGATGGTATTGGATACCTTCTGTCCGTAGGAGAACGGTTATGTTGAAAACCACGACATCGTCCTGGGCACATTTGGACACAATGAATCTCCTGATGGAAGACGTTGCGTTGGAAGACCTCGCACTAGGTGGACCGATGACCTGGTGAAGGTTGCAGGGATCCGCTGGATGCGAGTCGCACGGGACCGGTCAATGTGGCGACACTTGGGGGAGGCCTATGTCCAGCAGTGGACGTCTTTCGGCTGAAATGATGGTGGACCTCCTGATAACTAATCAGGCAATCTCTCTATTTATTTAAATGATTGTGAATGTGATAATTGCCATTATCATAGTGAATTAGTGTTACGTAGGCTTCAATGGAGATGTAGAATTTGTTTGAATTGAAGAGTGAAGGGCACTTAAATTAGCGTTATCACGATTAACAATTGCTAACATACAAATCCAATTTTGGGTAACTTTGAGTCAACGATTCAGCATAATCAGCTTTGTATTTACATACAGTTAATCATTCTGATTAGTCACGCAAACTCAGAAGTTAACAAGTACTGCGAGTACTAAGTACTTAAATTAGTGCGTAAAGTTCAAAACAAACAACAATTCATTTAGTGTTGATCTAGCTTCTCAATTGAAGAGTTTTCTAACGAGTGACGATGCTTCATTCAAGTTATTAGCTTTCGACGGCGAGTGGCCCAATAAACACTATACTATATCTGTGGGCTAACTAAGTGGCGCTTCTGAAACTCTATTAGTATTGAAACGGGATCTATAAACAGCTGTTTTGCCATGTAACTACTTTGGTATTTAGTGCCTGTGTCCTGATACAGTAACCGTTTCTATTATTGTTTCATAAGATTATTTTCGGCATAGGAAGCACAAACTCTGATCATGTATTATCCTTTCGAGGGCTGGCGCTATGATGACGACGTATTCTAATGGTTAGTGAAATAAAACAGTCTTATAGGCATTTTAAAATAGTTTAATAATAAGGATTCATTTACCTACTTCTTATAATATTCAAGCAAATTGTATCTTACGTTGAATCAGAATCGATTGGACATAAATCTTTAATTTTGACTTCGTCAAAGTACGTCACAAAAAACCTAAGTGGCTACTTGACGCAAACAATCAAGTCGCTGTTGTGGCTATGTTTGTGTTAAATATAATTGAATTTATGTCTTCCTAGTACTTCCAGTTTCTTACTAAGCATAACAAACACTTCATGTGTTTAAATGTAATATGATACGAACCATAATAATACTATCAAGGAAAGGAAGTAAGTCGTAAAGTAACATGAGGTGCCAAAATGGTTGCAAAATGCAGTTATATTTTACTAGCTTAAATTAAGGTAACGGTTTTGAATGTACCTTGTAACTTTGAATTACATTCCTCAATCATCGAATTGGTACATAAAACATGGATTTAGAATTGGAATCTGTTATCAAAACCACACACACGTTATAAAGTCGTCATCTCATAAGATTATACTTTTATCCGAAGATAAATGATAAAAAGTATCGGTTGCACACCTTCAGCACACCACAGCGTGATGAATTATATCAATTTTTTATCCAAGTAAATGAATAACAATTCGAAATACGGTGGTATTTTCCATAGATTTCGTTTTTATATTTTAACCAAGCTTGTAGCTGCAGACGAATTTAGCGTAAATCCGACTGTGTATTGGCCGTATACTGTTTTTATTAATGACGAATTGTAGTTAGAGTAATTAAGTATATCATAAACAAAAGTAAATCATCCAAAAAGCCGTCGGTATTTGATCCACTCCAAATCAGATCAAACATAGGCCTATATCAGCGGCATTTATCTCCAAAATAGTCATCTCTGAATTATCATACACAAATAAGTTGACCCACTCGAAAGTAATGTGTATTCGGTAGTAGTTGGAGAGGCCGAGATTATTTTTTGAAATGCTCCTTCATTCAAGTGCCTTCACCCGCTAATCTAGTGTTGTCATTAATTATTTTTATCGCTTATCGAACACTTTCGGCTCATTCGACTAGTACTTGTGCATTGGATTGCTTGTAGCCGATTCTATCTGGCGTTGATTGATTGGCTTTTTGAGAGTTTTAGTGGCTCATTACCATCGAGATAGTTGTATTCAAATTGTGTCTATCGAAGTGGACGCGTGATGTGAAAGTTTTGTGTGAATATCATGTAATAAATTTTGAAATATTATCCTAACATGCTACTTTACATCCGCTGGATGCGGGACGCACGGGACCGGTCAATGTGGCGACACTTGGGGGAGGCCTATGTCCAGCAGTGGACGTATTTCGGCTGAAATTATGATGATGATGATGATGCTACTTTCTGTTTTTCTTGAAATATAATTTAATTTCCACCATCTATGCTGCTGTCTAGGCAAAAACAACTGTTACTGCATAAAGGAACTAATTTGAAAGCTTTGAGTTAAAAATAGCTGACATTTTTCATAAAACCGTTTGAACTTTTCACGTTAGGTTAGACTTCTCGTAACAATCTACTAATTCCCGGAATCAATGTCACCGGATATTGCAATGAAATCAAAAATAAATAAAATCTCATGAGTCTTAAATGGGGTTGTGTATAGTTCACGCCCTGCAGGGTAATTTGAGGGTAGCAACACTGGCTACCAGTGATTGTTTAGCGCGAGGGGTGACACGGAACGAATTTGTCACCAATAGATGGTGATGGGGCTCATGGGGTTCATGGGGCTGGCAGACAGCTGTCGGCTATCAATTACACCATGTTTGCGGCTGTTAGGGATGCTATTTGTTCATTATTCGATGACAGTTATAGATTTCATTGTGTTGGCTTGTATCTGGGAGAGTTTGAGGATTTTATGTGGGTATGGATGGTTAGGTTTGAGTGATTAATGATTATACAACATGAATAATGTAACCAAGAGTTTGTAAAAGTATACTGATTTAAAAGAGTGTCCATGGAGTTTCTTGCCCGTTCTTCTCCATAGAGATCTACGTTAGGGAATGGGCAACTACAGTACTTTCACAGTTTTTATGCCTTGTGACTGGGACTGTAGCTATTGTTGTCTTTGTTTCGACAATTCAAAAGTGCCTGTAACTGGCCTATTTGAAATAAATGCTTTGATTTTGATTTTGATTTTGATTTTGATTTTATAATGATAAGTTATGCAACGTTAAGGATTTTCAGAGCTTTGTGCTCATTAAATTATAACAGACTAGCTGTTGTCCGCGACTTCGTTCGCGTGGAAATTTTGATGTGCATGTGTGAGAAAAAAAAGTAGCATATGTGCTAATACAGACTATAATCTATCTCTGTACTAAATTTCATCCAGATCCGTTAAGGCGTGATTGAGTAACAAATATCCATCCAAACATTCGCACTTAGTATAATACTAGCTGTTGCTCGCGACCTTCGTTCGCGTGAAATTATTATAAAAAATATTACTTCCGTCTGAACCGGATTTGTCAAAAATTAAAAAAAAAATACCGATGAAAATGAAAAATGATGTAAGTACTGAATACGTGGTAACCGTATGTGTGTCGGAGCCTTCCACCCTGTACAGTATAGATGTATTAGCTTTTTTTACGAGATTTCGTTTTATCTTTTGGCGACAACCTTAAATAAATGTCTAGGAACTAGGGCCCCGTCGTAAGCTTACTGCAATGTCACAGGATAACCCGCTAAGTTAGGAGATAAAGAGAATCCGTGACTCGATATTTTTATTAAATTTCCTGGTTGCGCTTATGAAGGTAAGCAGGACGATCGTTGAACAAAAGCTGGCAGCTGCCGGGGGGTGGGTGTGGCTGCCCCCTTTCTCCCCCCCAGCCGCGTCGCTCGACCCACCCCCTCAGGCGTCCACCACGCCCAGGCGTACCCCGCCCGCCCGTATTATCATATCCGTGTGAAACAACTGAACCTTCGAGGGGTGAATACAGAACAATGTAATATTTGCTGTGATTTTTTCACGTCCCATTATTTGTTGGAACATGGCATCTAGTTAGAGTTAAATAGAGCGTAACCCTCGCGAGATTAAGTGGAGATTTAGTGTGAGTGTTTGGTACAAGCGTCGTTTTGTTTAGTGGTTTTATTGCTACTAGTTGTGTATATTTTATTGGTCGTTGAAAACTTTCTCACGTTAGAATGACGACATTATAATCCGAATAATTTTTAATTTGCATAATTTTCATATCAAATGAAAAATGCACTTGATTAATAAATATTCTTTATTGTCATAGGTGTTGTAGGCCAACAAGCAAGCCCGGATAGCACATCTCGTGCTTCGGAACTATCCTACGTGGGTCCATCGGCATCTTCCCCGCCGGTGACCGACGCACGTCACGAGCACGAGCACGACGACGAGCACGACATCGAGCACGACGACGAACACGACCACGAACCGAGCGTTAACCCCGGCTCCGACAACCTCGCGCACAAGAAACGCAAGCGACGAGTACTCTTCTCAAAGGCACAAACTTACGAGCTTGAAAGACGTTTCCGTCAGCAAAGGTACCTGTCAGCCCCCGAGAGGGAGCACCTCGCCAGCTTGATACGACTGACGCCGACGCAAGTCAAAATATGGTTCCAGAACCACAGGTACAAGACCAAGAGGGCGGTTCAGGAGAAGGGGGCTCATGACTTGAATGTCGGGGGGCTGAACTCTCCACGGAGAGTGGCTGTTCCGGTGCTGGTGAAGGATGGTAGGCCGTGTGTGGGCAAGCCGGACGGCCTGCCGCCGCTGGGCATGTCCCTGCCGCCGTACCACCAGTCCATGCATCATCAGCCGCCGGTGGCTGGCCATGGGCCCCAGGGCGCCGGCTGCTGGTGGTGAAATATACCTGAATACAAAGAGTTCAAGTGATTAACTAGTCCATGTGTCGCAGTTTGTAAAATTCGGTTTATTTGTTGCAGTAAAATCTGTAACAATCAGCCAGGGTCGGCTTGCTCTAAAACTACAAGAGATTTAACAGAGTTAAAGACATTCTTCTTTTCCATAAAAGTCATTAGTGCTTAGTACAAATAGTTAGTTAATCGTTTTAATTACTTGACAACTTTGCTGCAGTCTATATAGCAACAAATAAACCGATTTCTCCAAATGGGCGACATTTATATTATGAGCAAATATTTCGTAGTTTTCGTTATGAAATTGTTAAAAGTATTGTTCAATTCAAATAGTAACACGAATACGACTTACAAGTACATTTATTCGTACTTAGATTGGAAAATTTAAGGTATCTGGAGTTCCTACTTATTTGTAATATAATTATGTCTAATATTAATAAGTCAAGTGAAATTTTCAGCTGATTTTTGTGAGCGGGCCTGGTTACAGCCCCTCGCCAAGTGATGATGATGCATTCCATTTTGATTGGAGTTTGTATATTTGTGTAAAAACCTGTGTCACTTTTAGCTAAGTAATATTATGAGAAATGACCAGATTTTATCAGAATGCAATATCTAGATGTAAGTTTCAGTATTATCATAGTCGAATATGTCTAGTTGATAGTTATTTATGTATATTCAAATGAAAGTTTTATATTAATATACGTACATGCGTATGAAATTATATTAAGGGTAAATGTATATTATGTACATAATTGTGTGATTAGTTACCGAGAATATAAAGTATTCCTGTGCGGTAAATAAATTATATTGTCTAGTTAATAAAACATTCATAGTATGACGTTAGTAGAAAATAATAATAATACATATTCACTACATTCCGTATACCCACCCATCTTTATATCCATAATCAATTTTCACGCAGTGTTTAATGTTGTTCCTCCCATCCTAGAAGATAAACAAGATTGTAAAAATGTGTTATATATAAATTATTATCAGAATAATTATTAAAATGATTGAAAGTATCTTATTGTTTTACTTTTACACCTTGAACAGAGTTTCAAACCTCAATCAACATAACGTCAAATAGTATCGGGATATTTTTGAACACAATGTTTCACTCTTCAAACCCGAAATAGTTGTGCTCACTCAAAGCCAACAGAGTAAAGTAAGGCAAGTTGATTAGGATAAGCAAATTGAAGCCTTACTTTGTTGGCTGGGTGAGCACAACTATTTCGGGTTTGAGTGAGCACAACTAGTTGATTAGGATAAGCAAATCGTAATTTCAAAAATCTATATTAAAAATCACACTCACAAGCTTTCCTCTGTGAAGGGCTGAAGATTGAAATCCAAGACGGGCTTCTGCAGTTTATATTTGTTTTGGGTACCACTGTGGAATGCATTTTTGCAGTACATGATATAGAGTATCATCGAGAAAACTAATGGACGAGGTTTTAACCAAGAATGGAGATGAGAACTCCGAGGTATTTACAAAGACTCTGTACAAGACCGAAAGACCATGCTGATGAAGATTAGGTATAGTGAACGCTTTGTTGTTGCAAAGTTTGAGCAGAAACGTTTAACTAACCGATAGTAGAAATAAATATATAAAGACAGGTGATGAAATTATATCCCTTTAAATGGATAGTCTTAGAAAATTTCATAGCCCTCCAACTTACTTAAAAGTCGCAAGTTTGCAATAATGCAATATGATGTTCGATGAATTGCAAAAAGTTCTCGATTAGTCTAAAAAAAAGTTTTGGGAAGACTTATTCCACTCAGCTTTAGCTAATATCAAGTAAGTAAAACTAGCCTATTTGTGTCGAAGAACCGTCTCATTGCATCAACAAACAGAGGATGTTCCGATCAAACAGTCGACGTAACGAGCAAATAGTACAGCTACAGCCGACACAAGTCAAGTCGCTGTGTGACCGATCATTGTTTACCGTTACAATATTTACCGGTCCCGGCCCTTTATCTAATCGACGGCTGCCAACCGCGATAGCTTGCGACCCGATTACTGAAATACCTGTGCCTCTAGTGTTTTCTATTCACCTGTTCTATTTATTTCTATTTGTAGTTCCATCTTGGGTAGGGTTTTGAAAAGTGGCCCTCTACGCAGGCTCTATGAGGCTACGGAGATGTCTACGACAGGGCACATATCTGTATTATTCTTCACTCGACAATTTTCTAAAATGTTCATGCTATTCTTGCACTCTGCTTATAGTGTTGACGATTAATTATAATATCCTGTGGTCGTTAACTGCTGAAAATAAGTTAATTACCATTTACATTTACCTATACTTGCCTCATTTTATCAAAATCAATTCAGTTTTGAGCTTTGGACCTCATACTATTTCTCATATTATTATTTGGTAAGATTAAGTCTTACACAAATATTAACAAAGAAAGTTCGCAGTTCGCTCGCAGAAAGTCAAACTGTCCAGATCTGATCTTAGGGTTTGACATGGATTGCCCACGTGATTTAATGCTGTGCTGTACTGTAACGTCCTGCTTGTATAGCCCAGTGATAAATCACTGCGGGTGATTGGACTCTCTCAGTGGCCATTATTAACAATCTGGTAGAATTAATTTGGCGAAGAGTTATAGTATTTATGCCTTCACTGGTATTGGTCGGGAAAGATCCCCTTATACACCGTGACTTTTTAGTCGTCTTACAAAGGTGGTCCACTCAATGTATCCAGTATAAAATACCTCTAGGCGTGATTATTTTTGGTTGACCATTAATTAAGATAATAGGTACAAAGAAAAATAAATAATAATTAGAATTATGAAACATCCTGTAAATAATGTTAACGTGTCAAGCGGTAGAACATACGCACCCAGCGCATGAGTCGAGTAGATCATCGCTCACAACAGAGTGTTTCAACTACTTCGTGCGTCATAATAATGAATATTATTTTATTTTGAAATTATTCAAATCTCATAAATACCTATTTTTGTTTTATGAATGTTTAGTAGCCATTGGATAGCTGAAGTGGGGTGCCGTTGTAAGTCGATTAAAATGTCGCGGTGTATAAGGCAGACAGGCAAGAGAAGGAGAAGAATGCATCAAGAGCAAGGAATTAGTCTAGAGAACCGATGTGTCTCGCACATGAACCTCCATTACAAAGAAAATACAAATATTTAGGATATTTTGCCAAGAATTACACAAAGTACTTACACAATGAAGTGTAAACGGCCAATCGGAAACTGTTGTAGGGGTGATATAAAGACCTGATTAAAGATGTGTGAAAATCTCCGACTTACAAAACTGAGAATGAATCGAACCTCTATGGCATTGATCGAAAACATTTCAACAAAGAGGTGTAGCCGTTTATTAAATAAATAATAACAGAGCACAAAGAACTGAAGTCGTCGGTAGCTCAACAATGGCAAACAAACTGAGAATTATTTTCAATAAATTCTCGAAACGCCTTCGATTCTGTCGCAGTGAAAGGGCCCAATGGAAGCGGTTGATTGTTGAAGCGGAGGATAAGCCGATTAGTTTAATACAACAACATGAAGAAATACAAGCTTTCGGTGCGAAGCTGACAGATTGTCACTTTGTTATTATAAACGGTTCGTGTGGGCCAATCGCTGAATTGTTCATTGATTGAAATAGCGAAATTCTTTGGATTGTTGAAAAGGTAAAAGTGGGGATGCATGTAATAGATGTTCAAGATATCAAAATCACAAGAACGGTTGTATTCATACCTACACGAGGACAACAGCAGTTACAAAATGTGTTTGAAACCAGGCTTTAATTCTCCAAAACTAGGAGAAGAAAAAGGAAACACGAAGCTACCAGTGGCGAAGGTTCCATACAACTCGATTCCTACTGGCTTCCCTTTGAAAAATGGCAGTCAGTATTCTGTAGACAAATAATATAATCACATTAAAATTAATTACTCCGGCTTACCTCTTACAAAAATTGACCCTTCGCTACTGGAAGCTACCCAATATTTTAGTAAAACAACCTAGGAGCCGGTAAAGCACTTAAAGTAAAAACAAGTGATTTTGCGTCCTCTACAGGGTTACTGAAGCAGGGGTGCATCAACTTATCTTCATCCCATTCATTGACACTTTTGTAAGCATGATATGACCTAATAAGTGCTTCATATTTATGACTTAGCGTATTATAGCCGCTTGGACAAAACATCGAACATCGTAAACAGATAGCGATATTTGCTTCTGTTAACTAGACATAAGATTCAATTTCCTATGACAATAATCCATGGTGATAGTGCATGGTGTGTTCCGAATGACTGCGGGGTGTATTGATTTTGTTATAAAAGTTCGAAGGACTTCTATCCTTGTATGTTGAAGTTAGGGTATATTTTTGATTGTTGGTGTGTCTCCGAAACAGCAATATGAAATACAATATTGTCGGTGTAAGCGTAATATCGTTATGATGGACGAGCAGTGGGTCGGTCAGCGCGCAGTCGACTTGAAACAGATAACGTGGCCACATCAACTATGCACCTGGTTTGTGGGAGAGGAGCATTGCTTTTGGTACCTATAGTAAGATAGAGAAATTATATATTGTCAATCGGTGCCATTTATTGATTTGATTGACAAATAAAGATACTTTAAACTAACTTTAAATTTGCGCGTGCTACGGCGTAGCACTACTCTACAAAATCGAATAATTAAATATATGTTTAAAAGCGGACTTAGGAAAACTATTTATAATTGCTTCAAAAAAACATGTCACTCTATCAATGTTTTAATGATACAAAAATTATTAATATCCACCACCAAATCCAAACTCACCCTTGTCACGTGTCGGCAAGTTATTCCAACAAAATATACTTCCTAATCTGATCTGATAGTAAATCACACTCATCAAATATGTTAGTAGGATCTGAAGAACATCGTTAGAGCTTAGCCGACACGCGCTCGAGCCATTCTGCGGCTAACCCTGAACCCGCGCACCCTCGCACCCGGCTCGATTTATTGCCATTCTCTAATAAACACGTTATGTTGTATACCTAACGAATATTAATAACTGACTTCCTGGAGCGCCCGATGATTTTCATTTTTGTTATTGCCTGTCGTCACGTCGTTAAGGCTTTTATACGGATTAGCTGCCAGCTCGAATACGATATTTTAAAGCTCGAAACAAAGTACCGTGTAAAGCTATTAATAAAATTATGACTGCTCCGTACTACTGCGCTTTCCACTGGAAAAACCATTGTGTGTTTTGCGGAACCATCCGTAGTTTTTTTCATATGCCTGTTTTACGAACCAAGTTATGTTTTGTAGCGTAATAATTCTCCTAGTATCCACCATTCGCAAAAATGTTTTAGTTTTCCTATATGTATCGCAACAGCCATTTTTCACGTGCCAGCAACAACGCACAGACATAAAGGTTTACGACAGGCCGTCATATTTATGGCGCGGGTATTGTGATATATTTTTTGTTGTGCGCATTAGGTTTTATCTGACTTTCCGCTAAATCAAGTAGCTACTGGCCGGTGTCAGGAAATACCCTCGCATATATCATCCCCGGCGGATGCGAGCATTTTGGGGTTACGTCTCGATTCCGCAGGGCGAGGTTCCCAATCATTTGTCTTATTGATTGGACTAACGGCCAATTTTCTTATTTGCTGATAATAAATTAATACATTTGTGTGGATACTTTTTGTTTTCCGGCAGCTCCACTCATAAGCTCTGGTCAATGCTAACCATATGTGGTTAGCATTGACCATTGACCCTGGTCTGGGCTATAGGATCACGTGAGCAATTATTGTTTTGTTTTAATTTTAAGTCAAGATCTTTTTATTTTATTTTTCCTTGACTAAACAATAATACTAAAGTAATCAATACATCCCTGACAATCTCCCGCTGAGAAAACGGTTATCCTCATTCATTTTCTCTTCACAAAGCACACATGCTAAAAAAGTTCCGTAGCAACGGTTTTGATAGCGGTGGATATTTGTAGCGATTTCGGATAGTACACATTTAGTGTGTGACGGGGCTATACGGGCGCTCGCCCTCGACAAAGTAGATGCTTCGATTAAGACGTATCGCGCCCTTTTTTTCTGTAAAAAAGGGAAAATGAATAGTGCGGGGCGGAAATATTACGTAGTAACGGCATTTCCGCACAATAAATCGGCGTCCAATCAAAGGAAAGTCTGCTCCGCGTCCGCCGTATATCTTTGTTAATGCTACACTTTATTTTATTGGGCTTTTTATCGGTTGTATTGTTGTTATACATTTAGCTTAATTGATAACTGTCCAATGTGAGGCAGTTTTTTGCTGCTTGATTTTAATCTTGAGACTTTATTATGTTAGATGTTGCTGAAAAGAAAATAATAGTATATTTATTTTTGGAGACTCTGCTTTTTCATATTGTCATTGCTGCCTCATCGTTTAAATCGTAATTTGCTTTAATACCGTAAAACAAACAGCTTCAAAACTAAACTAACTTAATTTATAATATGTGTTTAAAATGATGCAAAAGTTAAAGTGAGTCTATCGTGTAAATAGTGGTGGGCTGTTACCTGTCACCGTTATCAGCCGGGGGAGGCTAAATCAGAAAATCGATAAACGTAGCGAACACTGCGTTTATTACGTGTCGCCGTCGCCGCGCAACGTCCGTCCAATTTAAAAGTTTCCACTTTTGTCTGCGTCGACATTGGACAAGTAAATCTGATATTGGTTTTCTTGGAAAGTCGTTGGTTTTGTAATTTGTTGGTAAAACGAATAATTACATTTAGCAGCAGCGGCAAGTTTTCTATTCACTGCAAAACAAAATTGTATGAACATAATTTACAAGAATTTATGATTCAAATTTTAATGTACCAAGGATTTTCGTTTCCTGGTAACGTTTCAGACAGACCATCGTCTGTCAAACGTTACCATATAACGTAATAATTTACCCAGCCCGTCTGACTCAACCACTACGGTTACTTAACAAAATTACTAATATTTCTTAGTACAATACTTTTAGTACGTCGCACGCGTACGGAAGTGCGGAATTGAGCCGTCAATATGGAAGCATCCGGACGCGGCCACAATACGCTCCCCGCTGTTTGTTGTGAATGAGCTGTCAAACATTGCCAATTAATTACCAACAGATTTGTTACTTGTTACCAATACCAGCCACAGCTTTCAGCAATTTACGGCTTTTAGAATGACCAATTGACCACCTAAGTGTTGGACACACGCGTTGATGCAAAAACTGGCAGCTGAAATGACTCAATTTGGCCAAATGTCTGCCTACGTTGAATGCAATAAGCAATACAATACAGACCATCATCTGCCTAGCCTTTTCCCAACTATGTTAGGGTCGGCTTCCAGTCTAACCGGATGCACCTGAATACCAGTATTTTACATGGAGCGACTGCCTATCTGACCTCCACAACCCAGTTGGTACTAGGTAATACGATATCCCTTGGTAAGACTGGTTGTCAGACTTTTTGGGCCAATGACTACCTATAACGACTGTCAAAGATGTACAAATGACAGCCGGGACCAACGGCTTAATGTGCTTTCCGAGGCACGGAGAAACTCGGTATGTAATGGGTGGTCACCCATCCACAGACCAACCTAGGCAAGCACGGCTTAACCTAAAGATCGACCCGAGCGGCCGTTATTATTTAGCCACGAGCTCCTCAATACAATACAAACCATTGAGCATTAAATAAAGAAATAAAAGGACAGGTGATTTACCACGGCTCAAAATTAGGCACGCCCTGGGATTTTATCATTTCGAAGTCTGATCTAAAATTAATAAGCGACTAAAACTTTTCATCCGACAAGTATTCCATTTAAGACATTAATAAATTATATCAATATTGTAACGCTGGGAACTGTTCCTTGATAAGGAGTATTTAACAAGTCCGTCATAGAATCATAACATGTTATATCAGGTCGGCCGTCCTTCGACCACCGGGTCGCGATGAGTCAGCGCCTTACTAATGGTCAGCGGTCTGTGTGCTCATGATTAATTATCGTTATCAGCACCCGAGCCCAGCTGATGGCTCAATGATGAGAGCAGGTTAGGAAATATGAGGAGGTTCAGTTTGTGAGGATGCGGCAGTTGAGATGTTTTTAGGACGTACGGTGAACTTAAGTTCGAAGTCAAGGGAACTTTAGAGTTCATACAATTCGGCACAGTTTCGATATACGTAGTTCTAAATTAGGTTCGTGGTTCGCGTTTCCTCTTCGTTCTAACGTTAAGAATCAAAAAATTCTAGTATGACAATAATAAATATAATTTATATTTTTATATGGTTTTTTAAGAAATATTTAAAAATGTGTAAAATGTTTATATAAAATGAATAAAGGATTAATACAATAATTTATATGGTTATATTTTTATATATTTTTTTTAAAGAAATATTTTCAAACGTAAGTAGTATGTAAGAAAATAAATAAACGAAATAATAATATAATAAAAAACACTAAAAGCATGGAAAAAAGAAGCTAAACTGGAATTTCAACAGTCACCACTCAGAGCACCTACTTCTCTGCATTATATTACAAATAATCATACAATCAACATACAATTTTTTTTACATATTTCACAACTAATATAATAATTAAACAACTAATATATTAATATTATAATTATAATTAGTATTTAATGAAGTGCTTCAGTTTCTGGAAGATTTTATGACTAATACCCGCCATCCTTGATAACTACATAATATGATTATTTGTTATACTTCCTTCACAGCGGATAAAAATAGTTATTGCATATCACTGCACCTATCTGGTCGGCATTGGAAATATGCATTATCTATGTACTTACTTCCAATAACATGTACTCACTATTGGTACCTAGCATACCTGTGTTAGATAGATAGAATGATGGCACGTTGCATTTTACCTAGTATAGGTACCTACCTAGTCTAGCCATATCGCTATTCGCTAATCTTATCTGATGTGCAACCTATAATTGCAAACTGCGTTAGTCAGTTAAGGGCAAGTTAAATGTGTCAATTATTGATTAAAAATGTAGGTCTGTAGTTGTACATACAATTATGTATATATTTAACAATGCAGACTTTTATTTAGATGCCAAGTTTATTAGATGGATAGTTGATAGTTTAAACTATGTTTCTACAGAATTAAATACATAAGTTATCTTTATAACTTCTTAACATTATGTGTGTACGGAACCGCATTTGAATACAAATAAGTTTCAACACCCATCTCACGCTAATGATCATCTATAAAAGTAAGTTAAGTAGTTAAATGCTTGTAGCATGTAATTTGTTACGTCTGGCAGATCCCTACGTTAAGAAACAAATAAAACGTTTAAACTTTTAGATTGACCAGCTGAAAGGGGGGAATTAGATTGCCGCGGGGGGTCTCCGAGATCCTCTGACAAAGGCAACGTTGGACTTCGTAACAACGGGAACGACAAAAAAGTTTCTCTTCTATAAATTATTTGTTCGCAAAGAAAAATAGGAGCTAATTTATATTTCCGATTATGTTTAAAAGTTTTCGACGATGTTTTTTAGCTGTCGCAGTATAAAGCATACGCCACACTTGGACGTCTTTGATTATCAATTCGCATTCGTCTTTTTTTTTCAATCAAAATGAATAATCTAAATTACGCTAATCCCATATCCTTTTACGCGCGTTTCTTTGAAATTCGGAAGCCGTGTGGAGGGCCTTTTTAGAGGACGGCTACGCATTGGTTATTCTAATGATTGGTTCTTTTATTTGTCAACCGGAAAGGAGACCCACGTCAATGTATCGCGCCTTTAAAAGGATTTGTAATGGCAAAAATGAAGTGAGAATATTTTTGTGTTACTATAATAGGACAGGATTCTCTACACCAGACAGAGTGTCGCCGTCGGGTCGCAAAAAATGAAGACACGGCAGGTTTATGATTATTTTAGAACATTGGAGGTCTTACGTGGATAAATAAGTATTTAGTGCGTTCCTATCCAGACGAAAATAAAGTTGTAAATAAGTTAGCACATTCTAATAAATAAAATAAGATTAGTGTTACAGGCTCTGTAATTTAAATGCCCTAATACCTATTCTTTTATATCAGGATGTTAGATAGTTTATACTAGATATATCAAAGCAGTTGTTCAAGGAGTTGTCGATAAGAAATACTGATTTTATCTTTAATATGAAGCACTCATTTTTACAATATATAAGTAAAGATAAAATAAACAATAATGATAACCAATAATTTAATATCAATCTGTTTGTATTGTTTGATAACATTTATCGCAATTATTGGTAATTGATTAAAGGTATACTTTGATTACAGGTATGTAATGCTACCTATTGTATGACTTTGTATTATGTAGACCTAGATGTGTATGATTCACGACAGTTTAGCGGGATGAGCTTCAAATATTCAGCATTTTACCCAAAGTGTCACATTTACAATTAAAATTAAATGGCCACATTACTCGCAGGGTACAACAACCACAAATAATATTCGTGTATAATCTCGAATGACATTTTATTCGGTTAAATGGAGTCCCTGAACGCAGCCATGTTTCGATTGAACTTATTCTCTGGAGGCGTTCATTCATACAATTTGTTATTTCGAGTAAATAGCACGCAAAAATGCGGTTCAGTCACGCTGTCTGTTTGTGTAAGAACTTAGTTTTATGCAACGGCGCGGAACCATGAAATTGATTTCAATACGCAGTATTGAAACGGCGGAAGCCTCTACCTATCTGATCACCTTCATTCATGGATGGTGTTCATTCATAATAATTTACAACTGCACGTACTACGAGCAACGGATTTGCAGGTAGACAATCTTTATGAATGAATTTTAAAATCCTTTCGTTTGATTTTTTGTTGGGCCTGATTTTTAACATTTTCGTAGCAATTTAGCTAACGTTCTCAATTAAACGGTTGTTCCAAGTCGGGTGGTATTTGTAAATTATACACGTTAAGCTTTGTTTGTTTGTAGGATAAAGAGCAAGATCTCGAGATCCTGCCCTTTGTCCTAACAAGATAACAAAATGCATAATATCTAAACTAACTTTAAAAGTTTAAATGTTGTTTACTTAGATATCATTAGAAAGAAAGCTTAATGTGTATAAATATAATATAAAATTATAAACTCCATTGAAGCTTGTCTAATGTCTGCAATAAAACTTCGACCATTTGTTTTAAGAACACACAAGTGTATCCTCAACGACTGACGCTCTTTAGGAATGAGTGACTCCTCGATCTCCATTCATTCACTCACAGAGTCCGACACTCAAGACCTGAGACAAGAGCAATGGATCTGAATGGACACCCATTTAGCGACGAGTGTTTTACGACGATCCTGCAAAAACTTAAGTCAGGTACAGATCCGGATGCGAACGCTGGTAAGGCGGGGTTCCCACGAGTGGACAGTTAACTTATTACAATAGTTTATGAAGTGACAAGTCCAGCACTTGTTTGTTTCCCTTTCCTGATTGTCTCGGACGCCTTGTTACGGACAAAGCGCCATGTGTTTGGGATGGAGGCGAGAACAAACCAATTGTAGTTTGGGCAACAGATGTGGGTGAGCATGTTTTTGTTTAAAATTAGAATTAGTCATTATCTTGTAATTGTTTGCTGATGACACAACGTCTTCAGAGAAATGCAGAGTTTCAAGTCGCTTCAGTTTAGAAAGTATGTTTAGAATTACAATATTTCGTTCCATCTCCGTTAAAAGGAACTCATCATCTGCTTAGATTTTATACATCCCTATAATGGGATCAGTCAACCCTATGGAGCTGAATTCTAATATTTTACTTCCAGAAACATAAACACCACCCTTACTACACCGCCTTGTCTCCGATCTCTTATATCTTAAAACAATTACAATAAAATTATGGTTTTTGAATAATAATTATGAATGAATGAATTACAAAACTTTTCCTGTGGACCTGTTTTCACTCTTTTATTTCACACTTGATAATGAGACGGATGATTGTCGTCACCAACACTGCGGGCTATAACTAATACGCAACGCAGATTTCAATTGATGCAGATGCAATTAGTATGGCCATCCAAAAGTCATGTTGTTTGAGTAGGTAATTATGAGCATCTACATTCAACAGACACTGTATTGTCATGGTAACACAGCTAATTATTCTAAGCTTATAGTAAAATAGGCAGCTTCCTAGTCTAATTAATTGAATTAACAACTTCTGTAAGTAATCTTTAGTATTTACAGGCATGTAACTCAACATCAAACAAATCGCAAAACAATTGTGTTATATCAGCCGTTGAGGTATTTTTTTCCTGCCATCAATGAAGCCTATATGGGGATAATCTTTTATTTATTTAATTTGCAATTATAAAACTTTCTTCATAGAATTGTAGCGGTTGATACAATTAGTTTCGTGGAACATCCGTCCGGAAGTGTCCGGCGGTGTCCGGGGTATCTGCGGTGGTCTGTTTACACTGATCCTGCTTACAAAGTTGATCAATGAATGAGTTCCTCGACCACCCATAGTGTGGCCGTCGAGTAGCCAATTGCAGTGGAGTATGGCTGCGTGAAAGTACGGTGCTGCTATTTTATGTCCAACTATTAATAAATAGGTGGATGAAAAAGTTTATGATTTTCATGAAGGTAAGGTCTCGTATATTCGTATCCTAATAATAAAACATAACACTAGATTACACATCGAATACTTAGGTTAAAATTAGAACGCTACTGAAGATGTTTCACAAACATGATTTTAAAGAACAACAGGAAAAAATTATATTCGGTCAAATAGTTTTCTAACAATTCAATTTGTCGAGTTATACAATCCAATATTTCCCAGACAAGTTGCTTGTTATTTTTATGAATTTTTGGCACAAAACATTTAGTTCGTAAAACATCATTTTCTTATAATTGACCGTTCAATGGCGGGAACTGCTTCTGTAAGTTACGTATTCACGTACTCAATGACGGCGGATCCGTGCCAACATTTCTTCGACCTTATTTTATAACATTGTTCCAGATTTTTGACGGTCAAATTATATTTAATGCGGCCATTTGATGTGTACGCTTCACTGATAAATGGTCGATTACAAAGTATGCAGAGGCGTGCACGATAATGCTTAAATATTGATTTTAAATATTCATTATTAGCAATAAATAACCAGCTCACATCTGAACGTCAAGTTGATCTACAAAGCTTCTACAATCTTACAAAATATGTTAACTACAGTACTTTCCTGCTCCCATACCTGCGTAAAGTCGTGTCCATTGATCACGGCACCTTTAATTCCTGCCCACATTTGTCTATTGTGGACAGGCGTTATTCTGTAAACTCCTCATTATGAACCACACTTTGTATAAAAATATGTGCTCCAATATAAAGGTAAACATTGATTTTTTCTAATGCCTGAGAGAATACATGTTTGGGCCGCCACTGACAGACGCACAAAGGGACAATGAGGGATGATCTTGAATGGCGACCGCACACTCTGTGCGTACGCGCATACTACCTACGACGTAGTAACACTTACATTATAAATGATTGCAATGACGTATAGAAACTTGAAAGCTCTTGGGACTAAGAGCAAATAAAATATGACAGTACTTAGTTTTTTGCTATCTAAATAAACATGAAAAATTAATGTACCCAACATTAATTTTTCATGTTTATTTAGATAGCAAAAAACTCACAAAATATGAACCTGTCACAGGTATTGAATCTGTCAAAAAGATGTAGGTTTCTGAATCATACTTTAACATAAATTCAATAAAGATGTAGAGATTACAAAACATTCCTTTATTAATTACATATTTAGAAATCTTTTAAACTTTTATAATTGATCCGCATCTCTATCATCCCATACGTCCAAAACCATAAAATAACAACATTTTGTTAAGTGATCTCTGGTTCTGGATTAAATCCGAATTAGCTTATACTGAATATCAGCTAAATAAAACATTTACCTACACAGCCAACAGTGCTCAACAGTCGTTACCGCAATGTTAACATCAATCGAAGAATTTATTTCAGTGCCCTTTGACAACATTCTATAATATTTTCTATTAATACTGGGGCCCTCGCGGCAACGGCCACAGAAGATCACACCCACTCCTGCGCAATGACTTCCCCGCCCTCAGAAGGCTCGCTCACCTTCGACTAAACGAAGGTCTATTGTTGTTATTGTCAATAGCACGCAATTTATGCGTCCCTTTTGATAGCATGTGGTTTTATATGAACGATGAAAAAACAGGACTCGTGTGCCAAAGTATCTTCAAAAGGTTTCCGAAACACGTGCGAAGAGGTAACACCTAAGATTCAAAGGATGTACTTGTACTAAGAAATAGGATTTATAGCTGTTTTCTTAATCATAGCATCAAAAAATATCTCAAAACGAATAAAAACCAAACTTTTGGTAGAGTAACTTTTAATTGGTAATTCAGGTTATAATTTATGACGCCTGAATGTTTACCTCGAGATAGGAATTAGTTCTGCTCGATATTTCTTCACGATAAGAACCCACCTTCAAAACATAACAATATAGAAGAACATCAAGTAAATGAATTCTTACAATATTGTTAATTTCAAGATTGCTTTTACTTACATCCTAATTTTATGCGCTATAAGAAAAGCACTATACTAAAAGCATTTGAGGATTTTCCTTCGTTATGGTGCTTCCGAAGCCAGAAGATTTATGTGCCGCCATTGTGTGGGAGCGAGACGGCAACATCTATATAGGCACTTACTCTCTAACAAGAACAAAAGATTGTCGTCTCTATTAGCTACCTAACGAATCGCGTAGCGATGCATAGTATATGCAAAATCAGAGGAGTATTGAGTCAAGGAAATTTTAAAAGATCATTTTAGTTTTACATAGTGGAAATTGTAAAATAAATCACGGTTATCTTTTGATGTTCAACTAGGTTTTTTTGGCGATATAATTAAATAATTGAGGACGGGGTTGCTTGCTTTGATTGGCACAGGCAAATTGTATTGTATTGTCTATTGTTCATGGTGAAATGGGGGCAAGCTTTTTGTGTTTTGTGAATTATTATAGATTACCTACATTAGCCCGTGGATGGGTTACCGCCCTGTACAGTATATACCGAGTTTCCTCCGCGCCTTGAAAAGTACGTTCAGCCGTTGGTCCCGGCTGTCAGTTGTAGATCTTAGACAGTCGTTACAGGTAAGTCATCCGAAGGTCTGACAACCAGTCTTACCAAAGAGTCGATACGCTTTCGAAAGTTTGACAACCAGTATTAACAAAGAGTATCGTATTACCCAGTATTCACTGGGTTGTGGAGGTCAGATAGGCAGTCGCTCCATGTAAAATTCTGGTATTCAGCTGCATCCGGTTAGACTGGGCGCCGACGATGACCTACATGTATTTATACACGCATCATTTGGATGCACATACAATAGTTCCTGGGGGTTTTTAATCAAATCTGAGTATTAGGATCAAGTAAACAAGTTAAACCAGAGTATTTAATTAGATATCGACCTATTTAGCAAAATAAAAAACTAAAAAAACATGAAAAATGCTTGACCATCTTGGTAGGCAAGGTCAAGTCTGAGGCAGAAAGCTATACATGATTTGGGGACTAATTAATCATTAATAGTTTATCTTTGCTGCAAAATTTTTACCAGGGGTAAGAAAATATCAGACAAAAAAAAATGTCAGCACAAATCACAAATAATTATACTCGTATAAATGATAGAGATTTCTGGTTCAAAAACATTCCAAAGAAAAGAAAAATTATCCCCTTTTATCACATATGCTACGTCAGGCGATCTTATGAAGCTCTGAAAATCCGTCTCGAGTAAATTGAAATTGGAGGGAGACGGCAGATATCAACGGTATAGGATTTCATACTTGGTGTGAAAGGGACAGGGATGTTGGGAGTGAGAGCTCAATAACGAGCGGGCCAAGGGTTGGCTGTTTCTCTTACAGTCTGATACTCGGAGCCAGGCAATATGTGGAGATTTATGTACCTCCCCATGTACCGAGCATGCTTAGGAGGAAGTCTCATGACGCAACTTATTTCCATTGTTGCTTACATTATGCTCGCACCTAGTTATTGGGCCGTTATATTAAAAAAGTCTTGTGAAACACTGACAGCTGATTTTCATCTTACAGGACTGATTACATCGAAAACAAGATGTGCAGGTAAGTTTTTTTACTTAAAGATACCAAAAAACTTTTCCTACGATGATATATATATACAACATTAGTTTTAGTATATGCGAAACCTGAATATAGTTTGTTCAGAATAAGTAACTGAATCGATTCCAATATTTTTTATAAGTTGTTATATTTTGTCCCATAAATATTTAAAAATGGCTACAAGTTGGACAACGAGCGACACTAAGTACCTATCGCAATCATTTAGGTACCTACTGCCAAATTATTATTATAAATGAGCTCAAGGCGACACTGGAGGCGCGCGCGAGGCGGCGCCGCGTGGTGACCACATTTTTGTGCGGACAACCAGGTAACAGAACAAGCCGATAGCGTTGTGATTGTTCATGATACAGTTTTGAAATTTTGTACATAGATTCTTTACATAAAAATACTAGACACGTGTTTCAGATTTCGGTATACTAAAACTAATGTTGTATACGTTAGTGTCAGAAAATAGGTGGGAAACCAGAAACTGTTTTTCAACTGCTAAGACAATCTTTCTAGAAGGAGGCATTGCTCCCTTTAACACCACGTCAACTCTTTACAGCTTCACAGCTAACTATGATTTAGGGTCCCTTTCGCCCCAGCACCAAGATTCTTGCTGTTACCGCTTATAGTATACCTGGTACTTTATTCTGCACGTAGTACTCCTATATATCGACGGAATCCCGATTGAGATTGTTAGATGTATGTTTAACAGTCCTAATATAACGTACTATCAGTAACAGTTGTTTGAGTTAATGTTATTTGAACTTCGAGTCGTCACAGCGAGACAGAAGGGCGCTGTAGCTCTAATCATTATAGATGGTGTTGGATATTGCACTGCAATAAATTATCTAATGGTCCCATTGCTCATTGTCGATTGCAACACGATTTGGCCTGATTTCATTTTGTTTGAACAGCGCTTTAACTGTTATACTGTGTTAACAGTATGACTCGGTATTTGTTTATCCTTTTTGCTTGCATTTCTATAAGAATTGGGCTGAAAATTCAAACTGCTGGATCTGTATGGGTAAGATGAAATGGCAATGGTTTACGAAATGAGAAAGGCACACAGCCTGACTGATTTAAATCTTAAACTATCATGGCTACTAACATTATCATTAACACACGCACACACACATCATTAACATGGTAAATATCCCGTTTGTAGTGTTAATGACAGATTAGACTACTGCTACAGCTGTACTGATAGAGACAAACACAAGCAATAGTTGTACACTACGTTTTGTGACATAAATAATTTATGTTTCTAACCGTCAAAAGATACAAAAACACACTTGTAATGAGTAATATGAAAATCAAAACCTTTCCACAGTTCTTTTTCAGAATTTTCAGGCGACATTAGGTACAGATGAAGCCTTAAATTTTTCCAGTATTGAGATTTATTTCGATACGTAGGTAGGTGAAAATGACATGCATTCGAAACTGAAAGTAGTAGCTTTGGCCAGCCAGTACGCGAGTAGCGTGTTGGACACAGTATGCACGCAATAAGACCATGACAGAGTTTCGAAACGCGTTAAATATAAATAACAGGTGATTCCGACGTTCGGAACGAAACTCCCGAAATATGAATGCGGTTATTTTAGGATCTGGAGCTGTATTTAGATAGGTATGTAATCTTTATACAAATCCGTTTTCACTAGCTTGGTATGTAGTTTTATCTACTTACCTATATTTGACGTGCTGTTTTTTACGCCTTTTATTCGTCAGCTATTTCAGCGGGAAGGTAAAATTGTTTTTGAAAAATGATTTGTTTTTAGTAGATAAATCAAAACGGTCAAAACAATAATGATCAATGGCCTCGTAAATACATAATAATATATACGTACGGTACGCAGAATTAAATCTCGAAAAAGCTACTTTTGCTGCACGGATATTACGTATGATTTTATAAACATTACAGTAAATATTAGTTTATTTTTATTCATAAGTATTAAACTATAATAAATGACCGTGGCTGGCCCTCTCAAACAACCGGGCCCTCCCACTTAATCTCGGAGTATCGCTAGCTAATTTAATATTTACTCGTGTGACTTATCCTTATAAATCGGCAACAATATTAAAACCGCCAGTACATTTGATTGTCGTGTTGCTGCCACCCCTTACTTTCTGTGCTTGGTACAAATTACAAAAGAGAGGCGGGAAAAATTTATGTAAGAAAAGAGTTGAATAACGAGGTTGAAAAAAAAAATAACAGCTAGAATGCTTTTTATGAATATTCTTGAAGAAAATAAGATTGAACTAATGCAGAAAGAAAAGAAAAAAAAACGTTTAATTGTCACTGCTATCGACTGTGCTTGTAATTACAGTCGCGAGCAGTGAAATGTGCTTAAAGCGAAATTTGAATTTTTTTTGTGAAATTACAGTTTCTACTCTGAGATAAAACCTATTTCGTAAAGGTATGGCTTCCAAAATACTATGTGCGTGAAATTGTATGACCTTAAACGAAAGAGTTGGAGAAAATCACTTTTGAATTTTGCTAAGTATTTATATTCAATGGCTCGTGACTATGCAATATGAAATGAAAAAGAACAATGGGAGTACCGCAAAACAAGTGATTTTTCTAATACAGATATTATGCTGGTAAAGACGTTCTGCATACTTTACATCGTTTTTAGACTAACTTGTAGCCTACTTTTTATTTTACATCTAAGTAAATTAAAATTTAACTTTCAGGAAGTACTCTTCCTAAAACTTAACATAATACAACTTAATGAGCGACTAAAAGCGTTTTTGCTCATCAATCTATTTATTACAAATTCTCTATTCTATCAGCAAACTGTTTATTTTATTTCACGATCGCCTTCGCTTATGACTTGTACAGTACCGTGAGTGAGCTTTAGCACCCTCGTTGTATGCGAGCCCATGCACGGATTTACACGTAATCCGAGCCACGGCCCATGTCTATCGCTCTCCGATGCTTTGCACTGAACTATGTGTTAACTTTATTAAAACCTACCCGTTTATTTACACCCCATGAGGATTTAGTTGCGAGGATTTGTTTTTGAATAGTTTGTGATTTTCCGATCTATGGTGGAAAGTATGCGCAAGAATCACGAAGTGTTTTCCGCCACTTGAAAGATTATGTGAAAATCTTTGAATACAACAATGATAGGTTGATTTGATAAATAGATAGGCTCCGAAGAAGGGGAAACCCCGAGAGACATTATTGTCTGCATAATTGTCTCCTAAATGTGCTTTTTTTCAACAAACGCTATAAAAATTTTGATTCATAATTAAATTGTTTTTTTTTTATATTTGCATACTTATACTTTAAGATTTTTAAAAGGCTATCTTATCTGTGCATAAATCTACAAACTATAAAGCACATAGCCAGATAGTAATTATGATGACACACCACTTTTCATTCTATTCTGAACCAAGCTGCAAAGCCTTAAAGCTAAATTCTCATCAAAAGGAAAGGTGGTGAGGCGAAGACAGGGCGAAGATTTAATCAAGTCATCAAGTCTGCTGTCCGTAATCAAACTGACATTATGAGGTGTGGGATGTCGCCGTCGATGTTAATGACGCTCTGAACACAATCGTTAATCGTTTCATATACTGAACGACGTATATAGGATGGGTTAAAAGGATCTTTATTATTTTTGGAATTCATTCATTTTATTTTCTTGTATTTCTATGAAACCCTACTTCTGAGTCCTCTAATATCGTGGGTGCTATTACTGACACAAATATCAATAACTAGGTCAAGACCGACTATCTAAAAGTAATACAATTTTTGGTTAGGAACGTGGTAGGTGGAATCGAATCCGCGACTCGAACCGAACTAGCGTAAAAGCCACTGCACTAACAGTGCCAAAAAGTTAATTTGGGACTAGTTTGGAGTTGAGTCTAGAACCAATTTCTAGATAAAAATAAAGCTGGATGTGTTGTAGTGGGAGGGACATTAGTAGCGGAAACTGGCTATAAAGTAAACATAAAAGTGGATGCATTAAATATATTGTGCAATTGTTTTGAAGTGTTAAATTATTGCATGCATTACTATCGCTGAGAATCTTGATGTTATTTTCATTTCTTTCTCAGTGATGTGATGTAGTAACAACCCATCTGAAAAGTTTATTTAGTAGGATAGAAAGTTGCACGAACATGCATGAGATTCATATAATTAACAGTTCGAACATTGAAAAATTGGTACTGACGTTGTTTGATGCATGTTTGCCGTTCGTATTTTTGTTTTCCAGCTTTGTAACACATACAATTACTTCAGTCAAACGTGTAATTGATCCATATAGTTTCTCTGCTATTTACCAACAGATGTAGTAACAATCTGATTATAAAATCAAACACTAGGTGTCTGTCTGTATGGCCGTCAACAATGACTGTCTAATTAAGCGAATAAAGGGTGACACCGCAAAGCTGGTGTGATGGATCCGTTTAATAAACGCTCCGGTTCACGAGCTTAGCTAGCCTCGTGCTCTCTTCATTTAAATATTATTAAAGTAGGACTATGGATACACTTGGAAAATCTTCCTTAGTTTCCTGACAATCAAGTTTTTTTTAATTTTTTATTTACTCTGTGTGCATTTTCCAATAGGAAAAGTGAATGAAAATGCACACAATAGAAGCGAAGATTCCTATAGCAATTATATTTGAATTAAAACAGTTAATTGCTATTAACATTTATCCATGTCATTTTGTTCTTACGGAAAACATTTAAAACAAAACCGTCTGTAACTTAACAAAATAAGCCTTTAATCTTAGAACACATCGCTACAAGCATAATCAACTTAAACCATAACATTAGCTTCGATATCGAAAGCCAATATTGTAACCTTCCGAAATCAGATGTCCGATCAAAATAGCTGAGGCGCATTAAGTAAGATGTAGCAGCAGGGGTCGGAGGGCGAGCCGAGGGTTCCGCAGGATATTGCCTAATCATTCCCGCCTTCACACCCTACTAACTGCCAGTTGTTTTAGCATTCATCGCTTTATATCGCACCCCGCGGCCCCGTCGGGAACTCGGTACCCGCCACATGGAGATTGATTCCCCATTGTTACAGCACAAATGTTTTACTAAAAGGAGACTTAAATTGTCCGTTTACTTTTTAATATCGGTTACCCTCTTTACAAAGTCTCGGCTTCAATACATTTTTAACTTTATTTTGAATAATGCATTCTATCCCCAATTATCCTGTCGTGGTTGATTCATGATTTACATATCTTTTCCGTAAGAATGCAAAGTAAACAAATCCTCTTCAATATTATTTACGTAATTGGATTGCCAAGTTAATAATGCGTAAAACAATCCTAAAATCAGAAAAGTTGTGGCAGTGTGCTGTAAGCCCCGGGCCGCATTCACGGGCTATTAATTCTGACAAAGTACTGTGGAGTTGCCGAAAGGGTTGCTCTGAGAACGGTCCACAAAAATGTTGTGACATTTTGTTATAATGTTTGAAAATAATGTAATGATATTCATTACTTGTAGCCAGACAACAGCTGATAATAAGGAGGTGCACGTTTCAAAAGCCTGTTAATCCTAAAGTCCAATAACGTGCCTTACATCGCACATCACAATTAAAATTCTATCCCTATCTCTGATTGATAGTAATGTTCAGTAAACATAGGACTATTGTGCAATAACATTACCAAGCCAAATGAGATCGGAAGGAACGGCTCGCATCGAATAGACCCCCGAACATATATCATTCGTTCAATGAGCTTACTACAATTGAACAACAAGCTATTGAGCGGCCGTGTCATTGTGTGACGTAATTTTATCAAAAATATCGGACATGACAATAGGAAGGCCGACAAAAGTCGGAAGAGCGGATGCGATTCGCGTCGTCTTGTCGGTCTCGTCCGACAAACGTACAGCGCTGATTTTTTACGCAATCGACACAAAGAATTATCGTTTGTCGAAGGGGATGTTTCCACCCACAAGTCAGCGGTACATGCTCATCGCTCATTACGGACAATCGGAAATGACTTCACGTAGTTTCGGAACTTTTGACGCACTTGTAGTGTCGCTTGTAAAAAGAGGTCATTGATTCTATTGATAGTAACGTGTGGCGTGTACACACAGGTGAATGAAACAGTTTAATGGACAGACCAGATTGTAGATTAGTTATAATGGTAGTAGAAATGTGCGGAAGCCTTATCCGGCCATTAAAGTGATCTGAGAAATCTAGCTTTTGCTCTGAGCACAAAGTTCAATAAAACAAACCCTTTCTGAACCCACCTAAAACTGCAAACTATAAAATGGGGACGAAATTTATGGCTTCACAATTAATCTCACGGCGTGGCCATTAAGAAAGTGCCACATAGTTGACTCGAGCCGAGTAACCGGCCATTATAGGACTTTTACTGTTATCGCAAATCGTAACGCCCGCCGCGCACCATGTAATTAGTCAACAATTCCAGACCATCTCATTACTATGATCATCAAACCACCCTATTGTTGCAACTCTTATTTACTTCACAACTTACATTACTGAGTTAGCACCTTCAACTATGGACGGTCTGTTCACAAATGCAGCAATGGGTAATGTTTAAGTCGATAGCGTTGACAACACTCTTTCCCTCCCCCGGGTTGCGTGAAAGGGGCAGCAGACAAAAGCATCAGTTTGGTCATCGCAACAATACGATGGGCATGTCGAGATACAATTGATTTTCTGCTCGCTATTTAAGTCAATGTTATGAGTGAGGGGAATTCGTTTCCGTTTTGTGCTGTTACACTTTGACGGCATAAAAAGTAGAATTTCTACTCCACTTTGACTTTCTTTGTAAAGATTTGGCAGCAAAATTAAAGAATAGAAAACCTGCAAAATTAATATAATGGCGATGCACAAGGAATAGTGTGAGATGCACATAGAGATTTCTTTTGGAACTGTTTAGCAGTTTAAACAGTTCCAGCTAAACTGTTGAAGACTAAAAGTTTTTACGATTTCCTTATAATTACTAATTGTGAAGCTGATGACAAAATTTTCATTAAAATTCTAATTCTGCTTTCCATAGAAAATCGCTTAACTCGCTTATGCTAGTGCATAGTAAAAATACAACACTCGAAAAGAATAAACAGATCAAAACAAAATAATACAATTAGTAGCAAAAACTGCCCATTAGAGAAGTCATTGCACAGAGCACAATACGTTTGTCGGTGTTGTACAAGAGCTACGCCCTTTCTGGCTGGCTCGCCGACAGACAATACACGTTCTCTTCTATTCTCTCTCCATAGGAAGGAAGTGAATCATTTTTATTCGATTAGCATCCGAACCCGGCTTGCACAAAGAGATCTAACACAAAGACTACTGTTGCGTACAAGTTACATTTTAAGAGTGATGACTCGACAATCAATCAATAATGGTATTTAATAGAAGAGACATAATCTTGTGTGTGTTGTTGTAACTTATTGTTCACTAAATGATGAAGCTAATTTTGTGTCTACAAGCTTTAATAGTCTACTGTCAAAAGTTGAACGACAATTATAACATAAAAAAAAACAAAAAAAAATAACGACATTACTTCTAAAACATTTACTTTTCGGAACAACCTGTATCAATTAAAATACGTCCTCCGCCACTGCTGTTTTTGAATGGACGGTCGGATTGTTCACCGAGGTTCACTCTTTAGTACGAGTATTGGATGTTATTTCGCCTAATACCCGCGGTAATTTTTAGTTGTAGTTTCTTTTTAACTAAGTACCTACTCTCTAAATTATGAAGTCGATGATTTTGGTGCACGGTAAAACTCTAATGAGTTTATGTTGGCACCAACTTAAAATGTACGTGTACTATTGAATAAATAAATAAATAACACTGAAGGTTTTATGTGGACTTTACCGGACCCTTTGCAATTTTCAGACTTATAGGTGTCACCGCAAGATTCATATTGATTTTCATGACTTCTATCTTTAACATTCACGGTCCCAGTGACCATTACCGAACCCGTATCTAGAAAGAAACTAGTAATATCTGTTGTCAAATGAGGCAAAAGAAACAGATCATAAAAATTAATGCGCAATAAAACAACATAGAACATAAATAGGCTTTCAAAATAATCACACTAGACATCACGAGCTACAACAGTGCCAAGTGCAATAGAAAACTGCTCGTGAAATGGGAAATTAATTTCCACACCATGTCGGAAACACTGCAGCTAATGCGTCTAATTATAACTCGTGAGTAATCAAGAAACGTTTTAATTGCCTTTGATATCCTTGAGGGTAAGGTCTTCAGTTATTTTCGTACGATTAGTTTAAATATTTCTTCACTTAGTCATAAATGTTGAGGCCATATTGTGCATGGAGAATTCTGTGTCATCATACAGACACAAAACGTTACAGTTTCTGGAACAAAAATGGAAATGAATAATTAGTACTTGGACTAGACCCTCTACGGCGTAGAGGGCCTACGCGCGCCGTAGAAGAGCACGATAAATCTTTGTCTGTCAGTAACTTTTAGTAGGTTAAAACATTGTGTGAATAACTTCTTTATAACCAAGATAGTAAAGACCCGAACCCTTTTTAAGCGATTAAATTATGTATGCAAAAAAAACACAGTTGATCTCACGATTAAGGTTGAGTTGAACCATTTTTACATACACAATAGATCAATTAACGTATCAAAGGCTGGTTTCCAGTTGGATCGGCCGCTGTAAGGCGTTAATAGTTCGTAAGTAACACGCTAACTACTGCCGTCAAGACTTGAGGCGGCCTAGTGAAGCCTCGCCAACTAATGCACGCCTGAAGCTAATTGGAACTTAATTGAAATAGAACACTGCCGCAAGTGTTAGAGGATTTATGATGCGCTATTTTTGTACGAAGAGACGTTCACGTTTCTTTGTCGTACGATGTCGGTCGGAACAGTATATAGAACAGAATATACACGGGTTCTGGTTCTGGTGGTCGGTAGCAGCCTTAGGTTACCAAATCAATCGATCGATCGTCGATCGAGGCCATCGAACGGTTGTAGAATGGATAAGTCGACGTCGATCGACAGTTTCTACTACACCAATTGATCGATCGTCGTCATTTCTACCATCG
This sequence comes from Noctua comes, assembly GCA_963082995.1. Lineage (NCBI taxonomy): Eukaryota > Metazoa > Arthropoda > Insecta > Lepidoptera > Noctuidae > Noctua > Noctua comes. The sequence continues at coordinate 9,253,172 of OY720279.1, read as the reverse complement.
ATCGATTGGTGATCGGCAATCGATCCGTTGGTGTGGTAACACCCTTACCGTACGTATTTTCTAAAAAGTTTGAAAGTTTATTCCAAACTATACGCTAAAACGTTTAGTTTTTAAGGTCACTTGTTAGTTGATAATAAACCTTCTCCAAACTTACTTCTTAATCTAATAGCCCGCTTAGAATGTCGATTTAAAGTTATCAGGCACACAATATGTGCCACTTATAAACTATATGAATATGGTGTCATTGAGTTTCCAAAGTTAGTTTTTATGTATGTCATTATCAAAATGGTTTCAGGAGCTTTTCACCCTACAATGGGTAGGCAATTATGAGTTTTTACGATTCTTCAACACAAAAGTCAAATAGGGACAGTAAAAAAGTGTCATCGTTTTTATAGCTATTGTCGTAAAATTCGGGCTTTTTATATAACACAATGATAATTTGTCATCCAAGACTGAGTTGTGTGAGCACCTGGCTACCACGCGACCCTAACTTATACCCACTGAGGTCCGCCTATAGTACAATTCGCAACGCACCTACTTTGTGAATGATTGTTTAATTTATATTATGTGATCTTCAAATGTTATTTAAGTAGTTCTTTAAACATGCAGATGTTCCGGTAGGCGGGTATGGCGGCAGCTGGTCGTTCCCTCGCGGTCTATGGTTTATGTATCTCTTGCGTATAATAGGATGACATTGGAGAGCGCTTTATGAGACCGCTATTTACCGATTACATATCGCCGTTGTGATTTCCACCGTGATCTGTTAGTCATACTTAGTTACTGATAATAATGCATCAAGGTGATTTACCTACTTCACAGTTTGCATGCATTCTTCAATCAGTTTTATCTTCAAGGCAAATATGCAGTATTGATGGACCTAATTTTGGCTGTGTATTTGATTAAAATTTTCGTGATGTAAATTTAATCATTTGTATTTTTCTACGACTGAAAACGGGAAAGAAAAATTAAAAACACAATAACCCGCTGTTGGGAGTGTGACAGTGGCGCCGACAACATTCGCGGTCGGCGAATCGACTTCCTGCGTACCGTTTCCCGCCAAAATGGATCGCTTCCGGCGGGTATTTGTCATTTCCAAATCACACAGAGTAAAAAGAGTCGTTATTGAGACAGTGTACCTCTTTTGTTTTGTGTGATTTTTGTAAATCTGTTTGACCAATATTTTTCTATTGAACTGTAAATCTTATGAGTTGATCTGGATAAATTATTTGGACTGACCGAGAGCAGAATGTGACATCATTTTCGGTTCAGTTACCTACATTTTTGTAATAAATCTAAGAGCGCTTTTAATTTAGACGGTTGATGTCGGACTGCCGCCACACGGTTGTTGCAGAATTATTACGACTGTGAGCCGAACTGCTGCGAGAAGACAGCAGTACGACGCGAATCGTCTTATTTGAAGAGGTACGCGGCTGCAGTCCGATCGAATTTTAGGTAACACGATGCCTTCACCGCACTAGCGAACAACGACTGAGGCTACTACTCTACACGATCTTGCGTCGAGTTTCTTTGTGTGAAAAATCATAACCGCCAGTGCGCAGTACGATACCGGACTGCAGCAGTCCGGCACTGTCCGGCACCAACTGTCTAAATTGAATGCGCCGTACCTAATAGGTGTGTTTACTAATTTTAAACGATGAACTGAAAAAAAATCTTAAAAACACTTCTACAGTTTCCTCATCTCTATCTCGTAGTCTGTAATCCGTTTGTTTGTTACAAATATTGTTAATGGTGGACTTTTCCCCTCGAGTTATTATTCATCTTAAATCCGGACCCTTGCCGCCGCCGCCGCTTGCGCAAACTGAGAGTGCTTTCAGGTCAGAACGTAATGAGCCAAATGTATGATGAATTAGAAACCCTTATTTGTACTGGTTCAGTAAAATCTGAAAAAGAAAATGAATAATTTGCTATAAAATAAAAAAAAGAAACACTGGCAATGATCATAATTATGCGTTTGACCAACTGTACTTAAAGTTTAACTCGTGTTAAAAAGTAATTGAGACGGGTCTACGAATCTCGTAGCAAAGCGCTACGAATTTTTTTTCGGTGTAACCGTTTGATTGGCGGTCAGTATTAAAATATTTCATCATAGGTAATAATGGCGGTATTCATGTGATACTAATTACTATAATAAGTGACTGTAGTTATTAACTACCTCTTCACCGTGTGACTTTTCAGTTTTTCATACGTGTGCGCATTATTATAACTTACTTTACCAATACCATCCTCAAGCTCTGTTAAAGCTTGTAGGTAGATGTTTACTAGTGCAGAAGCAACAGTACAAGTGCACCAGTAATCTATCATTAAACCTAGCATAGCACATTCCTGATATGCGTGGCTTTGAGTGCTGATAATTATTAGATACACTACCATTTGCAGCGCTCAGTGGGCTCATAACACGAATAAAATTTACATGAAAATACTTTCATTATATCTTGATAAAGGATTTCTTCATGGCAAGCTTTGAAGTTACTCCGAGGTAGTATGCTGACTTTGCACAAAGTATGCTACGTGGGTACTGCACATTTTTTCACATAATCTCAAAATAAGTTTTGAGTAGCCATCTAAAATCAATAGGGAAACAGGGAGGACGAATAACTTTTATTGAAAAGTTTCGGGATTACGGGAGTCTTGATTGGTATTAGTATATACTTAATAAGTTAATTATTATTACTTACTAAAATAACTGTTACTAATAAATACTTTGTATGAAAAATAGGTACACGACACGTGAGGTATAAAGTCCGGAAGCTAACCGGAAACTTTACCTTGTGTGTAGATAAGACTGCGAGGGCGTGGGTTGGTGTCACAGTGTCACAGGTAATTGTGAGAACTGATTGTGTAATTAGCGTGTCGAGTCACAGAGGGCGCGGGAGAGGCACCCTCTGTGTTTTACACCCGTGAGACTTTTTAATTGTTTCTGTTTGTCTTTGTACCGTGCGCCTGTTGATGATCGTATTACCGCTGTTTGGTTTGGAAAAGTAATTGGTATTTAATGCGTTTTCACCCCGATTTAGGGGAAAATGGGAAATGAGGATTTCTGGACCGTTATTTGTTACTGGCCTTTTTATTGAGTAAGTTTTGCATGTAGCTATGGGTAAATAAAATGTGTGCAAAACTTCATGTTAAACTACCATTCAAGTCGGTTACAATGAAAGCAGGTAGTCAATTTAAAACTTAACACATTATCAGCGTTAACACTTTAAGACATCTTAGTGGATGATCTGCGAAAGTTATGGTACAACAAAATAATGTGAGTGCATCAATTTATTTCAATTTACACGATGGTATTGTTTTGGCGGGCGAGGGCGGCGTTCCCGCGCTTCCGGGCCTCGCTTCCGACACGAGCACGACGCGTGGCGCGCCATCTTTGAATTGCACCCTACAACTATTGACGATTGTTGCCAGGAAGAAAAACACATCACAAATTGTGGGAGCGATTAAGCTATTTGGAACTGTACAACATTGTAAACAGTGGTCAATTTTCCATGTATTGTAAACGGTTGCTTTTGTCGTTTTAGGTTTTTCTGAAAATCTTTGATTGTTTTGTCTGCTGTGCTAATGCTGTTTAATAATTATCTGGAACATGTTTCGTGCGGCGAGTGTATTATTGAACGACGGTCGCTTTCAGGATGACTATAATTTGAATTAAAAGTCACGTCGACAGCTTACGAACAGTCAAAGTGATGGAGGGGTCAGGTGGATGGGTATAATTACGCAGAGTTAGTCATTTTCCTTTTTTATTACTATTTTTATACAAGCGTCTTTCTATTTCAACAGGAAATTACAAAAGTTAAACGATACCTTCAAACAGAAATAAAAAAAGCAAAGAAAATTCACAGTATTCATTTAACGGCACAAAATTGCAGAAACTTAAGATCCCATCCATGAACCAATCAGCTGATTAGCATAGCTACTAACATATTCATTGTTTAACGCTTTGGATAGCAATATGAAAAGAAGGGAACTGTAACAGAACAGAAAGTTATCCATACACAAACCACACCCATATAGACTGTTTAACAGAAACTTCGAAAGGAACTATCCTTAACATAACACGCAATACTTGCGAAACAACCCTTACATTGTACCTACGTAACAGAAATAATGTTATATTTCACACGTGTCGAAGTCAAACAACATCTGACCTTATGGAAAGCAATTAAATTGTCCATTACCGTAACAAATAGAACAAACACGATGTGAGAACGTCAAGCGAGCGAGGCGGACAGAGGCGGCGTGTCGTGGCGCGTTACGGCTGCACGGCAAACATTTGCAGGGCCACTCCCCGTGTGTGCTCTTGATCACTGTTTGCTCACTATATCCACGTTTGTACCCAAAGACTTGTGCTAACTAGATATTGCGAGCTGGTTTCCATGTACTGGTTTTAAGGACAGATTTTTATTCTTACTGTGGAATATTCTGATGTCGACGGCCTTATTAGCTGACTTTGACATTGGTCACTAGTCGTACAATCGATTGCAAAGGAAGTTTACCTTACTTTCCACGCTTGAATACTAGATCCACTCATTGGTGGTGTAAGTGGCGTTATGGCAAATGACAGAAAATGTTCGAACGTGGACGAAGCAAAAGAAGTTTAGGGGGATCGTAGCAGGAGGCGTTCTATAGTTCTGCCTATAGTTACCCCCATGAGAAAAAGCCGTAAGTTTATGTAGCAGTGGCGAAGATTCCATACAACTCGATTCCTACCGGATTCCCTTTAAAAAATGGCACAGTCAGTATTATATAGATAAATAATATAAACAGATTAAAGATATGTACTATTGTACTCCGGCTTACCTGTTACAAAAATTGACCCTTCGCTACTGTTATGTAGGTATAGGTAGGTAGGTATTCAGAGAAGTGTTGCAAACGCTTATTTGTCAAGCTGAAACTGCGTACAGTTATATTCAGTTTTTAAATATCCAATTTACCAGCCATTTTTTATTATTAATATTTTGTAGTGACAAGATGTCATAGATGATGCCAAAGCTGCCAAACTTACAACGCAGTAACGCCAATGCCCACAAAAACTTTGATTTATGGATGGAAAAGCTTATTAACATAAAATGTATTCAACGAACTTCAATTCCAAACCGACACTTGTGTTTTATGTAGTTGTTGGTGCAGCACTAAATTCAGAACGATCAAACAAGTCGCTCAAGTGAAATTGCACTATCTGTATGCACGCTATTTGACTAATTTTATAGTTTTTGTCAATTTGCCAACCGGAATAGAATAGTCAACGCGATCTTGAACTAGATTCTTGGTGTTTTACAGATAGCTACTATTTTTATATAGAACTTTTCTTTTTACTCGTGCTCTTGTACCTTGTAATAAAAAAAAGATAAATCAACGTTAAACACTCAGGGTTAGAATGTTGCGCCAACATAATCCTGACTTCGCAAGTAAATTAGTGATTACCTCCAATCGACGTAGGGGTAGTTAGGAATGTAGGCAAAACAAAATTGTTAAAAAGCAATAAAACGGAAAACTTATTGACTTTTACTGACATTTCCTTCTTATTAAAACTGTAGTTTAAAACCAATTCACAGACTGCTTAGATATTGAACGCCAGACAGTTCTATTCAATGTTCGGATACTTAAAATAAAATCGAGTTTAGAAAATAGTGCGGCAAGTTTTCTGTTTATCGAACAACTTGTGCAAGAGGAAGCGTCTGGAGAATTACGGGGTGAAGTACGCCAGCGTAGAGGGCATTACGCTAGAAAAGTTTTGTGTAACAATGTGTAATGTTGCCATTTCTATGCGCAAATCTCCCGACCGGAAGTAGCGGAGCGCGCTCGTCTCTCGCGGGGCTCGGACAACTTTGCTATTGTGGCGCCATCTACTACTGTCCGTACCACTGACGTGTTTCCGGCTTCTCTTCAAAAAGTCTTGAGCTGTCAACTCATGAGGGGATATCTTAGTTTCTTTGAGAGTCTTTTTATTAATTCAGTTCTCGATGAAAGATTTATTATTCTATTTGGAAATCACGCTGTTACGCAGCTTTTTTATTCCATCGGCGATTGAGGAAAATTGTATGGCGCAGTTCTATTTGCGTAGAGACTGTTTGGTGCGGTAACGTTTACAATAACAACTTGTCTTGAAACTATTAGGTATTATCTTTTCTAGAAAGATTATTATATACTTAAAGCAAGTATATACGAACAAAATGCTTAGGTAGGATATCATTACACGAGTAACAGACAGATAGTAATTATGTGGTAGCGCTAAACACTTGAAAATGTTCAGGCCATGGTCGTTGGTGCGTAAACACGATATGACCCAATTTACCCACTTGTATGATTCAAATATAATTCCACACACATTCACTGTAAATATATGTCTGAATTAATCACTGCAAGAGAATACACACGCTGCTGGAAAAGGGATTCTGGAGCAGTCATGACCAGCGCTAAATTATGAGCTCTGCCCCCCACGACTGATTCACCTAATATTTCCAAGATGATTTCAAACACGTGTATCTTTGATCGTAATCGTATGCTTCATGTTTCCGACCCCTTTATAGCTATTACTTGCTTATAGCTAACTTATTATTATATACCTACGCATCAAAGGGTTCTGTCTACATATAGCTTAGTCGATATGGACATCCATCGAATCACATGCTGCACAACAGTTTTTCTCGTATCAAAGGTATTGTTTTCATTGCAAGTGCTTATTTTTAGCCGTAGTAGCGCGTTTGTAAATGCCTATGTCAGACTTGATGAGAAAACTTCAATTTTGGCACGAGCTGCAACATTCCAATTAATGAACGCCACTTTCAATTATGACAATATAGTTTTTTAAAGACGTTTGCAGAACATGACCGGAAACTATATAATAAACTAATGGAGACATCTGCTGTTATATAAAATAATGTATTAACTACATGTATTTTAAATGGTGATCAGTGAAGCGTAGAACCATGCAAACGCATCATCAGTCTATCCGTAGGCGGGCACTATTCATAGCAAGGTCAGGCGATATTATATTTCAGCGTAGCAGTACCAGTTTACGAAGAACTCTCTAAATTTCTCTGTATACCTCATCGTTATCTATTTAACAAGTAGGTATGGGAGGCAGGGGAGGTCTATTGCGAGTGGTTGTATATTGCGATCGCCATCGCTGTGTATGTGCCCACGCATATCGACGCACGCGTCACTCGCACCGGATAAACAGACGCCTGTTAGCGCGAGTTTGCACGAGTGCTAAGTAATGGGACGTGGGTCAATCAAAACTGAAAGTTATCCAATGTTTACGACGTCAGATATATCGTCATCGCTTGTTTGCGTTTGCGAAGATGTAGGAAAATCTGACTGGTTCATTCATTAATCAAACAATCGTTTCTTTCATATCAAAGTGGTTAATGTATTTCTATTATGGAATAAAAAAAACTAATTAAGATCCAATCAATGTGATCTTAATTCTTAAGGAATAGGTGCTAGGGTATTTTAGATTGAGAAGCTTTGCCAGAGCAATTTTACTGTTGTTTGAGTTTCCTACTTACATTGTTGGGCTAGATGAAATCTACATTATAACTTCAGCTGGGACGTCGGTAAACATTATGATGTGTGTACATTTAAAACAAGGTGTTGGCTCCCTTGTCCGTGTGGACGTAAATCACGGTGTTAAAACTCTGTATCTGGTGGACACGGGTCCCGTCATCGCTATTCCGAACAAAACGTGACTGCAATGTTGCCAAAAACAAATAAACATGAATACTCTCACACATGGCGGCTTTCATAGATAGTGAATGACAGTGACAGCTTCCGATTGCACTGACAGCTTTCGAATAAAAAATGAGTGTTTATTATGGAACATAATCAAAGACGAGGTAGCTAAGCTGTATAATGCAAACATGCTACAGGATCTTACCCTAAAGAGAATATAAAAAATGGAATAAAACCTATTTGGTAAAAATTTTTAGTTACAAAAGACACAAGATATTACTGGCTGTTAGCTGCGTAGAATAGTGAGATGCCATAATTTTTTTTTTCTTTTTTCGTGTAATTATTGGCTTCCAAAAATTTTCATGAGAAACTTGCCAATGATTTTAACTAAGTAGGTATGGCACCTTTTTACTCACTGAAATGAAGGAAGACTAATGGTGCTACCACACCAATCGATCGATCGTTCATCGAGGCCATCGGTCGATGGTAGAATGGACAAGTCGACGTGGATCGACAGTTTCTACTACACCAATTAATCGATCGTCGTCATTTTTACCATTGATCGACACCCTAATCTTGATTTTTTTTTGCACTGCAGGCGACACCAACACAGAGTTTTCATTTGTAAATGTTTGAAGCACCTACTTTTTACTACTTTCCTGTGGCATCGTTCTGTTTTGAACGCATTTATTTTAATGAAAAAAAAGGAAACCTATTTGGTAAAAAACCTTAATTACATAAGACACAAGATATTACAGGCTGTGCCGTCCCAAAAATTGAGAAATGCCATAAAAGTTTTCTTCTTTTATTTCTTTTTTCGTGCAATGAAATGACTTCCATTTTTTTTAATGTGTATCTTGCCAATGATAATTACTAAATAGGTCGGGCACCTTTTTACTCAAACTGAAATAAAGGAAGATTAACTTAGATTTTTTTAGCATTGCTGACAATACCAACACAGAGTTTTCGTTTGTGACTGTTTTAAGCACCTAGATACTCATTACTACTCTCCTGTAGTTAAAAAAACCATAACTCGCTAGATTAGCTATGTATATATGGAAAGATTATGTTTTCTTCAAGTATGTTTCCTGCAGACTCAATCATAAGTAATCTAGATTAGGATACGGTAATCACTAAACAAAATATTAGAAAAGGAATGCACTATGATAGAAATGATCTAAACGTAGCCCGTTGCGTATCCAACCTCGTATATAAGACACAAAATAAAAAGCAAGATTATAAAACGAACTGCGCAGTACCTACAGCTTGGATGATTTATTCGCCTAATACTACTCAAATAGCTTGGCTCCGCGTTCGAATGTTTTTAATCCGCTGCGTCTATTGACGCATGGAATATTCAATAATTTAATTAGCACAACATTTTTTCCGTCACACCAAGGTAACCGATTTCACGCTATCGGTAACGAGAGATTTGTCTTAAAGCTGCCAAGACTTTAAGTCCGGGTGTCTCACTTATTGATCGATCATAATTTAACTCAGATCACGGAGTATGCAATGCACTCTATGCTCTCCTTTCTCTTATTAATTTTATCTTTCGGCATATTATGTTAAAAGTCTTAAAGATCCCTACAAAATATAGACATGTTTCTTTGATGAAGTTGCTGAGATTATTCCCAAATATATTTATGGTTTATTTTAAAACCACTGGTTTGTAAAATGCAGCCCTACCTAGGTAGTTCAAATATTCACAAAATCTGTGATGGTATTGTTGTAGTTACTACACTAAAAGTAGTCTCTCACCGGGAGCATTCACCTGTTATGTAACCATAGAGATTTAAAATATCTATAGAGCAGACATTGGGAATACTGTCATACAAAAATTTTGATTTGAAAAATGTCGACACACGTTTGCTACCTAAGCACCAAGCGGGCGTATGACACTCGACAGAGCAACTTGTTATGTTACAAAGTAGTAACATAACAATTAATAGATAACGATTTTCTTCGTCTTGTCCGGTCTATCGCTCGTAAATATTTGAATGTATTTGAATGAAACAATCCAAAATTCGATTTGGAACCGAAACCAGTGAATGTGAACTGTTGTATTACAGCCTCCCGGTGAGAGTGCGCCATAATATTCTTTTTCCTTTCAGTCTGACTAAAAAGGTGACATAATATCCACTAAGCTAAAACATTGGCAAGTTACATTAAAAAACAATGCCATTAATTTCAAGAAAAATAAATAAAAAAGAAGAAAACTTTTAAGGCATCTCACCGTTTCTGACAGCCCCCAGCCTGAAATATCTTGTGACTTTTATGATGCGGTTTTTCACAAAATAGTTTTTTTACATTTCAATATAATTAATAGTACTAAAGAAACACGATGGTTCTGCTGCAAAACCACTCGATATAATTTGTTCATTTTTTAAACCACCTGGAAAGACACAATTTACATAAATTGTTAATGACTTTGAAAAATGATCCAACATCTACATAGGTGTTGGATCATTTTTGTACTTACTGCAGTGGTAAATTAAAGTGAAAAAAAATAAACCTTTTATGTCATCTCACTAATTTTGGTAGAAAGCAGCCTGACATATTTTGTGTCTTTTAGGAATTACTTAAAAAAGGTTTTATAATTTTTTAATATAATTATTAAAAAATTATGACTCGTTAAGTTTGGTTTACCCTAATACGGTTCTGCTGCAACTACGATTACGACTACGCAAAAATGGGCGAAACTCTTTACTTTTTAATTGTTCTCGGGAAAGGAACTATAAGTGCAGCATGGATTTTTTGGCGCTTGAATGACATTGTCAGGAGGGTGCTGTTTGCTGGTGGTGAACATTTGTGAAATTATTACTGGAAATTGCATTAAAAAAAACAAGATGCCGTTCGTTAGTTCCAACTAAGACAACGCGCAAAAAAATCTTACAGCACTAAATATGAATGTATTCGTAAAAAAAAAGGTTAATGTGACTAGTCTTGAAACTATTGTGTCAATCTGTTGTGGCCTCGCATTCTTTACGAAGACGGTATTGTGCCGTGTTGCCCGCAAGGTCAAAGTAGTAAAACTAAAAAAATGAAACGTTACATTAATGCTTTTCCTGGTTTCATGCCGTTATTTATTGTTCATCTAGTTTGATTGGAAGCTTCCGTGACGCCATGTAGACATAAAAAAAAATGTTATGAAAAGTTCATTGAAAAGAGCTCGCGGCTTGCGTAGGACCTACGGCTACGAGAATTGTTTTTATGGACCTAAGTTTTAAACATTCTTAATTACTTTTCACGATTTACTTTTATATAATATCATACCTCCTTTTATCATATTAGGTATCTAGAAGTAATAAACTCTTTACTTTAATAGTTTAATGTAGTGAAATCTTTACTTTTCTTGCCGTAGCACTATGCTACGGGCTACGAATATTGAGATATCACGTAGACAATGTTAAATTAAAATGATGTATTAGTAAACACACTTGTGCCATTAAATAATTGTGTAAAACACGTGTATGCTGTAAATGGCGACAAGTAACGGTTTGCAACACTGGATGCATGTCATCAACATGAACGTGCCAAGCTTTTACGACTGAGACTGACGCGCGGGGAATCATCAGCCCTGCTTGTTCCTCAACACTTTAAAAGACTACAATAATTCATGGATATTTTAGCCGTACTGACTAATTCCGTCAATTCAGTTTAGAAGTCAAGTTGCTTTTTTAGCAAATAACATGCTTGATGCCCAAGAGAAATCTACGACCGTAACACCGATGTGTACGAATATAATCACCCTTTGCTAAGTGCGACCGAACATTAATAGTTCCGAGAAATATCTAGACAAACATGTGCAGGCGTGTTGTGGTGGACCATACGTCCATATAACTAGCATTGATTAACATTTCTCGTTGCTGCTGTTACGTGTTTGTTCCGCATTGCACAGATGATTTATTGTTCTAAACAGATTTCGCGAGAAGTTTGTTGATAGTAAAATTCACGGTTGGGTTCCGTTTGTAAATAGCAAATCAGTATTTTTAGTTGGAAATGTCATGGAGGTAGTAAAAGAATGCTACCTATTAGTTCTAGGAAATATATGCAGTAGTACCTATGCAAAGGAAAGTCTGACAAGTTAAATAATTTTCTCGGAAAAGTTGGTGAAGATTGGAGGATGGCAACACTCATATGTTATGTATAGTTTTATAAAGTGGCAACACTCTCTCTCTCGTACGAAAACCATAGTGAAATGGCTGTCTCCATAATTTTTCTAATAATACAGAATCATTTCTGCAAGCGTAACTCTGATTATTATTGAAACCCTAAGTCCTAATAGGTTATGGGCCCAGCCCCTGTATCCTATTTAGGTGAAGTTATTGGAAAAAATTCTGCCAAAACCTGTAACCTTTTCCAACTATTTTGGGGTCAGCTTCCGGTCTGACCGTATGACGCTGAATTCTAGTATTTACTGCCTAACATCCCAGATACTGGGTAATACTTCGAAGACTGTTTTTCATTTAAAATATTAGTGGGTAGATACCTACTATGTGGGTGGCATAATTATAATGTTTTAGAAACTACAATACCTTAAATATTGTTACAGAATAGCTTCCATTTAGTACTCTAGTCAATTCACTTTCATAATAAACGATCCAAACCATATTACAACATCATTGGGGCCCTGATCCAATTGATTTCATTACTTCCATAAAACGTTGAGATTGATATTGTCGGTGCATCAACTTGACCGATGCTCCTTTCACTCACCAATTAATATTACACCAAAATAATGTATGTGTCTTCAAGGAATCGGATTGTTTATAGCCGAACATGGTTACCCGAGAATTTATGATAGTTAGTTAGCAATGTCTTTTTCAGAAAGCTTTGACGTAGATGTGAAAATAGCCATTTTCCATTTAGCTCTTAATCAATCTGATTATTTCTCCAGGATAAGCTTTGCTTACTTAAAGAATGATCGTGATTTTAGTACCAGTCGAAAGAAATGACCCATTATTCTATATACAGCATGTTTATAAATGGTGTGGCTGTGGTCATGTTTAAGAGTGTAGTAACTACATACTATATCCATCAAACTGAGTAAGTTTCTCCATGGGACCAATATTGCACAAAATTTTCACCTACTCGACCCAAATGTATTGGACAGCTGATTTTTTGCTGTTGGTGTCATAGATATTATAAAGTTGTTCAGTTTTGATGGTCTGTGCCAAAACGTGGCCACAACATTAAATAAGACCACACCTTTTTGACACGCGCTGTATAACTTGATCATTACTTGCATCTGATGCAGCACTGTCGCCTGTCTCCCGTATGCAAATTAATCTGACTAATAGATCAGAATCATTGCGTTACGATTAAACTAATGTACACTTGTGCAGGTAGGTAAGTGCACCTATTACGTCTTGGCATTATGATTGATCTTCATATAAATTGTAACAGAAAGGAGAACTGACTCATTTTATTCCGTGTGCAAATGTTCAAGACGTAGATGACCACTAAAATATTAGAATACCTACCATTTAAAAAGGAATGAAGAAATGTATCCACAGTTTACCAATGCGATGTAGTAGCCAAACAAATAATATTCCATTACTGGAAAATTACAAGGAAAATCAACAAATTCTCGTCATCTATCTCTTTCTAATTCTATAAATAAGACAAGCAGCGATCGTGTTTGCTATAAAGTTGTCTGTTCACGTGTCAACAGATACTACATCTTTGAAGGCGCGTGGCTATCTTTGTGTTGCTGTTTAGCATCATTTGTTCCATTACAAAACTAGCTTTAATTTATTTGCTATCGAATCGATTATAAACTCAGTTCTACACGTGACTACATCTGGAAGTAAGTAGAAAAGTATGACATACATCTATATTATACATCGTGTATTGGTATTTTATGAAAGCTTGAATTTTAGGCTCATTTTTTACTTAGGTACGTACTATGGATCTGATGATAGGTTCTAAGGATCGTTTGTGTTTTGTGTGAATGTAGTAAGTAAGTGTAATGAATAAAAGGCGTTTAGACGATTAAACTTGAATAATTATTCAAAATAATCATTTTTTACATCATACACTTTTGTTGCAGGCCTTAGCTGTCTCTCTAACATTTCTTATTCTAATTTAAATCTTATTGTTTATTTTCTTTTTTTTTTACAACGTGCCAGAGTTATTCCTAAAAGTCCGTTACCTACGTAATAAAAAACGAGCAAGGAAAATTGAGAAAATCGCCCATGTCACTATAGTCACTACACTACCGACACACTGTCGACTTGCCAAAACATTATGTCACAACTGAAACTATGTAAAAGTATCATGAAAATTGATGGGTAGGTACAGCTCTTGTTTATAAGTATATTTAACTTTATATCCTGATAAAATATTAAACTTTTTCAATGTCTTGGGCAGGTGGTCGATACCTATCCCGGCCCGCCCAGCCGAAAAACACATCTGATATGGATTTTGTAAGACTTAAGTTGTCTAGCGTTACATTTATAAATATTATAAGGATGTGTGCCAAATATGCCAAATCACTTAATATTTTTAAATTAAGGATTGTCGCCAATTTCGAGATTTAGGAAAATTGTTCGTCAAATACAAACGACATAGGTAACTATTAAATTTTATTAATTTATTAATTAGACAAATTGGCTCAATTTCTAAGCTCATTAACTATCAAAGTTATCTCTCCTAAATTAGTTCGAACAAAATGTATGATTAATCAAAATGAAACAGACAATTACATGTAAATAATGAACACTAAAATATATATATTGTTTCAATCATTGGCACCAAGTGTGTGTACAAATAGATACAGGCAAAATAAATTGTTTCTTGTAATGGTCTATTATTACTATTTTATCTCCAAACAACCTGCATCATTAATATCTAAAATGTTTTGGCTACATCACTTGGAGCTAAGTATCTAAGGTGATAAAAATAATGTTCTAGTACGAACAAGTGTATGAATTAAACGAATGACTGTCGTCATCCCATCGGTCACGATCTACGACTCGTAGCTGAGGTGTCTAACCATCCGTAAAGGTGCCTGACTTACTCACCCTTTACACCCCCGTATGAACTTCAAAATGTTACAAATGAGTAAAACACGTCATGTAAGGGCAAAAATAGGTTAATTTATATTTCGCAAAAACTATATTTCTGCAGTGACAAATGCAGCTGTTTTTCGGTTTATTTTAGGTAAACATGAATAACAAATTGTGGATAAAGGAAAGATACGATAATGAAATAAGAGTGGAGTGAAAAATAGGGACACCATCACAAATTATTCGCGGAGGAAGGAAGGAGCGTAGGGTTGACATATTTCAGACTAAGTACAGGTTTATGAACGATTGGTGTTCTTACATCTAATACTCTCCGAAGAGTTAGGCAGAGGTGTAACAAATTACACCCACATTTCACCAGTTATGTTTAAATCCATTGTAACAGGGGACGAGCCTAATGTAATCAACCGAAAACCCAAATGACACTTTACACAACCTGTGATCCGAACTCAGATTAGTTATCGTCACTAGTAAAGACACGGTATGCCACGGTTGAATAACGACAACCCAGACGCCTCATTCCCGAGATTTTCCGAAGTTCCTGATGCTCTAATAATATCTATTGTGAGCATTATTTTGTGTATGTTTGCACACAGCTCGTAGTAATTTCAGGCCAGCCATTGTAATCGTGCTTGGCAAAAACAAAGGGATCATCAGTAAGGGAATTTACGATAATTAGGTGCGAGTCCCCTGATCGATCCAATCATCAGAGTAAGCATAGCAGTTAGGTATCTAATAATGATCTTCAGCTCTTAGCAGATGCTTCAATTTTCTTGGGCTGTGGTTTTCTGTAATTAATTGTTAACATTCAAATAAATAAAAAGAAAAGATCATCAATTCTTACCTACATAAATATCTTGACTTCCATAAAAGTAGGAAGTAGATATTGATGATACCTTAAAACTCTAGTCTATAACATAGAGGATATACCCTAAACGATAGTACATCAGTCTTTGCTGGTTCATTTAAGAAAACTTCGTAAACCACACAATTGGAAAGAAAAACCCTTGTGACTTCCAATCTTTTTCCCTTTTCATTCTAGCTAATTATATTACCCTTACTCCTACGACGGCATAGTAACAGTCATGGCACCGCAAAATAATGATGTTAGTAAACAACCACCACGCCACCAATCAAACTCCTAATATAATCCTTCTGTCACGTTTTATGACGCCCGCGAAAGTGACAGGATTGTCCTATAAGCAGCTAGCAAGGTCGACCTGGAAAATACGATATCATAATATTATTAGTTCGTATTTGCTAGATGAAGGGCAAGCACCTCACGTCACTTCTACTTTCCTTCATAAGACTAACAAACTTTCAAAAAACTTTTTAAAAAGCTATTCATTACACAAGACCAGCCACGCAGACATGTTACTACTGAAAAAATTACGAACGCGTACGTATCGTGACAACAGAGGAAATAGAATATGCCTACCATCGGAAGTTGTTTTAAAGTCTGATCTTCAGTTGTTTATAGCAGATCTATTTATAAACCAGTTGAATGCGGGCCAAAATTCGATAAAACGTGATGTTTCAGGGTGATGCACGTGGGCCGTATGACGCCATACAGCCAGACAACACACATACCTAAATAAGTAGGGTTATCCAATGTAAACAGACGAGACACTCGTAACAATCGTGAAAAGGAAATCGAAAACGTTTCACCGAATGAAGTATTTCCAGCACATGACGGGCGAGTGCTTAGCTTGTACGTCATACTTCGTGGCCATGCCATAACCACGGCACCAGTCTCATACAATAACAAGGTCACCGATTCGTCTTTGAAAAAATATAGTGTTGTATCTATTAGCAAAAATCTCTTTCAGCTTTCGAAGTGACACAACCCTGAAAAAAGCCAACACGTGCAAAACGTGATAACAAAAATGTTCAAACGAAAGAAAAAAATCTGGAGTGAACAGTTCAGATTCAGAACTTCAGACTTTATTTTTAATAGAAATATAGGTACCTATTCGAATGATTAAGAACGACTTTGTATCTAGTAATCGTTCTGATCTTTGGAAGCGACACCTGTATAGGTAAATTAGAATACTTTTAAGTAAACGATTTCATCGAGAGCTTTTACACAAAATCTATCATCATCATCATCATCAGCCAAAAGACGTCCACTGCTGGACATAGGCCTCCCCCAAGTGTCGCCACATTGACCGGTCCCGTGCGACTCACATCCAGCGGATCCCTGCAACCTTCACCAGGTCATCGGTCCACCTAGTGGGAGGCCTTCCAACGCAACGTCTTCCGGTTCGCGGTCGCCACTCCAGAACTTTTCGGCCCCATCGGCCATCCGTTCTGCGAGCAATGTGCCCTGCCCACTGCCACTTAAGTTTGGCTATTCTTCGGGCTACGTCGGTAACCTTGGTTCTCTTGCGGATGTCCACATTTCTGATTTGATCACGCAAGGAAACTCCGAGCATAGCCCTCTCCATTGCCCTTTGGGTGACTTAAAGCCTACAAAACCTAACGTGAAAGGAAAGGTACTTCGCCACTCTCATGGCATTGAGTTACAATATCACTACAACCTACGCTATACCCTCGTCGACCCATAGCAAGCGTGGTCCAGTTGTATTCTTACCTGCTGCGAATAACTTTGCCTCCTAACCAATAAAATCTCCGATTTTACAAAGTCTGCAGGCAAGGGTGAAGGTGCTAGTGTTACTTGTCCCTGATGATTGTTTGGCATGCTAAATATCACCGTTCTTAAAAATATACTCAAAAAGAAAAATTAAAAGTGTCATACGAGGTCACCTGTCGCCGATGGCGCCGACCTTGTAATCTCTTTCGCAAAAATAAAATACACAAAATCCCATCAAACATTTTTTGTACTAGTAATAAATTACATCGTCTACATTATAAACATCCTGTTATGAATCTGTAAATGACGTTATTTTATACCAAAAAAAAAATTAGAGCTTACATTAGCTGATATTGAAATATCATTGATGTCCAAAAATAAGTTTACAGTAGCCAAAGTGATTAAAATAGCGTCTGTAGAATTTTATAACCGGATACTTACCTGTCCGGTCTCTATTTGGTCTGAAATCGCAGAATCAACATATATTTTTATGTACATATTAACATAGCAACACAGAGCTGAAACCGACCGATCTGTTACTGAAAATATGTGAAAACTAACTCTGTGTTAATACAGGGTGTAAATAGACCCTTCACATAGCCGTAACCAAGCATTCTGTACATCAAACTAAGTAACTTTACGCAAAAATTATTGCTGGGAATCGACTTTTTTTTTGGGTGAATAATCACGTTTTATGGTAGGAGTGTAGGACTCGATGGAAAACACTCAAAGCATTGTGCTGATGGATGGATTGAATAGTACGGGGGTCGTGGAGGTGTGTAAAGTAAAAATCTTACATTAAAAACATGTATTTAAAAAAAGCTTGTGAAAAAGTTGGAAGTTTGACCCCCAATATCTCGGTAACTAGAAGGTTCCCAGGTATGGTCTAGAACAAAAAAAGAGTAGTTAGGTAAGGTAGTTAGGTAAGGTAGGTAGGTAGGGTAGGTTAAAAAAGGTGCATTGCAACGCATGCCGGGCACAGCAGCTAGTAGTATATAAAGTAAGGAACTGACTGGCTGATTGATTCACTGACTGATCGATCAAGGCACAGCAGAAACCGCTGGGTCTAGAAACATGAAATTTTGCAAAAACATTCCTTAAATGACGTAAGTGTGCACTAAGAAGGGATTTTTGAACAGTCTTTCCCTTAAGGGTTAAAACGAGGGTTAAAAGTTTGTATGAAACTGTGTCAATTTTGCGAACGACGTCGTGGGCAACAGCTAGTCTATCTATAAAGCCAAAGTCAATGAGTCTTCAGGAAGTTATCACCAACAATTTTTCATTAATTTCAAGCAACAACGAATTCATTAAATAAAATGTATAGATCTATACAACATTAGTTTTAGTATATGCGAAACCTAAAACACGTGTCTAGTATTTTTATGTAAAGAATCTATGTACAAAATTTCAAAACTGTATCATGAAAAATCACAAAGTTATAAGCTTGTTCTGTTACCTGGTTGTCCGCACACAAACATGGTCACCAGTGCAATCGCGCGAGCGCCTCCAGCGTCGTCTTGAGCTCATTGATAATAATAATTTGGCAGTAGGTACCTAAATGATTGCGATAGGATTAAGTACCTATCGCAAGTCGCTCGGTGTCAAACTTAACTTTTTTTAAATATTTTTGGGACAAAACATAACATAGTTTAAAAATTATTGGAA
Organism: Noctua comes; assembly: GCA_963082995.1. NCBI lineage: Eukaryota > Metazoa > Arthropoda > Insecta > Lepidoptera > Noctuidae > Noctua > Noctua comes. The sequence continues at coordinate 9,234,191 of OY720279.1, read as the reverse complement.
TCGATTCAGTTACTTATTCTGAACAAACTATATTCAGGTTTCGCATATTTGTACTAGAAACAATGTTGTAAAATAGACATTGCGTTGACAATTTTGAAAGTTCGGTCATTTAGAAATGACTACCGTGAAATCTACGATAGTACTTTAGGAAAGTTCAGAACAAAAACACGTTATCACACACTTGAGTCTATCAACAAAGCCGATTCATTAAAGTGGAATGTGAAGTTGAATCACCCAAAAAGTTGGATAATCTCAGGTGGACGCTGTAACGCCGCTATTTCAGGACTTTCACGGGCGAAGCGATCTGTACGTAGGTACCTGTAGACCAACGATGTATGTGCTATGTGGGAGGTTTTAATCGTTATTTCCCAGAATATTCTACTCCAAATGATAGAAAAAAACAACAAATAAGAATAACATACAAAGTTGTTCTGAAAATACCTGAATCAAAGTTTAATATACTTATTTAGCCGGCTGAAATCTCTGTTAGAAAAGAACACATGCTTACACCAGGTATGTGTTTTGCTGAATATGATTCTGATACAAAATAACAAAAAGGGTTCCTACAAAAACTAATTGAAGGATTTTTTAATTGATTCAGTCTTTTGTCAACTTTTATCGACAATAATTTAATCAATATCAATTAGTTTTGCAGTCATTCAATTAAAATGATGTGCAACCAGAAAAAGGTTGCATCTGGGACCACAGTAGGCACATAAGTAGTAAAATACGGGCAAAATAAAATGTTTATTGAATGCCTTGGGCGGGCGGGCGGCGGGGCAGGGCGGGCGGCCGGCAAGAGAGGATCGCGCCCGCCGCGACCAGTGCGCGCCCGCCCAGGTCCGACACTCGACGTCGGCTCGTCAACGAAACCACACAACTCTATTTATTTAACGACCATTATTTAATCGGTAAGAAACTGCCCAGTGTTCCATCGCTAAGTCCGCAAGGGTTGTGCCAAGTGTACCCCACGTGGGGTGTTCGCCGTCTCAGGAATACGATGTCACCCCGAAGTTCGCGCCGTCTCGCTCTAAAGTTGCGCAATTGAAACTTCGTCTCGCTCGGTTCGCGATTCTGCCTTAAATCTAGTTTGCATTCCCGCGGGTGATTAGTCGAGATAAGCGGAGATACGGTAACATTTGTTCAGCAGCACGTAAGTTACTCACACGTTATTCGACAGTGAACGACAATAATACAGGTGAAAATAGTTATACAACAATATTCTAGTAAGCATTTACAGAATATTAGTAAACACTGTGTTCGATGATATTCATGAGCAGTTATTAACTAGCTTTTTCCTAAAATTTGGTGTGAAAAGGAGCTAGATTTGAACACCTTAGCAAGGAGTTTACAATATTTTTCAATTTTTATTTGAAACAAAAGTGACGTTAACTGTACATTTTATGCGATATTTAGTTTCATGAAATCGTTTTGTGTATAAATGCTTTAAATATTTGAGTGAAATATTACTATTACGTTTAATATTACGTTACTTTCAACGATAATATTACTTTAAAATTGTGCATTTTCATAGATTAACTAAATATAATTTAATATTTTTCCTAAGCAAATGATCCTGCAATATGTTTACGTGAACGAAAAGTTTTCAGTGAATCAGGAAAATGCCACAAAACGCATTGTGCTCAAAAAATATAACCAGTCTCCTGTCTTATCTCCATTAAATCTACTCTTTGGTACAGGTATATTACGTGAGTCCGTACATAAGACATAAACGTATCAGCGCACCTGTGCCTGCGACAATGCGCCGGATCCGGGAATGCTGTGAATCCGATCCGACCGCGCGCGCGCCTATTTTCAGCCACACTCATCCCGCGCCAAATTTGCAATCCCGCCAAATCGACGCGCCTCCATGTATTTTTGTAACCGTTTCACAATCGACTAGCTTTTTTTTAACGGCCAATCCACATCGCGCTGATACCTACATACTTAACCTTCAATTTCTATCTGAGCTAGATACCATTGATTTTTATACAGATACCAATGTTAGCTGCTGCAATCGTAGTAATATGGAATGGAGCATGGAAATGGATGTAGTAGCAAAACATATTTGACATTGGCCTTAAGCATTGACCTAATTTGTAATAATAGGCAGGTAGTGAAGATCAATCTGGATCCAATCAAGACAATTGAATTAATGATACCTTCTTAAAAAGCGCTACCTTATTTTTTGTTTTAATTTTAAGTAAGTATTTAAAATTATACAAAATTATAAAAGTAAAATTACACTTTAACTAAAAAATCTTTTGACATAAACACGTCTTAATTAAATTACTAATGAATATTGACAATTTTGCTTCATTAAAAATTAGTATTTGCCCACTAGGTTTTTACTTATAAATATTGACAATTTTGCTTCATTATAAATTAATATTTACCCACTAGGTATTTACTAATAAATATTGACAATTTTGCTTCATTATAAATTAGTATTTATCCACTAGGTATTTTGCAGTTGGTAAATTATTAAATCCGAATCAGAAATAAAACACTTTAAAATTGGCCCTTAATTTTACATTAAAAACCTAAAGAAAAAGTTAATTATACAATACAATAATTTATTGTAGATCCAAAGAAAAACAAAAGGTAAAATTAAAGAAGTTTCATTTAGGCCTATCTAATATTTTTTGACACTAAAAGTTTCCTCTAAAATGAAGTGTGAAATTAATTCAACATTACACCTCAACATCAGAACTGCTTCACTTGACCCAAATAACTAGTATTTATTTATAAATTACCTGCTTTCAATCTAATTGAAACCTTAAATTAGATTGGTTTCACTTTTCTAACTGTTACGATGTTACCGAGTTACCTTGGCATGAGTTCTAATGACAGGTGGGACTAAACTTTTTCACTTTCCATTCAAATATGAGAAATTGAAAGATTAAATATCGGAGAACTTTCATGTTACTGAAAGAGAAAAACTCTCTGATTTTTCATTAACATTTCTTAGTTTTGTATAGTAAGTGTGCAACTGAAATTTTTATTTCTCAGTTTTAAAAAGTTGAATGTTTTCGACTGCAGTTAAGCTGACAAAATGTCATTGGATCATGTTGTCTGATAAATAAATAAATAATAATTTTAAAAAAAGTCATCGACACCGTCGAAATAAACAAATGCTTAATCTAGCAAGTTTCCGTCCTGTACTACATCCTTTTAAACAAAACTCTAGTCTTTGGTTAGATGTAGGTTTTTTCGTATCGGGGTTCAGTTCGTAACCACACTGGTATTCGGTGTTCATATGGTTTTCAACCGAGACGATAAAATATTATGTGCATTCCATAGATCCTTGAAGTGTTCTTATCTACACAAACGTCGATCTGAAATGAAAGGCTGATGAATAGTGTTTCTGCTGTGCTAAATTTAAACCGATGACGCACGTCAATAAATAAACTGAGAGATGATGTTCTGAAAAAGTATTTGTAGATTCGATCGTTTTAAAACTTCGTTAACTTGGTTTCGTTGCTTTATATAATACTTGTAGCAATCGGCCTACAACAACAAACGGTAAATTGAGGTTCTTTAGTGGGAATAGCAAAGAAATAACACTGATTTATGATTGTAACTTAATCTTAGGGCTAGTACATAAATCGATTCAGTAACCTATCTGCAAATCTATAATAAGAGCTAAAACTTCAAGAATATTACAGAAGAAGAGATTAGAGACGCTCTTGAAATACACGGAGGTCCTGCCGTGAAACCCTCATGAATTCGTCTTCGCATACTTAAAGCTCGCAGCTTACCTAATTAGAAATAGCGGCAGGCCGCTGACTTATCCACATCGTTACTCGCAACAAGGTCGTCACAAACTCGAAAATAGCAGAGCAATGAGTAAACATTCGTAAAAACGGCTGATTTCAAGTTTCTCCTCGACACCAGTTAGATTGGCTAGTGTCCAAGTCCACGGGCCATTCGACACGAGCCACTGAGACGGCTATTTGCGGCCCTGCTGCTAACTCTCGCGCACGTCACTGCTCTATTTACGAGGCACGAGCATGCTATTGTACTCAATTATGTCACCTGGGCATATTTTTAAAAGATATATATGTATTGCCAAACTCAAGGTTAACTTTTGACATATTGACAACATATGCGAGACAAACATTCTACAAAACTTTTTGGGAACTTCTAATTAATGACAACAATTGTTCACAGAAATAAATTTTGTTACAGAACACGAGCACGACATAAACTGCCAAAATGTTTAAAAATCATTTAGAAATGATTGGCAGAAACGAGACGCCGTCGAAGAAAGCCAGATTTTGGCAATCCTTCGTGAGATCTCTAAAAGGTAAGCAGAAAATGCAATTTATTGACATTAAGAAATTAAAATGAACAATGCTTCAAAACCTGGCAAGAAATAAAAGGAATTCACGAAGCCGTATGATAACTTAAAAACATATTATAAGTCCAACATCTTTTACCCCAGGATCGGAAGACATCAGAGCAGAGGAGAGGTACAGGCCCAGCCGCCGTAGCGTGTTCCCCGAGCTCTTGAGCACTAGCTACCCCTACAGCAAGTCCATCTACGACGACCCCATCGGCGCCGCTGAGAGGATCACTGTCCCCGGATACCGCTACCTGCCCGTCCACCGTGAGACCTACGGATACTCCCCACGCCCCATCTACACCCACAACTACCCGCGCTCCCTTGACTCGTACAGGCCAGGTTAGTACCAAGCGTAAACAACAAACACACCTCGACACACACGTGCACACACACACGCTACACTAACCAACTTACCAATTGACCACCAACTTGAACATTTATTGTGATTGCTAAACTTCAATAAACCAAAATAGACAATGTTGATAGATCATCTGTTGGTAGCAGTTCAATAGGTAATCGATTGGCAAGTGCATCACTCACAATGACACTTCAATTTGGCAATCAAAGGTGACACTTTTGCTCGATTCGGTTAGTCTACCTAGAAACAAAAGTTAAAAGTGTTGTAATAACAATTCGTATTCAAAAATCAATGCTAAGATTTATGTTCACTGTAAATATGACATCTAGTTTAGTTATGAATAAATAATACTGTACTTATAGTGAAAACATTAAATAACTTTTACAAAAGTGCTTCACGCTGGGTCACTCACTATTGTGTTGGATTTAATCAACACTCACAGACAACTTTAATCTAGTTCTGCAGTTTTCACTTCAGTTCGAGAACTGTATCAACATTTTGTTTCAGCACGAAAGGTCTCCGGGAGAGTGTAGATTAAAATTCAGGACTTCTTATATAACGAATACTACATAATTAATGTATAGTGACATTGTAAAACATCATATCATTATCAAAAATGATCGTCATTTTTTAACAAAAGCGAATGAAGCAATTTTTTTTATAATTTTATAATATGTCGTTGCGGGATATTCGGCTGTCTATATTTTACTATGTAATAAAGTTTTATACAAATAAAGAATTTTTATCGTAAAATATTGATGATGTACAACCTGTCATGAGCTCGAAGATTGAAATTAGATGAATCGATTTAACATTACATGGAGCTACATACATTCACAGATTTATTCGTTTCTTTTTAAATGTTTTTCTTTCTTCGCCATGTAGAATGGAATAATCGTTAAGGTCATTATGTTAGGTAACAAGATAGGTATTGTGATATTAGTCGTAAATGTCTTTAAGACATATTCGTTTTGGTAAAACGTATACCCTAGGTGTATCATGTTAGGTTCATCTGTTCAAATACGTCTGTAATGCTGACATTTGATGTTGTTGCTTGTGCAAGTTACAACTTATTTTACTAATATAAAGCATGTGTCATTTGATAGAAATCACCTCTTTATACATAACATTACATCACACCTTGTAAAGTCCATGAATGTTACATCGACGTCACTGCATATCTTCTAGCATTTGTCAGGTGATAGGTACATATTTTATTATTTACCCCTTTAGATAATACTAATTGTGACTTAGCCCACAATAATTTTCTTTTATCGAGCCCTCACGGCAAGTTGATGTAGAGGTGAGTTCTATGAATAACTTTCATGATTTACTGTGATACCCGACATTTTCATTTTCAATATCTAAAGCTTAGCTGAGACAACTAACCAACTACTAACTTATTTAGAATTAACAGGCACCTACATCATTTCCATCCATTGTTTTAAAATCATATTCTATTTAAATACCATATGAAAGTGGCCTTTTTATATTTTTTCTATATTTTCTTCAGCACAGTCTACAATTTTATAGTTTTTTTCTTCAAGAAAATCGATTTGAAAAGGTTGTAAAAAACTGTTTTGTGTTATCCTTTTTTTTTTTTTTTTAAATGGTTCTTTCGACGAATCTAGTGTTTGAAATGACAGTGAATGCTGGCTTTGGGTATTTAGTCTAAAAGAATAAACCTAAAACTTTAAAATTAAAGTGGTTATTGGACATCGATTTATATGATTCGAAAGCAGTTCATTGACATTCTCGAGTGAACCATTCATGGGAGTTTCATTTAATACTTATCAATATCAAACTTTATTAATTTCGAATTGTTTCCACTGACAGTATATCACGTGCCAAGGCGCGTCCGACGAGGCGTCGACCCCTTCGATGCCCACAAGGCGTGGCAGGACCATCTTGACAGACTGTCAGCTATCGACAGGCTGTACCCCTCTCGCTACGGTCTCTACCTGAAGGACCGGGCATACCCCATCACCGACCTTAGCGTTCCCATTTCCAGCCCCCTGGAGTCCAAGAGCCTTAAAGGCATCGAATATGAGCCCGACAGCAAGCCTCACTGGGGAACAGGTAAATACTAACAACTTTATGCACGAACACATAGGATAAGATAGGATAAGCACTGCCGCGGTTTATCTGTACAAGTTTTACTTCTACAACTTATTTGTAGTCGTCTTTCGTGTCTGAGATAGACTGATTGTTATTGTAAAATATAAAGTACAGGCGAATCCCGGCCGTCTGCTGATCCATGTCGGAAGCTAAGTGTGGAATACCAATTATGTTCAATAAATTATCTCATAAAGATAACAATTCTAGTTGGAATATCCCGTACGTAGCACTTCACATGGATTCAGATATTATTAAAAGAACTTATTGGGACTCCATTCACCTGTAAGATTCAATCAAAGTTGAATCTAATGCGTGTGGTTTGACGTTGTCCGGAGAAAAACAAGAAGCTTAACAACAACTTATTGAATTGACTAAAGTAAGTAAAATCTAAACTGATTGGTACATCAAAATAAAACAACACGTACCAAACACAATCTAAATTCGTACATACTTTACCTAGTACATTGTAATAAACAAACCATCAAATATTCAAAATTGTAAATAATTAGAGCTTCCATAGTTAAAATTGATGCATTACATTTGCGATATATACATTCTGACATCCTATTGTAAAATGACATCAAAACAATATTTTTTGATTGAGTGAAATTTTAAATTGTATTCGTTACGATATGTAGAAATAATTTTATACTTTCCCATAACTTGTTGAATAGTACAAAGTTTTGAGAACATTTAACTAACACTACGATATATTTTGTATTAAAACATAAAAGACCAACCCGTGTTTTGATTTAGTAGTTTAGTACCTCTCCGCTGTAATTTAAAGTACTATAAAATATTATATATAATTTGCACAAAATTTATTAACATTTTCAAATTTAAACATAGGTACTGAGACTGCCACACATTTTTGCATCTGCGTCATTATATTACATAATCTTTCAAAAAATAGATTTTAAAATACCTACTTCTAGACAATCCTCAGAAATGTGCGCCAGTCTGAAACAGAGATGAAATTTTCATGCATCAATATTTTGAAATGAACATGTTTGCATGAGCTGCATTGTAAATATATGAGCAAAGCAACATTCGCTCCGCAATTTTTACTTACGTATTCGGTATTCATGCTCGGCATATAAGAACACTACACTCTACAAGTATTTATAATAAAATAGAAGACAGGTGATCTTTCTATTCGGTCCAACGTGGTCAATGGATACTGTTACCAATCCCCGACGTGTATATTTGAGAAAAGTATTGATTATGAGACTTGCCATGAAGGAGCGTGGCCGGCGAGGATATCGGACGTGTTCAAAAGAGACCCATTTTTCGCTGAAGCCGAAAAATGGGCAGGCTTTGATCGCTCACTCCGAGGGAAGTCCCCGACGCCCGTGAAGCCGAGGATTAGCCCACCGCGCGACTGTGAGGTTGCATACGATGCCGACGGTAAGGGCAACAGACCACACCCTTTACATCCTGTATCTTCGTCATGACCCACTCTTCTATCTGGGTTATTGAAATCTTCTAAGTCAGAACCAAACTTTCTACGTCCGAAGCCCCAGTTCAGTGTAGAAGCACCTAATTTTCAGAGCTGTGTGAGACTTAGCATCTGTAGTTAATATCTATATAACATATCTACACGTTTTACTTCTAATTTCTGTCGATTTGAATTTCCAAGTGAATAATAAAACAGGACATTTTTATTCACAGCATCTTTCCTATTAAAGGTAGAATAATATAAATTAACTTTGTACTAGACCTGACGCCCTGTTTCAATGAGTGTATGTGTTCTTTTTCATAAAATGACATTTTCGCAGAAAAATCGCATGACGTGTTTGTAAGCAGAAATAAAAACATAATCATATTAATCACTTTCGTTCATTATAGTTTGTTGATATTAACATTGTATTTATTAATACATATAGCTCATTTAAGAGTCCTTCGTTACATGAATGACTACTAAAATAATATAATTTCTTGTTGTGCGTTACAAACATCATGGCGCTAGAGTGCTCACACGACCTACGTTAAATGACGCATTTCTAGCATTCTTATTTTAAGTGACCATGTGAGAGTCAGTACAATCAGGTTCATCAGCCAGTTTTTATCACTTTTTTGCAAAGAAATTATTTTCAGGATCAAAATGAAATTATTGGAAATAGGCAGTATTTTTGCACAATTAAGAAGTTTAAAAAAATTGAAGACTTAAAATAGTTACTTACTATAAAATACGTGGTGGGACTCTTAAATGACTAACATTATAGTACGGACGCAGTGTCACGCAGCTGTGTTAAACGCTTGCTTAGTTAACACTGTTTGGGCGGGCGATGACGAAGTGCAGCTATAGTATGTCTGTTGTCCCGGCATTAAACGTTATAGTTGTGGCGTATAGGTGCACCGCTGTACAACGCTGGCGGACTCCGAAGAAGGCCTTGGGCTGACATTTTCAACCCGAGCCCCTATCTACCGATCTCGGCCGTCACTCGGGACCCCTTCTGGTACGACTGGCCGGAGCTGAGACCCATCGCTCGATGGGACCGCAGCCCCTCCTACATCCGTGACTCGTACCTGTCGCCTGTCAAACGCACCTTCCTTTGGGACAAACACCCAATCAGGCCGTTAGGTTAGTGGGTTGCTGTAAATACGCAATACGTCACTCTGCAGCTTTATTGATGTATTCTGAGCTGTACAAATTGGCCTTAAACTACTTTATCATCGACATGGATCGCCACCGCCATTTATTAACTTTGAACATAGCAATGTCACTGTCATAAGACGACGAGCCGCTGCAGTTGGTTACTTTTCTTTAGGACGCCGGACGCGCAACGTTTGCAGTAAGTGCGTCGAGCGTGTAACTTATGATTGGTTTACCCATCACACAATTAGCTGATATCACAGTTATTTACAAGTGTTTTAATATAATATCTCTAATTACGGCAGATTTAATGGTGGCAGACCGGTTCACCGTGGACGATCTAAGCAAGACTTTACCGTTCATTCGTAGTCTATAAAACATGCAAACTTAAACAGGTATCTGTCCGTGAATTCGTGCAAGTGAATGTAGTTTGAATCCCATTGTCTTGTTCACGTGTTATTCCTACTCATTTGTGGTAGTTACACGGTTAATAGACGTAGATCACCGACGTTTCCGTTTATCATTATTGCAACTGAATCTTTTATCTCATGAGATCTGATTTTAGCCACATTAACTTTTCAAAGCACTTTCGATATATATTCTAGAAAATATCTACTTTTTTATCTTATTTCTATTCTATCCACATTGTTTGTGTTTACACTTTAGGTATTGTATTATACGTTAGATTTGCAATTTATTTTGGATCGTTTTAGTCACACTCATCAAATCATCTCAAATATTAAATATCATTAAGACCACAATCATTGTCATAATATTATCTAAGCACGCAAAGGGACGCCTGGATGCACAAAGTATCATCTCTTAAAACTACACACATAAACCCTAATCAAACTGTAAATAAGACCATTATTATTATTAAGAAACACCCACTTAATTAAGCTAATTTCCTTGTAGCATAATTATTAGCATATTTACGTGGTGGTATATGTTTCCCGTATGTAAATAAGTAGGTTAAAACCTATTTGTTCAAATAAGCAGAACATTTAACTCGAGACTTCTGTGAGACCTACATTTTCTTACCGCTCCGCATTCGCTTTGATGTGAAAAGGAGAAAGATAAAAGGTAGTCTCGACTTAAACCAAACTTTGTAAAGTATTTAAAAAAAACTAACTCCTTTTGAATATTGTATAAAATAAATCAAGTTTGGATTCACAAAGAATTATTCATATATACCTTATCCACTTCAAGAAACTTTCAGATTAAAAGGTCTACCGTCATTACTAGAGACTGGACATTATGCATTAGCATATATTATGGCTGTTTCTTAAAGATTATGCATATTTTAGCTAAAATCTATTTAACTTGCATAAAAATGCAAGATACATAAATGACATAAATATACAGATTTTGGCTGCATTTTTGACGTTTTTGACATTTTCCTTGAATTTTAACACTGTATTGAATTGGAAAAATGCAAAAATCTGCCAGAGATGATTCCCGCAAAAATGCACCTTAAATTAAAATGACCAAAGAGGATGTAGAACGATCGTAAAATATTTGAATTAATAGAAGGTTTAATCGTACTCGGCTTTCAAGAAAAAAGACAAACTTTAAGTAGTAAATTAAAAAAAAAACTTTATATTGTAATTAGTTATCATTTCAAATTTATGTTGCGTATTTGGAACATTCATGATGCGTATTTCGACGATTTTAAGTTGCATATAATCCGGTCTCTAGTCATTACTAACGAAACATTAAAAAATGAAGTATCAGCAAGGTTTACTTTTGTTTTCTTTTCCAGCTGCTGCTTTCTAAGGGGCGCGACACCGAACCCACAATATTATAAGAACTTAATTTATATTTTATAAACTTTTTCTGTTATACAATGACTATGTTAAAACAATTATTTATCAATAAATTTTAAAGTAAGCTACAAATTAAAATACGAATAATAATTTTTGATCAGTGATCACGCAAGATCTCAAAGACTGCAATAACATAGTCACTGCCACGAATATGAACTTGTTACAAAAGTTTTGTTTTTATTACCTAAATATTTTTATTTATTCCATAAATTAAAAAAATCAATAAAATCTAAAAAACGTGACGTTGTTTGCTTTTATCTCTCATTGACTCATATCTTAAAATATCTTATTTTAGTCAAATACCTACGATACGATAGGTTATTTTTTTTACCGATTACTTCGTTGGCGAAAATAAAACACAGAATATCATACGATAAACGCAAAAGTGCAGGCTACAAAAAGTTGCTCGTATGTATAGAATTTGAATCGGCCCTATAATCGGCTCCACAAAAAGTCTGGCGTGTGCGAGCACCGTTACTCGAAACTCAGTGTGGTCGCAGAATTGAAATGGCTCGATTCAAAATGTTGAAATTGTCTCTTTATTTGTAAGACTAATTTTCTACTAGTGTTTTACTTTCACAGATAACTAAAAACTAATTCCAACGTGGTTCAATTCCTATTGCCGGTGGTGATAGCATAAAATCAGCTACCTAACTATTTCAAGAACCAAAGAAGTTTTAATACCGGCGCGAGAGTCTCACTCATGATAGGTATCCCACGCTCCCAAGCTTTGGGGTTCAAACCCCCCCGAAATCTCGGACAACTATTATACAAGGTGTAAACGGACCCTTCACGATACCGTCAACCAAGCATGCTGTACATCAAACTAAGTAACTCTACGCAAAAATGATTGCTGGGAAACGACATTTTCTTTTGGGGTGAAAATTTATATTTTACTGTAAGACTCAATGTAACGCAATCAAAATGTTGTGCTGATGGATGCATTGAATAATACAGGGTTCGTGGAGGTATTTAAAATAAAGTTATATCATTAAAAAATTCATTGTATTTAAAAAAAACTTGTGAAAAAGTTGGAACTTTTGACGGCCAATATCTCCGTAACTAGAAGGTATGGTCCAGAACAAAAAAATGGTCGCTATGACCAGGAGAACAAGTGCCTTTCGGCTTCGTTAAGGATACTGTTACACCCATTATAGAGAAACCAACCTACATATCTCAGGCGAGATACTACAATTATCGAGCTCGCTACGCTCGCTAATACATCCTCTACTTAGGTACTCAATTCAAAATAAGTTGACAGATTTACTCCAATTCTCATTTCTGAATAAATGAGCAAAATGAACCTAATTTATCCGAAGAGAGTTGTCCTTTAACCCTTAAAGTCGCATGATGATTTTTGTTAATGAAAACAAGTAAAATTAATTTTAATGGTTTATTAGGCATATAAAAAAGTTACAAAAAATACAAAAAAAAAACTAGAGCTGATATTTTTTGGAAAAACCTATGTATAGTATACTATACGGTGCCACTTTTGCTCGAAACAATAAGAAATCAGCAATGTATAGCATACTATACGTTGCGCTATTTTAGTGCTTCGTGTGGTAAGCCAAAAAACAGTTTCTACCTTTGACATAACATAAATGTATTTTGCATTTAGTGCACATTGTACTTGCTTGACCTCCTTTACAATATTTACATCTCTGATACCCGGTTAACTGAGGCCAATGATCGTATTTATCATACCTCACATCATCAAAAGGCCTCTCGGCCAATGGTTTCTTTATCTTTTGCCTCTCAGGTACAGATGCAACGTCCTTTACAGGCACGGTTCTATCACGCTTCAGAAGTCCAGCGTAGATTTCGTATCGAAAGTCTTTCAAACGATCTTGCTTCCTCTTCTTATTTATTTGCCTGTCATGTCTACGACGTAACAGCCAAGCATTATTTACACATATGTCCAAAAGCTGGGAAAAAATATTCATGTACCATCTGTGAGATTTTATACCTGTGCGGTATAATGCTATTAGCATATCCGCCAAATCCACACCTCCCATGTGGCGATTATAATGCTTCACAATTTGTGGACATTGTATATCGACGCGACTTTTTGACTCTTTGCTGAAACGTTTGATATTCTCAAGGGGAAAAGCGTCAACATAAGAGCTTACTAACCTCACATGCTTATTGTCAAACCACTTGACCACGCTCAGTTTGTTTTCATTGCAAACCACCTGAGTAAAAGCTCCTCTTCCTTTCTTCTGTAGCGATTTATCGTCAATAACTTTGCTCTCTGCATCCTTCAATCTATTTTTCCTAACAGTCCCTAAACTAAATATACCATAGTTTTCTCGTAATATATATACTAGTTCTAAAGACGTAAAATAGTTGTCAAAGTAAACGACACTACATGCTTGATTTCTTATAGTTTTGCATAACGCTAAAACTATTTTTCCTCTAACACCCAAGGATTCTTCTTCATCGGTAAATTCCACACCTCTAAACGTATCATCGCCAGCGTAGAGTATAAAATCGTAGATGATTCCAGAAACACCAGCTCGAACCAAATTTTTAAAGCCCCACTTACTTGGCTTGTTTGGGTTATATTGACGACGACTGCCTGCTTTTTTACCCTTATATGGTATAACCATCTCATCTATACTGAAAGTATTTTCTTCTTCGAGGGATAAACATTGAAACCGAATAAATTCAATTAGGGCTCGCAGTTTATAATACCTGTCAGAAACATCAGCTTGGGTGTTGTCAGTGAAATGTAAATATCTTCTTAGTTGCTGAAAACGCTTCAAGGACATGACATCTGCAATTTTTGGATATCTAAACGACGATTTCCAATAGTCTTTGTAAGAAGGTAAAACTACAATACCCATAAGAATGTTGATAGCCAAAAAATCTAATATTTCCTCTTCTGTAACTTTGATTGATTTGCCAGTTTCTTGAACGCTGTACAAATTGGTATTCGTCATTATATCACTCACCATTACTCTGGGAAAAAATCGATAAAAATAATCTAAGGGTGACCAATCAGTGGGTACTGCATCTTCAAAAGTAGGATTAGATATGTCAGCCCTGTGTTGAAATGGCACTTTCTTCCAACGAAAACGTAAGTTTAGTTTTTTGATACAGCGTCTTTTGACTCTATTAATGGCAATAGAAGGCCCAGTACGTTTTCTTTGTCCACGTGTCCTCAAAGGTGTGTTAGTTGCTATGGCAGTAGAAGGTTGAACAGACGCCACAGAACCAATAGAAGAAATTGAAGGGATTGCATCATAGTTGCATTGCGTAGGGCTCGGAAATACAGCGTTCAGAATTGGTGTGAGGGGAACTTGAGCATTTTCTTGTTCAACATCAGAAAGGGCTCCTGCGTTTGATTCTACCTCGCCCTCTGAAGGGTTGGCTGGCGAAACTGGGCTGCCTAGAATGTCGAGCCTTTCAAATGACGATTCTAGTGACGGTGCTGGTGAACTCTCAGCTGTTCTCGCTTCATCACCACTGCTCGATTCATCACTAGCATCAGAATTAGCATTTAGTGCAGGAACCAAAGACAATATTCGTCTAGATCTTCCGTTCATTGTGGTCTAAAACAACATAAAGCAAACATGCAAGTCAACCACCACCCAAATAAAAGCCAAGACGTTATTTATGCACTCTATAGAACTCGTATCATATCAAAATATAAAAAAATTGTTAGTTTCATCACTTAGTAGCAATTGTGGCGTTGTATAGTATACTATACAAATAAAAATAGTGGTAAATGTAAGCAACTGTAGCGTTGTATAGTATACTATACATGTATTTAAACTAGTCAAAATAATACAAACACCACATTTTCCAACTTATTCATCTAGCAAAATTATTAGAATAACTGTAACCTTTACATTTTATGCATTGGAAATCTATAATTAGTAATAAAAACACTAAAATAACCAAAACTCACCTTGATAATAATTTCTGGCTGCGACTCGTTCGTTATTTTTCACAACTGATTTGAATTTACCATAGTTTAAAAAAGTTTTGTCATATTGACTTAGAAAAAAACGTTCAGAAATGTGATTTATGATGAAATATTACAGATAAAATGAAATTAAATTGGACAATTTTTTTTTAAAGTTAGACGTATACTATTCTATACAAAGTCACTTTAAGGGTTAATAACTCCTATTTCAGTATGAAAATATAACCTACCCCAGGTGGAGTGTAAATATTTTCATACGTTCTTTGCATTCACGAATTTTTTTGTAATAAATTTACAGAACTCGTTCTGTTTTTGTATTAAATAGACAAAAGAAGACTCATCAAATTCGAGGTGAATGCTAAAATTTTCGAGCTCGCCCTTCAATCCTACGTTTTCTCAATTGATAAGCTTTTCTGTATATAAGTCGACAAAGTTAGTCCTTGCCTAAATGGTCAAACGACAGTTTTCTATAAGTAATTATTCCTGATTCCCTTTCTTTTTTACTCGGCTGCGGCGAAGTCCAAAAGGAGGGTTAGGTGTTTGATTTTTAGGGTTCCGTAGTCAACAAGGAAAGGAACCCTTATAGTTTCGCCATGTCCGTCTATCTGTCCGTAGCTTAGTTCAAAGACTCTTAGTACTAGAAAGCTGTAATTTGGCATGAATGTACAGATTAGTTACGCCGACAAAGTGATAAAATAAAATGTCAAAAAGTATTTTTAGGGTATCTCCTGTACCTACACTTAAAGTGGGGATTTTTTTTCTCGCGTTGGTTAGGTCATTAAAAAATATTGCGAGTCTGTTTAAATAAGTAGGATTTACAAGTTTTCGAGTAATAGTCGACCAACTTATAAAATATCCTTAGATAACATATTTTCCTAAACATAATGTATGGGCGCACAGGTTTTCAACTGCAAATGTAAGTTTGTTTTTTATTATTACAATAAAAATCATCTTTCGAAGGCAAATCCGCATATTTTGATGGACAAATACGGAACCATACATTGTGCGTGGCCCGCCACGCACTTGGCCGGTTTTAATAATGTTTTACGCATTGGTCCGTGGGTTACCACCACCCTGGCTACGGACCTGCCTACCACTTATCCCTACTATGGACAACTTGCGAACGAAAGGATTGTTTGTGGTATCAAAAGCTAGAACAATAAATGTAAATTTTAACATATTTCTAAAAGTTAGCTCCGGGCACACCGCAAATTATTTGTGAACGAAGTTGGCTAAATATTTTTTAGGTTGTACCTACCCTCTCTGGCAGATCAAAGGCCCCTCGATAGAATTTGCTACGGACCCCGCGCTTGCTTAATCCGGCACTGGCAGTACTTAGGTGTGGTGCTGTTCTACAAACGATGGGGCACTAATATCGTGTCCTGCGTTTCCTGTTGTTTGTTGACTACAGGAACTGATGGATGCTAACGAAAGCGCCAAACTAGTAGCTCGGTTCTGGGCTGACACAATTTAGATTGCCATCGACACGCTAAGAAGAAGTAGGTACTTAGGTACTGAAACTCCGTAAATAGGACCTATTTCTAAGCCCACGCCGTCTGTCTGTCACAGTGCTGTATTTTTTCAACCGTAGGTATGTAAGATAAGTTTTACTAAAATTGGCCATGCTAGGAGCAGCATGGCAAATTAAAAAATAAGGAAAACATAAGAGTTTCTAAAGTAAGAAACCCTTAGTGCTGAATCTTACACTAAGTTCGTAACATATTGATTAAAAATAAATCCATAACACTTTCTTTGATTCGCACAGTCGGGTAAAAATCTAGTCAATTAATTTTATAATAACATCAGGAGTGGTAGAGTGATAAGCCCTACTGCAGAATCCATATACATGTACCGATTGTCCTGTTTTTATTTACACGCGCCGGGGTAACCCGCGAAATTCAGATTATCTTACGTTTACTGAGTTATAATAATTAAAATTATCAATACAATCCTATAAGTTCATTTAATCCCATGGCTCAAAAGACACTAAGAATATAATATTTGTTTAGAATATAGCGTGACGCCCAAATCATCAAACAGGACGTTTCTTTAATTCCCGCTGATTCAAGTATGGTGTCATCAAGGTGTCATTATAACACTTCCATAGATAATACAGATGAGATAACATTAATTTTCAATGACATATTTTTTTTTTAATCGGTCATATTATTATTCATTACTGTAGTTATCTGCCAATAAAATTAGGACTTAGAAATTAGTTTACAAGATTACGATACGTCATTAAAGACGGACAAGCTTTTTCCTTAAAAGCCTCAGTACTAATCTCAGAACTAATCTAATGAGAAATGAAAATCTAGGCTATGGTTTACTGGGTACCCATATTAAAAAATAATACAGTGCTATAACGATCTTTTGGCGCTCGATAAACTAGATGGAAAGCCGATTTTGTGAAATTATTTTTGAAATGCATGTATAAGAAAACAAGAAAGCTACATTAGTTCCGAATTTGATGACGGGCCAAAAGATCCACATACATGTACATACAGCAGCTCTTCGTAAGACGAGCTAAAATAGCCTGCAAAATTAAAATTTTCTTAAGTTTTTTGCAATTTGCAGGTCAGTGTCAGTTTGTTGAAAATAATATGGTTTGCGACCGAAACAAATATGGTTTGACAGAGTTTTAATCATTAAATTCACCGTTTAATCATTTAAATGAATGACATTTTCGTGAAATAGTCATTAAATGGAATTAAAACCAAAATAAGACAAAATGGAAGCGTAAGCTAAGCTGTCGAACGAAACCACGTTTCTTAGGTTCAAAGGTCAGGTCACGAAAAACAGTGAACAAAAAAAAATACTTTTCAAAGTGATTTCGTTGGTTCTAATTATAGCCACCAATTCAATGCGTTGAAAATCTGCCTATTTATCCCACCAGATGTCGCATGATCGACTTTGACTAATTTTGTCCTATTACTTGTCAAAATCGATACTAATTTACGACTTCTACGTAAAGAAATATCGAAAATAATTAAATACTATAATTATGACGCAGTGTTGTGCTGAATGCAAAAATAAAGGGAGACATACTAAGAATCCAAAACGCCAGTAAATGGTAAGTCATGTAACATAGGAGGAGACCTTCTTTTGTCCTAAGGTCTTAATATAAAGGTAAACGAAACGTTACAAGAAATTTTATAAGTGAAATTACCTTCCAAAGCACTACTTTATTTCTTGCCTATTGAAAGTGGGAAGCGGCATTGATATTATCTTTGTAAGAAGTTGGTGGGCAACTGGGCACCAATATTATGGGTCTTAGAGATATTCCAGGCCCTGGGTTGGCATTAAAATTAAAATTTAAGTTGTATGATTCTAATCTGAAAGTAAAAAAACACATCTTTGCAGATTCGAAGAGAATGTCGATTACTTAACGACATAACCGTAAAATGTTTTTTTGCATACCTCGCAATCATAACTGTTTTTTTCTGCTGTTGTTGCAGTTATTTTACATTACTTCGCTTTTAATTGTAAATAAGTCTAAAAATAATACATGATTTGAAAATAGCAATAACAAATTCACCTAAATGTCAAAACTGTGGTCAACACTAAGGCTGGTCGAGTCGATGCTAGCGACATCTAGTCGACCTTTGAGTTTTTCTCCCCGTACTTTCAGAAGGGACGGGATTATTCTGTCACTTAATATTTACAGGATAAACTTTTATAATGTGTGTAAATTTGCATGCCTCGTGGTAGAATATGGCTAATGGACACTTATTATTTTAAGACCTTTTCTTTGTACCCATTTTCGCAAATGAATAAATGATTATGATTATGATTATGATTATGATTAGGGATCTTACGGTTTACTGCAGCATCGACAAGACAATACAGTCACATACTCTATGGAAGCATCATCCGTTATCATTATCTATGGTCAGAAGAAATTGTCAGACTTGATTTGACAGAACGGGAACGTTCGTTACTGTTTAAAAGTTTCAAATAATTGTTTTGTTGTGTATGTTATATAGATTGTTTTAAAATAATGGGAGAAAAAGTAGAAGATCTCGTAAATGATGTGGAGATGAATAACTCCGAAATCACTTTTGACAATTTTACCATTTTAAAAGAATTCGGAAATATTGTAAATCTTGTTCGGTAAGTCGAAGACTCGATGGATACTTTATTCTTCAAAAAACACAGTTTATTGTTCTAACGACGTCGTAACTGCAACTAGAGAAACGAATAGATCAGACATACCTGAACATTATACCGACAATAAAGACATGTTTTTAAATTACTTTTTATTTCAAGGAATGAAGATTTTCTTGAAACTGTCCCCAAAGCAAAACTTAGGCGCGTGAAATGGATGCCCATGTTCAACTGTTTGAAACAAGGCATTCTGGACGAGATGGTTCAAGAGTTAAGTTCTATGTGGGAGTACGAAAACATGCCCCAAAAACTTGAAATTCTTGAAAAGCAAAAAGAAAAATTTATGGACATTGAAACTGACAAAGTGTTGTGGTAAGTTCTGTTTAAATATGTTTGTAAGCACAGGTCTTTTAAACTAATGTGCATTTCGAATATGTACTAGCTAGCGCACTTTAGGTGTTTGTAATATAGCAGAAAGGATCCAATCCACACAGAGTTCTGTAGGGATATTCTATGTTATGTTAAAGCGCAGGCCACACCGCCAGCTAGCGGGCGGGCGGAGCGGGCGAACGACGCATCGTTTCACTTGTTTTCATACTTTGGTTCACACCGCGAACTATCGAAAGATATGAACAAAGTATGAAAAGCTGCGCTTAAGAGTTTTGCTTTCTGCACTTAGTCCTTAAAGTGGACCATTGTGCGTGATTGTTCTGTAGTGATTGGATACTTTCTGTTAAATACATTCCTGTGAACTCTATTTACATAACATTTGAATTTTGTTAGTTGAAATAATCAAAATATTATGTTACTGAGCTGGAGTATCTGATGAGATGACGAGTAATAAAGAAATATGGAAGAAATTGGGGTAAGAGCCGAAGAATGATAATGACTGAGCCAGAGATGTGAGCCAAATACCAGAGAGGCAAGCATTTACTTTTCAATGCCAGACCGTAAACGCATCGGTGGCCCCCCCCTCTCACCCCAAGCCACAAATATGTGGCAAATACCTACAAAAAAATATTCCAACATCTTATCAATTACCAATTAATCAATGCTTTCCATATTTTTAAAATAAAATATCACTAACAAAATCATTTTATCTGATTTGACACTATTTCATATTATACTATCATTAAACAGCAGTTACAAAGTTAGCCGACGGTGGCATGTTGGGCACATCTTCATTTGTTGGCTATAGCCCTTCATTCAAAAGGTTAAAATAAAGCACAGTCTGTTAATCTGTTTAGTGGACAGCATGTTAATTTTTTTAACTCACTATGTCCTAGTCGAGACGCACAGGACCGGTCAATGTGGCGACACTTGGGGGAGGCCTATGTCCAGCAGTGGATGTCTTTCGGCTGAAATGATGATGATGATGTCCTAGTCTTATGTGTACGTCATATTTACATTTTCAATATTCCATACCTGCTAAGATCGTTGTTAGGGCTGTGAATCAGCATAAATCCTGCCTTTGACCTGGCCTCTATTTTCAGCCAACATTTTTTTTTTGTCTGTAGGAGACCTCAACTGGCAGATGTACAGGCACAGTTAAAAGCCAGTGATGTTGCCAATTTGAAAAAACAAAAAATCCTGCTAGAATCTTTGGCAAAAGAATATGAAGCACGAGTTTATAGGGTCAAGAAGATTCTATCAGCCAAGCGAGGCTATCTGAAAGCTCTACAGCTAGACATCCAAAAGTACCAGAGAAGAAATGAAGATCTTATTCTAAAACTTAATGATAAGTTGGAAAATCACCACAACCTCATCAAATCCACTCTGGTAGATAAAATTGATATTGAAGAGTATAACTGGAAAGAGAAGGATATGGAAATGAATGAAATAAATTGATATTATTTGAATAAAATTTATATTTCAGAAAATTGTACACACCTGAGAAAAAGTACAACAAAATGTTATAATTATAATAAGTTATTTAATTTGAAACTCAATTGCTTTCGAAACTTATCTTTCTCTAAGTGTAGATGAAAATAGAATAAAATTTTAAATATTAAGTGACAGTAAATTACATAAGTTCTAATGTTGCTGCTATCTGTACCAGCTAATTATTTTACAGTATAGTTAAAATTAAGAACAGATATAATTTTATAGCAACATAATTATCTTCTAACAACAAATTTAATAAGCATCAAGTGATGTAAAAGTATGAAATAGATTAAGTCACATTTACTCTCTTAGTAGATACATAAATTGTTAGTTATAAACAAAAATACATTTTGTAAATGCAAACCAAACAGAAAATAAAAATAAACCTCTTAGTTTAAAATAGTGATATATTTATTGATTAATGAAAAATCATACAAGTTAAATAAAATTGTACAATGCAAAACCTGCATATAATTTTATAATATAACAGTAATAATACAGCAATTGCACTATTGTTGCGAGGACTACACTGCTTCTACCACATTTTATAAATTATATCAATTCATTTTGAGACTTAACAGTAAACTTTGAAGGGAAAGCCTCAGTAGGGGAGATCATGTTGAACATTCGTCAAATTTTGAACAGATACTTAATCGGTAAGAATAATACTGAGTGCAAAATAACATTAATTTCACTGGGTACTTCACACCCCCCTTAACACATAAGTGATTGCAATGGAGTCCTAGAACAGAAAAACACTTATTGCTATGACGAGGTGAAGGTTAATATCATGTCTTAGGCCAGCTCCACAATAGGATTATAGAAAACAAAATATAATTAACTAAAATAATCAAAGGATGAAGTTCCATGGACGATCATTCATTATAATTTTGCCTAATCCAATAAAACTAGAAATTTCAAATTAACCAATTATCGTCACTTACTCAAGACCTATATATAATTTACATTTATAGGCACATTAGTTACAGAATAAACCAAGCGAATGTGCTTTCGATCCACTACAACTTAATAAATAGCTAATATGAAGTGTAACGACGCTTTCGTCTCCAATGCCCGCATCTTTAAGATCGCTTGCCACCTCTCGAACGTTTTAAAATTAACGAAACAATTTACTACAACATCAACATGTTACAATAACTCAACAGGGTACAATACCACTTTAAAGGCTGCCTTATAATCAGGGATCGAAAAAGCATTAGTCACCAAGGCATCGCCGAATAGATAATGTCAGCTCAATACAATCTGTAGAACTAAATTCATAAATTAATATCACTCACATTAATAATAAAAATTAAAAATAAGAAGGCACAAGCAAATCGATAAATAAATTTTAACAATACGCGACATATTATTCGGCTATGTCCAATGACCATACTAAACATAATAATTATAATACATAATATAATTAATTATTTGTAGCATTCCTCTCACTGTGCAGCACACTGGATACCAAACGTCAGTTATTTCTTCTTAGGTGGTGATCGCTGAGGTGTGGCTGGCCTCCCACTGTTGATGCCATTGTACTGGTATTTTGCCTTCTTCTCAGATGGCTTTAAAATCTGGGGAAAATATTGAAAATATTATTAAACGAACTTCAATTATATCGCCCAACGGTGCAATACTAATAGTAAGTTAAAGTTAATAATTTAAGTCGAAATACGTCTAGAATACAACTATCTACCAACTTTTTTACGTTACTGTTTGGTGAGGCATAAGTCGTGAATAATTGCATAATTAAAGTCGTAATTGTTAATTACTTGACATATTTTAGTCCATGGCAGGTTCACTTGCAGTTTCTTATAGCTTCCTTTCGCGAGTGATACATGCATAAAACTGGGCAGATGGGTAAAAAAAAAACGTAAAACCTGGTAACTCCCTAACAGCAAAAAAAAAGAAATAAGTTAAATAATGTTTATGTTGTGTTGGTGGTGGTGTACAATAATTATAAAGTAGTTATTTTTAAACAGTTATGTAATGAATTCTGGCACAGGAACGTGTAGATTACCATAAGCAAAGAGAGGCATGTACCCAGTAGCGTGTGAAGTTAGGCTGTACATGATGATGACTGTAATGAATTTTGCTAGTAAAGCCACTTTTGTTTGTAGAAAGGGTTGTATTGTGTAACAGGCTGGTGTCCGCAACTCCACCCCCAAAGCGCGAATTTTCCGTAATCAATCTTATGACTATAGAATTTTCTTGTCTTTAAAGAAATACAAGGAGACATTCCTTCATGTGTATTCTCTACTTCTAAAACTACGTAAATGCCACCGGGGACGCGACGCCCTCACCCGAGCGACGACATACACCCACGTTTGGAACTCGATAGGGGTGAGTCCTTGGCGCTTCGCTTTCGTTTGTTTGCCGCCTTAATTTTTTAAAGATTTGCCCGTACTCTATTAGTTCCCATTGAGACTCCTCATTTGTATTATATCTGTACCAAGTAATGAGATCCTCTGCTGAACAAATGCTTTCAGTGTCTCCATCAATGATTTCATTAACATGTCAGCCATCGCCATCTGCCTAATTAATAAATTATTTTAATGCAGCAGGTCAAGACCAAATTAATACACTTAGTATTTGTGCTGTGCTATGAGTATTTTGACACATAACGTCACAGTTTGTGATTAGTGCACCAATGCCACTTTATTCCTCATCAACGGCCTAGCTTTTTCCGAAATGTATTAGGGTTGCCTTCCATTCTAAACGGATGCAGCTGAATAGCAGTATTTTACATGGAGCGACTGCCTTTCTGACTTCCACAACCCAGTTAGTACTAATACAATAATACCCTTTGGTAAGATAAGATTGAGACTTTCGGGCCACTGACTACTTGTAACTACTGTCAAAGTTCTTCAAATGACAGCCTGAACCAAAGGCTTAGCGTGCTTTCCGAGGCCAGTTAATTCATATCCTCTCTATAACCACATCATTGTGCGGCATCAGGGTACGGCGGTAAGCCATCGTTAGCTTACAAACTGCTAGAATTGCGCACCGCTTTGTGTGCAATACACTAATTGCCAGCACGATTAATCTGAACGCTCTTAAAAAAAAATATCTGTCTGCTGCTGGAACGGGGAACTTGACGTTTTTTTTTTTTGTTTTATCCAAATATGTTGTATTTCAAATCTATGCAGATGTCCGATGGACTGCAGCGATAGCCATTTATATTGGCATAATTTATTAGATTCATTAATGACTGTCCTGGAGTGTAAATGCGGTGCTGCTCTACAAACGATGGGGTACTTAATATCGTGTCCTGCGTGTCCTGTTGTTTGTTCACTACAGGAACTGATGGATGCTACCGAAAGCGCCAAACTAGTAGCTCAGTTCTGGGCTGACACAATTTAGATTGTCATCGACACGCTAAGAAGAATTTAATAGTACGAAGGAGTTCCAATTAACCAGCTGTAAATGTCCCAGTGACAACTGATATACCTAGTCATAGTAATAGTGTGATGATGTCTGCCTAATGTGCGCGTATATACTTAAGGCTTCCCTTGGTTACTTTTAAAATGATAGAAGTCATGGAAAAGGATCATGCTTTTGTCAAGTTTGTATGTAATGGATTGCATTGAATTATTATTAAACGAGAAAAATGAAAAGAGCAAAACACGTCAATTTTATTAATGAAATGGTTCATTTTGTGACACATTAAGATACAGTTGAGGGACATTATTTGATCAATGTATTAACATATACTTATGTATTAAAGGATGCATCCGCCATCCTAAGATCAGGATAGCGACTCACTTTCGTACCGTGATCTCTTGTTTCGTAACAAGATACATTTAAATCGTAACAAATACTGAAAAAACACATTTAGGGTAATATAATATTTTGACGTAATTATATCCTCTATTGGACAAGTGCACTCGCCATCCTGAAGCTTATGGTATACCTACTCGCTCGACTAAAATTCCAGTCAATATTTTACAAAAAAATAACAATAGTGTTTCCTTTGTGCTCTTCAATCACGTGATTACTTTAACAAATCACATCAATTATTACAGTATTAATTAAGTAAAATATTCTAGTACTAATTACTTTGTACTCTTTCACAAAAAAATAGCATACCTGCTTTAAAACCCTTTTTTACAAAGTAAGGTAAAAAAATACGGTCATTTTGAATAGGTAATTACCGATATTCCTACAAAATTAGTTCAAAATAAAATAGATACTGACGAAAAACCTCAAAAAGTTATATTTGCGTTTTTCAAAAAAAAAAGTTGTTTCCGATTATCATTGTATTGTCATAACAGGGCCGCATTGTACTGGTATTTTGCCTTCTTCTCAGATGGCTTTAGTATCTGAAGGAATAATAATGTCGCATTAGTCTGTGGAAGCTTTTGTGTTATGTTATTGCGTTGATACTAAGATTTGGCTTAGTAGAAAACTACGGAATTCTGCAACGGCAAGCTACATGGTTATACTACAACACCGATCGAACTGGTGTTTTTCTGTGCCGAGTTCACTTGGTCCCAGATTAAATCGACCTAAGACGTAAGTTCTTGGTCGCGGGACTCATAGAATTACCGTGACCCTGGAACATAAAGGGCTACTGAAGGACACCGTGGATTTTAGTCAGTACAAGTCTGACAGTCCCTCCCGCTCTGCCCTGGGTGGGAGGACTCATTTGATGATTTTAACACGTTAAAAAAAAAAAAAAAAAAAAGACGTAAGTTCTTACGTCATACGAACGATCACCCGTGGTGGGCAAAAATATTTTACGATAATTGGATCGAAAATTAATTAATTAGTTAATTTAGTAATAAACCACATTATAAATAATATGTAAAATTTGCTAAACTCATTTAATCAGACCTAAGGTTTCTAATGATGTAATGGATGGGACTAGTTATCTAAAAAAAAAAAATACAATAAAATTGTAACAGGCCGATGTCTGCACAATTAAGATATTGAAAAAATATATAATTATTGGGGGTCTTTATTAGAGCAACAGAAGCCAAAAGAACAGTTTTTAGAATTTTTGTCTGTCTTTCTGTCTGTATGCTTGTACGTGCATCACGCAAAAACTACTGCATGGATTTTAACGCAGTTTTCACCGCTCTACTGCTAGATGCTGAAATTAAAATATAGGCTACATTAGATATAGTTTTGGACCTGATGGGTGGCGCTGTGCGCAGCAAGGGCGGGTCGCTTATCTCACTACGATTTGGTTTAACATGCAATACAAACGCGTGAATTTTTTAAAATTTCCACATATTACTATACTTAAGTCCAAATGGGTTCAATGATTATAGTCGGCGGTGTTTGTTTTTTTTTTTTTAAATCTCGGCAAAGATAAATATTTTTTGAATATTTAAACTGTGTTTATAAATGGAATATCATAGATAACATGATTATTTAGAAGAAATATTTACTTCTTTTTTTTTACTATTTTTTTTTAACATTAATTTGTATTCTAAATTAAAATTTTGAAATATTAAAATTTTGTAATTGGCTGTTTAGCGGCATCATACCTTTGATTCTTCTTCAACCTGGCGAAAGCAAAGCGCGGAAAAAAGCAAATTAAATCATAGTGTTCTAATATTTTATTTGTTCGAAATTGTATTGAAAAACGTCGTTTGATACGCGTGAGGATTTGTTATTGCAGTTCTCGGCTCCATAACACATAAGTTTCCTCACTTATATCAAATTGTACTATAATAATAATAATAAATCGTTTATTTCAGATACTATATCCACCACCACCTTTGGCATACTATTAAAAATGTTTAAACCATGGTTTCTGAAAAACGGATCTTCTGTTTCTTTCGCTGCTGCCAAATGTCTTCTTTATTTGAAAACAAGTTTAAACTAATGAGGCTTTCGGAGGCCGGGACTACGATATAAAGGTTAAAATATAAAATAAATACCTGGAAAGAGCACATAAGTGTTTCGTCAACCGACATCATGCCACCAGCGTTGTCAAACTCTCCGCAGTAGTTGGGCGCAGAAAACAGTGTCACCAGTTGTCGCTTTGCAAAGAACTCGTATCCATCTTCCACAACCTAAAACACATTAAGAATTTTAATAATTGTGATAAATGTTGTTGTGAAAAACGTCTACAATGACATGGGACGTGCATGGGACCCAACAATATCTGACGAAATATATAGATGCTGTTATTATCATCACTGCTATCACTTCGTGGAATATAGAGGTGTAATGTTTAAAAAATGTGAACTATAATCTGAAACGTTTTTCTACATTACTAAGTTTCCACCCTGTATAGCTGTTTGCGATAAGACCACAGCAAATGATTAAGAAACCTAATTTAAAAAAAAAAAACTGCATTGGGGAAAAATAAAACGGATTTACTTTATGATAAAATCGAGGCAGAGACAATACTTGGGTCGCATTTAACAACTCTACTCCTAACCTTGTCGACAGGCTAATCGTTTCACTAAATCACTACTACTAGTAAGGAGCTATTCACGTAAACAAAGTACCTACTTAGTTTAAAAAAATAAATATTACAAACCTGGTGAGCCCTACAAATCAAATCCAAGTCATGTCTGTTGAGGAATTTACTGACGACATCTGGACCGAATGTGAACGACACGCCGCGATCATTTTCGCCCCAACCCTGTACATCTTTGTCTGGATCTGACCATAATAGGTCGCAAAGTAATCCTGAAACATTTGTATGTTTTTGTGACTAATTGGATCATTAAGTAAGTAAGTTTCTCTTTACAACCAGCTCTAAATAAGTAGGTTATTGGTTTTACTTGGAAACAGTAAAATCAACCGGATAAAAAAAACGTTATTATGATAATTTTTAGGCAATTCAGAGAGCTTTAAAACAGTATTTATACTAGTTACTACTGTTTTAAAATAACTCAATGATATCTAAAGAGATACTTTAGGTATACATTTTAGTAACTGATACTGACTTGTTAGACACAATGATACGGTACATGTCAATGACGGAAGCGAATCGTTGGCTTAGTCACATGGATGAACGAACATGATTCATCAATTAGTTGTCTTATATCTATTACATTTTCGTTGTTGAGTCAGACACTTTACCTGTGTCAGGGACATCAGTGGGTCGCATTATTCGCCTGATCTGCTCCATGCCTTGTAGATCTGGAGAGAGGCCGCCATGACAGCAGAAAATCTTCTCGTCAATGATAGCTGCTATTGGCAAGCAATTGAAGCAGTCCGTGAATGTCTTCCACAGCTTGATATTGTATCGGCGTTTGCACTCGTCGTAGAAACCTGAGGAATGCACATAGCATGTCGATATGCAATCGTATATCATCTATCTAATAAAGATTCCAATCTATGACATGTGAGCAAGTCGTAACAAGTGAGGTCAAGTACAACTTCAATTACAAGGTTTAAATGAACATTCTCAGTACTCTCTCAGTATTTACCTACATAGTAAGGTTCTTGAAATAGATAATGATATCAAGGGAATTTATTTACAAACAATGGTCATATCGAAAGATAGTAATCGGATCTCATCAGATTAGATTTTTATTTCAGACATCAATAAAAATGTTTATCATGAAGCTATAATTAAAATGCACACTTACCATAAATGCGATTTATGCTTGCACACTCGTGATTGCCTCTGAGAAGGAAGAAGTTCTCAGGGTACTTGATTTTATAAGCGAGCAGAAGGCAAATTGTCTCAAGGGACTGCTTGCCGCGATCCACGTAATCTCCCAGGAATAGATAGTTAGCTTCGGGGGGGAAGCCGCCATATTCAAACAGACGTAGTAAATCCGTGTACTGTCCATGTATATCACCTGAAATCAATTACAGTAATGTAGATGTCAGTGTCGTGAACTGTCGTGTAAAGATTAGGAGCAAGACCGACGGCTCTCTGCAACATGGACTTACGAGTATTCATAAACCCGGAAAACCCAATAGTTTCTCTTTAGGACCTACTCAGATATCAAACCAAGGACCTTGTGGTCTGCAAGCCTATTAGCTAGTGACTGAAACAAGACAGTTTGTGAAATAAGATGTTACTACAATAAAAACCATAAAGTAATTGAGAGTGGAGTAATGGAATATCTTCTCCTATTGAATCATTCTTGAAGAGCTTGACATTTAGTAGCCCAGTTATATATAAATTGATTTATTGATCATGTTGTATGGAGCACACTGACTGATAGGAGTTGGAGTTACCTTGTTATGGTTTAAATTGTCTGTCAATATTATTTTATTTTGAAGTCTAATCAAAATATATCCGCCAGCCTCTTTCAACATACATTATCTCTGTGACAGACAGATAATATCACATATGTTTGAGAAAATATTGAATTTTAATTTTTTTAATAATAAAGAAAAATGAATCTGCAAAATAAGTCGCCCTATAAGACCTGATGGCAGCTTTAGATTGTATTGTTTTTAGATACATATATTCAGAGGAGAGTTTAAAAAACATACCACAAATTTTGAGTGGTGCTTCCAATTCCAGTAGTATCGGCTGTTGCAGGAATATCTCTCTGGACTTTGTGCAAAGTCCCCGCACCTCTTGCTCCGACATCTGCACTGTCTTCCCAGGCCTGCATCCTCGAACTGAGACAACATTAAATTACTCCTTAATTTGCTGTTCCTGATACTCCTTACATGAAGGTTGAATAATAGTAATATTATATGTTAAGTGCTGAATACATTTATTACAAAGCTCCAACATGATGATTTAGAGAGACCAGAGTATATGCAAATGCATGTTTGCTTAATACAGCTTGTTTTTTTGAAGATAGAGCATATTTTAGCTAAAATCGGCATATTGTGCATATTTGGGCATGTTTCCTTTAATTTGAAGTGTTTCTAACTGGAAAAATACATCTAAATTCAAATAGTACCATTGAACTAAGTGGTTATAGACTATTATTGCAGATTTCGACGATTTTATGTTGAATATAATCCGGTCTGTAATGATTAATGAGTCAGGCTGCCATCCATAGTATTATTATACCAGAAAAAAAATGTTTCAAAACACCACAGACTGTGCTTGTATTACAAAGTTTCCATCAGCCTTAGTACGTACCTAGAAGTTCCTTGGACTGCCTAAAAATAAATCCAGACAAACCCAGATGGCAACCCTATGTGAGACCAAAAGACTATGTAATGAGAGTGAAGAATGGTGACTAAGATAAAAACTAAATGATATTATAAATACACAATTACTTCTTCAAGCACTCACAATATACATGGATGAAGTAATATTTAAATTAATTGAATAATGTCTGATAACTGTGGCTAGGAACACTGAACTATACACATAGGAATGCGGTAATATGTTAGACGTTATTATTAACATTTATCATACAAGAACTAAACTCAAGTAAATCCAATTTTAATGTAAAACATGCATTTTAACATAAACATAATAGCTGCAAAATAACATCACTTTTAGGGGATTGGAGTATCTGTTGAAATCAATAAAAATATTTTAGATTTTTTTTGGAAATGTAAAGAACCTTGAAAAATATTAAATTCTGTATTAAGAAATATCATGCCTGTATTTCTTTACTAAAAAAAAACATCAATCAGAAAAAAAATAGTTATTTAGACAAAAAACCACAAACATCTAAAACTACTAGTTTTATAAAATACAAGAAATAACCAATGATGTCACAAATTATTGTTGTACAGTTTGCTCAAATTCATGTACACAAATGTTGAGAGTGGGTATGTAGGTGGTCAAATTACAGTGTAACTTTAGGACAAGGTACATAATGTGGCCTTCTAATACCAATAGCGTTCCTTTGTTAAAAGTGGGCTATTTTTAGGACCTATGAGGAATAATAAAATAAGTAAAAAGAGAAAAACAATATTTGAATGGGATTATTTGTTATGGGATTGGTCACTAAAGGAAGAAAATAAAGAATCTAGCTTAATACTTTGGCAAGAATTCTGGATATAACCATACATTCTCCTGAAAAGATGTCTTTCAATTTCCCTTTTCGCCTTGCTGTTTCCTGCTGCAGTCTGTATACTGCGGTAACCCACCAAAAAGCAGCATAATAAAGTGAAATAAACATGTTTAAATCATATAAAGTGATACAGAAAGCGAATAAAAGCTTAACAATAGGCCCATGGAAGTGTTCCATGCTATGGAATTGACATCATTGTTAGTAGTGTGATAATCTATATTGTAGCTAAATAATTTAACTATTTACAGTGTTTGCTCTATTTCTAAGACGGAAATAGTCGCCTGCGAGTCATCTAAAGATCTAACATCAAATGCAGAATCAGATAAGAATTGGGGATAATCGATTTATTTATGAGTTTGACGTTTCTATACCTACATACTCAATGATAATTACGCAACAAGAGCACACTGAGCGAAGATCCATTATGTTAAAACATAACTTTTAGAGTCAGAGAATCAACTTACACGTTAGAATAAGAAATAAATGTATCTTTACCTTCTAAAAGTCTGTGAATTAGACTGTCAACATTGAGTTCGTCAGCCATATTTACTACACGAATAATTTACGTCAAAAAGTCAAATCTTTCGACACCACCACCGCCAACTACTTGTTTATGGTTTTTAAGTCTTGCGCTTCATTTCACGTAAATTTCGAAAAAAATCTGATTGGTAAGTTAGTTGAAGTACACAGAGTGTGTTACTAAGGACTGTTTCTTTCAGTTACACTTTATCTTATAAATATTATATTCTTTAAGACTAAGGACGCGACAGATGTTAAGTTTAAAGTTTGTATGTGGTAAATATTAAAAATACATGGAGACCTATTCTTCTCTTTGTTCCATTGGGTTACTAGAACAGCGAAAGTGGTGCCCCACTATTTTTTCGTCGATCGTTTACTTTCGTTTTATTTAACGATAATTCCTGGCCTACTAGAGAGTTCAAACACGACGAAAAATAAAAATACTCTATGAACTGGTGGACAGACCTTTTTCACTGGTGTCACATACAAATTCCATAGACAATACAATACAAATCATAGACAATACCTTTTTTATTTTTAAATTCTATTTTGCGGGCAAAATGTCGCTGTTCGTGATTGTCAAGCTATTTTCTCATCGTAATGTTCCGTTCTGGCGCATAGTATGTATGAAACGCCGTGGTTTGGCGTGTGCGTTCTATTTTATTTTAGACAAGACTTGACGGCTGTTTAAAAAAACTTCATGGCTCTTTGTTCGATTTTGTTATACCATTGCTTAGGTTTTTCGTAAACAACACGAACAAAACAACGTGAAAATTCAATGAAGTGGGCGGAAAATCGTTATTGTATCTAGTGGAAAACCTAGGCATTTCATCAAGACTGCTTTAACGTAGAACTTCATCTCAGTGCTCAATGGAAGAAAAGATGGAGAGTGAACACAGTTACAGTGGGGAGAGCAGTAGCTCTTCTGAAACATCTAGCGGCAGTTCGGAAGGAGATGACGAAGTGTTGGAGCCGGTGCGCATCTTGGGACTGTCCCTGGAGCTGCCTCAAGAGCTCTGTGAGGACTACTCTGTATTTAAAGAGTTCTTCTCTATGAAAACTTGGGATGTTTTGGAAGATAAACACAAAGAGGAACTTAGCAAGTTCTTACCCAAATTCACCGAGAACGAAGAAGAAGAGAAGGAGAAAACTATAAAAATGCTCTTTAACCACGAACCTTTTCATTTTACATCACCTCTTGGAGATTTTTATAACAATTTAAAGCAGGGTAACTATAGGCCAGATATAGCTAAGATGAGAAAGTTTTTAATGAAAGCAAGAGCTAAACAGCAGAGGCATAAGGTGAATATAAACTGCTAGATAACTGATAAACTTTTTCATTTCTTCCAATACTAAAAGAATTGTAAAGATTTTCATCAGTAGTTTTAATAAATAAATATTATTGTTTCAGATAAAGTCATACTATGCTAAGTTACTACCAGAAGTCCTAATATCCCGGGAGCGCCTACTGGCAGCTGCCAAAGCGGCTCCACCAGGTCCAATTCCACGTCTTCCTTTAATACCGCCAAAACCTTCATCTAAAAATAACTTTAAGCCAGTGTATATGAGGGCTAGACACAGGTATTTTGAAGAGCTGGCGGCTATACGTAGTGAAGTAGGAGGGGATGAATCTGAAGATGAAAACTATCCCGAAGGTCCCCCAGAACAGTCTATCAGGAAACGGAAACAACTCAATCTAGGACAGGTAATTTTAAATAGAAATACATTTAATAGTATGGGCAAAAGCACTAAGTCAGTAATAATGGTTGAACAACAGAAATGACCCTTACTGGTACCCAAAAAGGGCTCTGTCAATGTCAAATTGTTACTATGGATTTGCAGTTTGCTGACTGTATTTACCCTTCAATTATTTTTGTAGGTTTCAAATACAATATTTAATTTCAGATTACAGATGGAAATGTATCTGGGACCTTAGGAGGCTCAGATCAGTCAAACTTGACATCATTGGAGTGTTTGAAGAATGTTTTAGCAGTTCATAGGACAAGAAGACAGTATAGAGAGGTAGAAATATTGTTGTTGAAAATTATGTTTACATTTCAACAACCTAACTGTAATGCAAACATTATGTGCGCCATATATCTTATCATGAAACTTGAAACAAAATATGCTTTGCGTTATATGGATAACATTTTCTTGTCATGTTATATTTATTCTAATTAAATAATCAAACATAATGCTTAGTTGTGCCCCCTAGTACATGAGGCTTTAGAATTACTAATGAAATTTGGAATTTCTTATTATCTGTGTAGCCTCATCCTATCCCTTTAGAAAATACAGGTGTGATGTTATATTATCTTGTATATGTGTCTCTGGTAATAAACATGACTCATCATCATTTCAGAATCATCCAGAACTTAATACCACAGGAATATCAATTGATGACATAAAGCAGAGAGTTGCTCTAGTGAATGGTGCTAAAAAACTAATGTTTGGTGGTCAAAAAAGTGGATCACCATTACAGAAAATAAAGAGGGGACCCAAGAAAGATAGTGTTAGTAAAAGTAAAGTTCAAGACAAGGCAGCAGTTAAAAAGGGGAAGGAAGAATCATTTGAAAGTGTTGAAAATAAACCGTTATTGCCAAATATCAAGATTAAATGTGAACGGGAAGAATCTGATTCAGAAAGTTCCTCATTTGTGGACCCCATCACTAGTCCAAAATTAACAAAGAAGGTTGAACAGGTTGAGATTAAACAAGAAGTCATTGATAAATATCCTACTAGTAATATATCAAAGTAAGTATGTTTTGTATTTGTCATTTAATAAGTTGAACTCAACTCTGTGTAATTATTAATACTAGAAACGGGATATTGACCATGTTTACTGTTTTCTATAAGTTCCCGATAATTCGACGCTGTTGCAAGCACCTTGATCAAGGATTATCCGTGATCATGGTGCATCATCAGTAAACATTGTAAATATCCCTAGTTTCTAGTTTTAATAATAATGTTAGTGACCATGATAGTTTAAAATCTCAACTCTGTGTACTTTGAGTAATTCTAATAATCACTGTTTTGATAGTAATATAATCTAAATCATTATTGCAATATCCAAAAAATCTTTTTTGCAGTATAAATTATGTTGATCCAAAGTTAGATAGCATAGTAAAACAAGAGCCTCCTGACACAATTGTGCCCATTCCAAACTCTGCAAGGGCAGGCATGCATCAAGCCGTGCCCATCAAACTAGAGGATTTGGATGGAATTGGTAAGTTGCCATACATTACACTGGATGGTAAGTATATCTCATTACTAATTTTTTCATCATCCATTCATGTTTGATTTGTGTAATTTTTGTTCAATGCAAATTGAATTTCTTCCCTTCTTTAGTTTATGTAACTTTTGTCTATGCCTTCTCTTTTTCTATGAACCTTTTTCTTTGTCAACTTTTTCTTTATTTCCTCTATTTCTATTTGTCCTGTTGGTTGGATAGTTATTTTGTTACACAAATTAATTAATCCTTTTTTTACCCTGCATGCTTAAACTTACATTTTCATGCATTTTACTTTAGTGTCTCTTTATTCCCATTAACGTGATAATATTGAATTACTTTTCTCATTAAAACTTAGATTCTTATTAATGCATGTGACTAACTCTCGGATAACTGGTACAAAGACATCCTAAAATTATTAATTAACCTTTGGAATCAGACAACTCTTGTTATTTACAGTAAGCAATTCTTTTGTTTCAGATATGATGGCTTTACCAGTAGAACTGGCTGATGATTCAGGGGAAGTGATTCAAGTTGAGACATCGACAGAAACAATAGAAGAGACCCCTCTAGTAGACCCAGATGAATCTCTGACAGAGACAACACATGCAAACTTTTTGTCTTTGGTACGGGCATTGTTCCCTGCGCGGGCGGCACATAGAGCCTCGAGACAACAGTTGCACGCGCGATGTACGGCTGTCATAAGGTCGCCTATAGCGCCGCTTAACACTTGGTATAACTGTAAGTAGTTAATTGATATTGTGATTTATTCTCTTCTTCTATGGTCTAGATGTATAAAAGAAAAATGTTAGTACACCTGTGCATATTTGGCATGACATTTCTAAAAAGTCTATGTTGCTCTCATGCTATCTCACTTCCGCATAATATGGCTGCGGTTAGCACGAACGTTAGAGACAGACAGCTCTATGGTTGTCTATTTTTTCACTGTGGTTCAGTACTGTATACTGTGACTTTCTAATAATCTTCCTTTTTTCAGTATCTGATGATTGGGTCGCTGAATTAGATTCAGCTTTGGACTTCCTCGCTGGAGAAAGAGGACAGCACCCTGATGACTATGTTCCTTACTTACAGTTTTTACCAGAATCACAGGTTTGTTGTTTTTTTTATTCAAATAGTGTTACTAGTTGTAAGTGTGTAAGTAATAGTCATCTTGTTTCTTCTGGGTTTTTGGAATCAATATTTCGAGAATAAATGTAGTTATAAAATTTTGTTGAATAATTATGATTTACTTAGATGTATCAATGGATCGGCGCGGGTCGTGATTGCGACGCTATCCTGGGTCGCCTGTGCGAGCGCTGGCTGCGAGCTAACTCACCGCCGCCGCCGGAGAAGGAACCGCCGCCACCTAGGTAACTCAATCAATAAAATCAACAACATTTCGGCAATCTTTTCGCAGTTATTTTAACTCTGATTTTGCATCACTGTCAAGACCACAATGATCTTTATTTTCATTAAAATAAGGTTGCTATTGAGTTGCTCATTCGTAGATCTTTGTTAATTTTTGCAAGGCAGGGTTTTTAGATAGATCACCAAGAGGTATTGTGATGCCCAGAGACTGTGTTGTGGAGGTCAGACAGGGAAACGCTTCAATTAAAATACTACTGCTATTTAATTGCATCAGGTTTAACTGGAAGCCGACCCCAACTCAGTTGGGAAAAAACTCTGCAGATGACGACACCATCTTCCATAAAACTGTACGTTTCATTTTGGAGGCGGTCCCGCTTCGCTGACGCTCTGATTAGTCAGGAGCCTGTCACTAGTGAATGTATATTTTATTCCTGGATTCCTCAAACATACCCCCAATATCATACGACAAAATTCTTTTGTAAAGTTCTTTGAGATTGTTCAGAAACACACAATATCAAGATGCCGAACCAATAGCAGTATCGAACAGATTAACTATAAATGCTTCGGAAAGCAGGCATAAGAGTCACTTATTTGAACTTAATGTCGTTATTTTTATGTTTCGTCAGGTATCCGACAACCTGGTCAGTCCGTCCAGCAACCGACGCAGAATTGGATGAATTCCGTGCGCAGGAGCGACGGAGATTTTCAATGGCCGCCAAACCATTTACCTATGTGCAGCATGGGTAAGTTTTAGTTAATTATCAGAGAATAAGAATTGGAAGAGTTGTGTTGTTGAAAATAAATTGTGTAGATTATAGACCATTTACTGCTTACTTAGTCATATATCGTAAATAAGTACATCAAGTACTAACTAAATGCAAGTTTTATGTTATTTAATATCTTATCGATACTTTTTTTGATGTTTGTCAATCAATGTTTCATGCTTATGCAAACATTAAATAATAACGATCGTACGCATGCGTCAGTACATGCACGTAAATTATGTATCTTAAAATCTATCTTATAAGGTCCATATTTCCACATGCTCGGGTCAAGTTTGACTCATCTGTCTCAAACTGAGCCGTTTTTTGGCATAGAAAAAGCTTGGGCTCACACCCGCTTAAAATTTCTGCCTGTCGTCGTCTAGAATACCTGTAGCACACGAATCTTGCTCCTGCAGCGGCCAAGCAATGTTGGCTGTTCTCATTAAATGGCGATCGATGATTAGGATCGTCGTGGATCAACTGCAATCGATGTCCACCTTTCCACTGAAAACATCATATCTTTTTAGCTGACCGGTGGTGGTGTGATTTAAAGAGTATAAACTATGTATAACTAGTACGGATGGAGTGTGTAAA
Source organism: Noctua comes (assembly GCA_963082995.1). NCBI lineage: Eukaryota > Metazoa > Arthropoda > Insecta > Lepidoptera > Noctuidae > Noctua > Noctua comes. Next base: position 9,196,626 of record OY720279.1, on the reverse strand, counting down.
AGATCATATGGCTAGAACGGGGGTGACTCTTGAGATGACGACAAATATATTAGGATGAGCATGGCAGGAGAGTGCTTCTTTTTCTTCGTCGTGTCGATAATTCAATTTTTTCCTGATGATCTATAAATACGTCATTAGGCTTCTCGTATCTACCCGAGCCTTTTATCCGTCGTTTATGCCTACATCTGGCTCGTCACCCGCACCCAGGCCTGTACCACCGTGGACATGTCTCGCAAACTTGGAACATCTGGTGATGTTCTTTCACAGAAGCAAAAGGCCGGACATTGTGGTGTATTGGCTTAGCCCAGATTAAAGGTGCCGACTTTTGGCGTAGTTAGCAATTGTATGAGTTCGTTTGTATGGAGTGTCGGGGGTATGACAGAGCTGGCATGATCCACCGGAGCTTACACTAGTTAGTTGTACGCAGGTACCGCTCAGTGGTGGGTCCGTGCGCGCGCGGGTCGGGCGGCGGCGGGTCGGTGCTGCTGGCGTCGCGGCCGCGCCACGCCGCGCTGCCGGCGCTGGTGCGGGACGCGCTGGCGCGCCTGCCCAACGGGGAGGGGACACGGCACCATGTGTTGACGTTGCTCAGGTAACAATACACTGTCTTACAAGTCATGTGCCCGACGGGTTATCCCATCACCTCAGGGGCCTTAGAGATTGAATTTCCAAAAAACGATGGTACATCTCATTTTTTATTATAAACGAAAGTCTTAGTACTACTTTCACTGCCTTTCCACCTAACTCTAATCTAACTTCACTAAAATCATTTCCTTCTTACATCCATGCGATTCTTCTTTCTTAACGTAAAATCATCTCATAACTTTTCAAACTCTGATAGATGATCTAATATAATTCGTTCCACAGGATGTCCCAATGGGTGTCGCCCTGCAGTGATCAAACACTATTGAGTGCGGTGTCGTCAGTATTAGATAGACTACTGTCAGCCAAACGAGACCCTGTCGTCAAGTATGATCAGAGAACAGCCGTCTGGACTTATCTACATAGGCATAGGTATGTTGATTGAAGCTTTTGTTTCCGCATTTAGACTAATATCTTAGTTTTCACGGACGTTGGCCCAGTGAGAGTTCAAACAACACTTGAAAAACACGTTCAGTGTATTGAATACACTGATCTGCAGACAATCGATAGGTTTCCGGATGACATTCTCTACACTGAAGCTTCCCAACAGTCTCTAATTGCATTATTTGCCGTCTTCTTCTTCTTCTTTCCTATCGATGGTACGAATTATTTAATTTTCTTGAGCTCAATATTTGGCCACGTTAATCGCGGCGTCTGTGGCGTTTTTTTGCATTAGTTGCTGTAGTTTACTGTGAGTACGTTGCCATTTCTTCAAAACATTTTTGCGCATTTAGTTCTAAATTCTAAAGACAATAATACAGCCACTGAAGCGGAAAATATTAAGTGTTCGCACTACCAAACGTGGGGTCCTGGTTTTCGTTACCAGGTCGGGCAAAATGTTTTTGTTTTATTCTATTAGGAAATGGACGTTTAACAATCAAATTTAAAATCAAATAAACATTATCAAATAATAAAATAAAAACATAATATCGATAATAATGAGTGTGAGTATGAGGGTGTGATGAGGAGTGTGAGGGTGTGATAATGAGTATGTACGTATGTTTGAGAGAGAATGTGGAATTAGCAGATGTGTACAAAAATCATAAAATATATCATTTATTTTCATATTATACATCGAAAGTATACAAAAATCAGCTATCTAATCTGCTGCTTTTATGTTTTTTCCAGGAGTGAAGAAGACTGGATTAGGAACCCAACCGGTCGCGGTCGCAGCAGTAAAGTAGGCACCATGCTGCTGTCGCCGCTGCCTCCCATGTCGTTAAAGCCTGGCACTGTGCACAAGGAACCGCAGACATCGCCGCGTTCTGTGAGTCAAGTGTTTACTGTGCTTATTCACTGGCTTGAGTGCATGAAAGGAGCCTCTTCGAGTGACGTAACCTGAGCAATCAACGAGTTTCCACGCTGACTGCCTAATCGTTCACAATGGCAATCCATGGTCCATTTATTAAGCCGGTTTTGTGCAGTCTCGATGTGTACCGCAAAACTCACTACGATATTCTTTGCGTCCAAGAGACTCATCGAGATGTAACCCAAACCCCATCAAACAATCCTGGAGACTTACGTTTATCGCCGAGATCTTTTACTCGAAGCTCAAATATTTCCTGAACATGCAGAAATGGAAGATAAAAACATCCCGTTAAATAGTTATAGCTTATCTCTCAGGTAGTGTGGACCATAAGTTGCATATGCGTAAAATGAATTACCGTGTAATGTAAGTGAAGACCGTGCGTACTTATTTCTTGAGACTTAACTATCGTTTATTTCATACAGTTGGAGCTAGAAGTCGGTAGCGTTGAAGAAGTAGTAGAGAACGCTTCAGACAGCGACGTGGACGTGGACGACAGCGGGCCCCCGCCGTCCGCGCCGCTGCTCTCGTCTGCACAGCTGCTGATGCAGGCCACGCAGGCCACGCAAGGGAAGCAGCTCGCGCTACCGCCTAAAGCGAAGGGGAAACTCGTCGCCACACCGCCTCCCAAAACAAAAGCCAACGTACTACCGAAAACTGCTGTACCTACGAAACAAGGGCCCGCTAAACAATCTGCACTCATGGCTCAGTCAGCTAAACAAGCAAATCTACTTGCACAAGCTGTAAGGCAAAGTAATGTACAGAAACAAACTACAGTCATACAGCCAGTGAAACCTTCTGTTCCTCAGTCCCCAAAACAAACGAATGTGACTCCTCAACCGGCAAAACCTAACGTACCGCAAACATCGAAACAAGGAACTGTGATATCTCAAGTTATTAAACCACCGACTATAGTGAAGCAAGCGACTAGTCAGGCGAAACAAATCAGTCAGACGATACCGGCGTCGCAGTCGCCGAAGTTGAGTCAGCCACAACAGGCCAAGCAGATTATTGTCAATCAGAGTGGAAATCTTGCCACACAACTGTCAAAGTCATTGCCTTCAGTAGTAGCAACGCCGCATAAATCACCTCTCATCAAACAAAGGCCTTTACAGAAGATTGAAGGGTCACAATCTCAGGTAAATATGGTCTCTTTTCATCAATGATGCGAGTCACCTCAAACCGGTTATGTCATGTTGAACTGTTTGTTTCTAGATAATTACGAGTACTGTTGCGAACCCGCCAAGTTTGCAATCGACGACTGTGATTCAACCATCGAATACAACTACTGTACAAGTATTGCAGAATAAGGTATGAGCTTTAAACTTTTTGCACTAATTCTTACAGTTTTTCAGTAGCGTTATCCCAATCGTTCACTTTGAAAAAATATCATACAGTTTTCTTATGAGGGTAGAATAAACCTGACGTATTTTTACAGGGGACCCAAGGTACGCGGTCACTATTAATACGACCGAGTCCCGTGCAGACAACTGTGACGGCTGTAGTGTCCACACCCTCGACACAGGTACCGTCCTTCCACTATATTTATCTTACTACTACTGTATGGATGTGTGTTACTCTCACGCAGAAACTACTGAACGGATTTTAATTAAACTTAACAGTGACATAGCTTATACATTAGAATAAGACCCACGCGAAAATGAATGTAGAAATTGTGTAAAAAAAATAATTGACGCGGGTGGAACAAAACTAATTTTAATGCCGTGCGGGCGGGCTGTTTCAGATTAGCGTATTTTCATTTGAACAAGCGTGTGTTTTGTAGCGCGTGTAACCGCGTCTGCGCGCGCTTTTTGCCACACGTGAAATTCGTACGACCGTTGACGCGCTTATAAGCCCGTATAAGTGTGGGCCGTGGGAGATACTGACATATTGCTACTGGTAGAACAGACTGGTTCGAGCAAAAACACCCGAATGAGCACTGTAGCGGAAAATGTGGCGCGCGTGTATGCGCGTTAGCCGATACGGGCTTATATGTGAAAAACTAAAAAACTACTCAGTGGCTATAAAAATAAGGAATAAAATTTAGTGAGTCTGAAATTAAAAATAAGATTTGAAAATTGCTTTTTGCGTTTATTAGGCAACACCGACGACGAGGCGCGGAGTAGTCAGAGTGCTGAGTCCTGCCACTCCAGCATCAGGAAAGTCACTCATATCTCCAAGGGCGCTAATGCAGCAAGGTAATATGACTGCATATCATCATCAACATCTGCCTAGCCTTTTTCCAACTATGTTGGGGTCGGCTTCCAGTCTAACCGGATGCAGCTGAATACTAATATTTTACATGGAGCGACTGCCTATCTGACCTCCGAAACCTATTTTACACTGGGTAATACGATACCCGATGGTGAGACTAGTTGTGAGACTTTCAGGCCACTTAAAATCAAAATATTTTATTTCACATAGGCCTCGATGGGCACTTATAAAACGTCGACAAAAAGGTGCACGGTTCGGGTTGGTCGTTTCCTATGGAGAACGCTGGGACCAACGGCTTAACGTGCTTTCCGAGGCACGGAGGAAACTCGGTATGTAATGGATGGTCACCCATCCACGGACCAACCTAGGCAAGTGCGGCTTAACCTGAAGATCGATTATTATTTAGCCACGAGCGCCTCATGTAAATCTTTGTTATTGCATATTAAAATTGCTCTCCCAGAGTTTCCAAGGAGCTTGCAGTGCTGAATGAGTCGAACTTACAGCTCACAAATCTTCGTCTAGGCTTACCGCGATGTGGCTTGCCGTTAAGATAACTTAGTAATATAATTATGTTTTTCACAGGCACGCCTGCTACTAAGAAAAGGCCTGCAGTACCAACTACTGCATCTGTCACGACTATTGCACAGGTAATTTAGAAAATGTGTTATTCTTAACGTTTTGTAGCGGTTATAAAACGTACGAGGAGACCGTTAATGCTAAGTACATGATATCCTTAGGGCCCGTTGTTTCAAACTGTGTAAACAGTTTAGGCAAACAAAAGTAAAGTTAAGTTCTTTCAGTGGACTCGCTCTAGGACCGAAGCTGTGCAGAGATTCGTACTGGCTAGACTAGAGCAGAGACCTGAGGACACGTACAGGCTACTCACGCCCAGTTTAGCAACCGCCGCGTCGCACACCGCTTAGGGCTCAAACACGAAAACATGTTACGACGACGCAACGTGCAACGTTGCGTCACGGTGCCGTGACGTGGAAATCGACGTCGAGCAACGTAAATAATCACGTTACGACAACGCAACGTGCCACGTTGAACGACGTCGTATTGACGGTGGCGCATTTGTAGAATTGCCGCAGTTAATTTCGAGAAATGGACTACACTAGACGTGTTCTCCTCCTGCTAATATTAAGAAGACGGATAAAGAAGAAACAGATACAAAGAAAATACTGGATCCATCCATATCTTTCAGCCATATTTTACGTCACCATGACGTGCGGTACAACGTGGCACGTTGAGATGTCGTAACGTGATTATTTATGTTGCTCGACGTGGATTTCCACGTCACGGCACCGTGACGCAACGTGCAACGTCACTTAGCCGTGCGGTGGCACGTTGCGTCGTCGTAACGTGTTTTTGTGTTTGATCCCTTACAGCTCGCCGCATACCGCTCAACGTACGCCGCTTACGTCCCTTTTCGTCTCCGACGTGCGCTGTCGCCGTGTGCAAAGGCTGGCCTAAACAAATATGAGACAACTTTTCTCCTCTCCGCTCAACCGTTTTCACTAAAGCTAAGCGGAGACGAGAAGTAAAAAAAAACTTTTAGTGTTCACATCTCTCTGCTCGTCTCGTCTCCGGGCCTTAGGGTGCAACAAGATCATAGTTGGCCGACGAGATTGTGATATCATTATTTTGAATCGTATGATAGATGAGGTGTCATATTATTAACGACGGGCGACACTATAACGAATTTCTCCCGTTTTATGACCAAATCACATCGTACGGTGCCGAATACTCTAGTTTTAATTTTTATTTTCAATTTATCTTAAATCTGCCATTACTTTTTCAAACAACAAGCATGGTGCGTTGCAGAGCACGGCGGGCGCGACGGCAGTAGTGAGCAGCGTGCCCACCGTGGTGACCTCATCGGTGACCACGCGCACCGTGCAGCTGGCGGGCGGCCGGACCGTGCAGCTCGCCAGCTCCGTGCACCTGCCGCCCGGACAGCAGGTGCAGCTTAGCTCGGGCCAGCAGGTGCAGCTCAGCTCGGGCCAACAAGTGCAGCTCAGTTCGGGCCAGCAGGTGCAGCTTAGCTCCGGCCACACGCTGCAGCTGTCCGCGCTGCAGCTGCCCACGCATAGCGTGCGCCTGCCCAGCGGACAAACGGTGCAGCTCGCCAACCCGCAATCCGTACAAACCGTCCGCGTCTCCAACGCCACAGTAAAATCCCCCAGTCCACGCGCACATCAAACCACACCCACGATCAAAACCAGCCAATCCGTCCAAATACCCGTTTCAACAGTACAATTAGCGGGACAGACTGTTCAAATCGCCGGCCAAACAGTTCAATTAGCAGGACAGAGTATGCAGTTAACTGGGCACACGGTAAAATTGCCCAGCGGACAAAGTGTTCAAGTAGCTAGCCAAAGTGTTTTGCCGTCGTCGCAGAGTGTTCAACTACCGAGTGGTCAGACCGTTCAGTTAGCAAGTGGCAATATGCAAACAGTGCAGTTAAGTGGATCCAATGTTCAATTATCTGGTCAAAGTGTTCAAATGCCAAGTGGTCAGACTGTGCAGCTAGGTGGTCAAACGGTGCAATTAGGAGGTCAAACAGTGCAGCTAGCAGGTCAAACAGTTCAGTTGCCGAGTGGGCAAACACTGCAGTTGTCTAGTGGGCAAACTGTGCAGTTCTCGAGTGGACAGACTTTGCAGTTGGCAAGTGGGCAGACAGTGCAGCTCGCTAATCAGACGCCGAAATCGCTATCGCAAGTAGTGCGGAGCCAGGCCGGCGGCGACAAGCCGACTACTGCGCAACCAATAGTGGCGAAACTGTTGACCAATGCACAGGTGAGTGATTAGTGATAACTGCTACTACTATATTACAGTGTCTTGAAATAGCCGCTCACGAATTTTCCACGTGGGAGAACTGATAGTAATCTTATCATTTACATTATCGGCCAAAAATACGTAATTCACTATTTTGATTTGATAATTCATTTCATAAGCATAGATAAGGCAAGAGAAATGTGAAAGATTATTTGGTATATTAATTAACTTTTAGTTTTTGTTACATTAATTACCTTATACAATCACAAAATTATCACCAACAATGATTTAGAAATATTATGTTTAGCTACCGCAGTCACATTCCTAAGGCTAATCCCTAATCTGTGCAACAAGATCTATTTTTTATTGGATAAGGTTTTTTTTTTTAATCAGCTTGTTCTGTTCCATTGCTGGGCAAAGGCCTCCCAATACGGAAAGAGGGAATATGCATGTAATTTTTTCTGCTCTTAAATCAATCACAAACCAGTACTACCAACCCTAGAATTTTAACTTAATTTTCAATACAGATTGTTGCTCAAAAAATATATTAAACTCCTACAATTTTGTACTGCAATTCGTTTACGTCCTTGACTGTCGCGGCTATGATGTGACGTCATTTACCTGTGCCTTGTTTATTTAGATATTTTTTTTGCCTTTCATTTTACTTATTGCAAGTGCTTTATTCAAGCAAAAATTGCAAGTACAATATTTGAATAATATCTTAGTAAAAATTTAAGCTTGCTTCAAATAAGTGTTTTTTTTTTGACATATAGTTTTTTACGTCACTACCGGCATTATCGAGGACAATGCGTTTGCGTTCCCTTCCACCAAAAACACGCAACATATTATACTGAATTGTAAAATAAGTGATGTAATAAAAAGTTAAACAAGACCAAATAGTTTCCATGGTCCGATACAATGCAAATTTAAAATATAGAAAAGTTTCGAATTACTTGCATATTCCCTATTTTCTATCATCATCATCATCATCATTTCAGCCGAAAGACGTCCACTGCTGGACATAGGCCTCCCCCAAGTGTCGCCACATTGACCGGTTCCGTGCAACTCTCATCCAGCGGATCCCTGTAACCTTCACCAGGTCATCGGTCCACCTAGTGGACACCTATTTTCTATGTACTATAACTATTAAAACCTAAATTATCTTTTTGTCATGCCGTCAGGGTCAAATGCTATCCCTGGAAGGCATGGTCGGTGGTACGCGCACTCTTCAGGTATCTGGCGTGCGCCCGCGTGCTGCCGTGAGGGTTCTGTCTCCGGCCACCAGGCTCGCCAGACCGCTACTACTTACTTCTGCCAAGCCGCTGCATAATATTATATTACAGGTAAGTTGGTCATTAATATTATAGCTATAGTATGTTGTGGAACTCGTAGCTCTTCGCAGGTACGAGTAATTCCGGGAAAAAATGCCGTCTAGTGAATGATAATTTAAACTCGCCCATAGCCCAAATAGACGCTCAATGTACCAGTTCCCTAAATTAAGTTTGATTAATTTAGCAGTCGCTGCTCTTTGATATCACAGTAGAGACCACGATCCCTCAGTCATATTTCATAATAATATTACGAAATTCGAACAGGCCAAGAAGATTCAATTTAGATTTCCAATGATACACTAGGAATATTTGATATTTACTCAGTCTAATGAATAAGGCTATATCCGTCAAGGAAGTTTATCAATTTGACTGGAAGCCTCTTTGAACATTTGTTTATTTTTTTTTTCAGCAAAGCGACGGTAACACAATCAGGGTTACTTCGAGTGGAGCTGCGCCATCATCACAGACTTTAGTTTTAAGTAATATTGGTGAGAATCACTAACTACACGATATCTAACTTAAATTCTATTTTTTTGTTAATTTGATTATTTAACATTTTCTCTTTATTATATCGCAGGTGCTCAAACGGTGACGACATCAACTACCTCAGCGCCCGTATTAAAATTACAGCAGGTTAATATAATTTCTAGCTGTCACTCACATTTTAAGTTTTTTTTATAAATTCCATCCAGAATAAGTTATTATCATATATTGTTTATCATTATTTTAGGTAAATCCAATACAACAGGTTAAACTCGCACAAGGAATTAAAATACAACAGGTGAATTTTGACAGTTTGCATGGTTTGACAAATGCTTCAGATTCAGAACTGCGTTATGTAATTCAAGATTTGCATGAACCTAAATGTGGGTACATACTGACAGATAGTTCTAACTACTGACGGCTAAATGTACTTAGTTTGGATGCATTAATTAAGAGGCAGTACTCTTAGTCAGTACTGAGCAAAAACTGCATTTCGGCTTCAACCGACGAATATGATTTCGGCTTTTTCATGTAATTGTTATTAAATGGGGTTAAATGAACTTAGAGGGTTGTATTAATGATTTTAATGATTATAATTCTGTAACTACATACGTGTTACTTGCACGACTCATTTTTAATCAACATACAACCTGACACTGACCTGCAATTTGCAAAAACCGGAAGAAAATTTGAATTTCGCGGGCTACCCTGGCGCTTCACCTTAAGACTTTATGCGACTAATACTGAGTTGCGTTTCAGAATTTGAGGGTACGCCCAGCAAAGCAGTTGGCTTATCTCAGTTGGTACTCTGCATCCAAAATACATTTAGCAGTTAGTTTGCAATTTCTTTCTGTCTGTATATACTCAAAGAGAGTTGACCGCATGACATGTGTGATCGGATGCGATGGACGACTTATTATAACACATTAACAATTTTATTTTCTTCACTGATAAAACGATTGCTTTATATTTTACTTTTATAACAAGCACTTCCTACATCAAACTTTAATACCTAATATTTAAAAAATAACAATGTAGATCGTAAGGTGGCAGTAAGTAACGAGGTCGTAAGGGTTCGGTCAAATTTGTACTAACAAATTGCGGACCGGCTGCCGTCACCGGACACTGACACTTACTGCAGTAGGTGTCCAGAGCCGTGTCCACAATTTGACTGTACAGGTTTGACCGAACTTTGAGAGATTTGGAGTGCTTCTTTTGTAAATCAGGTCCCTTTGTAGTCTGGTCTCATCTTAAGAGTGTGGAGGTTTTCTGCTGTAGAAGAGTTTTTGAGATATTAATTTAAAATGTACGATTATGATCGTCAGCTGTCATTAGATTTAAAAACTCGGTACAACACATATTTGAAAAACTGTTTCCTTTTTTTTATCATTATCACCATATTTTAAACTTAAAAACTTGTTAACTTTTCTTCTCCATGAATTGCCATGAATAGATTTAAGGACTTTTGAGACACATTCTTGAATAAGGGTGGTTTATCGTTTTTAAACTTGATAGTCACAGAGTGCATAAATCTTGGGTTTTTTTATCCTAAAACTACAGACCTAACTAAAATACAATCTACTATCAACTTTCTGGGTTTTTTTTCTGAAATATTGTATGTAATGTTTCCAGGCTGTGACAAGTGCGTCAGCGCCGAGCTCTAGCGGCGTGCGCAGCGTGCTGATGGACGGCCAGCAGCTGAAGCTGGTGGGAGGCCGCCACGTACTGGCGCGCATCCTGCGCCCGGCACACCCGCCGCAATAACTACTCACTGCCATGTCTTTGTAACTATCAAGATAATTGTATTTCTTCTCCCGACATTAATATAAATAAAGCCTAAGATAAACATTCAGTAACTCCTCAAATTATCCGTTAAAAAAAACGTGTTCCAAGCAAACTTGACGCTTTATTCCTTTGTAAAAATTGTACTAAAAAGATAACTTGATGCTAGTTGGATAAAAATTTGAATTTGTGTTTAATAAATTCAACTTTGTGACTTTTTTTGGTCTACCGAAGACACTTTTAAAATACATAATAGGCTTGTGTTCACTACAAATAAATCTGATTGAGTGTTGTTTTTAATGATTGATCATGATACGGAGATAGAAAAAAAAACACATTATTTATTATACTAAATTCGGCGAAATTAGGCATTCGGTCACGTGACTGTGAACACCAATCAGAGAGGATTACGTCACGCCGTGGCAAACACCATTCAAGGTTCGCAAGTTAGTAGCTTTCCCCCAAACATAGGAGGTAAATAAGTGAGTTGGCAATTATTTAGGGGCTCTAGATTTTATATTCAAACCATTATCATTATTCTCCCAATTTATTTGAGGTCGGCGCAGCTTGTCTTTTTCCATACTTGTGTGTACTCGTCATCTCAGCAGTCCATCAATCGTTTTTTTCTTTCTTTATTATTCAATTATTATATCATCACGAATGTTACAAAACGTAACGTACTTATTTTTTTAGGGGGATTTTCAAGTAAAATAAAATAAAAAAAGTTTAAAGTTACTGTGTCGATTTTACTTTAACGTCAGGGGTAAATATTTTTGGGAGTTAGTAACGTTGACGCTATTGTTAATTGTTGTTGTCATTTGCATACAAGGGAGCTTTATTCCCTTTTCAGCAATTTTTGATAAGTTTTATCGCTATGGAATCAGGATTTAGCAATAACAAATGTCACACAGAAGATTGTGTGGTGTTTATTTTGTTGTTCATTTGGCACGGCGCGACGTCAATGAAGTTTCAAGCGTTTTTCGCAGTTAATTTATGTAGTTTTTTTTTTAACGTAAAATACAGAGTAAATGTTCGATTTCTTTAAAATAATGTGTATTTTGGTTTAAATACATTCTAAGGTAGCAATTTTTCAAAATTAGTCAGCTAGCCTATTGTAAGAAATTGTTTATCTTGGGTTTTTATTTTATCATATTTTTTGTTATATTTCTCAAGGATTGTATAGCTAAAGCTAACATAGAGAATGCTAATACGACGTATTCGTATTCCTCTTACAAAATATAATTTTGTTTTGTACTGTTTCGACTAAATTTGGTTAATATTTAGTTTCCTTAAAAAGGTAATGTTGTACAAATCTAGTATTTTGGTGGACTCGATTGTAAAGTGTTTATGTTCAAAATATTTTATATAAAAGTAATTCGACTATTTACAATTCGTTTATTTATTTTGAACTGAAAAATAAGTTTTGGTCGAGGTTACCTCGTTCGGAGGGTTTCAAACTTACGAAACAAAGATAGGATATAATATTATGATGTAAATAAAAAACAATTATTAATTAGGTGTTAACAGGGAACACTAATGATTTGATTATAATATTCGTGTTATGATTATGTTAATTTATTATTTGTATATAGAGGACAAGAAAGCTGAACATTAAACAGCTTGGCAATCTATAGGAGATATTATATTGAGGTAAAAAACTTAGTTATTTTATCTACACTTAATATATCTTTATGATAAGTATGATTCTTTTGGTAATCAACTGATTTACTGACCTTACAAAGAGCTTTCATAACGCAAATATAGGTATGTTATGTTAAAAGAACTTGATTGCATAAATTTTCTTATTTAATATGTTGTATGACTTATTTTTTATTGTTCTCTTCTTGTAAATAGTGGGTCTGATCCCCTTTAATTAATGTGACATATAAGTCAATTGCTCTAATGAGTAAAACATGTTTATAGTATTTTAAAAGGAAATTTAAAAGGTATGCTGTAATAGTTTTTAATATTAATTATTAGGGTTCGTATTGCACAGTTTTTCACTGTTAGATAAATAAAAATATGTATAAATACTTTTTTATGTTTTATTGAAAAACTCATATCAAATGTCGTCAATTTTGTATTTCCGCTTAGATATTCAAGCTAGCGTCTAGCGAAACAGTAGGCGGCCATTAAATACAATCATATGAATCATAGATTTCGAACGGATGCACAATTCACGCAGTAGTTACTTGGTGAATAACAAACGCTTGCGCTTTTATAATAGTTTAATTGTACATTTTGAATTATTTCAAAAAACAATATTGTTGCTTGTTCAACACTCCATCGGCGTGGTAATTGAGAATATACGCGTTGAAATATTCTCATTGGTCACGCCACGTAACTCGAAATACAGGTTTAGAACTAGGATCAACAAAAATACCATATTCGGGTGGGAAAACATAATTTATTTCATTACTTATGTACATGGTGTGTGTTCTCAGCAAATACAAAATAATCACACTGCTCGAGGCATTCATAAAACTAATTCTAACACAAAGCTAATCAAAATAAATACTATTGATACGATACTGTGCGGTGTTACTTTGCATGATACAAAATGTAAGCATGAATTATAATGATCCACATGTTAATATAGAGGTAATTAAGTATAAATCCAAACTTGGCCTTAACACGATTCTTCCTTGCGCTCGACACGATTCCATAAATACAAATCGCGCCGGTTGCAGGGTACTAACAATTCCTTCTACAGGGGAAACGACAATATTCAAAGATACTACGGAGGTATCACATTTTAATTTCTAACTAACACTTCTCCCCTCTCCTCTCACATATGATTGTACAGTCATATTACATACCTAACATTGAATTACATAATACGCGTAAGTGCATATATTTCTTAGCACACAAAGTTACACATAAATTGGAAATAATAGTGCCGTTATAAAATAAGTTTGTAACAGATTACACGTCTTTTAATAAATAAAACTTACTAATCCTAAAAACTCAATCATATATCAGTCTTATAACTATGTTTTAAAATTATATAAATACTTAATTGAGATGTAAGTTAGATAATTGAAATGTATAGTAATAAAAGAGCGACGTTAAAACACAGATATAACATTACACCGAGATTGATATTATTTCATCTTATCCTAACAGGCTACACAAAAAATAAATGAGTATGCTTATCATGTAGAGTTATAAGTACCACAGGTTTAGTTAATACTGACGAGTCATACAATCGAAACTTTCAGAGATATGATATACATAGCACGAAGGTTGCCGAAGGATCGCGAGCGGCGTCCGACAGTGCTGCTGTTGTGCGCTGCGACAGTGTGCAGTGTGCGCAGGGTGCCGGAGACAGGACCGCAAGATAGAATGTTTATCAGATAGCGTGAATAACATTGAGTCGACTGTGGTCGAGCTCGACCGTTACAACGTATCTACATTTATTAATAATGAATGAACAGAAGCTCCGAATGCCACCACTTTATAGTTAGGTTCTAGCAAGCTCATAAGTATACTATCAATATCTAAATTGTCGTGTTTTATTACGATGTCGAATGACATTATGTGTCGCAGGGAAATGGCAAAATCAGTTATTTAATCATGTTTCCACCACCTCCTACATATACTCGAAGTTCGGAGGAGACCTTCGCTACGTAAGTATTGACATGGCACGAAAACGTATTTGTTATTCAATGGTGTCTGACCAAACAGATGAATAATAAAATAACCTGGGTTCACTATTCCCCTGCGACAAACGTATCTACGTAGTAATTTATTTGTAACAAAAATATTTTAGCAATTTTGGCATTTGACTGTACGTCCCTAATATACAATCGAATATCTAGTGCGATTACAAAATATACTTACATATTATATCGTATCTCTGAACATGGAACCACCTCCCGGCCTTCGCTGGTACGAGACCAACCGAACCATACATTATATACAAACAATAGGCACTGAAAGTTTGAAATATGATCGGTGTGTAAGAAGACGAACACAGACAGGTCTTCTAATGCGACTTCGACAATCTACACTATGGCGGCTAAATCATTACAAAGTGCGTGGAATGCCTGATGTACAATTGAGGTGACAAGGACGCGTGCATGTTATTACAGCTCTGCCGATATACCCACTGCTCATATTCATTATAATGTCCATTAATCATACACACAAGCAAAATTGAGTATTCTTAGGTGCAACGTTTAAGTTATACAATTTATAATCATTATAATTTAGTTAAAAATCAGTTAAATATAAACACAATAGGTCATTAGTCATGCACGTCAAATAGCCGCGCTGCTTACAACAGTTTTAGTGATTGTGACAGGTGCCACCACTTGACCTAATGCTTGGCTTGTGTTTATGAATGATTGAGTCGCCGTGATGCCGCGCTGTTGCTCCACACTTGACGCTTTAGCATTTAGCGAATAGCGTTTACTAGTAATCCATTATACGTATAAATATATATTCTATTAATATTTAAATAAAAGTTAAAGGTAATATTCTCGTAGAAGTAGACGAGTGTGTTAAAGTATGTACGATATGTACCCGAGTTGTACACGAGGCATCCTGCCGGCGCGCGGCGGCTGATCAAGCGGGAAGCGTGTCGCGAGGCGCTCACTCGTCGGCCTCGCCGTCCTCAGCGTTCTCAGCCGTCAACAGGTTGGTGTTG
Organism: Noctua comes; assembly: GCA_963082995.1. NCBI lineage: Eukaryota > Metazoa > Arthropoda > Insecta > Lepidoptera > Noctuidae > Noctua > Noctua comes. The sequence continues at coordinate 9,181,439 of OY720279.1, read as the reverse complement.
TCGTCGGCCTGAAGATCGGCGTTTAGCTGCTGAAACAAGTGCTACGATTATGTAAACATCAAAGCTATTTATTTGCACACAGATATTTGAGGTACCATACAAATAAAACAAATAATCTCACATAATCTCTCTCTATCTTCACATAATCTACTTTTGAACGTATTAAATCATACCCACAATTTAGTAAAAGCCATGGCTAGGTCGCTAAGTACCTATACCTAGCGATGGCTCTTACTTCTGCAATTTTTATGCACATCCTGCCTAGCCGGATGTCGCATCTAGTACCTAGTACTAACCGGATGCTGCATACCAGTATTTTATATGGAGTAACTGCCTAACTAACCACCACAACCCGGTAACTGGGTAACACTATTCTATACCCCTTAGGAAAGAAAGAGGCAAGAAGACTGGTTATTAAACTTTTGGGCATTTGACTACTCGTAACATTGTAATCTTTTATACATACCTACCTGCACCTGTCTTGTATAAAAGATTGCACTAGTAATAGCCTTGCGAAATGATGTTAGGTAGCCTGGCTGATGTTCCATTCTAATGAGGGTTTTTATTAGAACACTCCGACATAAAGGCTATTTATTAAGAGTCATTCAGTAGCCGTAACAATCTAGATTATAATGAAATTACTTTACGGTAATTCGATACGATGCTTATGTTGTGTTTCTATGACGGTTTCTTTTTCCAAAAGTCAATAAATAAACTTGATTGAAATTTTGCGAATCAAAATGAAAGTCTTCGTTTTCTCTAGCACATGAGACATTCCAGCTACCTTTAGCATGGCCATTGTCAGGAATCTAGTTCGGTTTTTATTTTGTATTAAAAGAGTTAGACAAACTCCTCTGATTTGAGTCTGGATTGACCTTAACAACAGGATGCACTCTCATCAAGGCCAATTCAGTCAGTTAGTCGGTCTCTTGTCCCTAGTGTGTTGCAGATTTCTGCAAGCGGTGGTGACTACTTCACATCAGAAGCTCCGCAGGAGTTTACTTATTTACCATCCATTACAAAAACTAGTGCCTTAGTGGACGTACCCCAAGCTTGGAGGAGGCGATCAGCGAGCGCTTGCGGCGGCGCACGGCGAGCGCCAGCAGCAGCGCCAGCGCGATGGACGACAGTGCCGCCACCAGCAGCAGCAGGAGCAGGTTGTCTCCCGGGGAGTAGCCCTGAAAACGATGTTGAGTAAATTTGCATGTTATGTTAATTTGGGCGAACGGATCGGTTATAAGACAAAATTGCTTGTGACACTGCACGGTATCCGCATTGCCTCAACTCGAGCCGTACGGGATTTTTTCATTGTAACTCCATACTACAAACGCGGACTTACTAATTTAGATTTAATCAGCTAGTCAAAATTAAGTGAGGTGATTCCGATCCGGAAGAGTGCTTATAAGTGTTCTATGAGCTTTAACCGAGTTTTAGATTCAGTCGTAACAATATTTACCTACGGAAATGAAACTTCAGCACTGAAAATTACTATCTAAACGAGTATCTGCTGATCTAAAGCCACACGGCTCACTCGATGTGACCGCGAAATGGCAATAGAAATATCCCAGGTCTTTAAAAGCATCAGATTTGAATAGCTCGCTTTAATAAGAATTTGCCCCCCACATTTTAACAGCATAACCAATCCTGAAGTTTTTGAAAGCTAATTAGAACAATTTCACCTGTTTTCACGAGGCAACCTCAGAAATGACTCAGTGCTTAACTGCTAATGATTGAAATTCCAGCAGTACATTCTTTTAAGTTTCGTTTAGCGCTATTAAGACGGGGTTTTTTTACTATAGTATCGTGATTAAGCGCAGTATGCAGACGTCTATGTAATGTCTGAGTAAACGCTACTTCAAATCATCAGCATCGTTCCCCAGTTCCTTAACTCTAGTAAGAGCAGTCGGGTTAAAGATTACATCCGTTGGCGACCGGATATGTCCGTCCGTTTTTAACTGCCGGGCATATCCTACGATTTCTTTATTGATCTTCCTTACGCATGTAGTGCATAAAGTGTATAATCATTGTAGAATGGAATATCATCTCTTACGTAGTAAGAGTAACATAATATGTAACTGTTAGGTAATCCTAAACTTAAGTTACCGCGGAAAACAACGGAGCCAGATATTAGATACCTACTACGTACGAAGCCTACCCATTGGAAATTACTTTTGGTGGGTACTTTATTTGCTCTTGAACCTACATCATTATCATCATTGAAGCCCGTTGGCTGATTACGTAGAAACAAAAATCACGGGGATTATCGGGAACTCATGAAAAACAGTAATAAGTGGTAATCCTCTGCCTTTGCATTTTGCAAATTTTCCCAGTCCTATAAGTATAATGACAGATGAGTATAATGACTTCCATATGTTTCTTACAGTGTTGTAATAATTTATTTGTCATTAATGTCATACTTATTAGGCCATGCGGATTATATTTATAGGAGCTTGGTACACATGTGTTCGATCGAGCACTTATGTTCTTTAGTTATCTCTCCCAATGTATTATTTCCGAACAATACAATATGCTGAAAGGCAATCAAATTGTTCCAGAGTTTCGGAACGTCACAAATTCAAATACTGATTATTCTTGAACTCATGAATTCTTGATTGAAAGCCCCATGATAGCTATCAAAATTTATTAAGCAACACTGAATAAAATCAGGATTATTAAGTACTAGCTTTTGGCCGCGGCATCGCCCGCGTGGATGTCGAATAATATCCGACGGGAACGTACTACCGGGATTAAAAAGTTTTTGTTTCATCAATCAATCGCTTCATTAAATGAAAAGTTAGAAACAGTACACGTGTACTTATATTATTTTTACTTGAATACAAAATTTAGCGAACGAACAACTTCAATACAAAACTTCATCCCCCTTTTCACCCCCTTGTAGGTTGAAATTAAAAAAAACAACGATTTACGTTGTGTTAGTTTCCAAACATAAGCCGAAATATTAGTGATTTTAACTTAAAAATACCTTTTTAAAAACGCTAGTAACCGTTGAGGAGTTCCTTCGTGAGAAGACGATCCTGGCTGCAGGATGAGGTCATGACAAAAATCATCTTTATCTAACAAAGTTTCGTGTCCGTGCTACTAACCGTTGAAGAGACGATCCAGGACGACCCACGATCCACTTGAGGAGACGATCCAGGCTGCAGGATTAAGGAATGTCTATCATAAAAATGTATTGTCACTAGAACCAAAGGTGTGTTCAAAATTTCAGCTCAATCGGTTGTTCAAAATTGAATTGCAAGATTCCACCTTCAGCCCCCTTCGGGGGTAGAATTATCAAAAACGCTGAGACATGTATAAATTAATTTTCGATCGTCAGCTTAAACACAAAATTTGAAGATCCTAACTTCAAAACTAACGGACTTTCATTTAAGCTTCCATCCCCTATTTTACCCCTGTGGAATTCTCAAAAATCCTTTCTTAGTGGATACTCACTCTTCACTAAGACACACCCTCCAAGTTTCATGTCTCTAGGTCCAGCGGTTTGGGCTGTGTGTTGACATATCACCCAGTCAGTCAGTCAGTCACTGTGTGTTTCAGTCACTGTTGTGCCATTTTATATATATATATAGATAATGTCTAAAGAAGATTATGTGTCAAAGGTAAGAATGATTTCGTCACCACCTAATTTTCTTTTGTTAAGTGAAAGATAAATAAAACGATAACCATTAAATGGCGACAAAACAGGCGTTTTCCCAAATGCAAATGTAGACTCTCAGTTCGCCGCTAAGACTGTTCCATATTCATATTATGAAGAGCGAGCCGTTGACATTTTTTGGGCAAATATCCAAGGCCCCAATCCGTTTAAAAGACTTTAACACGCAAGTGTTATTAAGTATTTTCATTGGCAGTCGCATTTATGCCCACTAACTTCTTCGCTTATATATTTTATGATGAAGCCCCGATTAACAGTTTTGATAACTACTACTTTAATTCAGCTTAAGAAGTCGAATTCACCTAAATAATACAACATACAGGCGTATATTTGCGTATTTACATATACTACAGCCTATGTACTAATAGTAAAATCGGTAGAAACGAAGGTCTTTACAGACATGGAGTAGAATTTTGATGCATCTGTTGGGTTTTTCCGCCCGTTGAGAGTGTACTGAACCAGGATCAATAAGTTGTAGCTCTCGTTTGTATAGATATGTCAGTCTGATTGAATCATTGTGGGTATTTCAGCGTTGCGATGGCTAAATTCCATAGATAGACATGGTTTTAAATGTGATTTAAAATGAAACCCTGCATTTGCTGCTTTTGAACCTGATCTGCGTAGTGGTTTCAACTCCAATACTTAATTGTATAATGTATCAAGATAGTGAAAAAAGAACTGATATTGCCATAGGCTAGAAAAATATCTCAAGAATACATGACTATTCTATTAAACCCCTTCGACGAAATAAATTCTCCACCAAATCGTTAATTCCAAGACTACTTTCTCGAATTATCGATTTCAGGCAATCAATATCCACATTGCGTTCAGCTACAAAATGTACAGTCTACCTACTCAATGCAAGTTATCAGAATCGCATTACACAATCCGCAATGGATTTCGTAAATCAACTACATTTTCTATGTCCGATTTCATTAAATACCAGCTGTTACCGAAGATTTTTATGATTAGTCATGTAAAACACGCACCGGCCTTATGATTAAGTAAATAGTAGGTAAACATTACATAAGTTAGTTAATGATGCAGTACATACCGTCCATTGGAAGTAAGATGACGTGTCCACGAAGGGCCAGCGCGCTCCGTACCACGCGTCGCCGGCCTTTGACACCGTCACCTCATCGGAGTCAGTGCCGGGAGCCGCGTAGTCCGGTTTCAATGGTGGCAAAGAAAACACTTCATCTACTTCAAGCGACTCTTTAAATTCATCATCGTCATCAACCGATAGCATTGTGTCCTTCAAATCTCTTAGTTTAGAATTTTCACCAGTAGTTGCGAACTCTGTCGTTACTGGAGTTCTAGTAGTTGTAGCTTTAGTAGTAATCAAAACGTCATCAAATCCTTTTGTAGCGAATACAGATTTCTCTGAAGGAACTTGTGTTCGTGAGTAGTATCTTAATACGCTGCGTAGCGTGATTGGTTCCGGAGTGACTGTCGCTCGGATTATAATGTCTTTCTCCCATTTGACTGATGCATCGTTATTATTACTGGATGCGGTCCCAATAAGAGGAATAATGTTATCGTCTGTTGGAATAGGCGGAATAACTGTGGAGGACGTTGAGCTCTTCCACGATCGTAACGCTGGCATTGTCCAGGGAGGCGTAGTCGCTCGGTCGCCGGTAACAGTTGATGGAACAGTGGATGAGGTTGTTGAGGGCGATGTCGAAGGAGTACTTGTCTCAAATTTCTGACCCAGCGTTAGCACGACTTCTGGGAACATCTTCAGTTCTTTTTTCCGAGACTTCACCATCTCACGTGCAGCAGATGCCATCGGTGCAGGGGTGATGATTTCTTGCTGGCCTTGTTGATTCCTTGCATCAATAATATAAAGTGGAACGAGGGTTAGAACGAGCGTTGCTGCCATACTGGATATTATCCATAAAGCATATTTCAAATCTGATTTCCTTCGAGTCCGTCGCACATGGATTGAGGGACTGTAGTCTCGCCCTTTGCCCTTCAGGCCGCTATTGCTCAACACTTCCTCGGTCTGCGGAAGGATGGTGTACTGGAGACTGTTCTCGCCGTGTCGCACTGTCTTGTACATTTTGCTGTTGCTCCTACTTAGTTATCACAAAAGGAAACACTACGTTAACGTTTTCTATTCACACTAAATCTTATCACATGCTCGTATTTTCACAGTGCTGAGATGGTTCCGCGGTGCTCGCGTGTCTTAGTGTTGCTCGTCATCAACGTGAAGAGTCGGTGCGAGACATCGCGGCCACTCGCGCTTTGTGCAGTGTCGTCGGGTCGGCGCTGACGGGCGCAGCGCGCACGCGCCACAACATTGAGCGGCTGCGCGCTCCCCTATCCGCGGCGGCTCGACGGCCCCGAGCTTTTGAGGTTATATGACTTAGAAGCCGGCTTCTATTTTACATCACGCCGCACGACAATAACAATAACATTACAAACTCTTTTAGGTAGGTATCTACCTCGCCTCATTAGCGAGGATGAGCTCCAACGACTTTTTAACACTGCGTCTGAATGAGGTAGCTTCTTTTGTGTGCCTCGAATTGCTGCTGTTGAATGAAACGGAAAATTTATTTCGGGTCCACTTCGCTAATGTAATCGAAAGCCAATACCTACAGCCTGCCGAGTAAATTTAGCGTGGCTAAGTTAAACTTGATTTGCACCAAACATTTATGTGGCTGTTCCAGATTGAATGCTATCACGGTGTTTTTCTCGGAGGGTTTTTGTAGAACATTTTGTGCGACTCCAAATTGCAGACCTCAGACGCATGAAAATTATGAGTCACGATGTAACTCTTTTCCAATAATGAGTGCATGATTCAGTTTCGGTTTCGGGCAACTTCCATCCATTTAGGTTTTTGCATGGATTGATCAAATGTAATGACGGATCATCTATATACTTATAATAAATCTTTAGAGAGGTCAATTCTGTACATGAAATATATTTCCAAAATAACTATCAGGGGGTGATTAGGAATCGATACTGATGCCAAAAATGCAATCAGTAAAATTTTTGTCTGTCTGTCTGTCTGTCTGTCTGTCTGTCGGTCTGTATAACCGTTATAGAAACAAAAACTACTCGACGAATTTTAACGAAACTTGGTACAATTATTTTTCATACTCCTGAGTTGGTTATAGTATACTTTTCATCACGCTACAATCAATAGGAGCAGAGCAGTGAAGGAAAATATTGGGAAAACGGGAGAAGTTACTCCATTTTTTAAGCTTCCGTCGCGTGTGCAACCTTAATGTTTAAAGCTACACAGAAATCATGTATGACGGAAATGTTCTCCTTAAAATTATATAAAAAATATCCCACGACAGCATATGTCTATCTTTTATGGTTGACTCACAATATCACGTGTAACTCCCGATAGTTTAGCAGTTCGAAGCTTTCTGATTATATTTGTCTACTCTTACGTTTATAACACTCTCAGTCATCCTTAATTAAAAAAGTTAACATTATTAACTATTCCATAAAAAAAGAATCATAGAAATCTGTATAGAAACACCAAAGTTATACATGAAATACGCTAATAATAAGCCATCGCGCGTGAATACTGAATCATGCTATAAGGATTATTTTTGTATAAGGTCCGAGAATCGGTCGCCGCGCTCAACGCGTCTCGCGGCCGAAGGTATAAAAAGGCGAGGCGTCCGAGCGCGAGCTTCAATATAGTCCGGTTGAGCAGTACCATCTTCTATGATGACTGCGAGAATGCCCTTTCGAAAAAAAAAAAATAAGCGCGAGTTTCATACAATTTTTGCCTGTTGATGCGAATAGACGTTCAGAGCGTTCGACCTTATTGACAGACAATACTTAATTGATATTAACAAACCGTGCTTATCAGCGCGACTTTTAGTCTTTGATAATTTATTTTTAGATTCCATTTGTTGTTATTTTATAAAATAGGTATTAGTTATTTTGGTAGTGTTTAAATATTCGTTCAAATTACAATTATTAATAGTTTACATTTTATTTCTTTTTAGGTGAAGTAGTAGTAGGTACGCATAGATTTTTAGATACTGATAGGTAAGTTTTGGCTAATTTACGTTCAATTTTTTATACCTATTAGTTTTATTTTCATTTAAGTTTTAGCTTTATTTTTATTTGCCTGCATCAATGCCACCTAAAAAACGATTATCTTTATCTCGAAATTCGAGAGAAGCTAAGAGAATGAGAAATAGGCGTTCTCAAGAATCGGCAGAGGAAAGAGCACATCGGTTAAACTCTATGAGAGTTAGTGCCTCAACTTTTCGAGCCAATGAAAGCTCTCCCGAGAGAGAGATGCGATTAGCAGCTGACAGAGCGAGACGAGCTTCATCACGGGCGTCTCAAAGCTCTTCTCAACGAGAGCTAAGGCTTACCATTGACCGAGAACACCATGTGTTATCCCGAGAAGCTGAAACTGCGGCATACATTATCTCGCGAGTCCGAAACCTACACTGAGAGGGAATTACGTCTCACAGCTGATTGTGGGAATTCCACCCCTAAAGGGGTAAAATAGGGGATGGAAGTTTGTATGAAAGTCTGTCAGTTTTGAAGTTAGGATCTTCAAATTTTGTGTTTAGGCTGAAGAATGAAAATTAATTTATACGTGTCTCGGCGTTTTTTGGTAATTCTACCCCCGAAGGGTTAAAAAGGGGGGTGAAGGTAAGTAATCGGATATTTACGACATCCACGCGGGCGAAGCCGCGGGCAAAAGCTAGTTTATCATAAATATGACTACAGCGGGTTTGACATCGGCTCACTACCCGCCCTGGCCCGCTGCTGCCGCATTGTGTGTCCTCTGATCATTCTGTTGATAAAGCTGATAGTTACAGCAATTGTAACTATCAGCTTTATCTATGCAATGTTATACTCCCAAATCAAAAAATGATAATGGTCCAGCAGATATACAGATCTAAATCATATCTTCACCACAAAGATCAAGCAAATCTTGATCAAAAAGCAAGCAGCATTAGTAAAAACAAAATCACAAAAAAGCATCGATCTATATCCAGAAGATTTATTCGTCAATAAGAACGCACAAGAAAGTAAAACAAGCTTTGTCCTTCAAAAGCAAACTATCATTTCGCGTCTAAAAGATTATAACAAACCAGCTACCAACCGTCTCTAATTAAAGCTTAGAAAAAAGTGTACAACGAGTATATTAACATGTTTTTGCGGCCGGTCAAACAGCGAACACACCATACGAATACTAATTCACTTGACCTTCAACAGAATCACGTTTCCTTTCGAAATTGGTTCGTGAATGCTATATTTTTAGAATAAAAGTAAAAAGAGAACGGCCAAACAGAATAAAAGGGTTGGTCGGACGAATCGTCCCGGCTTTTTTGTTGGTCCACCATCTTTTTCTACTTAGAATTTCGTAAGCGTTGAGTTAGATAAAGGTACCCGTTTATTCTGTGTGTTTATAACGACGCAATGGTGTCCATATTATTATTTCTTAAGTGTTTTCAAAATGGCTGTGGCGTTGGCGGTTGGCGTAAGCTGTTAGCGGCTGGATCGATTTGAGTTGAATTCTATCACTATCGTCGTTTGTACCGTGTAATCAGCTTTGCTATTTGAAGTTATTTCCTTATTTCTGATTATTCTTTTAATCGCGGTGTGTACTCAGGAATTCCACATTTATCTTAAAATGGACGAGGAAAAGTTCATAACACCCACAAAGTCACACAGTATCGCAGTTTTACAAAGTGCGAATTTGCCATTCCACATTCAGCTTGTACAGTTGCATGCAAAAATTGTGCGCAGTTTACAGACAGCAAAATATTTTCAAGCTGTTTGTACACAGTCAATAAGCAGATTCTTTGATTTGGATATCGAAATACTTATATCAGCGTACATCTTTCGTAGAGCTTTTCCTATCAGTGACAATATTTACTTTGGGCATTTACATACCGTATCTTTTCCAGCTAGTGACAGTATTTATTTTGTTATAGATTGGCATTTGACAATCGTAAGTTTATATTTCGTAGCCACTTAAATTCGTCTTTGCCCAATATCATTATCAGCTGCTGCCTTGCAAACCTACTTTCAGCAATGCTCAGGTGTTACAAAAGCCTTGACGACACTGATGCGGCAGAGCATGTCTGTTTGCATAAAAAGATAGAAATAAGTAAACTTCATGATGTGTTTACTTACGTAAATTGTGATAAAGTTACAACCGTAATGATGTAAGCTTCGTCTGTATTGCTGAAAGTTGTGTAACAATATTTGTTGGCATCGTTCTAAGCACGTGTGATGATGTCCTATTTAATTCGTGTTTACTCGTAGTCTCATTTAAATTGTGGCTACTGGCACACTCTACATAAGAAGTCTTTTACGCACACTTAATTCATAAAGATCGGTATGTACTTGTGTAGTAAATTTGTCGTAGTTTTTATTCGGTCTCTCTTATATCGTTTCTAATATAGTTTCACGTGATACTGCAGGGATGTATCAATGAAATATACGTGGTGTGCAGTACGACGCTGCGCGCTGGACTCTAGCACGGCTTGCATTAGGGCGTCGTTTGCTCTAGTACAATGACATCGACAAAGCAGCTATTTTCGTAAGCCGCTGGAAGCCGGCCAGCGCAGCGGGGCATCGCGTAAATAAACGTACATGACAAACGCATGCTGCGCTCTCTTCGGGACGATTTCGACAAATTTAGTAATGCCCCGTAGGAAGCTATCGACACAAAATATGGCTCGACACCGAGCAACACTCCCAGTGAGAAGCCGGGCGGACACTCACATTCAAAATGTAAACTTCCGTATTATTATATCAACAAATTATTGAAATAGTTAAGAATATAATTATTCTAGTTTTAAATATAATTCGTATATTAAATGCAGAAAAATGTTAATGGTATTCGTGAATAATAACTGGTTTCATTCGCGAATATGTTACAGGTAATAAATCTTAACACTAATTAGAATATGTTTCAAGATAATTTAATACTACATTTAGAAGTAATAATGTAGTTATTTTAAGTAACCTCCACAACCTTGAGGGTTCAAAGCACATCCTGTCAGCGAGTTTTACGAGGTTCGCCTAAATAAACATTTTCACGAACACGTGTTTGGTCGCTAATGCTGGCCGCGGCGGGGGCGACCAGTGCAGCAAACCAACCTCCTTTGTCGTAAAAACTCTATTTATTGAAACACCAATATTGTTCTTTCATCCACTTACAAAACAATTTCGAAGAGAGAAACTATAAGTTACTTTACTACCTGCTGCGTTGTAAACGGCACCAAAGGTTTTTATTATACTTTTTTTAGCCAGGGCTTTCTAAATATTGTTTCGTCTTTCGATCCCGAGCCCAAAGATAAGTCCTCTTTCGCTTATCTTATCCCCAAGAGGCTGACTAAGATAATATTTTAGGCTCAATCTTGCATAAAAACGCTTTTCATTTGGGATAAGGCGGTTGAATTGATAATTATCTCGACAGAGACTTAAAGTTTTAATTACGAAAGGGTTTCTGAGTGTTTTGTGTCTAAAATAAGGTGTGGGGTAGTGTTTATCTTTTGTTTAGGTTGACGTGTTTAGGTGTCAGTAATGTTTGTCAGCGTGGCAGCGTGACGGCGGGTGCATCGGCCGCTCCTGACCCTGGCTGGCCCAATGCCACGATATATTCGCTGAACAGCGGCCCGGTGGCAGCTCGCCAACACCCGGACCCTTCCGCATCGTTAGCAAATCATCATTCTGCGCAAACTGTGGAGACTGCTATTTTCAGGAACCGTTTAGTGATTCCACAAAATGCTGATTCATACACCTTTATTGCTACCTTTATATTTTGTTCACTATTGTCACAGGATGTCAAACCTTACATAAAATTCCTCCTTTTTGTGTTCTGTGGTTAAAGATGTCTGATGGTAAAGAAGTGCTCTACTTAATAAAGTCTATTTAGATCACACACTGCAATATGGTTCCCATAAAATATAATTATAATTGAGGTCGATAGCGAGGCGTGGCGTGGCGTGGTTATCACTCTATAATTGACTCTCATTTGGACAAAACTAGCGAATGTTCAAAGTTCCACGATGGGTTCCACTATAACTGTCAACACCTAGCCAGTTGGTGGGTAGTTATTCTAGCAGTGGATCAAGTGGCCGGTATTGGCAGCCAGGAGTGTTGGCATTGGCATAGGTTCAGGACGTTGAACCCGACGCATGTGATGTATGGACGGCTCCACACGTGAGTCTGAAAGTGCAAGTGCATTGTCCGATCTTGGCTGCGTCTAGCCTCTGGTGGATACAGTTATATATTATTTGTTATTGAAATATAACGAGCTTGCATCAATAAAAGCATTTTGTAGCATTTTGTTACGACAAGGAATTAAAGATTCGGTATTGATTTTAACACTTTTGATAGAAATATCGAATTATTGTGATGATAGTAAGTGGCTTTCGTATAAAATAAACATGTTTTAAATTAGCATGTTTTAATGCATTACCAATTTAAAATAATGCTTCATAGGTAGGCACTTTGGTACGCACTTTGTGTACTTATGTTATTTCCAAAATTTTAAATAATATTTTGATGGCTTGTATGAACATTAATTACGATGTAATTATCATTATTTTTCAATTTATTTTGTTTCACTAATAATTTATCGGTAGTTTTGGGCGCAGATAACTATTTATTAAAAAATAAACATGTAGATTTTTATATGTATGTAATGCAGCGATTTAAAAACATTATTGACATATTTTTTAGTCTATATACTTATAATAAATCTGTAGAGAGGTCAATTCTGTACATGAAATATATTTCCAAAATAACTATCAGGGGGTGATTAGGGATCGATACTGATGCCAAAAATGCAATCAGTAAAATTTTTGTCTGTCTGTCTGTCTGTCTGTATGTATAACCGTTATAGAAACAAAAACTACTCGACGGATTTTAACGAAACTTGGTACAATTATTTCTCATACTCCTGAGTTGGTTATAGTATACTTTTCATCACGCTACAATCAATAGGAGCAGAGCAGTGAAGGGAAATGTTGGGAAAACGGGAGAAGTTACTCCATTTTTTAAGCTTCCCTCGCGTGTGCAACCTTAATGGTTAAAGCTACACAGAAATCATGTATGACGGAAATGTTCTCCTTAAAATTATATAAAAAATATCCCACGACAGCATATGTCTATCTTTTATGGTTGACTCACAATATCACGTGTAACTCCCGATAGCTTAGCAGTTCGAAGCTTTCTGATTATATTTGTCTACTCTTACGTTTATAACACTCTCAGTCATCCCTAATTAAAAAAGTTAACATTATTAACTATTCCATAAAAAAGAATCATAGAAATCGGTATAGAAACACCAAAGTTATACATGAAATACGCTAATAATAAACCATCGCGCGTGAATACTGAATCATGCTTTATGGATTATCTATTCTTTTTTCTATCTTTTATATATAAAATAGTAAACTGACTGATTGACTGGGTGATATATCAACACACAGCCCAAACCGCTGGTCCTAGAGATATGAAACTTGGAGGGTGTGTTCTTTGTGAAGAGAAGGTTTCCAATAAGAAAGGATTTTTGGAAATTCCACCCCTAAAGGGGTAAAATAGGGGATGGAAGTTTGTATGAAAGTCTGTCAGTTTTGAAGTTAGGATCTTCAAATTTTGTGTTTAGGCTGACGATTGAAAATTAATTTATACGTGTCTCGGCGTTTTTGATAATTCTACTCCCGAAGGGTTAAAAAGGGGGGTGAAGGTAAGTAATCGAATATTTACGACATCCACGCGGGCGAAGCCGTGGGCAAAAGCTAGTTTATAAATATAAACACTATAAATAATTTCGTAGAATATAAATATGAATAACTAGTAATAACATACTACAAATTATTACAAAAGCTCCAAGGGCCCCGTCACAAGGAAAAGTCCATGCTCGTTTAAAAATTTCCACAAAGCTTTTGGATATCGGCCAGTGCGACTGATCATCTGAAATACTCTGCCTTGAACTTGACGGGATGACACATTTGACGTCATTGGCGACCTGTCAGGTGGAACGTGGAACGAGAACAGACTCATCCTGTCACTTCTGTCCGATTAGCAAATGTGATGTAATTGACAGTAAGAAATATAATGTTATGTCGCGTATTACTTCGAATGAGTAATTATAGCGTAAATGTTCTGTTTGGGTTGACGAAGCGAAAATAAATGATTATGTTGGAGGTCCTCGTTTGATTAGTTTAATGTTGCTCTATGTACATAGTTTATTCTGGAATGTTTGTGCCTAATGTATGCAAATGTAGCGATTTACTAAAACACCATAAATCATAACAATCTTGTTTATGCAATCAAACTACAATTTAATTAAAATTCATATACAATAGGGACTAATTTAGTAGTGTCAGGCCACGGACCGGTTACTGGGTGGGACCCAGCGACACACAAACGGCTACCATGTGTTCAGTAGGTACATCATTTCGAATCCCTCCACATAGAAATTTTACCTCGGTAATACTTAAAAGAATCTGTGGTTTCCTACAAAAGTGCAATATCTACATCTACACGTTCCAAATGTAGGTATGGAAAAGCTGTTTTTTTTTTTTAATTATTTGATGCAATCAACGTCTGAAATGATGTACTGAATTCATGAGATGTTTGTGCTTGCTGGAATCTATGACATTAAATAGTTAAAGTACTCGTAGTTCATTATCTAAATGTGCAAGTGTTCGGTCATTATGAGGTCGGCGTAGATCGTGTTAACTAAACGTTTTTATTATTATAAATCTCTATAGTCGTCACGTAATATGCATGGTGTAAGATAAAGCTGCGGTCCATATGTGCGCCTGCGACGTTCCCACGCCTCGCTACCCCGCGCCCCCTGCCCCCTGCACCATGTGTTGTCGACCATTGTAATGTGAACCATCCCCTTATAATTTTAATTCGATCGTCTTGTTATTGTTTGTGATGATGGAGGTCACCTTACGCTGGTGATTGTTTACCTCCCGGGCTCGTAGCATGTTCACGCCTAGGGTTTCAGGACTGACGGTTCTCGCTAATTGATCGACGGGCAATTGATTAATGAAATATGAAAGTGGCTGCGTAATGCATCCTGCTTAGTAGGTAGGCCAGACATCGCTGATTTTAAATGCCGACATTATGTTTTTTTAATTGAAAAAAAAAAATGCGGATAGTGTATGATCCGTAAAAACAGTACCATCCCATCACCATAATTATGCCAGAATTTTAACACGCCGTTTAAAAATTGGCCAAAATATAGACAAGAAGAACAGAACTACCTACATGTGTTTTGCCAATAAATCTCTAAAGCAAAAGGCCCACAAACAAGTGAGCAAGTCTGCCTCAACATATTGCACTCATAAAACCGTAGCTAGCCGTAGGTAACCCTAAAATATTTACAAAAATTTTGTAAAAAAATGTAGAAGAAACAAGTGACGTGTGGTTGATAGATTAGTTTTACGTACGGACAGAGTAATAAGACGATAATGGATTGCGTTAGGGACATCATATGAGCAGACATACTCACATATTGTTCGTCGTAACGAGACTTCGTCCGTAAAGGGGCTTATGTTGTAGCCAGATGGGACTTTAATGCCTGTATAAACTTACACTAGGCAACGTCGGACTGAATGCCTAAAGTACTGTTCTATTGGAATATCAACCTTCGACGCTGAGTTCAGCGCTGAAAATGCAACAGTGTGCATTTATTTGCGCGTTAATTTAGGTCTCGCTTAGTTTAGTGGTAGCAAAGACTGCAAGCATTCTTATAACAACGGTTTACAAACTAAGATTATCAACCTTTGTGTGTGTGGAGAGCTTCGCAGAAATAACGTTTCTGAGTCCGTGGAGCCACATAGAATGTTTGTTATTAACATAATTTATTTTGTTTGTAGTCGGTTTGGCGAATTATTGTCTTGTTATTGTATTGCTTTAACATGTTGGCGTTTATCATTAACACTAGAAACCGGATATTTGCCATGTTTACTGATTGATTTAAGTTCCCGATATTCGGCGCTGTTCCGTTTCTGGTGTTAATGATAATGTTAGTGACCTGACCATGATAGTTTAAAATCTTATATGTTGGTGTTTTTCTGCATAAGTTGTATTTTTATCAGAATTTGATTACGTTGTTAAAATTATTAGATTACCCACACAGTAAGAACATTCTAACTAAAGGCCCTAATCTTAATAATCTGTGTTAACTTGACTTCAAACTAAGTTAATTCGGGGAAACATTTTTGAAATATAAGGAAAGTCTTCTAAAATTTCGCTCATCATCATCATCATCATCATCATGTCAGCCGAATGACGTCCACTGCTGGACATGGCCTTCCCCCAAGTGTCGCCACATTGACCGGCCCGTGCGACTCGCATCAAAATTTAGCTCGCTAACTGGAAAATGTACCTATGTATAAAATATCGACCTTAATTAAGTTTATATTCAGTATTGGGAAAAGAACAAAAATTTTACAAAAAGACAATTGAAGCATGCATCCTTTTCACCCCTAGAATCTAGATTTACAATTTCGCAGATGTCGGGGCGTCTTGAAAATCTCAACTTATTTATATGGCTTCATACAGATAGCTATCGCCACACCTGCGGCAACATGATACATGGCAGATCTTATCACGAACTCTTGCATTTACTAGAAAACTGTCATGCCATCTAGTTAGCTTTGTGTTCACTGTCATAATTATTAAATTTTATCTTGTGTTGAAGGATGTTTCTTCGTAGGCTTGGAAATTATTGTTATTTCTTCATAACGCCACTCTGAATTGGAATAACAAGTTGTTTGTTGCTATCTCGAAAATATTTCATGTTCATGTTGAAAAATTCTTTACTTTTTCAATAAAATTGTTTATAGCTAGTGAGTCAGCGATTCCCTCGCATCGTATATTTTTGTAGTCGAGACCCGAGACCACACGGGTCGAATAGAAAAATGTGATTAAATCCAACATTGTTTCAGTAACCACTAGATACTAAATCTTGAACAATACGACACCACTCTATCGTGTGAATTCCCGACTCGCTCCTGGCTGGTTTTCTTCACTAATAGCTCGAAAAACTCGATAACTTTGACTGCTTTTCTAACGGTAGTATCATCACCTGCCTAGCCTTTTCCCAACTATGTTGAGGTCGGCTTCCAGGCAATCGGATGCAGCTGAATACCAGTAATTTACATGGAGCGACTGCCTATCTGACCTCCTCAACCCAGTTAGTACTGGGGAATACGATACTACTTACGGTAGCATACTAACTTTAAAAGCTTTTACTTATTATAAGATTATAACCGATAACTGTTGCTTGAATAACTTCTCCAAGAAGGTCGCCACTCGTTTTGGCAGTGTCTAAATTAGTCTCTTCTATCTCTGTTCTATTCAATTAATCATGCCCGTACAAAGAAAATAATTATCTATAGATAATTTTCAATTCAAGTCCCATTCAGCTACATTAAAAGTGATTACTAACATCTAATTGAAACATGCTGTAACCACGTGTTACATTTAAGTGGGTGTTTGATTAAACCATCGTATAGGGTACAGGGCTCGGCCACTCCACTTGAAAGTGTTTCGTAACGAGCAAAAAATCAAAGCTAAACAAAGCATGATTTGTATTAGTGTGTGGTGTGTGTCGTCTGCATGTGCATTGGAGTGTGTCACCTGACCTAACCCAACCCTGCACTTGTAAGTT
The DNA here is from genome assembly GCA_963082995.1 of Noctua comes. NCBI lineage: Eukaryota > Metazoa > Arthropoda > Insecta > Lepidoptera > Noctuidae > Noctua > Noctua comes. The sequence goes on along the minus strand of OY720279.1, from coordinate 9,164,118 downwards.
TGACTCCCGCCGACATGCTAGTGATGTCATCTACTAACTACGACACAGATTTATCGATTCATTCTTTATCTTTCATAAGCTATGGCTATTCATGGCGCCATTTGAATGTTACCGGTGTAATTATACCATAATCAATTATCATTGTTATTAAATTTGGCATCATGTTTGTTTACAACATTGTTGAAGCTCCTCACGTACTTACCCATTAAAATTTGAACAATGACAGAAAGTACAAATTAAAATAGAAGTTATTTTAATCTGTACTGCATGGAATACAACACATCACATGTGTTGGAATCTGCAATGATAATGTACGTGTTTATGGGTAATGTAATACTTGCATGACACATAAAAACATGATGGAATTGTCGATATCATGATTTGTGAACGAGGTCGAGCCCATCACTAAATTGTTTTGTGTTCAGAGTGAGTGGGGTTGACGGGTGCTACAAAAAACACAAGCTTTGCTATGGTGACAACGGAAAATTTTCTACGACGACCCTTCATAAGGACGAGTTTTGAAGAATTTTTGTTATTGAATTTCTCACCCTTAAGCACCCCGGTTGGAGGACTACTAATAGGTCGTAAATATAGCCGCTCGGTTCATAATAAATTTACACTTGACAACGTAAATTGCTTTTGCCATAATGTTTTTGTGATATCTTTTTGAATAACGTTGCTACATCCTGTCCCGTCAATTCAGGTAGTTCTGATTTGGTAATTATATTGTGCACATTTTAATTACACGCTCTCCGAAAATAAAGATAGGATTCTTTTTGTTGCAGAAGTTTGACCTAACAGAAAGATGAGAAGTTAGGTAATGCGTGGTATTGTTTCATGAGAACATTGTGAACAGCGTCAGGTGTCTTGGTGAATAATTTAACACCCGACACGCTGGGTACTCGCCAACACTATCTACCTGTTAAAAGATACATATTTTCTTATCTTCGTATAACTTTTCGTTGGTAACGATGTAAAAATATTGAATAAGAAAGTAAGTATTATATAAAAGTTATGCGTGCAGAGGCTACGTAATAAGTAACTTGACTTTTTGTTCTATTGGCTGTGTTTTGCTATTGGCTGCGTTGTCCCGGCTTGATTGCCAGTTGCCAGGCTCTCTCGCATGTGGAGAATGCGATATTGGACATATTTACTAGCCGCGCATTTATTCTTGATTTTCCTGATCGGCAGCAACGAATTATGTGCTTATGCAATGAGTACATAAAGCTGCCTTGCTTCCAAAATAAACGCATTTTTACTGGTCTTTAGATCTATGTATTTGCAAGTGTAGTTAGCAGTAGCGAAGGGTCAATTTTTGTAAGAGGTAAGCCGGATTACGTATGTTTAGTATGATTATATTATTTGTCTATAGAATGCTGACTGTGCCATTTATCAAAGGGAATCCGGAAGGAATAGAGTTGTATGGAGCCTTCGCCACTGGTAGTTAGTATTTACAACCATGTATAACTATTCTACATACGCAGTTTATCACAACTTGTACAAGGATTAAGGGATACAATATCAGAGTTCCAAGAGACAGATCAGTTAACAGGTAAAATAATTTTGAAAAGCGACTAAATAAAGTTTTTTTATCGAATTCGCTCACGTAAACACAAGCGGATCTCTTTGATTACATTCGTACGTGGCTTGGTTCTCTGTCGAAACGAAATGAGCCATGTAAACTGACGGAAAAGTATTTGGCAAGAATATTTCATCACGAGGAAATTGTGCCGCCCGGCTGACAATTTCACATACACGTAATATGGACTGGTTTGAGCTTAAACGAGGATTAACGGGTATGTATATATGTGTAAAAGCCCGGTTTTCACAATATCATAGCGATGTAAGTGTCAACAAAGTTAACTTATTATGGAGATAAGAAAAGCTTGAGAAGGATGTGGGGAATAACGGTGAAGAAGCTTGCCAGATTTTCGCGCAGCGTTTAGCCAAAAACGACTCTCTATTAAGATTTATCTACAAAGATTTCCCCTATGAAGATTTTTCTCTATAAATTCCTATCTATATTATAGGTATAGTGTGGTTCAGAAAAGTCGTGAACTTAGCCATAAGATCAGTGATCCCGGTCATACGTCAGAGAATCCAACTGAAAAACCCGACAAAGTGTATCTTTTGTCCTACCTGGGAATCTATAAGAAATGTTATTGTTGTTTGTTATTGAACTTACAAAAAACCCACAGCTCTCGCACGATTTAATTGTCGAAGGGATTATCAATTATAGTCATATCCTGCTGATGACACCCGCATGACGCTATCCACAGGATCCCCACCTCATTTATTTCCTTATGATATGAATAAATGAATAACATTACTATTAATAAATGAATTAAATTAACGCTAATTGAAATAGTAGTAATAATAAACATGATTTAAATCACATTGCTTAGATTTTCTAATACATGTATAATGAAGCAATTATTGGATCTGTAATTAAAGACTGCTTGTTGTAGATATGGTTCCCAGTAAGGAATAGACGACACCGTCACTTTCTGTTTGTGTTATAAAGGCGATTGAGAGATAAGTTCAGTCCAGAAGATGGACATAATTAGGATAAATTGGCTGTCTCGACAGATTTCTGCCAGACACAGCTTTACAACATTGTTGATGCTATAAACTTTAGACCATCTACAACGTTACAATTGTTGATGCTATAAACTTTAGACCTTCTACAACGTTACAAATACATTTAAAAATCCTGGGTTTTACTTGACTTTTAGTTAAGTACCGTTTTTCCCACTAAATTGTATCATTAATTAATCGGTGCTACATTTTCCACTAGGTACACAGTATTGTATTGTCTGTCACTAAGGGCTTGCTCAATACAATGAAATAATCTGGGATCCCTAGCTATTGTTGCCATTGCACTAATGAGTAAGTACCTATACCAACCTATATCTCATGTGTGATTTTCGTAGATCCGTGATGTGGAGATGAACCAATCTGTTGTGTCTTGTGCCTTTTCCTTGATATTGTTGAGTTGATTTCTCATTTTTAATGTCAACGTGTAGAATTCTAAGGCGAATATCATTCCTGTTTGTTTCTTTTTGCGTGTAAACGTGTATGACGTGTATCATCATTTCCTTTCGACTTCTTACCTTCATTCGTACCTTCGCAATACCCTGTCGCGTTACTGACGCAAGAGTCAATTTCGTTTTATTTGCTTAGCATATATTTAGTGTAACATTTAAGTTTTACAAAATGTATAAAAGTGTATGTAAATATTGTGCTGCAATGTTTAAGAAACGCGAAGGTTACTTAAAGTTCCAACTTATGTCGCCATTAGTGCGCTTTGTCCACTTCGCAGTTTGATTTTATCTAATGGATGTTGTAATATCTGTAATGTTCTGTCTTAACTAGGACTGGGGTCATCGCCGACTGTGTTTCAAGTGTTGTCATTGTTTTTTAGTAGAAGTTATGCCTCACCTTTGTCACGTTTCGGAGAAGTAAAGTCGATTGGTTGAGCCTTGCATCCAAAACGAGGTTTCGTACAAAAACTTCTCATATGTGTTCAGACATACGTCCGTATGGTTGTGCTTAATTTTTTGTTCAAATGCAAGAAATATTAAGATGTGTAAAGGATTTTTTTAGTCCTTACAGTCATGGTCGTAAGAGGCCTTCAAAATTTTTTAGCTTCCTATATTTTAAGTTTTTGCAAGATGAGCACGATATCAAGTAACGCCAAGATCTAGAAAAAACTTTTTTTGTTTTGCAAAACTTCAATACGTCTATGGTATGCATCATTGCAAAAAAAAAACTAGTCTTTTTGTAGATATTTAGGCGGATATGTATATTATAAGGAAATAGGCAATAGCGCTTCTATTGTTACTTAAAACGACATTGTTTCAGAACTAATACGACTCCATAGCACGACAGATATTCTGAATCATTCTATTTGAATGTGCTCCACTTGCATTTACTTAATTAAACTGTGAATGTTTTGCTCCTATTAGCAGCAATCGCGAACACAGCGTAGTACAATAAATCAAAATATTATCAATCATTTTCATTTCAGTGCTAAAGCTTCAGTGTTTACATTCGCCACACAAGGAGACGCTTTGTTTGCTTGTTTTATAGACCTTTATATAAAACAGCTCACCCGTTTGACATGAAACTTTAACTATCGGATCATTAATATTGTCATAGAGTTATACAACATCGGCGTCGAAGTTTATATTTTATGATACCAACGATGCAGTTAAAGCCTGTATGTAAATAAGTTCAGATGACGTACTATGATTTCCAAGAGGTGTACAATGCACTTTTATAGTATGCCAGCCGCGTGAAGCACACCACAAGAGTGTTGACCTCTGCTCGATACCTAACTATCGATATATATGTGTACCTACTTATTACGTTGCGACAACTTTACTGCTTGTTATTTTACATGAGGACAGATAAAATGCATCGGTTAATGTTTTTCTTTATGGTGCGATGAAACCAGTCTTTAATTTCAATTATGGACGTATTTACTGTTGAGTATTAATCTCAGATGATTGTAATAATTTACAATATGCATTTCAGAAAAATTGGATTAATTATTTACTTTACGATTAAATATTTGTGTTTGTGGTGTGGTGCTGGTGGGAATTGTCCTACCCGAACGTGTACATAATGCTTAGCTTTGTTGTATTTATATAAACAGTTTCACTTTTAATTTATTTAACATTGTTCACTTCATTTCTTTTACATAGTAGGTACTATGTAAAAGAAATGCCTGACCTATAAAATCTTAAAAATCCAAAATCATACATATTCACTACTCCATAACATCGATAACAATCCTAACAACTGCCTCAGTGGTACATCTCTATCGCCAACCGCAAGTTATAAGGCTGGTCACGCACTTCCCTAAACGCGTCCCGTCGCATTGTCCTCCAGACGTTACAGCATATATTATATTATGTATGTATATCTAGTGTTTTTAAAAAGCTATTCAAAAACAACCATAAAAAATTTACACGCATAACCAAGGGCGTACCTGCTACCTATACGTAGGTTATTTTGAATAGGGATGTGCTGTGTTTTTGTTTTTTTTTGTGCATATGTTATGGTTGAAAGCCGAAATGCGGTTGCATCTAGTTTTAACCGGACTGAACTGGTACAGGTGCAAATGAATTTCGGTCTTCAGCTGTAATCGCTGTAAAATTCAACTTGTTTATTTTTAATTACTGTGTAAGTAACACTGTGTTATGATGATATTGAGCTGATTCATGTGCATTAATACAGATAGCATTCGTATATAAGCGCCAATAACAGGTTGTTTTGCTTGTCCACCGCTAAAAGCATTAAGTAGCCGTATCCGGGACTTCAGCCACTTGGGTGGGATATATCTACTACAATCAATGTATTTCTCCAATCTTAAATTTAATTTTAAATGTTTTATAGTAAGCAAAATAATTTAATCTTTGTGAGTATTTGTTTTGCAATAAATATGCTTATTATGATATGATTAACATAATTTATAAAACCGTGTCATAATGAATGAACATGTTAAGTGCTGCAAAAAGTATTCATTAAAATGTAATTCAAACTTGTAATTAAAATAGAAAAAAGTTTTAAAAACCCAACTCTTTTTTGCAAACCTACGTAAAACGATGTAAAGGTTTTTATTAAAATTGTATCTATTTAAAAACAAATGAAAAGCGTTTATTCGTGGTAAACTCCAATTACAAAAAAAAATGTACATTTTTTTTAGGTATTAGAAAAAATGTGCTTGAAACATAATCTGTTCAGAAGTGGATCTTCTTATTTTGTAACGTCTTATTTCAGAAGTCCCAAATAAAATTCAATATTCCAATATAGATTGTATGATTGATAAATGCACTGAACTTGGATTTCAATTAATTATGGATTGTGATGTTCAGTCATCAGAATCTGTTCAGTGAATTTTGATTTCAAATGTTCAAACAAACCTGTAGTGATTGATTCTTCTTCTTTTGACAGCTCAAGGTCCGACATTGAAAAAATATGGTAGTTAGTATCATGTGCGTATGTATCATGCCAAATAATAATAGTATTTTATATTTAACATACCTACGCACGATAAAGCGTTTTATTACCGCTAATAAATGGTACTAAATTATATAAAAACTGGTATTATAAATAAAACATACAACTTGAAGTAATATAATAAAGTTTACTACTTTTTAATGTGTTTTTGTTCTAACCTCCTGGGTAGGCTTTAATAATTACATTTTCGCAAAAAATATCTTAAGATTGCTGGGAAGTGGGTACTAAACTTCCACAATGATTATTATTCCGTTATAAGTGAGTAGATAATAATGAATTGATTAATAGTGAATAATTTACTGAGAAACATTTGATTTAGCAATAAAACGTGTATTATGCCTGGTATATAATATATCTAGTGATTGAGAGTTTACTGATAAGGAAACCGAGAAAATTCTAATATTTACTAACTAGGTACTTACATTATGTTTGTTTTTACTGAAAATAAGTACCTATATTTTATAAGCAATATCCATTACAGGAATCCTTGTTATTAAGCTAACTAACAAATAACAGCTCAAATGATGTGCTGGCCTAAAGAAATGTTATTAAAAGCTTCCTTAAAAAGTTTTGGCTCATAAAAGTCGTAGGTACACCGTTACTCGGAAACAGAATTCTCTTCTCCTTTTCGTAGTTTTCCTACTCTTTAACGTTGTAAGGTGAGAGCTTTAATTTGTGATTGTATAATTAAGAAATTAGACGACATTAATATAGGAAATGGTGCGATGCTACAAACAGTGAGGAAGTCGAGGCGACCTCGCATGTATCCGTATAGGAAGCTCACGGTTTAGTTCCTGTATTTTATTATTGTTCTTTGTCAAGTGCATAATGCGCACGAAATTAAGATGACGACAAACGTATTTAAAAATATAGTGTAAACAGTAACATTATCTTTATATACAGAGAGCCAAAAATGTGCAAAGTCGTTTTTTTAATGGCAGCATGTGCGATATTGTCCTGTCTTGCATGTCAATGCTAAGTTCTATTTTGGTCGCGTCAAGTCATTGATTAAATTGCTATGTCGATCCGGTCACTGAGGTTAGAGGCATGTGTCTAATGTTGTACATGGAATATTTACAAATTATAAACGTTGTTTTATCAAAATCACACGGCCTTTGTTTATATAAACACATACTAAACCAGAATTCTTAATAAAACTCATAAAAATGTGTGTATAATGCATCATGCATATTAACGAGCGATTAAGCTCTCCTCGCCATAGATTATAATAATTATTTGTTGCTAATGCTCAAATGCACAAAACTCGTTTAAGAGATTCTAGTTAAGCATATAAGCATATCTATTTTTTACACACAGAAGCCTTAGGCGGTATTCAAACCAAGGAGAGCCTAAAAACTGGTCCCACGACTCGCGGCACTTTTTGATAACTCCAGAGAATGTGTACTCGCTCGAAAAGCGCCAGCTCCATTTACTTAATCAGTTTTGCAGCGGATTTTTAACGACCTAACACTTTACATACGTGTGCACGTATAAATATTAAAGCCAACATCCCTAAATGGTGATAAAATGACTAACATGACAAGCATCTAGATCAGCTCACCTATCTAGTCTTTATTGATCTCTTTGGGAAAATGAGTAGCATTTCGTGTCCATATGTGGTTGTAGTTAGCTACAACCGTATAACAAAATTATAATCTATTAGAGGTATTTTGTCGGAGTCGTTATCAGATCAGCCGAAATAGCTGAGACGTGCCAAATTTTCGCAAGAAACAAAGAGTCGGCAGTTTCGAGTTCCCTACGTTGAAGTTAATTGGTGCCGCGGCCGAGAAATACCGAGAACTTTGTACGTTTATACACAAAGCTCCTATAGACCGACTCGGCTACATTAAGCGTGAAGTTGCCGAAAACATCGAGAACACAAACTATATTATTATTTGAACATGGGTGATGTTGTGTTAAATGACGCTAGAACTATTTTAATGAATTGTTGTTCAAGATAGAATATTTGCCAACCTAGATCTCACCTCTGGCAAGGAAACACAAATAGGTAATAATCGCGCGCACAAGTCGTTTCTAAGAACTCAATTAATATTCGGTTTCTTTCCGCTACAGAACTAGTAACTTATATAGGATTTTAGTGATTGTAATAGTAATGTATTATCGTTACATTCTTCCTTCCTCGTTCTACAAGATACATGAGTGCCTTTGCCGTATAAGCCGGCAGAGGCGAGGCGCGAGGCGGCTTGAACTCATGCATGCGACACAAAGGGGCCTTGTTCGTGAACCACCGAAGGCCGCCCAGCTCTGCGACAACGAGTTTCCTACATGCACTAGCAATGTACTCGCACTTACATTTTGAGAAGTTCATGGCTACTTTTATTTTTAAATGAGATAAACTCGGAGCAGGAAGGTCAAGGACTTTATTTTTGGCGGATGCGGAGCGCTCTTGTTGCCAACGACCTGCTTCCAAAAGCTTTCGGTTGTTTATCTATCTCCGAGCGATGTAGCTGTGATGGTATTAATGGATTTATACTACATAGTAAACATCGTATCTAAAGGAAAGTCATCAATGAAACTTTGTAAACATCTTTATCTATTACTATATCTGAGTTGCTCTACGCCAGAATCTAGATTATTCAGGGCCTCATAGCTCAGATCAGTAATGATGTCTTTGCTCATAGTCTGTATCATGCCTGCTCATAGTCTAGCATCGAAACCAGTTTTCATTGAAGTCCCATTCGTGTCCAAATAATTAACGTGAGTAATTGGCCGTCGTTGTGTGTACATATAAAGTATCCTATGCCGTGTTTATCTTCGGCATTTTCCTATGGCAGTCTCTTAGTACGTAGGTATGGCAGTTTTTTAAGATCGCATAAGGTATTCACCGTAGCGAACGAATTAGCATTTCGTTCGCGATTCGCCGGCGCGGGCGGCGGGCGAGCCGACTGTCCTTGGAATAAGGATGTGGCAAATGGGTGTCTTATCTGACCGTTTGGACTGTCAGTAAGCTTGAAATACAAATACATGTCGTCGGCAGCTTCAGTTATTTATAATAATGTGTTATTTTGCATGTAGTTAGCGTAACCCAGCCCTGTTCCTGTTCATTGTTATATAAGCACACGTTAGATTATTCAGTTCGTGATTATTGATTAGACGGAGGACGTGAGATGAGTGAACTTCAGAGCTGTTTATACGCTAATTTCTACTCCGTACGCGTCCCTTACTGAGTACCGAGATCTTTTAAAATCCTAAATCATCGATACCCAGCTGTATGAATGAATTTGAATTCTATTTGCATTGTGGAACACTCAAATTGTTAGTTTGTTGCAAGCAGGTACACATCGATTCACAGATCAGCGTAGATAAACACGTTTGAATGCAAATCATTAATATTACGATTTCCTGTTAAATGCTGCGGCAATATGATCGTCAATTTACTATGAAGTGCGACTGACGCGGGTAATATTAGCGAAGTATTACACAACGGCTAAGGTTTCCCCTTGTGAGATTCTGGAATGCAGCTTGTGTTGATAAATATGAGTGCGCTACCTCTGTATTCTAGATGTTCACCTCTCAGAGATGCGACGCTGGCAAAAATGTAGGAACAAGTCAGATAGGTTATTACTCATTGTCTATTTTAAGCATACAATTTCCAAGTGAATGTGACAGTACATTCACGGATTTACTGTTTAATTGAGCTTTTGTTTCCCCGACACTGCGTGACTGCGAGACATAAAAATGGACTAAGTCGGCGTTCTGGAATATGGGTGTATTCACCCATATTCCAGAACGCCGACTTAGTCCATTTTTGAACTTAAGTCGACATTTGTTGTCATGGCAACAGGTGAGGAACGCCCACCACGGTATCAGCAACACCCACTCAATGATGTTCAAAAGGTGAGGACAGACTAGCTAGAGCTTGCATTTGCAACAAGACATCGAGCCGCTTGACACTTTGAAAAACTTGATTTTGCTAAGAAGCAAGCAACTTGTGTAACATTTCATCGAGCAAAAACACGAGCGCGGGCAAATCGAGCAACATGGAAAGAGGTGCGTGGACTTTGCTGGTCGTTACTTCTCCTAATTCGCTCAGTGTTTTTTTTTTAATATTAAATTAAATTGCAGCACACGCGACTTGCAAATCCAACATATCAACGAAGAGTACCTAAATGCCACACAGTAAGAACAGTCACTAAAGAACCCCACCGGCTTACTCCTTTTGCTTCGTTCACGTTCATACATCTGGTCATACACGCACGCAGGTCGCGAGCACTGCCACCTGACCTTTTTTAAGAACAATACCAATAATTTTTGTCCTTCTAAGGTGTTCTCTTTCGGGTTTTGTTAGTCGCCTTTTACTCGTCCTCTCAACAAGACCATCATCCAAACATATTCTTTTAATTTTTTGTCTCTACATCTCCTTTTCAACCGCAACCTTGCAGTATTATATCATTCCTCAATTTATCAACCAATGTTACAATACGTTTAATTGCTCAGATGAGTACTCACCTTAATCTACCTCCAAAACATGCTGTCCATTTCAAACCCAAAATAAGTATGTTGCATGAAGGTTGCAAGCTGCTTTGTATGCTAAAAATGTTATATTAAAATACGTCCCAATGCTAGAGATGTCTTCAATTGATGTTCTACCGAATGCTCTTGGTTGACATCATTTGTCAAAGAACTGAAACGGAATTACTTGAAAATAAATATTTATTTTTTCGTGGTTCATTTATAATATTTTCACTTAAAATAATGGCATCAAGAATTTTCTTTTCGGATGGTGAAAAGTCAGGACAGGAACTTGTCTGCAAGTACAAGCTTCTTCAAAATACGACGTTGCCGGGCAGCTCATGAGCGACAAAATGTGCTGTGGGGTCGCCTAACCCAAGAGTATAACTCAGTATTTAACTCGCGCGTAAGTACCAAATAACATGTATGCTGTTTAATTAATACCTACCTGGTCTATGTTTGATGATCGTAATGAACGGCAATCTTTTCTTTTTATAGAGAACCGAATCTCAGTTAAACAGGTGCTGGTCCAATATTAAGGCCACCCTTAATTTAGGAAAAAAAGAAAGAATGAGGACTGGGGGTGGCCCCTATCCTGGCCCCGCGTCCTCAGATCTCGAAGGAGTGAAAGATGCGCTGCCGGCCTCCACCGATTTGAAATTGAGGTTCGCAATGGACTGTGACACTATATATGCCAAGTGAAACTCCTGCTGACGGTACACCTATAGTCTAGTAATTTTATTGATTCTATTCTTTGTGTTAACGAATATATGATTAGATTATTAAAAATATTTACTTTCTTTTTTCAGTTCTGGAATTTCGTCCGGTAGACAAGGTACCGGTACCGGTGGCTCAAGGGCCACCTGAAAATAACTCGACTGACTTGGCGTCAGCAAACTCGCAGTTTATTGGTAGGGTTGATCAAATGATTTTCAGTTCATCTCTACACGTTACCGTACATCAGAAAGTTAAATTATCTGTGTATGGCACCAATACAGAATTTGAAATAACATCAATCTATTTATATTCATTAGAAGAATTTTATTTTTTATATTCTCATTAGTGTTTTTTGAAGGTGCTTGTGGTTAGCAAATTAATACTTATATATGTTCGTGCCCAAGTTATAATAAAGGAGGTACGGGCGAAAAATTTAAAACGGAATGAGGAACGAGAGGAGGAGTAACATCTGCTGAAAATGGAGAAGCAGAAGTGGTGGTGAAGGCAGCAGAAGAAGCGTACCAAAAGGCAAAACTCGAACGTTTGAGTGCCGCCCAGCTACTTCGATTCAGTGATGTTACAAGGGACGAGGCCGAAAAAATAAATTAAATTATTATTGTACAAGCCAACTGGTTTTTATTTTATTTAAAAGTAGTATCACGTATAAAAAATATCTAAATTACACATTTATAGACATAGAAAAACAAAGGAAATTTTTCATTTTCATTCACGTAGGACTACGTAAGACTGGATCCAATCTCTAGGTTAGTAAAACCCAACAACACTGCATGCATGGGGATCGAACCCATAACCTCACACCGTGCAATTGCGCTTATGACTATATGACCAACGAGAGAACAAAAATACAAATATGATCATCACACAATTATAAACATACTAGCTGTTGCCCGCGACCTTCGTCCGCGATTTCAATATTTAAAAAAAAACCCGTTTTCGCAACATTTTTTAATGCTCCGCTCCTATTCCTCAACAAAAGGGTTATCCAACACTAAAAGATTTTTTCAATTGGAACCAGCAATTCCTGAGATTAGAAGGTTCCGGTCGTCCAGAGTTGAGGGAAGAATTCAGTTGGACGATGGACCGAGTAGCCTTGAATTTCTTTGGATTCGTTATCGCTTATTCTCTCATCATTACTTTGCAGAATGAGTTTGTGCGCATGACATGGTTGTGGTCACCCAACATAATGGTGGGTTTCATATCGGCCCTTCTCTTCCTCCGTTTAGCAGTAGCAAGCCGCCTGCTACTCATGTTTAGCTTACACCTGTCCTTTCCCGTATCATATGAAAACAAACCTAAGATAAGCCGGCTAAACCACTAAACGCAACGGCGAATAAGAATTCGATTTGATTGTTTTATTATTGCAATATAACAGAAACTGGCCACAACAGCGGCTGACGAGCGCTACATCCAAGTTGGTTGCATCAAATTTGTATTTTTTTCTTTCTCCTTCTATTTACAATCTATATACTACTGCGATAGTACCGCAAAGGCAATGGGATTACCCGTATTACTACAGGTAGAAAGATCTATGTGCTATACCAGACTATAATTATATCTCTGTACCAAGTTTCATCCAGATCTGTTCAGCCGTTCTGGCGATTGAGTAACAAACATCTATTCATCCAAACTTTCGCATTTATAATAGTTATGTAAGATCTATGTGTAAGCTTTTACTTTTAAAGTTGAATAGGTAATAAATAATAGTTAGTGTAAGTATTTCATTTTATTTGAGCAATACAGACACACTCGCGTTTTTCTTACATGTACTTACTTATAACTTGTTCATTTTCATATCAATTACATTACATTATGTGAAATATTGATAACTTGGTTCGAGATTGGACACCGGTGGCGACAATCAAATGATTCATTAGGAATCTATATAGACATAATACTTTTACATAATATTTAATATCAGTGTCGCGTATCACGAGTCAATATGGCGATAGTTGGGGGGGGCCTATGTCCAGCAGTGGACGACTTTCGGCTGAAATGATGATGATGATGATGTTGTATCACGAGCCAACGCGAAAATCGGGTTTTCACATATATTTACAGACACGACTACCTCAGAAATGTTCTACCTACTTACTAATAGGTAAATGCGCCCTGCACGCCCTGCGTAAAACTGCGCGCCATGGCCCGTCTACGTGAGTTTCGAAGGCCTATTTGACTCTTGATGATGTTTTTAAGTATAGATAGATGATGAGAGCGACTTTGTGGTATCGTAGGTATAAACAAAACAACACGAGTATGGGCAAGCTCGCTCATAAGCACCATTCGCACCATTTTGTCTGAGATTCAAAATGGTTCGTTAGTTTTCTCATGCTTTAGAAATATCACGTGAATTAAGCTTGTATTCATCTTTTATGTGTACGGTACTCCATATTACGACTATTTGTCACTAATATAATTATTTACGCGATCTTGATTACTAATTCATACAATCCCACGATAATGAACACCTACCGATACCAATACCTACCGATTTGAAAAAGAAACCGTGCTTTATATATATTTACCACGGATATTTGCAAGTGCTCGCAATATTAATAATCATTGATTAATAATCCCGACTACATACTAGCTGGCTTGGAAATTAAAGGCGACGGAAAATAGTTTTTATCAACAAGGGCCGTCCACGGGCTGTAGGTCAAAATTTCCAGAACGAAAACGTTGGAACCAAAAACGAACCGCGTTTTCTTTTACAGTAGCTTCCCTATTTTATTTTATATCAGCCCTCTATGTCCTACTGCTGGGCAAAGACCTCTCGCATGGCTTTCCAATTTTTGTACGGTTTCCTTCTAAAATCGAAAGTGTCTTTGGAACTGTATATTGATGTCACATTCTAACGGGTTGTCGGCATCGGGTCGCGATAAATAATTGTATGGCATATCGTATCTACATAACCGACATACTCCTCAAAATTCATCTTGCTTTGGCTATAACAAGAAAACAATTTTACACACGTCGATTCACTTGGATTTCAGTAGGTACATATGTCACCCACAAGGTAGGTTTCAAGGATCTTCTGGCGCGGGCAAACATCGGAACTAACGCAGCTATCTCTTTCTTTTCTCAATATTTTTTACAAAACAATTAACAAAAGGTTTACCAACAGCGCCCCCCTGTCAGCTTCATTCGAGCGCCAAAACATTCTTGTACTACAAAACCCTTGAAAAGTGGGCGTTTATGTCAAATTATAAACAAACTGTAGCTGTCAATATGACTTATGGGGTGAAAAGTAGGCGTGTCTAGTCCGACTTAAGTTCAATCCACGACTTAAACTACGGGTGAAGACTTGATTATTTCATCGCCAACGTTTTCTGCGGTTAATAATCATAAACTTATTTTGGTAGTTCATGAATACTAAACCTAAAGCGTTGATATCTGTTTATGATGGTATAAAATTAAAGTCACGCAGTGAAATTACAAGAATCTTAAGATTAGCAAAAAGATTACAATGAAAACCCTATCCTCTTATTTAGAGGATTAATACCAATATTCATGAATCGATTTTACAAAATAAGAATTTGATATCTGAGAGTTCAACGCACTGATCAAGTTTTGCGCCGTAATTGCGCCTTGGTAAGCAATTTATCAAAAATATCAGATAAATATTTGTGGCCGTCACAGACGCTCTGAGCTTCTGCGAACAAAAATATGACGTGTTCTGGCAACTCCACTAATAAGGCACGGCAGGTAAGTGAGTGTCGCTAGTTTTTACGTCGCTCGGGCGCTAATGCATTCTAGTGCCGCAGTTGTGTTGACATTTGTTCAAAATAAAACAACAAGAGTGGAGTCGGCGCGGCGCTGCCGCCTGCCTACCTCCTGCCCGTCTGCCCACAATATTTTGTTAACATTTTGTTGATATGTTTAACGAACAAGATTGTATTTAATAAGACAGGATTAACAAAATAAAAAGTAGCGACCTTGTATTTGTAGTGCGTCTGCAACTTTTAAGGATAATTTGGTCGCTTAAAACATGTTTAGAAAACACAAAACATGATACGATGAAATATTTAGTTCATTGTCGATTTACAAAAACTGCCCTGGTATCAGTAATGCTGAAGTAACGACTAGCTCTACCAATATACTGTTTCATAAAAAAAGAAACTGAAAATGATGGCAACGATGGAGAAATGAATCTCGATTCAGGAAAAAACCTTAGAGACTAGAGAGACTACTAGACTACTAGACTAGAGAGTATCGTAACCACCTGGTTAGACCTGCTGTCTTGTATGGATCAAAATCATCATCTGCCTAGCCTTTTCCCAACTGTATGGATCAGAATGTAGGACCACAAAAGGGATGAATGAAAGGCAATTTCACGTGGCTGAGATGAGAATGCTTAGGAGGAAGTGTGGTGGAAGAGGAAGTCTGAAAGTAGCGCTGGTGACTGCAAAGTTGTGTGGTAGTGGGTTGTCTTGGTATGTGCATGTGATGCTGAGAAATGAGGAAAACGTCGTGAGGAAAGTTTTTAATGTGGATGGGTATAAGAGTAGAGGAAGACCAAAGAAATGATGGGTGGACTGGTTGAAGGATGATATAGAGCTGCTAGAAAAGAGGAGTCTGAGAAGATGACGTGTAATAGAGAAGTATGAAAGGAGAAGACATGCTGCGCCGACCCCAAATGAATTTGGCAGGAGAGTGATGTTGATGAGTTTCGTACCACCTGCAAGACCTGCAACATACCGTAGAGCTTTTTTTTAAGTACGCTAATCAATAGCAATTTACTTCTGCAGGCAAATATTTGTCATAATAAGATAGATAGCCAATGAAACCAAGGTGCTTCATAGAGGCTTGAAGTTACGACACGTTTTATAGATTTTCAATCAACTTGTACTTATTAAGAATTTTGTATTTAGACATTTACGAGCAATTAATCCCATGAGGGCCTAGGACAACAGAGCCATCATGACAAGCAATGTTTATAGAATTTATTATGACATAAATCTAACAAAACCCTTAAACCCAATGCTATATAACATCTACCAGCAATAGGCCTTGCGAATTCCGGTCAGGGGGCACATTGCACAACATTGAAATCGTTTCGAAATGTATCAAAGCCAAGATCTTTCTCAATTTATCTTATTTACCCATACAAGGTATGGAAATTCGACGTATTTTACACTTTATGGCGTTGTAAATTGATACAAATTTTAATATCTACGTATTTCCACATAAAGTCGGTAAATAAATATGCAATAAACCAGTTTTGCATATAAAGGGGATTGGATTTTAACTTGTTTTCGACACGTTGAGATTTTTACCTTCAGCACGTCATCCGTTTGATTGCATTCGATGAACATTACGTCATCGTACACATATGCAGTTTTTAATGACGTTGTATGACGTGTTATGTAAATGAAATGGTATGACGCTGTAAAAAGTGATTGTATCAAGATATTACAAGATGCATACGAGTGATGGTTACTTTGTCACAGACCTTCGTAGATATGTAAATTAGAAGCCTGTTTACAGTTCCACATATTCTCCAACACAGTCATCCTACAGATCGTCTTCAACATTCTTCTTCAACACAGTGTCATACCGGTGGTCGCTGAGCTGATAATGAGCTAATAAACGATTTATAGATATGTAAGGCGGAACATCGACCGGCCTCGCTGGGAGTGCCGTGATGCCGTCTCAGGAAGCCCGCCACTTCCGACCGGAAGTCGGTGCAGACGGAAGACTTGCGTCACTTCCGATCGGCCTCAGTACGGCGCCTTACGTGTAGGACCACCTGGGATCACATCACTATATTGCTCTTAGAATTTTCCGCATTCACTGGCTAAAAGTTTTCTAAAGATTTATCTTAAGATATGTATCTAGATTTCTAGAAGCACATATCATTATACATGCAGTGTGGTCATATAACTAGTAAAATCGCAAATCAGTATTTGTGACTTTATAATAACTTCAGGGAATAAGTAAAGTTTGCGATTGCAACACAATTTATAGTCCGGTCTTACACCGCTAACTTTTCTGGTGAGGCAAGTGAAATATAAGGCGGGCTAGGCGTCTCAAGGAAAAATACCTTGGGATGCAAATAGTTTGGTAACTAACTTGCTGTTATTAGGTGTCCACTCGAGAACCTGCGCTTTTATAATCTGCATTGATTCGCATACCAGCCGACCGTTTTGGTAACATCAGCGCCTACTGCCGCTTTTGTTTGTAGTTGACTTACCACAGAACCTCCCAATGGTTCAATGGTTACGGTGTTTGTGGGCCTGTTTCGTCTGGTGGTCATGAAGTGGTAGTGGTGTTAAATGACGCGGTAGAGACGGCGGGCGTTGCGTGGGCCCACAGAACGAGTGCGACCGGTCCCCAGGTGTCAGCTCCGAGGTACAGGGCTGCACTTAGGCATAAGGCTTGTTTTAGCAAGAACAATGTATTTTGCTTCTGTAGTCATTAAGGAACAACATGGAGTCTGAGGGCCAGGACAAAGGGCAATCGGTTTCATAGCACTTCTTTCTACAGGGTTGGTCAACTTTGAAAATGACATGGTAAAATAAAATCCATATCTGCCAGTAATAATATTTAAAAACGGATCAGGAAGTATTCAACTCTAACTACAAGTTAAACTTTTTAAAGCCTCGCCGCAAATTAAGGTTTTTAAAGCTTAGCAACAAATAAAAGTTAACTTAAACATAACTTATTTAAATGTTCGTGCCCAAGTCCGCTCCTGTGCGACTAACAATCTAAGGGAGTCGCTAAGTCGAGAAGCCAATACGGTTGTTTGCGTAAACATTCACTGCATCAGCTGGGTTACTTAGTGCTTAACTCGAACTTGGTACATTTACAACATCTTCATGCCTGTAGGCCTGACATTGTAGGACAAGTAATAGAGATGCTAGCTGCTTTGCATACCTTTTTGGAATTTTATCTTAGAAAATAGGAATGCAAATTATAAGTCTCCGCACTTCTAGCCTACACGCTGGTCAAGGTTTTTTATTATCTTCTTTTTTCACAATCCTCTTTATCGGATCGGTCTTGTTGACACTTTTTCAGTAACTTTACGAAGTGCTATTCATTTTATGAATATGTAATGAGATCTTTTTCCAGAACGATTCTTAAATGTTGGGATACCTTCGCAGTTATTACATTTATTGTGTCGTTAACTGCTGACTCAATGCGTTTTGTATTGACTGCCCACAACCTTTAATTAACTATTATTTCTGGAACGATCCTGTGACATAAATAAAGGTCATCGTATTTTCTTACATTGGCGTTTGTCGAACCTTACTTTAACACATACAAACATCTCAACTCGGGTCAAAATAAAAAGACTCCAAAGTGCGAATTCTGGGAAGCCAACCCACGACCCTGAACGTATGAAAGCGGACGCTGCGCAGTATTGGTATTCGGGACAACTACGATTATGAAACGAGTAGCAATGACAAATGGTTTCTTTGTATGAGGTTCCTTTTCTACACTGCCACCATAGCTCCTGAAGTGCAATGTTAGCCAGCCTGTAGGTAAGTTTTTTTTTCTTTGACAATGAATTAACGCGGTTGACAGTCTCATGTTCGTTTTCTTATTGTTTAACTGACACCACGTTTCTCCAATCGTTGTCACAACTATTTCTTCAGCAAATGTCATCTTCCCTGAAACTTTGTCACACGAGTTTTTCTTTGAAACAAGCTTACGTCACACCTGAACATTTTCATGAAATTTTTTCCTCTTCGTTCACAAAATAGGTTTCACATGTTCTTCATGCAAAACCTGATAAATATATTAGTTTGTGCCTCTTGACGTAGGTGATATGACGTTCTTAGATTATATACACAAATAAATTGGATGAAACATCTGTAAACGATAAACATTTTCGTCCTAGTGAGGGAATTGAACCCGCGACCCTGACTGCAATGTGTGGCCATTGGTGTCTGGTATGTCGTCATTACTAATATTAAATGGCTTTTCTTTCATTATGAGTAACACAAAATCTTACTCAGCACAATGGTCTTCTATCTTAGATTTTATGTATTGCAAACATCTCCAAGTCATCGATCCAAGTAGAAAATATGCTGTTTGGCTAACTTGTAGACTGCGAGTTAAAACGTTTGATCAATGATGCTGCTGTCTCTTTGGGCAATTTGGTGGAATCATAGACCTGCTGCAGGCGTAGACTATAACCCGAAAGTCTGCGTACCACATCAAACCATACCAAAGATTCGTTCAGTACATTAAGCTGGATTGAAACTCCTTTAATTTTTTTATTCCTCTTGCCCAGAGACTGCAATTAGTGACAAAGCAATTATTTAAACACAATTACTAAAATATGCAAAAAATAACCACGCACCTAAAAATACACATATTGCTACCCAAAAATAACCTCCATATATATTTTGGTCAAACATCTTTAGGTGTGAGTACATAAAAGTATTATATTCGCTCTCTAAACACAAGTCATTGGCAGATACCTTCTAATTATTCATCGTGAATCAACATATAGTGGGTTGCCTGTATAAGTATACAATTACATTGTCAACCAGAGACGGTATATTTTGATGTTTAATTTACCACAAACGTGGGTAGAGCAGTGACTACAAGGTCCAATGTAATTGTTTGTTGTGCTGGAAATTTTATAATTATTTTAAATTAATGGAGAATAGGGTGTGTCAGGTGTTTGCCATTAGTCTACTTCTTCTTAGTAGTGTGTAGAGCGATTCTACTTGCTCTGCGGTGTTTTATTGATATTTCAGTTTCTGTCACTCCACCTTCATTTCACACTCTTCACAGTAATGGTTTTTGTTAGGACACTTCAATTTATTGTATAACCGTTTGCCTATGGGTGTGTATTATTGATGACCCTAATTTGTTGTCTAAATGGAATAACTGCTATCTACTATCCACACTGCACAGTAGTGGCTTAATCTGTTCCGTTATTGATAACACTTTGGGTATTCGACATTTCGTATTATATTTAAGTCTGGCATACAAGTAATCTGCTGTGTAAAAAAAAGCTTAAACCGAACCACAGATAGTAAAAGTTGACCAGGATGTAACACTCTTTGTCGAAATATCAGAGGTGGTGAACGTGGCTTATCGCATTTTTAAATGGTCTATCTATTATGTTCTCAGACGACACAATCTATTCTTCAAGTATTTTTTTCGGATCGCATGCTTGCGGTTTGAATATTCAACGCGTGGGCGTTCTAACTGGTTATAAAATAAATGTAGTTAGGTGTTACTTTTTATCACACACCCAAATTGTGAATACGATTAATTAAGTATTCATTTAATGATACGGCTGGTTTATTGCGTGTGATCAGACGTTATTAATATATCTAGAACAGAGAGGTGTACTCATAAATGTAAATATGCACAGCATGGTATATTATGTTATGTTCTGCTTATCATCGCATTCTCACAGTCGTTTTCAATATGTTGCACGTCCAATGCGTGTTTGTAATACGTGAAAACAACTGCAACTGTAATAAATCACCAATTTATACCTACCTGAATGTTGCGGCGTTGTTCTGCGGCTTGGTTCGGGAGTTTTAGTTTCCCGAGCACGTTCGCAACCACGATATATCAGCAAGAGCTATAGCCATAGTTTTGTAAGGCGATACGACATGTTCTACACGGCGTTACCACGGTGATGTAATCTCTATCTGTTGTAATAGGGACAATGTCAAGGTCCCATAAATTTCACTTGTCAACGACATTGATAACAAACAAGTAGCTACCAACAACTACCAAATATCTAAGTTCACAAAAAACACAAGGTATTTGTTACTAAGTCATTAGTGCGACTGTATATATTTAGCGTTGTGCTATTTTTAACATTGACGTTTGATTTTTGTGTAAGTAAACATCTTAACTTTTCCTCAAATGGAACATTCGATAATGTGATCGGCCATGTTATTCGTATCTAGAAAATACGCTGTTATAACTATTAAATTACGTTGTTAAATATTAGTAATACAATAACACTATGAGTTTTAAATCAATACCACGATGTCAATACAAAAAACACCCGCACCCTAACAAATACACAGCTTCAATAAGGCCAGAGTACCAGGGAACGAGCAGCTATAGAAATAATTCGATTATATTCTTTAATAAAACGTCAAGGGCTCTGCACTTAATATACCAAGACCACTTATTTACTATGATTAGGAAATGAAATATGTATTGCAAAATACAATTGGTTACGTGGATATCACAGAGCACATTGACAGGCCAATTGTATGTTTGAAATAATAGAAGCGAGAAAGGAAACGGTTGTCAATGACAGTAATACCTGACGTAATGCTAGGGAATAGTTACCGATGGAAAATTGTTACTGATTTTGAATACTTGTTACGACTGAATGTGTTTTTCCACTACCTGGTACAAAACGTAGCAAATCAATGACCTAAGAATGTTCTTACTGTATGCTATTGTTACTGGAAATATGTCGTTCCGGCTAGTCAGACGCCTGAAAGTCTGACAACCAGTGTTATTAGGAAGCTAGATAGGAAGTCGTTCCCTGTAAACTATTGGTATTCAGCTGCATACGGGTAGATTGGATGCCAACCCCAAAATAATTGGGAAAAGGCCTTTAGCTTGAGTTTTTACGTTTGAAACGAAGGTGAAATTAATAGATCCTATACAGGTTGTAAACAGACCCTTCACATAGCCGTCAACCAAGCATTCTGTACATCAAACCAAGTAAGTTTACGCATAAGTTATTGCTGGGAATCGACTTTTTTTTTTGGGGTGAGAAATCACGTTTTACGGTAGGACTCGATAGAAACACTCAAAGCATTGTGCTGATGGATGGATTGAATAGTAAGGGGGTCGTGGAGGTGTTTAAAGTAAATATCTTACATTAAAAATATATATTAAAAAAAAACTATTGAAAAAGTTGGAACTTTGACCCCCAATATCTCAGTAACTAGAAGGTTCCCAGGTATGGTCTAGAACAAAAAAATATCGCAAAGACGGAGAAAACAAGTGCCTTTCGGATATGTTAAGGGTCTATTTACACCCTTTATGTATTATGTATACCTTGAAATACATTAGATTCAGAAGGCATACCTCTAATAGTTGTACCAACAGCAGGCTCAGTGGCAAGAAAGGAATTACCAAGCAAACTAGCAAGTAGGTACTTGATACTAAGAATATCGACAAGACAATCATTATTAATTACGGTAATTTATATGTGCAATATTATTTTGCCACACTATTATCGGTAAACGCATTTACCGCAAGGCTGATCAGATATGGTCTTGTACAATAGTAAGCTCAATTATGTGATCTATTAAGCACCTAGAAACCAGCCTAGGCTCCACTCAGGTGGCAAATAGGTACTCGTATTGAATGCAAGCAGAATTCGGTGCTAAAGTAGAGTGACATTTTCTCAACTTAAAATTCTCAGTTCAGAAAACGACAATTAGATTAACCCCATCATAAGAAACCAAAAACTTTAATCCAAACACAAAAGAAATATTGAATTTGATGTAATCAAAAAATTCGATTATCCAGTTACTAAGGATCTGAACAAACTTTATCAAACTTGATAAAATTTTAAATGAAACCAAAATGTTATACAACTTTTGGGACAGGCCAACCCCAAACCCAAAACTCTCGG
Source organism: Noctua comes (assembly GCA_963082995.1). Lineage (NCBI taxonomy): Eukaryota > Metazoa > Arthropoda > Insecta > Lepidoptera > Noctuidae > Noctua > Noctua comes. Next base: position 9,141,296 of record OY720279.1, on the reverse strand, counting down.
GAGCTTTACACGTTACACTTTATTAAATAAAATTCCTTGTTTTAAGAGTATTAACTTGTATTAAGAGCCCCAGAATATCCCTCGTCAATAATGCTGAAATAACAGACTATTTAAATGTGTTGCTGAAATCATTTGATCTGAAAGGTTTTCATGTGCAGGTACCTGCAAAATTCCTAACACTAATATTCCAAACCGAAAGGAGAGTTCAAAGTGAATCAATAGAGTCTGTTGAATATTACCTAGCCGAGGGAAGCTGAGTGCTCTACTCTACTTAATACTTAGTTGCACTCGCTACAAGCAGTCTCGGAGCCTCAAATATTAATATCGTTTTGGCATCTGCTACCAGCGATAGTAGTTGTACGTTGTAAGTACTTGAACGACTAAGTGCTCTTGTTTTACTACTTTTCTCAATGTTACTCCAACGATACAGATTTTACAGTTTAGTATCATGTTCAAAAGTTTAAGTAATAAACTAAAACTACCACGAAGTTGATCATTTAAGTCACCATGGTTCGTTAAATTTAACACTAATTAATAATGAATACTCTAAAACCTTGAAATCTTGTAATTGCGCGTGGAATTTTTTATCATTAATCTTTAGTTCAAAACATGTGTTTCTTACGACTAGTTTTAAATGTTATTTCTTTAGCTGTTCACTTTTAACATTTGGTTCTCGTTAAGTTCAGCCATTGATATGTTTATTATACGTGCGTTTTGTACTTTTTGCACGCCATCATTGTTTGGGCGAGGCAGACTGGCGGGCGTTACGGACAAGGAACCTGTTTGGTTGGGGATCAGACGCGAAACCTGTACGTATGGTACGCACTACACTCCACGGAATATCTCTAAGTTGGCTGCTTTTCAACACGACATAATACAACTACAGTTATTGTTGAAATTTAATATACATCAAATGAAACAGGTAATGCCATCTATTATCTAGTATTTAAAGTAACTGTCATTTGATCATTCAGCCACAATTAGTTCTTTCGAACGAATGAATATTATTTGTAATTGCTCTCATTCACTTAAAAACCAAAATATAGTTTCCTGTTTGCTCCTCTCCAACCAACGTGTTTTATTAGTTATATATAAATCAATGTACTTTATTGCATTAAAGTTATTGAAATTGGTTTCCATGGGTCACGTGGACATATAAACAATATTTAACTGGACATTAGCTACGAGCTGTTAACATGTTGTACTTGTCACATAAATACGTTTGTGTACTGTGTAAATGTTTTAATATAACTAGCTGAGAAACACGAACATAAAGTATGTTTAGGAACACAATGGGATAGTGTTGAAACACTTGAATGATGAATTATGTTTCAGACAATGTTCATTTTAAATTTCATTAGCGTGGGCTGAGTTATATATCAATCACAATCAAGCTTTTTAGTAAACGGAGAAAGCAGAGGTGTGTACTACCGTCTGTCTCGCAAGGTGGGTTAATACCGCTTGAGACATGAATAGCAATCACTTCACGCAATAGTGCACAAGTGACGGCTTGCAGCTCATTGCATACTAGCACCATTAAGTAACCTGTTCCCTTACATGCACTCTTACAAGTCTTGAAGGAAGATAACCTGATATGCTACGGGTGGTAATTAGCTATTGCTAGAAGTGATACAGGGTGAATTTTCCAATGAGGGGGGCTTAATGACGATCGATTCTCACATATGGAGAATTCTTTAAACCACACACTACAATAATTACAGGTTGGAAATTATTTACATACCTTATTTGAATTTATTGTTTTCCTACTTAGTGTTTGGGCTTTAATTGTTCACATTAAGTCTATCGCCTCACGATACGTCTAAGTAGCAAAACTAATTCGTGAAACTGAATTTGGGTTGGGCTCAATTTACAAGTCGGATCGTTCCAACACTCGTAGAAAGAAAAGACCAATAAATTACCAACATAGACAAAAAACACGACACACGGTACTGCATGATATGTAAATATTTTATTTAAATTAATGATTATATCTGATTATAATGATCGGCTGCTGTGGTGCGCTCCCCAGGGTTGCTAGGTCGAGTTTCTGAATTTTCCCCATATTCAATCTTTTTTTCCCCAACATTATTCGTTTCACAAACTTTACCCCATTATATTTTTCAAATAGGAAATGAAACAAATAGAGAGATATAACACTGTGTTCATTCAAAAAGACATTCAGAATGAATGACAGGTCTTTACTCGCCAGTGGCACAATCTGGTGAGCTTAAAAACAATAACCCTCATTAGTTTTTATTTCCTCGCAGTAGGTGTGAAAAGAATAGTATGCTCTTCGGGGATTAAAGTGTCTTCTTCTTGGGAACTCCCACTCTTCGCTCAGGAGGCCTAAAAAGGATTTAGCAGAATCGTTGTACGTTACGTTGGAGTTAACTCAAAGTCCCCTCGCTCCGCTCGGGAGCCCTAGAATCCCTTCTAGGGCTCCCGAGCGAGGGAACTTTGAGTCGTTGACGTTCGGGATTCAAAATAGCGCCCGTGACGTAAGACACTACTATATCCCCTTGGTGCATCATCATCATCATTTCAGCCGAAAGACGTCCATTGCTGGATATAGGACTCCCCCAAGTGTCACCACATTGTCCGATCCCTTGCGTCTCGCATCCAGCGGATGCCCGCAATACCACCACCAGTTCATCAGTCCACCTAGTGGAAGGCCTTCCAACGCAACGTCTTCCAGTTCGCGGTCGCCAATCCAGATCTTTTAGGCCCCATCGGTAATCCGTTCTGCGATCAAAGTGCCCTGCCCTCTCCTTGCCGGATTGCTGCCCTGGGATCTGGAGGCGACTGCCCTCCAGCGCGTCTATGAGTGGCGCGTGGAGGCGCAGCGCCGGGGCGAATCCCTGCTGCCTCGACAAGTCGAGGCGCGGCGGGAAGAGCTCCGGCGCGATCTCAGGACAGTATGGAGGGAACGACTATCGCAACCGAGGTCCGGGCACGCCGCAATCGCTGCGGTAAGACCCCTCTTTGAGGAGTGGCTGGATAGGCGTCACGGCGTCCTGACCTACCGCGTGACGCAGGTCCTCACCTGACACGGAAGTTTCGGGAGGTACCTGTGTCATATGGGGAAGGAGGAAACGCCTGGGTGTCACCACTGCGAGGCCCGCCCGGTGGACACGGTGGAGCATACGGTGCAGGACTGCCCCGCTTGGGCAGAGCAACGCCGTGTCCTCACGGCGGCGATAGGCGGAGACCTCTCGCGCCCGGCATTGGTCGAGGCCATGCTGCGGGGCGAGACGGAGTGGGAAGCGGTCGCCTCCTTCTGCGAAGCAGTCATGCTCGCGAAGGAGGAGGCGGGCCGCGTGAGGGAGAGGACAGCGTCCTCCCTCCACACCAGCCGCAGTGGTAGACGCCCACGGCGCCGGACGTGGGCAGACGATCTCCGGCCACCGTAGGCGCGGGCATGCGGGCGGCGAGTAATGGGCGACTCGCCGTCCGACCATGGACCATGCCCGGGTCGACGGCTCGTTGTGTTCCACGCGCGCCTCAAAGAGTGTCAGCATAATGACGGGGCCCCCCTCTAGAGGGCCAAAGCCTGCCGGGGTCGCGGGACTCATAGAATTACCGTGACCCTGGAACATAAAGGGCTACTGAAGGACACCGTGGATTTTAGTCAGTACAAGTCTGACAGTCCCTCCCGCTCTGCCCTGGGTGGGAGGATTTATTTGATGATTTTACCACGTTAAAAAAAAAAAAAAAAGTGCCCTGCCCTCTACCACTTAAGTTTGCCTTGGTCCATAATCTAATATAATTTGCTATGTATTTCTTCAGTAATTGTATCAACTGAAATATTAGATAAGTTACAAAAACCAGTAGTAATATTGTAGAAATTCATGCCAAATTCTATTCTATTATTCTGCATTTCATTTTAATTCTGAAACAATTTAAATTACGATGATAAAGATTTTCAAACACTGTCCTCGGAGTTCAGTCTTTCACTTCCCAACGTTTTCCTAATCGCTTTCGATTTTGTTGATAAAGTTCAACGATCCGTGAAACGCAATCCGAAATTCTATTCCGGATTCGAGTGGATATTCATTGCTACAGGCCTACAGCTGTTTCCATATAATTGTATGACCGAAAGGATTGCTATTGAAAAGCGAAACGGAATTATCATTTCCATTTCAATATAGGGGTATTTTTGTATGATTTATAGAGGAGTGTGCTTGCAGTTCTCTGCAGGAACGTCGTATGGCTATATATAATATGCACCGTGCATTATGCAACTCGCCTGTACCGATGGTCGTTAAATCCTACGCTTTATGAACTGTTGCGATCGCCTGCCATGACCGATTTATAGCCATAGCTCGGTTCATAGGTGATTGATCCGCCATACAATATTAGATAATTTAATGCTCTATCTCCTTATCGATTACATAAGGAAATAATTTTGTCGTGTTGTCTGCTTATGAAACGATTCTAATAGCAGTCGCTATTGTTTTTATGACGTGACATCAATATTTTGTCGTGTATTGAGAGAATTCTGATTGATGAGAGTCAATGTAACATTGTAGACGGAATGGTAGGAAAACTAATTATTCTACTTCAGTCAATCAATATTTTATCACGACTCGCAAATCAAACAGTCTTATTTAATCTTCAGTTGGGCTGCGGGAATAGTTTTTCCCCAGATATGAAGGAATAGGTAAAGAACAGATTATTTTGTTCTATCGATTGACTATATTTAGCAACTGGTACATCCGCATACATAAGTGCTAATATTAATATACAAATAAGACTCGTCTAATAAAATAAAAATGCAAATAGTCACGAGAAAAGTGTCGTAAATGTAGAAGGAAAATCTTTACGTGTCGGGGTAACTGAACTGTGCATTTTACCTCTTTATTTACTTAAAGAATTAACACTAACTCAGAAAGGCACCAGTCTCTTCGCAATCGTCCAAATAATAGGAATATGAGTCAGACTTTGTAACGCTCGTGCAATTAATCCATCGCACAAAGAAAAGTTTCAGAAAAATTCACGAACAGATTTCCCCAACTTGTCTTGAAAGTAGGTAATGTTCCATTTTATGACACAACTTGATTATTACTTATTAGACAATGTAATAACGTAGATAATAACTATTCACACACTACAAAACAATACATGATGCAAAGAAAATCGATCTGTATGGCTGCCGCGTGAACTCAGCCTTACAAACGATTACGAAATTTAAAATGCATGCATTTAAAATGTTATGCGATTGTTATAACACACACAATCAAGCATTTTAAAATTATACGTTAAGGTTCATTAAGTATAGATATTTATTTTAAAACCAGGGTACACTTAACCTCGTGCGACCTTGCTGCGGTATAGTACGTACCCAACAGATAGTGTGTACCTATAAGTATTTCCTCACATTGTTCCATGAGAGGAAAATCTAAAAATGTAAGTGGATATAGTTTTTCTCAGATAATTACGATACATTATTTAACTTGACCCGGATATTCGATCAGGCTACTGACTTCATAAAGCATCTAGTTATGCTAAAAAACAATGAGGAAGTAGCAAAAATATTTTTTATAGAGATTCAAGGATTCACAGCACGTCACTTGAAGTTTTTTTGTTCTTAGCTTGTAATATTATAATTCAAGTTATTATTATACGAGTCCTGCCTACCCAGTGATTAATTAAAGTTGCCAAATTAGTCGGTTTTATATTACGATTGCTGGTTTTGACAGTTATAAGCGGTTTTTGAGAAATCTGCGATGATTCAAGTATGCGAAATCCCAATTCACCGGATTTCCTCATTACTTATGTTACATTTTCATAAAATATTTTATAGTCTATCAATGGGAATTGGATAAGACGTCAGTAAGAGGCAAACCCCAACTAGTTTTCTTAAGTTAATTTCCTCATACAGAGATATAATCAAGTCTGACAGTTGGTAGAGTCCAATAGTCCGTGCTGCTAAACCAATTACCGACTTTATATTGTAGTAGACTTTACAACGATAAACAGATAGATATGAACTGAACTGTCTACAATGATTGTGAACAGTCCGCATTGTTATTAAGCTGCCAAATGAATTAGCAAATCGTAGACCTACTTAATTGTTCTTTTTGTTAAACTAGTTCAGAATCATTGTGTAGTCATACATATTGTATACATATACTTCTATCATGCATATTGTCAGAATCTTAATTACAAGTTCTGAAGCGAAACTGAATTCCAGCAAAAAAAACTTCGAATTAACGTAAGACTTCGTATTGACAATCTTGCCGAGATTTTGCGTTCCATATTAAGTTCTAAAACGAAATTAGGATGGTTATTGATAGTCCCATAAACCAGCCAAGTGCGAGTCGGACTCGCGCATGAAGGATCATCGTAGTCCGAGGATCCCCTTTAATTTTTTTTTTATTTTTAGTTTTTTGTTGTAGCGGCAACAGAAATACACGTTTTGTGAAAATTTCAACTGTCTACCTATTACGGATCATGAGATACAGTCTGGTGACAGAGAGACGGACGGACGGACAGCGGAGGCTTAGTAATAGGGCCCCTTTACCTTCGGGTACGGAACCTTAAAAACTAAGAATACTGTTTGACACAGGTAAAAATTAGTATGAAAATAGCACTTTGACATTTGCATTCCGCCTAGAAGAGTTTTTGCTACTCAGGGCCTACAAGGATGTAGCATCAATTGATATAAAAAACCGGCCAAGCGCGAGTCGATCTCGCGCACAAAGGGTTCCATAACAAATCCAAAAATAGGGGTGGCCCGGCCCTCCTTACATGTATTTAATGTAATGAGGGCCACCCCTATTTTTATTTTATACATAATTTCTCATCATATTTGTGTAGCGGTTCATAGAAGGCACCTACTCTCCAAATTTCAACTGTCTACCTATTACGGATCATGAGATACAGTCTGGTGACAGAGAGACGGACGGACGGACAGCGGAGGCTTAGTAATAGGGCCCCTTTACCTTCGGGTACGGAACCTTAAAAACTAAGAATACTGTTTGACACAGGTAAAAATAAATTTAAAATTATGTCTGTGAGGTTTCGCTATCTATTAGTTAGCGAAACCTCACAGACACTATTTCCCGTTTAATATTTTGAATATATTCCGTTCATTGTCACCTATGATATAATATCCGGATTTATATAAAAATATTCCAAAGAAACAGGTTCAAAATCAGTCAATCAGAGTCTATTTTGTTGTTATGCATGGCATGGCAGCATTAAACACAAATTAGTATGAAAATAGCACTTTGACATTTGCATTCCGCCTAGAAGAGTTTTTGCTACTCAGGGCCTACAAGGATGTAGCATCAATTGATATAAAAAACCGGCCAAGCGCGAGTCGATCTCGCGCACAAAGGGTTCCATAACAAATCCAAAAATAGGGGTGGCCCGGCCCTCCTTACATGTATTTAATGTAATGAGGGCCACCCCTATTTTTATTTTATACATAATTTCTCATCATATTTGTGTAGCGGTTCATAGAAGGCACCTACTCTCCAAATTTCAACTATGTGGTGTCGGAGTAAAATGGCTGTGACATATAGACGGTTAGACATACAGACAGACAGGACGAATCTATAAGGTTTCCATTTTTTCCATTTGGCAACGGAACCCTAAAAAAATATTGTAGAACGTCTGGCGAACAAAATGTGCTGCACTTCAAGACGCTTGGCCTTCATAAGTGATTAGGTCTGCTTCATCAGCTCCAGCGGCTTTCCGACACGCTCCTTACCTTTGATCTTGTAACCTGTACTTCGAACCTGCTGGATGATAGGCACAGTGAGTTGACTGAATGAATGATGGCGGCTTTGGAACAAGTCTTGTCGTTGTGGTTTTCAGTCAAAGGGCGAGCGTATTAGCATCTTCTTGTGCTCTACTTACTTATAGATAACCAATCTATTAGCTAAGTGATTATGACGACAAACAGTTATATAATTACGCTGAATGGTACGTACTATGAAAGGTTCTTGAGCAACCGTCTGTCTGCTTCCTTTCTAGATTTTAATAAGGAGCTAAAACACTCTATGCCTTTCTCCTATTAAAGTTAAGTTTTTTCACGGAAGTTACATTTACGAGTTAATAATTGAGTTATTGATAAAGAATTAACAATGTTTAAGATGGGATTGAGTCGATTACGCGATAAGAGATTGCCATTGTTACACAATAAAATAATCAGTCCATATATCATTAAGAGGTGATCATGTTGTCAAGTAGTTGTAATTGTACATTGTTTCTTTTTAATTGGTAAGTAGTTCTTTTATAGAAGTGTACGTGAAGTGCCAATGAAAGTGGGTCTGTAATAGAGTATAGAAATCTTATGTGTTATTTGGGCTTTGGTTTGACAGGAACATACACTAATCCGTAGTGCAGACCCCTTAAATGAGATACTTTAGAATAAAAATCGACCCCATATTAATAAATCGTCAATAGGAAGACAACATCGTTCCAGTTCTTTAAAGCTTAAAGCCATCAGTGTTCACACTTGGAACTCGGAACTTAGCTTAGGTACAACTTTAAAGGTTACACAAAGATTAAACAAAAGAGTAGATATTATTGTATCTCACGGGTATTATTCATCGGAACATAATGACCAGAGAAAAAATGATTGCCGATATAAATCTCATTGTAACGCCAATTTGCCACGTGGTGGAATCTGAAGGCACCTACCTGACTGTGGCGTCGGCGCCTACGCTCACGTTACAATCAAAATCTAACCTTGGGCTGGGTTAAAAACATGCCCCTTTGTTCTCAATAACCAATTTAAATGTTAAAATTGATCATCTACTCAATACGCGTATTGCGTATCCACTTTGTTTACTAACACATTCTGAATGCGAAATAACATTTTTTCCTACATATCAATCGTTTACCATTGAAGGCATAAACGGCTTACCGGTTGTATGTCACCTGTCACATATTATAAAGATAACGAGTTGAATGGAATGCTTCTCCAGCGAGAAACGTTCAATTGAATGTGGTAGTCAACAAAAGGCCGTAGTTTCATAGTCATTGGATTCCGTTTTGCTTTCTATAAACACGCGCACTCGAAATTTATCAATTTATAATGTGTGAGAATCAGTACAACAATGTTTGAATTTGCCTGTAGCCGGCAATTTCACGGAGCGCGGACCTACACATTCATGCTTGGAATGCAATTATATGCGGTCCAAGAGACAATAATGAAGCAAGTATCTCAGACCTCTGTTTGTGCCGCATTTATGTACCTCTCGCGACTCGCCAGCGGCAGCGGTTCAAACATGCAGTGTATTCCTACTTATCAACTCGTTCAAAATATTTGCACATAAAACAAATAAAAGAATTGCAATAACCTGAGGCACGTAAAAAGTGTTTATTTATAATTTAATTGCTGAATAATATCGCTCGCATTCTGAAACAAAGAGCACATATTGGGACCACATCCAAAGCTATTTTGGCGTACGTTTGTTTTGGGCAAACATCCGGCACCCTACACCTTGTTTTATTAAGTGCACAATGTATAATGTGTTGAAACCTTTTGTTTAAAGCACTCGTACCGAGAGCAGCGCTGCTTTTAATTGGGGGTTACGAGCATGCCAAGATGTTTAAAATGCTTTAGTGTCTCTTTGCTAATAAATTGTGGCGCGCATGAATAAGCAGTAAATAAGAGCAAACCACTCCGAATTTTGCTGACTGAACAAAGAAGATTGGATTATAAATCAAGATAATATGATTGAGATCATCATTCAGCTGACTTTGTCCGGATTTACTACTCTTTCAGCCTCATCTCAATAGTCACCTCCTCACTATCCAAATAAATGCTGGAAACTTTCCCCAAGATATTTCCTTCCTTCCCATCACCCCATATGCCTATGACAACCAATTTTCGCACAGATTTTCGGTCGCTAAGCGCCACTGCAATTAACTATGTATTAAAGTGGTGGGTGGTGAACTGATGATCTCACTTAATTTCAATTTTAAATTCTAGGCAACTAAGAGTTACTTGGAATTAAAGACTGTTTTTGTCTCCGAAGATACCGAAAACCAATATGTAAATAATAGTGCATTTTCTGATGAGTAATGTGAACGATTAAATAATATTTTGCAATTATAAAACAATTGTATAAATACGAATAATAAGTGAATGATTTTTTCGGGTACAGTCTCATGTGATACCAATATTTTCATGTATGACCGCAACCATCATTCTTATTTACGGAGCAAGGAGAGAATCTTCGAGTATTGCCAACATGAGCATCATATATTAGGATGATATGAATCCTCGTATTGCAATAACCTAATGGGTTCAAACGTTGCAGTAGCATACAAATAGAACTCCAAGTGGAACGTGAAATATTAGTACTACCGAAATGAAACAGTTGTTGAGTTTGCATTTCACAATAGTGCATCATAGTAGCAAGTTGTTATAGCTATCAAACCTGTAGTTTGTGGGGACGGTCCACAAATGGGTCGGCAAGATGTACGGGATTAGTATTCAGCCGGGGCCCAGCCACCGCGACTCGGTCTATCTCACAATTATCTATTCTGAGAGCTACCCAATTAAACTTCAGTTCAAACTCGGAATTAAACGCAAGACTTGTCAAACACAGTCCGGAGTTTTGTTATTATTAGGCCAATGAGTCTACAAGTTATTAATCTGTACAGATTCATCTATGTACCTATTACTCTATTCATTTTGCCGACCAACTATAAGGATTGACTCACACCAGTTTTTGAATTTTTATTCACAATATTAAATTCAAAGATAATCTCAAAAGTTATAACTACATAAAAATTCTACTCTTTGTTATTGTCATGTTACAACGAAACGTAATATTCGCTGATACATTTGAAACAACCGACAACTGCTTACGAATGAACCTGCGAGCTGCGCCTGCGCAGGCGCTGTTAGCATGCTTTGTTCCTAGTTTATCAAGTATTGAATAACATGACACCCGGTGTCAGCCTTGAATTTCATTGCGGTGCTGATAAACGGCCGCTACACACAGCATTGTGTATGTTAGTTTATTTTATTACAAGATTAACATATTTACCAGTTTATTTTGTTTAGCGTTAAATGCAATCGTAAAATAATGTATTTCTTTATTTGTTCGTTTTAGCTCAGGTGCTAAAACTATAGTCAATATTGTGAAGTTCTTATGTCAATTTGCAGCATTCATTGTTCCGGGAAAAGTCCCACCGTTACTCTTCTTCTGAATTGATTTAGATTGCTTTATTGATTTCAATTGCGGCTTCATAAACAAAAACTGTGCTCATTTGGTTTAAAAAGAGTTTTTAAACCAAATGAGCACAGTTTTTGTGCTGGGAATGGGAGTCCAAAGGAGTCCTCTCTTTCCTTGAACTTCAACAAAGCTTAGTGATCGATAACTTCAATCCCACGGAAACTTCAACATTTCTTGGAACGTTGACTTATTTAACATTTCTTGGAACTCCCTCTCTTCTTCAACCTTTGGCCACCCAATGCTGAGTGTAGGTCTCTTCCAAATCTCTCCACTTTTGCGGTTTTGTGTCATGGCTATCCAGTTTCTTCCGGCTACTTTAATGAGATCGTCTGTCTTCTTGGAACTGAACATTAGCATAATGTTTTAGCCTAGGAACAGTCCCCGGGAATCGGATTCCAAAGTGTTAGGATTAATTGAATGCCCTATTCGTGATAGAACGGAAAATATATGTAATGTATATGTTTCTAATTAAGAGAAAAAACTCATTAAGCCTGAATTAATTTGCACAGGTATGTATGTTTGGTACCTATTAAGTTCGCCTGTCCAAACCTAACACAAATACGCGTATGTGCAGATCTCCACAAAGGAAAAAAGTTGGGAGCGGTTTTTATCAAATAGAGTTTAATTAATGAGGCTACACGCAATCACAGCTCGACAAAGCCGAATGTGTTGCATTCACAGAATATACACAGCATATATGCCTACCATTATCTATGTAACACGACATTATAAATGCAGTTTATTAACCAATCATAATGTACTATTATACTTATGATTTATTGACTAGATTCTGCGTTTTGATTATATTATACAAATGGGAAATATTAATGCTGTTGGAATATGTATTGATATGATTAAGATACCATTAATTAAATATGACAGTTTGTTTTCGAATATGCTCGAGGCTGCCAGTGACCGATGATCGGCAGATACATATTGGCATATAAATTAAATCGTTTTATACATAAAGGGTGTAAATAGACCCTTAACGAAGCCAAAAGGTAGGTTCTCCCCGTCGCGTCGTTGCGATCATTTTTTGTTCTAGACCCTACCTGGGAACCTTCTAGTTACGGAGATATTGGGGGCCAAAGTTACAACTTTTTTTTTAATGGTATTAATGGACGATTTTTACTTTAAACACCTCCACGACCCCCGTACTATTTACCTAATCCATCCATCAAAACAATGTTTTGAGTGCGTCACATTGTCGTTTCCCAGCAATCATTTTTGCGTAAAGTCACTTAGGTCGATGTACAGATGCTTGGTTGACAGCTTCGTGAAGGGTCTATTTACACCCTGTATAATCAAAGTAAACTTTCATTACACTTAACACCTGCCATGACAAAACTGTTTTAAAAATAAGTAGGTGACACAGTAAAAAACGATTACAATTAAATGTTAGGCGCTAACAAAAAATCTGTTCCATTCAAAGATTAGGAAACGAACCAGGCTTTAGCGCCGTTCACTTGGTGAAAATAATACAACGTCATTCAACCAATCAATTTATTTAACCGAAGAACAATTCTAATATTCGAATTCCTCGATAAGTCAACAGCTCATCGAATTGACTAGAACTTGATTCATAATTCCGGACACGAGGCGATCTTAAATCTTGGTAGTGAATAAAAAATCACCGGTAGGTGTGCATACAGCAAGCGATTTGAGTTTAAGCTGCGGCTTGATGTGTGTGAATGTGTCGTGTTGTAACCGGGAGCCTAATTCTAGTGAGAGGTGGTTGCTCAAGCGAGTTGCTTGCCAACGAGGAAGTGATGGTGCGTTGCGTGGAGCAATTGACCTTGGACGTGTGCTCGCTGCTTGCTTACTAATATTTGACTACCAGTTCGGTGTCGCTTGAATTTAACTTGGCTCCTGACTAAAACTGTGGATCGAATAACTTGCGGAATATAGATTGGATCGATAAGAGTTTACCAGTAAATGAAACAACACTGCCAGCTTGAAAGGAGGCGCTCTTTGAATTCGTAATACGACCATTCAAGGGTCTAATGATGCGATGTTCGTGAAAAATAAGGCGTGGTTTTAGGAGTTGTTGTGTGAATTCCTGTGTTCCGGATGATAAATTGTGGTACAGTTTTATATCTTGATATTTTCGTCCATGACGGACTCCTCATGGACGAAAATAATAGAAAGTCTTCCAGATAGACCTATCTGATAGACCTATCTGATAGACCTATCTGGAGGACTGTCTAATAAAATTTTGACATAGTCAACTCCTTACCATAAAAAAACATGCTTTTCGGTACCTTTTCTCTCTAGGGTGTCGTAAAATACATTTATACTTTTAAAGGATCATATCAGGTGAAAGATTTCTATTAGTTTCAAGATAACAAAAAAAACCAACCAACCACAATTTTTTACCACAAAAGGGGTCCCCTGATAAATGTCAGATCTCCATAACTTTTGGACGAACGTGAACTTACAGAACATTTTAAAAGCGACGTTGCCAGCTCAGTCATGCTAGCTAAAAAACAGACATGGATGAAATAACTTATCAGAGCTTGAAAAGTAAGTTAAAACCGAAAACAAACATCAACCATTTTTGCGTCGTGTGGTATTATATTGTTAGATATTTCTTTAATATGATAAAGATGGCTAGAAAAATCCTGCAGTACTATAACAAGAAATCTTCCTACTGATATTGCAATGGCATGCTCTTTGTATAATTGCCAAATTGCTTTGGGGGTATTGAATATTTCTGATCTGTTTCTGTTTCTGTTTTTGTGTACAATCACGTCGAAACACAATCAAAATCAATAGTTGCAAGCAAGCTGTTCGTTTTTCAGTTAGTATTGTTGAACCGTAAATTGCAGCATTATACTGTGAAGTGTGAATAGACTCTCAATTTCACGTTGTGTACTTAGCTCTAGTTAAGGAAAGCAAGGGAGCAAAGATATATTCTTTAAAAGCATCGAAAAATGCAACTCTATACACTATAGAAAGAGTACTCCAAGGCAGTGGCGAAGGTTCCATACAACTCGATTCCTACCGGCTTCCCTTTGAAAAATGGCACAGTCAGTATTCTATAGACAAATAATATAATCACATTAAAGATATGTACTCCGGCTTACCTCTTACAAAAATTGACCCTTCGCTACTGCTCCAAGGAATATCATTTGCAGCAATATCAGATGCTTTCATGACAAGTAGGGTTTAGACCTATTCAAAATGGCTGCATCTTAAAAGAAGTAATGCTACAGCATAATTAAGCTGACATAGAAAACAATAGTAGTCAGATTAGATCTGTGAGCACAACGTAACAACTCAAAAATCCAAGTTTTGCAACCAAAGCCATTACTATGAAATTAATGTAACACGGCCGTTAGCAATTTAAAATTTAGAGCAGAAATACTATTGCGTTGTGTTTTGTTGAATGTTTTTCAACTGTCATTTGTTCACGTCGACGTTGATTTTCATATTCAGATGGTGTTTGCTAACATTTCAGGCTGTTTCTTTTATTTATCGTTTTTTTTTTCATCAAGGGCGTTAACTACGCACTGTTGTGAAAGATATTTTGATGCTTCACGGAAGGATTCTGGCATAGATTTATATTTTTGGACGCAATATGACGCATTTTTATCAACACACGAATATGACAAAAACATACGGAAATTGAACTATTCCGTCCTCTGTAGTCCCATGTAAAAGTAACTGTTTCTGAGTGCTGTCAAGATGAAATGTAACATCATTTTGTTTCGCCTTCTTCCTGAAAACTACTGTGAAACAAAGAAACTCTTGTTTTCTGAAGCCAAGACGATACTAGTTTAAGTATACCTACTACAAATTTGAGTCTCTAGGTAAAATCATCTCAGCCTAGGCAGGTCTGCCTAGGTTTCTGTTATATCGTTGTAAATAACCACTACTGTATATGGGCTTTCTGCTGGAACCTCAACGGTGATCAAATTGTACCACATACTGGTGTTTATGTTATTATTTCTCCTAGATCGTGATCCACATACCGTTGCCTGGTTGATTCGGGATCACAGTGTGATGTTGTGAGAGCGCAGCTGGAAACGGATAAATCCCGGGAATAACCATATAACGTGAGAATCAATCCTTTATTTCCATTCAATATTGTTCATAAACTCGTTTACACTACATAAATAAACCCTACAGGCCTTTAATTCAGACATTAATTAAACTTTAATAATAACTTTGTAAGAGAAGATCACGCAAGTAATTAACTACATTTTACTAACTTACACACAAACAATTGTTCGTGTGTAAGTTAGTAAAATGTGTACAGCTGTGTGTAGCTTGGGTGTTAACACACACCAAGCACACACACATCAAGCTATACAGTTCCAGTATAACTTGGCCTCGCTTTGTATAGATTTCCTGTATAATGAGAGATCCGCATAAATGGATTTTGTATAGCTTGATTGGTGGTTGATGAGAATCCGTACTATATAATACATATATGATTATCTTGACATTTATATCATTACTTTGTTTACAAATAAACATTATCCACCTGCATAAAATACTCAATTATGAATAAGCAGTAATTAAGTCTGTTGCGAGATAACTGCATACATACGTTTAATATTATGTATAAATCTCCATACTACGCAAGATAATATGAGTACCGGTCGGATTTAGATGGAACTTACACGAAGTGAATAATATAAACTTGAATCAAATATATGTTTTCATTCAATGAAGTCCAATAGCAAACATATTAAATTTACCTAAAACATATGATGTTGTGAATCATAGTTACCTCCCATTATATTCAACAAATGCAATGTAGGGGTGATTCAATTGAAATTAGCAAGCATTTCGTTTTTTTAATGAATAAAGTTTGCAGTGAATTGACATTAATAAAACACTAAAATATACGTAAAGCAGTAATTAATGGATATTCGAAAACATAAGGATTCCTCTTAGATTTAAATCAAATGTGTTCAATTTGACTCCCATCAAACTTGCCCACATCAATTTGAAAGATTGTAATTAGCACACAGGTATAGTGTTTTTTATTCCATGGTAACATTTTATGGGCGTTATATTGTAGGTCATTTTTTGCTCGGTAAACGTGATCTTTATTTATATATTTTGGAATAAAAAAGGAGGCAACGTTATAAATAAAAAAAACATTGCCTCAATTTTGTAGGGTCTTCGGAAAACACGTACCGTAGATGGAATTATGTAATCGTTTCAGTCAAGGCAAGAGTCATATTGCATCAGAATATTCTATCAGTTTATTTCGTAGTCTTGTTACATGGATAAGTTACGTATGAATAAAAATCAAATGTCGTGGAGCGCTATTGAGTGCGATAGTAACGTAATGACATTTGAAACCACTATCTCTGACCCGCGATGACTAAGCGCGAACAAAACTGGTATGACCGAGGATGATGCCGAAGGGAAGTTCGAAAGAGACCACTACACCCAAGAAGGCAGAGTGCAAAAGAGACAAATACATAACTCATCCCTCCTCTTTTTAAGAGGGAAGTGAGGACGGTGCGGTTGCAACGAAAGTAAAAGTGAACGCTTTTCTGTCTTAGGATTTAATATTATGAAACTAACTACGTCTTCGGTTATATTTGTAAAGGTTTCCAATAAATCTTACTTCATATGATAATATAAATTATGATATTGCACGATTATGCAAGTTTATAGAACAAATCAACCAACGTACCTATCTACTGTAGTTTTTGTAATCACTTTTTGCAATAATTGTAAAAGCTTTTTGTGGTAATGTAGCGTATTATGTGCTGAATAGAATTACCACATTCAGAATGATTTTCCAGATTAAACATAATGTTTCGGATAAAATGTGGTTGACTTGTTTAGCGGAAAGTTTACCGTCTCTTTTCCTAAGTATCGAAAAAGCGAGCATCCACTAAAGCACAAATTACTACAAAACTGGTAAATGCAGTTGTAATATAGTACTACAAAAATTCGTCTCTTGCGGTCATTCCCTAAAGATTGGGTTGATCAGACAGTAGATGGGCCGCGTAAAACCGGTAACTTGCCACGTCAGGGATGAAAAAACTGATCGTGCAGCCGATAATGAATGCACGACGGAAAGTTCCAACTCAAGCGGACCCCGTTGATAAAAACGTTCGAATAAAGAAGAAAAACTCAGTGACGTGTTCGAAAATGAAGCTGGTAGCCAACAAGCAGTCAATTGTGACAGGGCATAATAAATTGAAGACGATTCCAGAATACCAAACGATATAATATACTGCAAGCCAACATTAATCTAAACATTTCTAATACTTCCTCTATTGATCCGGTAGTAACAGACGTGATGGTACTTCAAGTTTAAAATATCACCCTTTAACATAAATGAAGGAAACACAGGCACAATTTCATTGAAATCAAGATTATTTATCTTTATGAACTAGTAGCAGCTATCAGCATCCCAGGCTCTCTTAACGATCCCAACTCATAGAAGTTTGAAATAGTGTCCCTGGTCAGTAATTTCTCTATTCCGCTAGAAAATCCTGTTCCCGGCATGGATAAGTGGAAAAATACTGTTTTGCGTAACATCTCATTAGGTAATACACGATTATGTAAAGTAAACAGCCTGTAATGTAGCATCTTGTGCATCATGCTGTATAACTTGTGTCCATTATCCGAGAACCAGTCCCTGCTAAGCGTTCGGTTTACGAATACATTAAAACTGCTCATACGCACATACAGCATTTCGTTTCTCGAAGTTCCGCCAGCTCACTGATCTCCATCAACGATATGGGTTCTTTGATTCTTTCTGCGTTATAAATTGCATCAATCTATTTGCTAATTTCATAGCCGTCGTTCTCTGCGAAGCTATAAAATATCATGGGGAATTGCATCGATGTTTTGGATCGTAACTTCACAAAAAATAACTGGAGGGATTGGAGGATGACGTCAGCCGGCAACCGGTTCCACGTTGTATAACGAGCGGCCCTGATATAACCAGAATATAACCAGACAGGAGTGCACAACTCACTCCCACTTTTGTAACTCCTGTTAACTCAGAGTTATGTTTCCCTGGCAGCCAATAAAAGGAAATAAGTGCCAATGCTGCTTTATGTTCCATTTCCAACTTTTACTTTCTATTTGTTATTTATAAGGTAGTTAGATACTCAGCTACTGTGAGCTTAACTGTTGTGAAACAATTTCGTTTAAATGCGTCAATCAGAATGATGATTCATTTTGACAAAAGTTGATTGTGATTCACTATTTTTTATAAGTGCTCCAAAATCAAATAGGCTTTAAAATGTAAATACCAGTGAACATTCATCCAAATCTTGCATATCAGCAGTCGTATGTTTGTCATTTGGGCTCAGTCAACCCACCGCCGTTCAGTTCACTCTTATCAGTAGATAGCCTCGACCTCTTCCCCTGCTTCTCACTGACGATATCGTTGCGAACTGCAATTAAAATAAAGCAAAACAGTCCATATTTCAATGATCATAAAGATTTTATTAACAGCAAATAAGGTTTGGGAATGTTGTACCCCTATCCTGCGTAGGTATATAACGATATCGACAGTACATATGCAGTGCCACGGAGTGATAAAATAAGTCATGGACATGATTTATTAGTATGACTAAACCACTGAGACCACCAGTGCAGTGCCGGGTGAGCCGGGTCAGATAAGTCAGGGCTAGCAGATAGGTATCGTAATTATAATAATGCATGTACACATTGTACACTCGTATGCTTAGTTAAAGATACGTCAGTCCTGGCTCCCGCAAAGAGTACTTACTAACTAGGCCACATTTCCTTCATGTGATTGTTGTCAAGTCAACAAAGTGAATATTAATAATGGGTGGGTTTCTTTAGTTATAATATATCATAATACGTATTGAAATGATGTTCGCAGTAGCCAGATGATTAGTTCTACTAATTTCAACCCCTCGTCAATATTGTAGTTCACAGGGTTGGTTTAAAACACGCCCGCATTGCACTCCAAAAATACAACGATGCACCGTGGTAATTACCTACTTTAAGACGATTAACGAATCATAGCTATATTACAACTAGCTTGGGCAGCTCGTGTTATTTCTCTAGGACTGGAGTAGCAATCATTTTCAAAGCTCATCATCTCAGCTCATTTTTAAATGATTTTTATTTTATTTTTAAAGCTTTTCGTTTTTCCACAACCACCTTCAACAGGATTGAAAGAAGCTTTTCGATAGCTTTAGTCAGTTCAGAACATGTTTTCATGATAATTAATATCACCTTGTCTACGCCCTCCAGAATGGATAGTCATCAGAGGAATGGCTTTGGTTCTTTAGTTGGTGGTTACCAAATCCTTTCACCGAACTCCAATATCGTCAGTATGTGACAGTCCCTTCCCATACATTATTGAGACGAACTTAATATTCAGGGTTACTGGATACTAAAGGAACCACATTTCCGCAGTGCCTCACTGCCTTTAATAAATTAAGGCACTGTGCAAAGGGAAGAAAGTCATTATCACGGTGGCTTACCAGTTTTGGCAATCTGTAAAGAAGTCAAATAAGTTTCGGTTTCTATAGACAGTTAAGTATGTGTATAACAACCTATGCAAATTTCGAGGCGGTAAACCTCATCAAATCCTTCTGAAACACAAAACTTGTGAGTCTCGAATTTCGTTTCCCACTCAGTTGCAAATAAAAGTGCACGTTAGTTGAAATTACAGAAGTTGAGCGTAACGTTAGCTTTTTTACTCGTAAACTCTTTGTTTGGTCGGCAGTTATTGTACACTTAGCTAACGTGAGACCCTTTCTTGTTCAAAACAACTATGTAATATTTCTAGCTAAGTATCCTATTCTAGTATTTTTTTATTTTCCAATCCTCTATGTTTGTACCAGTGGCGAAGGTTCCAAACAACTCGATTCCTAGCGGATTCCCTTTGAAAATTGGCACAGGCAGTATTCTATAGACAAATAATGAAATCACATTAAAAATATGTGCTCCGGCTTACCTTTTACAAAAATTGACCCTTCGCTACTGGTATGTACCTCACTTTACTTAAAGTTTTTTTTGCAACGTAAATCGCTTGAAACAACTTCGTATCTGACGTTCACTAGTTTTTTGCCAATGCTTGCATAAAGGGCAATTTATTATTTTTAACCGAAAAAAGGTTGAGGTCATCAAATCGACACGCTTCCCTATTTTCATTAACTATTCTCCTGCAAGGTTTTAACCATAACTTTAATAAATCATGCAAATATTATCATTAACACTACAAACGGGATATTTACCATGCTTACTGATTGTTTGAGTTCCCGATATTTCGGCGCTGTTGCAAGCACCATGATCACGGATACACCGAAGTAGTCAGTAAACATGGTAAATATCCCGTTTCTAGTGTTAATGATAATGTTAGTGATTATGATAGTTTAAAAACTTAATCATGCAAATGTCTCATGAGTCTTCAAATATTTCGCAGAATATCTAAGCAAACGTCTTCAAGTAGTGATTTAATTTAGATAAACAATGGAAAGCACAAAATTCTCATACTTGTACAGTCATCCTACTTATTTTAATTCAACTCTATTGTCTCTGATATTTAACTTTTAAATCTTTTCGCAGACTGAAGCGGATTATAAAAATCTGAGTGACTAATCTTGAAGTAAATAGATAATACTTACGTAAACTTAGAAATCCCGCGTGAATAAGTTATTCCACGGCTTTGCCTAGCTAGGGGATTTTAGCATAAGATTACGGCTGTTTTCCCCAAAAGGATAAGCAGTGGAGTACCTAGAACACCGATGTTTCGCCAGTTACCATGTTTAATATACGTACATAACTACATAACATAACCCGGTGTACCGTAATATTACACCCACATTTCGCCAGTTATGTTTAAGTCTCATGTAATAGGGGGTGAGCCTATTACCATCAACCGGGAACAAATCCAGAGTCCGTGGCTGCTACTGAAAAAGTCCCAATGGAAAAACCCAAAACACCTAAAATCAAACAACCAACTAACTTGACATGGGAATCGAACCCGGGCACAAATCCAGACCCCGTGAAGCTAGCATTCCTAAAGGTCACTAGGAACCTAATAGTCCCGAATAAGCAATATTTTTGCCTCCTCTATTTCTGAATAAAGTGTCAATATTCATATTCCATGTAGTACGAGGAACTTATCATATCACTTGCCTGCCAACACAAACAGACAGCCAGCTTAAATGTTTAGTAAATACCGCAAGCCCCGTCAAGGACTGATTTGGGAATTAAACATGTTATGTACAAAAAAATATTTGTAAGTTAGTCACCTACTTTTGGATTGATAAGTCTGGATTTGTTGAGTCTGGATTTTTACTTGATAAATGCGGCTCGTCTCTGTTTGAGTCAGACCCTATAATTTTATAACAGCCGATCATCCAAAGGAAAAAAACGCATACTAAGAATTAATGCCATGATAATTTGTCAGACAAGCTTGAGATATTTTTTACGGGATGATAAACCAAAGATAAAGGTAATAATAGAAGTAATAAACTGTTTAAGCTCCCTGATTAGCGTTAAGAAATGGTTGCGCTTACGCAAAACTTGCTAATGCATTGCATACTTATTTTGTGATCAAGTCTATTTTATTTAATCTTTTCTTTTACCTTTATAAAGGTTTAAATTGATTGATTAATATTTCGCAGAAACAAGTTCTAAACATCCCTGAAGCCGAGGTAAATACATTATTCGTCACAAAAGAAAGAAAATAAATCATCAGAAATGAATCGTCTGATGACGCTGCAAGATTCTTTGTCAGATTTAATATAAATATTATCACAAGTGTTTTTAAAAACTGAAAGAAGAAAATATTTACCCACTTAACGTACGCGTGAATTATCATTTCGGGCCAACGCAACGTATTAATTTATTTTGTTTTTGCTAAGTGAAATAAATATCGTTTCTCAAAGTCAACACTGTAAAATTTCAATAATCCACGGAGCAGAGTCCTGAATACTTACAAAGGCAATTAATTTCCAAGTTTCATTCAAACATTCTTTTGTTTATCTGAATCTCTGATTCTGAAGCTGACGACATTGTAATGGCATTATTTACCATTGGATTGTGTTTGGAATTTTCTTTTTGGAGAATGTGTGATACATATAATATTCAATATTTTAAGTACCTATTTCGCATATAGAAGGTTTTGTATTAAATGAAGTTAAGATGAAACGGTGTTCACAATCACGATATAAATAATATTATTATGACTAAGTTGGACATTATTATTTTGTCTCCGAAGTGTTGACATAAGCATAACAATTTGTGTTTCATGTCGTCGACAGGAAACTATATAAAAGCTTGAAGCGAGATTATTTTCGCTCAAAGTTGCGAGCTAAATATGCTACGAGTGTGTTCTCGGTGTTCTCAGAAACTGCGGTGGTCGGCGCTCCGGCCCTTTGTTTTTGAACGTGACTTGCGTTTTAGATGCACGCAAATTAACTAAAAATAGACTATTTCCACTCTCACACTTAACTATATAAGTAGTATAAGCTTACAACTCGCGAAAACAACGCTCACGATCTTTTTAAACACACTTTGCATTAAAAAACAAACATTCATTACCTTACATACCCAAAAGCATGCCCTTCAATGTCAAGGTTTACTGCTGGAAATAAAAGCATGTGTTGTTCGATGTTAACAAAGGTAGAATAAAAGGTTAATACATGATAATTTGTTAGGTACTCGCGTGACAGTTGTATATTGTGAATTGTTTTTTAAATTAAGTATTATTTCCTGTGACTTTGTATTTTGTGTAAAATTATTAAACAATGAAACGGGATTGTTAATGTTAAGTTAGTTTAAATTAAAATGAATGGGTAAACGTTTGTTTGGAACAAGCTGTGGATGCATTTCAGTGGAGCGACACCCTCTGGTTTTAAATAGCCCTCGTGAAGGGGAATCGTAGCTAGATTGGCGCACCGCTAATAACACTTATGCGGGTACTTGATGCCCTACCTCCCCACATGGAAGCCGTTTTTATAGTGACCGTTGGCGGTCGCTCATTCAATAATTACCATATTGATTTCGCTAAGATAAGCGACGAGCTCGCGTTATAAATTATAACATAAAATTACTTTTAATTGCTCCACTATGTAGTCACCACTATGTTTTTTTCCGGCTCCTTGTTATTTTGAAAAGTTAATGGTTCAAGCCTAACCCAACGACCCGGCACAAATCTTTCCCATTATTTTTTTCACAAGTTATAAAGATTCTATCAGGTTCACAAATTTATGGGTCCTCGCAACAATTTATGTTTGTTGCAGGCAAGAAAATTATCGATACATAGACTGCTGATTTGCTTTCAGGCTACTCTACCTACGTAGAGGACCAACAGAAAAGTTTGCGGGCTCTAGTTTTTCAAATTAGTTTGGTCTGTTTGTTCGATTTTTTCCCATGACATTTGGTCCACATAAACGATCCTTAACGAAATGTTTCACTGGTGCTTTCCCCGTGATTAGTTGGGGTAAGCCACCCTAGACTGTGGAACTGTATTTAATCTGACGGGTAGAATTATGCGGGCTCGCTACGAGGCGCGAGTGGACCAACAATGAACTTTTTATTAAGTAAGGTACTTTATTTACAATCGATTTAAGACTCTAATTCAATGTACATAAAGTTTTATTTCAGTGTCACGATGTATTAATTTTAGCAATCTGCTATTAATGGAGAAATCAAAACAGGGAAGATTGATGTCATGGGAACTTAACGTGGGATTCTGATAGCTTTTTGTTATTACTTTCCTAATTACATCTAAATTAAATTACAAAAAATGTAACTCTTGGTTCAGACTTAAGAACATGTTTTTAAAACATTCGAAAAGAGAATTATTTACATTCATGTCGCGTTCAAAGTACCTACATAGGTTATCGAACGCAGTAAAGTGATAATGAAAAGCTGATTGATTTTTTACTTCATATTAAATCATTTTTATCTGCAAAAACATAAAGCCGGTCGGAAAACCCACGATCCATTATGTATTCTCATCACGTTGCTCACTCTCCTCACTAAGACACATTGTGTCTTATTGGCAAAGGCATTGAAGATGTGAGTACAAAAGAATGCAGCTCTTACAATTAAAAGAGCTGCTCCCATGTACAGTGAGTGCCGACTTCAAATCGGTTTTTTTTTCGAATATATTATTTATCAGTACTATGTGGACGTGCACTAAAGCAATTACACATTACGGAAGCGATCTAATACAAAATGTAAGCTATTGCGTCGATCGAGTATCGACTCGACACGTAGGTACCTACGTAAGTTCTCGTGTAATCTTACGAAGGTTGTAACAATCGTAATTTACGTCATTACCGTTCGTCATATTTGTTATATTACGCCGAATACTGTTATTCGGACAGCACGATTCGTATCATTCATGAAATATGTCCATCAAGTTTGCGGGGCGGGCGTTATTGGATAGTTTGAGGCAGTTGAGTAAATATTGAAGTGTTGCGATTAGACAATGGTTTCCTCACAGCTTATTATATCTATCAGGGGTGAGACACGTTACTAATCACTGGGGTCATCATGCAACGGTCGCGGCTCACCCCTAGCTGGGGGACAAATGTTAACGTATTCACTTATCTACGCGCTTACGCAGTTAACGAACAGGGTTGATCGCTCGGAACGCTCACCAGCTCACCACTCATGGCAAACATTTTTTTAGATCCTTGGTTTATGCAACATATATTAACTGTATAGAGAGACCATTCATAACGTTAGCGCAATATCAAAGGAAACGTCTGTTATTGTAATGGGGAAAGAAACTAGACAAAGGATGTGTACTGTCTTGTAATCTTGTTAGCAGAATGATAAAGAATGGATAAATGGTTAATATATTATATAATTCAGCTCTAAATAAATGCTGGTTTATATTTATTACCTAACATTATAATCTGGACTGCATGTTATTAATTTATCTCGAACACTTATATTTTTATAGAAATCATAAGAAACCATATAAGTCACTAATCCGGTTTGCAAATATCAACCGGTGTACTCTTTGCAAAACATACCAACTTTAGTATGCTAATAGCGCTATTTGTGTTCACAAGCGAGCCTTGATCTTTGGCACCTTCCCTCGAGCTGTCGGCGTCGCGTCGAGCGCACCCCTTCCCATCAGCATAAAGCGCCACCGCTTACACAAACAGCTCATCACTAAGTTTATGCGTGTTTCAAGTGTCGATTTGAACTTTTTATTATGTTCAAATTTGCGTGTTATGTGGGACACGCGCGCAACACGCGACCCGCATGGGACTACTCCGAGGGTGCTTTTTGTAACCATCATTATTCGCAAATGAATAATGTCGGCTACACTTTAGTTGCGCCGTAAAACGAATGACGAATGACGATAAAGTTATGTCCCTTCGCGGTTTCGTTATGGGAATACTTTATTTTATCCATCAATTCCTCCGCCCAAGTCATAAAGTGTAACGTGCCATAAGTATCACTTTTAAGGTTGTTTTCTGACTTGAAATTACAGTTTATTGAAACCTTGACGTTAAAAACGATATGAATAATGTGATGTGTTCCTTCACACGCATACATAAAATCAAAATTAGCCTGAGACAGTACCTACAACATAATAAAAGGGCACTTGTCATGAATCACAAGTCAACGGACAGATAAAACGCGTCGACTCTGTTTGTGTTGTAATTACGTAGCGAGCGATTACATTGTCTTAACTTGTTAACAGATATGAATTCGATAAATACTCATTGGTTTTTATCGTGCAACGACCCCGTCCAGACCACTGGCTGCCAATCAATCCCACAACTATCGATAACATACTGGACGAATACATGAATTTGTGAGATGAAACCCGCATTTAAATTTCGCTTTATATTCATAAGCTCTTTAACACAATACCTTGATTCGCTGTTATTGTTATACCATGAACTGATAAATATTAATCCCGACCTCGTAAACACAGATCCCGCCACCCGCAACCAATCCAGAGGAGGATGCTTTTTGCGCAGGATGGTGGAAAATTTTTGAATTTCAAAACTTGTACGAGTTGTTTCGAAATCGGAACATCAGTCTTCTTCAGGTTTAATATTATTGCTTAAGAGTTTGAGAGTGAAATCGCATCCAGAATTGGAATTTCTCAATTTTTCCAACAAAATGAGGACGCGCTAAATAAATCAGTACTTTCTCTAACCTCGAATTCGCACACATTCTGTGGCAATTATTAGGTTCGTTTCTTTGATTATCATTGATCATTAAAACTCTGGTGTTATTAGGAGTGATTTGTGGCATCAGATTTAATTTTAATCTCTCCTTAAATGGCCTTTGAAATATCAGAGGCAAATCGATTGTCTAGCTATAAAATAGTGTCGAAACTTGTATTGCGCAACGCAACCGTTGAGGACGGTCGGATAGTGCTGATGAGTCGTCGTTCGTTTAAGATTAAGATTCATAGCGTGATCTCGTTTGGGAAGTGCAATTTAACTAATAATTTTTACGCTTAAGCGCCGCCGCCGTAATTAAGTATCTAGTTGGCGATTAGGGTCACGACTCTAGACTTGATTGCCGGGCGAGCGGAGCCTCATTCAATTTTCTGCGGCTTTACTTTGATGTAATACTGTTTCCGCCGGGATGAATTTGTTTACGTTGTTTTCAAGTGAATTTATGCTAATTAGAAAAATAAGACCCGGTTTCATATGGCTCCTATTCTAGAGGTTTAGAATATACAAGTATCAAAAGATTTGTAGGTAAACTAGACTAAAGTTCAGAGTTTGTTTTTAGTTTTGGTTATTCTAAAGATGCTCTTTGTTATCTAGTAGAAAGAATAACAAACCGTTCCTATCACCAGATGACAGACGTATCATCCAGCACGACTCGTTAAAACGACCTAAATGAGGGCATCAGGACACAGGTCATTATTTTATAACTTATTAGGTATAGATAGAGTTTATTTTTACTTAAATCATATCACGCCGACTTGCTCTAAATTATGCCTGATAGGACTGGACTGCGAAGTTATATTTCTTTTATAATCAATTACTCCTTAGTTATCGAGTTGAACTGGTTTTGATACTGGCTGAAACGTGACCAAGGCATTAAAATGAGGGTCTTATAGCTGGTGTTTCTGTTCAAACGGAGGGGACCAAATGCCAGACATACCTTTTGTTAAGCAGGTATGGGCAAAGAAAATGTTATGTTAAGACGCGATGTGTAAGATAGGAGCATTGGTGGTCCAGTGGTATCGGCTTCGACTGACGAATTGTAGGTCGTAGGTTTGAACTCAACCAGGCGCATTAAAAATAATAATACCAGACTATTGCTGTCCCACTGCTGGGCAAAGGTCTCTTTTCAAACAGAAAAGGCAAGCATTGATCACCACCCTTGCTCACGAACGGGTTGGCGATTTCCGACTTATATTGATTATAAGTCCAGGTTTCCTCACGATGCTTACCTTCACTGATGTCAGTGTTGTCCAGAAAAACTTTGCAATTTTTTAACGCGCATTACTTTGTGTAATTTATTTCATCACCACTGCTTTCAAAACGGTGAAGAAAAACATTGTGAGGAAATCGGAATCCCCTAGAACCAAAGATTCGAAGACATCATCTACCGACCCGCATTGGACCCGAGAGGTGGATTAGAGTGTATAGCGCGTTCCCTCTATAAACAGGATCCCTGTATCCTAGAAGTGGGAATGCCAGACATATCTGCTGATTGATCCTATGGTTTCTCAAAGCAGACTACAATATTTTACGCAGTTCTTTATTCTAACTCACGACTAGAGTCACTAGTACCTACCTACGAAGATTTGATTAAATCTAAGCACAAAGCCAAGATGTATTTAACCGATGACTCACACACTTCCTTACTTATAATCAGGCCATTATTCAACTTCGCATAGCATGTAACAGGGCAAACACTAGTTATTTGACTTCCTCGTTTCCAAGGAGGAAAGTCTCATTGAAAACGAACCAGTTCCGAACCGACAGTTCACTCATAACCACTGAATCAAGGATGTAGTCAGCAATAATTGAAATTTTTCCACGTGTGCTATTTTATTTCCCGACAGTGAACACTGAACACTGAACATATTCGACTCAACGTAATTAAATGGCTAACAAAAGATCAAGGCTATGTTCTAAAGATAAAACTTTTTGTTGATATTCGTGACCAAACTTGAATAATGGTAAAAAATCACCGTGTAATTGCAAATAGACCCCAGAAAACGCAAACCGGCATAGCGACATCAATGGCTGTAACTACGGAGTTACACGAAAGGGTAAGTGAACGAAATAGGCGGAATACCAAAACGTACCACCAGACTACCAGTAGAACAGGCCGTAGAAACGGAATGGGAAGTACATGTTGATGTAAATAACTTTCAGTTGAAATTGAAAGCTGGGAATAAGTTGATATTTATTTCTAGCGGAAATAAGGTGAGTCAAACAAAGAACTTAGCGAATTAAGATTCTGAACAAGTCACTTTTGCAAAAGACAATAAAGAATCCAGGAAGTGGATTGTAGCTTCCTTTTGTGATTGTGATATCAAATAATGAACCTCAAACTCTACCAAAAAAAAACTAGTTTACTTTGTCTAAGCAAGTTTACTATAAACACAAGACAATACATGCGGTTAAAGTCTGTAATGGCTCGTCTACATATCTAAATAACAGCGTCATACTCACAAATGAGCTCCACATATACATTAGGCACCTAAACACGCCTATACAGTGTTCATCATGATACGGAACACTAAGTACGGAATAAAATTACTGAACGAGTCAAGTCAAGGTCGAACCACATGCGGATATGGCGGCGTGCGGTGTTGCCAGCCCACAAATGTGTGTACAGACGACGAAGGAGTTTGGTATACCGGCAAGAAGTAGATAGGTCATATTTGCACCATAAAGGAGGGATACTCCATGACTAACATTTTAAAACAAAAGACGAACAATTAAAAAAATTAAAGTACTGAGCACACATAACATGAGTTTAAAAGAGGTTATTTAGCGGCCTGCATAGTTTTCTCTTTTGCGTACTGTACTCGTAAGTAAGTAAAGCGGATCGGGTGTGCTACAAATCATCAGATCTCCGTACACTGTAAGCCAAGGACGGGGTAATAATGAGATCTATGATCGCTCATCATTTAAAATAATTATTTTTCAGGTCATTATTCTGAATGGAAAATTAACTTAATTGCTGGTATCTAAGTAATTACAATCTGTATAACTGCGTGTAATGTTAATGTATTTCAATCTGTTTTAAATTAAACAGCACTAAGTCGTTTTAAACCTTAACTTTAAGAAGTAAAGTAGGTACATAAATGTTTACCCGTTTGAGGTTACGCAAAAGAAAATGATGAAATGTTACGTTTACTGAATTCTAGTTCATAGAGGATTTCCATATTTCGCGTAGGTGTGTATTGGTCCATGTAACACCAGGTACAAAAGCTTGTTTGCGAGAATAACTATCCTTGTTTCACATTTCTGTGCTATGTGGGCATAAATTATGCGCCCGGCATTGGTATGAGAAGTTGAGAAGTAACCGGGGCTAATTTGCATTTAAAACCAATTTTTACGTAATATAAAACTGGTATTGGTTGTATTAGCCTAATTAAAAGAAGAATCATCATGCTACTTAATAAGTTATAATTAAAGATACTCGATTATGAGGTTTTTAATGAAGTGTTAGTTAACTTAGCGAAAGGCATTCACTTAAGTGTGCCAAGTGGCGCTAAGTAATAGTGGCAGTAGCTAACACAGTTACATTTTATGATAGCAATCGAGAGCTTTTCCGTAAAGCGATTACGTGCGCGGAGTCTGTACAGCGAGTTGCGTACACGCACAGCCACACTCATTACGAGTCAAACAAAAAAGCGCACGAATTCACACGATGTTACCAATAGTTATGAACTTATGAGTTATCGAACAAAGTTCCGCTTGATCAATTAGCGAAGTAAATTGCTCCAACACCTCACGCCACTTACACAAATACGAATACCTGCCTTTTTTGTACGTCCACAATTTGATTGTTGCAGCCACTCCGTCACGTCTAACGAGATAAATTGATGCGCAAGCCATGAACCAAATGAGTGCCTCAATGACATAACTTATGATGAATATCTGCTCAACATAAAGCGCATATGAGGGAATGTCCGTTGTGTAATGAGCACTAGACACTCGATCTTTATTACACAGCTGTAAACCCCTTTACCCAATAAAAGCTTGCTAAATTAAATAATAACGTAATTAGTACGTATTCAACACCAACTTACATCATAATAATTATCGACCTGCATCTGTCTGTTAAATGTAATAATTATTATTATCGGCAATTATTAAATATCGCGTTGCGTCATCGATACATAACTAATTTGTTCGTTTGACTTTTCTGCACTAAAATCGTAGAGCCGCTGTGTAGTATTATAAACGTGTAATAGAACAACTTCCTATTGTATGTGTAAGTGTGTAAGTAAGGCAGTGGCGTAGTGTTGAGCTATTATCTAACAGTGAAAGTGTGAGTGTGTGCGGCGAGCGCTGACGCAACGCGCCGCTGCGCCCGCGCCTGCCGCGCCGCCCGCCACCGCCGCACTCGCTCCACTCTCACTGCCGACGATTGATGCTGATTTTCAAGTAAACAACTAGGAAGTTCCAGGTGAACTGGATATTTATTAATTCCTTATTAAGATTAAAGCCGGCTTTATAAGGAAGTGCGTGAAGTAACTACATTTACTTACATTCGATGATGTTTAGATAAGCAAGCGCGTTGAAGTCTTTTGACTGACACGCTATGCTCGCGGCTCGCGCGCTTATGTAACGTCTTTGTGCATTATTTACATAATACCTGAGCTCAACTGCTGTTTCGGATACATATTATCATTTTTGGCTTATAACGCTTTATGGTTATGGTAATACATTATTACATTTTCTTGTGATGTTCGCATTAAGGCGCTTTATGTTTTTGTTGTACTGTATGCATGGTGGTTGAGTATTACTTCGTTCATTAACAACATTAGGTAGTTTTGCAATTTAAATGTGAATATGTATAGGTATACATATAATGGCGTAGCAATAATGACTATACATATTTATTTATAACTAGTTTATTATGCATGAGGTTTTTGTACCTCCATTTAAGAGCAAAGATTTTTTGTGTTGGAGTAGATCGTGTACCTTCCGTTATGTATATTGGTACTATGGTGCCCAAGGTCCTGTGTTTAGGGTAGACGATGACTTGTCAACTCCTGCGCACTGGAGTGGAGCTCGCCACGCACTGCCCAATTTGAGTCGCCACGCTTCGCCGCTCAACTATTTTCAGTCTTAAACTTTTTGCTCAAACCCGACCCACTCTACATTTATAGAGCAGGATTAAAATCACAGCATCATATTTGAATAAATAATCGATACGAGTTCATTTATATAAAGATATTCAACTAAATTGGCAGACTTTGCAGTGTTATTAATTATAATATTCTTCCTTAATGTTGCCATTGAGACTATTTCTGTAACTACGTA
The DNA here is from genome assembly GCA_963082995.1 of Noctua comes. Lineage (NCBI taxonomy): Eukaryota > Metazoa > Arthropoda > Insecta > Lepidoptera > Noctuidae > Noctua > Noctua comes. The sequence continues at coordinate 9,109,660 of OY720279.1, read as the reverse complement.
GAAACTTATCTAATAATGGCAGGTTATAATGTTTTACGATCTCTATTTCAATTTGCGTACGGATACAGGCGCAATAATGTCGTCAATTCATCTCTATATCGTAAACATTCATCTTAGTCAGCGTCGTAACACGTAATGCATAACTGCGAGTGTTGGAGCCAGCGAGCAGTCAAACGTTCGATGACGTCACCGGCCATTTTACACGCTGTACCAACATTCATCGACGTCGCCGTCGATAAATTGAGGTTAGGCGGATAACATACAAATCTGAACAAGTTTTGTAAATAGTTACAATCGGTTGTTGTAGCCTATTTTGTGTTGCCTCTCGTTTATCCGCCGTGGAAATGTCACAGGAGCACGCGATGACCTCACTCCGATGTTACATCTTGACATTTAGGAGGTATTTATCTACTTATACGTATGTGCACGTTTTGTTTGTTTTATATACCTGCTTTAAGACAAGTTTCAAGACAAACAAGACTATAAAAGCACATCACGCCATGACCCTTTTAGTCTTCAGCCAGTTTTCATCAACTGTCTAATGAAACCTTAAGTAAAATGCTGTTCATTCTCTGTGTATTAACATAATGTCTCTGGGTAGCCACATACACTTATCACGGGTATGTAAAGTAAATATGTGCCAAGTGCTCGTAAAATCTCACACGTATTGTACCTATGTGCAAAAGTAGACAAATAAACCTTATTCACGATGTCCCTATATTAAGCAGTCACTAAGTAGAACACAACTTTATGGTAAAACTAAGGTCAGGTTAAGATTACGCCACAGCCTCATTTGTTACAATTTCGTCAATCATAATAAGTGTGCCGGAAGGCCCGCAGTGGGAAAATCCGCCGAAGAAATAATAAGCTGAACAGAAATATCCAAAATTATGCAATATGTTGTCATGTGTTGTTGACGCAACGCTTGTTTTCGTGGGTCGTGCTAAGTGTGCCGCGACCATTTCGGTCAGCCGGTGGCCCACTGAGCTCCGCAGTGACATAACTGAGCTTCCGCACCGAGGCACCGCTCGGCTCGTTCGCTCAGTGAAAGGTACGTTGTAACTCACATAAACTAGCGAGTTACCGAGCTAGCACGAGGTTCCCCGGCCCACAATTGAGGTGCACTAAGTAAAGAATCAACACTCTAGCACTGGTCGCGCCAGTTTAACGAGTCCTCAACAAAAAGTTAAAGGAGCTTTTAAAAGGTTGCGTTCAAAGGATGGCCGATGAAGTAACGCTTACAATTATAACATTGTTACGGTGATTAGGCATAATAAGATACAGGTCGACCCAATAAACTGTCTAGAGACTATCCGTTTGACTATGTTGGATAAATAAATGAACACAAGTTTCCGCGGTGTAACGCTCGTGTCGCAACAGTGAGTAGTGGCTGACTAGTCGCTACGACTGGACACTTATCAAAGCAAACTGGCGGCTTGTAATTTGTAACAGCCTTAATATTGTCATTCGAAATCGTAATTAAGTACTAAACACGTTTATACCAGCAAAACTGTTGGTTGTAATTGTAAATATACGGGCGTTCTAGTTCCCTTGAAGTTAAGTCTATAACTAAGCAATGTTGAGCACAACGTTTTGCTTCATTCCAAAGTTTTGGAATAAGTCTCAGTGAAATTGCTTTGGGTGTTTCGAAATAATACCCAAAGCAATTTCCCGCATTTAAAGAAATTGTTAAGCGAACTTCATCGAAAAGAAAGCCTGTAATTTGGATAAGGAAATAACTTCCGTGAAGTTAAGTTAGATTGATGGTTTTAAAGTTTAAAACAAACAAAATAATGTACTTAAAACATGCGTTTGCGTCTCAATATTTAGAAAGGCAAGATTTACGAACGTGGATACAGCTAATATAAACAGATTAACATTCCATACTTACAAATATGTTTTTGTTTAATCACTAATGTTTGAGGTTTAGCGACCTTAACTTAGGGTTCAAATGTGATTGAATATTTGATAATTATTTTTAGTTGTTTGATATATGAGGATTTATATCCAGCCCAGTAGGGAGAAATCCCAGATTATGTCGATTGCAACCCTTCATTGCAGATGTGTAGTATCTAAAGAAACATGAAACAGTTCCCTATAGTCTTGACAATATCTAAATAACCTCTTACTTTATTTATATTACAAAATGGTAAACTGACTGACTCACTGACTGACTGGGTGATATATCAACACACAGCCCAAACCGCTGGTCCTAGAGACATGAAACTTGGAGGGTGTGTTTTTTGTGAAAAGAAGGAAAATCCTTTCTTAGTGGAAACACTAAGAAAGGATTTTTGGGAAATCCACCCCTAAAGTGGTAAAATAGGTGACAAAAGTTTATATGAAAGTCCGTCAGTTTTAAAGTTAGGATCTTTAAATTAAGTGTTTAGGCTGACGATTGAAAATTAAATAATACTGGTCTCAGCGTTTTTGATAATTCTACCCCTGAAGGGTTAAAAAAGGGGATGAAGGTAAGTAATATTTTTCGACATCCGCGCGGGCGAAGCCACGGGCAAAAGCTAGTTATTTATAATTATTTACCCAACGTTATGCAACTGGGAACTTGGAAATAACTGCTGAGATAATAATGAGGTAAGTACTGCAAAAGTCCCATTGACGTACAAAGCTCGTACAGGATACTGACCTTCTTTGATTACGTACAATACTTGACAAGCAATTTACATACAGGGTGTAAACGGACCCTTCACGAAGCCGTTATCCAAGCATTCTATACATCAAACTAAGTAACTCTACGCAAAAATTATTGCTGGGAAACGAAGATTTTTTTGGAGGTCAAAAATCACGTTTAACGGCAGGACTCAATGTAACGTACTCAAAACATTGTGCTGATGGATGCATTGAATAGTACGGAGGTCGTGGAGGTATTTTAAGTAAAGCTATAACATTAAAAACTTGTACTTAAAAGGAAACTTGTGAAAAAGTCGGAACTTTGACCTCCAATATCTCAGTAACTAGAAGGTTCCCAGGTATGGTCTAGAACAAAAAAATAATCGCAATGACGGGGAGAACGAGTGCCTTTCGGCTTCGTTACGGATACCTTTACACCCTTTAGATAGAACATAATTAATGTAGGTTGTATAATGTTAAAGTACCCTACTTCCGAATTAACAGGGTTAGATCTTCGATTTTCAGAATAGTCCAGGAACAGAACCATAATCATCGTCCTCACTGGTATCATTGTTCCACCCACCGCTGAGTTCAGACCTCCCTCTCGTGTCATGTTTGTGATTTGTCCGAGTCTCATCATGGTCTTCCCGCGATCTAATGCAAGACGTCCACCCATCAAGAACAGGATGAATTATGAAAATAGGAAGACATTACTAACGCATGTTAGCAAACAAGTTCACAGTTTGCAGCTAATGAACAAGTGATATAATTGTAGCGTAAGTTTCTACTTAGGAGCGGGACTTAGCACTTCCGCGCTCATAATAATATCATAACTAGTTGTTACATTCACTCCATAAGTTACCAATGCCTCGGTATTTTTCATCATTATGATTTCAGCCTGAATTCACGGAGTACGTTCTTCGGTTAAACCTCGCTCTCTCCTCCCTCATGGAGTGTTGACCAACATCTATGCTAATGCATGTCAAAAGTGTGAAAATGCGCTCGTTACGAATAGCGGAAGATCGGTTATTGTAACAAACCTTGTAGGACGCCTATGTATAGCGGTGAACGCCTTTCTGTTTAAAAAGATGATGAGCAGAGCAAACCTAGGAGGCCTATAACCCGCAGTAGACTCGACAGACTCAGTTGACTGAACACAGCAAAAAGGAACTTGAACTCACAGTAACGTGGACGTTGATGCACTCAACAGTCAACAGTGTATCACCACCGTCATTGCTATTATTATTCGTTGTACACACTCATGGGTCGGATGCTTCTGAGAAGATTCTATGCTGGTCATACGTAAGTACGTCCGGTGCCTCAGGGGCCATCAGCCTCGCTGCCATTCCTGCTGACTTGCTAATTTTCTTACTACGTCATACGCTAGCTATTATCGTAGAACTGGTATCGACTATAAAACAGTTAATATTGCCTACTTTAGATCTGTCTTGGTTTTATGAGAGTCACTCGAAAAACGAGTGCAAAATACCCCACGTATGATATGATATGGCCAAAAGTGGATTCTGACATACCATCAAACGTTGACGTTTAAACGTTAGGCCAGTTTAAGCTGGCTATATCATAAAATACTGCCATTCCATGAAACACCGTTATTTCATAAATTGGTCAAACACAATTATGAAGTTATCGAATATAAGATCTGGCATATCTATTGCTTCTCCATTCTGCGTATCCGTCTTTGTCGGCTTATTAGGGCGAAGCAGCTGATTGTAAACCCCGATCGCCAATTTTGTCCTATGTTTCCCGTAAATAGCATTGAGTTTACGCCACTGGCTGAAATAGAACTACAAATTCATCATATCATACCCTGCAATGCTGCTAAATTACAAGCTTTGATTCATTTTGTTTGTTTTCCTGTCACTGCTATTACTCATTACAAGTAATTAAGCATATTAATCATAATGAACGTAACTATTGTTCTGATTTATTTATTGTTGTGTAAAGATATAATAAAATCATAAAATGTATTGTGTACAATTATTTCCGTTATGTTCCGTATGGTGTCGGACGTAAAAGAATAGCACCATCCCATATCTTCCCGTGGGTGTCGTAAGAGGCGACTAAGGGACTTACCAGAGAATGGGCAGCAGCGTTCTCTGCGGTTTCAAACAACCGTACTGCGATCGCCAACCCGCCTGCCAAGCGTGGCGATTATGGCAAAACCCCCCCAATGATGAGCGCAACAAAGAAATGGCCCCTAGTACCCGGCAGCCCGTCTACCCTCGACTATGGTAGCGGTCGAGGTTACGGCGTGGCAAGGGGTGCGAAGAATCTCCGGACGGGATCAGGCTGCCTATACCGACGACTTGACCTGGCAACATATAACACGCGTACACTCCGGACCGACGAGAAGATAACGGAACTCGAAGAGGAATTGAGCAGGCTGCGATGGAGTATTGTGGGATTATCTGAAGTCCGAAGAGAGGGGGAGGATACGATAATCCTGAAATCCGGCAACCTGCTCTATTTCCGAGAGGGTGACCGGCAGTCCCAGGGTGGTGTTGGGTTTATCGTCCACAAGTCCCTCGTGAATAACGTGGTGAAGATCGAGAGTGTGTCGACCAGGGTGGCGTACCTTATACTCAGAATATCCTCAAGATATTCGCTGAAGGTCATACAGGTGTACGCCCCGACCTCGGCACACCCCGACGACGAAGTGGAGACCATGTATGAGGATATTTCTAAAGCCCTGCATGGTTTCAAAACTCACTTCACCGTTGTCATGGGGGACTTCAACGCGAAACTGGGCAAACGAGACGGGGATGAGCTGCAGGTGGGGCAATTTGGGGTTGGACGTCGGAACCACCGGGGTCACCAACTGGCTAGTTTTATGGAGAAGGAGGGCCTCTATATGATGAACTCCTTCTTCAGAAAGCGTGAGCACAGGAAGTGGACCTGGCAGAGTCCCGATGGTGCAACTAAAAATGAGATTGACTTCATCATGTCAACCAAGAAGCAAATGTTCAATGATGTCTCTGTGATCAATTCGGTGAAAACCGGGAGCGATCACCGCATGGTAAGAGGCACATTGAACATCAATATAAAGCTTGAAAGGTCTCGACTGATGAAGTCTACGCTCCGTCCAGCACAAATCCAGATCCAAAACCCCGAGAGCTTTCAGCTTGAACTCCAGAATCGTTTCGAGTGCCTAGGAGGCTCAGTGGACGAATGCAACGATGGGTTCGTGGAAACTGTCCATGCGACTGGGTCTAAGTTCTTCAAGACGCGTCGTGCACAGAAGAACAAAAGACTCTCTGATCATACTCTCGAGCTCATGAAGGAGCGGCGCGAGATGATCCTGCAGTCTTCAGACGAGGCGTGGAAATACCGGCAGCTCAATAGACGGATCTCTAAATCCTTGAAACGCGACCTCCGCCGCTTTAATACCGAGCGTATTAAAGACGCTATTGAGCGGAATAAAGGCTCCAAGGTATTTTCAAGAGATCTGGCTATTGGGCAGAGCCAGCTCACGAAACTGAAGACCGACGATGGCAGGATCGTATCCGCCAAACCGGAGCTGCTGAGGGAGATCGAGAGTTTTTATGGGCAGTTGTACACTTCAACTAGCAAACCCGTTGCAAATCTAGCTAACGACCCAAGAGCTAGACTGACCCGACACTATACCGAAGACATTCCGGATGTCAGCCTGTACGAGATAAGGATGGCTCTGAAACAGCTTAAAAACAACAAGGCACCGGGTGATGACGGAATTACGGCCGAACTCCTGAAGGCAGGTGGAAAACCGGTACTTAAGGCCCTTCAGAAGCTGTTTAATTCCGTCATACTCGAGGGGAAAACGCCGCAGGCATGGTGCAGGGGTGTGGTGGTACTCTTCTTCAAAAAGGGCGACAATGCCCGGCTGAAGAACTATAGGCCCATCTCACTTCTAAGCCATGTCTACAAGCTGTTTTCAAGAGTCATCACGAATCGTCTCGCGCGCAGGTTTGACGATTTTCAGCCTCCCGAACAAGCCGGATTCCGAAAAGGCTTTAGCACCGTAGACCACATACATACGCTGCGACAGGTTATACAGAAGACCGAAGAGTATAACCTGCCTCTCTGTCTAGCGTTTGTGGACTACGAGAAAGCCTTCGATTCGATCGAGACTTGGGCTGTACTGCAGTCTCTCCAACGGTGCCAAATCGACTATCGGTACATCGAGGTGCTGAAGAGTTTGTACAAAAACGCCACCATGTCAGTCCGACTTCAGGACCAGACCTCGGAACCTATCCTTCTGCAGCGAGGTGTAAGACAGGGAGACGTCATATCTCCGAAACTGTTCACCGCTGCACTGGAGGATGTCTTCAAGGTTCTGGACTGGAGAGGGCTAGGCATCAACGTCAATGGCGAGTACATCTCTCACCTTCGGTTTGCCGACGATATAGTGGTCATGGCTGAGACCATGGAGGACCTCAGTATAATGCTCGATGACCTCAGTAGAGCTTCCGAAAGAGTAGGTCTTAAAATGAACATGGACAAAACCAAAGTCATGTTGAATGCCCATGTAACACCCACTCCTATCAAGATCGGAGACTCTACACTCGAAGTTGTAGACGATTATGTCTACCTGGGACAAACGGTCCAGTTAGGTAGGTCTAACTTCGAGAAAGAGGTCAATCGTCGAATCCGACTCGGCTGGGCAGCGTTCGGGAAGTTGCGTGGTATCTTCTCGTCCAACTTACCGCAGTGTCTCAAGACGAAAGTCTATGACCAGTGTGTGTTGCCAGATTACATACGGGACCGAAACGTGGTCGCTCACAATGGGCCTCATCAGAAGGCTTAAAGTCACCCAAAGGGCAATGGAGAGGGCAATGCTCGGTGTTTCCTTGCGTGATCAAATCAGAAATGAGGAGATCCGCAAGAGAACCAAGGTTACCGACGTAGCCCGAAGAATAGCCAAACTTAAGTGGCAGTGGGCAGGGCACATTGCTCGCAGAACGGATGGCCGATGGGGCCGAAAAGTTCTGGAGTGGCGACCGCGAACCGGAAGACGCTGCGTTGGAAGGCCTCCCACTAGGTGGACCGATGACCTTGTAAAGGTTGCAGGGATCCGCTGGATGCGAGACGCACGGGACCGGTCAATGTGGCGACACTTGGGGGAGGCCTATGTCCAGCAGTGGACGTCTTTCGGCTGAAATGATGATGATGATGACAATTATTTCCAGTAGTACATAAACCTTGTTAAATGGTATTTTTTTTATGCATATAATTATTATTGCGTACACATACTCAATAAAAATGAGTAGGTACCAAATACTGTTCCTAGTAAAAAATGGTAAACAATCTAGTACATATAATGGTAAGGAAAACATGTCACAAAAAGATTGACAAATACAGTAAGAAAATGTCAGTGCTATTGTTTTACTTCAAGCCAGACCAATTCGTTTTCAAGAGCCATTTTATTTTTTCAATAACTAACAGCTTCTTTGAGACCCTGAAAAGGAAAGCATATAACTTTACTTAACAGACGTTAGAAGATATTTCAAGCAACATTTCAGGGAATAGTTTCAAGTCCAATTCAGAAACTAAAATAAGAAGAAATACCTACTTGAAATTCTATGCGACCAAGTTGAGAAAGGTCAACAGTAAAACTTAAATAGCACACAGGATCTAGGTGACCTAGATATTGCGTAAAAGCCGCATACAAAGTAATGTACTGAAGCCTTGTATAAAGTGGGACTACGAAAATAGCTGTACACAAATGTATCACCAAACATTATTGATCGTTTAATGGGACTAGATTGGAAACAATGAAACAAGAGACGAGTAATCAGCTCCCATATGTCTGGCGCGGGATAGAATTTCTTCGAAGAACAGTTCAATCAACGTTGAAACGTACCGAGCTCCAGAACATGTCAAAGTCATTTCGTCTTGTTATGATGAGTAACAGACCATCTTTTTAGTACTCGTTCATATAAAATTTACTGGTTTCAACTTGGATCCGGGTGCAGTTTATAAATAAATAACAAGTATATCTGCTATTTAGTGCGAGTATTAAAGTCAGCTCATGAGATGGGTCAGGGAGATAATTTTATTGAGCAAGCTTTTATAGTTTTATAAGCACCACGAGTGCTTGCAAAAAAAAATCAAATTAATAAAGGTAAATTGAACAGGCGAGTGAGGAAGATGTTATGACAAATATGACGACCATGCAGAGGAAGATCAAATTGTTTTCATAGTTAATTAAAATAATAATTTATGGCCATAAATAAAACATCCAATGTCACGAACAGTTCAAAAACCCTCAGACCTTCAACCGAGTATGCAAATATCGTATAAAGTGTCATCATCAGTCAATATAAACAGACAACTAGTGTCATTACTTGTATTGGTCAACTTGAACGAATGACGCGAACGCGCCGGCCGGACGGCTAGCTACTGAGCAAACTCAGCAATTGGCTCAACGAGCCTCGTTATCATACCTACAGATACTTAATTTACCATACAAACTCCATAAAATGTTGGGTATTATGTAGAAAGTATACCCATACTAGTCGAATTTAGATTTTGTCTTAAGCAATCGAGGAAAACCATTTAGTTGATAGTGTCGTCCTACACAATATCAAATTAAGGAAAATCGTTTGTAAGCTAATTGTCATCAGCATCTACCACATCCTACGCAGTGTATTTTGATTACGAGAAACCGTATTACCAAGCTCTCTTTGAAGTGAAACTCTACTTTTAAAGTTACATCTCAGTGAAAGCACGTAGGTAGTTCCAGAATTTGTTTAGCTAAACTGCTAATATACAGGAGGCTGGAATTTAAACCAACTTTATAATCTGGAGATAACATTGATAGATTTGAAAGTGATAATCAAAATCGTCGTTTGAAGAAACCCTATAAACCTAAATGAGGCAATTGTAATGCACAGCCAGCTAATGATGCACAGACACACGGACAAGTAAAAAAGTACCGTAGTGTCAGACAGTCAAGACTACAGCAGTGTGTCACGAGACCAAACGCAAAAACTATCGCGTTGGATGACAATTACCCTGCAACTGTTTGATTGGCAATTGAATTGAAGACGTGCACTTATAGTATATCAGCTGTGGGGCTGCTGATGCACGTCTCTTGATCACCACGACTCCATGCGATGGTCTAGTACCAAGGCCAGTACGAGGCGCGTGATTGGTGGAGTGGCGCCTTTGGTCCAGCCGGCTGGGGTCAATTGATGGCTAATTGTGGAGTCGACGACTGAGCTGGCCGCAGCGAGTCGATGCCCAAGCATACAATTGTGTGTTGTTGATATTTTTCTATAAATAATATTCTCATTTGCAGCGGAGTGCTTTCTATTTCTGTTTTATGTCGCTTTTTGTTTAGCAAGTCCTTGAATTTCCTTTGTGCTGCTGGACTTAAAACTCTACTAGCATTTAAATACCTAATAATCATTTTGCCGCAGACTGAGTGTCCTAGAATATCAAATTCATAGCCAGATATCTATGATTGTTACACCGATAAAGACTAATAGGTGGTTGTGCCAATTATGTGTACTTTATGGCAGCACATTGGTCCAAACAAAGATCGATATCATAACCGTGGATTACAATTATCGGTGTAAAGTATAGGAATAATATTGGTAGTTTGGTAGGTTAGAGCGGCGCGGCGGTGCAGGCGGGCGCTATCGGCCACGCGGGCTGGGGTCGTCGGCTTGTGATAAGCGCGTATCGGCCTCGCCTCTCCACTTCTCAACACACACCATATATTTCAATTATTAACTTCAATGATAAAGTAAGATGTTAAATCGAATGTACTCATTTAAAATTACAATGCGCTCGAGATTTATGCTTTTTATATGAGCCTCCACTGCCTCCAGTCATTGAGTATGTGGTGTTGAAGCATGAAGCACCATACCATACTCATTGTATATAAAACTACTAACTTGTTTTAAAACAGTAAAAATTACATTAATATTATTTCGTTTTCTTTGCAGTACAATAACATGGCTGCCATGTGGCTGTCGGCATTATGTTTAGGTTATGTCATAATAACCGTTTGGTCTTCGGCACGTGCCTATTTACAAGGAAACATTCTGATTAAATACTTATTGGACCTATAATATACCTAAACTTATAGATTTTGTAACCTTTATGGTTTAAAAATCTAAAGGGTGTAAATAGACCCTTAACACAAACGAAAGGCACTTGTTCTCCCCGTCTTTGCGATCATTTTTTTGTTCTAGACCATACCTGGGAACCTTCTTGTTACGGAGATATTGGCGGTCTAAGTTCCAACTTTTTCATAAGTTTTTTTTAAATACATGTTTTTAATGTTAAATTTTTACTTTACACACCTCCACGACCCCCGTACTATTCAATCCATCCATCAGCACAATGCTTTGAGTGCTTTCCATCGAGTCCTACCTTAAAACGTGATTTATAACCCCAAAAAAAAAAGTCGATTCCCAGCAATATTTTTTGCGTAAAGTTACTTAGTGTGATGTACAGAATGCTTGGGTGACGGATATGTGAAGGGTCTGTTTACACCCGGTATATTCGTAATGGATTAGGTAATTCAACGAAAACCTCGTGATCGGAGTGTAGAACCTTCCAAGGGTTCTAGGAACACTTCGACGTTAATTACCAATACACAATATATACCTTTGTTTACTGAAGGGTTAAGCAGACGGCGTAACTTCAGTATGACACTTCGACACCCATTGCATAGGGGCGAACCTATTGCCCTTGGCACGAATCAAAACTCCGGGCCGCCGCTCAAAATTACAACACCAACTACCTTAAAAATAGTTCAGGCATTGTTTTTACATAACTAGAACAGAAGAATCACAAGAATAAATATACCTCACGCACATATCGCTGAAAACCTAAAGGAACCAGACAGGCTCCAGATGTTCTTACTAGTCTTCTTACTAGATGGTCGCTGAAGAGATGCGTAATTTGTTGAAACGACCTAACACAAAAGCAATTTAGAGTCACCCATCCAAATGTCAGCCAGGCCGACCATTGCTTAACCGACTTGATAAATGTGTAAACAACATAGTTGCAACAGAAGGTTTTAATTATCATTTTATTAACATGTTTTCAAAAACGATGAATTTAAAATGTTTTCACGCCTTTGTAATCAAAACATGTTAACTATGGCTTAATATAACTTTGTTTGGGACGAATCGTGTTCTGTTTACTTGTACTGTGTTGTTGAATTATGAAAACCCCATTTTTTTTCTCGTGGAATCAAGGTTAGGCTACCCCTATTTTTGTACTACTCTTGACTCTTTTCCAATATATCTAAGGGAATTGAATCGACACGGAAAGATTTTGATACCTATGTAATAAATTACAATATGGTAATATATTACGGAGAACTTAATGAATATGTATCAGTGGCCACATTTTAGCACATGTGAGCTGTTGAAACTTCCGCCACGACACAGAAACGAACAATGATTCAACCCGCTAACCTACTAGTTTATGAAATTCAAATGATAAATAACCATTAATTTAATATTGTTTTTATTTTTTAAATTTATTTGGTTAACCGTCCAGTTCAAATTGGTAATTGTAACGTCAATGAAAAACTGCTCACGCGATGATCGTGATCTCACCATTTGACTGCGTAATTGTGCGGTTGCTGATGTTTCGACAGCCTCAAAATGGATCAATCAAGAACATGAAATAACAAACTGAATGTTATGAACGGAAATAAGAATAAGTATTAATAATATCCAACTATCACAGGCCAAACCGCAACCCACTTTAAGTTGATAAGCGCAATATTAATTAATGGTGTCGACGATAAACTCAATAGTAATAATATTGTTTATCTATACGAAAGCGAAAACAATCCGTTTAATTTGGACACGAGATAAACTTGTTTATAATAAGATGCTGCGGTCTATTTCCTGGAAACATGATAGTGATCTCATAACTGGACGAAATAGACTTAATTGTGCACACTTTGCTGTACTTGACTATGTAATCAGCAAAAACAAAACGAATAATCAATTAATATTAATAATATACAATATTGAAACGATATTGAGACAAGCACATTTCATATCGGTTCTATGACTTCCTCTTCTTATTATAAGTAATAATCTTAATACCACATTATGCTAATTACATAAATTGACTCAGGATTGGATGTAGACTGGCTCAATGCGAATAAGCAATACCAGTTTGGATTTATTTCAAACACGCACAAACCCGGTCGATTGGAGTCAGTCGGACGTTTGTAAGTGGTATCGAAATGCCGAGCGATCTTATGTAATATCCCGCTAGTCGACTATTTCGTTGGCAAAAAAAAACAAAACATAAATGGCTGCTCTCATTGTTTCCGTCCACACGGGCGCGATTTATGTGGCAGTTTAAATGGCCAGGCCTACTTCAGATTGTACCTAAAAACATAACTTGGCCAACGAATGCACGCTTTGTTCTCGTCCCAACTCTGCGGGCGTCAGTTTTTTTCCTAGACCCTTTTGTTCTTAAATTATGTTAGTTCGAATCTCTAACGAACAAACAAAAAACCTTCGATGATGAATCGCTGGCGATGTCTCTTTAATGATGCTTCCTCGGACGTGTTCGTGGATGTTAACCAACGTTTCTGGTGAACTCGACCATTACGTGGGATTAGTAAAACGGTTCGCAATAACTTTACATTTTCATTTCTTTTAACGTCCAATTCGAGAGAATGGCAAAAGGTTTTACTGCTCACGTTTATAGGCCAGCATCCCTTGATCGTAAAGCAGCGCTCGCGCAGGCACGCCGCGGCGCGGTCGCGTGATCAAACCGGTTGCGGGGGTAACATTGTTCATTATTCAAATTAGTGCGTGCTGTTATAATTCGAGGCGAGCCGTTCCAACCGTGATTAGGTGCTCGGCTGCTCGGGGCAGGCTGGATCTGCACTTTGAAACACTGTCTTCAAAGTTTTTATACCAGTTTTTCGAATTAACGTAGTAACATTCCTTAAGAAATTTGCATTTTATTCATAGTGATTGCCATTTTTGCTCAAGATTAAATCGCTAAATTAATTACTTTATTTATTCACGCGTTCACATTATCATAGCTCCTACGAAACTTGTTTGTCGACCGGTCGTAGTCACAAAAATAAAACAAAGAGACCCAGAACTTTCCGTAACGAGCGATAACTTACGATAAACGTTGCAATGATCGCGTCATACGAGTACCAATACTTCCTAGTTGTAAACTGTCAGTAGAAGGGGGGTATTATAATAAATGGCATGTGTACATCGTCGGCGACACCACGTCGCTTGTGAGGTGGAACCGGTCCTGGACTTCCTCGTGAGCGATCAGCGTTATTGGAACTATTAGCGAGTCGGCCAGCCAACGCGTTCATGTCTGCTTGTCGGAGGATCTCGCGAAGATCTTTACTTTCGATGCAATTGATTTGAGATAATAGTTATTACGTTTCTCAGAATCTTCTATTAACTGGACGTGTTAACACTGAACATGTTTCCGCTTGTTTTTATTTGAATGCGTCGTCAGACTATCACACTCTGTGATGAGGACCGCAAAAAGTTTTTAGTTTACTTTTTTTATAATTCAAAAGGGTTTTTGTGTTCTCCGTCGTAAATTTTCGCCATATGTACTTTTTTGCACGTAGGTAGGTAATGCACAATATGGTGTCATTTCGTAATCCTTCCGTTGTACTTTTGTTGCTGTTGGATAATAATATGCTTGCATAATACTCATGCATAATCTAAATGACAGGCTCTGTCGTTACAGAATAAAGACATTCTTCATACAGTATTAATTTTCGTATTAGTTTTTGACTTGACGAATTATGGAAAAGTTAAATAGAAATAGAGGCGGTTCAAAGGGCAATGGAGAGGGCTATGCTCGGAGTTTCCTTGCTGATCAAATCAGAAATGAGGACATCCGCAAGAGAACCAAGGTTACCGATGTAGCCCGAAGAATTGCCGAACTTAAGTGACAGTGGGCAGGGCACATTGCTCGCAGAACGGATGGCCGATCGGGCCGAAAAGTTCTGGAGTGGTGACCGCGAACCGGAAGACGTAGCGTTGGAAGGCCTCCCACTAGGTGAACCGATAACCTAGTGAAGGTTGCGTGGATCCGCTGGATGCGCGTCGCACGGGATTCGGGACTGGTCAATGTGGCGGCAATTGGGGGAGGCCTATGTCCAGCAGTGGAAGTCTTTCCGCTGAAATGATGATGATGATGATGATGAGAGGTGGTTCTTCATGGTCAGTAATTAATCCCGTCCTAAAAGCAAAGTTTACATCTGAATGTCATACAACATTTTGTACGAATATTCGTCAAAGAAATCTTTTGGCACTTTTCAAAGCATATCTTGCAGATCTTCTAGCTACATGTTCAGATAGCGTAGGACTTTCTATTTTGTCTTTTTTCTTTTTCTCATTAAGGTTAAATTTCCCCTCACGAGCCAACTGACGATAAAGCGGAAGCAAGAGAGGAAATTGCCTAGTTATTGTGTTGGAACATTGTTGGGCACACTGTGCAGCCCTGAGGAACGCCGCTGATGCTCTACTAGCTGTTGCCCGCGACCTTCGTCCGCGTGAACTTATTATAAAAATATTCCTTCTTTAATTGAATCGCATTTTGTTAACAATTATTCACGGAACCCCAATTCTTTTTCTAAAACAACCTAGCCTATGTTACTCCTTATAACATCAGCTATCTACCAGTAAGAGTCGGGCCACCCGTTTCGGAGATTAGCCGGAACAGACAGACAAAAATTTAATAAGGGCTTTTTGTTATAAGTACCGTACTCGTATATATACTTTCATGTGACAGTATGTATATATGTATATGAGTGCATATGCATTCAGTAAAAAGCCATTATTTTGAAATTACAAACAGACACTTCAATTTTCTTTATTTGTATGTATCCATAGATTGATATACTTCGTAAGCTTACTTGTTTTATGGTTAATCATTAAATTACATAGTTTATTGTGTTGCAGGACTTAGCATATATCCATCACAAGAAGCGGATTATTCTAGTTACCGAGTTAAATGCACTTCTAACGCAAACCTGAGATGAATAGTTAACAAAACTTACCATAGTTCGTTAGATACATTGCGTAAGTCCAGCCTATAACAGTGAACATTATGATGGAAAAATCCAGTATAGGTGTCTGTCTAGTATTTATGGCAGCTTCCTTATATATTTTTCATATATTTACCTTGTTATTAGATGACTCAAATAGAACGTGAGTATATGCTCGTTATTGTGAATGAAAAGCGTAATTTTCTACACTTTTACAGTTTCCCTCGGTGACTACCGGCCAATTTGTGTTATGCAACTAATATTTCGGCCGGTTTGCCGGTGTTTGAGTGCGAAACAATACTAAGTGTCACCTACACCATACCGCACTTACAGAGCCATTCATCATCATCTACCTAGCCTTTTCCCAACTATATTGGGGTCAGCTTACAGTCTAACCGGATGCAGCTGAATACCAGTATTTTACATGGAGCGACTGACTATCTGACCTCCACAACCCAGTTAGAACTGGGTAATACAATAGCAAAATTAGTCCTAGTAAGGTCCTGTTGACTAAGGAGCTTTGCTTTGTTTACAAGAATTAATACAATGCGATCATAGCAAAGGGAATTAAATGACAAAAAAAATATAAAATGGGTATATTTAATTTATAAAGTGATTACGAACCGCGTCATAATTGACGATCATTAAAATCTCGTTACTAGAATGATCGTTCATTAAAGTGTAGAGAGCTATTTACATGATAATAAGCTGTTACTGGAGATAACGGAGAATTTTCCTTAGTTTGTATCAGTCTCGTAGCTAGGAAAATAAAAGGTAGATCTTGCTACAGATACGGAAAATAATTAGACTTTATAATCTTATCGTAGGCAAGTATATACGAGAAATACCTAGGAGATCAACAAAGCTGTTATGTAAATGTGCTTCACGACAACACAGACGATAGGAATACAAGAAACATTATAATGTGGAATGAAACTGTGAGTGGGAAAAAAACATACAGATGGATAATCTAGTAACAGATGGTGATAATATTGAGAAGCAATTCATTTGTGAGTCAATTCCACTAGCCTGTTCTGGTAACAATTACGCCAAGTAGACGTGAGCCGATAACGCCATGCGATAGTAATTTATTACAGAATCCAATTAGTAGGTATACATACATTTGAAACTGTGTACAACTATCAAACGTAAGCTAATTATATCCTTGCCGATAGTGTTTCATTAAAAATAGGTTAACGAGTCCTTAATCAATTGTTTACGTTTGTAGAGGAAAACCGCGTTCTGCGAATAATATTTGCCCACAAAACGTTGTTCCGGACCACATGGCAAATTATTTTTTCTGTAGGTGTACTTGGTTGCAATAATTCGATGAAAGACTATAAGTCTTTACGGAACCAATCTTCTGTCTAATAGATCTACAAACAGTATTATGATGATATTTCAATAACTTCTTTTATTGAGGTACAAGCTGGTTCAAGTTCTTGTGACGGGAAAGAGCCATGCAGTCTTCAAGAATCATCAAAGTCACACCCCGTTATTTAATTTTATCGCACCTGTACTTAATAAAGGAAGATAGTAAAAGTGAAAAGCCACGTCTGGAGTGGCTTCCAAACCTGTTATTTGATTTTTCCAATCAGCAGTTAAGCTCTCCTGTCGAGAATTGAAATAAAGCAAGGTTATCTTAACAATCCCTAACTACCATTTTACATACATTTGACTTATTATAATAAGGAAAATTTCCTATCACGGTAACTTGTTTTGTTGTCGCAAAAGGAAAAGCAAGATAACGTGCGTGTACAGCGAACCAGAAATATGTTTTTTTTTTGTGTAATATCGTATGTGTTCGTTAAGCGTGTATGTTCAGAACGGGTAATCGGTAATGGCTCAGTATTGTCTTATTGGAATCTTCATTATAATTTGCCAGGTGTACTGCAGGCCTTCTCGACCAGCCCGACCAATCGGGCAAACCGCTCCGACTAGATTAATTATATCGGTGATTCTGTAAGAAAATACTTTATTTAATAAAGTTTCTTATACTACGCTCCAGCATACAAAGTATCGTGTCAATATATTAACATAAACAAGCAGTCTGTAGAAGATTACGATTTAAAACAACGCAATACACGATAATGATGCTTTTGGTGGAATTTACTTGACACAATACACAAACAATAACTTTCTGCCTCAGGTAAGCAAGATAAACCTATTATTTTCTTGGAACATTCGATATAGGGTCAATAACGACTTGTAACACAATAAAATTAAAGTAACCAGTCTGACATAAGTAGGGTTTATTCACGTTAAGACTTGGGATATTCTGCAAAGATTTTTCCTGCTAAAGTTAGACCATCTGTATTTTATAACTGTACCAGTTCCAGCAATCCAGTGAATCATAGGATTAAATGATGCGTGAAGAATACATTATGAAATATTGTTGGATAACTAGCGATTGCTTTGCTAGCGGTTTTTATTGATGTTATTTAAGAAGAATATGGAAAGGTGAAATGATAGTCATACGTATCATGGTTTTGTTATTAATGACTATTTCAGACCAGGAAAATCGATAGACCACATATAAGAAGAGATCGAAACACTCATTTTTTAAAGAGCATTTCTGAAAGCGTAAAGATAACTGGGAAAATCAAATTCACGGTGTGTGGACAACATAAGGCTGGCTTTTACCTTGGCCAGAGGCTAAGTGTTGCCATACAACGTGGCAACACCGCCAGTCTCTTGGACACATTACCAGCTGAAAGCGTTGAGGAGGAGTTTTTCGATGCCCTTTTATAGTTTGTTTATTTAATTGTTTTTATTTAATAATGTATATAGTTAGTTTACTCTACTTAGTAAATATATAGTAAGCAAAAATAAGGACTTGGGCTCGGAATTTCGCAGAGGAATATGTCCTTGTTTGGAGAAGCCAACGGTAAGCCGTGGTTTGCGCGATATGATGAATTAACTGTTCTGTTTACAAGTGAGCGTGTATGGTTCTATTAATAACTAATTACATAGTTCTATCCAAATATTGTTTTGACTGGCTTATATTATTGTTGTTGAGTTCAGCCTTATCTAACAGCAAATGTTGACTAAGCTGCTCTGTGACGAAACGATTACGATTGCTCGCATGGGACTAATTGCATGGATCACGTAAACTCCATGTTTTTTCGCACACACTCGACGCGTCATGCGTGCAGGCGATGCACGATTTCATACACAAATATAGTACAAACTTGAGGCCATGTTGTAATTCAGTAATCATTAGCATTACACAATGGTACCTAATAATGATGTGAGCGGTAACGCAGCTAATTAGCCAGACATTTTGTTTACATGTTAAGATTGCGAATGAGAAAAATAGGATCCCCAGGTTTAGATGAAAAAACGTGACAATGCAATAACGTAATAGACTCTTTTTCTCGTAATACGGAAGCTCGTATAACTTGGCTTCTTTTTTCTTTTAGTATGTCAAGTGGATTTAATTTAAGTAACCTACTTACTTTTGAATTATCTACGTACCTAATAACATGTGTTATTATGTATGTCCACGTCCGTTCGTAATAAATAACAGAAGTATGTAGTTCAGCGTGCCACGGCTGAAAATTTACGCAGTAAAGTGTTGCAGATATTATTATGGTTACACCGTTACACCATATCTCACCAATGTTATAAGACAGTACGGCCACAGAATATAGAATGTTACATACTTACACAAGAGGAAGCAAGTCATCATTTTAGCAAGCTCTAGGGAAGGAACACTGTTTATTCGGCTACGCAGTACAGCAGGAAACAGAGAAACACGCTTCCTGATCTACCAAATACGTACACAAGCACCTATTGAAAGTATCGCCGGCCTCAGTTGGCCTTTCATCTTTTTTATTATTAATCCATTATGAATGTGGACAAGCAACGAGAACCCGGCAGTAATCAGGAGGTCACCAGCGTCGTCTCGAGGTAGGTAATCGTTTAGCTGCCCTTTACAAACTGCCGATACACCATACAGGGAGTGGCGTAGGGCTGGCTACTTTGATCAAATAAGGAAGGCCAGGTTGAACACCCTTTGACTTTTAGAGCCTCCTGCGAATACATCACGTCTTCATCTGTAATGTACCCAATTTGGAACTCATACATATGTCCAACAAATCGCACGTCGCATTGCCAGGGAAGGGTCATAATTTTATCATTCAAGTTTAACTGGCTCTTGCAATTCTACAATTTATTTATAACTTTCTGCACGTTTTACAGATATACGTGGCATATTTTTTGGTTTATTTCTCGACATTTTCGTTTATAAATAAACCTTGTAGCATATTTCCAGTCCACGGACTAAAAAGCAAAAACAAAAGTTTGGAAACCTGTAAAGGAACGGTAGTAAGCGGCAATAATCTGCGAAATGCCGCAACAACTTTACCTTTGTTTGCTCGGTGCTAATGAATGATTGCAGTGATATCATACACGTTAATAGTGCAAGGAAGTCTGTTCACCAGAGCACGCACCGCCCCACGTGTCGTGCAATAATAAGCTTATCATTGCACCTCCATCAGAGGTGAATTAATGTATTCTTTATAATGATCTATCATTAAATGTTGCACACTCACCTGTTGCTCTTGACGCACGTTCTCAGCCGTATCTTTTGATTTAGGGATGGATGTCCTCGGAAAGGTTTGAAGATGACCAAGACTTTTACCTACTGCTAAATAAAATGTTTACGGGACGAACTCGACAGGTTCCGCCAGAACTGGAAGGAGGACGCGTGGTTTCGCGAGAAATGGAAAGAGTGGAGGGAGGCCTTTGCCCAGAGTGGGACAGAGCAGGCTAGTAAAAAAAGAAAGAATTTTGCGCCATGCACATACGTATAATTATGTTCTGTTCCTTCATGTTCTACGCTACTCCAACTTCGTAGAAATAAAAAAAATACAATTCCTGATATTTTCTCAGAACGCACATTGTACGCAAGACCCTGATTAGATCTAGTAAACGAGTGTTCATGAGCCGTTGTCGGAAAACATCAGCCATTCAGCACATAATCATGGCGATGTGTTCCGGCAATGTATAGTCAGCACTCTGCCCAAATCTGGCAAGCAGCTACACTGCTTAGATATTCATCAAATGGTCAATATTCGTACTTATCATATTTTTTATAAAACATGTCAAAAATATCGCGCATACGTTAACTTGAGTTCAAGACAACAGGGCCGGCTGTAGAAGATTTAAATCGAATTATGGTGGACAAAGAAATGAAAATCGTGTGTTATCCTTTTATCGCTGCACTACATTTTGTAAATTCTGCAAGATAACAATAATACCTACCCTAGAAATGTTACCCGTCTTCGAATGGGAACAACCAAATACACAGATCTTATCAATAAACGAGATTAACTTATTCTAAAACATAATTTATCATTGCACACAAGCAGAATGCAAATGATTGTTCACGAATGTGTTAAAGTTGATTGCGCTATTTGTTGTGTTAGGTTCATTACATAAGTATGTAAAACAATAATTATTATCGGGTATCGCTCTGAATTGCACACTGCAATGCTTTCGATGATAAGAACGTCGCGCCCGCATATTGTTTCACACAATGTTGAAAACATTACACAGTTACTACGAGCATGTAATGTTAGGGTGAACTCAATTGCACACAAATTAGACAATAGGTGCTTAGTTCAAACGGCATGATAAGACTTCATTTTCTGTAGTTCGAATCGAGTTTTACTTATGTAGAAAAAAACTGTAGGGGTGTTAGAGGATAGCTAAAAGAATACATTTAGTTTTACTAACGTTTCCTATACAACCAGAGACTCCCTAAGCCAACGTTTGGGTACGTCATAAATGTCATAATACGGTAACAATATTGTATTCAACGCAACTTCCATTCAGTCTCAGTTTAATCAGATTAGCGTACATCGCTAAGAAAATCTCGCAGCATGCAGTGACGAGCATAAACTTTTGTGCAATCAATACGTAATTGGAAAAATTACACAAATAGTAAAGCGAATGTGGATCACTTATCAAAAGCAATACTTGAGTGCATGAGCAATCCAGATATGGATATGATTTTAATTCCAAGCCGTCGTTATCGAATTGAATTGCAGACACGTTGTAAGATTTTATCAATCATAGTGCCTTGACGTCACTGCGTAACTACGTCTGTTGTATTGTAACACTTTATTCTGTAATTAACTTACTGTTTGAAAAATAAAACAACAACAAATTCTATGATGGATCCTTAGTTTAGAACCCATTTGATTAGCTTGCCTTTTATTTTGCAATGGGGAGCAATTCGATACAACAAATAAAATTGCTATTGATGAGATTCAGAGTTACGACCACAATATCATCTTCATCGTATTGTCGGCAGTGAGTGTAAACCACCTGAGACTTCCCGTTGGTTTCGTAAGAGGAAATAATGATATCCGGAGGAAGGGCAGCAGCTTCCACTTTCGTTACTAACACCATTATGTGATTGCTATCTGCATGCCAAGCGTGGTGTTTATTGGCGAAGCCTGCCGTGAATTGTGCATTGCTTTCGTAGCGAGCACGCTGCAGCAGATGCTGGGCCATAGAATAAAAACAACGCTGGATCAGCTAATAATGTTCGTAGCCATTTTCTATTTCTACCAATGTTTGTAGCACTTCGTAGTAACTTCGTAACTGGCTGGTAAAAAGGTTCTATTACATTTTGGCGACGAATTCTATAGACCGTTCCTAAACGAAATCACTCGCAGAACAATGGTCTTTTACGTTTGATTGTTACAAAAAACAAGTGAAAATTCTTGGTATGCAGGTGGACCATCACTTCAATAAAATAAAGTCATAAAATAGCAATAACTTGAGTCGTAAATAATAATGGTGGTGTATGTAGGATATCAGGTAAACATGAATGACAATGTCACCTTTGTGCTTTATCGCAACTCTAACACATTAATGTCGTAATTATCGGTAAGTGTCAACTGGCAAATGAATAATATGTTCAAGTCATTGATAATTTTAAGTACACTTTATATGGGTTCTCGATAATTACTAAAATAGAATAGGTAAGCAGTAGTATAATAAAGAGTGAGGCCTTTCTCAAGGCAATATCAATTTCGAATCTTAATTTCAGTGTTAAACCAATCAAGAGGGAATTTAAAATGTACTTGACAAGCAAAACGAATTTATATAGGATTAATTGCAGGTTATTGATACATACTATAATTACTACTACCTACTTTAGCTGATGGAAAAAGAAAATAACTTTGAAATGAACGATTCCTACATTTTTGCTTTAAAAACTTGGAATACTTTTATTCAGTTACTACTTTTATTCAGTTCCATTCAATAAAATACTAAGCAAAATAAAGTATTAAAGTCGTAATACCGACCATCAAATGAAGTTACATTGTTGCCAACGAGATGCATCTGCAATGAGCAATAACCGAGCAATAAATAAATATACCGATTCCGCGGGCTATGCATCTGAGGCCACAAGCAAAAGCTACTATGATTTAGATAAAATATCTTTATTTTCTTTATACAGTCTCGTTTTCTTTCTTTTTGTATTGCTACAAATATTTATTAGCACCTTTACTTCAGAATAAACACCAGGTTTTGTGCCCTCATTGATATCCTTGGCCCTTAGGTCTTAGAACCAAACAAAAAAATATCTAAGGCTCTTTATTTTTGGAAAAAAAAAGCTTTACAAGCCTATTGTTTCAAAATTAGTTCTTTATTTATGTTAAATTATTTCTAAAGTTGCTTTTAGGTCAAAGGAAATTGTATTGTTAAATATGGGACCGTTTTACAAGTAGGTAACATTTTGTAAGTTTTATTATTTACCTTAAAGGAAGTGATTGTTTGAATATTCAGAGGCGTCCCTTAGCTTTTGGTACCCGATACAGTCCTTTGTATTATTGAGCCGAAATAAATGTTTAACGGCATGGTTTAGAACGGGGTAGTTAAAATGAAACCTCCCTAGAACCTTTAAACACATGCTGTTAACTACTATTTATTTATGGTAACTAAGGCTCAGATAATACATACAAATTAGAAACTTTTAAGTAGATAGTGAACCTTATTTGTGCTAAAAACATCCAAAGCAGGCACTAAATTCAAGAGATTTTATTTTTATTTCTCTAAAGATAAACTAGTTTCGAAAATAAAATTAGAGTGAGTGGTTTGAGATTATCATTTTAATTGCGAAGCGTTACGTATGAAACGAATACAAATATATAACTCGACCTATCAAACCATTACGTATGTATATTAATGGGTCTCTAAATTATATGCTGTCCGTTCAAATCTTAATTTTGAAAACAAATGAGGAGATTGTGTCATTGATCATTCTAATTCCAAGGTTCAATATGAAATAATAGCGGAGTGCTGATTCACTAATGTTGGGTATAGCTTTGTCAACAGTAGTATCGCCTAGTGTTTGCACACAATGTATTGTATTACTGAGCGCCATAAGTTTAGGAGTAAGCACTACGTGACCGACACATGACACTGACCCATAATGTAAAGACGGTCGCACCACAAACATGTGGCGACGTTGGGTTCCGTGAATAAATTAGATTGAATATTTTGACTGTGCGGTTCAGCAAATAATTGGTCCCTGTCAAAATCTACTTTAGCATAAAATGTTGAATTTCGAAGTCGTCACCTCTAAGTAGGTATGTCCTTTAGCATCAAAGGTACCTTTGACAGGTTTTCAATTTTCATTCTGAATTCAAACACCGACAATGGCTCTTCTACAGCTGCGGGTACAACTCTAGTTACTACTGACAGAACCTAAAAGAAACTTAAGGATTATGTCAAGAAAACAGACACTAAACACTAACTTTATCATTGAGATTATCGCGTCCGTAATTCCATAAACCAGGCGTGACTAATATATTTCATATTCAAACACTGTTTTAAGCTTTCACGGTTTACTACTAAACTTATACTTCACTTACTTACTTCGCCATGATCGCGAGTCCCGCGATCATAGCGCTTGCAACAGCGCCGAAATATCGGGAGCTCAAAATAATGAACAATCACGGAAGATATCCCGTAACTTATACTGTCACTTACGGGATATCTTCCGTGATTGTTCATTATTTTGAGCTCCCGATATTTCGGCGCTGTTGCAAGCGCCATGATCGCCATGATCGAAAGTGACAGTTTAAGTTTATATTTCATATTGTTATATATTATTCCTTTATTTATTTCCATTCACAGTTGATACATTTTTGTAGTATAAATATTCCTCTAAAATACAAAATATAAAATAAAAATTACAATATGTTGTGATGTGTTTATCTGTATATATTTATTGAACCATTCAATTCTCTACCTACAGTATTACCACGGCGCAGGGCCAATAACTAGACGTCACCAAAAGCTGAAATGATGATTCGTTTTGGCGAAACATTGTGAAATCATTTGTTATATCACTATACATTTAATATTATCACAAACATAAAATTATAGAGTAAGCCAATTTGCGCAATGTTAGCACAATAGTACGATGACGTAAGGTAACTAAAGTTAAATTTATACTTCCGAAGCCTCATAAAGCAATTTAAAATTAATGAGAGAATTGTTCAGTAAGAAGGAAGAAAATGAGGCTCGTACTGATGGGATTACTTATAACCAAGAGACCCCTAAATACATGGCTCTAGTATATATTTCAGCTCGCCTTTCAAAATATTTCCCAGGAGAGAATACCAGCCTTCAGCCAGCAATATTATATTTGAAGAAATATTATACTTATTTCTTTATTTTCCTTACGTCTTAACTTATAAGTCTTATAACCCGACCTACTTTTATGAGTCATCAAGTTCTTTTTAAAACAAACACTTTTAAAAATACTCGAGAGGAACAAATGAATTAATTAAAATTCTTACAGGAAGTTAGATTGCGGGTCACGTTAATAATGTAAGCAGATTAAAAATAAAGCTTGTTAGGTGCGTTGTTATGTTGTCGGCATATATTTCCTGTGATAAGCTCCAGTTGCTTTATTAACTTAGTTATAATATAATGAGTGTAACGGTTTCCTTTCTCGACACTTTTATTATTTGTGTAGTAGGTAATTGTTTGAATTTGAAGAAGGATTCACCACGTGGTGGCTGTTGCTGAAGAACTGACATCCCCCATCTATTGTAGTGGGTGTCATAATAGCTGATTATATCAGAAGGACAATGGGCAGTAGCACCCACCTTTTTACTGATAGCATCGTACTGCGAAAGCCTGTTACCTACATTTTAGCAGTGGCTTAAGAACCTTGTTGTTTAGGATTTTCGCTTTAGGATATAAGGTTTCGCTATTTGTTACCCATCTAATCAAAATAAGTTGTATGGGTACCTACGGGACCCAAAACAGAAACCTGGAGAAACTTTTGTAAGTGTGGTGTCCGCAAAGGTGGACGAAAGAGGCCTGTGACCTACTGGGAAATACACCTATACGATAGTCTCACCAAGAAAAGCAACAATTAAACACCAATAGCTCCGAGGCATTACAACGGGCCAAGAATTACCACGGAAGAGAGATCACATCTCGGCGCTCACAGACTGCAGAAGAAAGTAAACAAAGAACAAGCACTAGGTTCACTATGACATTGTAAATTTACATAGTCTAATGCGCTTCTAGAACACAGTCTGCCATGTGCCTTCTAACTTGAATGTAAACAAACATACAAGTCTTTTCCACAATCTTCACACCTCGTACAAAGCGATACGCCTTGTACCGTGTGCGAGGTGTCCGCACAATTGCGTGCTAGAATAGTTTCATTCTCTCAACAATGTAAGGACTCAGGGCACTCGGGGCTTGATTCCGATTCCTTAAGCTTGGTGCAACATAGCGCATAACACTAAAACCGTCAAACGGGTTTGCAACCAACGAATGCTATAATAAAAAGTGGTTCCAGAGACGCGGACGCGGACCGATAAGGGGTTGGCTATGTTGTTGAGAATAAGCGAACTGAACTGAACTGTTGGGATGAGCGATTTAGTTCTGAAGATTTTGCACGGTGAGAAATCGTCGAGCCCAATAAACTAGATAAAAGACCCTTGGTGAAGTAGGTTTTGCTTACCTGCCTTTTTTTCTTTAGCCCAAACTGGCCCAATCCTAGGAAAAAGCCTCCTCTAAGTTCCTCCACGAATTCATTTCCAGCACCACCTCGAACCAGTAGGTACGCAAGTTAATATTGAGTCTACTATGCGAAGTATTCATCATTAACAGAAGATCCCGAAAGCGGACGTTAATTCCGTAATTTAGTATTCTGTAAATCGCTCCTAAGTCCTAAAGCTAAGATTTTTTATGGAATCACTTTTTCAAATGACTTGATGATCAATCATGTAACGTTATCCACCATCTCTCTGTCGCAGTCCACAGCTGGCCATGGACATCTCCCAAGTTTCAGTTACACACCCACGTCGGGTCTACGTATGTAGATACTTTAGCATTCTCCGCTTATGACTATGGTCGCTACTTGACTGGGTGACTGGCAGACATCTCGATTGGTGGAACCAGCTCTAAAATCGCAAGTTTTTGCGCAGGACTTCAACCACTCATATTTACTAAGTATCCGCTCTGACTTCCTCGCTAAAAAGCGAAAAATATTTTAAATTAAAGTCATGAAATTGATTAATAGAGGTAAGTAAGTATGGCTAGTTATTAAAATAAGTGCCTAGATAAAAATCTCAAAATAAAACTTTTCAAAATTAGGCTATTTCAGTACTGCTGCCTGTGCAGACTTATGACGATACCTCAACTAAACGAATTAGAAAACCTTAATAATTATCATGCCTAACCGGAACCAAAATAGGTACCCCATGTTCAGGAGTTGAATAGTCTGTAACTGTCTATTTATGTAGCTAAGCACGTTATTCTACATCAAATACCTACCTTAAATAATTAATTAATATTGGAGGTGTCATAAAATAACAGAGAAATAAGTACCTAAGAACTAAGTATCATTCACGGAACTATCATAATTTTAAAAATAACCTATCAAAAAATCTATAAGTAGGTACTACACAGTACAGAAACGTTCAATTAAATTGACTTTTCTGATTTGTTTTATTTCGTTAGATTTTTACAATCATCTTACATTTAAATCCAATAAATAATAAGAATTAATTATTTTGTATAATAGAAAACAAATGGATAAATAACTGACGAAGTTTTGATTTGACTGATGGTGATGGCGGTCGGCGGCGGGCAGAAATGGCATGGCGGGCGGGTGGAACTTCGTGGTCGCGGACTGGCTGGCTGGCGGAGCAACAACAAAACACACAGCCGAATATTGCCGAACTCACCCGAACAAAAACGAATCTCGCTCCAAAACGTGATCGTGCTGTTTGATTTGAAAACAAAATCCACCCGCCCGCTGCCGGCGTTTCACGGGCGAAGGCGAAAACAACAAGAACTCAGTTCAGTGCGCGAGCAAGCGTGATACGGAATGTACGTGTGGTGCGTCTTGCGCGGACGTTAACTCTGCGATTTATTTTTTATCTTACGATTTATACGGCCAGAATTATAAAGTTTTGGAGTATACAGTCGATAAACTAAAAAGAGTTTTTATCATAAAAGTTGACTTCGTGACAGTTCGCGCAGAATTTTGACCAAAATCTGTGAATTTCCGTATAGACGCGAAAAAAGTGAAGGAGACATTTCGAAACAAAGGACTGTTTTGTACATTTTCGCAACGATTGCGAAATTGTGTTCAAAAATACTGATCTGGCTCAATCGTGGAGGGCACAATAAAAAAAAAATCACTGCCCCTGGCCAACTAGTTCGGACACAATCTGTGGTCACCGAACGACAAAACAAAAACGCAACGATTTTACTAGATTATTAGAAGGACTATATTTATAAAGGTTTTCATAAAATTCTCGTTAAAAGTATCGTGAACTTTTCATCGGCTAACCTAAAAATTACAGTGAGTTCGTCGACCTTACCAATTCGTGCTTCAGTGGATCAGTCAGTTTGCAGATTTTTGATACGAGAAATAGCTAAAACCTGGATTAAGTGTCGAGTTGGTTTTGCATGATGTCTACTGCCATAATGCATCAGTCTGCGCTGTACGACTTTGGTGATCTGTTCTTGAAGGTATGTTTGATTTATTTATTTGTAAGACTATCTTAGTAAAAGATATGTATTTGTGTGCTTATGTGATTACAGTATTTGTGTAATTCTATCAATAATTTTTCAATTGAATGTATGCCCACATCGTTGGTTGCGTAGTTCCATACCCTACCTCTAGGGTTCCATCAAATTTCTAGCCATACAAACTTTTGTATGATACATAATATAATACAATTTTTCATCGATAAAACGAGGGAGCTGCCTGTTTACAAAAGTATACTTATTCTCATAAACCGTAGTTATGCTCTCTAAAAATATATTTTATACCTACGCTTGTTCAAATCAATTTGATGCATAAATCTGTCAAAATTCATAAACAACAGATTGTGACAAAAACAAATACCAACTTAGCATGTACTTAGTAGGACGGTTACCTGCCTAGACAGAGGTATTAAAACTAAATGAATACAATTTTAGGTGTTCAAATATTAAAAATAAACGAGACATTATGATTTGCGATGACTACCTATGTAGGTACCTATACAAAAATTAAAAAAACCTATCTACCTACATAATGCTGTAGGTATATTCAAAAATACCTACCTCAGAAAACGTGGGCTATGAACCTACCATTTCAATGAATGGTCTTGTTTTATTTTTGTAGAATAGTTACGTAAAAATACTTTTAATTATACGAACAAAGTAGGTATCCACACAGAGCAATAAATCAGATAGCGTGTTATCTACTAGGTATAAACGTAAAATACCTAGTAACGAAGTTGCCTCTATAGACAGCCACCAAAACAACAATAACAATATTTTTATTCATTCAAATAGTTATAATATCGTTTAGCACTGTGGCGTCTGTGGCTGTGTAGCATGTCGTATTGTTATTGTATGTTACTATTTAATGTTAACATTGTTGATTATTAATATATTATTGTTTAAAAAAATATTTCGACTTTAATCTGGATTCTACTTTTGGTAGGTAACCCAGATTCACCAAATTTTATTAGTAGAAAAAGATGCAACTGCCTACCTATGTAGGAACTTATTGAAGTAACTTTAAGTTATTTTTCTAAGAACTTTAAACTTTATTAGTTGGAAGACAAAGACCAAAACATTAAAGGCCTGTATGGGTCACAAAACTCATAAATTATATTATGTGACTGGGGTTATGGGGATAATTGCCACAACGTTTTTTTCGGAGAACTCAACAAGTGCCCACGTTTAAGCTTTATTAATCGTGTATTGCAATAACTTTCCGTTATAAAACTATATTTTCAATTAATTTCTGGCGTAGTGATTACTAGAGCGGTTATTTTCCGCCTAAGTCAATGTTCTCGCCACCATAATTACAAGATACGGAAAATAAGTAAAACCAGTTGCTGTGACTTGCGTGCACCCGCATGATGTAGCTACTAAAGTTGCAAGACGGGGGCTTATTCTCGAAACCGATAAAATGAACATGACCAAGCGTACCTACTAGTTATTTACGATTCGAAGTCAATGTAATCAAGTCATTCTAGTATTCTGTACTCGGATTGAAATAGATCGAACATAGGGTGGGTATGAACCGAATAAATAAAATTAAGTAAATTCCCCTGGTAGAGACCTGGTACAACGATCATTGTCGGCTGTCTTTTATTCAAATTATTATTAAATTAAAAATAAGTAAACAAACCTAGGTATAGAATAAGCCCTCAAACTTAGCGGTAGCGAGCTAAGAATCTAACACGACTCGGCTCGTAGCAGGCAGTTTCCGTAGGAAAGTAAAAGTAACTAATATATATAAGGTTACGTTTGATTACCGCACAGGCACCCGTAGACATTAGTTTAACTTGCTGTTGGTATAATCAAAAAATATTCAACTAAGGAAACGCCCCGTATTGTTATTTTGTCAAAAAAAAATTGATACCTAAAATATGAAAATCAGCAGCTTGACAGAACATTTAGAATAAAACAAATTGTTAATTATCTTATTCATGCAGATTTTCCCAAATCAAAAACATGGCGTGATACCATGCTGCATTACCTATTTATTTCGATCGA
Source organism: Noctua comes (assembly GCA_963082995.1). Taxonomy (NCBI): domain Eukaryota; kingdom Metazoa; phylum Arthropoda; class Insecta; order Lepidoptera; family Noctuidae; genus Noctua; species Noctua comes. The sequence goes on along the minus strand of OY720279.1, from coordinate 9,078,942 downwards.
GATTCGTGCGTGAGTGTTCAATTTAGATGCCAATTTCATATTCAAAGCTCATAATAATATAATCAATCAGTTACAAAAGTATGGAAATAAAAGTAGGCAGGTACTTCGCATGTGGCTACAAAATAATAATGATAAAATATGAAATCAATGGTCGCGAGAACCCCTAAAGCCTACTTGTCATTGCTTAATCAAGATAAAACTTCAAAATCAAATAAAACTTATTTTCATCTTGGTCATATTTCTGTTCGAAGGATTTTATAATAATAGTCATGCCTATCTGGTATGTTTAAATAAATGCTTGATCCTTTTCAAATCTCGGCAGGGGTGAGTTACAGACGAAGCTAAGTGGTATGGCTTGGTCGTCGATTCCATGAAACGTAACTAAAGCTATCTGGATAGGGATCAAAATCGACTAACGAAGCCAGTTTTGGAAGCTATTCGTAATGATGATGAAAAACCGGTCCTATTGGTTACCCGGTATGGTTATAAATGGTTTGGCCCTCGCATAAGCTACCTGCTCGAAGTTTTTGTGGTCTTTTACTTTGCGTAAAAGACACTTGTTGCTCGAGGATATTCTGTTTTGTGTTGGGTTGTATGTTCGTAGTATATAGGCCACGTGAAAAGGAAGAGGGTAAGTTGTATATTATACAATATAATTATGCTTTGAACAAGTGATTGCTGAATCTGTTCTGATTATTTTTTGAGCAAATTTACTCAACAAAACTCAACAAAAAAGAACTCTATGGACTGTATTAGTTGAAAAGGTTCTTGCATGTACCTACTATGTAAATTGCTTTCCAACTACAAACTATAAATCGTAACGCTACACACTTAGCAATTATTTGAAATTACAGTTATAGTTGTTATTGAATCCTCGAAAAAATACTAGCTTAATAAATGCCTATTTGGAGGATAAAATGACGTCGTTAAATTAAATTTTGTAACACAATCATTTGCTTGCAATTTGCAATGCACAATAAAGTCAAAAGTATAGAATTGCAGTGGGAATTTCGAAAGGTGCATCGTGTAGCATTTTTTTTACGTGCTTGAAAATTCAATTCCAAAAAAATCTTTTTAAACCGTTGAATACACCTACAACCTTCTACCTGCCATCTATTTACAAATACAACCGCTGCTTTCATTTTTTTGTCCCACTATGAGATCCAGATAAAGAGCTTTTTGTTCCGGGTCTCCTCTTTGTCCCAAAACTGTTGGTGGGAAGGCCCTGATAATATTTTATATTTTGAGATTTTGTCTGCAAATTCTGCAACTGACATTTAACACGAATAGGTATTTTATGATTATGATGTAACGTAATGGATTTCTGTGTTATTTTCCTTAGTCGTTATTAGTTTGTTGTTGTAGAACTAGTATTCCAAATCTATTTTTATTTCCATGTTAAAGAATCTATTAGATGTGTTTTTTTTTCTTTCTCTTTACTGGATAACACGGGACCAGCAGCCCGCCCTGTATGGGATTAACTGCGTACAGCAGTTTTACAATTTTTTAAATCATAATGTTGGTATTGTCTATTCTTCAATACTTTGGTTTTGTATAGAAACAGTAATCCCGACTAATCGCCTGGTTTGTTCAAATCTTAGACTTAAAGGTCTCCGTGTAATTTCATCTACACATCCTAATCCTAACTTAGGGATGCAAAAATCAGTATTACTTTACAATTAAGTCTTCAACCGATAATCAAAACCAGCAGCGTAAAGCTGATGCTGAGTTGGACACAGCATCCTGGCAACACTTTTATGACCTTCCGTCATTGTAGCGTTGGCTCATGTGTGGCAGGTCTTTGACATTTTTATAATGGTTTTGTAAAAAAAACAATAACTACATGTGGTAAAAATTCAAACGACTGGTAGTGTTAACTTTTTCGCTAGTAGTTAGTTGGTCAGTAAGGCGTGTAATCACGTGGGGCGGCGGAGCGTGTTCGTGCCACGCTTGCACGCAACTTGCCGATATTGTTCGTAAAATCGCAAGTATCGCAATACATAACCTATTACTTTATTTACTTTTGTGCATCTTTTTCTGAACGCCTCATTGCGAATCGCAGTACAGCGTAGAACAGTCTACATGCGCTTGAACATGCTCGCAACTCGTCATATCTATTATGTTCATTATCTTTACATAGTATAAAACAAAGTCGCTCCCGCTGTCTGTACGCTTAGATCTTTTAAACTACGCACCGGATTTTAATACAGTTTTCAGCAATATATAGAGTGATTCAAGAGGAAGGTTTATAATTATGTGTATCTACATTTCACCCGTGCGAAGCCGGGGCGGATTGCTAGTTACATATAAGCCTACGTAATACTTTACAGTAATTACGTTCGTTGTTCAGGCTACCTTTTTGTCGATACTTCTAATACCTACAACATTTATTCTGAGCAAACTAATAAAAATAGAATACTTGGGTAATTCTAATGGTTTCCAAAATAAACAAAATCTGCATTGGTAGGTACCTACCTAGTTAGGAAGTGGAGGTCGCCACGCGACGCGATTAGCTCTCCACGTGTGCTGATAAAGGTTTGATTGTATGCCAACCTGCTGCATAACCAAAATGTTGTCTGACGTAATAGGTACTTCAAATTGTACTGAATTGCTACGACAAAAACTCTTAAAGATTTCTGTCGTGCGACTTTGAATGGTTCTTCTAACATTTATTTACGCAAAATCTTAGATTTCAGTCAAATGTTTGGTCATGGCTTACTAGACAATTTCTGTATAATTCTATGCAAGTAAATACAAGCTTTCCACGCTTTTCGCAATCTAAACTCGAAAGGTTTCTCAAACAGCCGGTTTTAACCTCAAAATCGACACCTCCGCCGTCGTTTCCCAACACCTAGACGTTGCAGAAATCTTGGAGTGCAACGCAAACAATAAGTGTCGATCGTGGGAGTTCAGTAGTGCTAGCGCAGCATTCGTTTGTACAATAAGTAACTTTAGAGCATTTCCTCGCATGCTCTATTGGCGAAATGCGATGCCGCCAGTCCGCGCGTCGCGTGGGACATGTATGCAATGGCTGGTTAGTTATCTTGCCTTTAGATTCAGCATTCGTTCATGGTATTATTTTATGGTCGACTAATGTCGTAAATAAAACATAGCAATAAATTAATTAAAAGTTTAAGGAATCCAGGATTGTTGGTCCATCAGTTGGCCAACCATTTTAGTTAAAATAAAAGATTTAATTAAAAGCCTGCCTTCTTAGATTAATGATAGTTGCATGTGTTAAGCCGTGGCGTGATAATTGGGTAGCCTGTGTCAGGACAAGAGTTTAAGACGCGATCTGCGTAGGCCAGGTCCAACGGCCGCAGTCGTAACTGCCAGTGTACTATTTTTAGCCCGGCTCCTTTCTCCGCGGCTGGGGCCCGGACGTGAGTCAACCCTTTGTTCCCCCGAAGCACAACGGCCTCAAGTGAGGACGCCTTGCCCATTTACTTCACCACACGTCCCTCTGATGTGGTCAGCACATGTCAAGGTGTCACTTTCCAAACAAGCGTCAATATTGTTTAGAGTTTTTAGATGTAGCTCGCCTTGGACGTTTCGTTGCTCAATGTGGAGATGCCATTATGTTCCGATGCTCATAAACACTAAACTCTAATTTGACGTAAAGATTAGAGGTTTCACACTACAGCCTGTCATTGAAGTTGCGACAATCGCCTCGCTACCCACATAGTTTGAATCAAAATGGAATATTTATGAGACTTTGCACCTCTTGGTTATAAAATCTGTCCGCTAAGCAATAAACTAAATAATGTCGCAGTTTAATAAATCACATTGCATTTTGTAATGATGTATGCTTTCAGTAACTTCAGGTATCAGCTGTTTGTACCTTCAACGTAAATTGAAATCAGTATCTCAATCCGTTTCTGTGCGCAACTTCATGTAACCATAATCTTGAGAATAACATTATTAAGTCCCCTTCGTAACCAATTGTTTAGACAAGGAAAAGTGAATGCTGTATACTTCACACGACATCTATTCAATTTGTTAGACACTTCTGACAATACAGTCAAGATATTTGTATTTTGAAAGAATAATAAACACGGAAACAGTCGTATCAATTAAAAATGATGTAATAAATAATGCTAGTTGTCGTGTGTTCGTACTAATTTAAAACGTAACGGACACAAATTTGTATGGATAAACTGGGCACATCATTAATGTTTCCAAGTAGGCCGCATTTTGAAATACATTTTGTAACAAAGTCACTGCATAGAGCAAGGTAAACATATAAATAAAGAGGTCGCACACACAATTAACATCAAAACGATTAACTTTTGACCATTAAGAACCAGTTATGTGCACAATGCTGATGAATCTGTTGCTAGCACGATTGTCTAGCTAGACTCCATAACATTACGTAAGATCTGTCAGACTTAGAAATAAGATGTTTTATCATCTCCGCGAATATATTGTTTTCCATTTTGTCTCCTAGTGCTGCAATCTGCCGTATTGAGCCTTTAAAATGTCGTCAAGAGGTTTGCTGTGTAAATAGTCTCGTTAGATTCGCGACGCGTCGCTAATTGTTTCGGCAGAGCAAATGCGAGAGTTCATTGCCGGCCAAACGACATTGTCGTATGAGGCGCCCACGGCCGTTGCTGTGTCTTACCAAACAAGTCTTTGATGAGCTTTATTAAATCTTTAGTTAACAACATATTATAAAATAAAACAAATCCATGCTTGGGATAATTATATATTTTATGATACTTTTGAACCCAGCGAACCTTGTTAGGAAGTTATTGTCGATTAAAATCAATTTCGAGGATACTAGAACCTTTCGCCATATTCCAAAATCGTTAAAAGTAACAAAGACTATTAATAATTGAGTAATTAGCTGGCACTCGCGTGAAATAAGACGCTGGCCAGGTATTCTGGACTTCAAACCAAAGGAAGGCATTAAAATTACATACGTGCAGTTGCAACTCCTAAAATTGCTTCTGATTCCTGAACCTTGACCGACATTCGGACTGCGGCGGTTTTGTGGGTCAAGGTAGAGGTAACCAAAGTAGAAAGTGAAGAATCACTTTTACTATAGTAAACTGAAACGTACAAACCGGTTTGCAATGTTATTGTGTAACTATAATATCTGTAATTTGAATTACGTTACTTAATTTTGACTATTCAAGTCATTACAAGCAGTTGTTACATATCTGAGTACGAAGGTACATGATACTTTGCAGTAGCGAAGGGTCAATTTTTGTAAGAGGTAAGCCGGAGTGCCGGAGTGCCTTTAATGTGATTATATTATTTGTCTGTAGAATACTGACTGTGCCATTTTTCAAAGGGAGGCCAGTAGGAATCGAGTTTTATGGAACCTTCGCCACTGATACTTTGATAAGAGTCGTAATGGTAACGTACCTAGTTATTAGTTACTGACTTTTCTTTGAAATAGATAAGTACTGCAACATGGCATGATGTCTGATTAACTTGCTGATTAGTTAATGATAAGTAAACACTATGAAAATTGCGACCCAAAAACGTTTCTTACTACATAAATTACAATTTTTAAGAGTCCTTGTCAGATTCTTTAAAATAACACCTTATATTTATTTCTGTTACCCTTTTGATGGTATATTAACATAGGTTAAAATTGGTTAGTTGACCTTACCTTGATTTTTCTTGCGACCTCTATTGATCAAATACAGTTGCTTCTAAATTAATTTTTATGTAGTCGATGTCAAGTAATACGATATGCCTCATTTGAATGATGGTATAATATTTTCAATTTATTATAATCACATAATTCTTAGATTTCATTTGTATTTCAAATGTTATATTCCCAGACAGACAAAGAAGAGAGACGTAAGCATCGGGTGAGTAAGCAAATAACTAGTTACTGTGCTTATGTAGATAATGCATTATCTAAGGTCTTATACTGGAGTGCAATGCATAAACAAAGGGGTACTGTACCGTATCTTATCACGGCGCTGATAAACGACTGGAAACATTATTAGTGTTGTGTGAGAAAACAACGTGGTTATTTAAAGTATTCAAAAATAACAACATCTAATTAGTTTTCCTTTTACTTCGCAACGTTACTTAAATGTCGAATTGAAGGTGACTTTCTGCATTTTATCAAAACCTGTACCTAGCTACCTACCTAAACTAACTAACTTAAGGCACATGGTTGCATTATTTTGTTGGCCAATTTTTTATTAATAAACGACAATCATAAATTCTACAAGAACTAGTCATATTTCCAGTTCATTATCAGCTGCACAGCATTATTATCCTGGAATTCTAGCAATTATTCTGCATAGATTCCTGAAATCGGGTAATTCGTTCAGGGAAACAAACGTTCAGTCAATACAGTAAACTGTGTCAGGAATTGTAGTTTGAAGCTAAGAAGACATGTGTTTCATCTCGCCAGCTAATATCGAAGGTTTGACTGCACTTTTGGCATACATTCGCTTGGCGTTGCGTCACTGCGCGCGCGCAGAATCGAGCACACCGCGTAACACTTTTACCATTACCGCCGCGGCAACCTCTCGCCTACCTACTTGTGCTCGACGCGATCCACCGCTTTACATAATTGCTCGTAAAGAACACATCAACTTATGCAATAGCAAAACATTTTGATATTCTGGTTAAGTTTAAGAGGGTCAGTTATCTAGGTCGAAGAACTAGGTTTTGCACAATTATTTAACTAAGTTTATGCACTTGCGTTATACAGCTGAACTTCAGTTATAACATTGGTTGCATTGCATGTAATTGTTAAATATTATGCGTTGCCGTTATTCCGTATCGACGGATAATTTTTAAATCTGCTCTAATCTAAAAAGTAGGTAAACTTGTGTGTTACCCATGACAAACTTACCGATTCTTACCCTATGTCTGTATGATCTTGTTATAGAGTCCTGCTAGTGACGATATTGATCAAAGGCATACTTGTTAGATACACATCAACTTTTAGAACGATGCCTTAGAAAATATCATACATTCGTAATAATAAACTAAAGCATTCTAATGAGTTGCTGTGCTCAATTCGAACGAGTCGAGGTGTGCTCGTTGCTTGGTAAACAAACAAAAAAGTGCAAGTTGCCGTAAAGCCGCCATTGCGTCACAAGTGTCGAGCGGAGCGGGGACAGCGAGGATGTAATATGGCACAACACTGCGGTGCTGGCTGTGAGCCCACTGGAGCTACATTCTCTCGGCCGAAACGATCTTAACTTTCTTTTCTTGTTTCGTAATAACACGGCCGAGCGGAGAGGAGCAGTCGCGGCCCAGCGCCGCGCCAGTCTGTCGCTGGAAACATCAGCATTGGCGCCGGTGCCACCAACGTCCACTGCTTGTCCACAAGCCGCTTGCTGTGCATTAACTTTTTCATTTTGAGGGCTACTATCAAGTATTTTGTTATTTCACGGTAGGAAAGAAACTTCTTTCAAAATTAGGGACCAAGTCGTGCCTTTCAAGCGGAACTAAGTTAATTGGTCACCGTATCATTTCATGGTCGCCCAACCCATAGATGTCAGGCAGCATCTTGACCGGTGTTGCACACAGTCTGTAGTAAAATGCTCTGTAGGTACCTATTAGGAGTCGTGAGCAGTGAAGCAGCAGCCCTAATTGTCATACATTGCACATGTTTCGCGCGATTGCAGTTTGCATAAGCGTGTTGCAGAAACTTGGAGTTAGGTACCGCGATGTGATTATAATCCGCGCGTGCCGCTATATCTTATGCACTCGCCTTGCAGGAAGTGAACTTTCGAACTCTTTCACTTTTTATGGTATCATAATCCCCGACCTACTCCAACGTTACTTCACGCCGCGTCTACCTTTATTGTTAATAAATATTCTATTTTAAGTAAATTAATGAGCAGAGTACTTACATTGTAAGTGGATAATAGTTTGCTGACGTGAAAATATGTATTTTGCAATGTAAATCTTTTCAGAACGAGAATTCGAAGAAAAAATGTAAGAGACCTCACCATCCTCTCCTTTTAAGTGGATTAAAGAGCTGACAAGTTTCTCAAAATGTAACCAAAATGTACATTTGTTAATTTGGCAATTTTATTCTCATTGGCCTATTGTATGTACTGAAAAACATTTGCTACGCAACCGGGTTGCTATCGGACGACCTTACGAGGTACGCGCTGGATGCGTCACCCGACCCGATATATTATTGTATTGTAAGCTAACTATATGTGTCCGGGTTCCACTAACCTTACTATGTGTTTAGTCATTGCAAAGACTCATTAGAATTTCAACAACTCCAGTATAATCAGTCGAACATTGGTCTGATCAACTCAAGTAGCTCTAAAGCACCTGGCCTTATTTCATATATTTATTCAATTCGTTATGGAACTACAAAGTGATTGTTGTATTGGTCGTACAATTTGCGGACGCAATAAATAGTATTTGTATCCGCTATCGTGTCCAGATAAGTATATGATTGTTTGCTGGTATGGCGTGAATGATACGATATTGTGGCAATATTATTTTATCGCAAAGGGCAAGCTGCTAGCTGAATATCCTCCGAAGCGTATAATACGTGGCGTACACACACACACGTTGCGTCGTATCAAACGGCTGCAATGCTCATTACGTTGGACATCACGTCACTTATAATTGCTGTGTAATATTTCGCAACACTCGCAGACCCGCCACCCGCAGACTTAGATTGTTTGCCTTGTGAAAACAACGATCGATAAAACACCATGATACAAACATTGGATGTGGCATTGTTTATTATTCACAAATTCTTAAGTGTTAACTTAGGTTAAAGCTTCACGCGGCCCAAAGTCACACATCCGCTATAACTTGTAAATATTGTCTAACATGGCGAGCAAACGCGATTTTAAGTTAACTTTTGGGTGAATAGAGGGCGAATTAAAGACGGTTGAGGACCGCATCCATTTTTTGTACCCCATGGCGTTGCTCGTGTTTATATCGGCAATCACGTAGCTAAGCTTAGCGATAGTGGTTGCCCGTTTATAGATAGTGTGTCAATAATGAAAGGAAAGTGGCGCGCCCGCCGTCGTCGGTAGGTCAGTGTCGATCCACTCGCTTTACGTAACCCATGTCATACTGCACATCCATCGATCCCATTTCAGACTTTATGATTCGTTTCAGTTTATTGCTAACTTCACGGCTCTATTCATTATATCGGAATACATCCGCTAGTCGAAGTGGGTGGCGTTATCGATTGCATAAATATGTTATCGGCCAACCGATTGCAGCAATTTCAAGCTAACCAGTATTTAATATTCAAATGACTGTACTGTCGTTGTTATTACTATACTATAGTCGACTCTGTTATCTCTTAATTAAGAAGTCACCTCGGCTTGCAGTAACTAATTCACTCAATTATACAGTCTCAAATATAGTTTAATTTACAGTTTTTATTCCATAACGTTGTTTTTATGGAAGATCAATTCATTAAAAAAAAATAGTGTGGAAAGTTTTTTAATTCATACGTCCAAGATAGATGGACAAAAAATTTGTACTTAGCAAATTGTGTAAATCCATACTCTGACTTGGCCACAAATTTTTCATAATATTGTACATGTTAGGATCTCGTAAGCTGAAGTAGCTTCAGTGCTTGCATAATGTAGGGAATCTCAAACGTTTGATTGCAACATGCAGTGGGTTCATAGGTCAGTTTTCTCTTGTAGCGGAAGCGAATATAAAATGTGCTGGCATAGTGGGTGCGTGGGTCTCTCCGGTCTTGTCATCTCCAGGCGTTGAACTTCGCAAGGTCTCTCTGCCACAGCACTTCCTGCTTCGTGATCGAAACGTCTGTTTAGGCGGAGTCTACACTATAATCTTGACGCCTTAAAATTACACTTAATGAAATCATTTGAGGTTACATCTTTTTGTTCGTGTTTTCTTGACATTAATGAAATATGAATTACCTACATTATTAGTTGGTACAAAAAAATATTAGATTGCCGGCGTTATTTCCTGAGTTATTGTTTCCTATAATTACATTAAGGGCTTATGCACTGTTTCCTGCATTGATATCATTCACGATACAGTGTGTTTTATAGAGATAACCAAAGTAAAGCATTTCTAAAAGAGTCTCCAAAACCTTGCTACAACAGAAAATAGATTTAACAGTACCACCTGTATACATACAGCTTAACGAAACTTCAAGTTACAATAGGTACGCATGACTTAATCCGCGTTTCGATAGATGATATAAAAAGCTTCACAAAACCTAATTACGTAATGTGGTTACTATCCGAGCTTAGTAGAGATGGTTCGTCCGATACGAGCTGAGGCTAGCGTGCCGTAACATTTCTAAGCTCAAGATTATTCAGTTGTGGCCAGTCATGCATGACTATCAATCATATACCGGCCAACAATTGATTGTTATTCAACGTCTACATATATTCATTTAGCTGTCAACCTATTATTAGTAAGGCTAGGTCCATGCAAAGGTGAAATTTCCCGAATTTCAAATTAGTGTCATTGTAATAGGTCTCATGAATTTGTTTTTCCTTGGCATACATTCTGTTTGTTCTAAAATAAAGAACTAGTTGCTTAACTTTGCATTAATAACCCTGTTGAATAATCTCGAATGGTTGCTAATCATAAAATTAAGTCTAGAAAATTAAACATTCAAACTGCAGACTATGTTTTTGTGTTATTTTAGTAAGAAATGTTTTATTCATTAAACTTAAGTTAAATAGTGCAGTGAGCGTGATATTTTAAATAACAGGTTCTGAACAGGTGGAACTTGCCCTAACTGCATTCTATGCAACAATACTGTGCATTATCAAATCGGTGCGTCCGCGCATCGTTGCTCCCTGCCGGCGAAACGTACCTGCGTGCTCAAGGGCCCGTGAAATGCACCACCACTACCTACCTCACAACATAACCCCGCCCCCAAATAATAAATGAATCTTCTACCTGCCATTTTATTACTAGGACAGCAAAGTTGTTAAGCTCATTGCAACAAACGTGAGATTACTTCCACATAATTACCGAACACGCTGTGTACAAAATCCCTCAAGTAACTATCGGACACACATTAATATGCAAATAACACGTATAAATCAAAAACTCGTAGATTAATGCAAAAACTCGCATCCATGACAAACTGCTGATCTTAAGCATTATTAAATAATTGTGTTACCCACACGAAGCTGTAGAGCCCGCCAAGTGGATAGGTAGAGTCATCACCGTGACAAATGGGGTGGTCTATGCCATGACGTGGTAAGCCATGCTTCGATGAGCGGCACCAGTGGAAAACGGCAGCGATAACGAATACGAACAAGTTTCACGTAATAGTGACTGACTTCCCATGACCACAAAATATTTAAGACCATTTTCCTGTGTGCAGACCAAATAGCTAGCCTACAAATGTAGGCTAGCTTTTAAAAATTATCGTATTGTGACGCACATTGATAACTTATCCAAAACTAGTACAGGCAGTTCAGAAGTTATCTGCGTTGACCCGGCGACGGCCCATATCTCTGCTCCGAGAGCTTACTTTATGACAGTTTGTTCAACTTGTGTTACGTTTCATCACAATGTATTCTGTTTACTGTTTGTTATGGCTAAGTTTGCATACCAGTCCAATTAGTTTTACCTAGAGTCCTCTTTGTTTTGCTTTGAATGTAGTGCTGTGACGATACCAACAAAAATGCAGTCAACCTATCCCTGAAACAAATTGCTGCTGGGCAAACGTCTATCATCACCACACCAGGGATCCATTATTTATCGTTATAATAAATAACAATACATTGCAGTAAATTATTGCCGTGTCAATAGTAAATTAGTGATATTCACGTTAAATAGTGAGTGCACGCAATGTGAACGCAACTCGAGGCCAACGGCGCGCGGTTTGCGCGGGCGGAGGCGGCGCAGGCGCAGCGATGCACCGCGCTGACCCGCATGCGCCTCCAACGAAAGTGAAACTAGATGTAATCGCCCCGCTTGTTCTCTATTTTTGTTTGTAATAGAACCGCTCGCTATTACTACTTGCCTGCCCAGTGCCCAGCCAACAGCTATCTGTTAATCTACGCGCTTTGAACCACTGCCTACATCCCGATCAACTAAGCTCATTATACATTACTCTCTTCTTTGGTTCGCTGTACAGACAACTTTAACATTACTTGGTTTTTGTAGTAATCCAAGCTTAACATGAACAACATACGACTAAAACCTTTGATAAACTGCTTTCCATATTTCATAGACGACTGCAACTGCCGCGCCGCCATCTTGAATTAAACGCCATAAATAATTTGATTTAAACGCGCTTTTGCAGTGAATTACATTGCACACCATATGATTTAACACCTATAAGTATAGAGCCATTTATATTTTACTTTTGTTTTCCTTGAGTGACCGAACCCCTGATGACTCAGGATCGTTCCCCATAGCGAATTATGACTATGAAGACATCATAATGAATTTGCGCTGAAAAAAGACTAAAGCGAGTTTGGAGCGGATGTTGCACATCTGTTGTTGGAGACATAATAACAAGTAATTAGCAAAGGAAGACGTCCAGTGAAGGCGGCCATGTTCGCACAATGTGTCCCGCACGTTGGACCGCTTCCGTCGCCCCCCGCCACATCTTACCCTTCAGACACCAAGACCCCTAAACGAACTGAATTATTATTATGCGCTCATTTCATCAATTGATGAACACCACTCGAGACTTGAGGGTCTATTAAGTCGGGCCGGAACAACAAAAAGTAATTGTAACCAAAATACATTATGCATTAATTAACATTTATAAACGACGCACCCAAATAATTTCAAAATTGATGTTAAGATATTCTCACATAACAATAAAAACAGAAGGTATCGCCTTACATTTATATGTATACGTTAACATAAAAGTGGTATTAATTAAAGCCATTTTAAACGTGTAGAGTGGTGGAGCGGCGTTGATGAGCCCATTCGCCTGCTCCTCCTGCGAAGGTCACCCGCTCACACACCTACTTACCTTACCACGACGCGGCCGACCGTTGATTGTGTTCAACTTATATTATTTCTGTTGCTGATTGCGATATTGTTATAAATTTGTGTTTTAATTTTTTTAATATAAATGTCATTCACAAAATGTCAGATTCAAGTTCTTTCGCGTTTATAATAAAAATCTTAAAATATCATAAACACGCTCTTGTTTTAATACAGTTTGTTGTTAATCAAGTTTATCTGCCTACAGTGTGTGTTTACTCATTAACTATTATGACTTGACTTTGTGCGTGGTTCCACGTACTGAAAAATCTCAAACAGTGCTCATTATTGTATGCTAGAGCAACCGTTTTTATTTTTCTGCAATCATAAACGAAGGTGTCTTCAACGAAGCCAAAAAAGTAATGTAGCCATAATTTAAGTGTTTTATTTTTATTGGCGACGTAATATTATCCTTTTCGGCAGCACATAATAATTTAAATGTTATGCCAATAAGTCCGCGACGAAGTGGGCGTATCGGCTGCGTGGCAAATGTGGCTAATCCACTATTTCAGTGAATTGTGAAAATATTGCTTAAAGACGGTGATTGGTGGCGCGGCACGTAGTTACCTGCCTACCTCTAACATTTGCCGAAACTAGCTTGCAACGCAACGCCACCATTGCGTCGTAAGACAACCTTCGATTTCTCCCATTTTAACACAACATAGCGTTTGTTCGACAAAACCAATTTCGATGACGTCTGTCAAATTTTCGTAAACTACCGTTTACACTATATTACGGTATTAGGCAATTTCACACTTGCCTAGATGTGGCCGACTGTGGTCAATTACATAAGAGGCCTATATTTTGGCTGCATTTAATGTTATTAGAATTCAAATTGATCTAGCTTGGCTTGCCATGGTCGCGTCGCGTCTCTATCAAATGCATTCAAATCAGAGCTCTATTATTCCTCTCGGACCTCGCACACGAGCTCTTGTGCTACAGATTAGATTGACTCTTGAGATCTTGACTGAGGAATGATAATGTGCTAAAATATCTTTGATAAAATCGTTATACTTGTGCCAAAGATGATGCCTCCAGTCAGTGCCAACTGTGAAGAATCATTCATTTGATTACTATGAATAATTAAATGTTAACGTTTTTGCAATTAAGGTGAACGGCAAGAATTTTAAACCAAGTTGTGGAGTAAGTTATATTATTATAAACAACCTTTTCACTATGTGTTATTTTAAAACCTGTTTGCAACTTCACAATAAGATAATTAGATTCAATCAAATTCAATTATGGTGAAATAGGTTAAACGATGATATCTAAGTAAAGTAAATGGCTATCGAAACCAAACTTGTGTTTTACGGAGATGCATATGGTTTTGGACATGACCAAATTACAAATGGAAAACTTTTATGTAAGCGTGGTGTACCTTCCAAATCTTGGCTTAGATTGATGTTTACATGATACGCATAATGTTACGAAACAGTGTGGGTCATAATAATTATGGAAAGAGAATGTCTCGTCACAGTTGGAGACCAAGGCTTCGTTTACTAACAAAGCTGCTGAAGATACCGACACTAATGTAATCTGAATTGTCCTCGCATTGTCCGTGTATAGAAAACGCAGTAATTTTGGGTGATTATGTCAGCTGTTCCAAAGACTGCGTCGGCGTAACAGAGCTTGTGGAACATGTATTGTTTTGTGGAGTATACGTAACGCACGTGGGCTCTTGATCTGCAGCGGAGAAAGTGGCACAGCCGGCGGCAAGGCCGTCTCGTCTCGTCCGGACCCGACCTTCCAACATGCATTTCCGGGGCCAGAACATTTAAATTGATCACTATCACTTACCATTCTGATTTGAACCTTTCGTTCATATATTCTATCAGGGTTGTGGAACATTTATAGGCAATCCGAAGGTCTTCCATCGACAAACCCTTATCCGCTTAATAGCTTTGCGTAAACGGCATCGTTTCACAAGTCTTTAATTATAAATGAAATCGAATAACCAAGAACGGGACGATTAAACATCACGTAATAATAATTATACTCGTCTTTCTAACCGCTCGCGCTTTCGACCTCTGCATGTGGCAATTAGCGGATACTTTCCTAATAAATATTTTATTTAAGCAAATATGGAATACGGAAAAAAACAATAATTTAATCAAATAACCAAAGTATGATTAGCTGTTGTGTTTATTCTTCACCCAAACGACGCACCTCCTTGTCTAACCTCTACGTTTTCCCACCCACTGCCAAGGTCCGCTTTGGTTGAGGGCAGGTCGCACTGGTCGTGCACTCATTAACATCTAAACATTATAAGGCTCTGACTCCATATCCAGGAACCCTAATTGTTATTATAAGCGTATATTGTCACACTGCAGGGCAATGGCCTGCCTTCCCTGTCTACCTAAAACACCGTATAATGTCTACATGCTACTTTTGCAGCATTTTGATGATGGATGATGGTGTCGAGTGTCAATAATTGCTAAGGGTGTTCTGAACAGTAAAAACAGGTCGAGGGAATCCAACACTCATAACGATGATTAAATCTGTTGCTAAACAGAGGTCGCGTGACAGTCTCTACATGTGATTGCAACATCAGCAGTAACCGTCGCGTGCATCACGCTGTAGTAACCGTACCGTAGATCCGCGTAACCTAATGTCTCAGTAACATTGTTTTTGACGCATCTTTGTCTCCTACAATAATATCTCCTCTCAACTCTACCTATAGCATAAACTGCTCGATTCGCATAGACCAGCCAAAAGTAGCGCCTCACCAGGTTTTTCGATATCTTCTGAGGCTCACCACAAATATTATAAAAAGTTTTGCATCTTCTTCCAGACTTCCCACTGTGAGTGCTAACTCGATTCGTCCTACTTTTAAATGTATCGCGTTCGTGACTGTATGCTTTGTTAAAAGTAATTAAGTTTTCAAACGTCAGTTATTCACAAACATTGACGATGAATGATGAGCATAGGCATATAGACAGTAGACACATAGTTTAAAAGCGTAGTGTTGTGTCGATTCTATATTATATTGATCAGTGTCCGGATCTTAATGTGGAGTGGAGAATCAACACGCAAGCCACGGACTCGCCAAACGAGTTATGTTATAAATAATTAATTAATATTTGGCCGGCGAACTCTTTGTAGCTTCAAGGTCGCGGCGGCTGATCTTCAACATTAGTCTATTGGCTTTTTAGTTTTTTGTAGATTCATTCGTATTTGAATACCAATTTGTGTCAAATGCTTTGAAGTTTGAACTTAATTCTTTATTATTATATAATTAAGCGAATCGGTTTAGAATCTCCTTTTGTTATAATTATGCATATTGTTAGGGAGAATTCAAGATCTAGTAGTTCATTATAAGTTATGTTTTTATTTTATTCCGAAGCTAAATTAGATGTGTTTTATTGTGTAGGTAACTAGGTAATAGGTATCTTGTTCAATCGTAGCGTTATTTTTCTATTTTGCGGTCTTAGTTTTTCACTTAGGTAGGTACATAATGTTATCAATTATCTTATTAGGCCACGGGTTAAGGTTGCGCCAGAGCAATGAATGAACCCATCGCTCATTTGCTATTTTGCTGTCACTTCACCTGTGCGAATAATCTAAATTATAAATGTATTTCATATTAGGTAATCAAGTTCACTAATTACCCAATAAATTAATACGTTTTTATTATTAATAATAGCCAACAAATGCCAACAATGTCATGCCAGCAACAACAAATTTATAATCCTGTTGCTCTAGTAATAATTCGTTATAAATATGTAAACTTGGCGTATTTTAATCGAACTTCGGTTGCTACAAGGCAAACCCGTCAACGATAATCTCGTAATAAATTAGATAATGTTCAATAATTGTGAACATAGCTTTATGCAACTGACTTATTATTAGTCTATTATTTATCGCTCGTGAATTGATCACTTAAAGCAGATAATAGTTAAGCAAGTTCATATCGGTATATGGATCGATAAATTAGTCATAGTAAATTCGTTGATATTGCATTTCATATACTGCGTATATTATAATATGACATACAAAATACGTTGTTAAAATTTTCACCGAATAAAATGCTAGCTCGAAAATAATTTGTATAAGTAATGTAAACTCGGCCTCCATTTGCACAAAAGACTTTAAATTTAAATACATAAGTGATTTCTGCCACTGCGGCCTTGTTAGTGAGTTCATTGTCTTACTTCACCTAATCTCACGTCTTATTAACACTGAATGCGTGAAGTAACAACTTTATTAACTATAAATGCAATGGATTTATTTAAATAAAAAGACAAACAAGACTTTCGTAGACGCCTCATTAAAACGAAACTTATTTTTCTTCAGGATGCAAAACGATGATATCATAAAAGCTCCCCACAAAGGTATTTATTTAGTTCATCACCCATTCAAATAGTTGAATAAATATTGTACTACATTTCTTATATTTGAACAAGATTAAGAACACCAAGCGTATAAAGTAAAACACTTAATTACGGCTATAATAATTATAACTGGGTCTGTCTGTTTAGTAATTTTCCATGTGCAATGCAGAACTATTTTTATTTAGTACCAATGTAAACAGTAGCGCGATACGCCTGCTGAATTAATGTCCCCAATTCAATTGAAGTGTTTCATTAGCACAAGTGGCCCCGATTGCTTCGTTGATCGAGCCCGCTGCCCGACGATCGTCGCAAAACTCAGGCGCCATGAATACTTGCTGCTAACAGAAACAGACACGTGATGATGAATTCATGTGTGCATGTAATAAGGAAGTGGGATAAAGTTAGCCTAAAACGAATTATGACAAGAGATAATAAGTCATCATTTAATATAATTCATGTTTTAAAGTCTATTAATTAGTCACTCTTGGCTTGGGACTAGAACTTGGTGATTCACATAGATTTAGCCACATACCTATCGAATCTTTAATGTAAGATATAAACAGGTTCTTTTTTAATAATTTTTGAACATCTAACCCACTACGTAATGTAAATCTATACTTCTACTCGAAGAACGCATCGTCAAATCCATGTCGACGCGATTATGCCTCGCAGCCAATATGGCGACGACGACGCGCGACGCCTTGATGCCGATGAATATAAAGGGTGTTCAAAGCAGCGCCTTAAATTATAAGGGATACAATTGAATATAAAACGTCACATGAAATTACTGAATACACACATAACATTACACAACAAAATTACACACTACACTACATTATAAAAGAACTAACATAAAAAAATCCGGAAAAGTAAACAAACGAATTCCACAGCTTTTCCTAGTGGCTCTCTCAGCTCTTTAGAATTAGTTCCTTTTACGTAATTTTAAAGTAAAATCTTTTGAATGTACAAAAATCTTGCTAACAACAGAGCTCATTCGGTCAATAAGATTGTGTTGCTAAGTTCGTGATCCGCACAAGACCTTCGCGCGCTGCCGGGTTCAATTAGAGATCACCCAGTTGCGTTAGAAACGAAGTCTCCCATTACCGGCTAGGGTCGTGACACCGCACGTCTAAACGCGGTGGCGTAATATCAGTATTGTTGTCAGTAATTTTCACGTGCAACTAACTTAGAAGTTAATTGTGTGGAATGAACACAAGTAGTACTTATTCGTACGTAACTAGGAGCGGAAAATGTGGGCATTATCGCATTGTATCGCTACGTGTGAAGGACAAACACAAATTAATGCTATGTGGTACTATCGAAATTTCATTGTTCAATGCACATTGGATCGAGACAAGAAATACATTCACAGGTTTTTTATACCACACCACATTTATTGAGTGTTTCGTTAGGACCACAATTATATCACTCCTACAGCCTTGGTTCGTATTGAACCAACGAGAACTAGTTAAACCATATTTAGGTCGTTAACGACATACCAATAAAGTCAGGAACCTGATACATAAACAGACTAATATCGATACCAAACCGTAATAGTTTCATAACTGATTTATTAGATGCTTGCATAACACTTCGGATAGCTAATAACCATGAAGTGTAGTCAGTCAGTTGCAATAAAAACATCATAAAACGCCAGTAAAGCAGTAATTGGTGTATTACTCTCGCAATTATTTTCAATTATAAGCAGACCATCGCTTTGGCAAACGTCGAGAAGTGTATTCTGTCTAATATAATCAGTTCAGTTATATCGGGCCGTCTGTGTAAGTTTTCCGGACGACTAGCGGACTGCGTTTTACTTTCTTATAGGAAGTGCTATCGCTTTCAACGGAGACCGGTTAAGAGTATCTACTCGTGGATATATTGGGGTTCTATACTAGCTTGTAAACAAATATTGTTACCAACTTACAGCAGTTGCCTACATTTTAAAATCAACGCCGATTTTCATGATTTGCAACTTTGCAGTTTGGTCTTGCTTAAGCCTAGCCTGTAGTTCAACAATTAAAAAGGCAACGTAATATTCACATTTACATAAACGTAAAGCTTACCAATCCGATAGCAAAGCAATCGTAGCTGATTGCGCTTTAGTAATTAAGAAACTTTAATAAGCATTCTAACTAAATGTAACTTTAAGCAATACTGGAGTCCAACATTCCTATTGTGAAGTCGATTAGTTTTACTGTTTTGGTTTAATAACTTTCTTCATTTACTAATTTCTGTTTTCTTTTTTCACAGGTGAGTCCCGATTACGAATTGGATGAAATGACAATCATTGTAAGTTTAGTCAATAATCATCATAATCAAAAGTTACCATAATATTGTTATCGTTTTGCGCGGTAGTTTAATCCTTTTTCTGTTGGATTTTACGAGAAAGCACAACTAACTGCAACAAACTACCCCACACCCACCACCCCCCACCAACCAAATAGCCAAAAGCTGTACTCAACTACCCATCCGCCAATAGGACTGAGGAAAAAACCAGAAGTAAACATTTTCATAACCAAACGTAGCTCACAACAGTTTTAACACGAAATTCGCTGACAAGCGTTTGTAGAGCTATGATTAATCTTGACAATGTAGTTTAGAATTTATGTTCGGAATTATTGCCTAACCTAACCCGTTAGCAAGGCATTGGCATGACACTGTTCTAACAGTTTAATTCGTTACTTACTTGGTAAACGCGGCTGCCAAGAAAACATTACTTATATCGCGTCATTTCGTTTGAACTCTCTACAATTTGTAAATCAAGCCAATATTAGGCAGTAGACACTTGCATTTAAAGTCTCATAGCTTTCGAAGTCCATTCCAAATAATAGACTAGTCCCGCCCACAACCATACTTGTCGAAACTTAACAGTGACTCAAAAAGGGCCAAAGATGCATTAGTCACAGAAAATGTTGATCTATGTTATTACCTCTGCGTGAGTCATACATGTCGAACGATTTGCGGGGAAAGTATAACCCGGTAGTGACGCAACAATAAAAATTACACGGACAAAGGAATTGTTGCAACTAGACCCGCGACTGACGTAAGGGCCAACAGCTTGTCACTAATGACCGCTACACAATGATCCGTTGTCATGACGCTTCAGTTCGCCACGTTACACGCCATAAATAGTAAACATAATACAGACTACATATAGTATTTGAATTCTGTACGTCTTCAACAACTGCAACGATCATCACGAACAAATTGTTTACCTGTCCAGTTTTGCAAATCAACCCCGAGACGGCGTTGTCTTGTTGCATCTATAAATAAGGAGGTGCTAAAAGCGGCCCGACCGGGGGACGTGCTTCCTCCGCTTTGAGCGGCCGGGGGGTAAACATACTCGAGTTGAACGAAGCCCTTTGTTGACATTTGCTTTACGGCCGCTTCACCTCGAGTCGCGAGCTTTATGGCGCGAGCGCAATAAACACGGCACCCGTAGCGACGCCAGCGCCTGCGACGACGAGGTGAACGTCTGTATGCATGCGGCACGCAAGCCCACCCGCCATCACCATAACAACACACATCACGTCTCGCTCACTACTACGACATTACACCAATATTATGAAACCAATGTCTTCAAAGCCTTAAATCCAGAAACCATTTTCTTTAGCCGTGGCCTGTGTTTTCGGTAGGGTTTAGAAAATTCTTTGGTTTATTTTATACGTACCGAGTGGCCTAAACTGTTTAAATCCAAAGTTGTGTTTAAAGTGTAATCCTTGTCCGACGACGATTTTATAGTTTCCATGGGTTAGCCGTTCAATTAGCTACGCAATAATAAGGCTAACGCATGAAACATTTAACAATAACACTTTGTATTGTAAATTATTCTCTACTTCATGTGGTTTTAAAGATTAAAACCTAATCTCTTTAAAATCTTTACTTCAAACCATTTCTGCTTAAAACTTACCAGAACCTTTTTTTAAATCCACGTATTGTAATTTAACATTGAGCTTACCAAGAAAATAATACAAACAGGCGATTTCAAAAATTCTCGAAACTTGTCTCCGGTACTACGTGATTTCCTTTTCGCTATGTTAATGATTACCTACTTACTTCTTCAAATACATTTCCATTGTTTCGTCTAATATAATAAACCAGCAGACAATCGTTTGGTAGGTGTTCGTAATATAAATAAAGAGAAGCGGTTGACATGTGATGGCATTTATACCTTAGCCGGTGTGTTCTCGCATTGCAATCACGGCGTGGTGCCCATCTGCATGCGTGCGGTACGCCCGGCGTCCGGTCTTACTCATCTAACAGTCGCTAACTATGTGAACTGAGTGGATACGTTTACCATATTCATATGCTGAACATGCAACGTTAGAGCAAGCAACGATAAATAAGGATATTATTGTTAGCGAATCATTCCTATTATTAATATTTCATCATCTAATTTTGGCTAATTTGCATCAAGTACGTAATTTTACTTCGTTACCTCCTAGCGAGTATCCTAACGGGCTTAATTATTTACATACTACAATAATGAATAAGTGTATTATTTAATAACGTTCGCTTTGTTAATAAATAATCAGGCGACACAGTTATCAGACTGTTTCGAATCATATGGAAACCGTTTGAACGGATGTCTGGACTATGTGGGAGAGCATTGAATCGCGTTGTTATTTGTTGCGCTTGCGTCGCTATTTTAATGTGTTTCATAATTGTATCGGCGTAAAGCGTGCCTAGTAGACAAGCCAGTCTAATTGTGGTAAAATGCGCCACTTAAATAACCATAAGTGTTAGATACACCAGTGAGTAGTCACTACGCAGTGACACCGCGTGAATCACATCCATTGTTCAAGATTTCGCGTGAGCGCTCACTAAGCGGTCATTTCTATATTTCAATGCTTTGAGGGAAATCTCTATCAAGTCCATTATTTTAAACAACAGGAAAATAAATGAGGGGACAATGTTCTCAGAGACTTGTATGCAAACTGAAATAAACGACTTTATGTGCAGCCGGGGGGCTACGACGTCAGACACTGAAAGGTTAATGACTACTCTGGTCATTATTGGGAGATTGTTGTTAGGTCTCTGTCAGAGGGGACCGCAACATCTCGGCTGTGATCGTTTTCGCGCAATCATTCAATAAACGTGATGGGATCAATCGTCAAGACCCTCGCTTGACTCCTGAAAGAAATGAACCACTTCTAATAGTTGATACAACGACGCACAACGGTTGTTTGTAGTTTAAACTCAACGTTTTCAATTAAATTTTACCATGTATTACAGTTAAATCATACGTTTCTTTCTTTGTTTTAGTTGCTAGCTACTGTAGTCTGTCCGGATGAGAGCAGTGTGATTGTCCGAGAGTTTTAAATCGTTAAAAGTTCATTTAAATATAGAACGCATTTGATTAGAACCAATTAACGTTCAATTAAGCAGTTCTCTTGTTTGAGTTCTATATAGTCGTATCAATTGTCGCGAGGCACTCTGTCTTAATGATTCGAATTCATGCTCGTTACATTACTTACGACGGTTTCGACGACCTAGCAAAATGACCACAAAGAAATTCTTCACTCAATAGATAATTTATAACGATTGCAATAAAGGTCAGGTTAGGTTACTGTGAATGTTCCACAAGTTAATGTTTTTTAGCCGTTTGGAGCCCTGGGAGCGTTCAACACAGCGTAGTTGTTAATGCGTTCAAAAGTCAACCCGTTTATTGGGTAACCCTTATAGAGCATGTAGATGAAAAATCGTGTAACCGTTTAACCCTTCCCCAGGTGGAAATCCAAAAAGGTGAAAGGGTTTAACTAACCTGTTGACGAGGTATGATTGGGTTGAAGGTAAAATGGTTTACAAGCCCCTTGCATCACCCTTCATACGGCTAACTGAAATGGTCCCTCTTAGTAACAGCAACAAGCATTTGATAGTTTCTCTGCACAATAGTACCAGTCATTTGAATTGTTAAGTTTGAAGTTTTTGAATAGATTCTGCTGGAAGTGAGTAACCTAAATTCGCGTTCTTTGTTGTACGGTGCCGTTGCCCTCAAAGGTTATCTGGAAAGAGAATATATTTAGCAAGACCTCGGTTCGGAAAGCATCAACAGTAGAGGTGTAAATTTTTTAGTGATTGCCAACGTAAATACGCGAGCACATGCGTAGTGATGCTCCGAGTTCGATAACCTTACTGACTACACAATTTTTCAATTTTCATTAATCATCTTGAAGAAAATTGCTGATGGATGGAAAGGGAGAAGAATACCAAGGAAACGATGGATGGATTGTGTGAGGAATGATATGAAGGAAAAAGGTGTAAATGATTGCGTGACGGTTGATAGAGGAGAATGGAAGAAAAAACGTGTTACGCCGATCCTAAGTAACATGGGACAAGGGCTGGAAGATGATGATCATGTAGAAAATCGTTCTTAACAGACTGCTCTGTTCATGTTTACAATTACTGTTTGGGTTAGTTTTAAATTGACTTCAATTCTCTGGCAACATCTTTGTGTTGTAAAATTTGCCAAAAAGTTACAACAGTTTTGTTTTTATTAGTCAGAAAGTCGTTGCCCTCTGTACGTTCTGGTATTAACATCTGAATATTCGCCACTGATGTTTACTCTTTCAATATTTTACGACTGTAGGTATATTGGAATGCTTATGTCATTCCTTAACTACAACAAAATGTTTTTTGAATTCAATCTTGCTTTCGTCTGGAACCATCAGCATTTCGACTTCCTTGTATTTTAATTTTCCGCCTAAATGGTGTATGTAATCGGTACTTAAAACTAAACTTTAAAATAGTCTCGCCATAGAACATTATGCAACCTGCTGCTACTATAATAACGAAAAGCACAAATACATTGGCTCGAGCGAGCGGCGTGTTTGTCACGTTGACAACATCGCGCGCTAACCAAAACAGTACACAAGACATCGCAGCTCATGAGGCGCGACCTGTGCTCGCCGGATCTTTGGAAACGTTCATTACACCATCCTTTACCCAAAATTATATTTACCAAACAAACACCCGTTAGTGTTATGGATCAGTTTGTTGGCCTGAACGTGTAAACTGTTGACGTAGAGCCAATGTCTAAACATGTGTTATTATAATATGCGAGGCGCAGTCGTGGAGTACGCGCTGCCGGCTGATTACCCTCAGCTTCGAACGCAACGACCGCGGCCATTTGAAATCGACAGTGATTACAATTTTCCCTGGAGCTCGGTTGCGCGAGCGCAACGTCCGATGGAAAGCAGCGTTTAACCAATGTTCCGCTCTGATAACTCTCTAATTACGCTTCGACCGTTTTCCGTCGACACTTGGCCGCCACCAACTTAACCCCTGGCTTTTCACTGCAACATTTCACCCGCGATTGTACTGACACGCTCATTTGTTTGCTTCACTTTCGCCTTTGACGTTACTGAACGGTCATATTGTTTCATTAAGCAGAAATATATTGTAGACAATAAATTCCTCACAAAACAGTTTGCTTCGCGACATTTTTGGAGTAGGACAAAGACAACTTTCCACTGTTATTTATTATTCTCTGTCAGTTTTCCAACGTTTAACTTTTGGTAATGTGAACAGGGCAGAGACAATCTCTCATGAAGGGCAAACAGCTACTGCGCAGACGCAGCCTTAAGAGTATTCGGTTATTGCCCACATAGCGAACAATAGGTGCTCATACACCACTAAAAGCATTCGTGTGTAATTGTTTACCTACCGTTTGCTGCTAACCGCAATACTTAACGTCTAGTATAGACTTTGTCGGCATGAGCCATTAATACGAGGCCTTATCGACTCAACTCCTTAGTAGTACTATTTACTAAGTAGTTAACTTTAGGATTATGGAAAATATAATTATAATGTTGATAGGGTAGGAATAATCTATTCGCATCATGGAAACAAAGAGCGCTGTATCATATAATAATTTGTCTGTTGTATTCCAAAACACAAGTGTTTGCGTGTTTACGATCCCCGGACGAGGCGGAGGCGAATAGAATATACAATGACGTGTCATTCACATCGATTGAGGCCGCATACAAGATGTGGCGTATCATACATTATGTATAGAGCCCGTGTTCCGCGTCCAGCTCCTATCCGATCCGACCTTCATGCTGCTGTGGTCCCGCCAAAGATTCGCTTAATCCTACTCCTACTACTAAGCGACAACCACTTACAACAGCGAAAACCTCTTACCATTCGTCTACATACTAGCCGGCTGTCACTTGCTCAGTCAACCCTAAAGTGCAGCACTCGTAACATGACAGCCGATCAAATACTAGGCGTCGAATAGATGAGTATAGGAGTACTGTTATCTAACACGACACGCGCCGACCGTTGCCCCTCGTGCAGCGAAGTGTCGTCAAATAGCTCGGCGACAATTATTCGTCATAGTGTCGAGGCGACAAGCGATGCCTGAACAATAGTGCACAATCACCGCGATTGTGGCCGCCGCGCCCGTGTCAACTGCCTCTCGCGTGAACAACCAGCATTGTTATGGTGATGCTCTGTAGCTTCAGGTTCGACGCTCTGTGAAAACAAAAGATGCGCCACACATTTGCATCTCTAAACGTTACTCTTCTAGAAAGGGAATATTGATGGGAATTGGGAAGTTTACCGAAATAAATAATTCATGCCAGGGTTTCGGACGACCGCTGGTCGTTAAAAGCTTAACATTAAAATTCGACTCACCCTCGGGCCTCAAACACCATTTTGAAGTTCGGTTAATTGGTAGCATTAACCATTTCAACATGTAGACCATTAGTAAAAACGAGATGAATCCGAGCAGGTAGACGTCCAAACCAGCTCTCGGGGTAGTTTTTTTTTGTCAACTTAAGCAGGTACCTACCGGCCGACCCTCCTAGACAGATTGTGTACAATTTTTTTTTGACTACACAAATAAATCTACGATCGTGTAAAATATCGTTTTGTCATGAACCTTTTGGCAGACTTTTTGTGGAATATTGTACTTGTGTGCCCAACCCTTTATGTATATTAGCCTCTATGTTATTTTTCATATATGTATTTGGGTAGCGTTAAAAGGCAAGTCAGCTTCACTGAAGTATTTTTGGCCCCTGACAAAAGTAACCCTTAAAAGATTTTATTAACAATTTATTTTGTCATTTTTCAGAACCAATCTCGGCCAGTGCAGACCATGAACGCCACATTGAGTGCGACCCTCGGGCCGGTGGGAGCCGGAGCAGTCACAGGCACCGTGAACTGGGAGCAGCACCCGGTGCTGGCCCGCGCCGCGTCCGTGCCCGCACACCGTGCGCTCGCTGGCCTGCTGGACCGCCTAGGCCACCGCCGGCTCGAGCGCACCACCAGCGAGCCCGCGCCGCCGCCGCCCGCCACCAGCAGATACAAGACCGAACTCTGCAGACCCTTCGAGGAAGCCGGCGTCTGCAAATACGGCGACAAGTGTCAATTTGCGCACGGCATGCGCGAGCTGCGTAACTTGCAACGCCACCCCAAGTACAAGACGGAACTGTGCCGCACGTTCCACTCGGTGGGATTCTGCCCGTACGGGCCGCGCTGCCACTTCGTGCACAACGCGGAGGAAGCGCGGCGCCGCGAGTCGACGTCCCCTGGTGGGTCGCTGGCGTCGCTGTCGTCAGGAGGCTCTATGGCGTCCTACATGAGCGACGGTTCACGCTCGCCTCGCTCGCCGCACTCGCCTCACTCTCCGCTGGCGCCGCAATCTCCGCAGTCTCCGCAGACGCCGCACTCGCCGCCTGCTATGTCTCCTCCCGCGCACACCACTGCGTTCGCGTTCCGCCGCGCGCAATCTCCCGAGCCTGAAGAAGAGCGTCTCCCTGTGTTCAACCGTCTGTCGTCGGCGTTTGGGGACCTCGTCATCGCCTAGAGCCCTGCGACCGCCTAGTCCTAAGTTAACTTATACCGAACATAGCTTAAGGATCGTCCGTCACCTTAGTGCCTACTCGACGTCTTCCAGCCAGCGCCCGAGCGGCCTCCGCTCGTCGCGCCTCGCGCACACGCACACCCGCTCAACGAATGATCTCCAGTTTGTCGATGCTATTTTGCTACTTCGCCTTGTAATTTATAAAGTTAACGAAACGAAGTGTTTTCTGGCGTCTCGAAAGTTTGCGGTGTGAAGTATAGTGGTTTCGTACCTCCATGTTTTTAGTTATCGGCACGCACTTGTAAATGGCACCTTATAATATTAGATATTTATTGTGTAGCTCGCGGAAGTCTTCCCGATGATCCTCCGCCGAGCGGTGGTCTCTGTAAAGTTAGCATATAGAACATTTTATTTATTTCGTACTGCCTATCCGCGCTCGGTACTGTACCGCGAGAAGGCGCTCGTGATCTATTTTTAAGGGTTTAAGATAATAATTTATTATTTATTTTGAGTCTCTTTAACTGTAATAATTATTTTATTTTGTAGCTAGCAGCTGCGATGCCGCACCGCATACGGACGAGGCCCGCGTCGACGGGACGTGGCTCGTTACCATACACAAACTCGACTGATTCTGTGCCTGAACACAAATGATACTATTTTAATACAAGTCACCGATATACACGCTACGGACAGAATCAGTCAGTCTACAACTCGGGAGCTCGATGGGCTTGTGAATCAAAGTATTCCAGTTTCATTAATCTCGAATATTATAGTCGACCTCGTAGACAAAAACCGAAAGTGCTCATTTGTGGCTGCGTGTCGTACGATAATCTCCGGCTAGCCGACACCGCTAGCGATCTCCTCCGCGGCCCATCTGAGAACTATCGGCACGACCGCTCCTCGGCGCTCGACTAGTCTGCCAAGGACTTTTTTTTCATTTTACCTCGTGCGAGGAGGACGAGATGCGGCCCGAAACCGGTTCCAGTTTTGGTGATTATTTTTGTAGTGGTCGGGCCGAGTCCCTGTCTCGCCGCTCGCGGCCGCCTCGCAAAAACCGCCGGGAGCGAGCCTCCCGAGCGCAGGCCCGCCGAACTCCCGAGCTCTCGTACCTAAACCTGTATAAAGATATGACACAACAATATATGAAATATGTTTATACAATTGCAGCCGGCGAGCGGTCGCCGCGCGGGGCGCGGGCTTGCCAGCCGCTCGCCCGCGCTCCGCCTAAAGTGTGCCTTTTACTTTATAAACGAGATAAATCGATTTATTTAATTTTTAGTTGATCGAGATAGATTATTGTTTATTTATTGTCTCCTTTTGAATATAATATTCAAATTGGCACAGTTTAACTTTAGTCCTACTTTGACAAAGCTAAGTGATTAGTTTCCAAGTAGCATAGTTTTCTTTTGAATTTAAAGTGTGATATTTTATAATATTTATATAAAACAAAGTTTAAACTTTTAATTAAGGGACCAATGTAAGTGATTAGGAGAAATTCTGATAGAACCATCGTATGCTATCGAATCTTACCAAGAGACTGTATCCTCGCGCCACATATTGAAGATATTTTTGTTACATGTCAGATCTACGAGTTCTTATAATATAATATATTACAATAAAACGACATTTGACCAATACTGGTTTTGTGTTTGATTATTATTCAGCTTTATAGAACCGAGATGGTATTTTATTTGTTTTACTATTTTTAGTTTCAGTTTTTCTCCCTTTCTTAGCGAGTCGTTGCATGGTGACCACAAGATAATAATTTTGTACCTAATGTTAAGGAAATTTTAGTTTTAAGCGTTCATAAAGATCACGATTATTATTTATTATCAGTTCATTACAAATTATAAACCATTAAAAACTGATTTATTTAATTTCTTTTGTATTTAAACCGACATTTAAGTTGTACGATTTCTTGTAACTTAATGTTAGTAATATATCATGAGTCATATAATATAACAGGTTAGTTTAGTATCTACGACACTTGTAATTAAGTATTTAATTTTTTTAAATTTAATTCCAATGTAAGTTAATCTTCCAAAAAATGACTACTACGTATTCTATTTTCTTATGGACAAACAAATTAAGTATAAAGCTTAATTATGACATTTTTCTTGTAAGTTTCCTTATTTCCATCTGCATTTTTATTGAATTATAGTCAAAATAATGTTTAATTTTGTTTTTTATTTTTTGTTTTCCTTTGTTTTATCCCTATCCTACATTTTATTATTTCATCCAGCATATTATTTGTTGTACACACACACATGACACACAGTCTAGAAAGGAGGTGACATGAGATGACGATTAGGTAATAAAAATCATGAAAGAAGAAAACATGCTGCGCCAACCGCAAATAGGAGCGGAGTGCGCTCGCGCAGGGAGCGGCGATGAGGGCAGGAGAATGAAGATAAAGTCGCACAGATTGAAGATATAACAAAGCATACCTATAAATGACTAAACTAAGCACTTCAAAAGACTATAATAGTTTGCTGTAACCATTGGTAAACAATTCTGCTGCTGTGATAACATGAATGAAATCAAAGACAAAGACTTCATGACGCAGGTTTACATTTCCGATCCTAGACTAATTAAAAAAATCCAATCTGTCCTCATAAGCCAAAAAGCGGTATCTCAAAAAAAAAATAAAGCCCGTCTTGTTTTGCTATGTGAGCTTGAAACATCTCTGATCAGATGTTTCAATCAAAGTACTTAACCATAGGTATTATTATTGAAAATAAAACAACAAGACACAAAAAAACAAATCATCCCATTTCATTTTGGTACTGAAAAAAAGGGAGATCAATTTTCACACATTTTCCTGTTATCTCGGAAAATAGATTTGTCGACTGACCTCTTTTTGGCTCGCGAGGGCAGCAATGGTGTCTTGGGATTTTTTGTCAGTTGAATCACCAACTGATTTAATTAATGAATGGCTTCATAAAATATGGGTAAACCCACATTAACAAATTTGACAAGCACGGAAATTGCTCATGAATAAACATTAGCACAATGAATGGCGTAATTTTATATGAAGTAGACAAACACTTGAAAAAAACAGCTGCATTATGTGTAGACTTGACGTGCGGATGTCTGGGTATGTATTTGTTATATGTAATAGACGACAGTTCAGTGGGAACATTTTCGTATTAGGAAAAACAATAGGTACGACTTCGTCTTTTGCTGAAAGTGGCGTACCTACTCAGTACCTCACTGACAACTTAATTTGGAGAGCCCACATAGAGAAACCCTACATTTGGTGTGACAAAATGGTAACAGAAATTGTGGCTTGGCGTGGAGGGCAGGCGCGTGCGTTTATGCTCTGGCGTTCAAAAGGGTAAACGGGTAACCCCTTATCCCGTAAACGCGTTAATAAACCCTTGCATAACCTTCATATCATTAACGCGTTGGGAAATCCTTCAAAAACGATTTCCTTTGGAAGGATTTCCATAGTTTAGCGGTTAGCCTGCCAATCAGTTACCAGAATAATAAGGCATGAATGTATAGAGTTGGTTTAGCACATGATAATTATCAGCCCCCGTAGCATGACCACCGTAGAAAAGGATTTCTTTGACGGAAGAATCGACAAAATGACAGATTGTGTCGACACAATGACAGATTTCTTTGCACTATCTGTCATTTTGTCAATTCTACCGTCAAAGAAATCCTTTTCTAAGTGGCCCTGCTACGGGGGCTGAGCATCATTCTAGGCTAAGAGGAAAAATGGTACCTACCTTCCAACGCAGCAAAATTACAAAATGCCATTTATTTGTGTTGCCTATTTATTCAGTGAATAACGAAAACGAATATTTGTACCAAGTCTGCCAGTGCGCAGTAAGTAATTCCTGCATTGTGCTAACAGTCAACAGTTGCGATAAAGTAAAGGAAATGTCGAACAAAAAAATGGTAAGTCGCAATACCTACCTACTATTGTTCATGTTACCAATGGATAATTGGATTAGCTGCGCAGTAATTAAGGGTAGATAATGATTAAAATTGTAGGTGACTAATAAGATTATATTATGTATAAATTCATTTATTCAGGTCATTTACACCCATTGCCATTTATCACAATAATTATAATCAGACTATAATCACACTACAAACACAAAAAACAAAACATTACAATTCCGATAAAAATAAAATAAATCACAATACAAATAGAATTTATTTAAATACAATTAAAATTCAACCCAACTCTCAACTTAATTAAAATTAAGTTTAGTCGAGTTCAGATTTTATTACGCTTATCAATCAAATGCACTGGCTGAAAAGCAGAAATCTACATAACACAAAAAAACATAACATGGTCTATGTTCCCTGAAGGGCTAAAATCAGTAAAACGAGAAGGTACTATAGGTACAATAATACATCCTGATTATGTACGAAAAAGCGTATACAGAACTAGTACGTAATACGTATTCACTCAAGCACTAATGATGAGGTATTCGATGTCTTGCATAATATTGGCAGTGTCTTAAAGTTCAAGAGCAAGTCACTATGGATGAGCATTGACATTACTTCCTGTAAACAATTAATTTTGTCTCCGCACTGATCTGTGAATCAACGATCACCTCTTACGATGAGATGGCAGAATAAATAGTCGGAATATTGTTATTAATAAAGTTTTATGACACACAAGTCACAACACTAATGTAGATATAACAAACTTAGCAATGTGACATTTTTGGGATGAAAATAAATAAAAACATTGACACAGAGCCGACTATACGTAGATATTTGCCGTAGAACTGTTGACTGTTCCGACCGTGGTAAATAATAAATAAATAAATAATGGATTTTGTGAAGCTAGGCTCCAGGGGTGGCTGGGTAGCTATTGGACGATTGTGTTAGTGTAATAGTGACCAATGAAATAAGTATTTACCATTCATCGTGTAGGTACTAACTTTGAGATATATTTTATTAACTTGCGTTGATCTGAAAAATGTGAATATGAATTTAATTTTTATAAAATAACCACATAAGTAGGTAATAAAAGGAATCATGCGCAACTTTCAGAAACAGAGGTTAATTTCGTAGTAAGTAGTAAATTGATCCTTGTTTAAAACGAAGCCAGGCGTCGAGTTCCTCTGGCTGAGTCGGCGACTCTTGTAACCGAACACGAAGATAAGGACTGGCCTTGACAAAACAGTATAGGAGTAACGACAGCCGATAGAAATTTCAAGATTTATCAAAAACTACTTTAAACCGACTGTTTAAAGTTGATAATCCCGCAGAATAATTTCAACAAACGCAACGATGAAGTTGTTAGTAATGTATAACGGATGTTATAATCTGGTGCCCGACGAACAAAATAATGAACGAGCTTGTGCAGGGGTTATAAGATCAGCCTCTTAATTAGGTAGCTAGCTCAATAATAAAGCTAATGCTAAAATTACGGAGCAACAGTGAGTTATTGTTGCCGAAAACTATAAAAGTAAAGAAATAAAAATACCACGTGGTGTTGAATTATTAGAATTCATTATTATTCATTATATCATTGAATTATTAGAATACATTATTACTACCTACTCACTTAATCGCTGAACTATTGATTAAACCTAACTTAAAAAACCGGCCACGTGCTAGTCATACTCACTTGCACGCAGGGTTCCGTAGCACCAAACAATAAAATAAAAATATTTTGAAGGCTCATTCATATGTTGTATTGTATTACATTCAACAGCAAAACTAATTTTGTTTTTCGTAGTATGTTAATCTAGGCCTCCCATTAGGTGGACCGATGACCTCGTAAAGGTTGCAGGGATCCGCTGGATGCGAGACGCACGGGACCGGTCAATGTGGCGACACTTGGGGAGGCCTATGTCCAGCAGTGGACGTCTTTCGGCTGAAATGATGATGAATGATGATGATGAGTATGTTAATGGAAAACAAAGTTACTGCTGCAGTTTGATGAAAAAGTCTCATATCTCCAAATCTAAACTTCAAATCTTATTCAAACCAATTTTCGTTGAAAGTTTTTTTACGTTCTACAATCCTACATTTTGTCAGAAATTTCCTCCTATTACTTTAGATTACTTTTATATTAGAGAGGGGGGACACACATTTTCCCACTTTGGAAGTGTCTATCTTGCGGGACTCCCGCAAAAAAAAATAAAAGATTAAAGGGGGCTCCCGCAGCGGGAGCCCCCTTTAATCTTTTATTTTTTAAATTTTTGATAAAAATCATAAAGCGGTTCACAGAATACATCTACCTACCGAGTTTCAACTGTGTAGTCTTAATAGTTTCGGAATAAAGTGGCTGTGACATACGGACGCGGGCAGACAGACATGACGAATATATAAGGGTTCCGTTTTTTGCCATTCGGCTGCGGAACCCTAAAAAATGCATCTAATGTGTGACTCGTCACCAATCTTTTACACTTAGGATCCCTATTTATTTGGGGTTGCTCACGAGGGTTGCATCAGCTCTCCAGTTAATGCAGAATCAGTAAACAAGGCAGCGTTTAGCCAGCATACATCCAAAAACATACTTGGTTTGTTTAGTTGCACAACTGCAATCTAAAACCTGCAGTAATTGCTACACGTGGCTTTAGGATCATTCGATATCAATTTTCCCCTATTGTCAACACTCAATGACGTTTGTAGTTCCGTATGGCCCATAACATAACCATCGGAATGTGGGGGGTACGCTCATGTTGTCAGTTTCAAAACCTGGTACATAAGACAAATTCAAGCATTCGTTGGTATATCAACCGACATTATCACGTCTAAGAAAGTACCTAAATACTTAACTCAATGTTGGTTCAGCGATAATAATAATTACTGCTGGATGCGTGAGGGCGACCATTATCTAATATTTGTACAGAACACTGATTAGATAACGGAGGAAATGTATAAATAGGTACGAGCGGGGAGTCACTAAACTGATTAAATTGATGGCAATTTGAGAAGGCATTAGGTACAGACACCAGCTCATGAAGCTATCCGAAACTGTCAAGTTTTCCCAATCGATTGGGAAAACTTGACAGTTTCGGATAGCTTGACGATAAAGTTGAAAATCTATTAAAGAAATTTGACAGGTTGTAGTAGCTTGATATGCTGGCTGTACTATGTTGAAGATGATATAAGTAAACAAAACAGTGAACCAAGAAACTTTTAGCCATTACTGAATTCATGGAATACCATTTAAAATATTCTTCCTGATTTGCATCTGGTGAAAGATACGATTTTAATAAATTATGCTGTACAACAGCATAATTTATTAAAATCGTATCTTTGATGACTTATTACTTTTAATGAGTCGATCGACTCAGAAGCTTCATCTTCCGCAATATTTTCATTACAGACTTAACTGGAAGTCATATTATGCATAATTGAGTGAACCTCTTGCGAAGTAATAAATAATATGCGTAATTATAAAAGGCTAAAGAAAAATGAAGCATAAACTGCAAGAGTGGAGCGACGTAACCGCATCCATACTTAATGCATGCGGACGGATTAAACTGAAAGTTATTTATATTGAAATAAAACAGATAGAGGTGAGGTGAAACTGAATGCCGGACGCCTTAAGTCCGCTTCCTGTCCTGTTAATGCCGCGAAATATTTGGAAAGTCACGTTTTCAAGGGTAGTTGTAAAAAAGGAAATCACAAAATTTGCATTCCGCAGCGACAAGCCTGGCCGTTCCGTGTTTATTTATGGGATTAACAGAAGGGCAAACGGACGTGATAAGAGATTTTGAGGGTACTCTTGTATCCACAAATGTACATGCTTCGGGTAGTGTGAAGGTAACTGATAAACTATGTAAATTGAACAGGAAACTTGAGAGGTTTTAACATACCTCGATAAAATATCTGTCAAACAGAATGCTTTACAAAATTGGACGGAAAGATAGTGCATTATAGCACTATAATGCACTATCTTTCTGTCCAATCTTGTCCAAATCACAGGTATGCACTATTTTCTGCTCACAGATCGATTCCATCGTAAAATACACAATATCAACAATCATAAATGATCATTTAATTAAAAATTTACGATGTTGTCTCACTATTACACAACGCCACTGTTTTCTCTTGAAACAAAATTAAAGATCT
This sequence comes from Noctua comes, assembly GCA_963082995.1. Classification (NCBI taxonomy): domain Eukaryota; kingdom Metazoa; phylum Arthropoda; class Insecta; order Lepidoptera; family Noctuidae; genus Noctua; species Noctua comes. Next base: position 9,043,821 of record OY720279.1, on the reverse strand, counting down.
GTCTGCTTCGACAATGAAGTGAAATTTTTAAACGATTTCATTAAGCGAAATAATCTCAGATTTTACAGTTGAATTAGCGTAAAGTTTTGTTCATTAAAATGACGTTGAACAAATTGAGGCAGCCCTAGGAGCGTTGCGGGCTTGCGGCGCATATTCTATTACAATAAGCCTAGCTTAGAGAATGCTGTATCAACGGTTAGGCACGGCGACAAGTGACCCGCTACCGGGTGAACGCAATATAAATTTTACTACTCGATGCCTGTACTACCGGGTACACAAGCTATATCTTCATTTAAAAAATCGAATCTACAATCTTTTCTGAACAATCTCAACGGATGTGAGTAGTATCATTTAGATGTCAATGAAATTTTTAGATCAAGGAAAATCATCGCAAAAATTGATAATTGGTTTGAGAAATAAAAGTTGCTTCTTTAAAGACCATGGCGTCATTCGGCAAAAATCAAAACAATTTGTATGGTAATTATTTCATCAAGTAATTGTTATTTTAATTATTGATAATCTGAAATATGTGCAAATTCATTTCCATGCTAGTCTCGAGCCTGGGAATCAGACAGAAAGGGTCATGTGTGATCTTAGATTGTCAAATGATAGGAAGGTATTGGTTGGTTAGCTGCCATAATTAGATGCCGAAGAAATAATTTCACAAACAAATCATTTTACTGGAGTACAACGAGGAAGAATCTAACAGAACGAGTACACTCAGTGGATACAGCATTTAACAATATGTAATTGTCTGTACTGAAAGAGAACCATTCAGAGGTGGCAAGCTGTTAATCCCAACACATAATCACTGTTAACGAAAAAAGTGAAAAAAGAAAAAGCCAAACAAATGTACATACCTTTAGTTAATTGAATATTTTGTGGGCAAGTATACTCGAGCAATACGGTTGGTAGGAATCGAGACAAAGGCTCGTAAAGATACGCGACGTATCGCTCGCTTTACGTAACCCAGGCACTCACCTCGGGTGCACTCACACGCACTCACACGCACTCATATGCACTCACATTCACTAAGCCTGCATAAGGTCCATGCACTTTTTTCTGTTTGGTCTTAATTACCCGTTATTAAGCATTGTTTGGAGTGTTGATGTTGAGTTCAAACCTTAACAATCAAAAGTAACCCAGATTTCGAAATACTTAATTCCCAGGGATCAAGAACTCAGAAAAGCACTCAATTAAACATTCTACTGAGGGCAGCATTTTTCCTAGGTAGTTGAAAATTCAACTACCTAGGAAACACTACTACTAAAAACATAACCCTGTCCTAGTAAAGCATCATCTGCCTAGCCTTTTCCCAACCATGTCATGGTCGGCTTCCAGTCAAAAGCGGATGCAGCTGAATACCAGTATTTTACATGAAGCGACTGCCTATCTGACTTCCACAGCCCAGTTAGTATTGGGTAATACGATATTCCTCGGTAAGACTGGTTCTCAGATTTTCGGGGCCAATGACTACATGTAACGATTGTCAAAGATCTGCAAATGACAGCCGGGACCAAAGGCTTAACGTGCTTTCTGAGACACGGAGGAATCTCGGTCTTTGATGGTTAGGCCCACCACATCCACCGGCTATTTATTTAGCCACGAGCTCCTCTGCAGTAGTAAAGCGTTACGTAAACAGCTCTATCTAGATTGGCTGCTGTATTAGCCATGGTTGATTTCAGTGCTTAACTTCCAGGCTACTGGAGTCGGCTAGGCATCAGTATTGGACAAACAGTACAGTAAAAAATAACAGTCTATTTTCAGCAAAAAGTGTGTCACATAAAAATACAATATTTATATTCCATTTGTCCATGCAAAAGGTACAAATCAAATTCTGAAACACCGTTAATGGATTCTAAAATGTGCCAACGACACTGTATCGCCGTTAGCGGTACTCATTAAAGATTTATAAGGCAGAAATCCTGGTATCAAGTAATATCTAATAATAGGAATTGCCCACGGGTTTCTGAGGAGACAATATTTATTATTATAAAACAATTTACCATTACTTAGATAATAAAATTAACACCAACATAAGTTTTAGACAACGAAGTAAGTTTAACACTATGGCTCTCAGACCTTACGATATGCTGATGTAATAATCGGGTGAGGCAGTACATTTAATAAAAGGTCAAATTCGCATTGATCGTCAAGAGAAGAATATTAAACCATTGCTAACTTGAGTATAAATCAAGCGTAGTGTGTGGGCCGCGCGTTATTAGCGATAACCCGCGATTTTACAACATTACGAATGATGTCACCAGTTTCCCTCCAACTGTCGTATTTAACATTTGGCTGCAATTTTCGTATTGACATCATAAGATGTTAGGTTTATGGAGATCCCAAACAAACTGGTGTAATAAAACCCCCTGTATATTAAGAAGGGATTTCCCTGTTGTTCTGCAAGTCTACAATCAATTATCGACATTATAAATGCAGAATTGCAGAATGGCAGTGGAAGCGTTGCTTGATACTGTTTTCTAATTGCATGAATTATTTTAATATCAGCAATGATGGACGGACTATGAAGATGAAAGATGATGTGGCTAGAAAGGGGTTCAACCCCAACTCGCCATCTCAGTAGACAACCCCTGGGGTTGACTACTGAGATGATATATAATAGAAAAGCATGCGAGAATGCCGAAAAAAAACAAATTGGGATAAGGGCAGAGAATGATGATTTTCAAAATCAAAATAATTCTTGTACGACATAATTATGTCTTAATGGAAATGTTCTTAAGCATAGTCCGCACTGCAGTTTCAGCATATTATGTCGCAGTGCAGTTCATAACACTAGTTCTGCTGAGTCAGTTACACAGTTTTGTTTACATTAACATAATATTACTATGCATAGGAAAATGCCTACAGTTTGTTTACACTCAAATGATCGCTGTCCCGATCCATTAATGCCGCTTTAATATATTGCTAGCGAACGATAAATACGATAAAAAAGCGTTTAAAATACGATAGTAAGTAACCGATAAAGATATTTTTGTTCACTGATAAAGGGGTCGGCTAGCCGGAATTCAACAGAATTCGTGAAAATCTTGAGTAATCTGTGGACTCGGTTCCATAGAGTCTTTATTGAAATTGTACACAATGATGCGTCAGGAGCTGTTAGCAATACTTGATACCCGCACATTACTGAAATATAGCTGAAACTGACAGGAAAATAATCGCTATGAGCACAATTTTGCCTATGCTTTATATGTATTGTGTTACTACGCAAGTACTTTATAGTGTAGCACCAAACAGTAAGCTAAAACTCGAGCTAACCTGTTATTGCTACAGAGCCTGAAAACTAGCGTCAAACCAAAACTGTTCTAAAAAAACGATAAAAAGTACACAATTGCTTATTCGGGTGTTCTAAACTTTTAACAGGTGCATTCAAAGTGTAGTTATCGGGTGGTTAATAGTTTAGCGTTTGTAATCGTCACGAAGTTAGATCACTGTAGTTAAGCAACACTTAGCCACTAGCCACTCGGTGGTTGCATGATCATTTACGTGGCTCGCGATAAGTGGGGAACGCATTATACGTGTGCTCGGGCCGATGTTAACATAACGACTATTACGAGTGAATGCTTGATTGAGTGCGTTGGCGCGAAAAAACAACGAGGCTTGATAACCGCTCTAACCGCCTGGTTTAGTTGAGCGGTAATGAGAATGGGGGATCAGAATTTTCTGTGACGATTCTGGCTGTAAACCAGGACCATGGTTGAGTTTCAGGACAAGTAATAGGTTACCTTTACTGTTCATCCCACCGCTGGACAAAGGCCTCTCCCCATGACTTCCAAATCCTTCGTTCCAGGGGCAATGTAGACCACTGCCCCCGTAGCATGATCACCGTAGACAAGGATTTCTTTGACGGAAGAATCGACAAAATGACAGCTAGTGTAGACACAATGATAAATTTCTTTACACTATCTGTCATTTTGTCGATTCTTCCGTCAAAGAAATCCTTGTCTACGGTGGTCATGCTACGGGGGCTGGTCGTTGGTTCTGTCCAGGTCGTCCCTCCATCTCCTGCAGGTAATAGGTTATTTGGGTTTTTACATACATACATAAACTCACGCCTTTTCCCTACTGGGACAGGCAGAAACTGCAGACCGCCATAGCTTTGCTTCGTCATTGGACATACGAGTATATCTGATCGGACCCTTACGCGGGTTGCGAGTACCTACTGCGTACCTGACTTCGGAAGAACATTTGGACTTATCTGCTTGAAGAATCTACGTCCCGACATTGACATTGATAAATAGGATGCCATGAATTTATTCAATTGTATCAGCGGGCAGCGGGGATAGTGGACCTAGGCCTTCAGAGGCATAACACAAAAGTTGAATGAACGACATGAAGTAACTACCTAGAACCCTTATTTTTTTTTTTTCGGATGGTAAGTCTTCAAATGACCCCCCTCTGGGCGGAGCGGAAGGGAGTGTCAGACTTGTACTGACTAAAACCCATCCATGTTCCTTCTTTGCCCTTTGTGTTCCAGGGCCACGGTATCTCTTTCGAACAGTCCCGCAGCCCTGGCAGGCATCGGCCCTTGCAGACCCCTACATCGTTGCTGACATCTCTTTGAGGCGCGCGTGGAACACGAACACGCCGTCGACACGGCCTGTCGTCATAAGACGGCCGGACGGCGAGCTAGCCCATAGCTCGCCGTCCACAGGCCCGAGCTACCTAGAACCCTTACACTACAATAGTAATAGACAGAAAATTAAGTGATTTAAGTAAATGCATGTTGGCAAGTAAGTTACACATCAGTCATCTGGTTATTCGAGACGAACTATGTAAGCGCTAAGTAGCTTCGACATGTTCAAATAAAAACCGTGAAAAGCAAACACAACAAAGACAAGATGTCAAACTGTGATTTTGTCGAAGTGATTGAATAGAATACTTTTTTCACCTTTAACTATCTTGGCAACGTTTTGGTCAGAAGGTGTGTTAAGAATTTGATGACATTCAAATAGAAAAAAAAACTCTCGAAGATATTTTTCTAATAGCTTTTGCAATTGCAGTAAAAACTCTACCTCTCTACTAGGCTTTTAGAATCAATCATTTCTAAATGGCAACTGAGAGCAGAATTTTAAGACTTGCGCATTTAAAACCGTTCTCATGTATACTACTGAAATTAATATTAACTAATTTACAATAGAATTACTTAAGACCCAGATAATATAATACTAGGTACTAACCTACGACCACTGTGCCCTTATATGGGCGACATTAGAAATCATTTGTACCTAATTCTCGGGCCTACGTAGGGTCTACGTAGGGTCTACGTAGACGTAGCTCTTTGCTACGACTGCTACGATTTTTCTTTTCGATACAGGAATACCATTTTGACGTATCTACACATTAGACAGTCATTAGTGATTGTCGAGATTATGAAAGTGAGTTCTGCTGGTTCAATCATTAGTTACTATAGAATATTAAACACCAAAACATCGAGAGAAAACACAGATATATGTCTAGCCTAGAATAAAAAAATCAGAGACTGGTCACCATTAACCAACTGTCATCGGGTGCCCACCTCGTGGTGGATTAATGGCCTACTTCCTCCCAAGGAGAGGAGGCCTGTCTCCCAACAGTGGGACCATTACAGGCTGATAATGTATAAAATATCAAGGTTGGTATAGTCTGCCATCATTACCGAAATACTAAAATTGATAGTTCGATTTTTTTGCAAGGATATCGACAACTTTCGTTTTTGCCTTAACCAAACCACAAGATTATACACAAGCTAACAGGTGTTTCAACGAGTACCGAATGTTCGTCAAATGCTATTATTTCGCACTTCATATTTCAAAAGAACAACGGTCAGCAAAAAAATATACGACATTTTTGGTAAAATTTTCCTTCAATTTTTGTCTTTGTGATTGTTGGAAAAATAAGCTACTAAATTCCATTATTGCCTTGGGCATAGGAAACTTTAGGCCTTATTCCAATGGGGATGGGTATTATGGACTTGTGCAGTTGTTACTGCACAAGTGCATAATACATGCTTATGTGCATCTAAAACAAAGTCCAACTGTCTTTTTTCAGTCTTTTTTGATAATAATAGGCATTTAGGTAGTAACTATAACATTTTGAAGTAGTCGTTATAAACCGCTTTGATAGAGTATTAACTCATGTCCTTCAAACTTTTTCAAGGAAAAATGTTCATTCAATTATCGATGTTAGGACAAATACATAAAATCTCCAATTTCGGCCTCAAACTGGGTCATGTTTATTAATAATCCTGTGTGGTGTCAGATAACGACGTTTATCTTTAAATACCTACTTATATGTTATTGTGAATTATGTACCGAATTGTTTCACTCAATATCTCTGTGAATAAATGTTTCAAATGCTTTATCGGTGTTTATTACTTTGAATAATTTATTCGTAATATTGACCCACTTATGGCTGGTGATGTTATCGAAGAGCAAAAAAACTAATACAAAAATTGTTTATTTGCAAATAATAAAGTAGATAATTCTTAAAGGACTTTATGACTGTGATATCGAGAAAGCGGAAATGTCAAATATATTCTGACGTTTCCTAGTGAATGTTAATCAAGCTAAGTATCATTTTATAGTCCGTCACAAGACAAAGCTCTTTTAGTAACACCTATTTAGGATCAACCACCGCTTTTTTTGTTCCTAGCCTGGTCTGTCCCACTCCTGGGCGAAGGCCTCCCTCCACTCCTTCCACTTCTCGCGAACCTGCGCGTCCTCCTTCCAGTTCAGACGGAACTTGTCCAGTTCATCCCGCCATCTCCTTCGTGGCCTGCCACGACCCCGCCTCACTGTGTCAGGGCACCAGTTTCCTGCTATTTGGCCCACAGTTTGTCCGGCATGCGGCAGACATGTCCTGCCCAGTCCCATTTGAGTTAGGCAGCCTTTTGAGCCACGTCAGCTATATTGGTTTTGGAGCGCATTCGTTTAATTTTGATAGTTTTTCTTCTATCTGTACACAAAGTTATTGAAGCCTTGAGCACAAATTGTCCCTGGAGTTATGTATGGCAAATTGATCACAGCTGCTGTTGCATGGAATGAAAATTAACATTAAACGTTCACTTTATTATTTTCCTGTTTACCGCGCTCGCCACAATAAACGTATGAAGAACATAGTAATTGGCAGGTTATCACGACTTGTGTAGCCGAATGCATCATACGATATTGCGTATTTGTAACCCTTAATAGGTACAACAACAGCCGTTTAATGTTCATTTGTTCATCTGTACGTGTTATCACTGTAATTATTTATCTTTATGAGGCATCGTGTAACGAAATTAAATTCATGTTTTAATTTATATGCTATCTGAAAATGTTATTATTATTAATCGCAACATGGCACATGCAACCGGTCCATAGTCATTCTCTCTCCATTATTGCAACAAATATAAGAAATGGTACAATAATCAACTTGGAATAAACTATTTGATAAATACTAATATTGTCGATATGTTATGCTTTAAAGGGAACTAAAAGTCATTACGCATCATTAAGGGTAATTAAATCCCTCGGGTACGGCTATATCTGTCTTTCAACAAGCTCAAAGGAAAGTTGAACCAATAAACAATGCATTTATTACCTACTGCGTATTAAATGGTGTGTTTTTTCCTTCTTACTGACCGAGCAAGAGGTAGGTTCATTACTAAAAATAAAAATTTAATGGATTGAACCAGTTCTGTGCCGACCGCAGCCCGCAATCGTCGGTCGGCGCGACCAGTCTGTGTGGCTACCTCTTACTCATCCCTCAGCTTGACTCAGCTTACTATTGTTCATTACTTACCGTCCTACTACTTCTGACCACTGTGTAGTACGATGACAATGACCTTTGTATACTTAATGCCTTACTTTTATACTCGTCGTCAACTTCTCAAGTTATTAGTCATAAAAGGACCCTTTCAATTATAACGTATTTTCATTAATTGTTATAGTAAATGTGTGGCCGTTGGCCCTAGTGGCTAACTGCGGTGCCAGTTCATATCCTGTGCCACACGACTCTGTTGGCCTTGAGGCGAAACGTTAATAATTTCTTTTCATTAATTTAATTTCCTCATAGCGTTTGTTTCGACAGTTTCGACGTGGTGAGAAATTGTACTCATTCGCATTAAAATTTGCACACGGAGTTCAAAGAAATAATGGCTGTTGTATTTTTCTTTGATAACGTACTCCTAGGCTATCTTTGTTTGCTAATTACAATTAATCATAATATTTCACTGTTTATATTATTAAAATGACTTAATGAGTTTTGCGGCGAGTACATGATCGTCAGCATGTATTTTTATATTAATAAACGAGCATACTACCAACTACGTAGGTACCTTAAATACTGGCATTTTTATTTACTTTTATGGCATAACAAAAGAAAATTACTAAGATTGTGTAGGTACTTAGTTAAAACACATTAGTTATTCCATTCAGGTCGAAATAGATATATTTACATTAGGTGCTCAAACGGGAATAATTCGTCACTGGGGTGAATTCGCAAAAGTACTTTTGTTTACACTGTGTCACAAACAATGAGATGTGTTGTGCTTTAATTTTATGGCAGGTTATTGAATAATTTCATAGCGGACTATGTACATTGTACATAAGCATGGTCGGATTGGATCATCCAGCGACGGGTGCTACGCGAAAATACGATGACTGCTGACCACGTAGACCTAGACCATCGACTTAGCAACCCGGCGACGCCTGTGTAAAACTATTAAAATTCATAATACATCATATTTTTATTTTAAAACATTGTGACACTCGCAGAGCAACGTTATTCGATACTTGGAAGTACTGAATGTCTTTTTTATTGTTGACCGTTAATTTATGTTTGTCGTATCGTATTTTAAGTATTATTCCATAGGGGTACAGTAGAATTCTAAATGCTGACGGTGTATGTATTGTCAGTATTGCTTTTAATGTCATAACAATGCTTATGGTATAAAGTTACTGCCCCATTGTCTTTCAATGCTTATTATTAAGTAAACATTTAATTTCTTTCGCTAGTTGATTTGATTGGTATTGATCAAAGTCTAGCTATCAGCTCTTGTTATATTTTTGCTTTGTGTAGAATAAACTGTAAAAGGAGTTTGAGGGGTCGTCGGTGTAAATAATAACAAACGATTTAATTTATAAAATGCAACTGAACGTTGCAGTTTACCTCAGGTAATTAGGTAATGTTGTGCATAACAAATTTGTGTAATACAATTAACATATCATATGGAATCAGTTCTAAAAATGTTACCAGCGGTCAATAATTTAAATTTATAAATTAATTTATGGCATTTGAATCATATTAGTTTCTGCAAAAAAAGTGACTCGTTCTAAATAAGGATTTAAACGTGGGTACATAAGGAAAGGTCAATAAATGTTACTTGACTCATCCGTTATTAATGTTATTATATATTGCATTTTTTGCGTCATTCACACGCTTCGAGATAATTACTTTGCTATAGTTACACAAAAAAACATATTGGATCGTGAATCAGTTTGACGTCACGTCAATACAAAAATACATGATGTTCGTATAAAAAGAATCATAAAAATAAATAAACTTAGTCATTCAATTTAATGTGATAGAGCAGGGAAAATCTTATACACTTATATCTGCTCGATCTTGGTATTAGGTACGGAAGAACATCATCATCTGCCTAGCCTTTTCACAACTGCGTTGGGGTCGGCTTCCAGTCTAACCGCATGCAGCTGAATACCAGTATTTTACATGGAGTGACTGCATATCTGACCTCCACAACCCAGTTAATACTGGGCAATACGGTACTCCTTGGTAAGATTGGTTGTCAGATTTTCGGACCACTGACTACCTGTAATGACTCAAAGAACTACAGCCGAACTACAAAGAATGACAGCCGAGACCAACGGCTTAACGTGCTTTCTGGGGCACGGAGGAAACTCTGTATGTAATGGGTTAACCAAAAGGGCGCTTTAACCTAAAGATCGACCCGGGCGGCTGTTATTATTTAACCACGAGCTCCTCGGAAGAACATAATGTTATGTACATTAAGTTCTACCGAGGAGCTAATTAAGTATATATTGTAATCAGTGGGGTAAGCACACATTACCGGTAAAATGTGAATCACGACCTTTGTGAAGATTTTTGGAGATGCTTGATAAAAATCCATCACATAGGCCTTGTCACCGGACGCTATACTACTGAATGATTCTTTTGGAGAGTGGTCTTATTCGGAACCAACGCCGCCGCCATCTTGTTATCTCAATACAATCTCCGCCAAAAGAATCATGTAGCACTGTTCATCGCATCTTCTATAAAGGGTGTAAATAGACCCTTAACACATTCGAAACGCACTTGTTCTCCCCGTCTTTGCGATTATTTTTTTGTTCTAGACCACACCTGGGAACCTTCTAGTTACGGAGATATTGGGGGTCAAAGTTCCAACTTTTTCACAAGTTTTTTTTTTTAAATACCTGTTTTTACATTTTTGTACTATTCAATCCATCCAACAGCGCCATGCTTTGATTGCTTTCCATCGAGTCCTAACTTAAAACGTGATTTTTCACCCCAAAAAAAAAAGTCGATTCCCAGCAATAATTTTTGCGTAAAGTTACTTAGTTTGATGTACAGAATGCTTGGTTGACGGCTACGTGAAGGGTCTGTTTACACCCTGTATAGAGCGTAGATATTCATTGTGTAGATATTCCTTCTAGTCTATGATCGATTACTTCCTATCCTATTAAGATACTGAGACCTTTTTCATAAAGCTGTTCATGCATACAATTCAGATGGACGGAGGGGGCAGTAATAAGGAGTTGCTCAATGTTAAAACTGAGTCATCTGTAAGGTGTATGTTGCGAAATTCTGTTGCAATTGCAAACCAGTTGATAGGGCTGGAAATTACTTTAACCAAAGATAACAAGGTACTGGTAGACATATAAATTCATTATTCATGTTTTGGTGACGAGGCTTAAACTGCGGTTAAGATAAATTCCTGTAACTGTTAGGAGCTTTTTTTTTCCTCTTTGGCCGATGTCGACTATTCTGCCAGCGTCTACTCGTATTAGAAACTTTATCCTGATAGTTACCGCATAGATAGGCGCGTCCCCATGCAAAACGCAGAGGTAGCTGTTTTTTGAGCAGTTTTTTGGAGCTATCTACTCTTCATCCAAAAGACATACCAACAAAAAAAAATACATAACATTTCTGTATAATATACAGAAAGAAGATATTATCTTGACTCCAAAATGGTAGTTTTTTTTTTAGGTAGGTACCTAGTACATATAATGTTTAATTAATCTCCTCACAACGAAACCACGGAAACGAGAAATAATTGTTGATAACATGTATATCCTCGTAAAGTAACCATTATTTTGATTTGCTATTTACACTAACGGGTAGGCCATAGAAATTCTAAAATTTGAGCGTACTCGCTACGTAACTTTTGCGCTGGGTGGTGTGGTGCGGCAAAGAGGGACGAATGCTCATGGTTATTATATAGTCAGCGTACCGCCTCCTATGCACTTTACAGCTCATCATTTTTATCGTTTGGAACCGTAAAAGTTGCTTCCAATGTCTCAAAAATATTACAAAGATTTAGTAACAATGAGTAAGAAATTAACTGATTTGATAAGAGGACCGAAAAGCTGCCTATTTGGTTCTGAGGTACGCTGTACCTGCAAATACCAGCAGGGACCCCCTAAATTACACAAGGAACTATAAGTATAGCTAATCCACAGTGTTACTTGTAATAAAAGCCACATAATCGTCGCCCTGCCGGCTATCTTCAACAGCAGTAACCTACATAGCGAGTTATCAGATATATTTCGCTAAAAATAATGAACAAGTATCACTTGTGATTGTTATAATCTATTTGTGACATAATTTCAAACCCCACTTCAAGATAGGAAGCTAGATCTAAGGTCTGTGACACATGACGGAAAAACCTGACCATATCGAACTACTAACGAACGACATATCTGCCGAAAACTACGCAACGGAAATTCCGCAGTTTTCTATGAAAATTACGCTATACAGGGTTAGTTTCCAAAGACCAGCCAAATTCTCAGATCTGATGCAGTACATCATTCTGAGCCCCCCCACGTAGAAATATTTCATCGGTTATTAAAAAAAATTCTGCTGTTTCCTACAAAAGTGCAATACCTACACGGGCAAAATGTATGGAACAGATGTTTTTTTTAAAATAACCTATAAAAATTTCTACGTGGGGGGGCTCAGAATGATGTACTGCATCAGATCTGAAAATTTGGCTGGTCTTTGGAAAATAACCCTGTATAATTGCGGCTTGACGTGTCATAGGTTACCAAAAAGCATGGCATGCGTAAGTCTCCGTCACGTCATTTCGACAGCTCAGTTGCTGCTAGATTTTGCACATTGTATCTAGATGTCGACACTTTGACGAATTGGCAATTGCGGGTTAGCATTAAGATGATCAATGTGTTTGTTGATGAGTTTCAATTAGCTTGACACGGTTATTTGAAATTGAAAGTAGATAATTAATCGTTTGAGTGCAAGGGTTGATTTAACCATGTTGCGCAACTAAAATATGTTGTACTTGTTGTAAGTTAAGCAGACTTCTAAGAGAGCTGGAAATCACATCTGTATCTACTTCATTTCATGAAATAAACAAAAAAGATATAAGTATTGACTCCGACTTACTTGAACATTACATGTTAAGCTAAAGTTTCAGTGTTTATAAATGCACTGAAAACGTGCAAATACAGAACAATGAAAAGAAACATTATTTTCTATATTATTATCACCAATGAATCAACAATCGAAAGATCCGTAAAGGAAAATTTGTTGTGTGCTTTTGTTGATAATGATGATAATATTTATAGCCGATAGCAGTAATCTCGATATAAAGTGTACTCGAATCTTCTCTATACCTATTTCCTTCTATTAACATGGTTAATTGGTTATTGGGGGTAAGTCCCCAATAACCAATTAACCATGTTAATGGAAGGGTAGTCTGAAGATACGGCAGAATTTAGGCTTTAGACTTTATGTATGAAAACTGACTCAATATTGTATTATTTATTGTTATTTCCGGTGACTCTATTTATTGTATAACTATAATAAACCGTCACAAAATGTGTTTCTCACTTTCCGCGTGCTCCCCTGCGCACATGCAACACAGATATCAAGAAGTAAACACGCAATCATCGTTATTTACGATAATATCGCGTAATGATAGTTGTAATTGCAACATTGATCACTATTTACTTACACAATATTATGAAATTAAAACAATTTATCTGCAATTTCAGTGATAGTTTATCCGTTGTTATGTAAGTCTTAGGGCATAAATTGTTTGATAAGACAGAACGCTCTGCACGTTGTGACGACACATTCTAGTAAACACCAAGAGCGGTAAAAGTAACAAACTCCTTTTTAACAAAGAGTTGTACGATCGTTTGTTTAGTCATAATTAAGTACGGATAGTGATAAGGTAGTAAGTAACGACTTTTTCCGATGATTTATCCAAAAAAAGATTATTGTCCATTGTCCAACCAGTCATGATAATGGTGACTTTATCGTTCAGTAAATAAGAAGAGGTCAATAACGATGAGTTTCAACAATTTTTAAGCAATTCAGCTTCTAGAAACTTCAATTTAAACTCTCAAGGCTACCCGTCTACTAAAATGAGCAATCCGTTGTGTTATGGTAATTTCATCAGTAAGTCAATTATGATTCACTGTAGTGCGAACGGGTGAGGAACAGAGGAATGAAGAAAGATTTATGTAGTGAAAGAAATGAATATACATGACATACGTAGATTCCTGTAGAACAAACGACACTAAATGTCAGGGTGATATAATAAAATGTGAATGTGTTTGTTAGAGGCAAACATCGCAACATTAGGAAATGGTATGCAGTGAAGAAACAGAAGGAGCACCTGTGTCACTTCATTTCTTCGAGCAAACACATAGACCCTTTTATTGAACAAAATAGTCAATTGTGGTCTGATGGTGGTGTGTGGTACCTACTGTGGAAGGCTGTGACTTGTTACTGAAGTATTTATTTAATAACAATGATAGATTAAACAAAGTAAAACGTTGCCCAGACATTATTTACGACTCGGTTCTTAGAGATAGTGCCAGACCTTATGTTCTAAGCTTACAACTCGATTCGTACTGCCTTTAGTTCTCGTTGGACGGGTCTCACCAAATCTAAATTTAACTAAACGGCGCCAGTTTACCGGTTTTCGATATTAGAAGGTGCTAAAAAAGCAGGTGCTATAGGTATACATATTTCCAAAATGAACTGGGAGTGCCAGCTTTAGGAATGCATTGTATTGAAAATGGTAAAAAAGTATCAGATTCCAGTCTGCCATCATGTTTTGTTCGCCTAATAAATGCAGTAGTTGTATACGTAGGTAGACACAGGTACAAGTGGCAGCCAGGTATCGAATTGAGGACAATACGGATATTTACTCAAGTGCTCGCCATTTGTTGTACCACTCATGTATTGAATTATACCTATTCCACACCAACGCAAGTCCCGTGGTAAACAACGCGTTGTTTTTTTAAATTAAACAACAAAATAGGTTGTTATCGGTCAACATTTTTGCGCTTCCGTCATCGCCTTTGTAATCTTTGTCATTAAAATTATTTCATGCTTAATTAACGAATTTCTTTTGTAGATAAAAGGTCGACTGAGGCTAATTTTTTCTTGATAATTTTTGCCCATCTTGTAGGTTTTGAATTGTGAGCCCTAGCTGGCTAGCAATGTTTATTTACAGTTTATCTTACACGCGTACAGAGCTAAAAAGAGGAAGTGAACTTACTTGGCAGGAACTGTGTTGAAATAGCTACGTAAACCAATATTGGCGGATTGTAGAAGAAAATTCAACTGAAAGAAAAGTCTACGTGAATATTACTAATCTTAGATGAGATAGTAATATCTACCTGTACCTAGTCCATTGTTTATTTAATTGATAACTTCGAAAAATATCCATATCTAATGATAGGTACTAGGTATTTCATTTTGTAATTGATTTTGATTATCTCTGTTTGCTAGAATGAAAATCAGTAGGTAAGAGGGATACTTTGAACCCGTTTTTTTTTTGGTTGCGCAACACAGTTTTCAGCTTGCCTGTCGAATAGTACTTTAATCTACCTAGGTTAGAATGTAACCTACTACGCCTATAGGTGCCTATTTGTGTAAACGTAACTCTTTAAAAAATCATTATTTTCAGAATTTAAGTAGGTACTTAAATTGTAATGTCCAATAAACGCAGTGTATTGTGTTCGCTCAATCTAAATAAGTTCACTCTGAAAACTACCATGTGTTTTGCGGTTATTGTAGCCATGTAGGTAGTGATTTTAATGTCGCTCAGTGCCATTGTATTGTGCGTGTGCGTTCGATAAACTTTGTTTATAGCTAAATGAGCGATACGCCCGTGCGTTGACCTAGCTCTCAAATAGAGAACGGACTGCGTTTAGATTGTGCGTCGATATGCGTTTACGCACCAATTACGAGATCGCTTTGCGGGATAACTACTGTATGCTGTGACGTTCACATTTTATGTTAATTTAAAACTACGGATGTACTGGTAAAATCCGATTGTTAGGCGAGAGATTCCGCGTTATATTTGTACGTTTACACTTCCCTGAGCTCAAAAATTGCTTGGTTCGACTCCTACAGTATACCTACGTTAGTTATTTCCGCTGACTAAAGTATAGTCGTATGGCAGGAAGACTCATGATTTGCATGGAACACGGTGCACTGTTGAATCATTGCGGGTTCTCGGAAAACTCGACGACTGACTAGATCGTGTTTAAATAATACATTTTGTTTTAACAATTATGTTGTACTTGGTATTACGAGTTTTATATTAACACATTGGAGGCCCTGGATTTTCAAGAAGGAAAATTAGGTTGATCCTTGAAATAGCTTCGTATTGCAGTGAACATTAAAGTTGAAGACGACTCTATTTTGTCTGGGAATCTTATCGAGACGTGCAGAGAATTATTTACATAATACTTATCTAACTTACCACACAATCTCTCAAATATTTCAAAGTTTTTTGACTGTGGACCTATCCTAATAATTGGTCGTTTTGCAATAGGGAAAAGCATTTTCTCCTACTTAGTGCCAAATGTGGTAAGTATGAAAACTACCTAAATGCCTTGCTACTCTTGTAATGTCATTATTGGCACGTGGAACATTAATCTAGAACATCATAAGCTGTGCCAATCTCAAAGCAAAGAAACATAATCCATGTTCGTTCACTCTTTAAAATTCTTCAAAGCATGCTCTCTAAGTAATCAAAGTCATTTATTAAAACTGCATTGTCATAACATCACTCCTGTAATCCCCAAAAGGTTGGGCAGCAATGTAGACCCACATTTAGCCAGTCCCATGACCATGTGATAGAGGACGAGCCCACTGCAATCTACTGGGCTCGAATCCAAACTACGTGGCTACTACTGAGAATTTCCTGATGGAAAAACCCAATGTAATTTTGCTCTATCTGGGAATCGAACCCAGGACTCATACCCAGCAGTCGCGCATGCGATCTCTAGACCAACGAGGCAATCATCATATTATTATTAAATAAATATCCCACCAAACAACACTCTATATCATTTGAATATCTACATTATTTTAATACGGAGTTAATTTTATTTTAAATTCCTAAAACTTGTTGGAATGATAAAATCAACATGAGAAATTGTCAGTTGTGTAAACAGTGAACGT
Source organism: Noctua comes (assembly GCA_963082995.1). Lineage (NCBI taxonomy): Eukaryota > Metazoa > Arthropoda > Insecta > Lepidoptera > Noctuidae > Noctua > Noctua comes. The sequence goes on along the minus strand of OY720279.1, from coordinate 9,027,132 downwards.
ACAAGGTTCACAGAAATTTCGCGAACAATTTGATTCAAGAAATAACGTTATATTATAATTACGTTGAAAATGCAACAATAATAGTTAAGAAGCGGATACGTATGTTTATTGTGTATTTAAAACAATGTTATCACTAGTCTGACAAGCACGGTATCAGTCAAGTCTCAAGTACCTAGTAATGAGATGATACCGCGTTATCTACAAAACTCGCGCATTTTGTAAGTCACATACCAAAATGTTTCATACAATATTATGAACTAGCTATTGCCCGCAACTTCATTCATCACTTATTTTTGTTATAGAGCTTTTTCATCAGGAATTTCACAGTAACCAGCAGCCTGGAGAGGGTGGTTACTATAGGTAAACCTCTGCCTCACTCTTTGGAGATTGCAGGCGTGATGTTGTGTTATGTTAAACACAAATAAAACCCAGGTGGAAAAGTAGGTTACGAGTATGCCTTTCCCCAAATTTCAGGCTACCTGTCTCTCTCATATCGATTGATTTAGCGATATAGGCGTGATCTTCTTCTGCTTCGTATCGCTGGCACGAAAAATTTTGTATTTTGCTAGCCCAAAACTTCGCCACGTCTACCGCGTCGTCGGTGGCAGCGCAAAGGGAACTTCGGCTGCATGTTTTTGGGCTAAGAGGGCAGGATAGGAGGTGGAGCATAGTCTGCGACACAGCTCCACAACCACACCCCGCTGCTGTTTCATTGAGGTAACCCCACTTAACGAGGTTGGAGTAACATACTTCGTACTTGAGTCCGGAGACGGTTCAAGAACTTCCAGGTGGACCACGAAAGGTAAGAATCCTTGCAGGAAGATGCTCGCTTGGTGGTAGGTAGGGAGTGGGAGCGGGACGGCTATTTTTCTACAGCTTACGTCAACCGGGTTTCCTGATAAGGACGCTGCGGTTATTAAAAAACTGTGTCTGCTTTTGAGCCGTTGCTTTGGCAGTTGGGCGCCATGTAGTGAGTGTCTGGTGTCCGACTCCTGTTTTTGTTTCTTCACTGAGCTTGCGACTTTTCTGCGGACATGTGGAGGTGCTATGCCAGCTGCGCTAACTGGGGTCGGTTTGAGGTAGCCTGTAATCGTCCTGCATGTTTCGTTCAAAGGAAAATTTACTTCCTTGGCGTGGGCGGAACGATAACACGATTTAGGCGTGAAAAGGTAACAGGCAGGAAGAGTAATTTTCGCAAAAGTAATATTAGTTAGAACCTATAGATTATTATGGATTATAGATACTAAGGTAGTATGTACCTACAACCTATATCTATCACAAAGATCTTGGCAGAATAGGTAAAGTTTATAACATTGTTTTCGTACTTTTGTTTTTATCTATGTATTTTTTGTAGACAAAGACCTATTATTACTTTCGATGGAGATGCTAATAATTGTTAAAACAATTATATTACTGATGCTTATGTTTCTGACGATTTATTTGCATCTAGGGTAACTGTACCTGTAAACCGTCTGAATTTGTAAAGACATGGCTTTGGCCCCCGTTCCCAAGCTTTGTTCGATCTAGTAATTTGTACGAAATTTTCGACTCGAGGGATTTTTTTTAAGAAAATAGATAAATTTGTTATCTACAGTAGATTTTTACTGAAAAAAGATAAAAAGTAAAACATCCGAACTGTTTTGCAAATGCCCGGCTTCTTGACGTTTGAAAATGCTAACCCTACCTACAGTGAATTCTGGTCTTGCTAATTTATGCAAAATAATCTATTGTTATGATGACACTCTATTAAACATAATAAAAACATTAATAATGAAACAAACTGCCTTGACAACGCCAAAGGTCATTCATCTTTGTACTTTATCTTTATACTACATACTTCATAGGAAGGTATAGGTAGGTAGGTACCTTACTTTTTATCAAGAATGAATTTCTTTATTTTCTAATCGTACAAAGTTGAACAAACAGATTATCTATATAAGCTAAGCAGATAGTGCGATAAAAGGAAATAGTACTATTGTAATAAATAACAGGTCGAGTGGTCACAAGCGCGATTGCCGAGCATGACGTTCCAGGTTTGAGTCCCGTGTCAGGCAAAGTGGTTTAGGGTTTTTCCATTAGGAATTTCTCAGTTGCATACACGGAGTTTGGACTAGACAATAACGGGCGAAATGTAGGTGAACTATTCGGTACACCTTTGCTTAACCCTGCGAGGATGACAGGCGTGATGTTATGTTACGTAATAAATAAAAGCTTCTAATTTTTCTACTGCGACAAAGGTTTCAATCTCACAAAGGAACAAATGATTGAATAACTTACTGTCTAATTAATAATATCTAAGTGGGAATTTCTCAGTAGCAGCCACGCTGTCTGGATTCGTGCCCGGTTGATGGCAATAGGCTCGTCCCCTATTACATGAAACTTGAACATAATTGGCTAAATGTGGGTGTACCATTAGCTACACCTCTGCCTAACCCTACGGGGATTACAGGCGTGATGTTATGTTATCTAAGTGGGTACCTTATGGTGATTGATCTAATACATCATAGTAAATCCATGTACTAGGATAGGAAGGAATGCTATCTACCAGTGGCGAATGTTTCGTAGGTACAACTCGATTCCTACCGGATTCCCTTTGATAAATAACACAGTCAGTATCTATAGACAAATAATATAATCACATTAAAGATATGTGCTCCTTTTACAAAAATTGACCCTTCGCTACTGCTATCTACACCGACAGTCCAAGTCAATCGAGAGGATCTCTTGCATTTGTAATAATACTAAGAAACTTTACATGCGTGACGATGTAGAAGAAACAGGTTATGTTGACCTTCCTAATAGTTATTTTCAGACATTCATGACAGGCGAAAGAGAGTTTTGATGAATATGCATTGAACGTGAACGTGACCGTAGCCATCATCTCATTTTTTCTCCGAAAACGGTAGCCTCGTAATACGCAGTAAACAAGAACGTATAATCTCAGACATGACGCTATACTTAAAAATAAAGCATAACAACAAAACAAGCTGTTGATTCAAACATTCGATGTGTTATCAATACAACTAAGTAGGTAGGTACATAAGTACCGTGAAACATTTGCATGATAATCGTGATCAATCGAGTCTGCAGTTAGCATGAATTGAAAATACCTCCAGACCAGACAGGAGAGGTTATCTCCTCGACCTAACTTCATCCCGAGGCTCCATAACAATGCTGTCGGGAAATTCGTTATTCTAATGAGGTAGGTAATAATTTGTGTGGTAGACGTGAAGATTACAAGTTTCAAATAAAGTAGGTATTGGCTGTGGTCTGTCTTCTAACGATTTATGGGCACTATCGACCTACCTGACCACCTCCTATCCTGTGCGGTTATTGCCAACATTCTTCCAATAAAATAAATAAGTTTTTCGTGACTTTTACCTTTACTGCGTTTTTCAAACATAGTTTCCCTCTACCTCTAAATAATTCAATGCTGTCAAATACTTTGGGGATCATGGTGCCACCAGGCCTTTGGTCCGCCTTTTGGATGGCTTTCCGCTGCTCCTCAACATCCAAATGCAATGGGCATAGATCGGATTAATACCTCATCCAAATAGGTTCGTAATGATCAAACATAAAATCATTTGCACATGACATTATTTTATATTAATAGTCGATTATCAGTTACAGTCAAGTATGACAACTACGTAGTAGTAAATATTGTCACATTTATTCTGTACTAGCTGTTGCCCGCGACTTCGTTCGCGTGGAAATTTTGGTGTGCATGTGTGAGACTGCCACGTTGGTTTAGTGGTCGCAAGCGCGACTACTATGCGTGGGGACCGATTCCCGGGTCGGGCAGTGTTAAAAAAGAAATGTTTATTTCAATTACATAAAGTTATCACACACATGATTTGGAAGATCACCTTTTAAGCAAGGAGATGCTTCTTTTAGGGGGCATCCATTAATTACGTGAGGCGATTTTTCGACCCCCCTCCTCCCCTGGTGGGATGTCGTGAGATTTGGCTTGACCCCCTCATCTCCTTCCTAATCTCACGTGAAATTTATCAACATGCGATTGGGCGATATTTGGCGCGAATCTGGATTTGTGCCCGGTCGATGGCAATAGGCTCACCCCCTACTACATGGGACTTCAATATAACTGGCGAAATGTGTGTGTACGATTAGGTACACGTCTGCCCAAACCTTCGGGGCTTTAAGGCGTGACGTTATGTTATGTGTGAGAACTGACTGCCAGATCAAAAGGTGATAATGTACTGATGACTACAAAAGGCGTCCTTTTGGGTGCTGTAATTCAGGGCGGCAGAGGTCCGAAACAAAATTAAATGGCGTTGAGGCGACGACATGGCTTCAAAAATCGGTGAATTTTGGCAATATACAACTTTTTTTCAAAGTGAACCTTGTTTTAACGTTTGAACGCTTTTTATTCTAATACCGTTCTGTATACAACATTAAATGACTTTTTGCGAGAGCCCTTAGACCTCTTTAATTCGGCCCTGTCGCAAAATCCGTTCTTAGCAAACGTCTACTAACTATAAACTACTTCACTGCCAAATATCAAGATTGGAGCACAAAAAGTTAAGGACTTTCATATAAACTTGCGAGAGCCCTTAGTCCTCCTTAACCCGGCGCTGTCGCAAAATCCGTTCTAAGCGAACGTCTACTAACTATAAACTACTTCACTGCCAAATATCAAGATTGGAGCACAAAAAGTTAAGGACTTTCATCCAAACTTGCGAGAGCCCTTAGTCCTCCTTAACCCGGCGCTGTCGCAAAATCCGTTCTAAGCGAACGTCTACTAACTATAAAGTACTTCCCTGCCAAATTTCAAGTTTGTAGCACAAAAAATGACGGACTTTCATACTAACTTGCGAGAGCCCTTAGATCTCCTTAATCCGGCAATGTTGCAAAATCCGTTCTTAGCGAACGTCTACTAACTATTAACTACCTCCCTGCCAAATTTCAAGTTTATAGCACACAAAATGAAGGACTTTCATACAAACTTGCGAGAGCCCTTAGACCTCCTTAATCCGGCCCTGTCGTAAAATGCATTCTTAGCGGACGTCTACTAACTATAAACTACCTGCATGCCAAATTTCATCTTTATACGTCAAGCGGTTTTCGACCTTTCGCTTTCATATATTTAGATAGATTTCTCATAATTAAACCTCTCTTTCAGTACCAAATTTTTAGTGCAAAGAGTAAAGACAAAAGGAAACAAAAACTGAATCAAACAAACAAAGTCACCGACTTCTGAATCTAAAGTTATTTTTCACTTTTTTGTGTTTGTGAAGGCAGTTTTATTTTTTGAAAAAAAGTTTTTCATTTTTCCATTTTGAGTTGTAATATCCTAAACAATTAATATTTGCTATGCATTTATTTTATATTGTCAACAAAAATAAACAAATCTGGTTATACTGCACTCATCTGTGTACATCCTCGGAGCATACAGGCGAATTACGTTAGCTGCGATCGGAGGATTTAAAAAAAACCAAAAATGATTTAACTAAATTTATTTTAAAGTAAAAGAATTACATTGATTATATTAAATCTAAAATTAGCCTACGTGCCTATTCGAAGTATGAATATGGAATGGAATTTTACAGTTTTACAATAATTGAGTAATCTAGGTCTGTGCGACAGAAAGTGCTATCTCAGCTCGCCGTTTCCGTGTTCGTTTAATTGCAGCGTATGTTTCTACAATAAAATTATTGAGTGCTGAGTTGGCGATTCCCCTTATGCAGCTGCGTGTAACATCTCCACCCGCAGATCAGAAATTATTTTAGAACTTCGAGAGAAAATGTTTCTGGGACTTTTCCTCTGGGCGCGCGATCCTCTTCTCTTATTTCAGGTTCTTCGTAAGTATGTCCCTTGGTGTTGGAAGTTTCGCAGCGTTTGCAAAACCATTTATTGCGATAGCCCAGTATAGCAATGATAAGTGCGCCTGCACCTAATAATGCAATGTAGAAGGGTATGGTCGTATGATATATGACATCTGATTGCAGTTGGTTAAGCTGTATCGGCTGACTCGTCATGACATGGTTCTGGATACTGTGTAGTCCTCTTAAGTCGATTGAACTGAGATGAACTTGAGTTAAGGCAGCATGCGGTGTGTCCACGTCGTTGTAGGGAATGTTCATTAGTTTCAAAGGCTGCCCTTGTATTACATCGTTGTCATTGACTATAGTTAGTTCCTTTGTACGGAGATAACAATTGATAGGTATAGTGGCGAGGTAGCTTCCCTGTAGCGTATTGAAGTCTTCTCTCCCACAGACTGATTGCACTTGCGTTGGATTTGGGAATGATATGACGTAATGCTGGTCATCTAGTTTTTCCATCGCTTCCTTTTCCAAAAATACTGTTTTAAATTGGCAGGAACTCTTGAGTGCTTGGTTCATGATAAGTTCTTGTATGCAGTCAGTTTTTGTTCGTATTTGATGGGTTATTTCCTTTTCACAGAGATACCAGTTATTAAACTTCGAGCATTCTGCTTCTATGTACACGAAAGAGTTTCCATTAGTTGCTATAAAGGGATAGGTAGGGATAAGGGCTTGACGATTTTTATTGGGTACTATAGATAACTTATATAAATCATAAATGATTTTGGAAATTATAGGAAATCTGAAAACTATAACTATTTGTTTTTCATTGAAATATGATCCGGGCCTGATAATGTCGTGGTATTCTCTGAGCTCTAGACTTAGTATTTCATCCTTACTGTATGTTTGTTCTAACCTATTTACCATAGACCTAAGTGTTTCTATATCTATCATAGAATGAACAGTGCTTGACGCATGTATAAACGCTAACATATTCTCTATTCTAACTAATTCTAATCTTAAATCTTCTACATTTTCACTTATAATAGAAATGAGTTGACCAAACTTTGCATAAGTAATTAAACTGCCTGTGGTAAGAGTGTTATTTAACAGTAACTCTAAGGTGCTATTGATTTTACTCTGGTTTTCGACTAACTGTAGTAAAACGTTATTATGCTTAGCCATCCATTCTTTACTGAGACTAATGTGATTATTGAATTCGTTAACTAACTTATTATTGTTAATTTGTAGATTTTTGATAGCGTTTTCATAATTTAAGGCATCTGTGTAATCTAGATTTCCGGTTATGCTTTTAACTACCGATCCGAGACCGTCTATTAGACCTCTCTTTACACGACCGGGCTCTAAAGATTTTAGCTGATTAGATACTTTGCCAATTTTGTTAGTAAGATAACTAATTTGGAACTCAAACAGTGTATAAGTGTCATTACTAAGCCGACTTTTGTATTCTGATATCTGATACTGTAGTGTTGTAATTTGATTTTCAATGTCCCTTAGATTCACGTACTGAAGAAATGTATGATGATGAGTCGTCATTCTCGTCGATCCAAGTTTATAAGGTAGTAAGCCGGGTCCATTGGCCAAGCTTTCAAGTTTTATCTCCGACGCGGTCGTCTCGCGAAGTACCAGCAATAATAGAATCCTGCAACAAGTTAGGTTCCTTAGGGCCTCTTTTTAATCTATTTTTGGCTACAGGGCCACGTTTTTTGGATGTGTAAACGTGTATGGGTAAATCGGCCAGAATGGTATCTTGGGTATATCGCGGTGCTGTTTTTTGCCGACTTGCAGAAGGGTTCTTAATGAATACCTGTTGTTGAGGAACGTATTCTATTTCAGGTTCGCGGTTCTTATTTCTATTTTCTATCAATGCAGTACGATTTAATAAAGAAGTTTCGTTTATGATATTATAAACTTCCTTCATTTGTGCCCTATGGTTGTGAACGTACTGTTGTAATGCTTGTTGCGTAAAATCGATGTCTAGAATGTCGCGGGGGTCAAAGTGACCAGTTAATAAATCGAATGGTCTGCATCTAGTAAAGCTATGTATTGAAGAATTATAACCAATTATAGCATAAGGCATAAGATTTACGATGGGCTCCTCTTTGTGCTTTAGTTTTAATATTCTTATATGTTCAAGGAGAGTTGAGTGGAACCTTTCTATGTTACCGTTATCGTTAGGCGAATGCGGTAAAACTCTATGATGGTTTATCTTATGAAGGCGTGTGAATTCTAAGAAAAGTTGGTTGGTAAATTCTGTTACGTTATCAGTTACTATAGTTAAGGGAACTCCGTGGTGGGTGCAATATTGTAATAATGATTGAAGTATGCTAATGCCCGTACCATCTCGGAGATGGTATGCTTGTCCGTATTTAGTAAAAACATCTATAAATGTCACATACTTTTCATTATGAACAGTGAATAAATCCATGTGAACTATCTCGAATGGTTTTGTTGCCGGGGGTACAATATTAAACTGGGGTCTAACAGGTCTCCGGTCATATTTAGCTTGCCCACAAATAATGCATTCATTAATGAATTTAGTTATTTGATCCTTCATTTTGGGCCAGTAATACTTTCTTGAAAGGGCTAAATAACATTCAGTAATTCCTCGGTGATTAGTTTTGCCATCATGGTAGTGTTGAATTATCTCCTGCTGACGTAGATAATCTTTAACGTTTTCTAATTCTATCTTAGCTAGTACTAAGTTCATAGATGAACTCTTAAACTTTTCTTGTATGACTGGTATGATGGTATACATGGCGAGAGGTGGATTTATTAAGATACCGGTTTTTACTTTCGGGTTCACATACTCTTTGAGGGCATTAACTACATCTTGTTCTAATTTAGATGATGATATTTGGATTGCTATACGCGTGTGGGTATCAAATGGTTTAGTAATTACTGGTTTTCGTTTAACATCTTCCACTACAGTGAGGCATAATTGTCTATGAAATCTGTTAAGAGGTTCGTCTGTGATTGGGACTTCTAATATAGGATTTTCGAGGCTGGTGTGAACGGTTGCAGTGGATGAATTCGTGGATGGCGGGTTTTCTGATGGGTTAGGCATCAATGAACATAATTCGTCTATTATGGTGTTAATATCCTCATTGTGAATCTCCACCCGAGATAAGGCGTCAGCGTTTGTATTTGATTTGCCTTTCTTATAGATAACGGTGAAATCGTATTCACTAAGTTTCAGCCTCCATCTAGTTAATCGCGAATTGGGTTCTTTAAGGTTCATCATCCACTGTAGAGGTTTATGATCCGTCAGTACTTTAAATTTACGACCAAACAAGTAAGGTCTAAAATACTTGGTGGCCCAAACTATAGCAAGAAGTTCCTTTTCTATGGTGCTGTAGTTAAGTTCACTTTCATTTAGGGTTCGGGATGTAAAACACACAGGTTTGTCGGAACCTACAGGTCCTTGAGATAGAACGGCACCAATTGCAACGTTCGAAGCATCTGTCGTCAATATGAACTCCTTATTAAAATCGGGATACTGTAGTATGGGGTCATTTGTTAAGAGAGTTTTGCACTTTTCAAAACTGTTAATGTAGTCGGAGTCTAATATCACTTTTCTACCTTTTTTCAAACATGCTGTGAGAGGTTTCGTAATTTTTGCAAAATCCGGGATAAATTTACGATAGTAACCTACAAGGCCTAAAAATTGCTTAATTTCTTTTGGAGTTTTTGGAATGGGGTATTTTTCTATGGCTGTAATTTTATCTGGATTGGGTTTTATTCCTTCACTACTTATAATGTGTCCAAGATAACCAGTTTCATGCTTTAAGAACTCGGATTTATCCATTTGGATCTTAAAGTTCGATTCCCTAAGTCTATTGAAAACTTTCTCGAGATTCGTCATATGCTCTTGTAGTGACGTGGAAAAAACGATGATGTCATCAAGGTAGACCAGGCATGTGTCATTCTGGAGACCTCTGAGGACATTGTCCATCACTCTTTGAAATGTGGATGGTGAATTCTTAAGTCCCATGGGCATTCGAAGAAACTCGAAATGTCCATGCTCGACATTGAAAGCTGTTTTTTGAATATCCTGAGGGTCCATTTCCACCTGGTAGAAGCCGCTAGCCAGATCTAGAGTGGTGAAGTACTGGCACCTACCTAGTTTGTCAAGAACATCGCTAATGTTCGGAATGGGATATTTGTCGTTGATAGTTTTTTCATTGAGTTTCCTAAAGTCGACTACTAAACGCCATTTTTGTTTGCCTGAGGCATCCATTTTCTTGGGGACCACCCAAATGGGTGAACTCCATGCTGAGTCTGAAGGCTTTATTATTCCCTGATCTAACATTTTTGAAATCTGTTCCCTAACCTCCTGGCGATGGATGAATGGGTATCTATAACTTTTTGTATAAACCGGGACTTCATCTGTAGTCTTAATGCGATGTTTTATTTGATTAGTAAAAGTTAGTGCTTCGCCTTCGATGTAGAACACGTCAGCATATTTCGAGCAAAGAGCTATAAGGTTGACTTTTTCTTCCTCGTTTAAATGATCTGTTCGTAATCGCGCCGTAACCTCTTGAACTCGCTTGGTACAATGTTCGGTACGCATGCACTCGATATTAAATAAACTCGCGTGCACTGGTCGGTCAAGTGATAATACAATATCATTCGGGCTCGTATTTTCTATTTCCAAGTAGCCGCGATTATTGTCCACGATAGTAAGGCACTCGCGTACAGTACAATTACATATAGTCTGTTCACTTACTAATGCCGCACCGTTTGGAGTGTCGATCGGTATTCTAACTAATTTTGAAGATTGAGCAGGTATGATGTCTTCATACAAGTTAACATTATAGGAATTATACATACGGATGGGATTGGATGATGTGCGCGTTATTAACCTCTGATCTTTTAGGTCTATCTTAGACTCCCATTTAGTTAGCAAATCTAAACCAATTAAACCATCGAAATAATCATGAAAACGGTATATAAATAACTTGATAAACTCTGGATCGTTAAATTCTGCAAAGCAAGGTAAATTTATAGAATAATTATTTCTACTAACCGCGTGTACATTGGTAACTTCAAACGGGTCATAATTTAAGGGAAAATTTGGGAAATATTTTTCTACAGCCTCCGGGCTTATAAAAGATTGATTCGCGCCAGTATCAACTAGTAATTTTAGAGGTGGTTCTGCTATTAGTATATACGGCAATTGACGCTGAGTTTGGAGATTTAATTCTATTTTAACTTTTTTGATTTCTGATCCTCCTGAAAATCCTGACTTGGACCTGCCTGAGGTTCAGACGAATCTGCCATTTTCCCTTGAACACTTAAATCGCTTAAAGTCGGATCATAGTTGCACTCTAATGCAGCGAACGGACTATAATCGTGGTAAGTATTATCGTAATTAAAACAGACCGGCTCGTAATAGTACTCCGTCGGGTAATATGAGCTATCGTATGACGCGCACTCATTCATGTTCATCTCTCGATGTTTAAAATAATTAGTTGGTGGCGGATTGCCTGAATTTTGCCAATTATGACCAGATAACATGGGTCTAGGAGTAAAAGGTTGTACTCCACTCATAGGTTTAGGACCTTGATTTTGATTTTGCGCCGGATTGTTTCTAGGGGGCAAACGGAACATGTTACTTTGAGCGTTATAAGTTTGAGGTACCGCACGGAATATTTGCTGTGTACGATTAGGCATGCGATTTTGTGACTGCTGATTAATAAAGTTGGGATTAAATCTAAACGGTTGTGGCGGTGGTAGTTGGTTGGGTCTAATTCCTATGGGATTGGGCCAGTTGGGAATTGGTACTGCGAAATTATTATTACGTGGAGGGACTGGATTGGTATTTGTATGAGGTGTTGCAGGGTTAGTATTTTTTTGCGCAGTGGATTTTGAGACCTCACTACGTTCCTGTAAATACATAACGTTAAGTTCTTCCTGTACATATTCAAGGGCTTTTTCGATGGTATCGGGACGCATACACCGTATGCGGGACCCTAATGGTTCCTTTAATCCTTTAACAAAAGCCTGCATAGTAACTTTTTTGTACAGTGTACGTTTCGCTTCAACTGTGGTAGAAATTTGTTCGTGTAATGTTACATACGTCATCATCGTACTAAACAAAGTTTGGCATTCCTCATAAAATTCCTGAGGTGTTTTATTTCCCTGCGTAGCTAAAGAAAGGTCTCTATACAAAGCCGTTTCATCCCGTTGATCGGAAAAGTTATTGATTAAGGCCGTTCTAATCCCTAGCCAACTTTCAGGTATGCCGTTGGAATTGATGGTACAAGCGGCAGAGCCTTTTATTTTATTTAAGATGCCATTTAATAAGCATAAGTTGTTTAACTCGCTACCTGGGGCATTACTAACGTACTGAGTCACTATTTGATCGCATATTCTAACAAACCTAGTCAATACATTTGGGTTCCCATCGAACTCCGGGACCATACGAAGGGTCTTGAAAATTGTATCGGGGTCGTGGGCCATATTTAAACTATTTATACTACTATTTAAATTATCTTCTCTATCACTATTTAAATCTCTACTGTTATCTATAGCACTCCAGCGAGCCGTACGTGATGAGGGCTCCTGGGAGTTAGAATTTTTCGGGTGAAAAATCTTGGAAGTTGGGTGGTACTAGGACTAAATAGGAAGCAACACAGGAACAATTCAAGTGTACTTACAACAATTTCATCTCTGGTTCTCTTGTGAATCGAAGTCTGGATTCTCCTTCCGGAACTGCAGCTGGACCGTAGATTCGGATATTCGGCGCCGGGGCTCGATAGCCACCCAGGCGATTCGCGTACGCGGATGTCGATATTAGAGATCCCTAAGCTCGCGAACCGGCCCGCGAATATCCTACCGACTGCGCCAATTACGTTAGCTGCGATCGGAGGATTTAAAAAAAACCAAAAATGATTTAACTAAATTTATTTTAAAGTAAAAGAATTACATTGATTATATTAAATCTAAAATTAGCCTACGTGCCTATTCGAAGTATGAATATGGAATGGAATTTTACAGTTTTACAATAATTGAGTAATCTAGGTCTGTGCGACAGAAAGTGCTATCTCAGCTCGCCGTTTCCGTGTTCGTTTAATTGCAGCGTATGTTTCTACAATAAAATTATTGAGTGCTGAGTTGGCGATTCCCCTTATGCAGCTGCGTGTAACAGGCGTTATGTTAGGATATTGTGTAAACAATAAACATCTAAGCGATTGCAGCAATCACGGTAGATTTGCTGCCTAATTGTGTTGAGTTCTATTGTACCTATATCTCCGAAGATCAGCATCAGATCTTCACCAAATTTAAACGGGGCCAGCGCCGCCGAATAATATTCTTCCAAATAAAAAAGAAATCACTGAAATAGGTTCTCTATTGGCAAAGGTATCGCTGAACTTACACACAATGATGATTACCAGGCATAATGCCTGCGAGTATGTGTGCCTATACAATTTACAAAATTCCCTTGATTTCTCCAGGATCCCAACATCAGATCATGACCTGATGACCATGGGACCACATGGGAAGTATACTGTATCAATCAATGCCCATAAAATTTGAGGGCTGCCCTTAATTTTCCTAGGACCCCATCATCAGATTCTGACTTGATGACAATGGGACCACATCAGGAGTATAGACTTTCGAATAAAAAAAGAATTTTCAAAACCTCCTCCTTTTTTGAAGTCGGTTAAAAATTGTCAAAGGAGTTTTGGTGAAACATTAGATAACCGTTAACAATACATGTCATGGTAATAGGCTTATCCCCAACAAAATGGAACTGAGCATACCTAATTATCAAAATGTGGGTGCACTGTACACATCTGCGTAGCCCCTCAGAGCATACAGGCGCGATATTATGTTATGGTGTTGTGTAAACAATAAACATCTAAGCGATTGCAGCAATCACGACAGATTTGCTGTCTATTATTGAAGAGTTCCATTGATATCTCCGAAGATCACCATCAGATCTTCACCAAATAAAAAATGGGATCATCGCGAAACAATATTCTTCCAAACAAAAAAAGAATCATCAAAATCGGTTCACAATTGGCGAAACTAAAACCTATTTACGTAAATTATTTTTATCATAGAAATCGCGCATGAGGTTACCAACTAAATTTTAAATATTAATATCTTTTGCGTCTGTTGGTCGATTTTGATGAAATAAACGCTAAATAATACCCAGAACAATGCTTCTTATTTTGTAATATTTTGATTTTGAATACAATGAGGGGTTTTTACGTGATGCGCGCACAAACGAACAGACAAACCGACAAACCGACAAACCGACAAACAGACAAAAATTTAAAAAAATATTTTTTTACTTTCTACTACTTATTTCTAGCACCTTCCAGTGATTTTTTTGTAAAAATATCTAATGTACAGACACGGAAAGTCTACGATTTTATTATATGTATAGATATAGATTGTTTATAGCAATTAGTAGTTGCGCAATATAAGCGCATAAATTGATTCCCTTATCAGGAGATGTGTTTAACAGCCACATCTATTTACAATGTGTTCATGTAAACCTATGTAGGTTAGGTACCTACCGAAGCTTAATGAAACATGATTTAATTAAAAACAGGCCATTGAAATGTAGTATGGATTTCCCAACCGCATTTAGACTATTTCCCATAAATTCTATAAATGCTTTCAACGTTTGTAGAGGTACCTACCCGTGTAACCTTTCCCTAAGCTATTGGGAGGAAGTGCAACACCGAAATTGATTAGGAATATTTTCCTTAAATCCTTTTATGTCTTACGTATATTTTAGACTATAGCCAGGGTCGAGTTTCCTTTTTCTCAAACATAGCTAGTTACGTAAATCTTTAGGTTAAGCCGTGCTTGCCTAGGTTGGTCTGTGAATGGGTGACCACCCATTACATACCGAGCTTCCTCCGTGCCTCGGAAACCACGTTGAGCCGATGGTCCCGGCTGTCATTTGTTCATCTTTGACAGTCGTTACAGGTAAGTCAGTGGCCCAAAAAGTCTGACAACCAGTCTTACAAAGGGATATATTACCCAGTTTTAACTGTGTTGCGGAGGTCAGATAGGCAGACGCTCCATGTAAAATTATGATATTCTGCCGCATACCGTAAGCCGACCCCAACATAGTTGGGAAAAGGCTGCGCAGATGATGATAGCTAGTTTACTTTGGTAATTAAACGTTTAACACGTGGTGGAGCGACTCTGACCTCTGCAGCAGCAGGGGAATACGGGTGTCCGGTAACCCAAGATAAGACGTTACATAAGATTTTCCGTGTTTTTGTTCCAAGTTATCTTCATCATTTCGAAGTGTAGGTACTATTGGTCTATACCAGCATTGGAATTGGCATTTCACACGTGGTGAGACTACCACCAGTTTCAATACCATTGTTTCCTCTGGCTATTTGACTTTTGCAGACGGAATGTTTCGCTTTCGAGCCATAAGTACCTATTTTCTAGCAAGAGATCTAAAGATTGGTAGTACTAGTGTCCCATCAGGAACTTGGATGCAGTCATACTCCCCAACATCAACCCAAATGAAAAAGTTGCCAGTTAACCATATTGCTAGGCTCGTAAACATTTTAATATGCCTTGCGTCTAAATTGATTTACACCCGTGAAATAATAAAGTGAGATAAAATAGTTTATGTTCAGCTGAAGTAGCGAAGCCAATGCGGCGCAACAGCATTGCCGATTGTTAGATTTGCACACGCACCAACTACCTACGTAATATAACCTATTTTACTGGAAACATGTCTAATCAAATGCGATATAGGTACCTACCTACCATATGGAATCTTTTACGGAAGATTTCGTTTCTTTGTTTAAACTATCTTCTACAGATTAATCCATTTGTCAGTCAACGCCAACCGTAGATAGTTCAAAAGAAGGGTAACCGCAAGGTTTATTTGATTCGTATTTGAACTGAGCTTTGATTTTCTGAAATGAGGTACCTACCTACCTACCTATTGTTTTATTGATTTAAAAATAGGTGTTCTTGTTTAAGGAAAGTATGGTTTCTTCCTACTCAAATGGTAATAGTCAGTCGTTTAGCGTTCATTTTCTTTATGGTTTACACGGACGTTGCTCTTTGTTTTAGTTTTAAATAATTTTTTTCTTTGTCTCGCAACTAGCTGAAAATGAAAATACATTGCTCGTTACGCAGTTCCATAAGTTTCTAATGAGTTTTTATGTCGAATCTGTGTAACGTTGGCTATTTTATCACGGCCATATAAGCGACGAATGGAAACTGCTTTACGATATTAAATTTTCATCCGCATTTTCAATCAGTCATTTCACTTACATACAGCACATGTGTGTGTAGACTGATTCGCTCCGGTGAGTCGTTGTGTGCATGACCGATAGGCCGGTCGTTGACCCTCTTATCAGGCTACCTACGTGCGCCTCCGCGATGCATTGAATGATCTATTCCAGTGGAACACCTAGGCAACTAGTCCTTTACATAATTATTTTCCTTATGTGCCTAGATTGACATATGAAATCTTCCTACGTGCCTACGTAAACGTAGCCGTTGGATGAATGAATATTGATACGTGTTTCAGTCAATTTCGAGTTAAGAGTTGAATTGACAGATGTTTACTTACTTCTGTTGCTATATTACTGTTGCTAGATTATAGAATCAAGTCTAGCGGTTATGTATGGTGGCTTCCCTACATAATACATTTATCCACAATATACACACCTACACATTTATCCTAATTTTTTATGGTAGGAACCCAGAGGATGTTTCAGCAAGCATATTCAGTGAATAGTTTCAGACAAGAGCCCTTCGGGCAGGGGGCATTTTCAGTTTTCAAAACGATTCAAAAACTAATAACCGGCTGTTCAGGAACGTTGATTTTCATCCCATCGAATGGGGCCTGAACCGTGCCTGAACCAAAAGGCAAAACTTCTCGAAGATATTGTGGTCTTTCACGAAATCTGAAGAATCTGACGATCGTGTCTGCTAACTTATTACCTATTCTGAGTCTAACCGTAGTTTCCGATTCCCATTTCATTATATTACTGGAGTAATTTTCTCAAAATAAAAAAAGTTGGAACAGATAGGAAACACATCAGAATCTGGAAAAAATGTTTGCAAACATGAAAGTTTTTAGAATTAAAAAAAACAATAGTTACTGAAACTGTTACTAATAATACCTTTACTTCAGGGTTAGTACTGTTATTTATTCTGTGCTTTAGGTACCAGATTGCTACCTATGTGATATGTACCTACTGTCATCAAATTCATGTAGAAAACAGTGTTTAATACATAAATACCTCATACAGAAGAGTTACTATGTCTCTGTTTGATCAAGTGTTGGCTTATCAACACAGTGGTCCGCTGTGCTCCAGCCTGCTATCAACGGGGTCTTTGTGGCTACCCCAACCCCACCGGATGGATAACGTGCTTCTGAAATAACGACAATATTGTACAAGTCGCAACTTGTGTTGTTTAGTTTCCTAACTTCATAAACTTTGTGATTTTACCAGCACCTAGAGAGATATCGACATCCTGCTCTTATTGGATGAGCCAGATTCAGGCGGCATATAAATAACGACAGTGGTTCATTATTAGTATCCAAAGTTCAATCGCTGTTTTTTTTTCAATTTATACATTCGGTTATTTGTACTTAATAGATATTCGTGGGTAGATCAAAATAAAAAGATTTTTTGATGTATTTAGAATTTGTTACTAGCAGCGCCCTCTGTTAATGAACGGTATAATTAATTCATGTTTTAATCGGCAGAGTTGCTAGCAATGTCATAATCCGTTCCAATATGATATTTCATACATTACTGTATATTTATCAATTACGAATAATTTTATTTTGACACTTTTTTCAATGTCATTTTGTTTCATAGTAAAATTACAATACTTTAAAAAACAAATAATTTATACTAAATAGTAGTTCGTACTGGTAAGACCCAAATGTCACTAATGCCAGATGCGATTGGCAATGTCAAATGGGGATATTTCGTTCCATTTCAAGAGAAAAGTTTTATTGCTATTCATGATGCGTTAAGTTTTATTTGTTTTTTATGTACTGTTAATACCATAAACTGGTTTCAAATGTAAATGTGAACAGGATTTTTAATGATAAATGCGAGTTGTTTGTTGACGAAACTTTTTTCAATGATTAATATGTATTTGAACAAGGACTGTTAACGATAAACATTAAAGTCTTACAAACGGAGCGTCTCTGTCAAATTATTTGACCGAAAATCAAAACAAATCAACTTGCAATCCATGACGACAAATGAAATTCAAGTTTATCAATTCAAGGCCAGATATATGTATTTTAATCAGTTGGCTTTGCCCCCTTCACGTCTAAGGGCCGCTCACAGATCTGGCTGGTTATCTTTAGAACGATAAAATAATAAAAAAGACACCATGGCATCTGCAATGCTGAAGTTATTGAAAACTGAAGTAAGTTTAATTTTTGTTTCTATTCATAAATGGTTATTATTAATTCAACATGTGTATTATATTGTACGTCGCACGTTGTGCGCAGTCACGTTATCGGCTTATAAATATTTAAACAAGAACTGCTCTGACCAGTATAATAAATTATGGGAAAGGAATTACAGTACCAGTATTCATTACTAAAAAACAAAAGTGTATAGCTCTATGCACGTAATATTGTAATGTGTACATGGCAATTTCATTTGAGTATCAGCTATGCATGTTATATCTAATTTAATGTTTGTTTTTCCATCTTTATTTAATGTTTCTTTTGGTTATTCAATGTTTGCTGGTACATACTATTTGGTATTTGTATACTCTGTTTTTACATGAATATGATACAAGAATAGTTTCAGTATGTCATACTAGATTTTTCTATTCCCTTTTACTGACAGTAAGTAGCTGTTTTATAGACAAACAAAGGGGGTTTATACATTCACATAATTTGGTATTTAAACTGGCTACATTATTTATAACTGATACCGATAGGCTGTTGCGCAGTTGAATGTTGATGTTCTAGTTTCAACATGTCTTTCATTTATTCACTTTTGAGAATTTCATTGAGTTTACGCAACGTTGATGTGTAAGTATGTCAAGAGGATGAGCAGAAGTATATTTTTTGGTGTGAATGGACAATGTACCTACTGCATAAATGCCATGATAATTGAGAGGACAGTAAGTAAAGACTTCGGAATAAAAAAAATATTCCTCAAATGGGATGTTCATCAAAAGATCTTTCTTCCTCTCGTCGGGTCCGAATGGTCCAGTATACTATTATTATACATTTTCTCGATCCACCTTTTTTGACTTCCTGCCCCCTCGATTAATTCGGCAATGCTTATGGTTTAATTTAGCTTATTGATTGATAGTAGCATTATAATAGCATAGCAATACATCATCATCATCTGCCTAGCCTTTTCCCAACTATATTGGGGTCGGCTTCCAGTCTAACCGGATGCAGCTGAATACCAGTATTTAATAGCATAGCAATACTTGTACAATCATAATTGATACTCACTTCATTTTGACATTCAAGAATCTATCTCTCAGTTCATTCTAACTATAACTATTCTAACACATATATTTCCTCATTCAGTCTCAGCTGGTTCTTCGTAGAAGCTACAGCAGTGCTGCCCCCACTACAAAGCTCTTCATTGACGGAAAATATGTGGAATCAAAGACTACCAACTGGATTGACCTCACAAACCCAGCCACCAATGAAGTTATTGGCAGGTAAACTATAGACATATAGGCCAATGTTGTCAAGTGAATCCTAGTTAAATTATCTAGGATGCAAAATTTCTGCAAATCCTGTTCCATTCTCATCTGCTGGATAATGTCTCTCTGACACTGAAACAGGCCTAATATGAATGTACCCTATAAAAAAAAGAAATTTCAATTTTTCTGAGCATTTAAGTAAGCTTGAACCAAGTGGACTCTCTTAGGAATAAGCTTCATACGAGTCTACTAGGATAGCTGTTGAGATGAACATAGTTCACTCGGATCATTTTCTTCATTCTGCAATTATTTTTCAGTCATCATCATTCTCTTGCCTTTTTCCCAATTCATTTGGGGTCAGCGCAGCATGTCTTCTTCATGCTCTGACCGTGTCAACGCGGCTTTATGCTTGTTTTTTCAATGTGGTTTACTTATAATTATAGTTTGTCACATTATAAGAGGAACAGTTTGATGTTTTTTGTAGCAATGCTATCAGTGTATTGTACATTCTGATGTAATTAAATTATCTTTTGACAGCAATCAATGTTAATTGTGTCAACTTTAACATCTATTGACTTTTCTGATATATTAAATAGTTCACTGAAATAATTCATATATTATTTAATTCTATAATTTACATATTAAAAAGCATTTTAGTTTGCATTTGCATTAATCACCACAGTTTAATTAATTCCTGTAAGAAAGTTTGAATTAACAAACACTAAGAATGTGTAATTACGTTTTCATCATTGCATTATTTACCTATTTTCGTTAATTGTGACATAGCGACACACCTTAATCAAAGTTTGCTCACTAATTTGTTATCAGGAAAGTCAAATCTGGCCTTATGTGCGACTTGATTACTGATAACAACTTTTTTTTTGGTGCTATCTTGTATAATTGGCCTCCATGAGTTATATACGTATTTCATTGTCTTATCTTAAGTAGTTATGTAACGGTAAACATTATAAAATGACTTCTTTTTTGGTCAATAAGCTGATGTTACTTTGGTTTTTGGCATGATCTTATAGTAATAAGCTTTCCTAATAAACAAATCTAACTATTTTTTACTTGGAGTTGGGCAGAACTCTTTTTTCTGTTGTTTTCCTTTAATATATTGACATTTGAAATGGCTGGTGTCAAGTGGTGGCACTGATACTTTTACCTTAATGATCTTGAAGTAACAGAGAAAACAACTTAACTTCACCAGTATTTATGAAATAACAACATATGAATGATTGTATTGCTAATATGCGTTTATACACTTTCGTTGCGTTGGAAGGCCTCCCACTAGGTGGACCGATGACCTGGTGAAGGTTGCAGGGATCTGCTGGATGCGAGTCGCACGGGACCGGTCATTGTGGCGACACTTGGGGGAGGCCTATGTGATATGTCCAGCAGTGGACGTCTTTTGGCTGAAATGATGATACACTTAAGTGACTTATCATTTTTAATCATCATCATCAGCCTACAGCAGTCCACTGCTACGCTTCCTCTCTCACTCAGTTCGATTCTCAGCAACTCTCATCAGTTGCTACCAGCAACCCTGCGAAGACCGTCGCTCCACCGAGCTTGAGGGCGTCCCACCTTACGCTTGCCGATTCGCGGTTTCCACTAAAGAACACGCCTACCGCAACGGTCATCGGTTCTACGGCTAATATGGCCGGCCCATTGCCACTTCAGCTTACTTATTCTGTGAGCTATGTCGACACCATTCATTTGATTTTTAATACCTTATCTTATTGGTGATAAGTTAAAGATTAATGCCAAATGTCAAATGTTAAAAACTGCATAAGTATATATTCACTATCAAGAGAAGATGATGTTCAATGTCTAAATATTTCTGTTTATTCCCAGGGTACCAGAAGCCACTCAACAAGAACTGAACTCAGCGTTGGAATCAGCCAAGAACGCATACAAATCATGGAGCCAGAGCACAATTATGACCAGACAACAGCTGATGTTCAGGTTAGTACTTACTACACTCAAAATGTACCAACATTTTCCGGCTGTCGGATAGCCGAGGCCTACTCTTTGGTAAATAGGCAATAATGTAAAAGCTTTCATATTTGTTCATACAAATGAACTAAAGTGCATAGGTATCCGTCAGCCTAACATACTTGTTTCATGTTTCTTCTCTTTGAGTCGATGGTATCTAGTCTGTACTTTTTTGAGGTTGGTAACTTGCTTAGTAATTAGCAAAATAAGTTAAGTGATCATTTAAAAAAAACAACTTGACAAATTAAATTCACAGGTTCGCCCGTCTGTTGAGAGAGAACCAGAGCAAGATTGCTGCCAAAATCACCGAAGAGCAAGGCAAGACCCTCGCTGATGCTGAGGGCGATGTTCTTAGAGGCATTCGTAAGTATCATCAACTTTTCATAGTCTATATATTACACAATATACAATCTATTTCTTTTAACATACAATTGTAACTAATGTCCTTCGAATGCTTGCAAGTAGATCAACATTTTAATGTAACGAGACCCACACCACGTTCCAAAATTCATTTCGGCTACCGAGAAGTTACTCCAGTCGGATTGACGTGAACCAAATCCCTATTACCATCACCAATTCCCGAAGTCATGAGGCTTAAATAAAGGTTATCGGCTAACATTAAGATTAATGTGAGTATGATTAGTGTATCATGCCTAAACATCCACTTTCTTAATATCTTCAGAGTCAGTGGAGAACAGCTGCAGCATCACGACTCTACAGTTGGGCGACTGCATCCAAAACATCGCTAAGGACATGGACACACACAGCTACAAAGTACCCTTGGGAGTTGTTGGAGGTGAGTGATATTCTAACTAATAAAAAAAAAATTATAAATCTAGAAGTGAGTCTGTTTTTCACGCCTTAATGGCTGAACAAACTTCGATGACATTTAGACACAGATATAGATTTTTGGCTCACAGATAGACCTGGGTTAGGGCATAGGATACAAATATCCCGGAAGTACGTTCCCGTGGGATAATTCCTGACATCAATGCGGATGATGCTGCGGGCTAAAGCTAGCTGTAACAGTTAGACAGAACCGGCGGCACGTTTGAAACCAAAAAGAAAAGCGTAAATCAATTTTTTCAATAAATTTTTTCAATCTATTTAGATAATAAATTCATTAGGAAGATAAAGTGATTTTAGATTGACGTAATAATCTTAATGTGATTAATATAGGTTTCGTAATAGTTACTGATATAACTGCTATGAAAAACAAAATAATAAATATCACAAACAAGATAGCGTAACATACGATTAATAAATAAGTATAATTACTATTACATAGATTAATAATATTTGTTTGACAACGGCTATACGTCACAATTATTATCTTATTTGTATAAAACTAATGCAAATAGTATGTATAAAATAATCATGGTTACTACGAATAATGGTAAAACAATACAGGAATTTATATCTTGCTTTTCATACATAAAATGTACAAACTTACTTAACAATGGGCGTCATTTCCTACGTATTCTTATCTCTAAGGGCTATTAATGCGTTTCATACTTATTCTGCATTCACAATTAAGTTTCTAAAAATATAAACAAAAATAATAAACTGTAGGACTATAATAACTTTCCTACTTTTGATTTTATCTGTGGTTCCACTATGTAATTATTATTCCTTAGTATTGATATAATAGGACTATGTATAATAAATTCTATCACATTTCAGTCTCAGTTAAATGCATGTCTTAAATCAGGAGTCTGCCTCGTTTGTCTAGTTGTCACAAGCGCAGCTGCTGAGCATGAGGTCCTGGGTTCGATTCCCAGGTCGGGCAAAGTGTTATTCGGTTTTTCCGTCAGAAATTTCTCAGTAGCAACCACAGAGTCTGGATTTGTGCCCGGTTGATGGCAATAGGGTCGCCCCCTATTACATGGGATTTAAACATAACTGGCGATATGTGGGTGTACTATTAGGTACACCTCTTCCTAACCTTGCGGGGCTTACAAAAATCACTAACTAGCTTATGAAAATCACGATTTTCTTACAAAATAAGACACTTTAGCGGTTTTGATTGAAATGGTAATGTTTTTTTTCTCCAGCTTTGTTCTGTGATTTAGGGATACCTCACATAAAGCTAAACAGTAATCTGAGTCCATAGGTATTTATCTGTGGGTCTTTGTTACCTGAAATAAATGGATTATTATTCCCTTTATTGATTTTCTTTACATATTATTTACATTTTATATAAAAACAAAAATATTAAAAAAATATAGAAAATAGTTATGTATTTTTATTTCCTTTATTTCTTTTCTATACATATTCTTTATATTTTTAAATATTTCTATACAAATATTAAAAAAAAAAACATTTAAAAATTATTATTATTGTTACAGTATGCTCCCATTTTTCTTGATAACGCTTTTCAGATAGGGCGTTTCCATGGATCGATAGAAATAAAAAATATAAAAAGAAAGCTATAAAAGTAAGTGATTCTGTGATAGACAGTGTCATCGCGAAGGCTTAGTTATAGGATTCCGTAGTCACTCTACGGAATGGGTCCGAAAAAACAAATGGCATCATGGTTGACTAATCCTTGAGAGTGGGGTTGTTTACTGGAAGCCGAGAAAGAGTTCTGATTATATTTAACTTGTGAATGGACAGGCTATTTTTCGGCGACAAGACAAGACATCCCTCGCTCTCGCTAGTTTTCACCAAAACCCTTAGCGCTATCTGCGCGGAACTAATTTGACAGTTTTCATCTCCATTCAAAATTATATTGAAGCCTGATTCTTTTTGGGCGAGGCCGTAGTCGAAATGATCGTTACTATTAATACTAACGGCATATTTACCATGTTTACTATTTTCTATGAGTTCCCGATATTTCGGCGCTGTTGCAAGCACCATGATCACGGATAAACTGAAGTTATTGCGGGTGGGTGTTTATGAGCAGACAAATCGGTCTACCCTCTTTCTTGAAAAAAAAAAAACGAACGAAATGAACGTTATCTTATTTTTTCCACACAATTTCTTAAATATTTACCTACATCGCCCAACCCCGCTACGACATTCGAACATCAAAATATCCTTTCAATACTGTATCCATAAATGATTGTGTTGTTTATCAGGCGTGGCTGCCTTCAACTTCCCGGTGATGATTCCTCTGTGGATGTTCCCGCCGGCACTGGCGACCGGCAACACGTGCATCATCAAGCCATCGGAGCAGGACCCCGGCGCGACCCTCATGATGATGGAGCTCCTCAACGAGGCTGGAGCTCCACCTGGCGTTGTTAACGTAAGTTATCTGCGTAGCCTTTTGCCAACTATGTTGGGGTTGAGGTCGGCTTCCAATTTCACCGGAGTATTTTGCATAAAGCCACTGCTTAACCTCCAAAACACACTTTAGTATTAGTTATACAATTAAACGGAGGTACAGTCAGCAACAAAAGTCGATGAACAGATACTAATTTACAAAATACCTGAACACTAAAACGGACCATAAATCACTTACCAGAATAGAGTACACAATAAGGTTATCATTTCAATGTTACAAAAACCCTAAGCATTAATATGTTATAAGTCGCTAAACATCATTACAGCATAAGTCGGTAACTATCATTTTGCCGTAAGTCGGTAACTATCATTTTGCCGTAAGTCGGTAACTATCATTTTGCCGTAAATCGGTAACTATCATTTTGCCGTAAGTCGCTAAACATGTTATGCGCGAGTTTTTTAACTTGATAATGCATGAGTTGATAAATACAAGATACTGCAGGATAAACCATTACCTTTTTAACATCGTTCGGATTTATTTCACAATTAAACATTTGTGATCATGTGATTGTTTAGGTATATGCTGTTATTTTATAGTAAGCCTACAAATTGGTGATGTTAGTTTGAGTTGATTATTTCGTGGTTATTTTTTTCTAAACCACCCAGAAGTAGGAGCCCCGACAGGGCTCCGTCGATGTAACCTCCGGAATCACTTGACCTTGACCTCAAAGACACTTGAACTTGACCCTTATGTCATTTGACCTTGACCTCAAGGACACCATGAATATCTATAACTGCTCCTGAGAATCACGGATTTTGGTTTTCGGAATTTCAACCTTGATCTCAAGGTCAAGGACCATGAGGACAAGGTCAGTGACCTTAGGAGAATTCAAATTCAAATTCATTTATCTTAGAATCGCGAATTTTTACTTTAGGAATTTTGACCTTGATCTCAAGGTCAAAGACAGTGACGTCAAGTTTGGCAATTTCAGGAGAATAGCTTATTTTGACATTCACAAATTTGACCTTGACTTCAAGGTCAATGACCATGAGGTCAAGGTCAATGACCATGAGGTCAAGGTCAATGACCATGAGGTCAAGGTCAATGACCATGAGGTCAAGTTAAGTGATAATTGCGGAGTTCGACTTTTGGAATTTTGACCTTGACCTCTAAGTCAATGACCTTGAGGTCAAGGTCAATGACCTTGAGGTCAAGGTCAATGACCTTGAGGTGTATCCCCACCCTACTACTCCTACATTCCACCGGGTCCCGAAGGCTTGATTAGGCATTGGATTTTGATGAAATTTTTTTTTCTTAGTGCCCCGTTTCGTATCCACTGACCGCAAACGGGTTAAAAGAACTAGCAATGTTGGAAACTAACAATGCTCAGCGACTTTTGTATTTATTACAGATCATACAATTTTGTCGGTAGTAATGTATAGCAATTAATGGTTTAACTGAGTTCAGCGACTTTTGTAGTTCAATTATGACAAGTTGTTTTGTTATTTACTTTAGTCAATAACTTATGATAAAAAATAATGATTAGGAAATATTGGAAACAAATTATGTTCAACGACTTCTGTTGCTGACTGTACCATGCGCGTCGTAGCAAGAAACATTCCAGCCTAATAGTTGAAATATAGCAATGTTCTATGTCTATGGTTATATAGACCGTCTGTATGACATTAAGACTTTAAAGAACCCGACATGAGCTCTCCTACCCTCTATTTGTACATCAATTAGGTCGTTCCAATTGATGTACAGTTTCGTCGGTCCGATTACGACAACGTTTTAAGTGTCAACGGTTTTCAATCCGTAGATAACTGATCAGCTCGATTAGAATTAGCTTAGATCCCCAACATGAATATCACACAAATTTATATATATATATATGAACACATAACTCAGATGATGTCTTTCCAGGTAATTCACGGCACTCACGACCCGGTAAACTTTATCTGCGACCACCCTGACATCAAGGCAGTCTCGTTCGTCGGCGGCGACGCGGCCGGCAAGCACATCTATACCAGGGCTTCCGCTGCAGGTATGTTGACATGAGACATATAATCAGTCTATTAGATTCCCACTGGTGGGACACAGGCCGTCTCTCTGTCAGAGGGAGTGGGCCGCAACTCACCACGCGGTCCCAGTGCGGGGTTTTAGATATCACACATCTTTGAATTATATTCACAGAACGGGGGCCTAAAATGTTCGCTAAGTAGAATCATAATAGGATAAAAATATGATAATGTTCACTAAGTGACAAATTGACAATTCATAATATTAACTGCTTCTGTGACCATTTTAAGAATTTTAACGGGATTCATAATTATTATCCTATTATGATTCTGCTAAAGCGGTGATTTTAGACCCCAAGCTCTGACCTATATATTTTATAAAAAAGGGGAAGCGTGAAATGAATATTTAACGCTTTTCCCTTTTTTAAAGTAACTGTAATCTGAGAGTTTTAACATCTGGATTTTTGCACTACTAAATACGAAATATTACTAGGCTGAAGCTTTGTAACATTATCTCAGCATCATGTTAACATTACCATTTTTTACATTGTTACAGGCAAGCGAGTCCAAAGCAACATGGGCGCTAAAAACCATGGAGTTATAATGCCAGACGCAAACAAGGAGCACACACTCAACCAGCTCGCTGGCGCCGCCTTCGGGGCCGCCGGACAGAGGTGCATGGCGCTCAGTACTGCGGTGTTTGTGGGTCAGTAGACAGCAACACTCCTATAGTCCAAGTAGGGTTAGGCAGAGGGTTATCTATAGTGCACCCACATTTCATCAGTTCTATTTAAGTCCTATGTTACAGGGGCGACCTTATTGTCTTCAACCGAGCACAGATCTAGACTTCGGGCTGCTAATAAGAAATTCCTGATAATAAAACACAATAAACCCTAAGAGGCCGTCTCCACGAACGAGAGAACCGCGGCGATATTATCGTCCTGCCACGTATTTCTATACTCCCTCTTAGGGCCGTCTCCACGAGCGCGAGAATCGCGGCGATATTATCGTATAGAAATACGTGCCACGACGATAATATCGCCACGATTTTCGCGCTCATGGAGACGGCCCCTTAATCCGACCTGGGATTCAAACCCAGGACCTCATGCTCAGCAGTAGCGTTTGTGACAACTAGACCCAACAGTTAGTAGAAGACTGAAGTATTATCGCTTTGGTTTTGGTTTGAAAAGTTTGAGCGGCGATGGGACAGGCGGTTATCTATCATAAGTTCGAAAAATATTTGACCGATTTTCATTTCACCTAAAACTTTTCAACTATTATCGTTTCGTTTTTTTTTACTTCATCGAAGTCACGTCTGCCACTGTATCAGTTGACCAATTCGATTTTTTTCGTTACTCTACTTTTTACCGAAGTTAAACTTGCCGAAATAACATTTGCTCTAAGTATTATGTTTCCGAACATTCATTATACCACTGTTTTAATTACCATATTTTCATTTCACCAAACGCCTAAAAAGTTTGTGCACACTATTTCATCTCTAATTTTTGCTGTTACTTTTTTATCAGGCACCATTCTAAGGTAGGTAGACAATAAAAAAAAATGAGAAAAAACAAGCATGCAGGCAGTCAAGCAGCATGTAGGCAAGCATGCAGAGTGCAAACAAGCATGCAACATGCAAGCAGGCATGCAACAAGCATTGTTTCCGTCACGGCTCCGGCGCTGCGGGGTTTGGGCGAGCTTATTTCGCAGATAGTTTTAACGCTAACCACCGCAGCTTTAGCTTGCTGGCCGGCTGTACCGTCCATGCTGCCGCGTGCTATAGCACTCCAGCTCTGATTTGCGAAAGCGATTCAGTGCTGCTCGATATGGTTCAACTCTTAGTCGTCATTCTATGGTCATTGTAAATAAAAAATCAGCATATACGGGGTGGAAGGGACACCGACGCGAAAACGGTTACCACGTCTCTATTCACTATTCAGTACATCATTCTGAGCCCCTACACATATAAATTTCTCATCGGTAATAAAAAAAAACATCTGTTCCATACATTTGACCGTGTAAGTATTGCACTTTTGTAGGAAACAGCTGTTTTTTTTTAATAACCGACGAAAAAATTCTGTGGGAGGGCTCAGAATGATGTACTGAATATGTGGTAACGGTTTTCTCGTCGGTGTCCCTTCCACCCCGTATAGGATTCATGAAGTCTTAAAACAGTAAGAAAATATATGTTTTTAACATTCTACCGATTGTAGTTTTGGAGTGATTAAGCTCTAGCATCCTGTTTAAATAGTACATTTGTTGTCACAGGTGAAGCCAAGGACTGGATCCCCGAGCTGGTGGCGCGCGCGCAGGCGCTGAAGGTGAACGCGGGACACGTGCCCGCTACTGACGTGGGACCCGTCATCTCTATCAAGGCTAAGGAGAGGATCGAAAGACTTGTCGAATCAGGTTATTTGTTTTTCATGCTACTAACTAAAAAATACAATATTCTTTAAGAAAATTAATACACTCCGAAAAAAATTAACACTATATAAGTCTTTCACACATTGAGCAGTCATTTACTGACAAAGATTATTTCATAATTTATTCGTGTGCAAAATAAACATCATTTATGTGCTATTCTCATCCTCACTGAAGAAGAAATCCCAACCGAATGAACTGACAGTCCACCGTACCTTTTATAAAGTTAGTATGCGGACTACGCGCACTTTCATAATTTTAGTTATCTTTAATTATTATAAAAAAATATTAGTAACATTGTAGATAGCTTGTAGACATAGAAATAATTTTGTGGATGAATACAGAGCTTATGTAGATAGAAAACGTTCGTACTTATTTTTTTTATTAACTTGCATTACAAACTTTTAACATTTCTGCGCATAATTTATAACTAAAACTAATCACACCAATATTCCTACAGGCGTAAAGGAAGGAGCTAAGTTGGTACTCGACGGCCGCGGCGTCAAAGTCCCAGGCTTCGAAAAGGGCAACTTTGTCGGCCCGACCATCCTGACTGACGTAAAAACCAACATGGAATGTTACAAAGAGGAAATCTTCGGGCCGGTACTAGTATGCCTCTTCGTCGACACCTTAGACCAGGCCATCCAGATGATCAACGCGAACCGCTACGGCAATGGAACAGCTATCTTCACGACCAATGGGGCTACAGCTAGAAAGTTCGCCAACGAAATTGATGTTGGCCAAGTCGGTGTTAATGTTCCTATCCCTGTCCCTCTATCTATGTTCTCTTTCACTGGTTCTCGAGGCAGTTTCCTTGGTACCAACCATTTCTGTGGCAAACAAGGTATTGACTTCTTCACTGAACTGAAAACTGTTGTGTCTTTCTGGAGACAAAGCGATGTATCCCACGCCAAGGCTGCAGTATCCATGCCTACGCAACAGTAAATAGCATAGTATATATAAATTATATTATATCCTTATTTATTTTTATATGTGTTCAAGAATGTTTAAGCATTTATTTTTTTACTACCTAAATACTTTTATATCATGCCATGTAATTTAAGTCTTCCATAATATTATACCTAACGATATTGTTCATTTTATATTTTTATAAAAATCATATTAAATATTACTTGTTAAAAATACTATGTATTTATTAGTTAAACTACCTATAGCCGAGTGCAATTAGACAAAAAATACTCAAAAGGTGGAACAAAGTTTATAGTGGCCGGATTTTCATGGGACTTTTTTTATTGAGTTCCTAGAGGAGTGGAGAAAAAAGTAAAAAAAAAAAATTCGCCGACTTTTGTTTGAATTTTCTTTGGAATATATTTTTTTTCGTTTATGAATAACTTAAAATTCGTCGAATTCATATAGTGGCGTAATAGTGTGGCCTGCGTGCATTTATTAAACGCCAATTTGGTCTATTTCTTTGTTCATTGTTGTCGTTGTAATGCAAATTACAAGTATTTTTTGAAAATTTCTTCAATTATTTAAAAAAATTCGAATTTTTTATACTAAGATTTCTTTTGAAATTGGTAACTGATGCTTTTTCACACATAACTGTATGTAAAAATACTCAAAAAAACCACTTTCACGAGTGAAGCGACTAAAAATTAATTCACAATTTTTAGTAAATCGTCTATGTAAAAGTTTAAGAAGGCCATTTTTCTCAAAATATTTTATTACTGTCAACGTAAATATTATCCTGAAAATATCCTTATTTATATCTGCTATTCACAGATGACAAAAGCTAATGAAAATATTTGGAGGTACCTACTTGATAAATGTTGATTATTGCTGACGAAGGTGGAAAGAGGCCGCTGGTAAATTTACAAAAATTATAGTAATTCTAACGTAACCAACGTTAGAATTACTATAATTTTTTCTCACGATTTCTATCTAAGGTAAGTTGCAGGCTTGGGTCTTTTGCGCGCAATTTAATATCAATATTGATACCGATACCGCTACCAATTCTTAGCGATAAAGGCCTTTTGTCATGTTTTACTTTTTCAGCAGTAACTAATGTTGAACAAGTATCCTTGAATATTTTTCTAGTTATTATACCTCATTAGATAACTAATAAAATGAGGATTTGAACAATAATAAACATATTGAATTTCATAGAAACATTAAAAAAAAATGCCTTCATTAACATAGACGATTTTCTGGTATTTGCGAATGAATTTTAAGTCACTCACTCATGAAAGTGGTTTTCTTGAATATTTTTACGTCCAGTTCAGTATCTGTGAAAAAGCATCCGTTACCATTTTCAAAAGTAATAATAGTCTTAAAATTCGATATTTTGGAAATAAGTGAAAAAATAGGAAATTTTCAAAAAATAATTGAAATATGCATTACATTGACAACAATGAACAAATAAACAGAGCAAATTGGAATTTAATGGATGCACGCAGGTCACACTATTACGCCACAATATGAATTCGTCGAATTTGAAGTAATTCATTAACGAAAAAAAATATTACAAAGGAAATTAAAAAAAAGTCGCGAGCGGCGAAATTTTTTTTTAACTTTCTTCTCCACTCCTCTAAGAACTCAATAAAAAAAGTCCCACGAAAATCCGACCACTATAAACGTTCCACCCTATTGTCTAATTGCACTCGACTACTATGCACACAAAACATTAAAAGACACGAAAGAAGAACCAAAACTAAATTACATAGTAAAGTGCCGTCATGCAGCACACCTGTAATAGTAAAACTTAGAATTTGTTGATCCTCAACGTTTGCAAACTTTAAATAAACCGCGTAATCACATATGCGTGCACGCATCTGATGTAATATGGTCCAATCGTCAGTGAGATCATCTCATTGGCCGATGCAAGTTGCTGCTCATTATCTCAATAACGGCCCTTACGTGTTCGTAAATAAAGACTATAGTACACCTTATAACCAGCATTGCACCCTTGTACCAGCATTCCTTTGTCAATGCAACGGTTTGACGTTAAGCTGTAGCACTATGAAATCATTCGGTTTTGCGCTATCGTGCGCGCGTAATAATCGAAGAGTATAGTTGGGAATGTTGTGTAAATAAATCGATTGTTTGATACATTACCGGTAGTGATACGATCGTGTTGTATGACATCATAAATACACTGGCATCGGGAGCTTCCTGCGTCTCTTGTTACTTCGATGGCGTTACTCGTGCTTCGTACACGCGTCGCGATGTGTTGTTATATCGTATTTTTGGTGTTTACCATTTTTGTGACTGTTTGTACGGGCTTGACTCCGCAATGTAGGAATGAAAGAGGAGAGCCAGTTGATTGGTTAGTATTTTTAATTTTTATTATAGAAATATTAAAGCTTAGTTTATATTCTAATGCGGTTCTTTGTTTACATGAAAATTGTGGTTTTGTTTTTCCTGTTTGAATTGATAAGTCATTCTCAAGCTGCGATTAGGTACCTAAACGTGAAGTTCTAGACTGCAATGTTATTTAAATAGTTGGGAGGTTCCGACGGATTAAAAAAAAAAGTGAAATTAACTGTCAATTTCATGTAAGATGTGTGAATAGTTCCAATCCCTTTGCAATTTTGCTAAGTGTTTTGCACGTCACTGTACTGGGTTCAAAATTGGTATGTAACAAGTAATATGCTATGAATAATGTTTTAAATATTTCCGAGTATGACTGTATAGAGATGTAGAGTTAGATATTATATTGTCTTACCATCACAATAGAAAACGCAAGTAAACATTTTTTTCCAGAAAAATATGTAGACTTGTTTTATAAACACTTTGTACAATTTACACAATCGGAAGTGTAAAACAATTGTATCGTGTCTTCTTAAATATTTCTGTGAAACTACATGACGGTACTAAATGGTTCTTCTTAAAACATGAGGATGCTGTTGATATATCTTTTTAACGCAAATCCCGTTGACCCAGGTTTCGGGAGTAACGGGATCAGTGTTTGCGTAGATCAGAGCATGCTGAGGGATAAACTATTTTATACAATATGAATGCAAGCATTAAAGTACTCAGTACATTAAATAAGTCTGCGCTAGTGACCAGGCAATGCTTTAGTAATTTAGTACGTTTGACGCTCCTTGGGCAGTCCGCCCCACTCATCACCCTGCTGGCTGATTTTTTTGCATTACATGAGATTATCCCAACACTCTGTATGTAGTTAATATTTCGAAAGATGTATATTTTCCCGTCACTGGTAGGCCTAACGCTGTTATGGGCGGAAAGGCTTCTAAGGTATGATCCCCTCTTTTGCTGGTTGACAAGCACGGTCACACAAAATGGTTACCTAAAATGTTATTACAGGTTTTACGTGTACAAGTTACCAAGGGAGAAGAATCATTTGAATCCTTTAGTTCGTCGTGGGGTGGCTTATATGCATTTGACGCCGTCGAAATTGAGAGGAGGATGGATCATGTCTGATATGGCCATCAGCGACCCACGGTCTATGGTGGGAAAGACGTTATCTCCGCTTTATCAGGTAAGATAGCCATTAATAACTGAGTACTAAAGGTTTAACGTGTTTGGTGACCTAGGTATAGGTGTCAATTGTTACTTTTACTCTTTGTATCAGAAATGTTAACATCAGTCAAAATCGATACAAAAAAGTTGTTCATTTCATTTAAAGTTTATCGCGAAAATTGAAGTAACTGTGTCTGACCTATGCAGGGTGGATTTTTGTGACGCTGCAGTAAGGTACTGTAACCTCGATTGCTTCAAAAGTGTATATTAATCCTTGTGCCATTTTTCTAAGATCTGTGAATTCAGTTTGCGATTAATTAAAAAAATAAGGATGGGGTGGGGTGATTAAGGTACCTACCCTTACCGCCGTGTTTCAAAGAACCACCATGTTGTGTGATTCCACAAGTTAAAGTTAGAACCAGAATAACTTATTGTTGATACACCATTTTTTTCCTTCCAGGATAGAAATATAATTTCAATGATCTACAATGATCAACCACCGTCATCAGAAAATCAACCTGACATCCTGCAATCGGTCGCTGATATGTACTCCAAAAGCAAAAGAGGTACGGTCATACTTATTCGTATCTGTAATTTTGCAGAAGCAAGTAGCTTCAATGTGGCGACATTTGGGGGAGGCCTATGTCCAGCAGTGGATGTCTTTCGGCTGAAATGATGATGTTGATGATGAAGCAGCTTCTTCTTCTTCAGATGATGATGACTTGATGGGATGGAAACTTTCAGAAATATCAAGTCATCAAGTGTCCTGGGCCCCTCAAAATGATTTTGTTGTCTACTACTAAAGGGCATTTTTATTGATTAAAATCTAACATTACACCATCTCACCCTTTTAAAAGTTACGAGGAATAACTTTTGAAAGGGTGAAATCGGGAGACTACTCAAAAAAACAAGTTTTAATATCTTTGTCAGGTCAAACGAAGCAACAAGGAATAAAGAAGTTCAAGAAGTTCAAACTGGGCGAGAAGTACTATGACGACTACGACTTGGCTGAAATGTGCAAGATGCACTCCAAGTTCATGAAGACCAGGGTTGAGAGCGGGCACACCAAGGGTGTAATACTAGGGGACAAGTTCACTTCGTTCTGGTTGGTGCATTCTGTGCCACGGTTCCCGCCGCTTCCCGATTGTGAGTCTCATGACCCGTTCCATCTCAAATACTGGTATTTAGTTACATCCGGAACTATGTTGGAATGGTCTTCCAGTATAAATCGGAAGACGATTTCAACGTGGTTGGGAAAACGCTAGGTAGATAATGAGGATATAATCAATTAGAAAACGGTACGAATGTCTATATTGGCTTAAGAGCTCAATATCAGAAGTCAAAAATATCAAAATCAAGTTATTTAGTAGAATTAGGCATCAGCAAGTTTTGAATGTTAAAAATACTATATATGACAGTCCCCAAAACCCTTCACCACTTCCTAGTGTTTTAACCGAGGAGCAAAAGTGGGGGAACGAGGGAAGGGGAAGGTGACCAGTCGAAACATAGACTGATGGCTGTCTTTGTTTCGACTGGCCACCTTCTTCTTCCTTGTTTTTGAGTTCATTTTTAACTTCTTTTTCTACTTCTGTTTCAATGAGCAACTAGTAAATGCTAGAACAGGATTGAATATTGAATTTTATAAAGGATTTTCCTTCGTTTCCGTAGTCAACGGCCTCAACGTGAGCACCTACGACTACCCATCCAGTGGCATGAAGTACGGCCAGTCCTTCCTCTGCGTCTCCGTTCAAACATCCACCCTGAACCAGATAGCAACCCAGCTGAAGTACAACGAACCCCTACTGGTCTGGTCGCATATACCGCAAGAGTTTGAAAACGAATTGCCGAACTTGGTCGATGTTGTCCGAAACAAGACGATCGACGCATCGCCTTGGTAAGTTTAGATACCTACGGATGTTTATGTTTAAAGTTAGTAGTTTCATTCATTCGATTTGTCTGTTACATTCCCATGATTTGAAATTACAAATGCACAATAGGCACAACAACTGTACTTCCCGGGCCTATTTGCTGAATTAGTGTTCTAAATATTATTGTTCTGTTGCGGAAAAGAGGTGGTGTTATTCGTCCTGTAGTTCCATCTCTTTTTTGCACTGAAAAATTTACGGGTATAATACTTTTTCATCTTCCTTCCCTTGTCTTGGCCGTTGGGGTCGGCTCAACACGTTTTGTTTCTGTCATTCTCGCCTCATCAGCCGTAGCTGCATAATTGACACCTTTTTCTTTCAATTCATCCCTCTAACAAACTACAGTCTTGTCTTTATTTTACCTCTCCCTTTCCATCCATTTTCATCTACATTCAAAATGATGTGCTAAATACGTGGTAACCGTTTTAGCGTCGGTGTCCCTTCCACCATGTATATTCATGACTTGAATAGTTCATGATTTGATAACTAACAGCAAAAAATGTATACTAAATAACTTGTGCCTAAGAAAAAAAATATATACTTGAGCTTGGCCCTACTATAAGGTTAAAACAAGAGAAAATAGCTATGCCACATGCCTATCATACATACTCCCATTTTACTGCTGAAGTCACTCAGAATGTCTATTCAATTATATCCGTTGCTAGAATGTCTCAGGAATGCAAGTAGTTAGTGTTTGTTATTGTGATAGCTTACTCAAAACTGCTAACATCACAACAATTTGAGTAATGTGATAGAAATGGCGTTATTCTTTTTGAGAGAGCGAAGGGTTACTTGAATGTAACACAACACAACATCACGCATGTAATCCCCGAAGGGTTAGGCTGAGGTCATGAGGTGTACAGCCACATTTCTGTAATAACAGGAGACTTAAACATTACCTATTAGCGAAATGTGGGTGTGTGTGGGTGTGTGGGCGAGCCTATTGCCATCAATCGGTAGCAAATCCAGGATTCTGCTGATAAGTGCTCGATGGCAGAACTCTTAATCACTTATCCCGATCTGGGAATCCAACCCAAGAACTCATTTACGCATTGAATGTATCTGTGTCTCATTGAATTGTTTTAGTAATTCTCTCACAACATCTAGTAGTAATAAACATTGCGACAACTGGTTTGATCTGCTACATGACAAAATATTTGTGATTTTATTTAATACATGATTACAAATTTAGGTAGTCAGTGGCCCAAAAAGTCTGACAACCAGTCTTACCAAGGGGTATCGTATTACCCAGTACTAACTGGGTTGTGGTGGTCAGACAGGCAGTCGCTCCATGTAAAATACTGGTATTCAGCTGCATCCGGTTATACTGGAAGCCGACCCCAAAATAGTTGGGAAAAAGGCTAGGCAGATGATGATGATTACAAATTTAACAAAAACATGTCTAAATAGTTGACAATGACATCTAAACCGTTAAATAATTTATTTACTACGTATTAAACCGCTCATGTACCTATACACAAAGGTTTCTTTAATGAATCATTACAAGAACATAATTATCACAACAAAGCATAACCAAAAACACCGTATTGTGTACGATGCGACTTTTGAAAACAAATCCGTTTGTCTGTTTGTTTATAAAATACTTGGTACTAAACAATAAATAATAACACTACATGGGAAAATGCAAAGTTTTCGACGGGAAATTTTAGGAATTCGGTGACGCAGCCAGGATGTTTTCCATTACTTTTCAAATCACACTAATCACATTTCCAGTTAATCTTTATTCTTCGGTGCCTTGCAATTTTAGTCCACTGGCTTCTGCCAGCGACTTCGCCCGCCTGAAGTTTCTTGTTCGATGAAACATCATATTATATTAGTGTCGTTTTCTATTAATGAAAGAATTTTTGAAATCGTATAAGGAGTTTCGTAGATTATGTCCTACAACCAAACTGAACCTCTTTTGAGTATTAGTCTATATATATTATACCTATTGATATTATTGGCAATTGCGGAGTTACTTTACCGGTTTGTGTTTCGCATAACACGTTTTCCAATCTTGAGAATGAGGAATATGAGTCAGTCGTCAGGTCATCACCGAGGTGACACGTAATTTGGGTCAAACTATGACCGCAATAACAAACAACAATGACTGTAACCCGACCCTAGCAAAATCAAAAAGGTTTAGACTAATGAGGATATGTACACATATACATAGACTATATCGAGAAACTAGGACTTGCTGACTAATAGTAAATTAAAGTAAAAATTAAATCTTTATAGTCTAGAAGCTCTGAGAGTATCTCTTGTGAAAGAGATAGGCCCTAGCCCCGTAGGTACCACGCTGGCCCATTGCGGCTTAGTGAAAGTCGGATTTCCAGTGATTTATTTCTGGATATTTTTGGTTCTTGTTAGGACCTGCCACAATTCCTGTAGTTCCCTCAAGATAACTTACCGTTACCGCTTATATATTTCAGGTACCACATAGAGAGTTTCGAGACGCTGGTAGGACGAAAGTTCCTTTCGTTTGCAAAAAGTGCGATGTTCAATGACGACCTGTATAGTGGGTTGGTGGCAGAGGTTTTGCAGTCGGATCTCCTAGTCGAGTCCTGGACTAATGGCCCTGGGACATTGGACTCGGAGTGCACCCGGAACTTCCAGTGAGTAACTTCTGGAGTTTGAAATAGGCATATTTATACAAGGTGTAAACGGACACTTTACGAAGCCGTCAACCAAGCATTCTGTACATCAAACTGAGTAACACTACGCAAAAATCATTGCTAGGAAGCAACTTATTTTTGGGTGAGAAATAACGGTTTACGGTAGGACTCAATGTAACGCACTGCAAACATTGTGCTGATCGATGCATTGAATAGGGGTATGGAGGTATTTAAAGTAAACTTATAACTTTCAAAACTTGTATTTTATAAAAAAAACTTAGAGAAAAGTTGGAGCTTTGACCTTCAATATCTCCGTAATTAGAAGGTTCCCAGGTCCACACCTGGAAACCTTCTAATCTTCAGATACTGATACTGTTAGCCTGTGTCATCCCACTGCTGGGCAAAGGCCTCTCTCCATGACTTCCAAGTTCTTCGATCCAGGGCCTATGT
Organism: Noctua comes; assembly: GCA_963082995.1. Taxonomy (NCBI): domain Eukaryota; kingdom Metazoa; phylum Arthropoda; class Insecta; order Lepidoptera; family Noctuidae; genus Noctua; species Noctua comes. The sequence continues at coordinate 8,988,579 of OY720279.1, read as the reverse complement.
GAACCACTGGTCGTTAGTTTTGTCTAGCTCGTCCCGCTATATGCTGCGAGGTCTACCGCGTCGCCTTCTGGCTGTGTCAGGGCTCCACATCGTGGTTATTTTAGCCCACAGCTCGTCGGGCATGCGGCAGACATGGCCAGTCCAGTCCCACTTTAGCTATTATGACTTTTTGCAAAAGTCATAATAATCCAGAACAATGGGGAATAACATAGACCACATTCTCGTGTCCGTTTAACATATGTTTTTCAATCTAAACGGAAAATCAATACCAATAGTTGACAACAATAGAAAATCCTGAAAGTGTTTATTAATAATGGATTCAATCCATTATTATTTAATAATGGATTCAATCCATTATTATTTAATAATGGATTTAAGCCATTATTAAGTAGCAGTTTTCTGTGGAGTTGCAAAAAGGAGAAACATAAAAACATTATCTGCTTATTAAGTTGGCTCCATTATCAGTTTTGTGCCAAATTTTAGTCAGTACAAGTCTGACAGCCCCTCCCGCTCTGCCCTCATTTGATGATTTTACCACGATAAAAAAAAAACTATTAATAAAAATATAATAATTAAATAAAAATATTTTTTTCCAAATTCTCTTGTTGCCAATTAGGAATTATAACAAAACATCACGCCTGTAATTCCTGAAGGGTTAGGCAGAGGCTGCTCAGCACGATGTCCTGGGTTCGATTCTCGGGTCGGGACAAATGCTATTGAATTTCCGTCAGGAATTTCTCAGTAGCAGCCACGGAATCTTTATTTCTGCACGGTTGATGGCAATAGGCTCGCTCCCTTTTACATGGGACTTAAACATAACTGATGAAATGTGGGTGTACTATTAGGAAGTATAGGAACTATTAAATTGACCTTGACATGCCTTGGATATGATTCTCTTGTTTTAACATGTAGTGCGTAGTTTCACAAAGGTACCCGTATGTTTCAGAGTACGAAACATCGAGCGTCTCAAGTTCCCGATAGCTAAGATGTCGTTTACGTCACACAATGATCATTCGAAGTGGGCCGTGGCGGTGGCGCATAAGATGCACAACAGTCAGGATACGAAGGTAGCTGACTACTGGGTCTGCGTCGGAGATATCAATAGAGCGGTAAGTTCAAACCACGATTTATCACCTTTTAGAGTGGTATTAGCATACCACAAAACCTTCCATCCCAGTCACCAATTCATATTGGGCGTCCTACGCTAGGCTGGATAAAACTGTTCTTTCTGATGATGACAGACAAGGCAAGTCATGTCAAGGGGGAAGTTTCCCTTTATATTTTTTCTGTCGGCGTCCTTGTTAACTTGATGGAAATAATAGCATTTTAGTTTCGATGCATAGTGATAGGTATCAGTGGCGAAGGTTCCGTACAACTCGATTCGTACCGGCTTCCCTTTGAAAAACTGGCACAGTCAGTATTTTATAGACAAATAATAAAATCACAGTAAAGAATTCTACTCCGGCTTACCTCTTACAAAAATTGACCCTTCGCTACTTATAGGTATGACCAGGTTGTCCCTGCATCCCGTTGAACGATACCATTATTTCAATTCTAAAACATGTTCGTTTGGTTTCAGTTACCCCAAGAGTCACGCGGTGGAGGGACGGTGTGCACCTCAGGTCCAATCCTATGGGGGAACTTTGCTCATCTCATAGAATCTGTACAAACGTGTAACTAGACCTTATTATAAGTTCCTGTTGGGGCCATCATTTCATAATATAGCTGTTAGTGTTACTAATTATGTCTGAAATTCAGGTAAGACCATGGAGTTTTATTTGTAGGTAAACTTTTCATTATAGTTGTTACATTTGCCATAAAACTAAAGTAACATATTATTACTGATATTATGGGTGTTGTTGTCTAATAATCTTTCTTCACAAACTGAACCTATCAGCGGTATACACAGGCAACTTGCACAAAATGAAAACAAAACTAAAACAATTTAAAAATAACTGAAACTGATGCATAAGCATACAACTGAAAAGTTTTAACCAAAGATAGACAGATATAACCATAAAAGCGCCATCATGAAGTTAAAAAAGCTTTATATTTCATAAATTTTGTGAGCATTCGTGTCAAGAATGTACGTAGAATTACGTAAGCAATTTATAAATCCGTTTACTATGGAATTTTATGGGTTTAATCTTGTGTAAATAGTAAGAATGTTGTGTATTTGCTTATGATTTGGCGAATCACGCAAATAAGACTTGTCGTCTCATAATTTAACAATAAAAAAACCATATCTGTGGTACCGCAGCGCGGGCGTGGTAGTGATTTTACAAAAATAATCAATAATATGCTAGGAAAAACTGAGTGAGCTCAAAAAAATTAGTACCTAATCGAAAGAAAATCTAATTTGTTCGAAAATTAGATTTTCTTTCGATTCTATATCTAAGGATATAAATCCTTAGATAAATAAGTTTTTACCATTAATACAGATATTGAAGTTATTTTATCCACTAATTCATAAAAGATTAGAAACCCCTCGTTTCGAGCTTAGAATGCAAGAGAGAGCGAGCGGAGCGAGCTTGAAATCTTAGCTTTTCCGTTCATTATTAATATATTTTAAGCTATCTAATTACCACTTTACTTCATGGGAAATAAGAAAAAATGCCAATAAACTATAGTTTTAGTACAAAAGGTGTGTGTTATGATCTGTGATCATGGGGTATGATTGTGTTGCGTTTTAGCTTATAAGATTTTTTTAATATGGATTGTGAACAGTCACAAGCATAAATATCCAAGCATGTATACACTTGTGAATGTTTTAAAGCGATTTTCTCTAAAGTTATAATGAAAATATTGTACAAATATCAAAGTTGCAGACGTTATTTTACTAGAAAATTGCTTTTGGTAGGGTACATTTTAATGCTCGTGACTGTACCTATTTTATGATAAAATTACTGACCAAAATAAGTGTGGTGAAATAATGGAACAATATGATTAATTTAATGAATGCTACGTTCTTAAAATGTCATAACGTACGTAGATTCTTTTAGTCGCCAACGATTCTTTTAGTCAAACATTGACAATTTCTTTTTTTATCTATTTTTTTTTTTTGTAACGTTCAAATGTTAATTAAATATTGGGTTCTACGATTTCTTAGCTTATAACTTTAAAAATTTAAGTATTAGGCTAATTTTGTAATAAAGCGAAATACTTACGAGATTCTTGCATTTTGATTTTATTCATTGATTTGGTAACAATGTAGGGATTATAAAAACTACGTAACACTTCAAATGTGAATTTATTTTTACGATTCGGTATTGAATTTAATCGAAAATATATCGATAAAAAAACTACCTAGGTTTCAGTTGTGATTTTAAAATGAAATGTGGTCTTATATTATTTTATTGTGTCCTTTTCTACTAGAGTGCTTTTATTGCTTAGATTTTGCCAAAGGATGGGAATACTTTGATATACAATGCAGGGATGACAACTACAAGCCTGTGGACTGGTAGTAAAATTAATAATTTATTTGGCAACAAACTTCTCTGAGTGGCTTCGCCCGCGTGTCGCCCGGATAAAAAGTAGCCTATCTCTATCCGGAATATTGTACCTTTCAAATACGATTCTAGCGTATTTATGACCTTATTGCAAAACATTTTGCCAAGTATTACAGTGTGCCCTAATAGACAATTAAAACAATATTTAATTGCCTAATAGGGCACATCGATCTATGATGGGTCAAATTATAAGTCAAAAGACATAGTCATGATTCATCCCAAAGATGGAATTATTGTCAGAGATTGGTGGTTTACCTATAATTGGACGACGTTATTAAACAACGAATCAAGCGACCAATAAACCGGCCAAGTGCGAGTCGGACTCGCGCACAAAGGTTTTCAATACAATAACAATATTTTTACCGGTCAAGCATAGGTCAGTTTACTATCAAAACAAACGCTGCAGTTTCACGAAAAATCCCCATACCTATATCAAAAGCTTTATCTAAATTTTATTCAAACCAATTTCCTATCTTTTTCGTTCTACAAACCCATATTTTTTCTGAACTTTCCTCCTCTTACTTTGAAAATTAGATTGGCAGGGCACAATTTTTACGACTTTAGAAGCGATATCTCATCAACCATTGACTTAAGAAAAAAAGTATTTTTGGAACCTCGATTTCGAGAGGTTTCAACAGCTGGGAGACCAGCTCTTGAAACCTCTCAGTTCTTTGTGTCTACTCTATACAGATAAATAAGTAGTCATTTTTTTTTCAACCTTCAGTTGCTTGTGGCCGGTATTTTTGTATTATTCGTAATTTCACTTGTTTTTTGTGTATCAGTTCATAGAAGACAGCAGGCTCTTCAAATTTAAACGGTGTGGTGTCAACAGCCTCGGATTAAAATGGCTGTGACATACGGACTACCAGACAGACGGACAAGACGAATCTATAGGGGTTCCGTTGTTTGCCATCGGGTAACAGAACCCTAGAAATGAAGTTTTGAATGCTAGTCGCATAATTACAAAGTTTATTTTCCATTTTCATAAAACTATCTACGAAGGTGGTACATATACAAGCCTCCGAGCAACACAGGACCTTACGTGGAGACCGGTATTAACTACTCGTACATCACGCCGGATAACGCACGACGATGGGAGGCCTCTCATGCACCTATCATTGCCAACTCTATGCTCCGATACACGTTGTATCCTATGCTCAATGTCAGTATTGTTTAACAAATATACTTTATACTTTACCCGTTATTACTAGGCTGAGCATCCAAGCTGACCAAGACAGTAAGGAAAATAAATGGAACATGGCTCAGGTTCCGCGTTCGTCAAGACCACCAGTTGGCTAATACTTCATCATGACCACAATAAACGCTGTCACTACCAAGTCGGCCGGTGCAAAGGCAATCTTCATAGATGGAGGTTTATGGCTCAGATCTCAAGAGCGTGTGCGGCGGCTACTCACAGGCAATGGACCAACGTATGCCCTGTTACCTGATGCACTTGATAATCTTGTATTCTACGTTTTGCATATCGGGCTGGTGTCCGCAAGTCCACGTCCAAAGCGCGTACTTCGCGTATTTGATGAATTTATGCCTGAACGGAGTACTCGTAACTGAATTTCGACCCAAACATATTTGGGCTATTTGCCATCGAACATTTTTTATCGCTCAATGAGAAAAACACAAAGGCCGACTCTTCCAATTTTCCACCAAGAAAAATATTCTTGCCATGGCGCTTGCTAAAACAACCAAAATTTGTACTAGATAGATGCAATTCTTCTAAAGTGGTTATAGTACTGAAATACACTAAGTACATTACATTGCTTACAGGAAGAATACGCTGATTACACATCGGTAGTGGAATACGAAGGAAGAAAGCCCTTGGAGGACTTTATGGGATCGACCTCGCATGGTCTTATGATTGCCAATTCTATTGGCGGCTTGTGGATCGGACATACTGTACCTGGATTTTTGGGTATAACTAGTTTGTACATTTTTTTAATTTTGGACCTTATTACACTGGAGTGATAACGTTCCCTTTGCTGGGGCACAGGCCTCCTCTCTCCAATCAATTACGCAGGCCCAATGCGGGTTGATGGATCGGGCAGTCCCTTGTCTTCGATTTTTTGGTTTCAGAGTCGTAGTGATGGAACGAAACATACAAAGTCAAGTATTGTCAGGTTTGAATCCGCAACCTACAACTCGTTAGACGGGGCCTATACCATGCCCGATTTGACAATATATTATTCTAGGTATAAATAGTTCAATATTTCTTCATCCAGAAAGTGAACAGATGATTCCAACGAAAGAGCTGGAGAATGGCCATATGTTAATGTGCCTGACTTTGGACCTGTCTACCTTGAACGCATTAGCTTCCGCTATCATACAGACGGAGCCGAATATTAAGAGAATTTTTATACCACAAAATCAAGTCGGATACTTTTCCAATTGGGAGATTTTCTTTTTCACTCTTCCTAAGATACCGAGTCCCGCTGTGTAAGTATTTACATTGGGATAATACCTACTGTTTCTCAACTCCTAATGTGCGAACTTACATTATTATGAGCGACAAGTGCCTCTGTGAGGCCCGCTTTTCGAACATGACTACACAAGATTATTATAATTATGTTCGAAATCGGGGAGTACAGACAGACCACTGCTTTACCTGACCCGCCTCTAGGCACCGAAGGTGCCTTTATCAAATTAATATGTAGCTCTCTAAGTTTATCTTCAAATTACATCAGAGTCTTGCAGTGGCACTGTTCAACAGCTCTACGTTATACAGCGTGTCCCAGAAAGGTGATGTGGTCATATTTCAGGGTAATTTTCGCGATTTCGATGGTAGTCCCATGGAGAAAGTAGTTCATTTTGATGGACTGAATTACATCCTGAAATATGACCACACCTTTCTGGTACATGCTGTATACAGCTACATGGATATCACTATTTACTTAGACCTTCAATTCCAATCTAAGAATGTTCTATTTGCAGAAGGAAAACCAAAATACTGAACTTTCTGACGAGAGGCAAAAGTTTGCACGGAATTATGTTAGCCAGAAGCCCCGGGGATACGCGCTGCCTGTACACGAGCTTTGCGAGAACTAGACAAATCGTCTTGGACGTATACGGTCACAAGGAACATCCGAATGTTCATTGTGACAAACAATACAGGTATAACTTTATTCTATTTCTTCTATAATTTATAGCTGTACGTACCTACACTTAAGCTATGCTTGTTAAGATTATAAAACAGTTATGGTCGATGACAATATAAAATATCGTACTATTACAATGACAGAATGTAAAAGATATTATTTTTTCAGTATACGCAACATCGATTCGATCTCCCTAAAGTATCCCAAAAGTGTTTACTATATAAAGAATTCATCAGACAGGATGAGCTTCGCCGTAAGCACAATGGCAAGGTGGCAGAGACAAGGCTTAGGCGAATCTCAAATTTGGACGTGTACTGGTAACATAGAAAACCAACCCATCCCTTTTATGGGAGGGTTGGTAGCGTGCGTCACTCAAGTTAATGTTTGGCACGCTTTTGACAATTTAAAAACAAAGGAACCAGATTGTAACAAATGAAGATAGTTAAAATGGTTTGTGTATATATGTCTTGCCTTGGTCTAGGCTTCATCTACTTATACACCGTGATTTTTTAGTCATCTTGCAACGGATGTGTCCAATGACTAATCAACATTCATATAAAAAATATTTATGAGATTAGAATAATTTAAAAATAAAAATATTATTCATTATTATGACGTATGACGTAGTTGAAACACCCTGTTGTGAGCGATGATCTACTCGACTCGTGCGCTGGCTATGTTCTACCGTTTGACAAGTAAACATTAACAGGACCATTCATATTTGTAATGTATTATTTTTCTTTTTTGTACCTATGTCTTAATTAATGGCAAAATAGAAATAATCGCGCTTAGAGGGTTTTTTTGTCGGATACATTGAGTGGACCACCTTTGTAAGACGACTAAAAAGTCACGGTGATTATTATTGATATTACTCTTCTTTAAGTTTTTTAGGCGGTCGGAAATAGAACCATCGCCGGGGAAAAGTAGGCCCTAGAAAGCTCTCGTGGGACCTCTTTAAAAAATTGGAACCTTCAAAAGGGTTTAGTTTCTATTTTTAAGCTAAATGCGAGCCTAGCTTAGCTACTGTTTTCCCTGAAGCGAAATTTCACCTTGGAGACAATATCAAAAGCTTTGTTAAGGAACTGTGAAAATAAACAAGTTACATTTATAGACAAAATGTTTATTATACAACACAAACATTATTTACATGATTATGATTCATATCGCTTTTACACGCAAGTGACGACATAAAAACAAACTACTCAGAAAATCGTACAAACACTACAGAAAATATATGAAACCGTTATTACTATGAACTGGCTTCACTGGATCTGTGATATTATAGTGTTTATTATAAAGTTTCCATACTCTTGAAACAAAGAGTTTCATAATTGGCACTATGTGAGCTTGAAAAATACTTACCTATGTACAATTCTCACAAATAAAAAAATCTTTATGAAATAAGAATGCTCCGCTAAGCAAAGATTTTCAGTCACCGTGTAAGACAAGGCACTATTCCAAATAAACATGGAATATTACTCTTAGAAATATCGTTTATATAATTAAGCACTTCAAAAGCGCTGTACCTCCGTCCTCCCGAGTCTTCGATATATTATTATCTGGGATTAACGGGTCGCTTAAAACTTACAACATACAATTATATATTTAGGTACAGATACATGAGTATAAATTGCAAAATCAGCCGGAATGGCAAAAATTATAAAATATAAAATTAAAAACTGACTCGATTAAAGCATAAGAGATAACAATAAAATGATTAGAAGTTAGTTTTTCGATGTGATAAAATTTTGGACCCTTCACCTTCAATATTGGTGATCGTGTGTTAAAATCAGACAAGAAATATTCATTCAACATCAATAACAATTGATTAAATCCTTAACAAAACAACGTAAGCTTAACTACGACTTTATTAAAGTGACACACACAAACTACAAAAATATAGGTACATTCATCGAACTCTCTTACTAGTTAAGCAAACGTTCACACATTGTGTGCGGATATTATCAGAATATAACTTGGTTGTGACATGCGACCTATGTTGGCAGTGTATTTCTCTTCAGTGCGTGACTCTCAACGAGGGCATCCTGGTGAACCAGGAGTCTTGTTTGACCTTCAGATAGTAGGTGTCTTTTGGTGAAGGTATTGTGAGGGCGTCTTCTAGAACCTTTAGCGCGCTGGTCGGCAGGATCTTGGCGCTGTACTCGGCTGCTTCTCCTGGCATTGTGACCGCACAGCTGGCGGTACCGGCGCTCACTTCCGAGCTTGGAGTTTCGGGACGACTGAAAGATAAGAAAGAAAGGTTTGTTGGTGAGAAAGGAACGAATTGCGCGAATCTAATGTGAAAAACCAATTATCTGGGTGATGTTCTTTACCTAGACGTATTTTTCTTGCCGACTTCTTGAAATTTTTATGCGAGTATTTCTAACAATACTATGCTTATCAAAACTAAGGAGGAGCAGCAAGGTAAAAATTGAAATTACACCGAAAGTTACGCGGACGACAATTTACCTGGCTGGCTGGCTAGGTGGTTGCAGCAGCGCCGGCGGCGAGTAGATCTCTTGCGCCGCTAAATCAGGCGCGTGCAACAACACTACGTGCAACCGACGCGCACGCAGGCTCGCGCGCAGTGCATGCGCGGCGCCCCACACGCCCCAGCGGGCGGCCGCTGCGCCCGCGCTATTCTCGCCCGTTTCACCTGCTTCGACGCGGGATAGGCTCTCGCAGGCTGTGTCTGATGTTAATCCTGGAATAGCGAGTTATAGTTTAAAGACAATTTTCATTTAGTGGCATGAGAGAGTTGAATAGAAACTAGCAATTATAGCTAGGGCGAAAATTGAAGAGACTTTGTGCTTCATTTATAATTGTATCAATGGAGTGACCAAAGTAAAACAGACATGTGTCATCTGCATAAAGGGTTAGGTTCCTTTTTAAACCAATTTGGTGAACATTATTTATGTAAAAATTTTTGCGATTTTAAGACTACTTGGAAATGTACCTGACTCCATATATTTATTTATACGGCTTGTGAGTTCTTCTAATATTAAGTTTGCAACGCTTTTTAATGATTTCGTCGTGACACCTTCTAAGCCTGAGCTCCTGAGCACCTGAGCTGATTTGTCAGTATCGAGCCAACATTTGCAAAGAAATCTTTAAAACATTCACATATCTCCTTTGAATCACTCACAATGCCATTTGGTGACTTCAGTCACCAAATGGTAACTTCAGTTACCGCGGGGCGTTCCCTTAATTTGTTGCATGTCAGACTATTTATAAGTTTCCACATTTTCAATGGCAATTTTCTTGCAGTTATCGAAGGCTTTCAAGTAGTATTTTGATTTCGTTCTTTGAAAACATTCTGAAACTTCATTTCTTTTCTTTATAAATATTTCTTCTTTTTCTTGTCTTTTGGGTATTTTTTGTGTTGATTCCACAAAGTATTTCTACTATTTATTTCACCTATGATTGATTTATTTATCCAGTCTTGCCGAGGTGGATTTAACGTTTTTGTTTAAGTAATTTTGCTTATTTCTAAACTCTTTATTAGTTTTTTTTCCAGTGAATCAAATAAGCAGTCTTGGTTTTGGTCTTGCGATTCCTAGATGGTTTTATAAAGTACTTCATAGTCAATAACATGATAGTTTCTCTTTTGCAAAGGTTTGTTATATTTTAGCGACACGTCTACTTTGTACAACGTCTCAACGGGAAATTTGCTTCAACGTTTTGGTAACGATCATAAACAAACAACAACAGTGGTGCATACCAATGTAAAACAGCCTGCCGGCGTGAGGGTGATCGGCAGCTGCTGCAGCTAACAGAGGCGAGAAGGTCCTCGCGACCCGTAGGGCTCCGAGCACGTTGCCTCTAAGCGCCGCCTCCCAGCATGTAGCCCCGCCGCGGCCGCTACTGCCGGCTGTGTTGATCACCGCCCAGATACCTGGAAACGAGAATTATTATGTTAAGTGAAAGGTAGTTTCTAATACAGAGCGGTTGCACAGACAAAATAATAGTTTAGATAATTATTAGAAGCATGCTATGAATTCGTACAATCAATCAAACGACCATGATAATTTAACTTTGATAGCACCTCAAGTGTTGGTACCACATGATTTTTCAAAAATCTAATGATGCAGTTTTAGTTTTCATCAAAATCGGGATCGAGACTCCTTTTTCGCTATTCCTCATAACTTCGGATTTGGCCATCCACGTCCACTTCAAAAATTCATCCTGTACATTACTGATACGCATGTCTCATAATTTTAATTGAAGAGTGTCTATACCAATTTTCGAAGGGGGTGGCATTTCAAAAAACTCTTTCATAGTGGATACTTACTTTTCACAAAGAAATATACGCCTTCCAAATTTCATGTCTCTAGCGGTTCCGCTGTCTGACCAGCGGTGCGGTTTGGGCTGTGAGTTGATATAGGTACCTAGCAGTAGCCAGTCAGGACATTGAATTTTAAATAGCGCGATAATTTTGGAAATACTGTGATACATGTATCTTATAATTTTAACTTAAGAGTACCTATGTACACAAATTTACAAGTCAATCGACTCCGAGAATAAAAAGTTTCTAACACCCCATTTCACCCTTTTGGGGGTTGAATTTCGAAAAATCCTTCCTTGATCCTCTTCTACATTATTTAGGGAACCTCTGTGCAAAATTTCAGCTTTTTAGGTCCAATGGTTTGGGCTGGGCGTTGATGAGTCAGTCAGTCAGTCAGGACTTTGCTTATTATTTAGGTATATAGATTTATTTATGGTAAAACCATAAATAATTGTGCTAACGTGCTAATCGAAACGATCAGAGTTTAAAAGGCGATGGCAACATCCTGAGGAAACCTGTGGTCATAATCATAATAGATAACAATATCACATTTGTGAGTATAAAGTTCCGTTCCAACGAATGTCGGACACATTATTGGTTAGATACCTACTTAAATTATTTACTTTGTCATAACTTATAAATCTGACACGAAAATAATCAAATATTTATATTGTAAGATAATCAAATAACAAAACAAAAACATTTAAGAAGTTTGATATTAAAATTTCGTAACAGCGCCACCTATATTTTGAAGCGTAAATACGTCATCCGTCGTCGCGTATCGTGTGAGGATCGAGTTACATCGTTTGTCGGCGGGAAATGTGAATAGCTATTGTAAAGACAGATGGCGCTAAATTATCCTCTGTAACCTGATATCTGCAACTCTTTCTAGAAATTAATGTTTTTTTTAAAAAAACTATTCTAAATCAATTAAATGTTAAATTGTCAGTAAGGATTTAAATAGATATTACCAAACTGTTATTTCACAAGAATTTTCTAAGCACTGCTGGTGTAGTGGTATCATGCAAGATTCCCATTCTTGCGACCCGGGTTCGATTCCCGGGCAGTGCACTTAATTTATGCTTTTTGGAATTGAATTAGATGATCTTAGTTATTTTTTTGCCATTTTTTGTTTTTTTTTTCACCAAGGTAATGAAATTTCGAGAAAATGACGCTCTGTTCAACTTCAATTAAAAAGTGCATTTTATCATTTTACTTTATGAAAATTATGCTAATGGCTATGCAACGCGTTTTTATGCTTAATAAAACGGCTTTTTGCATAACATCTACGTAAGTACCTATCTTTGATCTTAAGTGCAATACTGCAAATTATTTTGCAAAGAATATGATAAGAATATATGGTAGAGAATGCCTTGTGGCATTAAGTCCGCCTATGTACCACTGTAGTACATGAAGTTTAAATAAATAAATAAATATGTGATTTAATTCATCTTTGCTTGGCCAACATCATAAAAATAAACTTAGTGTAAAGTTTGTAAAGTCTGCATACAAATTTTAGCACACCAGCTGTTGCTCGCGACTTCGTCTGCTATACTATGTCTTTCTTTAAACCCCAGGCAAGTCTACCTATCAACTTCATAACAATCAGCTCAGTGGTTTAGGCGTGGAAATGTAACAGACAGACGAATAGGTAGATTAGATTTAAAGGCATATTAGTATGAATTACAGATTTGTCTATTCAGTTACCGATACTAAAGGACAACTAAATAATCCTATTGCCTCTTTAGTACTTATCCATATTCACATACCATGTTCTCCGGCTGGCAAATGCTGGGCAGTAGCCCGAGCAGCTTCCTCCAGCAGATCCTCCCTAGCCACGTCTAGTTCGAGGGTGACGAGCCTGGGCTTCGGCTGGTCTTCAGGAGTAGAGTCGATGTGGGCCTGAAGCCAGGAGTCCGCAAGACGGGCACCCAAGCCCCCTGACCTGCAGCCAGCGATGACCCGCCACCCTTTACTGCTTAGGTATGTTGCAATCTGTCGATGAAGATCAAAATTAGGACAGAATGGAAATAGATTGTGCTTAAGATCCCTCAAACTAATATAAGGACCAAGGATGATGATGCGTACCGGGTCTACTGGTGTCTGTCTTCAGTGTCTTCCATTTGAGTAGGCAGAAAGTATAGAATATGATGTTGAAAATAATGTTGCCACCGTCTGTTCAATATTTCGATAATTTGTTTAAAGTTCCTGACAAGACAAGGCTATTAACTTAACATCACGTTATGGTCCTCAGTTAAAAGGAACTACACGCTTCGTCCCGGTGTTGCAAGAGATGGCATTAAATCAGAACTGCGTGCAGTGGTATCTGGCTAGGTGGGTGCTAACTGCAAGCAATAACATTTGATGGTAGTCACAAATCTTCGTGCCAACTAGAACTGCTTATTTTGACGGTGTCCTCCCACATATTGTTTGCCTGGAAGTGGAGGGTCTGCCTTAGCAAAGGAGGTTTCATTCGAAGTCCCTACCTTACCTCTATCAATTTCATTATCATCTTGTTGGAAGATATACATAATCTTTTATTATTTTTCTCAATTTCGTTATCATTTGTTGACAGTTAAAGTTTTTTTTCTCTGTATGAGAAGAGGCCTTTGGCAGCAGGACAGTAATAAGCTGATATTATTATTGTCCGGATCATGGCAGCAGGAACCGTTTCATAAGGGGCTTTATTCGGTACGAGTCAGCCCATTCATGTAGAAAATTATTATCTCACGAAAGAAACAATCTCGGAACACCTACCACTTACAAATATTTTCAAACTTACTTGTAATCCAAGAGCCGTATCAACAGATGTGACAAGCACGGTCTTGGCGCTATCGGCAGGCAGAACCTCGGCCACCCTGACCTTCCTCAACAGGTACAGCAGCAGTGCCCCGACGATGGAGCATAGCGCCGCGAACTGGAGCCCGAGAGACAACCACGTGAGCGCGTCCATTGCTGACTCAATGCGCGACCATTATTCCTTGATCTGTAACAAGAGATATATTTTCATGAGTTTCCTATTGGCTACATAGTTACTTACTTACCAACTATTACTATACCTTACTTCCCAACTATTATATACTTTATATGTAGTACAGAGAGCATTTTGACGTAATTTGTAGCTTTTTACGGAACTCCCGTCATACAGAAAGATCAGTGTAGGAAGGGGCAGATAATCATAAATATGTCTCCTCTCCTAATTCTCCTATTGCCCTTCTCTTATTTTCATTATATCTACGAATATTTTGTCTAATAAGAGGATGCTTCTTTTCTAAAGATTTGTTAGTAGTAACCACCTATTTACCTACTTAGAATATTACTTCATCTATTTGTGGAATCTTTTGTCGAGTAATCTCGGAGTGTTTAAATCGTCTTCAGTATCTTAATTTTCGTTGCGTCATCCTATTGTTCTCGTAATTGCTTATATTTAATTACATCATCTAGGTAGGCGTTGTTGCTAGTCCATTAATTTTTATTTTTAATTTGTTTGTTATTTTTCATACCTACCTACAGATACGTGTAGGTATCACGAAAAAAAATTAATTGCCCAGATAGAATATCTAAAATGACTTTACCAACACTGGTCATGGATCATTACTAAATTAGCGTAACCGATAGACCGTGCAGTAAGTTATTGAATTAAGGAATCTGGGTTATGAATAATTGATTAAAGCGAAGAATTAGATTCCATCACAATAAGTACCTTTGTACTTCATCCACGCAACGAAGAATCGGAAATATTTGACCTGGTTGCGAGATGCGTGGGAGAATGCGTTATTTTACGTTTCTGGGGAATTCTGTATAACTGTTCACAATGTCAGTGTCAAGAACATGAGATAAGGTTAAGTTATTGTCTCATGTAAAGGTTACAGTCGCAAAGTTAAACTTGATACAAATATGTTACGTTTTGAGAGAAACATCAGCTCTGTTTTTGAGTTCATCGATAATGACCCAAGTGTTGATCTATTTTAGGTATATTTTTCCAGTTGCCGCTCAGCCGTTGGACACGTTTAGCAATTTTGAAAATTTCAGGTAGACTATGTAGAAGACCTACAAGTAGTCGGGTTCCCTACTTGAAATCGAATGAGTTTATGTTTATTATTGGTTAACGATTTTTTGCTTTCGTCAAATTTTGTTAAACGTCTTCAACGTAATTTTAAGCGAACTTGTCGACGGAATGGATTATGGCTTGACTGACATATTTAATGTTTTTTTTTTTAAATAATATTTTACTAGTGTACAGTTTATATAAATCTTAATACTACAGTTTATATAAATCTTAATACGCTAAACAGCTACAGGTAGCTTACCGTTCAAAGTCTTACTTCTTCTTCGTTTGTCCACTAACAATCTAAACTGAGTGAGTATTAGTTTGTTGACAGCTAGCAAGAAAGGTGGCTGACAGACGTTTCATAAACACAGGTCACAATGGCCGCCACCTTATTTGTTATTGTCTGTCGGTCAGACAATGTATTTCCCATCGTTTGGTGCTGTGTCAATAGCATTCCTTTCGATTTTATCAATGGATACTCCACGGAGTTATTTCTAATACCTATTATTCTTCCGAAAAGCTAAGCTGGTAGGTATCAAGTTTTTGAGTGTCAAGTTTATGCTAACGCGTAAAGGTTTTGAGTATATTCTTACAGTAAAAATTAAATTAGCTAGTGAAACTCTGTAGGCGTTTTAAATAGAAAGTTTTTTTGGGATCAACGACCTAGGGTAGTTACCGCACGACGACCAATCAAGCTATGCATAACCAGTTTAAGAGGAACTCTCATAGTACGGGTTATTTGTACAAAACGAGGCCATGTTATACTGGATATGTATAGCTTGATTTGTCGCCGTGTGTACTGTGTACCAGTTATTTAGCTAGCTAATTTCATCATCATCATTATCATTTCAGCCAAAAGACGTCCACTGCTGGACATAGGCCTCCCCCAAGTGTCGCCACATTGACCCGTCCCGTGCGCGGTGCGACTCGCATCCAGCGGATCTCTGCAACCTTCACCAGGTCATCGGTCCACCTAGTAGGAGGCCTCCCAACGCGTCTAATTAAATAATAACATATAGCTAATTTAATCTTGTATAATGGAAATTACGCTTTTTATGGGCAGAAACACTAATTATGGTATTCAATGCGGTTTCGGATGTTTCCGATCCTAAAGGAATGAATTGGCTAACACGGAGGCGTTCTGCCCTTTGCTGTTTAATAGCAGCAACTGTCTGTATCGAACACCAGCCGGATGTTAATGTTACTACACATGACACAGACACATCCTTGACTCGCAACTTACAACGGAAATGGCGATTTTTTTTCAACTAAACCCATCAACCATATGGACAGTTTCCATCATTGTTTCTACGTCTTATAGCTCACTTTAAGTACTTACTAGGAACAATGCCAAGTTACACATTAACTTAACATAATTATTTGCATTAAAATACGCGTTATGGGTGTGTGTCTCTGCTATGTGGTTGTAATTAAGCAATTTCATTCTTATCTTTTTGCTCAAGTAACTTGATTATTCTTTTCGTTCTTGCTTGCTTTTAACCAGCAGTGAACAGCATATCTTTCATGGAATGAAAGGAGACGGTGAAGGGAGGCCATTGCCCAACTGTGGGACAATACGGTCTAGCAATAATACAAAAGCCGGGTCCGGCAGCGTTGTCGTAGCTTCTCCGTGGTCTGTGGAGTTTAAAGTCGATTCTTTTCCAAGAAGGCTCTGTCTTTTAGTCTAATATTTCTTTTAAACATTGGTGGCTAAAGTTTAAAATGTTTGTTTTATAGATATCTATATTGTATAAAATCACTTAAATACCTCATAAACTTGTTTATTCTAACCAATAAATAGCAAGCAACGTAAGAAACGACTGGAGAGATCAAAACCACTATTTTTATCGATGCTCAATCGAATGAAATAATCGATATCAATGCGCCGGCCATTACTATCGAACAGCTGTGCGGTTTCTCTTGTAATAGGCCCCTATTATTAGAAGAAAGTCCTTTTCTACTGTTGCTGTTCCGCATGAGAGCTGGCGAATAAAAACATTACGACTTGGTTACCGGGGTGCTGTAGTGGTTGTTTGAGTGGTGGTCATTTATGTGTCGTTATTCGTCTGTTTAGAATGATTGGTATGCTTCGTGGTCTGTGGATTGACAGATAGTTTCTGTGTCCGTATCCGTACATAAATTATTGGTAGACTGGAATATAGCAGTATGGATCCTATGGCTTTAATTGGCCATGGCGGCAAATGCAGTCCTAAAGTATCTTTAATTTAGACATGATACAATCCTCGCATGGAAAATGTGATCCTTTTCCGTCGTTCAGAATCGGCATTTGCTACTAAGTAGCATTGATTACATAATCTACGAGATAAAATTCCTAAAAAGCGCAAATCCGGTAGCATGAGACTAATAGTTAAATAGAGACGATGTTTATCATTACGCGACATGATCCAAGTGCGCAGACGCACAAAAACGTGGGAGATGCATTGTGTTCTTCTTTTTGTTTTGTATCATAAATGCCAGATCAAGGTTAAATGTCGTAAGTGATTGATACGTTTATGTCGTTTAACACTTTTTTGATGTAAGGCTGTCATTGAGATATTATCACGATTTGTTGAACAAATAAGTTTGTCAATTTAAAACTTGCTGGAGTGTTGCTTGTTGTTTGTGATCTTAAGGTGTCGACATTGATACAAGGATCTTTTGGCGCATGAATCACGATAACCGAGGGGCGCTGTTGGTGATGATTTGTGAAATTGTTTTATGATATGTATTTATATGGTAACGCGCCGTAAAATCCTTGCACAAAACACATAGCTTTTAGGAAAGTTCATCAATTGGATATTTTCTACATAAGGAAACTTAAATTTCGGCATCACTTCAGTTACGTTTTGAAATGGTAGACAGTAAATAATTGAATAAAAAGCTGAAACAGATAGACCAAAAGGTTTATTTATCCAAATCTAAATCTGTCGAGTGCAATAAAGTTAATTCCAGTGCACTAAACCGTTGTTTTTGTTCTAAAGCGTAATAAACCTCGATCTTTATTACGTCCCTTTGACGCAATTGTGTAAATTACGCGGCACTGCACGCGCGGAGTTGCTATCGCTCTCGTAGTCAAAATAAGACAAGTTTGAGCGGTAGTTACGGAAGCTCCTTGGATGACTACTGCTTTTTTATTGATAATATCGATGACTTTTGGAGGAGCTCGTGGCTGAATAATAACAGCCGCTCGGGTCGATCTTTAGGTTAAGCCGTGCTTGCCTAGGCTGGTCTGTGGATGGGTGACCGCCCATTACATACCGAGTTTCCTCCGTGCCTCGGAAAGCACGTTAAGCCGTTGGTCCCGGATTTCATTTGTAGATCTTTGTCAGTCGTTAGGCACTCAGTGGCCCAAAAAGTCTGATAACCAGTCTCACCAAGGGGTATCGTATTACCCAGAACTAACTGGGTTGTGGAGGTCAGATAGGCAGTCGCTCCATGTAAAATACTGGTATTCAGCTGCATCCGGTTAGACTGGAAGCCGACCCCAATAGCCCAATATAGTTGGGAAAAGGCTAGGCAGATGATGAATATCGATTACTTTTAGTGACCTCTACCACTGAAAAGAAAAGTCAACTCGACATCTTCTTGAAAATATCATTGCGAGAGTTCCTGATTAAGGGAGGCATAATAGGTCAATATGAAAAATGTTTTCATTCATAAAAGTTTTTAACGTGAGCCTGGCTATGGCCACATTCAACACAATAATTTATTGTTG
Source organism: Noctua comes (assembly GCA_963082995.1). NCBI lineage: Eukaryota > Metazoa > Arthropoda > Insecta > Lepidoptera > Noctuidae > Noctua > Noctua comes. The sequence continues at coordinate 8,969,912 of OY720279.1, read as the reverse complement.
CAAATAGAAAACTGTGACCTATCACTAGATCTATAAAATTATCTATAAAAGACATGCTGAATTGCAAAGATTGGTATTACACTATCAGCCAAAGTTGCGCTTTATCATCACGCTACGCCTGGCAAATCTAAGATAAGACCGACATGCTTTCGCGGTTCGTTCAAAGACACAAGTAAGACTTATTATACAAAACAGCAGCTAAGACATCGATGAATAATATTTTACAAGTCTACATAACCGGCTCCTGACTATAAAGCGCTTCAAGCAAGATCTCGAAATGGATGCCGCTAAAATTAGCATATCCTGTGAGTCTGTCGCGAGATATTCATCCCGCTTGTGTTGTTCGTTTTGCAATAAAATACGAGTACCAGTACCATTTATATGTGTTCTCGGAACTGGTAAGATGGGTGGATTTTGTTACACTGTTATTGGAATTGCTGTAATGTTACGTGTATTCTCTCGTAAAGTCTTATGGTGTTTGACGAAATATTACTGCTAAGAAGTTTCAGTGTCAAAGCTTAGGGGTCGTCCATTAATCACGTGAGGCTCGAAAGGGGGGGGAGGGTATTCGGAAATAATCACGAAATATCACTAGGTTTGTAGTGAGATATCACGTGTATTTATTTTTTCTTTGAACGCGCGATTTCAAAACCGAAAAGCGGTGCGTGTCCTTGACATTTTATCACGGTGCTCAATTTTCCAGAATTAAATTAGATTATAATTGCTAACCTGTATTTAAAGATAATTTTCAGATTTTTTTAAGATACTTTACTGAAATTCACGTGGTTTTGGGTAGCGGGGAGGGGCAGTATAAAAAACCTCACCTCGTATCACCATGGGGGAATGGGGGGGGGGGGTAAAAAGATGCTTAAAAATATCACGTGATTAATGGACGACCCCATAATATCTACTTTACTTGGAGTAAGTAGTTTGTAAAAGAATAAATGCTAGATTTTTAAAGCCTTAAGATCAAAGATGATGATGAATTAAACTAACATTCTGCAATAGTTTGTGACAGTGTAATTCAATAGGAATATTCTATGATGTATATCTTACAGTTTCTAGTGTCTGAGTACGATTTCCTCTCAGTATTTCCAGTGTGTGTACCTAAGTGATTCATTATTTGTCATGGATGAGTAATTACTTTGGATGAGTTCATGTCATGAGAAATCATGTCATCGTATATCCTCTAAGTTAAGTAGCCTCTACGAATCACCATAGTTAAACGTCTGATACATCCTTCGCAGTTGTCTTACTGTAATTACCTTGTCGACTGTTTTTTTTACAATTATATAAATAAAATAAACGACAACAAAACAACTGTCTAAATATAGGCTATTTCTAAACAGTTCGTGTCGATACGATGGAGATCTAACTGATTTCATTACTACTGTTCCCTACCTACAAATAATGGAGACAGATTTAGGGACGGTTTAAGGAAAGGGCGAATCCAGAATAATCTAATTGGGAGTAAATAATAAGATGATGGCTGAAAGGGAAAATGGAAGCAAAATACATTTGCAGACAGAAGATGAATGATTTAGGGACACTAAATTCATCACACGATTCGTAACTCCTCTCAGTTACAGAAAATTTGAAAGGGAATCGACTGTCTTAGTATGGACATGTGATGAGGAGGGACGAATCGCATGTGACTAAAAGAGTGATGAATATAAACTTTGATGGATGGAGAGGGAGAGGAAGACCAAAGAAACGATGGATGGATTGTGTGAGGAATGATATGAAAGTTAAAGGAGTAAATGATAGCGTGACGGTTGACAGAGGAGATTGGAAGAAAAAAACGTGTTGCGCCGACCCCAAGTGACATGGGACAAGGGTAGGACAATGATGGTGATGATGATGATGATTCGCAACTCCTCTGTTTATAAGTATCTACTAATAAGATCATATGTATAGCTATTCGTAATATTTACAAGCAGGAACAACAAGCAGCTCCCCGAAGATCAAGAAATTCAATGAGACAATGCTTTTTTGTGTTGATTATATGAATTTTGAATGAAGTATTGTATTTTATTTGTTTGATTTTGTGATCGAATGTTTATCAATTAGAAGTATTGTTTGGGAGGATACCTTTAATAATATGATACATTAGTGTATGGGAGAGCGAATGGAAGATGAGGCGGCAGTAATTATTTTTTATGTACGCATACCTATTTATAAGAAGAATGGAGATAAGTCGATACTATACACACGACATTACGACCTAGTTCCTGCATACTAGTAAAATTAAATGATGATGAAAAGTTTAAAAGTGAAAAATATAAAGATTTTATATCGAGTGGCAAACACGGAGATCGGGGCCTGGTGGTGGTGTATCTCACAATCAACTTGATGATGTCATTAACGATGTTTCACGTTGGTTTAGAAATAAGAATAGAATTAAATGAATTTTTGTTGCACAATAAAATTGTTCAAAATAGGTACCATACCCCTTAGATAAACAACATAGGCAGAGAAATAGGTATCTTCTATCGAAGCCCGTCCAGTTAAGCTAGATATAAATGCTTCTGCCAATCTATAACCGTTGGTAGACGATGCAAATCATAGCTAAGTACCGTCAATTAGTTATTACACGTCTGTGCGATATGTAATGCGCGCTGCCCAAGCGTTGCGGACCGTTTCGTTGCAGACACGTTACCGTTGCCTAACACTCGATATGGTTCAAGTAGTGGGATCCAGCGGTTGGATAAGATTTGAAAGAAGTGCCTATCAGTCTTCTTTGTGAACCTGCAATATCTTCCCAATAAATGGATTGGATTGGAATCGAGAATGAGCAATTAATATTATTTGAAAGACGAGAGAATCGAATACGAAAAACAAAATGGCAGATTTTAAAAGTTGCGCTGACAAAAATGAGGAATGGAAAAGTCACTTTGCATTTAAAAAGTAGAAAGAAGTGAAGTAGGTAAGCGCAGTGGTGGATTAAAATTGATGATTGATTGATTGATTGATGGATTTTTGTGGATAATGTTTTCAGGCAGTGGAAGGCTATGGGGGAGGCCTTTGCCCAGCCGTGGGCCAATAGAGGCTAAGTAAAACAAAAGAAAATGTTGTCACGCACAGATGTCAAGAGTCCTAATTCTTTAGAAAACATTTTAAAAATAATGGGAAATACGCATAAACTCAGAAATCCGCAAGTAGGTGTGACAAGTTTATCACCGAACTGTGACAATGTAATTTGAAGACAAAGCATCTGAGTCTTCAGACACCTTTTCAATTTGTTTGACTAGCATTATAAGGTACGCATACGAAAGTAGCCAAGTATTTATCCCCAATGGGTCTTACAATCCTTAAAACAGCATAATTTATTCATTTTGCTACCATATAAATACACAAATAAATCATTCGCTACGTCTCATAACTTACTCCACACATCGTCACCCGTATAAGCACCCTTGACAGTTATTAATATTCAGCCGGCGTGATTCCATCGCCCACACATTAGAGTGTGATACCCTATTATCGTAGTGATACGATAGTGTCTCGATTTCACAACTGATTCGATTGTTCTGCTACCTCCAGACGTTTCTTTTTTGAGTACTTCGTATATTGCGATTATGTACTCTGTTCCTTTTGTGAACGGTTGCGTGGCACATTCGAAAACAAACTTGTGCATGGATTTTCTTTGCGCGTGGTCTTAATTGGGACTAAAGCCGCTATCATCGTCTCTAATTAAACAGCACACCAGTAGCGAAGGGTTCATTTTTTTAAGAGGTAAGCCGGAGTACATGTCTTTAATGCGAATTTATTATTTGTCTATGGAATACTCTTCAAAGGGAAGCCGGTAGGAATCGAGTTGTATGAAACCTTCGCCACTGCAGCACACTCCCGTCAATATGATTAAAGCTCGTAAAGGACCATGCAGCACTGTAAGTGTAATGTTTTACAAATGTCCTATTTAGTTTTTAAACAACCGACTGCTGAGCTTAACCACCTCGCAAAAGACATTAACAAATAAATATGTTTTTCGAATTGATGGCAACTAGAAGAAGAAAAAACGACCTTTTCGAATTATCGAATTATCAGCTTTCGACGAGTGTAAAGCCGAAAATAAGCAATAACCAAGTGTCGTGCAAATAACCATTTTCAAACAGTCCGTTCCTGAAGTAACTCCTAACTAAATAGTGTTGAAATTCTTGCTTACTTTAATGCATGACAAGATTAGGCACGTATGTTCGCTTGATATTTCAATATTTCCATAACTGTATGCGAAAATATGTTTTATGTTTTTGACACACCAAGGCACTTGTTTGCATCATATTTTCAAGGCAGATGTAGATAAAAGTTACCTTTCCGGAAAACGTGTTCTATTAATAACATATACATATTTTAGCTAATGTAAAATGTAAATCTGAATGTCTAAGGACTTGTGGTATCAACTGTACCTACTTAATTTCTTGTATGCGGTCGTTATGTTGCTAATTTATTTTACAAGTTTGTACGCATATGTACATTTTCGTATATGGCATGTATTTAGAAATGAGACAGGAGATTGTTTGTATAAATTAATCTTTCTTGATACCATGTAAGTAATTCGTCATTTTCGTTTACAAGTAGGAAAAGCGAGAAATTGACGATACGGTAGGAAATTCTGTATATTGCCTCGAGTAGTCAGATATTGTAGAAGTAGACATAACATAACATCACTCCTGTAATCCCCGAAGGGTTCAGCAGAGGTGTACCTAATAGTATACCCACATTTAGCCAGTTATGTTTAAGTCCAATGTAATGGGGCGAGCTTCTTGCCATCAACCGGGCACAAATCCAGTGGCTGTTACTGACAAATCTTGATGGTAAAACCCAGTAACACTTTGCCCGACCTGGGAATCGAACCCAGAACCTCTCTGCTAGCAGTTGCGCTTGAGACCATTAGACCAACGAGGAGTCAGTGTGTGTGTGTGTGTGTGTAGAGTAGGAGGCAAAATACTCACTGCTATTAAGAACACAATCTACTTATACGTATTGTTTTAAACATTCAATATCAATGTGAATTTTGTTTACTTTTATTTTATTTTTCAAAATGAGAAAAAAAACAACTCGCCGTGATTACCTGCAGCTAATATCACGTTTAAACCTTAAGTCATTATTAGTCACATAACAAGTAAACGTACATGCAATGCCTCACGCCTTAAGTGATAACTTAACAGGTCATAACTTACCTAATACGTCAAACATAATGCAAACTTTTAAACTTTTTTAGTCACATGCGTAACTGACAACTGTGCGATTGTTTAGTTTCACTTTCGGCCACAAAACACACAAAAACGTTGAAAGAGACCGAGCGCATCCAAATATAGGCGTGGTGTAACTAACGGTCCTAAAATGCTGCTATTTGTTTATTTTTGAAGTTAGTTTTTTGTTTGTGAATGTTAGATGTATCGGCTCTGGTTTTTGTCACCTTTGAGGTGTTGAGTCATCTTGTTTTCATTTTCTAATGATTCATGTACCAATACAGCGGTTTAGTTACTAAATTGAAGTTAAACTAATTTGATGAAAATCCTGTTTCATACTCCGCGTAGCCTATTAGAAAGAAAAGACTAGACTTAGTGTGACTTACTACCTATCTGGGAGGCTAAAATGGCCGCTTTAACAAAATAGGATAATAATAATCAATTTAAAATTCTTAAAATGGTCACAGACGCAGTTAATATTATGAATTGTCACCATTTGTGACCATTTTACGAATTGTAACGTAAGAGGTATTTTTATTGTTATCCTATAATAATATTGCTAAAGCAGCCATTTTAGGCCCTCTGAAAAACAACCCAATTACTGGGGTTTCGACTGTTTGATGGAACTTCTTTATCACATAAACTAATTTGAGGTCTCATAAAATATACGTTTTCCCCCTTCGCACAGTCACATACGCGCTCCAATAATCCAGCTTAATTGATTCTTGTAAGGTCTCTATCATATTATCAATAAATGCCTCTCTAGTTCAGTGAAATTGGTCTAATGGATTCATTCAGCGTATAATAAGAACGCGTAATTGACAGCCAATGATACAGTGCTGGTAATAATACTTGTAACTTATGTGCAGTGGACACGAAAACATTAATAGCACATGCGTTTTTTTTCTTTAGGTTAAAGCTTTCTCAAACCTGAGGGCTTAACAAAGAGATAATACAAAAAAAGAAGTGATATTGAGTGGGCTATCAGTGATCGTTTTTTGTTTGTTTGTAATGAATTGAACATGTAAGGTACCGAAAAACTCATGCCAACACTATCTTTTTTAATTGTTTTCATAATATGTCAATAGACTGTTTAAAATATGTAATTAAGTAAGTAGGTCATAATTTCATTTAGTAAGGTAAATGCAGAGGATGTTACTTACAGATATTTTTGTTTTTGGTTGAAGGACACATTCGGCTTTAACACAGTAGTAAACTGAATATGACTTTAAATATAGGTTTGATTCAGGGCTTGCCGTAAAGCAAATCAAATAAGACAGTAATTTTGTATTTTGTTTTATGCATAAACAAGCGCCATTTTAGCCAACCGCAAGATTCACCGCGTGTGCAATTATTCAATTACCTAATGTGTGAACAAACACATGCATACGCTTACTGACCGTGACTGTTTGTAAACTTCAAAATAATTGCCTCTACCGCTACCCTGACCAATTACCTGAATTAAATGTAAATACGCTTAGTAAAAGTGAAATTAACGCGAAAGTATGAAAATCTTTGTATAAGTAGGTGTTACTTAATTAACACTTGAATTAATATGGTAAGTAGTTAGGAAATAGCTTAAGTAAGAGCCTCAGACAACTCTGTTTTAAGAAAGTATTGAAGCAGATAAAATGTGGAATAAACACAGATAAAATGCATCAGTAAACTAATATATGCATAGGTAATAAATAACCATTCAAAGTTTCAAGATCATTGCTAAAATAAACATAAATAAAATTAGAAAACATGGACTACTTCATTTAGAAAACGCCGGCTACTTATAGCATTCAATTTAATACATTTTTAATTTCAGACCTTGGTCCGAATGTTAGAACATCCTCAGTTGCAATAAATTGCATAGTTAATAGAAAATATGTTGATGTATATCGCACAATTTATTACAATTACCAACAATTTCAAAAATCCATTGTTTTCGTAATCATGTGATGAGATATCATCTCAACATTGTCCAGCGCCTATTGTATAAATTACTTTATAATTATACAGCTAGATGAAGTTTGGATACGTAGGAATTTTTGAGATAGTAACGATGAAAAATGGTTTAAGAAAGACTGTTGATTTATTAATCTTCTAAACGATTTATGTACTGATTTATTTTTATAACTAAAACTTGAGTTATTCCACAAAAAGGTTGCATCAATCTTGACTCGGTTCCAGATCGTTTAGTTCATCATTATCTATCTCAAAGATTCCTATGTTAATTTATGCTAATAGAGCCTAGTGCGTAATCCTGCAAAACAAATCAGTTACCTTAGCATTACGTAAGTTAATCAGCATGAAATCATCGTAACTCATTCTGTACCTACTTGAGTAAAAGCGGGTCTATCCAGCGAAACAGAACAGGTTTCTCAATAGTCTCTACGTGGACCGAGATGAAATTTCTTTTTGCTGTCATACGGCCGTCCACGGATTTTTCACGTAACAATGCATGGATTTAGTAAGAGGTATTAAAGTAGGCCCATAGAGTAATATTATCATGGTGGGTTTACCAACCTATTTGGGCTGCCGCGTTCGCAAACGCTGAGCATGAGTTCCTAGCAGTAGCGAAGGGTGAATTTTTGTGAGAGGTAAGCCGGAGATCTTTAATCTGATTATATTATTTGTCTATAGAATACTGACTGTGCCACTTTTCAAAGGGAAGCCGGTAGAAATCGAGTTGTATGGGACCTTCGCCAATGGTTCCTAGCAAAGTGTTTAGTGTTTTTCCACCATGAATATATCCGTAACAGCCCAGAGTATCGGGATCTATTCCCGGTTGATCACAATAGGTTTACCCCCTATTACATGGGACCTAAACATAACTGGAAAAAAATGGGTGTACTATAGGATACACCTCTGCCTAACTCTTCAGGAAAAAAACTAACCCTTCGGGGAGAACCAATGTACTGTTATGTAACGTCAAGTATGTGTTCATAAAACCTTTGTCTATTCTCTTGCGTCCATTCAGTAAGGTCAATAGGTGTGTCCGCCAGTCGCGTCGCATCAGTGAAAGTCGAAAGTAAAGGACCCGCGACTGTTCTACTGGACAATGTGCGACTTGTCGCGTTTTCTTTTAGATAGTGCTAGTAAATGTGGCATGTACGGAATTATTGATGGGAAAATAGAAAATAGTGAATAAAAGGAAATTAGAATGTGCAATATCCCGCGACGGTGTTGTTTTGTCAGAGATCATTTCCTTTCGTTCAATGTTAACTGAACATAAGACCATAACCATAACCTATCCAAGTCTCTAGTACTAAGAAGTTTTTCAAAATAAATTATCGTTTTTTTTTTTTTAATTTTTTATTATTCAATAAACACTGTTACAGTATTGGATAGTCTCTTTATTTCTGCCTATTACTTATGGATTTAGCTGATAGGTAAGTGGATTTTGAAGAGTTGTGCTAGTACTAGCACAACTCCTCAAAATCGACTGTACAGTCGAGATCAATAGAGGCTCTTATTGCAGAATGTTTTCAAAACTATATTTTAGCTTTATTACAGCACTTTTTTTGTTTAAAAAATCGTATCATAGAACCTGTTTTATAAATAAACCGAATATCGTATGAGACAGTTAAGTCAACAAAACTTGATCAAGTCATTCGATATATTATTTATGGTGTGACGTAACGTTCTGCTTTCTCCGAACTCCTCAAATGGAATTGATGACACACGATTCGTTAGAAAGCTAAACGAAAATGCATAATGCTCATAACCAATAATATTAAAGAACTTAGAAGCTTGTTTTCATATTTTTTAATGAGGTCCTGGGTTCGATTCCCGAGTCGGGCAAATAGTTACTGGGTTTTTGCATCAGGAACTTGTAAGTAGCAGCCACGGAGTCTGGATTTGTGTCAGGTTGATGGTCCCATGTAATTACATGGGACTTAAACATAACTAGCGAAATGTGGGTGTCCTATTAGATACACCTCTGCCTAACCCTTCGGGGATTACAAGCGTGCTGTTATCTTATGTTTACAGACCCCTTTAAAGTAAATTATCAATAGTGAATGAAACTAATTAAGTTTCACGATAAATCTAAATAACCACTACCTTCACATCGTATTTAATTTATTGTACATAATATAATTGTATCCTATCAGATTCAAATTGATTCAATACAAACATTAATAACTTGTTTCACCACCAGCTTATAATAATATCACATTGTGTTGGCATATTGCCATGCTCCTTTTTGTTTGCTAACAGAATGAATTTAATTCATATCTGAAGAAAAAAAAAACAAGTAAAATAAGTTTACATCTGCTCGAGACGAACCATGGCAGCCTTTTACACTGGTTTAAATAAACTGTGTTTTTTCCCAAAGAGACCTGCCAGACCCTCTCAGCTCTCTCTGCTTTTAAGCAAAGTGGTTTAAAAACTTAACTAAGTTCTTGAATGAATCATGATAGATTACAATTATTGATTATCTATACATATAAAATTCAAAGTCCTGACTGACTGACTGACTGACTGACTGACTGACTGACTGACTGACTGACTTATATATCAACGCACAGCCCAAACCACTGGTCCTAGAGACATGAAATTTGGACAGTGTACTCTTTGTGAAGAGTAAGTATCCACTAAGAAAGGGTTTTTCGAAATTCCACCCCTAAGGGGGTGAAATGGGGTGTTGAATTTTCTATGAAACTTTTTATTCTCTGAGTCGATTGACTTGAAAATGTGTCTTCATATACTTCAGTTGAAATGATGAGATACGTGTATCACAGTTTTTCCAAAATCATCCCCCACTTTAAAATTCAATGTCCTGACTGGCAGACTGATACATCAACGCACAGCCCAAACCGCTGGTCCTAGAGACATGAAATTTGGAGAATGTACTCTTTGTAGAGAGTAGGTATCCACTAAGAAAGGGTTTTTTGAAATTCCACCCCTAAGAGGGTGAAATGAGATGTTGAATTTTCTGTGAAACTCTCTCGGGATCGATTGACTTGAAAATGTGTCTACATATACTTCAGTTAAAATGATGAGATACGTGTATCACAGTTTTTCCAAAATCATCCCCCAATTTCAAATTCAATGTCCTGACTGGCTGACTGATACATCAACGCACAGCCCAAACCGCTGGTCCTAAAGACATGAAATTTGGAGATTGTACTCTTTGTGGAGAGTAAATATCCACTAAGAAAGGGTTTTTTGAAATTCCACCCCTAATAGGGTGAAATAGGGGTTTAATTTTTTGTGAAACTTTTTATTCTCGGAGTCGATTGACTTGAAAATGTGTCTACATATACTTCAGTTAAAATGATTAGATACGTGTATCACAGTTTTTCCAAAATCATCCCCCAATTTAAAATTCCATGTCCTGACTGGCTGACTGATATACCAACGCACAGCCCAAACCGCGGGTCCCAGAGACATGCAAATTGGAGGGTGTATTCTTTGTGACGAGTAAGTATCAGTTTTTCTAAATTCCTACCCCTTGGAGGGTGAAATGGGGTGTTGAATTTTCTGTGAAACTTTTTATTCTCAGGGTCGATTGACTTGAAAATTTGTGTACATACTCTACAGATAAAATCCAGTAAATCCGGTGTCCAATCTCAAACCAAGGTATCAATATTTCACGTATCTAATTTAATTGACAAAACTTAAAAAAAAAAAAATGTACATATTATAGATAGATACATAGATTACTTATTATCCCAGAAGTAAGATCCTGTGGGCAATTCCCTAACTCCACGCGGGCGAAGCCGCGGGCATAAGCTAGTAATATATAATATGTATCAGTAGCGAAGGGTCAATTTTTGTAAGAGGTAAGCCGGAGTACATATCTTTACTGTATGGAATATTATTGGCTATAGAATGCTGACTGTGCCATTTTTCAAAGGGAAGCCGGTAGGAATCGGGTTGTATGGAACCTTCGCCACTGATATGTATCCTACTAAGTTTGATGTTTGAGTTTCAATTCAAGTTAGGCGTGCTGTAGACCAAATAACAACAGCGTATAAAATTGTGCATGGTTATACCCACACCTCGGATTTACAAGCGGAGCTGTGTCAATTATGTTTTGTTCCAAATAATTATAATCGCTCTAGAAAGCATTTTGTCGCATTGTAGTTTTATCCACCTCCCCGGGATACGCGTATGCTTAAGATGCTCAACACGCTCGTGGAGACCAACCCTGGATTGGACTTGTTTGCTAATGAATGGAAGACGATAATGTTGAATGTTTGTGATTCTGTGAGAAGACCGAGTAAAATGATTATTTAATTTAGTATTAATGGCTTATGGTGTACTAAATGTAATAAATAAATTAACAACATATAAATTGTTCAAACAAGAGTCGACTTATTCCTCGAATAGAAAAAAAATCTTTGCCGGATCAGTGAAAATAAAAACAGATGACTCAATCAACGACACTGAAGAATCGGACAGCTGTCATGTGAACGGGCTGTAACTAAATGCCTGTATCCGTCCTTTCTCGAAGAGAGTGAGTTCAGTGACCTCCTAGAGGTAATCGTCCTCCCAAGTGTAGGTGGGGCTAGGAAGAATCGGAGGAAATGGACCATGTACAAAGTATATAATAAATACGTTGCATAAAGTACAATGAACGGATGTGGGATTTGGACCAAGTAGTAACAAGGTTATGGTACCTTATTATTTATTGGGTATACATGTTTTTTGGGTTACTTTTGCGGAACATAAAGTCATTTTGAATTTTAATTACTTAAATATTTGTCTCAGTATACATTTCAATCACCATTTTCCCTGTATGTACCTAATAAACATTCTACGCCTTGATGTTTTATCAAATTATTATTTTTATAAGCGAAAACTTATGTGCCAGGTGCTGTTTATTTACCCTTAATTACATTGCAAATATTTTTTCACTACTTACGGTTGACCCCCGCTTGCCATTTAGGAGAGTGCCGTTAATTTGATCAACACTGCCAAGTACCTATCGACTTTAATGTTTTTTTTTTTTAAAGTCAAATACTCATAAAACCGTTTATTGCATCAATAAATTGTACGAGTATGTTTGATTTGAAGACTGCCATATTTACTGAATTACTTAACTTAAAACACGTAGATAGTTTGAACTTTTCAGTATACATTTTGTAATTATGAACGATAGTACCGTATAAAAACATCAAAGATGAGACGTGCAGTAGTAATAAAAAGTTACAAACGTTTACTTTGAAGTACCGACGCTTTAATTTAAGAAGTTTATAGCCAAAACATTTAAGATTATTTTAGACATCAATGGAACGGTAAGGAGAGAATTATAAACATTAAAAATACCCAAGAAAGTGGGAACATTATATTTCAGCATGTCTTTTGGAGTTACCTAAAGTATAGGCAGAATCATAAAAGACGCAAATAGGCTCATCTGGCCAATACATGTGATGCAACCACATGGGAATGATACACACAGAACGCCAACCGGGCCTACTAAGTAGAAACTTCATAATAATGAATGAACCGAACCGTCTGATGGGTTGCAACTGTGGTATCCATCAGCAACGAAGCGGAAACTGAATAGAATTAGGCCCACGTGTCGCTGATGAACACATCAAACAAATGACATAACATCTTGATGTTGCTTTTTTTCATGTAGGTATAGGAGGAGCAGAAGCGTTATACTTATAATCTAGTTTCAATGATTTATTTTGAAATTCTCTAGTTTTTGATGCGTAATTGCGTACTTCCAAATTCGTTGAAGCCGCTTCTCTATTTTTATAGAAGAAAAGCGAATCACGAAATGATGAAACGATTTACATCGTAGGATATGTTTGCACTTTTCATGGAATGGTTTCCTATTGGCTGGTCACACAAATACACACAATTTTTGCTTAAAGGTGTGTTTCATGTGAGATGTGTGATCTGCAAAATGGGAAAATACTAAAGCCAAATTAATATTAAAAGAAAATTAATCTATTATTCTTATTAACTCTACCTATTAATGAAATATCACTTAACCCACCAGTGCGTACAGGTAGTACACCCAACACATTCAACTTGAAAAAGAAAACCGGCGCTTGCGTCGCTTATCGTCTTTAAACAGCGTGTAATGGACGGTTGTGTGCCCCACGCATGGTAATGGCGTCTACGCTGACCGCACAGTTGCCACTAACTACTTGATTGTGTTAATACCTACTAATAGTATAGTTGGCCTCGCAACTGCTTTGCAACGTTTTTTACAAAAACTCTCAGTAAATTAAAACTACACTAAGGTTGCCTTACAGCAAAAAATAACTCTAGGCCCAAGATAAAGTGACATTCCTTCAGCGATTACGAAGATGAAAAGTCAAAAAGAATTGGATTAGAATAAGGTCTTGAAAACTTTGTGTCAATCCCGTTGATAGTCGTTGTAGAAATATGAAACGTTTAGGATAGCGACTGCCACTTGTGTAGCCCCCCGTTGTCGTTTTAAGTCGTGCGAGTGACATCCTTAGGGAGGTAAAGCAATTAAGAGGCCGACTATACTTCGATTCCTTGTCTTTAACATACTGAATAAATGAGTTTTTTGAATTATGAAAGGGTAGGTAATTTCTCGCCTGGCAATAGATAGTAAAAAATTGTATTACATTCCAGTCTTGTAAGCATTAAGGAAGCGATTTATGTATCTGCGCTGTTTTAATTATGAAGTTTATTGTATTGTTAACCAGGTGGCATAAGAGGCGTGAAATCATATGAATAAACATACTGAGCAATGGGCGAATGACCTGATCATGATTATAGGACTTAATATAGAATACTTTTTATTTTCATTATTGTAATTTCATTATTGTACTATCATTTAATTTAATTTTTTTGTAAAAGGTAATCCACAATTACCCACTTACCAAAACGCCTTGTTAACAGAACAATCACATCAACAATATGTGTTTTAATTTTAAGTTAACGCAACTCTGGCCCCCAAGATACAGGCGCAGCCTAGTTTGGGGACCTCTGTTTATTACCATGTTAAATTTCAATTTGTTACGATTATATCATAGTAGCTCTAAGTTAGATTAAGAAAATGTTTGTAACAATGGCTTAATAAATTTATTCTTTATTCTTTAATATTCTTCGCCTCTTCCAGCTGGTACTAGAAATTCCACATGCAAACCTACACTTGAAAAGTTCGGAATACACCGAGTTGTTTATCTATCATTTTGATATTAACAAAATACAAAAAGGACATGTATTTTCATGATGGTTTTATTAGCTCTCATCGATGGCTTTATTAGATCTCTTCATAGCGCGTTCGTATTTCTGAAGGTAGACAATGATTGATGATAAGATGTCGGGCCTACGCTGTCCCCTCATACTTAAGTACGGTACATATGCTGTATCCATGATAATATTGTAATACCAAATGATTTTAAAGAGGAACCATGGAGTTTCTTGCCGGTTCTTCTCGATAGGAAACGACCTACCCGAACCTTGCACCTTTTTGTCGACGTTTATTTATTAGTGCCCATCGAGGCCTATGTGAAATAAAATATTGTGATTTTTGTTTTTTTTCCCTAAGCAAAGTACAGATCTGCAAGGAAAATTATGCATTTTCCTTGCATATCTGTACTTTTTCGTTAGTTACAGTCATAAGGTACATGCTTCAGTGGGTTGGTAAAAAAAGAAGATACACAGTATGTTGGTAAATGAGATGTAAGTGCCAAGAAATAAATTCTCAGCATGTGGATGCCTCGTTAGACGTTATTTTTCCTAACAGAAACAAATCATGAAGATTTCTTCACTTCAGCTCCATGTTATAAATTTTCCGCTAGCCTGTAGTCTAGCGTGCTAACTGCCCGTTACTCGGCAGTTACTATACCTACAGTTTAAACTAACAATCATCAGACACGGGACATTCTTGTTCAACTTGCTAATCTGCTGATGCCTCGAAAGCGTGAAGCGTGATTTCAAGATATAATAAAATATACTAGCAACTTAAGTTATGTTCTATAGACATGATAATTAACAATCAAGTGTTGTTGTATTTTCTACAGATTTTTTAATTAAATCTGTATACAATGTAGTAGTAATGTCCGAGATACACGAGGAAGTAAAGAAGCTAGTTCTGTATACACGAAGCCAGATTTACTAGCTTACTAACACTAGCTTGCTAGCTTGAAAAACTAGCATCGTGTATCTCAAGCATTAGGTAACTAATGACAATGTAGTAGCTAGTTTTCTGGATAAAAGGGAAAGTGTGGTTTTCTTAGTGGTCCTTTAAAGTTGCGGGTTTACGAGACACAAAATAATAATTATTCACAGAGGTCAGAGGAGCTCGTGGCTAAATGATAACAGCCACTCGGATCGATTAGGTTAAGCTGCGCTTGCCTAGGTTGCTCCGTGGATGGGGGACCACCCATAACATAACGAGTTTCCTCCGTACCTCGGAAAGCACGTTAAAGCCGTTGTTCGCGGCTGTCATTTGTAGATCTTTGACAGTCGTTACAGGTAGTCAGTGGCCCAAAAGTCTGACAACCGTCTTAGCAAGAGGTATCGTATCACTCAGTACTAACTGGGTTGTGGAGGTCAGATAGGCAGTCGCTCCATGTAAAATTATGATATTCAGCCGTATACCGGAACTGACCCCAACATAGTTGGGTAAAAGGCTAGGCACATGATGACTAATACAGTTTCTGAATTAAAGTGAATTAAAGTATGTCGATCGTAATTAACTAGGCACATTATGTCAGCCTAATCTACATTGAGTTATTCTGAAGGGCGAGCGACGCGACGTAAGAAAATTGCGTACAACTCATCCGATAGATTATATCAGGCTTGCCTTGCCTTTTGTCCTAGGAGACTTCATGTCGTCATCGTCTTTAATGGTGTTTGGTCCTTCGAGTATTACCTACATAATTTCATGTTCATTATGTGTATAGGTAATTAGGTAGGTATATAATAGGTTGTTTATTTATTCTCAGTGCACATCAAACAGGTTTCATAAGTCATAAGGTTCGACTCTACAAGGTCTGAGGAATCTTCGATGTTTGCAATCAAATTGACATTTAAAACATCGGTATTTGTGTGGCAGCGTGACTGCTGAGTTTAAGACATGTCTATAATGTGAGAATGATTCGACAATTTTGTTTACAAGAGAGGTTTACTACGGTTGTAAAAGTTTTCTTCAACTTTATAGGCTCTTAATGTTGTGTTGTAGATGCGTAACTTTCTCGTCATGTTTTTTATTTTTTATTTCGGTGACGTGACAGCCACCTACATTGATTTGTATTCACCGAATAGTGATCTTATCTGAATAAGGAACAGGCTCTTTCTGAACGCCCTTTCATCATCCTAATTACTAAATATTTTTTGTTGAAAAATATTTCCATGAGTAAGAAAAATTTTTGAAATCCAGTTTTATGAATTCCAGCGTTTGACAGGGCCGCCTTTCTCTGGTTTTTTTTCGTATTTCGCTAGCTTCCTCATACAGCCTCACACAATCTTTAATATCCCTTTGAATATTTCCCGTTAAATTTGAAACAAGTCGACATCCACATATAATTCGCGTGCGGCGCACGAATGATGGATCGTGGTACAACACTTAGCGCGGTTGTTAGCGGTCGCTTCGAGTCAAACGCACCACTCCCACACATTCCGATGAACGACACACATACTAAACGTGATGGTAATGTACCAGACGAGAATCGAGAATGTCCTACTGTGAACTATGCGCAATGGGTGGCAGTTAATTCAGGAATGTGTGATATGAGAAGGAATATGTGATTAAAATGTCCAATATGGGATACCTAGCACCTTTTTGACGAACGTATAAACGTTCGGGGGAAAGCCGCTCGGCTATTCTCGAATTGTGCCGAGCCGACTCGAATATGATTCAGCGATGGTTGATGCCGCACAAAGTAAAAAACTAATTTAGCATCAGCACGAGCCAAATAAGAGCTGAATATGTATAGTCATTGCTTTAGATCGGTTTATTATTGAAAAAGTAAATGGGTGAATCGAATGTCGGCCGATCCAAACATTTGTATAGCACCTCTAACAGCCAAACAATGTTTATTTCTAATTTCCTCCTCTTCGTCTCCTTTATTCTGTACCGAGATTTAAAACGTTTTTAAATAAAGATAGCTATTCTTCATATTTCCACTAACTAGAATCAATCTTATATCACAGCAGCACATTGCCAACAAATCAATGAAGCGATAAAGTGCTAATTAGTGTGAAGTGTTGCCTTCGACTGCATGAGGCCCTTAAGGGCATGTCCTTAGACGTAACGTCTCGTATGTAGGTTAAATACGAGTATGTAGGTGCGGCGTCTCACTAGCCGATAATTAAATATTTGAACTGTATATGGAAGAAATCGGTTAAAAATATGTAGTTAGCGTTAAAATGTGTCTGTCTGTGGATACACAAATATATAAGCGGAAAGCTCTCTTAAAAAAAATGCTATGGTAACCTACATAAAGGGTGTAAAAAGACCCTTAACGAAGCCGAAAGGCACCTTGTTCTTCCCGTCATTGCGATCATTTTTTTGTTCTAGACCATACCTGGGAACCTCCTAGTTACGGAGATATTGGGGAACAAAGTTCCAACTTTTTCACAAGTTTTTTTTTTTAAATACATGTTTTTAATGTTTTATTTTTATTTTAAACACCTTCACGACCCCCGTTCTGTTCAATCCATCCATCAGCACAATGTTTTAAGTTCGTTACATTGAGTCCTACCGTAAAACGTGATTTTTTACCCCAAAACAAAACTCATTTCCTAGCAAAAATCTTTGCGCAGTATTACTTAGTTTAATGTACAGAATGCTTGGTTGACGGCTTCGTGAAGGGTCTGTTTACACCCTGTATAGTTGATATGCAAGCTTTGTGGTCACCATCGAGAAAATTTCAAGAAGAAAAACGACTCAGTTGTTCTAGGATCATCTTTTGAAGGTTCTTTACAAAATAATTATTTGGTAATGCATATGATAGCTCCCATAAAATATAAAGTAACGAGTAAATTATTGATGAATTTAGAGGTCAGTTGTATGGGCCACTTTGACGTAATCAATATTTATGTTCCCCGTTAAACTACATCATTCATTACGAAATCACTATGTTTAGAATGGAATCCTTTCCCATTTGAATAAAGAACATAATATACTCGTTTCTTTGATCATAGGTCACATTGTTGAAACCAGTAACAATATAAAAAAAAATGATAAAAAGCGAAGACAAAAAACTCTATTTTATGTCTGTCACGTTTACAAAGATGTGACTATGAGTTTGAAAATGAATAACGTCAAAACAGGACATTTTGCCGATAAAATAACATTCCTACCAAATCATAATATGAATAATGTGTCATTATTATCAATATTATTGCTGACTTAGGCAAGATAAATACAAGCTGGTTGTGTGGTCCTGTCTATGAATTTGACCTCAAGATCTAAGTGGGCGGGGGGCAGTATCTAATGACATGTAATAAGCTACGGTAAACATTGATTGCTCTGTTACTATGTCATCGTCATTGCCACCCCTTCCTAAACAGAAGAGGTGTAATAACAACATAACATAACATCACGCCTGTGATTGCGGGGTTAGGCAGAGATGTACGTAATAATACACCCCCTGCATCTCGCCTGTTATGTTTTAAGTTCCATGTAATAGGGGTCGAGCCTATTGACATAATCCTGGACAAATCTAGACTCCGTGGTTGCTACTGAGAAATTCCCGACGTAATAACCCAATAACAATTTGCCCAACCTGGGTATCGAACCCAGGACCTCAATTTTATAACGTAAATAGCCTTTAATTGCACATACGTTCTATTTAGCTTTGCTTGCCGATATTTTCATCTAAATTCTATTCCTTTTTTTCATATTCAGCTGGGTTAGTAAAGCCTAAATGAGGAGTGAGGAGCAAGACTTTAGGATTCGATTTCTAATTCAAAATGATAAATTGTATACAAAACCACTGTAGGTTGATATTTGCTACCGATGACCTAATTCGACGCAGCCTGTGTAAAGTGATTAATTGAATAATAGAAGGAACAAATTGAAAAATTGCCGTTAATTGCAGCATATCTATCTATATATGACACTGAAGTACCTAACCTACCTACGTTTTACCATAACTTACTGAAACTAACGAGAACGACTAAGAGGAACAACTGTTACTGATACCTGCTGAGACAACTGTTGTATAAGCAATATAATGCTTAAGAAAGAAATACAGGGTGTAAACAGACCCTTCACATAGCCGTCAACCAAGCATTCTGTACATCAAACTAAGTAACTTTACGCAAAAATTATTGCTGGGAATCGAAATTTTTTTACTCGATGAAAAGCACTCAAAGCATTGTGCTGATGGATGGATTGAATAGTACGGAGGTCGTGGAGGTGTGTAAAGTAAAAATCTTACATTAAAAACATGTATTTAAAAAAAAACTTGTGAAAAACTTGGAACTTTGACCCCAATATCTCCGTAACTAGAAGGTTCCCAGGTATGGTCTAGAACAAAAAAATTATCGCAAAGACGGGGAGAACAAGTGCCTTTCGGATATGTTAAGGGTCTATTTACACCCTTTATAATACTTTAGATTATAGGAACCTTTTTATCTTCTAAGACTGACACTAATATTTACGAATGTTTTCGTATCATTTCCATATTTCGAGGGACAGACTTCTTATTTATAACCTGCTTATGTAATTTATTAGTAACACCAACGAGCTAGGCATATACTTTATTAGTGTTAGGTGTTACATGTTTTAAAATAGTCATCTCACGCCACAAAAGTGATGTTAAAATAAGAATGCCATTGTTTCTATTAAACAGCAGTCTTCTTCTCACGGTGAAGATATTCTCTTACTACAACACTAGCGGAATACTTTATTGAATTCAAAAATAGCGACAAACGGAGATGAGAGAACACGACAACGTCATCGAGATATCCCATAACATATAATAGCAGGTATTGCGAAGAAAATAATAACGGAACGGCTTATAGAGATACCGTTGGGTTCGTATGACCTTTTGGCTGTATAGGTTATGTTATAAAATGAGTAACCTCGATATGTTCGAAGTCTGTTATATCACAAGATTTGAGGATATTGAATTTTGGATATTGATTTTAAAACATATAACATCACGCATTTCTCAGTAGCAGCCAATAGGCTCGCTCCCTATTACAAAGGACTTAAAACACAACTGGCGAAATGTGGGTATATTTTTATTATGACTAGGTGTTTTAGGTGCAACTACCTAGGTGCACCTCTGCCTAGCCCTTCGGCGATTACAGGCGTGATGTTATGATGTTATAACATCACGCTTGTGATTCCCGAAGTGGGCAGAGGCATATATACCCTTCGCCAGTAATGTTTGAGTTCGTTGGAACAGGGGCGATCCAAGTGTCGTCAACTGGGCACAATTCTAGAATCTGGGGACGATACTGAAAAATTCCTGACGGAATAACCAGTTAGACCATCACAGAATGGAAAAATAAAACAATAGAATATGGAACCAGGACTATCGGATCATGACTATCTTGAGGACATAAAATACTGAGAAATATATAATATCTATAATATCATAGCATCTCTAACACGACACAGGTGCCATAATAAGGCCTATTACAGGTGTAAGTCAGCGTAAGTGTTATCAATGATCAGTGATTCTATCGTCATAGCAATGAAATACCTCTTGGGACAAAGTTACGTACAATATAAATATGGAGCCAAGGTCGTATGCGTTTGCGATGCCATCGCCTTGCTTCACATAGCCATATACACTTATGTGTACGTGTGCAGGAGCATATTACGTCCACTGAATATGAGGCATCCTCTAAAACAGGATTCACAGGGTCTTCGGACAGTAGCGTAAGAATCATTAATCATTAATCAGTTATTCGGGTTATGTTCTGCATAACTTATACAACTGAAAGATTTCCATTGTTATACAAATGTATCTACGCATTTATTTTTACCCGACTGCGGCAAGGCCAAAAAAAGGGTTATTTCCAAGTACTTTTTATACCAGCGTCAACTATCTACTGCTCTTCAATAGCTTAGAGCGTCTCTGGTCCTCATCTATTCTTCTACGATCGTATTCTCTCCTCCTCTAAGATTGGATTTACTGATCTTTCGATTGTCTCTCCCACATAGGAATAGTCACAGTATTATATTCTTAGCCACGACTACGATTGAGTCTTGCGAATAGAACTTCGCTATGCTCGAGTACAATGCATTCTTTTTTGGCCGTCGCATTGTTTCGTTGCGTTGACTTTTTCTGAATGTAATTAGGTGTTGTAAAGTTTGTCAATTTATTGGTACGTAGGTGAGAACGTATACATATATTTGATTGGACTGTCTATCACGTAGCGAGTTTTTATCATGTATTTCTTAATTTTGAAGATCAGTTACCTACTTTACGACTCGAAAGAACATAAATATTACATCAGGCTACGCAATACCTGGTGCTAAAGTAGTGGATGGAGTTGGTATGATTTTACACCACACATTAAGACATTCTAGTAAGCTGAACATGTAAAGAAAAGTAATTGTTTACTATGAATGTAGTATCTTGTTAAAGATAATCTAGAAGAATAATAATGTTGATTTAGCCCGTTCGCCAAGTAATTACAAATGCAAAGCATGTCCTATTCCGGTTCCGCTTGGTCTTCTGCCCACTCTGCATGTGAACGAAGCGTGAAGTTATCTAAGAATTATTACATTGGTGTTAGCTTGGCTAGCGATAGTTGCGTACACTTCAAATAATAATTAAGACTTTAGTAGCTGACTTTTGCAAAACTGCTATGCTAAACTTGACTCGTATCAGAAAACAATTGTTTTCGTCGGTATGACTACCTTTTACTGCCTCGTTGGTCTAGTGGCCACAAGCGTGACTGCTGAGCACCGGGTCCTGGGTTCGACTCCCGGGTTATTGGGATTTTCCATCAGGATCTTCTCAGTAACAGCCATGGAGTCTGGATTTGTGCCGGATTGATGGCTAAGCTCGCCTTCTATTACATTTCATGGGACTTAACAGACATAACTGGCGAAATGTGGGTGTACTATTAGGTATACCTACCATTGCCTAACCCTTCGGGGATTGCAGGCGTGATGATATGTTATGTAACTACCTCTTACAGTTTAATTATAACGGGCACAAAATCAGTGTTTTAAAAATGCACAAAATGAACTAAGTACCGATAATTTTGTAAAGAAGTAGCGGAGGGCCTCCATACAAAATTTCCCTTGTCAACCAAAATAAAATAGTATTACAAACAGGGAAACAATCTCTCCATAAATTTCTTTACCCAATGAGTGTTGCTGAACAGTATTTTGTTGTCAACATCGTTACGGAGTCGTCACGCGACGCTTGTTCCACGTCACCATTCAATTTGCTAGGAAATTGTTACTGACGTCGTGGAGTAAAGACAAAACGAAGGTTCACTGCTCACTGAAACATCAGCCATCTAATACGTGGACCTGCAGCTATTCTCATATCGAGAGAAGAAGAGTTGAAATATGTAGTTGTATGTTACTTAGGAACTCGTGGTCGCTCGGGTCGATCCTGAAGTTAAGCCGCGCTAGCCTAGGTTGGTCCATGGATGTGTGCTCACCCATTACATACCGAGTTTCCCCCGTGTCTCGGAAAGCACGTTAAGCCGTTCATCCTGGCTGTCACTTGTAGATCTTTGACAGTTGTTACAGGCAGTCAGTGAAAGTCTGACAACAATTTTTACCAAGGGGTATCGTTTTACCCAGTAGCAACTGGGTTATGGACGTTAGATAGGCAGTTGCTCCATGTCAAATTCAGCTGCATTCGGATAGATTGGAAGGTGACCCAAACATACTTGGGAAAAGGCTAGGCAGCTGACTATGTTACTTAACGCAATGGGACAAGGCTTTTTTTTATAGGTGGCTTAGCAGAAGCGTCACTGCAGCGTAGATTTAACGGTAAATAAATACGTGATACTAGTGATCTACTAATGTAAGAATCCACCATCAAACTAAAGGTCCGGTCAAACTACGGACATGGTCTGGACACTGCTAGATAATGTGCTGAAATATCTGTCATGGTCCAGTGTCCCCATCCAGTCCGCAATCTCATCAGTCGAGTCCCAAGTCCATATCTGGAAAGATTTACATCAATAGACTTCTTTGTCTCTCTTGGACACCATTATTGTTCCAAGTGGTGTTTCTGAACCTTCTCATTGCTTAGTATTGTGCTTTATTGCCAACGGTTGCTTCCTGTTATACGGCATACCACTTATTATTAAGAAAATTTCTGTTGCCAACTTATTATGCGTTACGGCTTATGGAGACTTATGGTTTTGTAAATTGTTGGTGGCTGTTAGTGGTGTTGTTGGTTTACACAATGGTCCATTTAAAACAGTTATCGTCTTCTTGATTCATAACCTTAGGCTATATTCGTTCATGAATACATAAGCAGATGTAGCATTGCACTGACCATGACCCAATGAATTTTTTTTTTGTAATTTTAAGTTCTATTCAAGTAGATTGGTTTAAATTGATATTATCTTCCTATACCTTATTCTTTTTTCTTTCAAATTCTATATTTTCTTCAGCTACTTTCCATCTGGGAAAAACCATCTTCATAAATATAACAAGACCACAAAGAAAACAACCAAAATCGGTCCAAACAAACCAACAAATCTGACCAAAACGTAAAAGTAACTTGGCAACCAAACCAGTTGTTCGGCAACGGTTATAAAACAGACGTACGGAACATTTACAGACACACACTCGTAAATCATGATCACATTCCAGCAACCAGTAACCAAGCAGCCAGTGTTACGACACGTCGCCGAACCTTCGGTTAATTGCTACGAGCAGTAGGTAGCAAGTACGAACAACTGACAGCTAATGCTACGAATGGAACATGTATTCAAGTAATTATTTTGATGAAATAATTAGTACAATTTTTTTTAAATTGACAGTAATAGCTTCAATTGATCAAGCCCACTGCGTGATCAATATTGAAGTACATCTAATCCCGGTTGATGGGAATAGGCTCGCCCCCTATTACATGGGACTTCAACATAGCTGGCGAAATGTGGGTGTACTTGTTTGCTACACCTCTGCCTAACCCTTCGGGGATTACAAGGCGTAATGTTATGTGTTATGTTATCTATCTGTGTATATTACAATTCAAAAAGTAATGCAGTTAGAAATACTTAAAATTTTCCTGGTATCTCGAAAAAAAGATAAAGATTATAAATAGAGAGATTGCCTTCAAGAATCATCTTGTTACGAAGTTTCATCTTGATGGACGATGGTAGATAAAAATATTGGTTTCCGCAAAAAAGAACATACGCTACACTGTGAATAAACCTTGTTTTTTTGGAACTCGCAAATGTCGGCTTTAGAAAGTGGGTTATAGTAATCTTTTTACACAAAGCTTTAGTAACACATCATTTCTTTGAGGTATTGCAAAATTTGCCATTTTAGTTCATGCAGTTTTTAAGTCTTTGTCCGAAATAGTGCTAATTTATCTGTTGAGACTTCGCTAAATTCTTCGGGGTATTCCTCAAAGCACAACTATTTTTAAGCGCAACCAACTAAGCGCAACTAAATTATTCCTCGAAGCGCAACCGTTAGTTGCGCTTCAAAACGCGATGAAAAATAGAGAGGGGTATGATGGATTCATTAATTTTTTTTCAATCATGTTTGCGCTAGGAATAAACATTTATATTATTTTTAATTTGAATTTGTAAGCGCAACTAATTGCGCTTCGAGGAATAATTTAGTTACGTTTAGTTGGCTGCACTTAAAAATAGTTGCGCTCTTAGGAATACCCCAATTCGTCAAAGACTTAAGATTCATTTTGGAAAGCACCACTAAATACGAATTCTATGGTGTGAATTAAAAATTCTTCCTCACCATTATGATTGGATAATCTATCAACATACCTGTCAGTATAAGAGAACACTTGTTCTATTTCTTCTTTCCAATTTGAGTTACTTTCACCTACCAAATTTTCTTTCCGACAATCTTTTTGTCAACGTTAAAAAAGATCTATTCGACGATGCTTTCTTATCCAGTTGACATAAGATTCAAAACCGTTTGTTTGATTTTATTGGCATCAGCAAAGAAGCAGGCCCGATTGAAGTGGGTCAATTGTCGTTGACAGACGCGCAGTGTTTACAAACAAATCATTTACGCAACTCCATTGCACTCGAAACCGCATATTTCTTCAGTAACAACAAGCTTTTATGTAAAAAACACTTCCGCAGAATGGAGGAAACTGGAAAACCAAGCCACATTGCCAATAAAACTGCATGAGGAGCAAGATTTGATTTGATAAAAATGCTGTTATACATGCATATGATAACATTGCGTAATCCATTAGCATATAAAGTAAAGGCAAAGCAAATAAAACACGGACGAACATTAAATGCTAAGATGCACTCAACATCAACGCAGCATCTGAAAATCTAAATAAACACTCATTGCAGTGAAGATATGCAAATTCTCGAGATAAAATTACCATTGCAAAAGCTAGAAAGCAGTTTATATTGACGTGTCGTATATAGCAATGGAAACTCGTAGAATCGCATTACTATTCAATGTGCTGCGAGGCCGACTTCATGCCATCGTATCAAGAAGGTCGTTACTTATCAATTCATAAGTGCAAGGGGAAACTGTGATTTGATGGACACGCCATTTATTGAACACCTACCTTTATTTATAACAGTGTCATGAAATGTTTTGATTTCATTTGTTTGCTTGGATATTATGCAGTTTGTTCTTTAGACAATTTTACATGCATTGCTTAGAATCCATTAGTAAAAACTGCAATACATTACTTGCCTGATTAGAAGTGAGAAGGCAGAGACCATTATATACCATTCCTAAAAATTCATTCATATCAGTAGCCGTTAAGATAGTTTTGTTCAAACAAGGAAGCTAGGTGAAATCTGCGGTTAGAAACAATTTTATTCAGTTAAATAATAAAGTGACACAATATGTTTACTTTCTTAATGCCACATTACTGTGGAGTCTTCAATAAGTACCTACATAATATTTCTCAGAATAAAGTAATGTTTAAACCAGCTGACTAACACTGTGATGAATCGACCACCTGCATTGACGATAAATTGAAACGCAAAAAGTAGGTCAATCATGCAATTTTAAAAGTATATCGTACATCACTCTGCAATAAATAGGAACAACCCCGAATTTGTAACATGTTAATTCGCTCAGTACTCAAACTAGTAATTTATCACTAAACCATGTTGATTTTCGGTCCATTATTACGAAACAGTGTTACGGTGTATTTCATATGTTCTGTATTCTGTGTTACGTAAATAGCTCATCGCACGAGCAATTAGATTCAAATCGCATCCGTTAAGCACTTCATTAAAATACTAATAGAAATAATCCATTCCACAGATACGCACGAAATAGTAGACCTTAATGACGAGGGAAATAGCTCGAATGATTAATTAGGAAACGGTGGTTTTGAAAACTCAGCTAAATTAATGGCGTTGAATGTTTGGTTTATGAGTCTACAAGTTATATTGTTTCCTTTGGAAGTGAATATCGGGGTAATATAAATACGAGAGCTGGGGAGAGAATGATTAATGGTGGTATAAATGTTAAGGCCAGTGGTAATGTACTGAAAAGTGAAAAGAGAAATTATTTTTGACTTCTATCCTGTTTGCAAAGTAAAAAAGAAATATAATAGATGAGAATTACACTAAATGTACCCTAACTTATGTGATGATGATATACCTACTTAAATCATCATCTTCCTGCCCTTGTCCCATGTCACTTGGGGTCGGCGCAACACGTTTTTTTCTTCCATTCTCCCCTGTCAACTGTCACGCTATCATTTACACCTTTTTCCTTCATATCATTCCTCACACAATCCATCCATCGTTTCCTTGGTCTTTCTCTCCCTCTCCGTCCATCAAAATTTACATTCATCACTCTTAGTCACATGTGTTTCGTTCCTCCTCATCACATGTCCGTATCAAGACAGCCGATTCTCTTTCAAGTTTTTTGTAACACTCGCAACTTTCAAACTTCCTCTAACATACTCATTCATTTTATCCATTCTTGTCACACCACACATCCACCTTAACATTCTCGTCTCCGCTACATGCAATCTTTTTTCATCCATCTTCTTCACACACAGCTCAGCATTCCGATCCATACAGTACGACAGGTCTAATCACGGACTTGTATATTTTTCCCTTTAACTTGAGGGGCATCCATGGGTCGCAAGTTGTTCCAGTTACCTGTCACCATTTCATCCATCCTGAGTTGATCCGGTGTGTTACGTCCCGGCCTACTTCACCATGCCCTTGGCCAAGTGACCCGAGGTAGCGGAAATCGGAACAGATCGGTATGGGCGTTCCGGCACGATGATACTACTACTTACACACTTGATGATACTACTTATATAGAGACGAATATTATCTGTTATTTTCTTCAGAGTAAACTTTACAACTGGCATTGTATAGAATTTTAGAAGTAACTTGCTAAAAGTCAACCATGCTGAAGCAAAAACCACGGGACCGATTCATTTTAAGCAAACAGTACGATCATTATTTCGTGCGTGAAGTGCCAGCAGGCTTGGCATTGTTTCCATATAGGCCTATCTACACAGATATTACCAAATGTTGGTAGCGAGATAATTGAAGCAAATAATACAGCTTTGGTTTTGTTCGGTTTCGCAACTGGAGAACTGAGCACGCGAAACTATGAGATAGTGGCGGTTGTGCGTGCAAACGACTGTTTGTCTGTTAGTTTTGGAGAAGTTGTGTGAGCAAATGAAAATTATGCTGTAAGAGTTACTGCTTCTAAATTGAATCTACATTTGGAAACCATTAAGTCTATAGAAGAACTTGAAATTTTTATGTACAGCACAATGTTTTGAGTGCGTTACATTGATATGAGTCTTACCGTAAACGTGACGTAACGTGATTTTTCACCCCAAAAGAAAAGTCGTTTCCCAGCATTATTTTTTACGTAGATTTACTTAGTTTGATGTACAGAATGCTTGGTGACCGGCTTCGTGAAGGGTCCTTGTATAATACACCCAACAATATGGTACACCTCTGCCTCACCATTCGGAATTACAGGCGTGACGTTATAAAAATAAACAACAAATAACGAAGAAAGAAGATGTAAAAAAAGGAAGAGTTCACGGCTAGGAATACAAAAGAGCACTTAAAGACTAAAAACCTATTCAAGGAAGGTGCTGATCAATTACGAGAAAATTCGCCTCGATGACAACCAGTTACTTGACGTTAACAGTACCTATTATGTATAAGATTGTTTACAAATCATGCGCATGACCTTCGAAACGTAACTACTCAGTCAAGGCCATGCTTCATACCTGATGAGATCACTCAGACTTGGGTTAGGTATCTCGTTAATCGATTACGGTGTCTGTAAATCTATTCGATTTTGTTTATCGATATTTCTGAACGAGTTATTGAAAGAGCTGCGGACAATCGATCACCATGATTGACAGTGAACAAAAACATTTTGCTGCATCAATTGATTTTAGCTGGATGACTCAATCTGACTGTACAGCAAGATTTAAGGATTATCTATGAGACTTGCGTTGATAGATCTATTTACGATATACACACGGCAAGACATACACCTATACATATCCAATATAACCTGACCTCGCTTTGTATGAGCTTCCCGTACGAGATATGCTGATATCTCCAGTATACGATATATCTCCGGTTTACGCTGGTAGGTATACTGGTTTTGCATAGCTTGATTGGTCGTCTTGCGCAATTACAAGTAAAAAGGCGATGATATTTATCGAATATTAAAATATAATTCCGTCGTCATAATATAACTAATAGAGACATAAACAGGTTGCAAATATATTTATGTACGTATCTAGAGTTGATTTATTATTATCTGTTAAAGGAGAGTCAATTGCACATGACTGTTATTATATACCAGAAGTTACTTCATCCAAAACAGGTATACAATTATGGCCAGGTAAATGGTGCACTTAAAGACATTATACTTAATGCTTGTACTAAGTATATAGATCAGCTTTCGTCATGTCAATCTGCACAATTTCCAGTTTATGATATAGACTGCAATATTATTGATTGGTGTGGTTTCACAAACTTGAATGACCTGTCTCCGCCTGTCACAGACATTATACCTGAAATATGATTGGAGAACAGTATAACTAGTTTATTAGGTGATTTGTAGTATCCTACATAAATAAATGTTAATAAGTTGACCAATCAGTAGCGATAACTGAATTAATATTTTTTCTATTTTATTTAATAGTTTCATAACAATACATAATTTAAGAACTGGGTGCGGCCATATGTACCAAAAACGTGTTTTTCTTGAATTAAAATATTGTCATAAACAATAAAAAAACTCTGAAACAAATAAATAGGTATATATACATAAATGGATCTTTATTATGCAGGTTGACCCACCATTTCTAGGAATGTGAATTCTTAATGCATTTTATTTGAGACTTAATAAAACTGATTCAATTTATAACTAGAATTCTGCTGAAAATCTACTAACTGCTGTTGCCCTCGAAGTGTACTTATAAAACTTTCTCAGATCTAGTCTTCTTATGACGTATGCAAAAGAGAATTATCAGTCCATACCTTAAGCAGTGATAGTCTAGTGGTGTGACCGTCGGACTGACAAGTCATAGGTCTTGAGTTCGAACCCAAGACACGCACCTCTGATTTTCGGATTCATGTGCGTATTGTATAATTATCACTTGCTTCGGTGAAGGAAAACATCGTGAGGAAACCAGCATGCCTGAGAGATATTTCTCGACGGCATGTAAAGCCAAGTCAGAGGCCCATGGGCGCCATAAAACTCTGACACCAGGTTAAGCACTAACCACACGATAAAGAAGAAAAAAAGTCCATACCTTCATTAGAAGTTTGAGCCCGCTGGCCCAGCTATTAATCGAACATAAATTATGATTACGTTCATAGCCGATTAAGTAAGCAATATCGAGTGCAACCTCGGAAAGGGAAAGAGGAAGCCTCTGACTTAACGATTATAAATAACTTCATAAGTAGTTATTTATTCAACACTTCGCTTCACCGAAGAACTCTGAGTAGCAAATAAATGGACAGTTCGCAAGAAAATTTAACAAAACTGTTTTTTTTTTAGGTATTCCAGATAACCCCACGAAGTTGTAGGTACGTACGAATTGTACTTACGTGAATTACCCATTCCAGTTTTGCCATGGTTTGGATCCAACACCAACCTTCCTATAATTAATGATCCCTAATATTATTTGTCTTCACTGAAAGATCTTAATTTACTGATGCTGTCATTAGATTTAGATTTTTCAGTTAAGAAATTGGGAGATCGCCACGGATACGGTGTACCACCTTACTGCAGAAGTGTTTCGCGGTCACTTTATTGCTCCATTCTTATACTATTCTGTGGTAGTACATAGTATATTCATCGTGGTCACGTATTATAAGTAGCCACTAGATTTCGTTTATTGTATCAAGGCCTTTTTGTACTTTATGAAAAACCTGTGGCTGTGTGGACGTGATCATAAATATAACGTACTATTTTTTTGCATTAAGCCTTTACAAACGGCGAAGTTATTCTATAATCTGGAATATAAAATGCAAACCAAACCCGTTTTACTTGTAACCAGTGAACTCTTATAAATAAGGCAATAGAGTTGAGTTTTGGACAATAGAAATGGGGTCGCAATATGACTCAGCAAGCCCAACTTAAGTAACAAAGATGGGTTGTACCTAAAAAGTGATTAATCACTGAAGAATCTAGCCGTCTAACTCCTCCATCTATACGCCCCAACCTCTAGCCATCTACGATTCGTCTTATGTAAGTTTCTACATAGTATTTGAAACTTACAATCACTTGGCTACCAAACTGTTATTATGTCATCCTCAGCGGTGCTATCTCAGTAAAAAGTAATAGACAATTTTATTGTGCACACGTACTGGCCGGTAATTGAATTTAAAACTGTAATTTAGTTCTATTTTTTTTTGCATTTTTTGTTGTAGGTTTCAATTAATCGTTCTACAGTGTCCCGTGGAGATATTAAAATACTTTAGACGAGGATTAGCCGGGTAACCAATAATTTGTTTCTGAACTATTATTAAACATTTTAAAAGAGTAACGATGGAGTTTCTTGCCCATTCTTCTCCAGACCCCTGCGACTGATGGGCTTCAGAATCAAATGTCTTTTATTCTAAAGTTTGACCTTCAGAAGTGCCTTTAAGAGTAATTGAAATAAATGGATTGACACAACCAAAATGACTGGATGCTTTTGCTCCACCTTTTTCTTTTTAATTATTACTCGTAATTCTTTTGGAGCCGCTCTTGAAAGATTTAAATTTCTTTATTACAAACGAACAATCGTAGATGGCTATCTTCCCGAATGGTATCGGAAACATAGCCAACGTCTTTGTTTGGTCGGCATGCGCAATGCGATCCTTATTTAGTAAGTAACAGCTTATAATATGGTCAGCGGAAACCATTCAAACACTATATCTGCAACAAGCTTTTCTATCGGTGATATATTATAGACTAGCTTCTGCCAGCGGCTTCGCCCGCGTGGATGTCGAAAAACATCCCACCCGAACAAACATAGTTACTTACCTTCATCCGCTGAGACACGTATAAATTAATTTTTAATTGTCAGCCTAAACACAAAATTTGAATATCCTAACTTCAAAACTGACGGACTTTCATATAAACTTCCATCCCCTATTTTACCCCTAGACAAATATAATCAGAAAGCTTCGAACTGCTAAGCTATCGGGAGTTACACGTGATATTGTGAGTCAACCATAAAAGATAGACATATGCTGTCGTGGGATATTTTTTATATAATTTTAAGGAGAACATTTCCGTCATACATGATTTCTGTGTAGCTTTAACCATTAAGGTTACACACGCGACGGAAGCTTAAAAAATGGAGTAACTTCTCCCGTTTTCCCAACATTTCCCTTCACTGCTCTGCTCCTATTGATTGTAGCGTGATGAAAAGTATACTATAACCAACTCAGGAGTATGAAAAATAATTGTACCAAGTTTCGTTAAAATCCGTCGAGTAGTTTTTGTTTCTATAACGGTTATACAGACAGACAGACAGACAGACAGACAGACAGACAGACAGACAGACAAAAATTTTACTGATTGCATTTTTGGCATCAGTATCGATCCCTAATCACCCCCTGATAGTTATTTTGGAAATATATTTCATGTACAGAATTGACCTCTCTACAGATTTATTATAAGTATAGATACAGCTACAGGATTTGTAATTATTAATCGTATTGTACTTGGCATAGTAACTTATTATTTGTGCCAGCGCCTGTCTGAGCAGATGTCGGAAATTAATATGTTTAACTGTTGTAAAGTTGTAAGTATGTAACTTACAACTTTACACTACTACTACTTTAGGTTATGTTGTAAAACATGTTGTGGAAAAAAACCTATTCATGCTTCGGTTGCCTTTAAAGCAATATTCTATCAGTGATATGATAACGATGATGAAAAAATCAGCCTGCAATTCCATCTGCGTGGAAGTCGGAAAATTATAGCTAGATTTATCTGAAGTTGTAATTTTCATAAAGTTAACTAAACTATCATTTTAAGCCATGTACAGGCAAAAACTAATTTTGCTTCGGGTGCCTTTAAGCTAATATTCTAGCAGCGATAATGATGATTGAAAAGTCAAAAATTTATAACTAACAAAGTTACCGAACCTTATGTCCATCCTGTTAAAAGGCGGTTTTAGAATATGAAAACCATTGAAAGCGACTGCCACTTTTTGATTGCCTTCTGTTCTATGTAAACGCACACTCACAAGACGCATGCCAAAAAAACATTATAACAAATTGACTCGCAAGCTAACATTGAACAATTCTCATTCAATGTTTACTATACTAAAACTTTAATTAAACAACAACAATTAATATAGTTGCAAGGTTAGAATTGCCTTGACAGTAAAAACGCGAACGTTATCGAATTCGTAAGGAAATTGACGTGACGTGACACGCTAATAAGCACGTTCGTGTTCGATTCAATAAGTAATAACACTATTCTCATACACTTCCTTGCAAATTTCCGCAACATTGCAATTCTAAATAGGTACTTTTAGCAGCTGGCAAAGGTTTACATTGAAAAGTTAATAGATTGGACGGCCTTTTTTGTTTGGCGTTAGTGAACGCGAGGCTTAACACTGAATTTATTTAACGGTTCGGGTATTTGAAAAGTGAATAGTGTTATGTTTGTTTTTATTTCATGTTTCATTGAGACTACTAACATTTTTGCCAGGGCAGGAGAGAATACTGGATTAGTGAAGCGGTAAGGCGTAAAGACAAATAGTGTTCGGATGCGGAATTATTAATTCTGTTCTGCGATGGTGTAGCGACACTGCAAAAAATACTACAGTAACATAATCCAAAAAGTACTACAGCGCCATCTATAACACAAGTGAAGGACTGACATCAAAATTCTAAATCGCTTAAGGTTTTGTAGAAAAACCCGACAACGACTGTCTGACAGTTGATGATCCTCCAACCATGTGGTTGTGGTGTCTCCCGTCTGGTCGGAGGATCTTCATTTTTCTATGGGGATGAAGAACTTTACACCCTGTTCTTCATACCACTATCATGGCTTTATTTGAAGATGTCTAAGGTAAACTTCTTACTTATCTATTGAGTTGAGATATTACCTTCCTACTAATGTCCCTTTTAATTACAGAAACTGGCCATGAATGGATTAGCAATGCGCACGCCATTTTCTTTCATCCATAATAGAGCGAGGCATAACTGTTTGTGATTTGCATGAGTTATGTCATTGAATGGTATTAATTATAGATAAGAATGGCTTTATTTTATCCTTAAGGTAGCAATACACGCTTGGGTGTACCTGTCAGGTTTGCCTGTACAGTTGACCAGTACAGGTCAACCGGAGCGGGTATGTTGCAAAACTGTGCAGGTTTGCTGCGCAGCTCAAGCTTACCTGACGGGTGTACCGGTACAGGTAAACCTGCCAGGTGTACACCCTAGCGTGTATGGCTACCTTAAAGGTATACATTTTCTATTGCTAATGACGTTTCACTATACTGTCTGCCTGGCGATTGATAATGGATGGAGGATGATTACGAAAATATCTAAACGGTGTGTCTGCAATAGTGGACATAGATTGGAATAAAGTATTTTTGGTTGAACCCTCTGTATAATTATATATTTAAAAAATGAGAACGCCCCAGTGCCCAGATTAACATCAATGAAAAAAAAAAAAAATGGTTAGAAACAAAAGACTAAATACTAACACAAAGTAACAGGTTAGTTGGTCATTTCAATATTATAATACCCTGCTCAATCATAGGTATAACAATATTTCTTATTTATGAAATAAACAATTTTTTTTATTATTTTTTATTTCAACATTATGTTGTAGGTACTATAAGTATATAAGTCTATACACGTTTAAATAAACCGTAAACGCTAACGGAAGACGTTAATGAATGATAAGGATCGATGCTCTTACTGCTAAGCAACGTTGGCTTTCATTTAACCGACTGATTACCATCAATAGATCATTATGCACGCCATGACGTAATGCATTTGTCTAATAGTGAGTTATACTGATAGATTATAAGATAATAATATAGGTACCGTATCAGTAGGGTCAATTTTTAAGCAAGCCGGAGCAAATATCTTTAATGTGATTATATTATTTGTCTATAGAATAATACTGACTGTTCTATTTTTCAAAGGGAAGCCGATAGGAATCGAGTTGTATAAAACCTTCGTACCGTATACATTATAATATGTGAAGATACATAGATCACAGTTAAATAGAATTTTTGTTTAACCTTCAGTTACTTGTATGGAGGGCCACCCCTATTGTATTAATTTGTAATTTCACATCACTTTTGTGTAGCGGTTCATAGGAGACACCTGCTCTCCAAATTGCAACTTTGTGGTGCCAATGCCCACAGTCTCGGGGTAACATGGCTGTGACATACGGACGGACAGACAGGCACAGGACGAATCAGAAGTATTCCGTTTTTTCCTTTTGGCAACTGAACCCTAAACAAAAAGTGCCCCGTGACCCCGGGCTATAACCTGAATCTTCTGTGTATTTTTCCCAAATATTGTCAGGTACCTAGGTACTACGAATGGGAATCATAGTAATGCTGATAAACCCGCAATATTTTGTTATACCAAATATAAAAATGGTTTTTTATAAATAACTAGCTGGTGCCCGCGACCTTCGTCCGCGTGAAATTTTATAGCCTATAACCTTCCTCAATAAATGGGCTATCCAACACTAAAACAATTTGTCAAATCGAACCAGTAGTTCCTGAGATTAGCGCGTTCAAACAAACAAATTCTTCAGCTTTATAATATTATAGTATAGATATAATATCTATTACCCATGCTTTGAGTCATTAAGATTATCTTGCGTTACTGATGTCAGTTGATGCCTGCACCAAAGCTGTCTAAAGATCAAACATAGAACACATACATTAAGTTACCCATATTCATTACCTTTTAAAACAATGAAGCTGTGAATAATCATCAGTAATTAGTTGTTTTAATGTTAGATATTCTTAAAGATCACGAACACTGTATTCTATTTCCCAAGAACAACACATAAGGGCCTGATCACACTAGAAAAGCGACAGCGATTTTAAAAAGCTTACTATATGACTAAGCAACATACTCTTTTGGTAGGTGCCATGTTACTAAAACTAACCGCGAGAAATTAAATATCAGCCACAATTCACGTAAAGCACAACCAATGATTTATGCTCAAATCTTCTCAATTTACCTTACTAGATTCTTGCACAAAATAGTAAAAATGCATACCTATATTACCTATAACATAATTAAGCATAACACATAACATCACGCCTTGTAATCCCCGAAGGGTAAGGCATAGGAGTACTACGGTCTACCAAGTACAACGTACCCACAATTCGCCAGTTATGTTTAAGTTCCATCTAATAGGGGGCGAGTCTATTGCCCTCAATCGGGCACAAATCCAGACTCCGTGACTGGTACTTAGTAATGAAATTACTGATGGAACACCCAATAATATTTGCCCGACCCGGGAATTCCACCCAGGACCTCATGCTCAGCAGTCGAGTTGCGACCCAAGACCAACGAGGCCATCAACATACTATCGCCTTTTGTGTCTAAAATATTTTAAAGTCACCTTCACCTACGCTTCGCTTGTTCAATCTTTTCCTAACATGAACAACCTTGCCAGGAAGATGTGTGACGGCAATTCTTCAAGTTTCCCATCTCTAAGTTATTCCAAGACTCAGGTACAGTTAATGATACCACTGCGTGCCACGATTTTCAAATAAAGTTTTGCTCCAGAACTCTCGTGATTGGACGGTACCGTGTTATTAAGATAACTCATGATTGTGGGTAATTGGTGTCTACGGGACGGTGATCGAAACGAAGTCACGTTTGATCTGGTCATCGAACTTACTGACTATA
Organism: Noctua comes; assembly: GCA_963082995.1. Classification (NCBI taxonomy): domain Eukaryota; kingdom Metazoa; phylum Arthropoda; class Insecta; order Lepidoptera; family Noctuidae; genus Noctua; species Noctua comes. The sequence continues at coordinate 8,933,310 of OY720279.1, read as the reverse complement.
GACGAGTATTAAAAAGAAACAGTGTAGGAATTGGTTGTAGTACCTACACTATGATCTCATAGTATGCGACAATGACGACTGGAATGTCTGTCATTGCCTCTTCAGAAAAAATGCGATAGCTCGAAAGCAGATAATTATACACTTACAGTCTTATACCAATAATTTCTAAAGTTTTTGAAAAAGCTATGCAAAACCGTCTCAATTCTAAAGAAAGAACAATACGGAACAAAATCGACCACTCTCGCATGCTTCAATCTTGTAAAAAATATCATTGATGAAGTAGACGTAGCAAATCGAGTTTCTGAAATCTTCTTCGATATGTCGAAGGCTTTTGATTTTGTGTCTCAGATTATTGCTTTCGAAGTTGGAACGATATGGTATTCGATCAACCCTTAGCTGGCTGGAAACTTATCTAGTGATAGATATAATGGTTTATGGCAGCACAATTGTATACAGCTCATTTAATTTTACAAGACTATAATATTCAGGATTTCAGGCATGACTTTGTGTGTTTGTTTTCAATATTCAGGGTAAAACGCTGGTCTATCTGTTAGCGGACACTAAATTTTTTGGAAGGTTAAGGATATTGAAAATATTCAGACTGATTCCAATAAACCTTATCACGTTTCGGAACACCTTCAAATTCGTGTGCGGTATACGAAACTTAACAATTTCGTAACTAACGCTCACAATACAAAATAGTGTAGGTAAGTCAACATTCTAAGAATCAAATACATATTCTCTTTACGTAGCTGTTTAAACTAAGTGCCTTTCCACACATACCTACAGGTTTCCTTACACACGTTTCCGAGGCGGTTCATTACCCTAATGTCAAGAGAAACCGCGTATGTACAAAACGTGTACATTTTGTAACCGTTTAGACGCTGTACGTGTGTGGAAACGCTATAAAGGACAGAAAGTAAAATTTTCAAGTGTAAATTAAAAACTTTTGTACTTCTGGGTAGGACTGTACCTACAGAATCAGAAGTTTGTATCAAAGTGACTTCAATACAGGTTTACTAAGGGACTTATTAACAGAGACAACACTACGATGCTGAACTATTTACAAAACTCAAGTCATTGTGCTAAAGAACAGCAGGGCCTGCGTACTGTGCGTGCAAACATTTTATTATTAAAACTAAGATACATTTGCATTGTAAACAAAACAATGACCTGTTTACCTAAATAGCATTACTCTCTTGGGAGCAGTACTAGTAAGTAAGAAGCAATAATTCGTGCGCGAACGCATGCGGTCACGTACGAGATCGCAATAACCTCACGTTCGACACCCACTCGCAAATAGTACGAGTAGACCTTTCCGCTTTCTTGGGTACACTCGTCGCTTTTTAAATGAACTGTTAAGTTATAGGAAAGTCGCCATGTTTGGCATTTTGTTTTTGTTTTGTGGGTTATTGACAGCTTCTGGTCGTGGTAAAAAGAACTCTGGAGAACTAAGTACTGCGCTCGAGTTTTTAATAATATAGGTATTTTTAATAAATATATTTTCGGACTGAAATATAGTAGAATAGAATCTACATTAGCATTTACTTCTTTTTCTTTCATATCGTCCCTCACACAATCCATCCATCGTTTCCTTGGTTTTACTCCATATTCATCTCTCTTTTTACCTAGAAATATGTATTTGAAATATAGGTCCCAAAACTGGCCTACAATTCTTTCAGTAATATCTTTCGGTAATATTATTATCGTATCTAATCGATGTCTCAATAATATAAGGCGATGTTGCATGTACTGGTCGTGGTAAACTAGGCAGACCCGGAAAGGAGTGAATGTGCTGTACAGCTCCTCTCACTCCTTTAAAGATGGAGGTCGATACTCCTTACTCATACTTCTGTTTAGATCCGATGGGTTTATTTAATTCCTATAATATTATAAGTGTGCCAAACTTATTTACAAAGCGTCTATATTTGGGTACAACCGGTATCCTTTTTTTTATGGTATTCTTATTTGCTCAAAAATATAGTGCCATAATGGTCAGGTTTAGTTTTTGGAAACAGGAAAAGAATGTGTCAGTTTGTGGCCAAAAAATTGCAACTTTTCCTTATGATTGGGTTCCGTTATCACAAGAAGATTTTATTTTTTTATTTTATTATTCCACTGGTAAGCTTCATTGTTACTTTTTACAAGACCCATTGAAGAAAAAAATGGTGCTGGTGATCCAAACCACAGGTCGCGGCATTTAAGAGTGCTTTCAATCTAGTCTTTTAGAAGTCTTATTTTAAGAGATGAAATCTTCATCAAATACACGTGCCAACTATCGACTCAAGATTTAAGATAAGCTGGTTTTTAATTAAATCAACACCATTATAACAAAAATATGCTTCAATGGGTGCGAATGGGTAAATTTAAACCATCACTAAAAAAATCTTTAGCTCGAGCATATAAACAAAAGGCCGGGTAAAAAACACAAATACTCACGTAACCACATCAAAACACATAATCCAGGCGTGGTCGCTTATAAAAAATATAATCTGGCCTTGGTAGTTATCGCGCGAATGATCTCTTTCGCACGGTGCGTCCGCAACGCCTTCTTAGTTCATTCACATTTTCAAGAACGCTTTACTTGAACTTTTGACCTACGACGTTAATTTGAAATCATTTAGTTTAGTGCCTATTGTTAAACTTTTACCCAGAGCTGTTAAATAATTTAGATAGAGGAATTAAGTTGTATAATTGTGGTAACAAAAAATCAGGAGCCATTTTTGGGAAGAGCTGGAGCTGAATAAATCTGGGCTCATTAAATAAGTCTCAGTGTTACTAAATAGGGTATTTGTTGGAAGATTATTAGAATATAATGAACAACTTCCTATTATTAGCATAGTTGAAGTTTTATCTTTCAAGTTAGAATGTTTTAATGAGGTAATGTAACCTCGGAAGGTGCCGAAGTTTCTTTTTGTAAATATTTAATTAATACCAACCGTTATTATAAGAACTCAATATTTCATGTAAAAAAACAGTATTTTATCAATCGAATATGAAAACAACAGTAATTCTAAAGCTGACTATACTGCTGTCGTTAATAATGAAACACCTAATCCCAATATTACACTAACTAGAATCATAGAAACAGTTGAGTCACATTCGACCACCAATACCGCAACCTCACTAAAGGATAATACCCATTAGACCGCTTACGTCGTGAAATCAAAGTGTCTCCTTCGCTAAGTACCGAGCTCCGACACAGCGACTGCGACAGTACGACTTACGTGTGCTTATTGTTAAGCGATGCACGACAAATCGCCGGACAGCACCATTGGACACGCGGTTTACCGGATCGGCACAAGTTAGGAGCGGAACGGTTTTGCAACTGCTGATATTGATAGAAATGTTATGGTTGGTTTGGAATACGTGCTGTGGATGGATATTACGTTTGTGACTTAAGATTTTGTCTTAATAACTTGGGTGGCAACACTAGCAACTCCTAAAAGGTAGACCAAGGTTGAAGGCCGTGGGAACTCACTGGATGCTAAAAGCACAGGACCGGTAGATGTGGCGACGCTAGGTTTGAATCCAGTAGTGGACGTGTTTAGGGTGATATGATGATGATCAACTTGGCTAGGAAGTTCCAATTTCAAGATAATTATAGGTATATACATATCTAATTTAAATGTGTAGAATATTCTAAAAGGCTCTCGGCAACTAGAAACAAAGCCCCGACATAACTAAAGATGAGGATCCTCATGTGCGGAAGTGACAAAAGTGAAACGCTAAAATAACAACCATATTTTGCTGAAAATCGGTCCAAATTACGTAAAAAAAGGAAATACGATTCGTTTTACGTTCCTCGTAATTTTTTGTCAGACACGAAATTCTATAGCATTAAATATTCATTATAAACCGATTAAAGACACAAAACAATGTAATGGATATCGTAGAACTAAAAAACAGCCAGAGGCCTTAGTCGGTAGGATTAAAGGTGAAACGGCCGAAACATAAATTTTCTCATGAAGGCTTGACAAACAAGCGCCTGAGGATATTATCAAAGTAAGTCATTCATATTATTGAAACACGATATTTAGTTTTAACGACTATTAATGTTATGAAGTAAGCATAACAGGTTTGATACGCATGGACACACGTTTGACTGAAGGCCCCTCGCAAGGTACCTATGTTAGAATAATATTTTGTATGATACATTCTAAATATGGTTTTAAAAATATCAACAGTAGTGTGGTTCGACTGAAGTGAAAAGTGAAGACGTCAGATTTTTAGTCAGGGAAAGCCGGATTAAATTGATAAAACATTAAGAAATTGAAGAAACTTTTCTTCAATCAGTGGAGAGCAAGCCTGCTGGGTTGATTTAATGATTTGATGAAACTCTTTTCCGTTGTCAGATATTTCTAAATATTCATCACGTCCATCTATTCTCGTGTCATTCGTGTCCGGGGAGAATGGAAGAAAAAATCGTGTTGCGCCCATTCCAAGTAATAGGGACAAGGGCAGGAATATTACAATGATTATTTATAAATCTGTTCTCAATACTGTATCAACTCCTCACGTAACTCAATTTCCTCTAAAGCTATGTTAATAGATAGATACCGCTATCGTCAGTAACTTGTTACTTCTAACACTTCCTGGCACTAATGCCTTAACGGTGTCAAAGTGACAAGACAAGTGAACGCCCAGTTAGTTTCCATAGCATAATGAAGCGAAAACGACTCAAAGAACATGATTGTCCATTGAAAGCCAAGCCACGTTACAACTGCGGAGTCGGTTACACTTGCAAAGTCATTGAGAACTGCGTCGAGAATGCAGATCGTCTATTGCAAGTGGCTGAGGTTTTAGATTAGGTGTTATGTAATGTCTAAAAATACTACAGGATTACGTGTCTGTTGTTATAAGTAACTTAGAAAACTCGTAAGCAGATTTGTGTGACGTTCGCATTTCGTGCAAAGGATATTGCCCAAAAAAGGTTCAGTCGTTTCAATACGTCATAACAATGTAGAAAGTGGTTGGTATTGATGTTACCAAGCATTGCTAAAGGGTTGTACTCGTCGAGAGCTCAACAAAAGCACAAGTCAGATACAGTAGAAGATGTAGAGATTAAGTTATCATTCGGCATTCAATAGGGTTAGAATAGTGCTACTTAAGAAACCTCTCAATGTAGTTGGATTTCGTCTTCCATACGTTTCTCACGTGGAAACACGATCACTGCAAATCTTGTACAAGTGCCAAGTGATTTAGCGCTTCTTAGAAGAAAGTGGTGACGTGTGAGGTGGTCAGCTGCACTAAAGCGAGCAATTGAATTTTCAACACTCAACTCAACGCCGAAAGTACAAAATTCAACACCACGCTTTTCTTTAGGAATACATTTAGTGACGCTTACTGTTAACAAATACGGGCATAAGTCTTATTGTAAACGTTAGAATAGTAGGCCGTTTGTTTTTCAATTCAGAATGAAAACAAGTTTGAAAGCGATCTAATTTCTCGTACTGAATGTTTTTATCTAAATAAATTAATTCCTAATAAGTATAAATAAAAGTAGGTAGGTATGATCTGTCGTACAATTCTACTTAAAAACAAGAAAGATTGGACTTAAATCGGGTTTTTTCTACGAGTAATAAATTTCCCGTGACATTCCACGGAACCAGCGTATTTTCAGTGAATGGCTGGAAGAATGACTTCCATCCATTAAATTCTAGGAAATTCGCTCAGTATTGGATAATGTGCTAGATATTTAAGTGCTGGCTGGTTTATAATGACGAGAGTAAACGAGGGATAACTTGTATCTAGCTATGTTCAGACATCATCGTCATCTTCCTACCCATTTTTTTTTTTTCGGATTCGAAATCGTCAAATGACTCCCGCCCCCTATATAAGGCCCCATTAAATTGAATGGCCAAATTTTAACATAGCGTTCAGTACGTCTAATCAAAGATATCCAAGCAAAAAAACACTGTTTAAAGTGATTTTATTTTCACCTAAAATCATTGGGTAACCAACATTTTAGTGTATTTTCGTTAACTGTTTTTTTTTCTAGTAAGTATCTAATGCGTTTTTCTTATTTTTTTACTATTGTCCTTATTTTGGTGGTCTGAATGATTTCTAAAAGTTTGTCCATCTATTTTAATGGGACCTTATATGTTTGTAGCTATGTTAAGACAACAGTTAAAAATTCTGTTTTAATACCACAGCCCACTTTTCCTAGTTCATCGAGCTCTAAAAATGAAGTGCTTCTGTTAGTCTGATTAATTGACTGAAACTGATTGACTGTAATCGCTCAGACAGCCACATAATTTAGGTTAGATATACAATTATCGACACGATAAAACGTTAGTTTAAAGAACAGTGCTTAAAGTAATTTTTAGTACTCCGCAACTGCTTATTTATAGGTTTATTGAAACTTATGGCGTTTTGCTAAGTCGATCGATTTTTATAAAATCCATCAAGAGTGAGTTTGTTTTTAAATAATATAAACATTCGTTAAATGGTGGTGGAGGAGTTCGAGGCTAAATAATAACAGCAAGGGGCATTACCAAGGGATATCGTATTACCCAGTACTAACTGGGTTGTGGAGGTCAGATAGGCAGCCGCTCCTCTGGTATTCAGCCGCATCCGGTTAGACTGGAAGCCGACCCCGACATAGTTGGGAAAAGGCTAGGCAGACGATGATTCGTTTAATGTAAATAAACTGAATTTTGTTTCGATTACATTACATAATGTAGCTATTTTATTTTAACAAACCGAATTCGATGTAGAAGCGTTGTATCAATATTATTACGTCGACGTTTATTGTATCTCATAATGTTAACCTACTTCAGTTTTGCAACTAGGTCTGGGTTGAATTGAAAATATTTTTAAACCCATTGCTTCATTGGATGAATCCGAATTATAAGCAAATAGACGTGTGCTTGGTATATTGCAGACAGACATTTTTCGCAAACAGCTATTTAAACTTTCAACTACTTATGTAGGTATCTACACAAAATAAAACCAGCCAAGTGCGAGTCGGACTCGCGCATTAAGGGTTCCGTACCATCGCAGTAGCCCCTTTATTATTTGTTGTTATAGCGGCAACAGAAATACAGATCCTGTGAAAATTGCAACTATCTACCTATTAAGCATCATGAGATACAGCCTGCTGGCAGACACACGGACGGACGGACGGCTTAGTAATAGGGTCCCGTAGGTTACCCTTGGGTACGGAACCCTAAAAAACATCAGTTCAAACGTTTCTCAGAAAATCGGGCAAAAAGACCCGATAAATTATAGTATTACATTTTAATTGCATTTACTTAACATTCTAATTTCTAAACATTTCTCTATCTCAAGATTTCAGTGCATAATATGATTATGATGAGGTCAGAAGTTGGTGCTCACATTTTCAAGTTCATTAAAACAGGTCAGTGACTTGTTTTTAAAAGATCTGACTCACTCTCATTGTTCTCTCATTGTTCTCGAGAATATTGATCTTAGCGTAGCTAGAGCGGATAGGATTTTAATAGAAGCAACATACCTAAGTATGATTCAATTTAAGCAGCATTAATCGTAGCAGTGATTCAATGATTAAAATCAATATTGTCGTAAATTTAGGAATCACTTTCTAATATTAAACACTGTTTCAAGCTTTCACGGTTTACAACTATACTGTCACTTACGGGATATCTTCCGTCGTTCCGTCGTTTCTAATATTAACCCCATAACACCCATTTTAGTAAGTTAATCATCAATTAAGGTATTTTTTTCTATAAATTATCTGATTCTATGTGTGACCATCTTATCGGATCTCAAATCACACAACTTCCTGTGTCACTCTTTTACACTCGCATGTCTCGCATAACTATAAAAGAATCAGAATAATTCGTTATTTCCTGCCTATCCGACAAGCATTAACTACTTAATTCTATATGGAAGTAAAGCCATAGGTAGGTGTGGGTCAAATTATATAAATGATGCCATGACTAAGGAGACTCAGACGGAGATAGACTCCCACGAAGAGGAAGCCTGCGTCCCAGCCGAGAGGTGCTGAGGACAGCAGTCCCCCCGCTAATTGTGCTATAAATTAATTTGACACAGAACTAAAAGGCAGTAAGTGACAGACTTATTGTTCAAAAATCAGCCTTCTCATAGATGTAGCAGTGCTGATTGCAGAAGTCAGTGAAAAGATCTGGAAATATCAGGCTAATCCTAATGCTGATGAAACCGACTTATCTTGTATTAGGAGTACTGTTCTGTATGACATCATAGTTTCAGCCACATGGGAAGTTAATGAACGCTAAATGTAACGCAACATAACAGTTGTAATGCTAATACAAAAAGCTTTGTATCATACAAACATTCGAAACTATGACACGAATTCAATGTGGCAAGAACACATGCTATTATGAATTCTATTGTTGAAATGAACAGCGTTGAGAATTGTTTGAAAGAACCTGATAAGGTGTTGTCAGTATGGAAGTCAAATTGAACGTCGATAGTGTAGTCGTGAAACAAAAGCAAGCGGCTGGAGAATAGGCCTCCGAATTGCTCCAGCCTGGCCGAGTAAATAGTATTTTACATTAAAAAAAACCTAAACGAGACTGATGGTCCTCAATTTCAGCATTCTGGTAGCCAATGTTCAGTTTATTAGATATTATTATAGAGTGGCAAGCTCTAGCCAAAGAGTCAAAATGGCTTCAAACACACGCCCCCCACACCGCACACCCTTTGTGCCTAAATATCCTCGTGTCGCAAAGGCTGAAAAGCCGAAACAGCTTTCTGAAGTGCATCACCCCACTCACTGGCGAGCGGTCTACGGAAAGACTCAAGCTGTGGCGAACTAGTGCACCCTTACCCAACCCATTCGTCCCACCTGCTGACATCTCCCACCTGGACTGATCTGGAAGTCTTTAAATGGATTCCGGCCCCGGGTTGATCGCCAGAAAATCAGCTCAGGTGGAGATTCATTAATGACTCTGTCCTGGAGTGTAAATGTGCTGCCGTTCCACGAATGATGGAGTGTCATGCGTGTCCTGTGGTTTGTTCATTACAGGAACTGATGGACGTTACTGAAGGTGCCAAACTAGTGGTTCAGTTCTGAGCCGACACAATTTAGATTGCTATCTTCGTGCTAAGAAGAAGATTAAAGACTTTAAAAAAATCTTCTAATAATTCAATACCACACTCGATTTTCATTGACGGATAACTTTCGCTTCCGTTTCCGCAACCATTCCTAAACAGAAATTGTCAAAACAAAATCCCAAACATTCGTGCAACCAGCTTTATGTATTACCACGTCAAAGAAAACGATATTCATGCTATGAACGGTAGAATGTAAAATCTTCCAGTTTTCATGATATATCGCTTGTGTTCACGAGGCGGCGTTCCGCATAACTTAATTGGAAACTACTAGCATACCGAACTTGGCTCCACAGTAGCTTCGCAGTACTTCGCACAAATAATTGACAAAGTAATTAGTCCGGCGGATGTTTATGCACTTACAAAATATGTATTAATTTAATTCATTTTCACATTCCCTGCTTTCGTCGGGTTTTTAATTGAATGAAATGTTTTGATGAATGGCGTGTAGCGTGATCAGAGTATTTTCAGTGGGAAATGCCTGAAAATGTTAGGTTTTCCTTCCAATATACAGTACTCCAAGTAGTATCGGCTCGAGACTCCTTTGAGTATTTTTCGCTTTTCCTCATAGTCTGAATTTTGGCCATCCACGCCCACTTGGAAAATTCACCCTGTATACTTGGGAATAGTAAGCGTAAATCATAGTTTACCTGGTATTTGAATTTTTGCAATGATACCGTATATAGGTACAAGTAATTTTGCGCAGATGCTTGAGGAGCAGTGGTGATCCTGTGGAGGCGGCCGTGACCGTGAGTGTGGTTAAGTTCGACTTTACGATGCGTAAATTATTTCAGCACCATATTGCTCATAAAACGGCGAAGGGATATGTAATGAGGAAATCGACATGTCCGAGAGGCAAAAAATCGAAGACCTGTGGTATCCCCCTGCAAGCACTGACCCCGAGTGGTGGATTTCAGCCCGCTCCCATTGAAATGACGCCTGTGTCCCAGCGGTGGCAACATTACAGGTCGATTATGTTTATACAATGCTTGTATAATAATTAATTAAACAGCATCAGAATCCGCATTGCCATCCAACGAGGCAATGCTGCCTGCCTTTTGGGCACTTTTCCTTTTGACAGTGGATGAATGAATTTTTGATGCCCTGTAATTATTTTCTCATTTTGTTACTTGTACATATTTTAATTATTAGTTTATATCTATTTATAGCATGTGACTAATGTTCGTAGTAATAAATAAATTTAAACATGGTAATTTAATCAGATTTTAGTTAAATAACCGTGTTATCTTAAATCAGCAGAAGCCTTCTTCAGATAAGAATGTAAAACAATTACTTCGCGATCGAGTCAAGTCAGCTAAAGTCACGAACAACAAAAGCAACGGACAGCTATTATATGGGAACGGTAACTTTAACGACTCGTTTATTAAAATGTGGGACAGCAGATTAGTTGGCACTCATTATGCCTACGTCGCGCTCTGAGAAGATTTATTTGTGTTTCTGTGAAGTCATCTGCGTTGACTTGATGTACAGTTATAAGGTAGGTGTGTTGGAGAAATAATCCAGTTGGTATGTTGGTTAGGGTAATCTTGGAAACTGTAGAACATTGTGTTTTCTCAAAAATTCTCTTAGCATGTTTTTTGGTGTAAAGTTTTTGGAGAAATAAAACGCAACTCAATTTTTTTTTTTTATTACAAAATGGACCTGCTCTCGACCTCGATCTCGCTTGATGGAAAGCGATAGATGAGGTCTATGATGGGACGAGCGTGCCCAGAAGATGCCTGTTCACTTTTGCTTTGAAGGCTGACGGGTTAAATGTGCGAGGGAACACAGATGCAGAGAGCTCCACACTTTGACTGTGAATTAAAAATGTATTGTCAGACACAGTATCGTACCTTCGTGTACAAAAGTACTCACATTTTATTCTTCTGACAATCAGAAGAATGAAATGTGGGTAATTATTGTATGTCAATCTGTCGTCGTTACCAAGTCAATTAATGTTATAAATTATAAAAAAATGTTTACATACCTACCAAATGCAAAGAACACGCAGGTATTAAGAAATAATGCTATATGTGTTCTTTTTTTTTTGGGCACAACAGTTTTCTGATTTTATTGTTACAGTAGTTACGATTTTATGTACTATGGTAATACTGCTAATAGTGATTACGTTAATTAAGCCTTTCTAAATAAATACCAATTTTACTACTTACAAACTAATCTAACCAAAATTCGCCAGGAGCAGTGTTGCGTAAAATCGCCAAATCATGCTTGAAAACGCCATTACAAGCAAATTGATGTAACAGAATTTACTGCTGAAATTAACTCTGCTGGCAGGCAGGCATTCATGGAATAAAATGCATTAAATTAATAAAATACCAAATATCAATAAATTAGGTAAGAAAACCATAAAAGAATACAGAAAGACAATATTACAATAGTATTTCTGTTTAATCTGAAGCCCTGAGGGTTTTCCGTGTGCCTGTCCGAGATCCAAAATGTTTCTTGTTCCCAAAAGCCAATGTTTAATAAAACATGAAGAAGTTTAATAATAAACAAAACGAAACGATCGAACGACGTTATTTATAAAATATTCTAGTCAGTAATGAGAGGACGGTTGGTGGACCGGGTGGACACGACTCATTTTCATACTAATGGTGTAGAATTGAATTAAAATACTCTGTCGTGTCTTGGAATATAATCTTGACATTAAGCATGCTAGGATAAAATAGTATCATAAAACTATTCAAATAAACCTATCCATTCATTCATTGAAGTTTTCTAAGGTGTTGTGCAGCTAAGATAATTCTCTATCGTACGGATCACGTCACGCATGAATTGCCGATGTTTTACTATGTATGCAAATACTTGAAGGTTCTTAACTCAGTGCGTCAAAGTTATTTAAAAAGGCATCTAGCATTTCATCAGTCTCAGTTACTTTAAATAACACTGTTATTTAACCTAAAACTAAATTTTCACTTTCTTTTAGAACTTCAGAACATAAAACAACAAAATCAACATCGGAAGTTCCATGTTAGTCCGGAAGTATCGCCACCAAAATATTAGCCGAGACACTGTCTTCACTAGAAATTCTATTTACTCAGGCGGATGTCTAAGATATAAAAGATAAAGAAAACATTCTCAAGGACGGCTTTTAATCATCTTTATTCAATGTTTTGTAGGAATTTTCCATTGTGTTTGAGACTTAAGTTTTCATGGATAATATATCATATAATGTAATGTATAATGTCTTTAAACCAACAACACATTTTGATACTATCATATTATACTGTAATAATTATTACCTAACACATTGTGTACTAAAGTCTATTATTAAGGAAACAATATGTGTCGACAGTTTCATTACTGCAGCGTTTAATTTAGGAGCATGCAAATTGTCTCGTAGATCTACAGAGATAGTAAGCTTCGTTTCAGAATTCTGTTTCGGATTTTGGTTCAAATTGGAATTGGTGTTTCCAATTAGAAACAGTTGATTAGGGCACACGATTTGACTTGTATTAGATAAACCAACCTCCATCAATTAGTAGTTTGACTTACTGTTCGTAATATTTGGTGTTACCGATTTCGAAACATGATAAATATTAATTAAATGAAGCTTTATTATTAGTGTAGTTATTCGAGGCTGAAATAAGACAAGTTTGATAAGTAAACGAGGGATTATTAATTGAATCTTGATTGCACTCACTTACTAAGACTGAAGTATACATTCATAATTAATTATACTTCGTCCGTGCAGAGACCTGAATTAGCTCTTCAGGTTGATGCTGGTGCTATTATATTCTTAAATACATACCATATTGTTATACGCATACGTACCTAGGTACGAGAATCTATTGTATGATGATCACGAGATGTAAGAAAACAACGGATGTTTGGATTTAGTGGGCGGGAGGGATGGTACCACGACTAAGAAAATTCATGTCGACAATTCATGACGGCAGAATTAGAAAAGATTTTTAGAACATTATTTTTGGAAAAAAAAAACATGGCAGTTGATGAGATTTAGAGCAACAATGAGGTCTTTGATCTCTTTCCAGAAATATAATATCACAATGAAGAATGATCTCGAAAAAAGAGAATCAGATATATTCCAAGCACCCATAATTTACCCTAAATGTACTACAGGGAAAAAAGGTATACATACGTACGTTTTTTGACCTCTTAAAAAAATTAAACGCTTTAGTTTCCGCTCTATTAATAGGTTAAAGAGCTTTGTAACGTTAATAGGATACTAAATACATTGACATTTTAATCGCTTAATCTGCGCTTTTTGCGCCAGATACTTACAGCCCTACAACTGTCGATGATCCAGCAAAACGTCTCCAATATCAAAGCTGGACATAGTTCTGCCTAAATGAGCCAATCCACAAACTTTTATTAATTCCCTTATACATCAAACTAATGTGTTTGTAAGACGGATTTGAGTCAGCTAAGAAAGAAATGTTTAATTAATCACCGTCAACTAACCAAATTCATTACAATTATGTACTTCTAAAAATGGGAGTAATTTTAATGTAGGTTGGTACTTTTTTGGAGAACTAGGTTCAGTGTGCATTCTATCTGCCACAAAACGGAAAGGAAACAATAATAGTATAAAATTAGATTGTTTCACATGTCATTTGAGTTTTCGCACTTGTGCATGGAAACCGCATCTAGGCCGTTTGGCATCCGGAGTCTCCGCGTGAAATCGACTCCGCAAACATATTCGATTCCGATGCAAATCGAGCCACAGTATGCGAGTGAAAATGTCTAGACGCGTTTGAATAAATCTTTACGAGCGAAATCATCTGCTATAAATACTTATCTATAAAAACGAGATGATAGGTGTTGATTGAAAGGCTTGAGTTAAAGTAAATTGAATCTACGGAAAAAAATGTTGAGGCGCGATTAATATTGCAGCGCTATTTTGTTTCATATAAATATTTATGGAACTGTAAGTGCCAGATATTGTAAGGAACAGCGAACATTTTGCATCTGAAAACAATTTTCTTGAATAGTTTGTGTCATAACAGACTAAGAGGTAGTGAGGGTTAGAACTCATAGTTGGGAGCAATAGCTTTTTAAAAGTAGTTACCAAATAATTTTCCTACAGAATTTGATGTTTAATGCAGCACAAAAGTCATAATGCTGCTGAAAATTATAGCAACTGTCTACGTACTTAACAAAATGTTGAATTTCATGGATCGCAGAGTAATTTAAGTTTTAATTTTATTCTGATAACGTAATTGCTACATTATTTAACCGATTGCTTTGAAAGTAGAATGGTTAAATAACAGCTTTTTACAGGTCTCATTTAAGTACTGAACAGTTGCAGAAATGGTGAAAAGGCGTTGCAGTTGCAGTTATGTTTAACTCTTTTTTGTAATTTACGCAAGGCTACTGAATAGTAGCACAAACCTGAATGTTTAGCATAAATAATGCTTAAATCAATTTCAGTTTCTACATTGGTGGACGGGAGTAAATTGCGGATGCGTGCGAACTAAATATCCTCGAACAAAATTACCTACAATCTGTTTGGAAATCTGAAACACCGGTTATTAAACTTAACGCTGTAATTGAACGCAATTAACGCATATAATGAGGGATCGCTACTTACACAATAAACAATCCAATATCGGAGTATCGATACACTAATCGGTATCCAATTCGGGTGTCCGATGTACAGGCCGATTTAAATCCAATTAGTCAAATTCAAAGCACAGCACTGGCCACTATTTTTAAAACGTGAAAAAGTTAAAAACTTCGGTATGTCAGATTTGAATTTAGAATTCCACCGTATTCCGAGAGCGCGCGTGCGCGTTTGTTCAACGCGAGGGCGTCCACACAACCGTGAGTCTACTTTCGAACTGAGCCTGTTCGCTACTGCGGGCTTGCCGGTTGAGACTACGGCTGTTGCCTGCCGAGGAATGCCGCACTGCAAGTCGGCTATTTTTCTTCACATGGTAGATAAAACCTGACGGCAAAATAAAATACTGATTTGCCTCCAGTCATAACATTATTACCTACCTACAATAGCTACAAAGAACACGACGACCTTATTAATGACTTGAGGCAAGTTTAAGAACACATAATTTATGGATGGTTGAATTGTAAAGACGTGACTATAGTTTGATTACTCAGACCTCCTTGGGGCCTATTCTTTTGCAGCTACCGTTATTTGGAAGTCATTAATAACGAAAAATCTTAATGCAATTTACAATAAGTAGGTTTAATTTACGCGTTTGTGGGTGTAGTAATGTTTTCACGGCAAATTAAATCGATAGTTGATTGATTCATGAAGGCAATTTAAACAGATTCAGCATCATAAATATTATTTTCCAATTAGTTGACTATTTCAATTCAATACACATACAACGTGTTTCTAAAATAAATGCTTTAATAAATATGTACTTACTCATTTTAAACTATATACTTTTCTTGCAAAATCCCTCAAAAATAAACCACACCAACACAAAAATATAAGCTCACCATTAATTTCAGATAAAATTGTAACGCGGTGCAAAATGTGGCGCGCGTCCTGTAGTGCATCTCTAAATAAGGGAGGGATAGCGGGATTTTTTCCTGCTTTATACAGGATTGGCAAGTTCTGGCATGCGGTAGTGCCGGTGTCCGGCCACTTGCGATAAGTAGGTGCACCTAGTCGCTCCTTCGCTGCAAGGGTCATTTAGAAATTAAGTGCCGTTTTCTGACTTCGAGTCTAGAATTTTCACACGTCGAACGGTTTTCAACAGGACTTTAAATGTAGGAATTTGTTTTAAGCAACGTGATTTTAAATCTAGTTAAACGCTCGTGTTGCCATAACAGTTTGACATTGGCAGATTTGACGACATCTGTGCTGATTTGTTATAATAAAAAACCGGCCAAGTGTGAGTCGTATTCCCACGCACCCTGTGTTGCGTAGCACCAAAAATTATGATAAAAATATTTTGAAGGCTCATTCATATGTTGTATTGTTTTTCATAGTATGTTAGTGAAAAATGGAGCTCGCGGCTAAATAATAACAGTCGCTCGGGTCGATCTTTAGGTTAAGCCGTGCTTGCCTAGGTTGGTTTGTGGATGGGTGACCACCTATTACTCGGTATGAGTTTCCTCCGCGCCTCCCCGGCTGTCATTTGTAGATCTTGGACAGTCGTTATAGGTAGTCAGTGGCCCAAAAAGTCTGCCAACCAGTCTTACCAAGGATATCGTATTACCCAGTACTAGCTGGGTTGTGGAGGTTAGATAGGCAGTCGCTCCATGTAAAATACAGGTATTCCGCTGCATCCGGTTAGACTGGAAGCCGACCCCAACATATATAGTTGGGAAAAGGCTAGGCAGATGACGATGATAGTATGTTAATTAAAAACAAAGTTACTGCTGCAGTTTGTTGAAAAAGTCCCATATCTCAAAAACTAAACATCAAATCTAATTCAAACCAATTTTTGGTGAAAGTTTTTTTACGTTCTACAATCCTAAATTTTTTCAGAATTTTCCTCCTCTTACTTTAGAAATTAGAGGGGGACACACATTTTACCACTTCGGAAATCGGTATCTTTCAAACGATTGACTGAGAAAAAATGGTTTTAGGAACCTCAATGTCATTTTGGGAGCGGTTCACAGAATACGTCTACCTAGCAAGGTTTGTGTAGTCCTAATAGTTTCGGAATAAAGTGGCTGTGACATACGGACGGACAGGCAGACAGACATACATGACGAATCTATAAGGGTCCATTTTTTGGCATTCGGCTACAGTACCCTAAAAATTGAATGGAAGTAAAAAATGTTAGTTGATTCAAATATTTCCAATTGCTTCAAAGGATGGTAATATTTTTGTCTTTTGATTTGTGAACCAGTGTGGTGGAATGTTGCATTGCAAGGCAACATTGCCAAGTGGCCTTGTGAGGGTAAACGAACTGTGATAAAAATATTAAAGTATAAAAGGACCTTGCGCTAAGACTTTTTCCTACGGAATAGTCGCGTAGGCCAAGCTATGATTTTAAATTTAATCCTTACAATAAACAATTCAATAAAATTATTCTATATTTTCATTAAAAAAAAAACATAATTTATTTTATATTTAAACAGCAGTTTTTTATTTTTTACATAAACGTTGGGGGCTGCCGACAGTATGAATAGATAAAACACACGCAATATCAAACACGACATTTTCACTCCTATCATATTAATCAAATCATAATCTTAAAAAAAAAAACTTTAACTCGGCAACATTTTAAAGAAATGACTTGACAATACTTTTACTAGATGTTACCTAACGTCATTTTGATGCGTGCGGTGACTGACGTAACTGAATCCTTCCCAATTGGTGTTTCTATTGAAAAACTCCTCTTTTTTTTCAAGGCTTATGTAATTGTATTTGTTCGGCCAGTATTAAATACCTAGTGTGTTTTGTTACGTAACAACGTAATGCAGCTATTATTTGTGCAAGTGAAACACCTAACATTCTCCAAGGTGAAAGACCTCTTATTTATGACGGATACACGAAGTTGATACAATGTTACTATACAAAATGTTGTATGTAAATCGTGGATGGCAACAGAATGAACTGAGTAATACATACATTAATGTAGTTTAATTTTTTTTAAGAGCGTTCATCCATAAAGTTGGCAACGTCGCAAATAGCTGTCAAATATTTGCCTGTTTTAATTAATTTGGAAATATTAATGTATGGGAATAAGAAATATGGCTAACTAGAGTAACTAGTGAACTAGAATATTAATAATGAATAGCAATTAAAAACTGAATTTGATGTTGTAGCCATTTTAGGTGTAAAAAGGCATTTGGAAAGTTTCCAAATAGGTACTTTTTTATCTAAAACGAAATATTCGGTGTTACCGTGTTACGATATTAATTATTGCATTTCATAATCAATATTTTAGTTCACTAGTTAGCCATATTGACAAAATAATCAAAATAGCGAAATATTTGACAGCTATTTGCGACGTTGCCCACTTTTTGTTTAATCCCAGTCATTCATTTTTTCATGAAAAAGTCATACAACGGGATTAAATGAACTAAAAGGTTTTTCTTGATGATTTTAATGATTAAAACTATGTAAAGCTATATTTTTTACGATCGCGAATCATATTTTAATCAACATACAACCTTACACTGACCTACAAATTAACATAAAAACGTAACAAAAATTTGAATACTCCGGGCTACCCTGGCGGTTCCATCTTAAAGCTTCCAGAAACGCACCCTCTGTCTTGTGGCGATTGCACAAAAGAACGGGTTTACACTACTAACATTAAACTTATGGCAACGATGTCATTACCAAATTACCATCGATGTTTTAACAAACCGTTGTGATATATCTTGTTGTTTTTGATCACTTGTACCCATTGGAGTTTAAACAAATTTACAAGGAAAAGATCCAATTCGATTTAAAAATTAATTTCGTCGCCGATCGACTTTCATAACCGCTAAGCCAAACTTCCATTAAAGTTTTTTTAGCTGTAGACGTGCCAACAGTAGGTTAAACGCAGCATCCAAAAAGATCAGCACATTACTGTTGGCTACGTAGCAGTTAATGTTTTTTTTATGGCTGACCGATTAATCGGTTAACGCGTGAAAACCGATTACGAAATCACTGAAAAATCATGATTCCTTTTCAGTGCAGTGGTCGGTAATCGCATTTGAACAAATCCAAAGGTGTTAGCTTCCATAATCATTCAATCAAGTTATTTGGCATTATAATGAGGTGTTAGGTAATTTTAATTAACGGTTATTGATACTTTATTAATTGCGGTAGTTACGTACATTAATTACGTTGTGTGTTACCGGTATTCTATAACTAATTATACCTGATTTTAATCGTTTAATAAACATTTCATGCTCGTAAATATTTTTGTTGATTGGCGGTGGTCGTGAAATTGTCGCAAATATTTCACGTGAAAAGCCGTAAGAACAGTTTTTTGCTAAAGAAGTTATTTTTAATCGAAAAATGATAGAATAATACCGATTAGAGAGATACGCTCATACTCAAATTTATAATAGGGTTTTAAAAAACAGCCATCTAGAAAAACGTGGTGTAAAAGTTTAAAAATTATAGCTTTATTACGTAAACAAAAACAGTACAGTTTGTTTTTAAAACCCAATTCAATAAAGCCACTTGTTTTCCCCCAAGCGGGTTCATTAAAACTGGCCCATATATTTTAACAAAAGGTACGTGAGGGGAATGCACAAACACACTTTGTAAACACGGACCGTTTTTGCCGTTTTTTAAAAAACAGCATTGCAAATGGACGTATAATAAAAATAGATACAGAACAAACCAATCAGAGGTATGAATATTAACCGAGCGCCTGCGGGCGACGGAATTTATTGAAACAATATTCAATTCACTCGCTAAACTTGATATGTTATGCTATGATATGTTTCAGCCACTTTCTGCATCAATGTTTAGCACTGTCGACGTTCGCTTGCTGAAAATTGGTTAACTCAAACGGTTGTGAATATTGCTTTTCAACACCATATAATGCTGTACAAGAATTTATGGTGGAGATTTTATTTAAACGAGCACGATTGAGTAAAATACGAGCAAATGATCTGATAAGTCGTCATCTGAGACGTGATCGACACATCATTATTGGCATAGCTTTTCCTCGTCTATGTTGAGGTCGCCTTTAAGTGTAACTAGATGCAGCTGTACCTTACAGGGAGCGACTAGACAACCAAAAATTTGAAGACACGTAACATCCACTAACCGGACATATCCTCTTACAGAGACGGGGCTGGAGTCCCAGCAGAGGGAACATTCTTGGTGGATGATGACTACCTACTTATCCGTCACATAGGTAGTACATAATTTTATTTGGCTGGTTGCTGTAGACGCGTACAAACGTTGTTTTTATTATGACTTACTCCTTACACGGGACCGGTCAATGTGGCGACACTTGGGGGAGGCCTATGTCCAGCAGTGGCAGCAGTGGACGTCTTTCGGCTGAAATGATGATGATGATGATGATTACTCCTCTTGTAGAAAATACAAGTTTCATAAATTAAATGCTTTTTATGTAACTAAAACACGTTCACACTCAACTAAAAATAAAACTCCTATTTTTCACAACGAAGGTTTTATTTTACAAAAGAATAATTAATAATATTAATTGTTAATTAGCTACACATTGAAGTGTTGTGATGTAATAAAACCGGAAGTTGAGTGAATTATGCATGTATTTGATTTAAACCTAAAGTGAAGTGCACGCAAGGTACCGGTTGCATGAAGGAAAGAATAAACAACTTATTAAATATTAATTTGTACATTTTATCAATGTACTTAGTTAGGTACCTAGTTATATAGCATCACGCCTGTAATCCGGAAGGGTTAGGCATTGGTTTATCCATTAGTACCTACACCCACAATTGGCCAGTTAGGTTAAGTCCCATATAATAGGTAACGAGCCTATTGCCATCAACCGGGCCCAAATCCAGATTCCGTGGCTGCTACTGAGAAAATCCTGATGGAAAAATCCAATAACATTTTGCCCGACCTGGGAATCGAACCCAGGACCTCAAGCTCAGCAGTCGCGCTTGCGACCATTAGACTATGGTATGGAGGCAGTCCTCGTTAGTTCGTTACCAAACTATGTATATTATATTTTGTATTACTTTACATATTTACCCAGGTAGGCCGCTATTAATGCAACTTGACAAATTGGGGGCTTATTATTTATTTTTTTATTTTTATTTTGTTTATTTATGTGAATGCGGTGCTGTCCAGAACATGATCCAGTTACCATGCCTAAGGAGTCCATACACCTGCTACTGCGTACTGCTGCTGCGTTAGATCTAACGAACGCCACTGATGCTGCTATTAATGTGACCATCTACTGACCAAAAGGATATAAAAAGTTCCATCACTACGTTAAAAATATTGTAAAGAAACACGGTACGCTTTATAATCTTTTATTCAACATCAAAACAAAAGCCTTTATGTCAATTAAACTACAAAATAAACAAAAGCTTTCAACCGTCCACAGATGAATTCCACCAAAAAATTAAAAAAAAACATTCGTCGAATTCTGTCACTGTATAGTGAAAACAGAAACAAATAACACAGGAAAATTCACGAGAATTTATTTCGAGCTCGCTGAGAGGTATCATAAAATGAAAACCCGCCGTACACACGGCGACACATAAAGCTTAACACATCCAGTATAACCTGACCTCGGTTTGAGCCTGAGCTTGCCGTCCAATCAAAGATCAGCCTAATTTGGCTTTGCATAGCTTGATTGTTCGTTGTGCGTACCACATAAAGGGGAGTTACGACCTTTCACATGTAAACCTGTATGTTGTTACGTAAAACTGGTTATTTGCTTGAATAACTATGGGCTTTGAAACGTATTGGTTTTTACTTTCATGTGGCTTGTTTTATTTGTAGGCCACCCAGCTTTCAACTTAGGTGGGTAACAGATACTTATAGTTAATGTTCTTACTATGTGATGTACCTATTTTCATACTTACCACCTAGCAGTAGCGAAGGGTCAATTTTTTTAAGAAGTAAGCCGGAGATCTTTAATGTGATTATATTATTTGTCGATAGAATATTGACTGTGCCATTTTTAGGGAAATCCGGTAGGAATCGAGTTGTATGAAACCTTCGCCACTGCCACCTAGTTAAAATACCTGGGTGCTGCTTTCGTGTTGTAAAAGTCTCTAATAGGTAGTTATATCAGGATAAAATCACAACATGTCATTTTTTAGGGATTAGGATAGGATTTATCCTTGGAACCCATTACCCTGTTATGAAGTGTGATAGGAAACTATCCGCGATAAAAATATTACGAGCCTGAGTGGCTGGCAACCCAGGTTACGGCGTCCATCACATTTAAGTATCTTCCATTTTCATAGGCTTTATTTAAAATCACCTAAGGGATAATCTTTTAAGAATCACATATATAAGACCACTTTGTGTTAGGTTTGAATATAGTCTCCTTTTCTAGGAACTCGTTGCTTAACAATGACAGTTGCTCGGATCAATCTTCAAATGAAGCCGCGCTTGCCTAGGATGGTCTGCGGATGGGTGACCGCCCATTACATACCGAGTTTCCTCCGTGCCTCGGAAAGCACGTTAAGCCGTTGGTCCCGGTTGTCATTTGTAGATCTTTGACAGTCGCCACAGGTAGTCAGTGGACCGAAAGTCCGACAACCAGTCTTACCAAGGGGTGTGTTGTATTACCCAGTACCTACTAACTGGGTTGTGGAGGCCAGATAGGCAGTCGCTCCATGTGTAATACTGGTATTCGGCTGCATCCGGTAAGACTGGAAGCCGACCCCAACATTCTTGGGAAAAGGCTAGGCAGATGATACCCTTCTTACCCGATTACGGCGAAGCAAAAAGGAGGGTTATGATTTC
Organism: Noctua comes; assembly: GCA_963082995.1. NCBI lineage: Eukaryota > Metazoa > Arthropoda > Insecta > Lepidoptera > Noctuidae > Noctua > Noctua comes. The sequence continues at coordinate 8,910,896 of OY720279.1, read as the reverse complement.
TAAAAGTAGACCACAATGTGAGTACAAAACATAATCTGAAACATCAGCACAGAACCATTCTCTGTAACAAACTAAGTAATAAAGCAATATCTCATAAGAAAAAATAATTGCACATAATAATACGAATGTTATCTCGGCCACGGCTAATAATACGAGCAACCTGTTCCATTCAATGTCAAAAAATGATTACGTGTGTAAATGTAATTAAGTGGGTCAAAAAACCGTATGTACCGAGCTTTGCTTCAATTTACTAAAACTACTACACCTACAGTCAATCATACTCACCGACAAGAAGATAAGATACAGTAATTTAGTGTTATGTTGTCACTGAGATATACAGGGTGTAAACAGACCCTTCACATATCCGTCAACCAAGCATTCTGTACATCAAACTAAGTAACTTTACGCAAAAATTATTGCTGGGAATCGACTTTTTTTTTGGGGTGAAAATTCACGTTTTAAGGTAGGACTCGATGGAAAGCACTGAAAGCATTGTGCTGATGGATGGATTGAATAGTACGGGGGTCGTGGAGGTGTGTAAAAATCTTACATTAAAAACATGTTTTTAAAAAAACTTGTGAAAACGTTGAAACTTTGACCCCCAATATCTCCGTAACTAAAAGGTTCCCAGGTATGGTCTAGAACAAAAAAATGATCGCAAAGACTTGGAGAACAAGTGCCTTTCTTTTATGTTAAGGGTCTATTTACACCCTTTATATTTATGATTTTTTGAGCCGTGGAAAATGATGTAAGTACAGTTGAGATCATATGTTTAACATGACTTGCCATCTATATATAATTGCGGGTAATTAGACCGAATGAAGGCTTGTGTGCTAATACGTTACAAGACAATGTTGTGAGTATACTTTATCTAGCCAAAGAGATGAAAATGTTTAAATTTCATGGAATAGAGGGCGAGCCTATTGCCATCAACCGACTCCGTGGCTGCGGGAATTTTTTGATGGTAAAACCCAATACCACTTTGCCCGACCTGGGAATCGAACCGAGATCCTGACCTCATGCTCAGCAGCCGCGCTTGCGACCACTACATCAACTAGGAAGTCCGTCTGGTTCTTCCTATAAACGCCTCTAGAATCTTCGATAAATGTGCTACTAAATAAATCAGGATCTATTTATGCCTAACGCGTAGTTAATACATAAACGTTTTGAACTTGATAGGTAAGTATAACATGTAAGAATAATGGTGAGCGGCTTCCTGTAAGTAAATGGCTTAAACTATTACTTACATACAACGGTACTATTTCAGACTGTTATCTTAGAGGCTGTAAAGTATATCGTGCGTGTACTTGATAATACGTTGCGCAGGAACTAGTACCGCAACAAAGTTGATAGATGCAAGACTAGGCTGTGTTGCGTTAATCATCATCTTCATCATAATAATTCACAAGCAGAGATGAAGTAATATGTGAATGCTGTTCAGAACTTAACAGTAGTTTTATACAATGTAATGAAGTCAGCATCAGGGTTTTTTGAGAATAACGTCACTTGCAGCTAACTTCCGAGCCACCATAAAGTTTGAACAGAATTATAGTAGCCAGATGAGAGTGTAAATGTTTTCAGAAAGTGAAAAAAGGAAGGTGAAAAATACTTATATCTGAAGGACGGAAATTGTTTTGAATATAAAAAGAAGTGGGTACCAACCTAGGAAAGTTTGGCATGGTTAGCGCAATGGCTGCTGCGCTGCGTGTCGCGGGTACCATTCCCGCACGGAACGGGTAGTTGTTCTGGGTCTGGCTGTTTGTTTTCGTGAGTTTAAATGTTTGTAAACGCACCCACGATAGAGGAGAGGGGTCCTAATGTGGGTCAACATTTTTTAAAGAAAAATCAAAATAAAAAAGTCAGAAAAAAAGAAAACGGTAAATGAAACTGCTGTTTATATTTTGTATCTGCGCACAGCAATTTTGGCAGTAGTGACTTAAGTTTCTTAATACATAATTATAATATACAAGTTCAACCTTTTCATTTTTAATCATAGCAGGTTTTGCTTGTACTTTTAATCAAGCGTGGGGCAATAGTCTTCTGAAAAAGGCGAATACAAGGACAAAATAACATGACTGAAACTCAATCAGTCAACTATGTTGTTGGTTCTTGCAAAATCAGCTGTTCCATACATTTTGACCGGTTATTGCAGTTTTGAAGGAAACAGCACTTTTCTTTAAAATTACGGATGGGGGATTTCTGTCTTGGGCTCAAAATGATGTAATGAATACTTGGTCACCGTTTAGGCGTCGATCCACCCTGTATATTTATTTTATCACCGTTTTCGAAAAACTTAACAGGTACATATTGATACAAGATTAGTTAATGAGCTGTAAAATCTCGTGTACTTTGCCGCGAGTTTTGAATGAGTGAACGAATCCCTTTACACAACATTCATTTGAAAACAGATTAAACGCGAGTTTCGAATATGGAACACTAGGTTTTTTGAATAAAAAACAAAGCAACAACACTTTCTGCCTTGAATATGTATTTAAGAAACTTAACAATAGTCATTATAATGCTAGTAAAATTAAGTGCAATAGTTACAATTCCCTTTAGGTAGGTACTTAGGTAGTCATTCGTTCTTTCATCGTTTACAACGCGCGCCTATATGCAACCAACTGGTGCTTGATAAAAACACGATCGGGTTATTGACTCATATCAATTAGGCCTTAATCCTATAATTGATATTGACTCAACGACATCAGTTACTAATTAATCATATTGTCTCAACAGATATGCAAACAAAATGATTTATTAGCTTTGCATAAGAACTGACGTGTCTCGGTCAATTACATTTGCACATAAGGAGTTAATAAAATAAATGTTGTATCGTGATAATCAAACAATCACGTTTATTACGTATCTTGACGTGTGCATGTATTAGGAGGATTTATATGCCTTTATACACAGAAAATAGAAACATGTAATAATACATTAATTTCCTTTTACACGAACGTTTTATGAGGGAGGTTTATGTAATTGGTTTTTGATGAACGCAAGGTGCTGATTTCGCTAATAATCCATGAAGTCTAACTACGTAACATAACATCACGCATGTATTTCCCAGAAGGGTTTGGCAGAGGCGTACTAACGAACATCCACTTTTCGCCAGTGTTATAGGGGCGAACGTATTACCATCAACCGGGCACAAATCTGCTACTGAGTTCCTGATCGAAAAACTCAATAATACTTTGCCCGACATAGGAATCGAACCCAGGACCTCAAGCTCAGCGATCACTAGACTCACGAGCTCATGTTATTAACTATCCACGAAATCGGTTGTATACATATTATGAGCCCTACATTTTCGGGGGAGCGTTGCGCATCTGTGGCATAATATATTTTCACTGCATTGTGTAATAAACTGACGAAATAACTTTTATTTACGATGGCAACAATCTGACCCGTATGAAGCTCATGGTAGCAGTTCGCAATAAAAACTCCACACATAAAAATGCGGTAGTCAAAAAAAATCTGGACCGTATGACGTCATTTGTTGAGTGAACCCGCGAGATATCGATAATGTGTCAACCGATTAGCTCCATTATTGCACGATTTTGTCATCGCATTTGTAAGTAGTTTAGCGGATTTTATTAAAGCATTTATGATCTACGTGTTACGCAGCATAGAAAGCCGTGATATATTATTACTTTGTAAAGATACTTAATATTATAAATTATGATAAATAAATAATTTAGTAACGGCAGCCATCCGTCACCGTGGAAAGTAAAATTTCACTTTTCCCTAATAAGTAAATAATTCATAATGAACTACCCAGAGTGACTCATGAAGACTGGCGTAAAATGACTACAATTCATATTTAACAAGCTACCAATAAACGCTTTTAAAACTAAAAAGTTTAATAAAAAACCTTTCACGACCACCAATCACTCATCAAAATCGCATTTCAAATCAACACGCAAAAAATCTGCAAACAGATTTTGTGCACGATTTGCAAAAAAACCGATTAATCACAATTCAAATACACGATAGCTGGAAGATTAGCTGGATCCAGTGAATGATATGAAATATGGTGGGCAATATTCCGATGTAGCTACCGTTATTCGGTGGCTGGGGCAAGCATGCAAATTGCCCAACGATAATGTGCCCAATGAAGCATGAATCATGATGTGTGGCGCAAGTTATGAGACGTTAGAGAGTCGGGCTTGGCTAAATATTTGTTGGTATGAAAGCTGGCGTTATTTTTACATAATGTATTACGATTTGTTTTTATTATGCGAAAGTTCTTTTAAACACTTTTGCTTTGATTTTTGCACTGAACACACTATTCGTGGGACTTTCACTAGACAGTGGTAAGTATACCTCCTAATAGAAACTTCAACATCATTGAAAACAGCAGATATGAATACTTTCTTATCCATTTATAATGCTAAAATAATTTAGAAGTGATGTTTTGCGGCTTATAATTTGAAATCTGCACAATTCAGCGGGGATCTTTTCTCAAACAATAGGACAGTATGAAACTTCGTCTTATCGGAATAATCATGCATTTATACCTTTTATTTGTATGTACCTATTGCTATCATATTACTGATTGCATAATTTTTTTGCTTTACCGCTGTACACATGGTGGCACATAAAGCTGTACATTTTCAGTATAACTTGGTCTCGCTTTGTATTTCATATACAATGAGAGATCTGCGTAAACTGGTTTTGTATAGCTTGATTGGCCGTCGTGCGTACCGTTTTCTTTGAGGTTTACCTACCAATTTGAAAATATAACAGGCCTCCGCTGTAGCTTATATCTTGTACATTCATACAGTATCAACAACAACAAAGTGTAGGTTTGCGCGGGCGCACCAGCTTTCCAAACTAATGTTCCTCACACTTTTTACGACGCTGCAACACAAGCGAAAGGCGATTCTTTTATGTTTTTACTTATGTATCGAAAAAATGGCCTCGATTGTTGGAAAAAATTAAAGACTGGAGAATTTATCGCTTTTTCAGAAGACAAATATTTTCGTGTAAACGTTTAAAAATGTTCATTGTTTTTAATATTTAATGGCAATGGAAGCCGACCCCAACATAGTTGGGAAAGGCTAGGCAACTGTTGATGATACAGTCAGTTTATATATAGACTTTAAACATACCTACATATTTTGCATTATTTGCATTAACAAATATCCAATCCGTTTGATAAACCCATAAGGATACATCTTAGCCGTTATAACAGAAGGCACATTACAACGTAATATAGATTTATTGGATTAGTGAAGCATACGGTTTCGAGATGCCAATAGTGCATAACTAATAGCTCGCAATAACATAACAGCATATAAAATAGAGCATAACCAAAGCGTACATTGACAGAGACGAGTTACCTCAGAAATACTCAGAATATTGTTCGACGAACAGATCTACTCGGTTATTACTTTTCGTAGTCCATTAAATACTTTTTCTTTCTTTCTTTTTTTCTAAGTGTTAACGTAAATTCGTGCAATTTTTAATATACAACATTAGTTTTAGTATATGCGAAACCTGAAACACGTGTCTAGTATTTTTATGTAAAGAATGTACAGATATACAAAATTCAAAATTTCAAAACTGTATCATGAAAAATCACAAAGTTATAAGCTTGTTCTGTTACCTAGTTGTCCACACAAAAACGTGGTTACCACGCAGCGCGCCCGCGCACGCGCCTCCAGCGTCGTCTTGAGGTCATTGATAATAATAATTTGGCAGTAGGTACCTAAATGATTGCGATAGGTACTTATTGTAGCTCGGTATCAGAATAGAAGATTTAAAAAAAAAAATATTGACAAAATATAACATGGGTTAAAAATTATTGTAATCGATTCAGTTACTTATTCTGAACAAACTATATTCAGGTTTCGCATATACTAAAAATAATGTTGTATAGTGTGCGATCCAAGTTCTATTTATTAAAATTTTACGTTACATTTATACTTAGAAAAAAATAAAGGAAGCAATAGAATTTATTGGACTCACACAGTACAAACAATATAAATGTTGATGGATCGAGAGGGAGAGGAAGACCAAAGAAAAGATGAATGGATAGTGTGAGGAACGATGTGAAGGAAAAAGGAGTAAATGAGAGCGTGACTAATGACAAGGGAGAAGGGAAGAAGAAAATTGTTGCGCCGACCCCAAATAACATGGGACAAGGGCAGGCAGATGATGGCGACAGTTATAGAACTGACCGATGGAAAGTTCAAAAACCACATCAAACGTGTCCTTATTAAAAAAGCATACTACAAAATCAAGGACTACGTTGAAGATAAAGAAGTTTGGCCTTAGTTCCTTCTGCGCTTGCGGCCTCCCTGGTAGCTCATAAACGGTACAAATATGTGGATGTCTCTAACTATTCTCAATTTTTTTCTCTTCTTTCGAATCAGATTTTACAGTAATTTTCAAATCATTTATATCTTTTCCTCAAAATAGTTACAGCATTGATAACAGTATTTGTGCCACTTGTTTAATTTAGTATTTTACAATATTTTCTTACCTTTGCATAGATTCTTTTTATCGATTGTTTGTGAATGTGTGGACATTGTAGGCTTTGTAGATTCCCAGCTGCTTGTTAACTTTTGTTAACTTTTTATTTTGTTCTACATTTTTTGTGTAGTAAGCAACGACTTATTGTCGGGCCTACGCTGTCCCCCCATACTTAAGTACAAATGCTGTATCCATAATACTGTAACACCAAATGATTTGAAAAGAGTAACCATGGAGTTTCTTGCCGGTTCTTCTCCATAGGAAACGACCAACCCGAACCGTGCACCTTTTTGTCGACGTTTTATAAGTGCCCATCGAGGCCTATGTGAAATAAAATATTTTGATTGATTTTGATTGATTGACTTGAATCGCACATAAGACTATTTAGTTTTAAGACTTTATCCATTTCCATGAGTGATACTAATTGTGCTTGTCATAAAAAAAACAAACCAAAATTTTGTACGATTATTAACGTTACGTTTGTACGTTGCGTGTGTATGTTTTGGCTAAAGGTTCGAATAGAACATCGTAAGTTTTCGGACGAAAGATCGATGGATCTGGGAGCTAAAACGTGCTCGTGGAAACTGTAAGTTAGGAAAAGAAGTAAGAGGTGGCTCGAGCTAATTGAAGTTACGACTCCAGTTGGGTCAGAATGAACGTGCAAACAGTTTATCGAGGACTGGGAGATTCTTTTTAAGAGCTTTGACTCACAGTCGTACTAACAGTGAAAACGCTTCTGTCTAATGACTAATGCGCTTAGAGTATATAAATTTAGATTTTTGACTATTTCCGTTACCAGAGCTTCGTCATCAAGCTTTGTTACTATGGTTTTATCATTTGCATTTTATAGCGCATCTGTTGAAAAATGGTCGAGTGATAAAAAAATTACAGCTATTTTTTATACTTGTTTTGAAAGACATATATTAAATAGTCATGTAGGTAGCTTCTCTTTTCATTAGGTTCCCGTATCCGAAGGGTAACAACCATTACTCCGCAGCCGCAGCCTCCGCTGTCCGTCCGACCGTCTGTCTGTCAGCGGGTTATATCTCATGATCCGTAATAGGTAGACAGTTGAAATTTTCACAGAATTAATAATTTAATATATATATATATTTTTATATTTTTTATTTTTCAATTTTTTTTATGTTGTTTTTTTTTTTTTATTTCTGTTATAACAATAAAAATAAGGGCTCCCCCCCCCTTCTACGATGGTATAGAACCCTTCATCCGTGAGTCCGACTCGCACTATTTTCCAAGCTCTACTCCCTCCACAGTGCGTTTAGTAACAGCAGATTCATTTGACACAAATATTAACGACGCGTACTACTAAAAGGCATTATAATTTCACACAGCATAAAATATGCGATTTCTAAACATCACAAACATAAAATTCGTTCCTAATTATGATATTAGAGAAGGCGCAACTGTAGCGAATCGAGCGCCCGTCCGGAACCAATCAGGTAATAGTCAAACGTTGCAGTGCGCAGTGTCATAGTAAGAGTGCGAATATTTTTTACTTGGAAACACCAAGAGTGTTGACATGAAAGTAAAAAGTTATATTTAAGTGTAATGGATTTTTTGTATAGCACTGCTGGGTGGGACGCAGGCCTCCTGTCTAAGAGAGGGAATGGGCGCACTGGTCCCGCGTAGTGGATTACAATCCACTACGCGGGACCAGTGCAGGTTGGTACCTAGATGTCACATGCTTTCGAGTTTTTTAATGCCGCTCTCGATATTTTCTTCAGCGTTGTGAGAGCAATGATGATGAAATAAATTTATTTCATCATCATTGCTCTCACAATGCTGATACTAAAGTAATATGCCTATCTGGGTTCAAACCCACGGCCGACAACTCGTAAGTGTGTCAGTTACCACTGAACCGTCTGAACCACCACTGCTCCTCTTTTGTATGTAGTTTTGAAATTGAGTGTTTACTTACTGTATTCTAAATCTAACTCGCAGTATTGGTAGTATGCTTATACTGCGTATCTATCTAGTCATCATTATCATTCTCCTGACCAATTTATTTGGGGTCTATGAATGCAGCATGTCTTCTTCTTCCATACTTCTCTATTACGCGTCATCTCAACAGTCACCTCTTTTCAAGCCATATCACCCTTCACACAGTCCATCCATCATTTCTTTGGTCTTACTCTACTCTTATGCGAAGGTTTCGCATAAGAGTAGAGTAAGACCAAGGTTCTAGTTCGCATTGATTTGCGAATCTGGTAGTATCATGTTGTGGTTTATTTTAACATCACTAGCTGACGTAATTACAGAAATGAATAGCGATTGTGCATTCATGAGATATTCATGAGTTCGATGAAATGGGGTGGTCTGCGTAATGTGACAAATAAAATCCAATTTATATCACAAACACTGAGTACAAATCCGTGTATGTTCCTGCGTTATCTGTATGCATACACGATGAGGTGCTGAGTCTGAAACATGCATGATAGTTGGTCTAGTACTAATAAGTTTGAAGGAAACAATAAAGAAAAAGTGTTTACTTCTCTCACACAGGACATAACAAAAAATTTATATAAAAAGTGAACATAAGAAAAAGATAAAAATAAGACAAAAGGAATCTGGTCCTATACGAGGCCAAAAGGAAGTATCTCAGCATGGAGCTGTAAAACATTAAAATCAAAAAAACGCAATAAGTAAAGTCAAAAATTTAACAAGTAAAAGGATCACCTTTCACTTATAGACCAAATATTTTCTAATAGGTCTTAAATCTAACGCCTATTAGAAGCATAGATAAGATAAACGCAACACTTGAACACTAACTTAGAGCTCGTTCAATCTGCTCGAAATTAAGTCATACGAGATAAACTATACGTAGGTACCTCTACCTATACCTAAAAGTTTGTTGAACATAGATAATGTGTTATCTTTAGTGAATTGAATATTTTTTGCAAAAACTATAAGTAGGTCGTTTTGTGCTTATAAATAGAAATTGGTGATATAGGTTTGTTGATATTAAACGTATAACTTTGATTGTAAAAGGCAATATTCAATATAAAGTCAATATTGATATTTCTGAGCATTCAGTTGTGAGGAAAGTTTTACCATGAATGAAGAATTATTATGAATATTCTTACCAAGGGGTATCGTATTACCCAGTACTAACTGGGTTGTGGAGGTCCGATAGGCAGTCGCTCCATGTAAAATACTGGTATTCAGCTGCATCCGATTAGACTGGAAGCCGACCCCAATATAGTTGGGAAAAGGCTAGGCAGATGATGATGATGAAGAATTATTATGAATAAAAGTAAGGAGATACCAAAGAAACGATGATAGATTGCGTAAAAGATCTAACGACCGGAAAGAAGTGAAATACGATAATGACGTAGTGCTACTACTAAAAGGGGACTCTCGAAAAAAAAATACTATTGTGACCCCAGAAAGGAACTCAGGAAGAGAACTTACCAACATGTATATCCAACCTCCGTAGATAAGAACTTTATCGCTAAATAAAGACTCCATCGATTCCGCCGAGAATATATTTTCATTCCCTTAGAAGATCCATGGCATTCCACCCATAAATTCCGCTATCAAAGGAAGTTCAAAGTAAAGCGCAAGCTCAATGTGACCGTAAATAGGAACTGCATACTCGGCTGCTTGGATTAAGTGCCGTTTGTCGTGTGAACAGTATGTGGATTGAGACAAATAAGTAGTGAACTAGGTATACGCATTACGGTGAAAACGAGACATTTTGAAAGCATGACTAGCAGGATGTTTAATGTCCCAACACGATGTGGACTTCACACCGTGTCGGGGCTCATACTTTGTGCTAGAGAGAATTAATTAGAACAGAAAGTATGTGCGTCAATATTCGATGTAGTTAGGTAACTTAAAAGCAAGTCATCATTAGATGATTTATTAAAACTCAATTTATTTTAAGAACCTTCCTAATCGTATCAATAAACTTCTGAACATGATATCATCATTCTCTTGCCCTTATCCCAATTCATTTGGACTTCCATACTTCTCTACCTATTACTCGTCATCTCATCAGACAGCTCCTTTCTTGCCATATCATTCTTTACACAGTCCTTAGTTTCTTTGGTCTTCTTCTACTCATATGCCCATCCACATTCATACTCAAAACTTTCCTCACGGCATTTTCCTCATTCCTCCGCATCACATGGATACCACGACGACCGATTACCGCACAACTTTTCAGTCACCGGCGCCACTTTCAGACTTGATTGGTCCCATAAAATACTTCTAAGAAAGTGTTGAAGTTTTTTTTTATTTGCATGACAGAATCTTTGTAAGTTTAAATTTTTTCGTATTGTATCCGTCGAACCTTAATTTGAGAAGTTGCTCTTTTGAATTTATTGTTCATACTGTCATATATAATATGAAAACCATATGAAACCATCATCATCATGAAATTGAACACAATATTCCTCGTCCAAATACCAAAACTATACACAACTCAACAATAATCTTAATCAATGCGTACTTTATTAGGCGTAATGACCCTTCAAATACCAGCGCACAGTGTGCTAAACCCGCAACTTTTAGTCATAGCCCGCAAAAGGCCTGCACAGTGGAACGACCTCATCGTCCTTAATGACTAAACTCACAATCACTTCTATATTAGCATTGGCTTATTGCCAATGGAGACTTTTGTGGGCATGCAAAACTATTTTGGCAATTTAGAGAAAGTTTTGACTTTAATCCCATTAAAAGTTACATTTTGGTTGCAGAGAGCACAAGTTTAAGTTTGATTAAGGAATGCATGGAAATAGAATGGATTTCAATAAACTACTTGAATAATACAGCACAAAGAGAGACCCACAGAAAAGCGATAGACCCTAATAATAGTTGGAAGGTAAAAATCCGAAGACCCAAGCTCAATAACGTTTGCTTTTGAAATCTACTACAAAACTTAGAATTATCGCAATTTCAAAATAAAGCTTTCAGGTTCAGGCATAAAAAAGAACACCAATTTATTTCAATTCAACACCCTCATGCTGCTTACAAAAACATCAAATCACACATTATTCAGTACCACATCTCTCAACCGCACGGCGCGCCAAACAAAACCAGGGCCCTATTTCTTTTTTACCGCTGACAGCTAATTTAACGTCAATATCGTGGTTTAAGGAAGCCAACGACGAGGCTTTTATCACTGGAGGAGCATAAAACACGTCGTGAGCGTAACGCCGAGCATGTGGGTCGACCGCAATCGATGCTATAACAACTTACATCCATTGATTTAATATTCCATCTTCGTAAGAATAAGGCAACCAACCACAAATATCCGGACCGAGTTTCTATTATAGTACCCTAACTAACAATTGAATTGTCGGCTCATTTTTTTATAAAGTACTTCATACAAACGCAAAATAAACAGTTACCCAAATTGCCCGAAAACTTGCCAAATGCCATATTTTTATAACTTTGCTGATTACCCTAAATTGATAAAATTCTGACACAAATAATGTTCGCATTACACCGCTCGGATTACATAAAACCCTTCGGAACAACAAAACGCGTGCCATAATGTTCCAACCTGATACATAAACACGAATATTGATAATATACCGCGATTGTATATTATTTTGACCTTGTCAGCGCTATCTAGCGGATCAGCGCGATACCACAAACTCGTACACGTAACTGATATGCACCGGTTTTTCAATGTTTCGCAAATGCAACTGAAATTAGAGCTTTTCATGCAATTTCTTTCTAGAAAACAGGAGTGAAACTGTTTTCTTTGCAATCTTTTACCACTTTACAATCTTTATTTTGTCTAAACAGGGAGTAAATAATGAATTTAGAACACTGTGTGGTACGGCAGCGCACCATTTTGTTCCGATACCTGCCGCTAGATGCTCTACTGTGCGCCGAAGTAGTGAGATTCAATATGGCGGCGCCATTCGCCTCTGGAACAGGGCGGGGAGAACAGTCGCCGAATCGACACTACAATATCTACGCGTATTTTTGTCGAAACCGTCGGCTTCGTGACTCGAACGCGGGTGATATTGCAAAATAATCCAGTGTTTCTGTGTTGATTTATGCTGTTTGTGTGATCATAAGTGTATTATGGTGGTTTTGTGGTGAAAAACGTGAAAGGACTTTAGGGTAACAATGTCTAGCAGTTGACATGTTTATCTGTGTCGTGTGTGAAGATTTTCCCTTCGCGTGAGGAGGTGGTGTGTGCGAGTGTGCGCGCGGGCGCCCCTGTGTGCGTGCCACTGCCGTGGATACGCGAGGATCCAATGATGGATTGCATTTCCATGGATGTATAGGTAAAAATCACCCGCAAATTTTTGTTCACGTATACTTGCGCTTTGTCCCACTATGCAGGGTACAATGAACCAATTCGTTATTGGTCGCTTGCTTTGTTCAAAATCTTAATCTTTTTTGCATCTTAGCTATGTAGTTCTGTTTATGGACGTATCCTTGAATCGATGGGGATAAAGTTGGATTACAGTGCGATTATAGGTACATTACTATTGAGCTTTCCGGTTTTTAGTTTCCTTATCTGAATGAATGAGGTTGGCTGAACCTTGAGTAACATTTGGTCTGACGAAATGTTTTCCTCCATGGTTCATTGTGTAACGAGCAGTTTAGATTTAAGATCCCGATAGACTGATACCAAATTGATAATAACTCAATAAAGATAAAAAAAACCTGAATAAAAAGTGACGTCTTATAAGTTCTAATTGGTTTCCTATTGAATTTACAAAACCCGCCATTTTACGAAGAATATAAAATCACACACATAAATACTATGAGCTTTATATTAAAAGCGATTCACACTCACGCACAAAAGTCTTGCTTGTATACCATTGAATTTTAATTCATTACATTCATGCAGAGTCGCGCGAGAATATGGTTCCCCTCGCTCTGTTCGCTGCCTCTGGTTATCAGCTTACAAAATGTCTGATGCTGTCTTACTCTGACGAACAGCTAATACGTATAGTTCCGTCTCTTTTCGGCGCATATTGCGCGTTTTTCTTCTTTTGCCGCGTCATATGCCAGTGTCGAAGCATAAGCGTAGTTTGGATTGTTTCAAAAGTGTATTCGATGAACGAATGCATTTCGTATGCGACGCTTTGATTCGGTCCTAATTGTAAGGCTGCCGGTTTGACCCTAATTGATTTGAGTTCCTTTGTTTAGGAGGTCGGGTAGGTTATTAATAAGAGGGTACCTACGTTAAGGGTAACCGCGCAGCCAGAGTGCGCAGTTAGACGTTGGGAACCCGGCCGCGCCGCACGTGGTTTCGTGTGGACAATTTGCCGCGAATCTTTTGTCCTGTTCAGTGCTTAATGCCGTGGAAAATGGGATTTTATCATTCATGGACCACCTGGTAATAACTTCCTTTGAACCCTGTTTGAGTCAAATTACCGAGAATTTCGTTTGTAACGTATATTTTCGCAGCGATCCTTTGATTTTGCTTCCGATGAATGAGAAAATTTAAATCAGGGCCTTTACGGTGTGTGAAAATAAAACAATTTGGTTTTGCATAAATCTATAATTTGTACCCTATGTAAATCTTTATACAGTATCGTATAATTAAGTATAATATTTTCAGTGAACTGAGGGTGAGTGCGCCAGTGCGAATGTAGACTACGTTATTCATGGGTCTGGACTCGTTATGCAAAGCGAAATGCCGAATTATGCAAATAATAACAATAATACCCGCTTAAGTTTTATTACGTCTTTAAGTAATGTCCCTTCTACATGTTAGTACGAGCTCTTTATGAATTCACTGAGAGAAATTGAATAAAAATACGAGAAGAATTCATTAAAAGAGATATAAACCAATATGGAATCCGAAGAAAGCCCCTTTAGAAGTTCAGAGAACGGATGAAAATAGGAAAAGACTTAAAACGAGAACAAAATAAAATTGGAAAACTTTATTTTGTCAAATAATACAAACTCCAGAAATAAAACCCCACAAAATTGAATCCGCAACCCGAATTCAAAGTTAAGTATTCTTAATTTTCATAGAGATCAACGTGTTTGACCTTTTGGAGAGCGCTAAACAAACAGGATTCCTTCGCAAATACTTTGAAAGGATGGGATTTATTTACTCTTGGATATTTGAACAGATACTGTCAGTAATAAATCTCAAATATAAACACCTTTACGTTTCCTTTCAAGAAAGACAAAGGTTTTCACTCTATCGGCATTCATCTTCTACTCATATTACTTCTCTTCGTCTATTTGCATGTTGTAAATATCTACCTAGTGAGCTGTGGGCTAGTCTAGAATCTTTAAATCAATTGAACATATACGTGAAATCAGATATCCAATTTATTTTCTCGCTGTATTCGAGATACTCTTGAAATCGTATAAATTTCCAATCTCTTACTTTTATTGAAATATTTTTCTTTTGCCTCTCAAAGGGCTTACTCAACATTTTAAAATATTAGTAGCAAATTTCTTAGAAGGAGCTTCGTTCTCAACTAGATAGCTTTATAGGCTCTTCAGCGTTTCAATTGTGTTGTTTCCCAAGAAATGCTTCTTCTCTAACCTTCCTAATACTGCGAACATTCCGTATTTGTAAAACTTAAGTAACTTTGTTCTTAGTAATAATTCCGCTACTGAAAAGATCTTTGAGGTACGAGGTACATCGTATTTTCAACGAGGTTCGTATATTAAATCGTAGAAATGAAATAGCAAACGCCTGAAAAGAATCCTATTTCATTAAAGTGCTATTATGTTTTATCGGATCCTGTAAAATTAAATCCACCAATTAATAAATTGCAATTATCCGAAATTTTTATTAAAACTTTACCATTGAACTGATTTCTGGTGTTTGTGTAACCATTTCATGCCAAATATTTGTCGCACTTAATTCTTTATCCGCAAATGGTGAATTGGACTGGGTTTTGGTTGTTTTAAAAGCTTCGTTAAAATAACAGTTATTTTACTACTTATATTTTCTGATAATATTTTTTCGTCCCTTCATCAGCATATTAAACAAATTGTCTACTTATACTAAACTAGCCTTTGCCGAAATTCTCTTACGGGAACATTTTAAGTATTATGCCGAGGACTCTGGCATAATGCAGCTTCTCATTTGTTATAGAATTTTCGGAATCGGATCAGTAGTTCCGAAGATTATCCACTACATTCAAACTCACAAACATACAAACTTACCTCTTTACATTATTAGTATAGTTCAGTAACTATCAGTAGCTTTATTAGGCTCTTATCTAACATCGTTAATGTAATGATGTTTACATATTATGAATGATTTGCATAGGTAATCCATCGTATAGGGAAGTCACGTCTCCATAACGGCCCGTCGATTACTGAAGAAAGTACGTTTCCCTCCATCTCCAACTTATTCGAAAGTGGCAACACTGGCAACGTTGTTTAAAGTACTTGACTGCCTATTAAGTTAATCTGTCAATTTAGACGTACTTGTATATTGTACTCTTGCTCTTTTTCTCTTAAGGGAGGAGATGAGAGGGAGAGGGAAGCTAAATGTTTGGGGAGAAAAGTGGGTATGTCTTTGCGCTCAAAGTTCACAGGCCTGAAATAAAGACTTTTCTTTCAGAGTCATTAGTTGCTCAGTAACTTGACTGTTATGTCTGTTAACTACTAAATATTTAACAAATAGATAATCCACAAATATTTTGAATGTAATTTGTCCAGACATTACAGTAAATCAAATCATCCCTGAATTTGTGTTCGAATTAATCGCTAACAAATAACTCGAATATCAAAATCCAACTCGATGGCAATCAAAATGCCGATACAGAACGTTCCTCTTTGAACAGCGAAAAGCAATTTACATCAGCAGCCAATTTGTGCTGAGATAAAATCAATATTATAAGTCCTTTCCAGGTATTTCCTATTAGCAAAGCTAAGCAAAAGATCTAAGCAAAATGCTGGGAAAGATCAACTAAAGTTATTGAAGACAGAACATCGTAGTAAAGATCTGAGGCTGATGCTTTGCTAGTTATTGTGACCTTTATAATAATACAACAGAAAGACTTATTTGTCGATACAGGATTATTGTTCAGCTGTAACGTTTCCACTGATGGGATAAATACCTCATCTTAGTGAGAGGCAGTGGGCCCAAACATCACTACGCGGGCCCAGTGTTGGGTGATTGATCCCGCATGTCTTTGATATTTGGGCAGCAGCAGTGTTGAAATACATAACACAAATGCCTGAGTCCGAACCCTCAACATGTGACACGTAAGTCAGGGCATTATTTACAACCACTGCCAACTTCGATAAAGCCAACAAAACTAGTTCTAGGCCGAAACTTTGAACAAGACTCGCATTTGTTTAAAACAACTATTCAGTTTAAATAAAAACCGAAATGTTTCTAAACGAAAATATTGCAATAAACACCGAAATTCCATTAAATGCAGTATCGGAATTCTTTTGTAATAATTGTTTCACCATTTTGACGGCCAATTGATATTTTGTTTCGGATGATTGACTCAATCGCTTTTGTGTTCGTTTTATTAATCAGCCTTGTATCATATCGTATCAATCGTTGCTTTTTATTGGTTTGATTCATCTTCATACTTTTTTTTTAAATTTCGGCGTTTTTAGACCAATAGATTTAATAAGGTCATTGCGATTTCAAGGTATGAAGAACTACTAACAAAAAGGTTGTCAATCTGTGCTATGGTTTGATAAGGGACTTCGTGGTTTCTATGAAAAAACAAAATATCACGCCTATAATCCGCAAAGGAATTACAGGTAGCAGCAGGGCATGTTATTATGGACATACAGCATAATTAGAAACATAATAAGAAGGACAAAATAAAGTAGTGTAAGTATACAAGGTGTAAACGAACCCTTTACGAAGCCGTCAACCAAGCAATCTGTACATCAAACTAAGTAACCCTGCGCAAAAAAAAATAGCTGGGAAACGACTTTTTTCGGGGGTGAAAAATCATGTTTGACGGTAAAACTCAATGTAACGCACTCAAAACATTGTGCTGATGGATGCATTGAATAGTAAACTGGTCATGGAGGTATTTTAAATTAAAGTTATAACCTTTAAAACTAGTACTACTAACAAAAAAAGTTGGAACTTTGACATCCAGAAAAACGATCACAATGACGCGGAGAACAAGTGCCTTTCGACACGGGGTTAAGGGTCTTGTTACACCTTTTAGAATAACGTGGAGTTCTGTAATTTCTGCCTATCCTTCTTTTTGAAAGAAAGGTGTGAATTCTTGTTTGTAAATAGAGATATCAAAACATCAACAAAACATATTTTTAAAGGCACTCATTTTGATACCTTCTAGTCGTTCACTAAGTACTGTAAGTAATTAAAACACGATAAAGTTAGAAGCCAAGAACATTGGTCGTTGATTGTATTTGCACTTTTGCAGTTGCTGCATTCATTTATTTATAATTGCAAAGTGCTTTTACCAATCAATCGCACTAATCGAACTTTAAAAGCTTTTACATACAGAGCTTTCTATTACAATCTAGCATTCGTGTCTGTGACTTTTACTTTAAACCATATTTAATATTATGAGTAAGTAAGAGTACCCAGAATGAAAAAAAAAATATTTTTAAGCTTCGTAGCTTTTCGTTCTGAAGCTCAGTAATTCAGTGAGCAGGCATCACTATTTTGTTTTAAATTAAATAGTCTTTCAGAAAACTGAGAAAACGCTGGCTCCGTTAATTTAAAAAAACGATGTACTTAGTGACAATAGGTAGCACAACAGCTGTAAGCAACTTAGTTTTTCACATTACCTAGAACAAAGCAGAGCCCTCTCGTAATATTTTTAATAGTTCTGGCGTAACAAACAACAAAAAAACATAGAAAATTTTTTGAAATGCTCAAAATTAATATTTTTAAACACTGTTTTAAGCTTTCACGGTTTACAATTATACTTATACTGTCACTTACGGGATATATTCCGTGGTTGTTCATTATTTTGAGCTCCCGATAGAAAAAGAAAGAGGATGGATAGATTTGTTTGCTCTTATAAAAATATTTTCCATCCACCCGCATTCTCCAGTCAACCCGCGATCATGGAGCTTGCAACAGCGCCGAAATATAGGGAGCTCAAAATAATGAACAATCACGGAAGATATCCCCGTAAGTGACAGTATAAGTTTATTAATAGTTTATAAAATATAAATACATACTATCATTTACAAATGATAGTTACTTAGTGTATGCCCCTCAGAAAAAAGGGAAAATATGTATGGATCGGAATGCTGGGCTGTGAAGAAGATGGATGAAAAAAGACTGCATGTAGTGGAGATGACGACTATATTAGAGGAAGTTTAATCCTTGCGCCAGTTACAGAAAAGTTGAAAGGGAATCGACAGAGGAAAATAGAAGAAAGAAATGTATTGCGCCGACCCCAAGTTACATGGGACAAGGGCAGGAAGATGATGTGTTATTTAGTGTAAGTAAATGATTTAATTAAGAATCTAAAAAACGACGACAATAGGACACTTAGGCGTCAAAGTACTCCTCCGCATCGCTGTCATCTGGAAACGTGCCCAGAAGACTGGCAGCATTGCCACGCTGAATGGCAATGCTAATTCTTTGGCCAAAGAAAGAGCCAGCCTTCTGGTCACGCGAAGTGTCGACCAGTCGGCGAAAGATCCCCATGACCCGAGCATAATAAGTATAATTAACCGTTCATTAAGAGTTAAGACTTAATTAGATATTGTAAACAAGGACACAGCCTTGCTAATCGAGAGATCACTTCCTCCTAATACAAAAAACAGTTGATTTTTAAACATACATGAGGTCGGTTAAAATGTAAATTATGTTCAAATTTTTGTATTACGTAGGTGTTGTACTGTAAAATTAAATTAACTAATTGGATCAAACTTAAAAGCTTTATGGAATCGTGTTCACTTTTTCATATTTTGGATTGGTATTTTATATAATATCTTAGAAATCCTTGAGAAACCTTACCTTTTTAAAATAAATACTGTGAATAGTCGGCCTGTTCTTTAAAAAATTACTCTCTATATTCCTGCCAAAAAAGCATTTTTACAGAATATCGATGCTGTACGTCAAAATTATCTTTGAAATAACACTGTTTTTCCTGAAATATGCACTGCAAAATTTGTTTAATCTGTATGCGAACTTCCTAGTAAACACCTAATAGTTTCAGAGATTAGACCGACCAAACGATTAGACACAGTAACAGTAAGAAACTTTTTCATATGAAGTGCTTTTACAATGTTTGTAAATAATTTATTTTGTTTGAAAAATTGCCGGATCCTTCACGTTTATGGGCTTTTAACCGAGGGTCATAGTTTAAACATGGGCTTAGCCATAAAATTTCAATGTATCCTTTGTCCTTTTTTACGACCCAGTGCTAGAGGAGTTTTTTAAGTCAGGTCTAAGATATTGCCCGCGTAATATATTTTATGACTCAAATGGGGATGATTGTTTTTTCCAGATAGGCCTTGTCGTAGGCTTTCCGCAATCATCTACAAATTGGTACGTAAAGATAATATTTTCACTGAAAATGTACAAAAGTGGAATATAGACCTCTCAAGACTGCTAAAATCAAGCCCTTTTATAGATTTTGGATCGTAATTTTCCTTTTTGCTACAATATATACGCGTGCGGGAACAGCTCACCCATCCAAGTTAATACAAAATCCATAATTTACCAAACAAATCAATTTACTTAATCCCAAATAAATCAAGTTAACGTAATTTACCAAAATAAGTAATAAATGAGGAATATTAATGGCAAACGTTAATTAAAACAGCTTCAGTCAATTAATGTACTACTATGTAAATTCATACAGCGTGGATGGGTCAAGCTAGACAACACTGTTACTATATTTTTGTAGTTTCCGTTACGAAACGTGGATTGTCGATATTTGTTTAGTTATTGCATGTGCATTCAACCCCTCGCGGCCTCGCTTTGCTCACAAATATATCCGTGGTTTACCCAATACGTCGAAATAAAGAGCTCGTTCCACAAATCCCGAATATTTTTGTGGCTTTAAATATTCGTGGTTATCCAAACCGCTTTGAAATATGAAGCTATATATAGAGTCCTCAATAATCGATTCCTGTAGGTACCTTCAGGAATGCCATTGGCAGGGCCACTGATGATCTTATTACATCTTTTGAGTGGCCTTTTATAAACCCCGCGGGAAATGCCGTACGTCGGTTCATCGAAGAGATCAGAGCTAATATAAATTCTTATTTTCGCATGAACTTCAACATTTTGTAACAAGTAAATCGATAATAGAAGAGTTGTTACAAGAAATACTAGGTTTATAAATAAATGAATAATCTAGCTTACATAATGTATGGAGAACATTATTTACTAATTCTAAGATTCATTGACTGCTTATAAAGGTAAGAGCGATATTGAGTCCACCTGTGCTTGCGCACATACTTGTGCACTATGATATCTCCCGCGCCGATGGCTAATTTGCGTTCAGATTGGCAGCCGTCACTGAAAACGGTCAGGAGGACTATATAAAGGTAAATATATCTCGTGTGAAGTTACTGATAGTAAACCGGATCAGGAAGTTAAGAAAGATGATTTTAAGAAAGTCGATAAAACGTCTTTTGGAGAAGTTTAAACCTGGCAAGGAGATACAAAATTATCTTGAAGACGGAAGTTAGCAAAGAGTGTAATTAATTTAGCTAGACGTGGTAGAATTCCACATAATAATGTTAAAATCCTCACTGAACATATTAATGGAGAAACATTTCAGCTTGGCACAGTGTACGAGCGAGCAAAGTTTTTAGCTTTTTGTTCGCGCGTCGGTGCTGTTACAGAAACGGCAATTTCATTGTTGTTGAAATCTTTTTGGCTTTTAGAAGTTATTCTAGTGTCCTATTGTCGGATAGGTTAGATTAAGAGCCTTTTCGAACTTGACATTAATAAAAAATAACTTTAAAGAACAGTCTCGACCAAGTAATATTAACTAACTAACTAGTTCACTTTCATCATCTGCCTAGCCTTTTCCCAACTATGTTGGGGTCGGCTTCAAGTTTAACCGGGTGCAGCTGAATACCAGTATTTTACATGCAGCGACTGCCTATCTGACCTCCAACCCAGTTCGTACTTGGTAATACGATACCCCTTGGTAAGACTAACTAGTTCACTATCAAATTAAGAAATTCAAAATTCGATTACCTAAGGTCGGAATAATAAGCCCGAGTAATCAATAGGTAATAAAATATCAAATAGGGCAGACTGCGTAGATCACAAATCTTTATACCCATTCAGATTTAGTGAACTCTAACTAAACGACCTACTGTCTAAAGATAACGTCATTATTTGCTATTCAAATGAATTAGAAGTAATAAAGATTTCTATGGAATGGGTCCTTTAATCTGCTCGGGAGCACTAAATCTCCTTTATCCTTTGACGTATAGGGGTCTGTCGCAACGCTGACTATTACAATTATTTAGAGCCATTCTCTATGAAGATCGACATGACACTACGAACCTACGTGATGAGATTACACATATTGTTTATCCAAAGTGTACTTAATAACTCCATGCAGACGCTATAGCTGTGCCAGTGGCCAAACGTAATAATTTTAATCCATTTCAGCCAGACGAAGAATTTCTGTTTATTACGAACAATACGGAAAGTAATGTTTCAACTGTACTCACGTTAAATACAGAACAAAATGAAACTGCGGGAAGCGATAAACTTGGGAGAATTAAAAATGTACAATCAGTTACAGTAGGCGGTTTATGTACAACACTGATACTACAAGAGGTTGTCCAAATTCACTGAGATCCACTGCAATGCGGCTGCATAATAAGGTCAACATGGTACCTAGGTACGTACCAAATGAATTTAGACCGACATGGCTTCTTACATAAACGACAAACAAGATTTAAGCCGAACATAAAATTGGTGCATTGAGAAAATAACTGAGCGATCCAATTTACTCGGATCAGTCCATCTGGCAGTTCCAATTCCCGCAATTTTTTTAATTCAAGAAAGTTTATGGACTCGACTCCAGAAACCTTAATTCTACTTACGAATCCTTATTCAAGATTATTTTGAACAAAATAAACGGATTTGAATAGATCTGTTCGTTGCAAACTGAAAATTTGTTAAAACGATTGAGAGACAACCACAATTAGGGTTCAGAATAACTTTTTAATTTAACACTTTCTTGCTTGGAATTCTAATTAAATGAGATTAAAGCGATCGCTTAAGTAATTAATATTCATAGTGAACTCTCTCTAGGACTTATTTTCCACAATTTCAACTCCAGTAATGCGAGTTGAAAAGTGTAATTTTAAAATTCGCTTAAATCTGAGGTTTCCCGTATCTCCCTCGGGTTTTCATTTATGTGAAGCGAGCAAATAATCATGGCTCGTGTTTCTTTCATTTGAAGGATTAACTCTTACTTAAGGCGCTACATCGAAAATAAATCGTAGCTCGATGGGCGTGGCTTAGCCCCCCGCGTGGGGAGCGGCGAATGCAGTTTACGCGGTGGCATCTGGAAAACCGAGTACGCACTTCTTGGATTTTTTGAAATATTAGCACATAGGAGGTATGGAGTAGACAAATAATACAAATATTTAATTGTCAACCATTTTTTTTTTATTAAGTACACCATGTAATAATAATTAATTAGGTAATGAAGGCATATAACAAATGTTTATTTCCTAAGAATATTTTTTATTAAATAATTAATATATTGTTTTAATTTTTCTATATTTAACCTACTTTAAAAAACTCGTCTATTTATATTATGTATTATAAAATATGTTCGCAATTTTCTCGTAAACTACTGAATCGATTTTGATGATTCTTTCACTGGTATAATCCCCAAGTATGGTTTTATGTACAACATATAAACAAAGTTACACGTCTCTGGCATCAGATGAAATATTTAATCTGCAATGTTGCATCACATCCACGGAGTTTAATTGAAAATATAGACAGCAACATTGTAGAGAGTTTTAATGGAGTAGTTGCCAAATTAGTTGGTGGCAAAAGAGTCAACTACGCTCTTAAACGGTCTTATCAAGCAAGATGCACAGGGGCAGTAGTATCATTTAACTCCGGGAAAATATTGACTACCGTCCACAAAACTATTCACAATACGAGCCCTTTAGCAAAAGTCAAGAAATATGAAGAACAAGTAGAAAATACAAGAACGTACAACCAAACGTTAAAAAGAAAAAAAAAACATAAATTGGTTTCTAAGAAAATAGATTTTAATTATGGCGATCGACCCGATGTGGATTCTGATACATACAACCTCACAAAATTAACGTTTTTGAAAAATTTTGAAAAATTCGATGAAGAACGCTAAGAGATACAGGAGAGGACAATACTACAGAGTGAAAGTGGAGAGTGGCTAGAATTTTTTTGCCGCCAACTAATTTGGCACACACACGTATTTCCTGGAACAAGTTTATGAAATTTTCGTTCAATGTTATCGCGTTAGGCGGTATGAGGTGCGCGGGAGACGACTCGTACGGGGTCGGGGCCCCCTGAGACGGGAGAATTGAAAAAAATTGCCACTGTTTTCGACCATGCTTGCGTTGACGATAGATGGACCGGGAAGAGCCCTCTTAAGCTCTTTGAATGTGATGCAACATTGCAGATTAAATATTTCATCTGATGCTAGAGACGTGTGTTACAAATATTCTTTGATTCGCCATTTGAATTTTCACTACATAAATTTTTATTACAAGAATCATGGTGCTCAAATGCATGATAAATGCATTCGTAATATCTTGGTGCAGATTTTTTATGTTGTCTGATTGCTGCAGATTTTGTAAGCCATGATATTTTATGGCGTTACATAATATGTATTTTCGTATCTTTAAAATCTTATTTGTAGTTAATATATTCCTTTTTGTTATAGCATATTTTTTATCCGTTTTTAAGTTTAGCAATTTGTTACAAAAATTTGTTAATTATTTGTGATTTTTGCAACCAATCTTTTCGACCGTGATTGAGGGATATGGTCGAGTGTCAAGTATTTTTGCATAAGAGATACTGTCTCCATCAGCTACGTATCTTCCATAGATAACGCCATGCATTTCTATGGACTGTTTACTGTCGGCGATAATAGTGGATTCCATAGCTGTTGAAGATCCACTATAATTTTTAAAACACTCATGGTGTTTTACTACCTCATTTCGTTTTACCGCTCTAGCACAAATACACTAGTATTTGTTTTTGAGTGCCATGAAAAGAACTTGACGAAATCGACTACCTATAATATTCGCAGCGCCAGATAGTGCAGAATAATTAGTTCTGTATGAACGTTTAGCCCAGCAACCATCTAAGATTACATCTATTATTGGTATGTCATCTTTAGTAGCTTTTCCTTCTTTCACTGCCGCTTCTTTCCCCCGTTCCCCCGCTTTCCTCATTTCTTTCCATGCCGTCACTTCCCATTCGTCACATATTTCATCTTGCAAGATTTTGTATTTGTATTCCGACATGGATGGTAAATCGACAGCAGCCGAAAACTGTTTCAGTTAAGCGTTACCACAACCAGCTGTCACCATCCCGGCCACCACCATTTTATTTTGAGTTCTGTACTTTAAACTTTGTTTTACATAATGTACAAGAAAATGTGTGTAAGGCCAGAATTTTTTTCTGATTCTAATTTTATGGTTGTAAGGCCGCATTGAAACATTGATTGGTGACTCGATATTTTAAGCAATTTGTGCAGGAACGTGAGGCAGTTGCTTTTCAATAATCGTTTTATTGAATTTTTGTTATAATATTTTAATGTCTTTTTACAAGCAGGGTGTATCAGGTAATAATTTTTAAACAGATTGAACCTTTACAAAGAATTGAATGAGAACAAACGCGTGCTGTGATTGGTCACCGACGTTTGCGTGCCCTCATTCGTAGATAAAAAATATGATGTCCCGGTGCGTCGATAGATGGCATTAAAAAAGTAATTTACATCAACAACTCTGTGGCCACTAATGTCGGCAGTTTTGGACTCCTGAAACAAAAAGTATAAGTCAACTTGGAAAAATACTATTTATGCCAAGCTCTATACTGGAAAATTCATAGTACACAGTTAATAAAATAAGAGAACTCACATTTCCTTCAAGTTTATACCTCAATAAAGATCAAAAAAAAATTCGATTAAAAACTCACCTCTTTTTGCAATTCAAATGCGACTCCATTCCTTGTCCTGTCATTCCTGTCACACGCGGTAACAGTACTTGACGTATACATCAATGTATTGTTGACATATTTCTAACCTAAAATGAAATACAAGTACATTTTAGCCTTTTTCATAATATAAACAATTTTATAAATAGAAACTAATAATTATTGTACATAACTATATACTTACTTTTTACTCTTTCTCATTTTCTGAGCCCTCACCCTCAGTCGCTCTGTGCTCTAAACGTTGTACTTTATTTAGTTTTGGTTTCATATTTTTTCCATTAAAAACTAGTCACAAATAGAAAAACGATACGTTATAGGTACTGTTCAATCACAAGAATAGTCTTTATATACCTATTTAACACTAATTAACACAATCTACTAGCTTTTACTATATAAACAATTATTAAAATCACGAAAATCCGATAGCACCGATCTGCAAAAAAATGTCATAGGTTTGACGTCAATGAAGCCCACCGGGCGACTGATCTTGTAAGCGAGCGAAAGTGATGCAATTACTTTTGAAACGCAAAAAAAGGGATGGCTATATTGTGCGTGCGCTCGGAATAAAACGACGTACGTGCCAAAACGAATTTACTCCTTTTTTAACATAAAAAATGAATTAAATTTAAAACTACAATGAGTAAACTTTGAAATAATAATTCTCTATGTTTTAAAGTAAATCCCATTGAATAATTCTAAAGCGTTACGCAGTGATGTCGAAAAAAGTAAAAAAATAGATATAACTTTGCTTTTTTTTTGTATCGAGAAAAGTTCATTGAATCGTGTATTCCTTATTTAAGTATACTAGACCAAAGAGTCAAAAAACATATACCAAAATGTTGAATCCCTATTCCACATACTTAACAAGTTATACGAAATAGAAAAACCACATTTTTTTCAATATATCACCTTAATGTTGAATGATATTTTAATAAACTTCACGGACATTTTTATGTATAAATGAAACGGATCTCTTTTACCAACTGGTTTTTTAACATATCCGCAGTATCTTTTAATGTTTGGCTTTAAAAGAATTCTGGTAAACCACTGATGGCTCATAAAAGCGTTAATAATTTCGCATTACCTTGATACGGAGCGCCAATCCGCTTCAGTGTTTAAAAAGTAATTAAATTCGTTTACATGCTGATGTTTAATTAATTGGAAATGAACCCCACTGATGATCGCTTTGATTGATATTAACTGTGATTAAAGTTAATTTTTAATCAGTTATGAAGGCATCAAGTGGACAAGTAGACAGTTAAATTAACATACTTGTTAAGGTGACGACTACTGGGCGTGTAAAGTCTCACAATATTGCGGTTATCATGACAACTAATATTATAGAGCCGTGGCATCTGTTTGCTTTGTCTAGAACTCGACGGCGCAGATAACTTTGTCTTACTTAACGTAATAACATTTAATGGTTAACGTTTGCGTTTGCTTTTACATTACTTAACTTCCCAATTATTTCCAAGTCTCTATTTACGTAACTTAAGTCACAAAATCCAATACTATAAAGTGCTGAGGTGCGTTTTTCATTAAAAACGGAAGGGTCCGTCAGTATCTGGAACCTAAAATCGGATTTCCATGAGGTTTTCGGTCGTTTATTCAGGAAGGTTCGGTGCTTAAGCTTTACTTTATATATTTAGGGGTGACGAGCTACAAACGTATCTGAGAAAGTGGAGTAACCCTCGTTTCGAACGTTTAATTTCCCTTAATTCTTTAAATTGTACTTACAGATTATGTTAGCCAGCTTTGTATAATTATTTAATAAGTACCTATTATTAACTAAATTACCATAAATACTAATATTATACGTGCGTATTATAATGACACTAAATTAGGTAGATGGCTGTTTGCTGATATTATATAAATATTCATTGGTTACTGATTAGTTTATAGTACTGTGTACTCGTAAAACATACAAAATTATTATCAACAGATTTAATTGATTGTGCAGGTTGATTTATTCAAATGATTCATAGTTTAATTATTTGCATCCACATCATGATTTAAAAGAGAAACAGAAAATATTGTTGTTATTGTATGACTTGTATGTCGGATCCGGTCGTTAGTACGGACATAAAATGAATTGGAAAGCACGCCTGTGTGTAGTGGTGACATCAAGCGACCTACTTACCAGTCTTCCGACCACACAGCGTGCTTCTACAGGGCCCTGATGTTCAGCTCATGGCGAGGGCGACATTCAATGTCTGATCGCGGCGGAGTTGAGATGTCTTGGAACTATACCCGATTCATTGTGCCCTGTGTTACTGTGTTAAGTTGTAATCTCAAGTAATTTGTTAGTTTGTTAGAAACACACCCAGTGTGTTTTCATAGCACGAAACCCATCGTCTGCCCACATGATGTACGAGCCTAACGGAGTAAATCCTGACATATCCAACATGTATACACCGTGACTTTTTAGTCGTCTTACAAAAGTGGTCCACTCAATGTACCCGACATAAAATAGCTCTAGGCGCGATTTTCTTTTTTAACCTACCATAATAGGTACAAAGAAAAATAAATAATACATTAGAATAAAATTATGAAACTTCCTGTTAATGATGTTTACGTGTCAAACGGGAGAACATACCTACCCAGCGCTCGACTCCAGTAGATCATCGCTCGCAACAGGGTGTTTTACGAGTATCTACGTCATGCGTCATAATACTGAATAATATTTTTATTTTTAAATTATTAAAATCTCATAAATACCATTTTTTATAAATGTTTAGTAGTCATTGGATACATGAAGTGGGCTGCCGTTATAAGACGACTAAAAAGTTACGGTAAAATGTAACGTAACGTTACAATTATTGATATGTATATCGTTTCGTGTGTTTGCAAGCATAATATTTCTTCTTAATATTTGTTTTCCTGTGTTTGTTTACTCATTTATTTAATAAGGTTTTCCCTCATCTTATGTAGGTATACCGACGGATTGTTGTACCTACTAAATGTTATTTTTTTATGGGTGTGTTTGCTTCATGGTACAAAACTTACTTGGTCAACATGAAATCATATAGAAAAAAACACACACTTTTTACACCAAACCATGAATTTATTGAAGTTTAAAGAGTACCACAATCATGCCGTCTCAAGGACAGTACCTGGGTGTTAATATGACAAATCGAGCATTAGAGCGGGACAGTCAATGTCATTAGTGACAGTGAGGGCTCAAGACTGACCGCCTTTTATCCTGAAACTGGAAGAGCCATTATCAGCCAACCGCTGCATCTACCTACATAACGTGTATTTCTACATCTCCTTCCAACCGTGCAACGTTGTTTATTTCGCGGCACGCCGTGTTTGTTAGCACTTAATAATCAGCCACTTCCAGCTGTTTTCCGACTATCTCTGTGTGCCTACAACTTAATATTTCACTGCATATATTCCCGCGATGTACAAGGAAACATTTAACTAATCACTTCCTTTTATTGACTTGGTAATTTATTCGTATTTGTAAATGTAATATTCATAAGTATTGCAATTATATTATACAATAATTGTTATGTTATTAATTTGCATGCTGGTGATGTCTGCCTGATGATTTATTAAACAGATAAATCGTTACTTTGTATTGATCACTGTAATGCAGTTACAAGATTTCTTGTTTCAGTATATTCTATATCCAATCAAGTAATTATTTTCTTGCGGTTATTCAATTTAAAAAACTACCAAGTACTTTAAAAAAAAGGTAGATTTTTGTAGTTCAGAAGTGTGTGTGGTTAAAAGTTAAAACATATTTAAAATCAACCTAAGAAACACTATCGCTTACAACGTTTATGGACTAGTAAGAAATGGAATATTATCTAGAAACATATCTTACAATATCTCACTAAGTACAACACTCCAAGTTTAGAAAATAGACAATGCGCGCACGTGTTCGAAACAAAAGGCAATAAGGACTAGGGTTGGCAAACATTTCATAATTAATTTATAAATAAATCTTCATTGTATTCTACCCAGTCTGCCGAGAAGTCTCGAGGTAACGAGTTATTTTATGATAAAGTTATTGCTATTTATTTATTAAGTTAAGGGTCTATAAACATTCATTTGATTTTGCACGTGGCTTAGCCCTCTTAGAGGTCGAAAATTATCCCAAGGTTTCCCTTGGGATAATTTGGTATGACTTTCGTACTACCGGGATAAAAGTACCATGTATCCTTACTACGTCCTTGCTCCTTACTATGGTTCCATCTGTGTGCTTAAATTCATCGAAAATCATTCACGACGTGGGTGAAGAGGTAGGTAACAGGGAGACTGTCAGAGTTACTCCGCATTTATGTATACAGGATGTAACAGAAAGGGTGTAGTCAAAAGAAAGGATATGCTGCAGATCTTCAAACTGAACAACTTTCTCCTTGGGCCCAATATCGTAAATGAGAAAAAATTATCAGCTGTCCCATACATTTGGGTCGAGTACGAGTAGGTATTGAAATTTTGTATGGCACAGCTGATAATTTTTTCGCATTTACGATATTGGACCCAAGGAGACAGTTGTTCATTTTGATGGTTTGCTGTTCTTTCATATGACTATACCCTTTCTGTTACACCCTGTAGTATGCGTATGAAACTAACAATATTGCGATGTGGTTGTTCATAATATTTTCGTTCCTTGACACCTACAGCAGAATAAATAAAAGTCCGCAACTAGGTTTTATAGAACACAAAGACCCGGTCTGGTACCTACGGCTACATTCACCTTTTATTCCGATTTGGCCGAAACGTCGGAGAATAAAAGGTATAGTGCCTTAAAATTGCAAACGCGAAATAGACTCCAGTCCCAGCGTTCCATTAATGTGTACGTTTCGGAAAGTTTGAAAATATTTACTACGTTCTATCCATCTTTGTAGTACGGATAAAATATTTACACAGGAATGTGGAAGTAACACCCAAAAATAAGGCGTAAGTATAAGCATAATCTATAATATTCCCACTGCTGGGCCCATGCGAGGGAATGGGCTATATAATCCACCACGCGGGCCCAGGGCGGGTTGGTAGATGTCACATGTTTTCGAATTTTTGGTTCTAGGGCATGCCGGTTTCCTCACGATGTTTTCCTTCAACGTTTCGAGAGCAGTGGTGACTATATAAATTACACAAAGTAATGCGCCTGCCTGGGTTCGAACCCATGAATTATTGTGCCTAAGTCGGGGCCACCACCAATGGGCCACCGCTGCTCTCAAAAATAATAATGTTATTCTGGCATTCGTTTAGGTGTGGATTTTCCTGAAAATACGAAAAATGACAGCCCCACACATTTGCAGTAGGAAAATAACTAAAAGAGTTATCTGACTATTAACACGTATTTATGCCAAAGCTTGATGTAACAATCATCATCATCAGCCTATAGCAGTCCACTGCTGGACATAGGCCTCCTCAATCGCACGCCATTCAACTCGATTTTCAGCGACTCTCATCCAGTTGCTACCAGCCACCCTGCGAAGATCGTCACTCCACCGAGCCTGAGGGCGTCCCACCTTACGTTTGCCGATTCGCGGTCTCCACTCAAGAACACGTCTACCCCAACGGTCATCGGTTCTGCGGCTAATATGACCGGCCCATTGCCACTTCAGCTTACTTATTCTGTGAGCTATGTCGACAACTCTGGTTTTCTGTCGGATCACATTGGACGGATGTAACAATACACACATGTAAATATTTATTTTAATGCTAGTTGAAATACGTAATAACAATAACTTCACCGGGGATCCAAAATGTCGGAGTAAAGCACTTGACAACCCTGTATTTTGCGGCGCGAATCTTGTTATTTATGTTCACTGACCACTATTGAGTGCTGTTCCCGTCTCTTTATGCTAATAGCTTGCACTACAATAGCTACACACAATGTAAT
Organism: Noctua comes; assembly: GCA_963082995.1. Lineage (NCBI taxonomy): Eukaryota > Metazoa > Arthropoda > Insecta > Lepidoptera > Noctuidae > Noctua > Noctua comes. The sequence continues at coordinate 8,879,472 of OY720279.1, read as the reverse complement.
TATTTATTTTCCTGTGAGCTAGGGAGATAATAGTAATTTCACTTGGGATGCCAAATGTCAAACTGTAGTATACGCCAGCGTTAGTTGCGGCCGCGGTCACACGGCGGCAGAGCGAGACGACATGAGACTCGAGTGCTAAGAAATGCTCACTAAATATGTACTTACCGTTCTATTCTCACGTTTTTTGACCGCAATGTTTTGGCGTTTTGAACGAGTATAGTATATAACATGAGGCAAACCTGTAATTCGTGCCGTGAATTTATGTTCACTGACCACTATTAAGTGTTCTCTTATAATGCTAATAGTTGACATTACAACGTTCTACACTTGTAATTATTTATTTTTATGTAACCATCCGCTGCATGAAACCACAATATTTTAATATTAGAGAGAAGGTAATCTTTGTTTACGTGGTTGTGTTGCTTTTGTATAGAAAGCAGTAAAAGAAATAACCGCACGCGATGTGTGGAGCTTCCTATTGTTTCGCATTAGCGGGTATATGTATGTACAGGCTTCTTGAATACAAAGGTATGGAATAGACACCACTTAGCTTTTTATTTGCCAGGTAACTTGTTGTGAAAATTCTTACGATCTTTATTTTCGCAGTTTATGTTTAATCTATCTCCGGATGACGTAGTTTGGAATTTGATACAGAAAGATAACTTGCTGCCTTCGAAGGCAACTACAATTTTATGACACTGTTTTAAAGTCTAAATCAGTTTCCACTACTATTTAACATTGAAAACTAAACTTTCAGTTCCTTGATTATTTTTCTGTTCCAACTTACACGTTAATTATAACTAGTTTTATAACAATTTTCTCAAACCAAACAATGCAGAAATCATTTAAGTTCCAAAATAATTCTGTTTGCTCGTGAGAAACATAAAACGCCAGCCGAGAATTTAAAATATTGTCAAAATATTTAACATTTTCTTTATAATCTTATCTCAAATCAAAAGTTCCCAAATTTTCTCACTTCATTTGCTTCCATTTTGCTTTAAGTTAACGTCTTTTAGATAAAATCTTTTTGAAGTAAACCTTACATTAAAATCATATTCAAGACTTTACACTTTCAAGCTCTTGGATGTCGGGCTTCGTACAACGATTACTCTAAAATATAGCAGCACCTTGGAAATTATTAATATTATAAATTCTGTAAAGCATTCAGGTCCTTTATTTCACAAAAATGATAGATATGCAAATCCACGATATTCTCCATTATCGATAAAGATAAATTCTGAATGAATCATAGATTCGTGGATTGAATCCAACGACAACTCAGTATTGTAATTAAATCTCATGTATACAAACCTGTTACAAATAAAATAGGCCAGAAAATGACTGTAAATGGCCGTAACCCGTAACACAGCCTGTTCGCTAATATCCATTTACAGCTTGGCATGTTTGGCGACACTACGAGTACATTCATCTCCTAGTTCGCACGCAGAATACCCAACAAATATTAATTTAGTAACCCATCCATGTTGGAAATGAAATACGGCCGACATAGATCATTCTGTACGAGACCGACAACGTTTTACACCACAAACCGTGTCGGGTTGGCGACCCGCTCGAAGCAATAAAACAATCCACTTCTCCAAATGACAAAGAACTTTGAAAGATAAGCGACGAACGAAACACTTTTATTTCGTTCCCCCAAATACTTGAAGTGTTGGTAAATGTACTGGCACGTTTGTAGTTTAAAGAAGTGTTATCGTTCAGGCGGTTCGAGTCACGCGACGGCCATTTCACTCGCAGTACTTGTACACCTCCCTACAGAGCATCCACGATGTCTGGGAAACCCGTAATGGCACCCACGACATCTATTGTAACTAGCTTAAATGTTGAAATCGGAGCTTTTCGCTGTAGTTGGATATAAAACAAGTACTCTTCTTGTCAGCGGAATAATCGGACTCGAAATTCATGAATTTCATGAGTTGTCACGTAAACCCTTTGTATAAGATTCAATAGTTGATTGGTTTATTATCTTATGTCTTTATTCATCAGCGCAGATTATAGGTTGATTGAAAGCATCACTTTACTAACAATGCTTGGTGGAGACTGGTGTCTCAAAGTTCTCAAACGGCAATTTAATGAACTTGAGCCTCGTGCCTTTAATATTCCGTTCCTCATTCCGTTGGTAGTTATACCGACAGTGGCTTCACCGCACAAATAGTTTGGTTAGCAAGTCAGCGGGCGTTACGCGTCTATCACAGCTACAAGTTGAATCGTCCAGCTGAAATCCGACCATTTCCCTTCAAATATTATCTGCGAGGGTCGAGTTGATCGATCCGACCCGTCAGTATCCGACAGATAGTCGGAATGTCCTTCGATCTATTTGTTTTCTATTTGTTTGTTGTGTAATCCGAAGCTGGCAAATTTGGCGAGTCGGGGATTGATGTATGCGAAGTTAAAACTTTATTGTCAAGTCTCGGTTTTGGATTCTGTTCTGAACGGAGTATTAGAAAAGTTGAGAGCGCTTACTGAGTACATCCACGCGCCAAACAATAAAGCAAGTCTGCTATTTTATTGTTTTGATACTTTAACTTTCTATTTGATATTGGCTGGTGCACTCGCTACGTGTATTGCGTACTTATGTGTGTAACGAGACACTGTTTAAAGAAGTTCAAATCCTAATGGTTCTATCTTCAGTTTCTTTTTGAAGTCGTCTGAGTAGATAAATGTTTTTCTCTTTTTCAGTTCGTTGCGGTCAATAAATAGTCGATTAAATACCTTTAAGTATTCTGTACCATATATATACCTATTACGAAATCCCGATCGACCTAGAATCGACTATATAAGTTTTTAAACTGTCATGGTCATTAACATTATTATTAACAGTAGAAATGGGATATAAAAAACAAATATCGGAAACTCAAAACCAAAAAACAAAAATGGTAAATATTCCGTTTCTAGTGTTAATGATAATAGAATCGACTCATAAGTTTAAGCTGCTCGTGTTATGCTACTTAAGTATGTCAAGTTACTATTGATGCAGGTGAGTTAGTCTTTTAACTTATGCTGCTAAGCTCACATAACTTTTGATTTAAGGATTAGTGTGTAAAACTTCAAGATTTATGCGCATCTAATTACTCTAATTGGCTTTATCCATTAAGTGTGTATCTCCATAGTTTAAGCTCGCAGTACCAAACCACCTAACTTGGTGCACAGAGATACTTAGTTTAATTAAGTTAAAGAAGCTATCTTACCAAGGAAGACTACTGAACTGGTTAACTTAGTTATTGCTCGAGTTTCAGCTTTATATTTACATTATTAGTTTCAAATCTTAGAATTAAACTTATCAATTGAAGTGCCTGAGGTATATCGTAGTTTTAACCCGGCAAAGTATCCGTTGTACCAGAAAATATTGAAGGGTTAAATATGAAGAGCACTGCATATAAAATTCACGCGGTCCCCATGCATAATGAGAAGTTAACTGGAAAACTTAATAGAACCCTCGACACGTTTTATTCATGACCGTAAAGCCTTTTAACTTTAATTCACAAGGTACCCTCGGTTCGGAAATTTATGAGGTGTCATTGGGAAAGTTAAGTCGTTGATCAAACTTGTGCCGCCTTGTTTAAAGATTATCTCACTTGATATTAATCAGTAACCGCTTAATTTGCGTAAGTAAATACAGAGTGTATTGTTGGACAAACAAACTAGGTAACTACCTACACAACTTAGATAATGACAAATGGACCCTTTCTATGTGTACACGACAAAGATAGTCTCTTGTTTCGAAACTGTCTTCAAACAACCAAACGGTGAACGGTGCTTAAAAGCTTTCGGAAGATCTATAGAAAAAGATTGTCAATTAACACGACTGTTTCGAGTGTTTAAGCAAACGTTAAGTTACAGAAGAAACAGTAAGCTAAGTTTACAAACGCACCGACTGAAACAAGCTCCGTTAAAGTTTTATGATAATTACAGAGCGAGTAAGTGGAGAGGCAACAATGTTGCTCAGAACACACCTCAAGTTTGACAGAAGCGCGCGAAGTTAATAAGTCAATTATTCATATCTCACATCGATGCGTAACCGAGTTTCCAAGTCAAGTTCCAATAAGCTCAGAGAGAACTAGTGGAAACTAATCTCCTAAAGCTAGTGTAGTAAACCGCCGGCAAATCTCTCGTTTGTCACTTCGGGACCGCTGGCTGGACTCGTTACTCCGAGTAAATTTATCGCCACTTTATACAGCGCTGAGTCAGTTCCAGTCAATTCATGCGCTCTGTTGAGATCGATTAGCTGACGACGGCCACGTTTTATTGTTTAGAAAACGGTACAAGCGTCCAATGGCACATACATCGTTAATATCATTCTCTCCCGCCACGTTGAAATGTCAAGCGAGCGTAATAAATGCCTCAATAACTCAACACGGTGACAGATCGCTCGGGCTATCATTAAGGCATAAGTAAATTATTTCGTTCGTTAAACAGTCGACAAATAGGCGAGTTTCCTCGTCGGCGGATCCCGGCGAGTGTCCCGCGAGTCCCAATCAAAAGTCTGCGACAGTACTTAGGGACTTTACATTACGAATGAGAGTGTTACGCCGCGAATTGCGTCTGTGGAGCGGAGATTCTAACTTGTTATTAATTAACTGTCACCGTGACGCCGTCGAGGGAAACTGTCTACGTGGGAACACAACCACATGACGAAAGCGATGTTTTTACAATGAACGTGCCGAGCGATTCATCGCAAATTGAGTGGATAATATTTACATCGAAATTTTTCATGAGAACGGAGATATTTTCGGAATGTATACAGAAAACGAAAGTTTATTATCGGGTTTTGTATTTCTTGTGGGATAAACTTAGATACTTAACCGCGTTTCAATCATCGTAATAAATACTTGGCACGCGCTGCGTCTGTAGACCAGGGACATAAATCAAGAAATAAAAACGTTAATGACTCTCACATTCGCATATACAGGCTGGTGTATAAACATTAAGCACAGTTGGATACTTTATAGTACATTATTATGCCTGTGTGTCCCTCAATGTCCTAAAAGTTTTTTCATTTGTTTTTTCGTTGAGCTCGCCTGCACTTTTGATAATTGCTGTGTTTTATAGCTACTTCACCGGCCACACAAAACGTTCATTCGTACTGGCTGTGACGACATGAGAGGGTAAAATGCCAACAAAAAACAAAGACATATGATGACTGTTTGGGATGAGTCTGCGTTCTCGTTATCACAGTTTTTTATTTCGCTTTTTTTTTACTAAATGAACTTTTAAACATTGGTTTAAAAATAACCAAAACCAATGCTTCATGAACCAGATGAACATGTGAAACATATACCAAGATAATTTTCGGTTATGGTATTGTAATATTTATGACATCGAGTATTTACTCGTCCCTTTGTGGCGCCCATACCTTATTACAACTAATTATAACTACCTTAACTCAAAATATAAAATAAAATAATTGTTTTAATGTTATTAAAACGCAATTTCGTATAAAGCAGCTAAATTCATCAGTCTAATTTACCAGTGAATCTGTTTATATTTAAACCAGAAACTACGTTGCAACTGCAAAACATGTTTCACACATACAAACGTAATTTATACGAATATTACAAATTGTCGGTGTATATCATAATTAAATGTGAGATAAGTAAAGTAATATTTCGATTGGTATCTACAAATATGTACATCGGAGTTTAATAGGAAACAATTATAATTGACATTTGAGCGTCAATTTATCAATTTAATTTATAGTGTTATAGACTGTGTGTCTTAAGTTTCTCTTTTTACATGCTATAGATACTTGGGAAAGACATTCGACCTAGACGTTTGATATCAATTTGAAAGAAAATAAATTATAGCTACATAAGTAGTACTGGGTAGTAGGTAAATTAAGTTTAGTAGGTTTATTTATTCATCAAATATCGTTCATAATAAACATTAATTTATTAAGAAATTATAAACTCGCTTAATCATTTTCAAGCATCTTGGTCTTAATAATAATGCTACTTAACTTGCATAGACACAACCTTGTAGCCAGGATTATCCATCAGCAACTTGCTCTAAGATACAACCTTGTGGAATCGGAAGTGCCGTACTATAGGTATGTGCCCGACCCAGTTCTCGAAAATGGCAGTATCACATTGTACTGGGATCGATCCATCATCACTGACAGGACTATTGTAGCCAATAAGCCTGATATAGTGGTGGTGGATCGATCAGAGCGGCGCGCAATGATTGTTGATATAACGGTCCCGCATGATGAGAACCTCGTGAAAGCCGAGAAAGATAAGCAAATCAAGTATCTTGACTTGACTCACGAGGTTGTCGACATGTGGGATGTGGACTCAGCGATCATTGTGCCGATAGTTGTATCAGCCCATGGCTTAATTGCCAAGAGCCTCGACCAATATCTGAGGAGGCTCTCGTTAGGCAGCTGGATAAAGGGCTTGATTCAGAAAGCGGTACTTCTGGACACGGCTCGTATTGTTAGGAGGTTTCTCTCTCTGGAGCCCTGACCTAGTAGCTTGGACCCTGTTCCTGATACCGGTGGGCTACAATTTTTTATATTTTTAAATGTTTTTTTTATATTGTTTTTAAGGATTATTTAAAAATGTAATTTATTTGTATAGAAATTAATAAAGGAAAATCATAATGCTACTTAAAAGTTACTTTCAAAACCCATTTACATCTATCAATCAAGCACGACATATCACAAACCAAAAAAGAATAAAAAAATAAACTGATGTCGTAATCACAGATACAGCGTTCTATTTATAACCCAAGATTAATCCGGTGTTGATACGTCTCTTTCGTGACCAAGACCGAACCGTCCGTTATCATTTAAGGTCAACGCACAGCTATAAGTACTGCACTGTATTGGAAGGGACGGTCGGGATTCTTTCTATGAAACTTCATGCTGCATCGTGACGGCATAGCCTTGTCTGGGGATCAGCTCATCATCATCATTATTTCAGCCCGGAATCACCCACTGTTGGGTATAGGCCTCCCCTTTCTTCTGCCATTCTTCTTTGTTCTGGACGGCCCCTCCAACGCTTTTTCACAGCGCTGGTTTCTTAGGCCCAACCTTGGCCACCATTCGTCAAAACCTTACTCCATCGGCCATCACTTTAGCCGTATCGTCCTGTCCCCGATGTTGTAGACTTTCGTCCGCCGACAGTTTTCGGTGTAACGCACCGCAACCGCTGTCGGGGATTAGCTAATAAACAACAATCATCGAGCTTGGCGGGGCGTCATCTGATTTCCATCGGGCGTCACCGCCACCTTCACACCTTCACCTAGCCGTAAGCAGGTGGCCAGCCCGCTGAAAACAGGGAGACGCGAGGCGATGCTGAGCCGATGCCGGTTCTTACGTTAGGTGGACGCCTGGTTGACGACGAGCCGATGGGCTTAAGCGACGGTGATCCCGTGCAGTACTTATAAGTGTGCGTTGACCTTAACTCGAGATATTTTTAGTGAAGCCACGCGGTGTTCCCGGGATATCCGCGCGTCCCCAGTCCTGACACAACACAACACGTGTAGACACCGCCCTATTTGAGACATGTGTTGATACCGCCCTATTCGTGGATCGAAATAATCTCCTGTCTGAGCTAATGAAAGGTTTTTATGTTCTCGTTAGTTAATGGCGTCTGACAGTTTAAGGTTTTGTTTTGATAGTGTCATAGCACATGAGTAAGTAAACGGAACAGAGTTAAAGCTTCTAAAGAACGTTCAAAATTGTTACCTATTTTGGTAGGGTTGTCTCAATATGTTAAGACAAATTAAACAAAACATTTGTTATATAGTTTTATTATTGAGTATGATACAGTCCAGTGGCGAAGGGTGAAAACTCAGTCAGGGGAACCCGAAGAAAAAAAATGAGAAATACCTTTTTTTTTTATTTTTTATCTCTGTTTACTTTGACCTTATTTTCGTTATCAGTGACCCCGAAAACCATGAAAATGATACCCATGATGAAAAAAACAAAATAAAAAATGTTGTTGCCATCGAATTTTCATTTTGACCTCATTTTTGTTATCAGCGACCCCGAAAACCACGAAAATGACACCCATGACGACAAAACCGAAAATTTTCGTCGGCGCCATCTTGGATTTTCATTTTGACCTCAGTTTCGTTATAAGCGACCCCAAAAACCACGAAAATGACACCTATGACACGAAACCGAAAATTTTCGTCGGCGCCATCTTGGATTTTCATTTTGACCTAATTTTAGTTATCAGCGACCCCAAAAACCATGAAAATGACACCCATGAAGAAAAAACCGAAAATTTTCGTCGACGCCATCTTGAATTTTCATTTTGACCTAATTTTAGTTATCAGCGACCCCAAAAACCACGAAAATGACACCCATGACAAGAAAGCCGAAAATAAAGTGAAGCATAAAATGCAGGGGAGTATAATAAAAAAATGTAAATAAGTCAACAAAATAAAAAAACTAGTTGGTACCAAATACGATATAGACCATTACTCATTCTATCTTGTTCTCCCATACATACTTTCTTTTTCTGTCCTTGTCGTAACTCGATAATCTTCGGCTTACCGGGCTCCTTAACTCCTTAGTTACGAGGGAACATAGAAACAGACATTACATACATACAGGTCAAACACATAACCCTCCTGTTGGGCTTCGCCGCAGTCGGGTAAAAACACACCGAGTAGTATCCTCTTCTTATTAAAAAAAAGGATCATACAATAAAATATAGGTACTTACTTGAAAAAGTAATAGTCAAATATTTACTTACCTATTGTACTCCTTGGGATAATTAAAGTATGATAAATTTTTGTTTTTTCTACTATTATTCATACACACAGTACAATAAACAAACATTTTAATTTTAATATTCAAACTTGCAACCAATCTTGCAACTGACAAAACAAACAACGTGCCCCTTGGTTGCCATGGCACCGTGCCGTGCTGACCCTGAGATTGTCCACTGGCTGTGCCTGCGTAAACCGGTTTTTTCCAGTCTCGCCGCGTACGCGACAAGCGGCCAGTGGTCACGCACACATGCCCCGCGTGCTTGTAGTAGTGCAACCGATTTGCGCGGTTGTATGAAGCTTAACCTCTGTTCCGTTTTCCTACTCATGTGGTCATAGTTAGTGTTAATTATTTTGGGTTTGATAGAATGTGTTGTTAGACATAATAGATTGTCTACTTAGTACTGAATTAACGAAACTATTTACAGTTCAGCAGGGATCTTAAGGTTTAAGGTTGTAATTTATTGTTACACTAGTCTAGCCTATGCCTGCCTACAGGTTCGTATGCGTGATAGCTGAAAATTAGCATAAAGGAACTTTCTACTGCGATAAAAGTCCGAACCCAGTTCATAGTTTACCTGTGTGCCAAGTGTTATCGAAATCCATACATCTGTAAAGGCGTCAAAAACTAACTGAAAGGCAGACTTAATTGCGCATTTACAAACATATTGGTATAAATTTAAATCTAATATTTAACTGTAATATGATTTCTAAGTAACATTATGTAACGACAAGCTGATTTTGGTCGCATGTAATACTGTCTGACGTGGCTTATATTTCTGTAATATCAAGTACCTACACGATAAACAATCCGTCAGCACTTACCTTTCTTCGACCTTTATCACCCTAGAACTGTCAGCTAATATTTATTATGCAATAATACTCACTATCTGTCTAGATATTAACTCGAGATAGCAACATTCATCGCTATAAATTAATAGACAATCTACGGATTACAATCGGAGGGTAATTCGTCATCTTAATCTATATACATACCTGTAACTTAGCACTACTGGGGCTATGTAACATTGAATGATTACAGTGTTAACATAGACGTGACAATGACGATGTTAATAGACAGCTACGATCGCTTTGACATAGTTGACAAAGCATCCGCGATCCTATGTCCGAGGATGCTTAGTGATCACCCTGTGATCCATAGAGACGATCACTATGGTCGCTTCTATTTTAGACTGAATTTAATCCAAAACCATTTAAAGAAAATAGGGTGCCTTCTCTTCCAGTGGCAGTTTAGCTTACAGTAGGGATTCATCAAACATACGCTTCTACGCAGCGTTTGCGGTGCTACGCCAAACTTACGTGGCGTAGGCGCTACTACGCCAAACCTACGTGGCGTAAGCGCTGCTACGCCAAGCCTACGCGGCGTTAGCGCTGCTGCGCCAAGCCTACGCGGCGGAGGCGCTGCTACAACAAGCCTACGCGGCGAAGGCGCTGCTACGCCGCACGTTTCCGCGGCGTCAACGCCTACTTAGAATGAATGCTCAGTAAAAAAGAAACTTGTGTTGCATCGTTACTAAGGAATTAATTTTATTTATTTTGATAAGAGCATCTTTCATACCTTTGTCAATAAATAGCTAAGTAATATCGTTTATAATCATAACTGCTAAAAGTAAACAACCAATCCATACATACAAAGCCACGGGAGGTATCTTCTTCGCAATAAACCCACAACTTTGTGTGTAACATAATTGTAATACACAGTGATTATGATTTAAACGTGTTATTATCCCATTAGATATCTCTATGAGACTTTAAAATGTGATTTATGAAAGAGCGGAGCTTTCTCAGCGCACGCATTCATCCGAGGCTGGAGTGTCTATTATGCAATGTTTTAACCATTATTTTTACATCTAACCTTTAAGTCAAAGAATTGTGGAATATGTATTCAAAGTTTTTAAGATTATTTTGCAATCATTCTGAGTCTAGTGTGCAACTTGATTGTATAAGACGTTGAATACTAGATACGTATCCTGACTTCATGATTAATGTTTTAAGTTGTTGTTTGTTTGTTGGTTGTTGTTGTTGTTGTTATTTAGACCCTGGTCAAACCCATTACTTTTAGACCTTAAGTTTATGCATGTCGGCGACTTAGATAGTTCAGAAACTTCCAAAAAAGTGAAAGCTCAAAAAGTTATGACCTTCTTACAACCACTTAAGAAAGAACTGATAAACGAAACAAATGGCATGAATGAACAAAAACAAGACAAAAAGGAGACACGTGACCGCCTGACAGGTCCGCAGACGCAGAGTAACACAATAAAATACGACACTACATGCATAACATGTAGGCATGTATGTACGTAACAACCTTGTAAACGTCCTCCTTTACATTTGAGAAGGTCACCGCTTGTTTTACACTTACATCACTTCTGAAAGGTATTCTGTAGCTAAATATTATGCATCATTGATTCTGTGACGTCAGAAACAAAAGATTGCACAACGCGCTACATTGTCTCGCCAGAGATGCTAACATATAACTACGCAGTTTATGTCACTGGGAGCCGCTTTAAATTGTAATGAAGTACTGTATTCTGAAATACTCCAAGTTTTCATTGACGTCAGCATTGCAACACAACAATATTTTTTACGGCCCGTTAACTGACATAGTACCTAAAACTTGCATGAGTCACAAAATTTTAAACAGTTGCGTCAATAAAATTTTCGCGTATTAATTTATTTATTTGTTATGGGATAATAAACAGCTACAATATACAATATAAGTATAATGTTCACAAATAAAAATAATATACATAATATGTAGTATTAACAATATTGCAGCCCACTATATTATCCGCATGTTAACGAAGTTAAGATAAGGTAAAAAGTGCCACTAGATTAGCTTTACTCAGATACATAAAATAAAAATAAAAAATTTAATGAATTATCAAAATACAATACAATTAATTAATGATTTAAAAAACAAAAATAAATGGATAAAATTAAAAATTTGGGGTTGTTCCTTATTCCTTATTCAATTTCAACTATCTAATAAACTTAGTTGGATTTAAAAGTTTTTAAAAAACAAACTGACGTAGCTCAGTTTACTTATTAGTTTTACTGTTAAATCTTCCAAGGATCCTTGTTTGTATAGGAGGGTTATTCGCCTTGAATGAAGTCAAAAGTTCAAGATGCTTCCGAGAATTACTTCAAAGATTTTTTTACGTTATTTGAAAAAATGAACAGAACTTAGTAATCGTGATCTTGTTAAGCTCCTATCTGAAACGTTTTGATCTGTTTGACGTTAATGCAAAGATAAAAGAAAGAATAAAAAAGATTGGTGTAATTGATATTGTTTTTGCTTGTTGGCGAGTTAGTTACAGTGAAGTGATTGAGTTATATCTTTTTTCATTTTGCTTCGTCGATTGATGAGGTCAACATTAATAGTCATCATTTGCTAATATTCCTATGGAGCTCGTGGCTATAGAATAACAGCCGCTTGGGTCGATCTTCAGGTTGACCTGCGCTTGCCTGGGTTGGTTTGTGGAGGGGTGACCACCCCTTAAATACCGAGTTTCCTCCGTGCCTCGGGAAGAATGTAAACCGGTGGCCGTAGCCGTTGATCCCGGCTGTCATGTGTAGATTTTTGGCAGTCGTTACAGGTAGTCAGTAGCTCGGAAGTCTGACAACCAGTCTTCCCAAAGTGTATCGCTTCTTGTAAAATACTGGTATTCAGTTGCATCCGGATAGACTGGAAGCCGACCCTAATATTGGGAAAAGGCTAGGCAGATGATGACTTGCTTGAATTCCTATTTTTAGTTACTTTTGGAATTATTTTTACAATTTTGTTTGGCGTATACTATTCGCTCGTTCGCTAAGTTCAAAGATATCAATATTTTTATTAAGTCAGTGGCTAAAAGAAACGGCGTCAAATGAGCCATAAACCCCTTAATACTTCGATAAAATCAATCTCCTTGCTAATTGTATAGATATCTTCGTGAATAGTCGCCATATTGATTCAGTGAGGTCAGATTCCTAATGGCGACCTCCTGATCGTTGGTCCACACCCAATTTGTCGGCCATTACCGTCCTTCCATAAGGACTTATAAAGCTATACTTCTTACTAAAGAAGATTTATAGCGAGCAAGTTTAATCGCAACTTGTGATCAAAGACTTTGCTTTATTTTTATTCTTCGTAAGTAAACAATCCAACCGCAGATTTATTATTATTTAGAAACTTGTTTTATTATGAGAAAGTTTGTGTAATTTAATGTGGGTATTGCTTTGTAATTTTACTTTTTGCCCGTGGTTTCGCTCGGGTGAATTAGTATTAGTTATTGGAGGCGAAAAGTATTGGTTATCAGCTGCTAAATAATATTTAAGCTATCAGTAGCGAAGGGTCAATTTTTGTAAGAGGTAAGCCGGTGTACATATCTTTAATATGATTATATTATTTGTCTATAGAATACTGACTGTGCTATTTTTCAATGGGAAGCCGATAGGAATCGAGTTGGATGGAACCTTCGCCACTGTAAGCTATTAATAACACTACAAACGGGATATTTACCATTTATACTGATATATCGGAAACTCAAAGAAATCAGTAAACATGGTAAATATCCCGTTTCTAGTGTTAATGATAATGTTAGTGACCATGACAGTTTAAAATCTAATATTTAAGCTTTTATCTGAATTAAAAAACTTTTGCATTAGTAAATTAAAACGAATCAAAATAGATGAATTAAAACATCAAAACGGCCCAACTTTTGCATTATTTAAACTCACTAATTGTGGCTGAAAATATTGCTAGGATGTTATTAATATTGTGGAAATTAGTTTGGTAGTTTAAACATAGCAAACAGAATTAGTTGCCCATTTATAATGTAAGCGTGAATTAAATTAAATTGCATTTAGATTTAACATAACATTGCGTTAAATAAACTATGAATTTTCCTTTTAAACGTTTCGCGGTTAAATTGATCGCGTGGTAAGGATTAACGGAGTGTTAAAAAGGTTAACTGGGCGGTTACACTTGTGATCACGACAAATGACTGATTCGCACTAATCACGGATGGCGGACACTTTTTTTATTTATATGTTTTATTAGCCAATTTGTAGATCTTTGACAGTCGTTAGGTAGTCAGTGGCCCAAAAAGTCTGACAACCAGTCTTACCAAGGGGTATCGTATTACCAAGTACTAACTGGGTTGTGGAGGTCAGATAGGCAGTCGCTCCATGTAAAATACTGGTATTCAGCTGCACACGGTTAGACTGGAAGCCGACCTCAACATAGTTGGGAAAAGGCTAGGCAGATGATGATGATGATGTTTTATTTGCCAATGGCCCTGCGCCTGATCTCTCCGGTCATATCAGATTGCTGTCCTGTCAGGCTATGAGTGTGAGGGAAGAGACAGTGCATCACACAGTGCACCTTTATCTGCGTAATAAACTTGTGCACTGTATCTCACGTGTCGATGGCTAATTCCCGCCGAGATAGTCCGCCATGAATTCCGCCAGAATTGGATTAGGAGTACTATAATGTTTTTATTAAACAGTTTTCACGGGACAAGAATAAATTAGCTGCGAAGGAATCCCTTCTGCGGTGTTGACGCTAAACAGTCGTTTAAATCCACGGCTATACTACAGTCTTGGCTACGCAGAAAATATTCTTTAAGCGTAGCAAAGTTAAAATAAAATTAAGCACCAAACTGAGGCAAAAACTATCTCACTAAAGCACAGAAACTCCACCAAAATCACTTCATTTCAACTTACTAAAGCTTCTCGTTTCAATAATCACCCTACCGTAACCCGGCTCCATCAGAGCTCATACGAGGCAAAGTTAAGGCAAGTTAGGGTTGTCCCCATAACATAGCTTACGTAGGGTTAGTTCCTCAGGCTTGTATGTAGCTTAGACGCTTAGTTCGTGCGTAGATCATCGTTGCGGTTGGCGCCGCACTAGCTGGTAAATTATATGGTGGCTTGTCACGGAGTGCATGCTGTGTTTAAGATTGAGATAATGTAGTATGGTGTTAGTGATGGCAGGTGTTTGTAGATTGTTGTCGATAGTTACAACGGTGGTCTTATTTGATACGTCTTTTTGCGTCGTGTCTGCACGCTGTATGTCTTGATAAAAGATTCGCTTTACAAAAAGGTTGGAGATAAAGTGCGCGCGTATTATGCCCATTCATGGAGGGTTATTTAATGCACCCCAATTTTTTGTTGGTGTGAATCTCGATACCATTTACTGTGATTTTATTCTGGCTGATTTATTATTTTTAACTGTGCATCCCTTATCTTATTGCTAGAGTTTTAACCGATAATTTGACAGAAAGCGCTTTTTCGTGTTAAAATATGTAATGTAAATGTAGGTTCAAATTCAGTCAGAAAATTCGATAAGTATTTGCACCCTATTCAACTAAAACAAAACTTTATTTCTAATTAAAACCTCAATACCAACCCAGAAACAAGAAGAATACTTCTGGGTAACCCAATCTAACATCAATAGCTTCCATCAAAAGTATCGTGCGTGCGCGTTTGCAACACGATAGTTTGACAAAGTGCTGTAAAAGACCAGTCGCATCACGCCCGACTTCCCCTCCAACTTTGAATTTGTTTTCAACTAAGTCAACTTTGATCGTTCGCAGGATTACGATATACAAAGGGGAAGTTTCCCGTTCCTTTGTGGTGGAGGAGATAAGAAAAAACGCTACTATGATACCGAGACTTCAGTGAGAAGTGCTGTTTATCAAGTTTTAAATTATGAAAGACTTAGTTATCCAGAGTGTAGATGTCGTGGAGAAAGTTTGGTTTATCTAACTAAGTGGAATCTGTGCTGTGTCCGTTTGTTACTTGTTAGGGTTTTTCTATTTTGTTTATGGTGGATTGATCAATTGGTCTGTTACTTTTTCTGTAAATACAGCTATTTTTTCGGGGCGCTTAGCCCTCAAAAGCACGGGCGATTTTTAAACGTGACTATTTTTTATCGCGCTTCGAATTTTAACCCAACGTGTAGCGCCAACAGTTGTTTATCCAACAGTGTGTTTAAAACGTTTTTGAAAGTTCAAAAGAAAATTCGTAAAAGGATTATGATTTGCATGCTTATTTCGACGATTTTACGTTGCATACGTATAATCCGGTCGCTAATTATTAAAATTAAAAAATGATTAAATAAACTATAATAACTGAACTAACAGGCCAGAGGTGAAGCGTTGCCACCTTGTATGACAACTCTTCGCCCCTGGCCGAGGTAAAAGCCAGCCCTTTCGGTCACGGGAAGCGTCAACTAGGCGTTGTGCGTTGGGAGATTCCTTTACAAAGGCTGTGAGCACTCAGACCCAGAGTTTCAACCCCAAACGGCACGAAAATAATTGATTCCTTCTATTTGCTTGAAATTTATCTACTCAAGTTGATTTTAATTTTATTTACCGCAGAGTTGGTATAATTAAAAACACGCTGCTCACAAGCGATTTTAATAGTCACGATAAAATGTAATTTAAAACGCAGATTAATTAACTTATAGGTCGAAAAGGAAACAGTATATTTTACAGCACATTAAGTTAATGTAAGTAGAATAAACACCAAAAACAATTAAAATATTTATTGATAAAGGAATTTTGTTTTAAGTTTTGCCACAGTATTTTGTATTTTTCCGCTTCATTTTATTTATGAAACAATTTAAACATCAGCCAGCTACACTTGACATATTCACAGTGCGAAAAATCACACCACACAATTCGAAAATATTTACTTTGCCCCTCTCCATAGCTTTTTGTGTCTATACGGATATTTCTGTCACATTTTCCTTAAGCATCACTTAACGACACATATTTTTTATTTGCACAATAAATCGCCAAATGTTCGTAGGTGGTCGGGACCACATAATTCAAACTAGTACCCGCCATTTTGATTAATGTATCCGGCAATATGACACCTGTGACTCCTTGCAAGGAAACTATTGGCTCCACATAAGGTGACGACATCCGCATCCTCGCTGTTTAGCCCATTATACATAATTAATGGTTTATTTCAGTAACTGGGTGCAAACTACTATTATCACTGGTGTTATGGAACTAGTTTTCAACTACATCAATATTTATTTTCTCTATCATGCTAATTAAGAAAGTGTGAAAGAGAGAAAGATATACTTTTTGTCTTGCTTAGATATGGAAAAGGAATTACAGGACTGACCATGTCCCTGAAAAAAACTATATGACCATTTTACAGTTCTTAAATTGTTAAGACCTTAGGGTTCAATTTCAACTGATTGATGGCTTTTGTAAAATAAAAACTGCAAAAATTACGATAGTAAAATAAAATAAGTAATAAGCTATAAAACAATGCTTCAATATTTTATGAAATACGTGGCCAGTTTAAAAAACAAAAGTATCTGAAACATCGAATGAAATCGTTCGTCGGTTTTAATGAATGGAATGTGTAATTATAACTATGAATAGGTCTGTCGTAAATCTTGTGTCGATATGAAAGTGAGATTGTTATCTACATTTTTCTTTTACGATAGCTGGATTTCCCGATAAGGATTTCATAGTAGGAAAAAATACACAATGCTTTTTAAAAGTAAGCCTATACATGGATATATTTTTTATCAAATCTTGCTAGGTACATACGTCATAAATACTATACTACTCACTGGTGGGCAAAAAAATTAGGCAGCCTATTAAATCGGCTGTCGTGACATGTTTCAAGACTTTTAGAACACTTTTTTTTGTTAATTTTTCATTGAGTATTAATTGAAATAACGTGGGAACTATTAATTTTAAACAACTTTATTCGTATATATATATTTTTAAAACACAATGTTATTAATTTGACGGCACGGTTGGTGCAGTAGCTGAGCGATTGACTGCTGCGCTTCGTGTCGCGGGTTCGATTCCCGTACGGAGCAAATATTTGTATGGCCTACAGGTAGTTGTTCCGGGTCTGGCTGTTTTTGTATGTAAATTTAAATGTTTGTAAACCCACCCACGATACAGGAGACATTCCTAGTGTGGGGAAAAAAAAAAGAAAAAAATAAATAAAACGTAAAATAGGGGTGGCCTAATTATTTTGTCCACCAGTGTATCTGAATGAGGGAAAAACACACGTGTCTTTTATTTACACTTGGTTGAACATCCCTTAGTAGAATACCTTCCAACTATTTTTAAAAGCAAGCGGCTAGATCTTTACTACATAGGAAACTTTTCTAGAAAAGTGCTTTTGCGAACCTGGAAAACTTAAGTTCCTATCGCGTGGAGATTTTTCTTACTTAAAACTGTAAGATAATCTTTTAATCTACAACGTTGCAAAGTAAACCAATGTCAATTCAAATCATTAAATCATATTTATTTCTGTAAATTGGTTTTAGAAAACACTTTTACACGTCACATAATAATGTAGTCTTCTTAAACTAGATGGTGCCGGTTTTTCGTACCAGACTCATATAACAATTAGTTACTTAAATAGTTGGAAAATCATTAATTAAGTTCCCCAAAAACCTCTAATTCAATAACCCATTAAACTACCGAAACATTTAATCAAACAAATGTTCCGTTAAACATTAATTCCGTGACCACAAGTTGTCGGATGGCCGGGATGGCCACCGATATTAGTAGAAACTAATAGTGTTTTATTAGGAGCGGGAGGGATGCCCCATACCCCAGCATGCCCCGGGGATGCCCCGCTAAACATCTGTTATGCGATCGTTATAAGCCGACTATCGCCCTTTTATTGTTTTGTTTGTTATACCGATGTAATTATTGGTTGCTGTATTTCAATTTGTCGATTTCTTTCATGTGGAATGTAATTTAACGGAGACTATAAAACCAGAAATATAGAAACCAGAGATTATAAAACATTAACTTCGGGTATCATTTAAGCTATCGCCAATTTAATTAGTTTTGTGTTTCTTAAATAATAGGGTTTGCCCGCAAAATAGCAGATTTGTCACCAAAATTTAGTCCCCAAACAATATAAAGTCAATTCCACAATAAATCACCTAAAATCATGGAGATATAGGATCCAGTACCAAATAAATGTTTTTGTATGTATTATAATAGGTTTGTCCTAATAGATATTTAAGCAAACTAATAAATTTTCTAGGAAATTTATAAACTTTCGTAGGATTCTAAACAAGAGATAAACTGTATTATTTTACGGCCACATTTTCGCACGGGGCTCCTATTTCTGTTTGCAGGGTTTAAAGTAACCTAACCTAACCTAAAGTCGGGGTGCCCCAAGTCCCGAGATTTGCGATAATCGATTTATTTGGTGACAGATCTACCATTCTGAGCACAAAGCTATTATTTAAAGTTATGAAACTACTATTATAACAACGAAGTTTATATTCATCTAATGCACTACAATTTTATTGGTAATCCATCTCTTATTGTACACATATATTAACATTAATTTGATAATTCATACCTGGGAACACTTTTTGTTTATTTGAGAACGAAAATATTTCGTGGCGATAGATCTATTTATTAGATGATACAACTTGATGACAAATATAAATTTTGGTGACAAGAAATATAGTCCCCATTAACTTCTGATGTGGGCGTGTAAAAAATTTAATTGTAATCGCGCTTAGTGGCCAAAAGAATATTCTTTTGGCCATTAAGCCATGCAATTCTTTTTTGACAAGAACAAGAGAATCGTTAACTGGCGCATCCTTTCATCCCTCATAGTGAAGATGTTTCTCTCTCTTCTTCATTATCATCAAGGAAAGTCTCCATAAATATCTACAAATTCGGCAGAAAATAAATAGTAATTATATGATGATATATTTTGGGTAAAACGCAGTCTGTACAAACCTACTCGACTCGCTCTCAATTTTCCAAATGGAAGTTCTCAGTACGGTATACTGAGTTAGTATCTACATTGTAATTGGTTTTAACAAGTTCAATTTTATAACTACACTTGTTAAAAATCGATTACCTACTAACAAGCGTGTTCGTATCTTGTTCGTAGGTGTTCAAACGGACAAGCTTGCTTGTGACATTCTGAGTTCCATGGAACTTGATATTCCACCTTCTATCGCGCGGGTTTTCCCCAATTAACTAAGAAGTATAAATACTCTCTATTCCAAGTATAAATACTCAGTTGGACTTAAAACAACTACATTCGAAATATTGCAACACAAAGCAACTACAATATCCGTAAAGAAAATCCCAAATTCAGCAACGCAACGCAATTTCACTTCAATAATTCACCAACAAAAACGGGTATGTAAGCTAAAACTATTCGTATACACATATTGTGGGTATAACACGGGCCAATATTGTTGAACGGCGGTACTCGAGTAATTAACTGTATAGCTGTGGAGAACACGCCGCCCCCACTACGTAACTTACGACCGCGACTTTGATACGTCAAATAGATAACGATTTGACGTTTATCACTAATCTTCATTGGGGTAACCTTATTTGAAGTGACGTGTTGTTTGTGCTGTTTAAGTGTCGGTTTTTTGTTTTAATTTGTTCATGATTAAGGACTTTACATTTTAATATTGACGTCCAACAACGTCATTGTAAAAGCGATTGCTTTTTTTTAGCTACCAGAAACAAACGACGGGCAGGTAATTAAAAAGCATTCCAAGTCCACAATTTGTATGCATGATATTTTTTGACAAGCCTATAGCCTAAGCCTATAGGCCTATGGGTTTTATAAAACAAGCGAACATTTAAAAAAAAAATGGCAATAGCAACTGCAATTGCAACGCTATATACTAAGTAGATACGTAATAGCGCCGCCGGGCAGCCAGTCAATTCGTTGCTAAACAAAGATAACTACAGCGAAATAGGTTAGTAGGTGAATCTCTTCTCTTTGTTTCAGTACATGTGAACTAGGGAACCAGTGACGTTATTGTACAGGTGCAAATACGCGTGTGTGATACAAGGCAGGATAGGATTTACCGGACTATGAGAAATGCAAATACAAGGCGGTTAGCAGTCGAAGCTGTCGATGTATGGATGCGATGAACTGCGCTTGGTGAGTGAGATGTGTGCCGATACCGTGCCGGTGGTGGTGTGAATGTTCGATAGATTTACATTGATTACGATTGAACAATCATCTATTGATCTGGGGTAAATCGAGAGCTCAGATAATGTTATTGTTGTTACCTAAAATCTAATAAAGGCTGTTCCAAAATTTACGCAAGATTTGAATTGAATAGTTCAGAAAACAGTTTTATTTTTAAATTATAATTAAATTTATTGAATCATAAAGTACAAAGAATAGGGTTATGTGTGGAATAGCACATCGGGCAAATGGCCTCCACGACTTTGCTGGCACATACGCACTTTTTTTGCCGTTTTTCATGAGGACGTTTTTTTGCATAAATGTAGCTGAAATTCGTCGATTCAGAACCCTCTCCTTCAATGCACGGGTGGTTGTGGGCTTGTTGCCATAGACCGTTTGAGTTCACATAACCACATTTAAAGAAATCTAGTGGTGTTAAATCACATAATCCAGTGGCCAATTCTGATCACCGAAACGATAGAAGACACGGGCAAGAGTTACAATGCAGTAAATGAATTGTTTCACGGGCTGTATGTCGCTGTTTTGTAAACTGTCAGTGCCAAACTTTTTTTTTATTGCCAGCCCTTTGCCACTAAAGGGTTGGCAATAATAAAAAAAAACAGTTGTCATTTGTGCGGACAAATGGCGGCAAATTCAAATCTTCCGTAAATTTTGGACCACCCGATATACAAAGAAACGTAAAGAGAATACGCTTTTCCCCGCTATTCTTTGTGTATAAAACAGTTCTATCTTAAACCGACACACTAAAAGACAGAAGCACAGCATTACACTGCTCAAGTGTGAATATGGAAACACAAAAGGTCAAGATCCTTTACAGGATGAAGGAGCCTTAAGAAAAGGAAAGAGGATTGTAAAAAAGTGACTTGTTCGCCAACTGGCGACTGTGAAACTCGCGCGTGCGCGCGAGTTGACACCTTCCGATTTTGCCTACTTTTTTTGTCGTCAAAAAAGTTGATGTCTGAAATGCTGGTTTAGCTTAGTATGCTAACCGAGTCGTTGCCAACAACTTGGTACCTATTACTGGTGTACCAACGAAATAATTTATTTGACGGTATCTAATTCCAATCGTTCGGTAACTAGTAGCTACAATATTGATATAGTCATTACTTCAATTATGTAAACATCAGTGATATTCAAACTATTATAAAGTCATTACGTATCGACGGAGGCAGCCGTAAATTACATACAATTATGACTTCTATTTCATTGGCTGACTTAAATGCTATGCTTCGCGATTTCAAAGGAATAGGGCCAGACGTCGGTTACTATTACAAGATTCCGATGTCGGAATTTAATATAGATAAATGCTTTTAGAATATATTACCCTTTTAAAGTTGATTGAACAGAAACAAATTGTCCATTTATTCTTACAGAATGTGAATTCGTCCAAGAAATATCTAAGTTGTGTTTACGTATTTGGATTTTACATTTAAGCTACCCGTTATATTGCCAAAATAAATAGTCCAAAAGCCCGTAGACGATCGCTTTGCCGACCTTCTCAAGTTTGCATTCATTGACCGTAGTCCTTTAGAAAAATCGATGGTAACTCTTCATACATGTAAATGTTGATGTAATATTTCTTTACACGTTTGTTGAATATTATATTTAAAAGTAATGTAGACTCGTGTTGGCCATAAACAAACAATGAATGAATGGAATTATTGATCAATACACGTCGTAACAAACTGGATAGCGTGTTCGGATACCGGACGGTATGGTATGCAAAGTTTTGGATTGTTTCCGAGCTACGAGCTACAATTGTGTCGATTTGAAGCGCCTAATAAATTCAACTATGTAACTGTATATTATTCACTGGAAGGTAGAATTAGGAAAAGGTGCAGGTGAAAGGTACGGATGAGAGAAACTAAGATCTAAAGAGTCAAATTAATTTAACTAGCGAAACTCTGTAGACTTTTTGAGTATCTACATAAATATCAAAACACGAAAAACAAAAAATAAATGTGACGATTTACGGTAGGACTCGATGGAAAGCACTCAAAGCATTGTGCTGATGGATAGATTGAATAGTACGGGGGTCGTGGAGGTGTGTAAAGTAAAAATCTTACATTAAAAACATGTATTTAAAAAAGAACTTGTGAAAAAGTTGGAACTTGGACCCCCAATATCTCTGTAACTAGATGGTTCCCAGGTATGATCTGGAACAAAAAAAATATCGCTAAGACGGGGAGAACAAGTGCCTTTCGGCTATGTTAAGGGTGTATTTACACCCTTTATAGCTTCCCACTAGTTAAAGAATTGTTGGAACCGGATCAGTAGTTCCGAAGATTACTCCCTACACACAAACATACAAACAAATACCTCTTTATAATATTAGTATAGATAGATAAAGGAACAGTTCATTTGTTTCGCTAGCTTATGTATTTTACCCTGTATGTTACTGCGAGCCAAGCTAGAAGATAGGCATTCAGATTTTGATTATACGAACGCCTCTTTCGATAATTATCCTTGCTCTCTTTCCCTCCATCTTTCTTCCCATTCTCTCTTATCTCCGTCTTCACTCTCGTTGGTAAGCCCACACCATCCTCAAAACAATACATTATACAAATACCATACTAAAAACTTAAGCCATAATCTCCTTTCCATAAAGAATCGATTTCACATGGTGCAAGAACCAGTATACGTGTATTCCAAGTTATTGAGCTTAAAGGTCGTGATTGTGCGTAAGTAGTAACAGCCTAACAGGTTTGTAGGCCGCAGCGAATCGACATGCTCCTAGTAACCCGCTTACTTCAAGAGCTTCTTTTTGTCTCAGGCCACTTATATGGGATGGGTATGATAGTCTATACACGCTGTATTTGAAGTAGTTTTAACAAAGTGTTTTTTTCATACTTACCTAGAATTTTTGATCGACGTAAATATAAATAAAACAATAAAAAATCACCAAACGCAAGCCTACCAGCAGTTATACAAATAAATAAAATTGAAGTGTCTGTTTGTTATTTCAAAATAACAGCTTTTTACTGAATGCACAATATTTTTTTATTTTTTGTCCCGGCTAATCTCCGAAATGGCTGCATCGATTTTGACGGCACTTTTACTGGCAGATAGCTGAAGTAATATGGAGTGATTGAAGCTATTTTATTTTAGAAAAAGTTTAGGGTGCAAATAAATTTAAAACCTTGAGATCGTTAACAAAGCCCGATTCAAATAAGGAACTAATATTTTTTTTTATAATAATTTCACGCGGGTACAGCTATAAAGGGTGTAAATAGACCCTTAACATAACCGAATAGCACTTGTATGTACAGAATACTTGGTTGACGGCTATGTGAAAGGTCTGTTTACACCCTGTATAAAAAGTGACATAAAGTAAACTTTCTCCCAAACGGCCGCAGTTCAGCATAGTTTCAGATGTCAATATTACAGATCACGTCAGGCAGATTTTCAGCTGCAGCCCCCGAATGTCATACGTTAAGCCCTTTGCAATGTAACAAAAACTAGCCTATCTTTCCGTATAAAAGACAGTTAACAATAATAAAAGCAGACAACGATAAACAATTCAAATATCTCGATCTGGCTCGAGAGGTTGTCGACATGTGGGACGTGAGTATAGCAGTCATTGTGCCGATACTCGAGTCGGCCAATGGCTTAATAGCCAATAGCCTCGACCAACATCTGAGGAGGCTCTCGCTTGGCAGCTGGATCAAGGGTATGATTCAGAAAGCAGTACTTCTGGACACGACGCGTATCGTTAGGAGGTTCCTCCCTGAAGAGCCCTGACCACCGGTAGCTATTACCTTGTAAGGAATATTTAAAAATGTAAATTAAATGTTAGGAATATTTTCTTAACATATAATTTACATTTTTAAACTTTTTTAAAAAAGTTTAAAAGTGTGTAAGTTTTTTTTTAAATTAAATTAATTTATTAATTAAGTTAATTTAATTAAATTAATTTACAGGGATTAATAAGGGATAATAAATTAATTTAATTTAATTCTTATAAGCAACTAACAACAATGTCCTTGTCCTGTACTACCACCACTGTACCGGAAAACTGTAATCAAATACTGGCCTTTTCGCCAAAAATATTCCGACTAGCATGTGTACCAACTTTTGATCGTTTAAGATACAATGCCAGCGGTTTCCGGACCCAAAAACGAAGCCTTCATCCCTTTCATGAAACATCCTTAAACATACATAAATGTAAAAGATAGCTCTCGCATCCCACCGACCCTTTTTGTTAGCTCAAATTGAAGATTTAAATTCCTCTACGCAAATTCGCTTTACAATCCGTAAAGGATGGTTTCCACCAAACGGCTCGCATCGCATCGAATCGGAACGTATTTTACAATCTTTAAACGATATTATATCGTGTACAAAGTATTTAAAGTCTATATTATCAAGCCGCGCACAGCAGCTTGACCGCGGGCATCTTCCGCGACACGCGATCGTAGTCGAAACCATGCTGCGACGCGCGATCGGCGCCGTTCGCCTGTCATCGTATCCGATCGGATCCTTCCGGCTTTCAACACGGTAGGAATGATATTAATTGACTAGGCGCAGAAAGGGATACGTTCGCAATCGACGGTACGGAGCCGATCGTATGCGTCGACATCCTGCCGGACGCAATCGGTTGTCACCGCATCCGTTCGTATTCTTTCCGATCCGATACGATGCGAGCCGTTTGGTGGAAAACATCCTTTACCCGACTTGATACCTAATAAACAGGGTATTCGTAAAACAACCGCACGGTAAACACGCACAAACGAGAGCTTAGCTTTTCATTATCATAACATTTGTGGAAACATTATTACAGTAAGTGCTACTGAAAACATGGAAAGCCAATGAATATTTTGGTTATTACACGGTGTTCAAATATTCCAGTAACATCAATTGGGTCAATAATTATGTGGATATATTGTATTAATTGCATAATTTTGGTAATTAATCATCGCATTTAGGGTAGGTATATTTAATCGAATTACTCTGTAAATGTTACTCAGTAAAATTCCTCATTTTAGTACTCATTTCCGCTTTCCTATTTTGGTGGAAGCAGTTTTATACTATCATAACTTAACATAACATCACGCCTGTACCCCGAAGTGTAAGGCAGAGGTGTACCTAATAGTACACCCACATTTCGCCAGTTATGTTTAAATCCCATGTAATAAGAGCCTATTGCCATCAACCGGGCGCATTTCCAGACTCCGTGGCTGCTACTGAGTAATTCCTGATGGAAAAACCCAACAACACTTTGCCCGACCCGGGAATCGAACCCAGGACCTCATGCTCAGCTGTCGTGTTTGCGACCACTGGACCAACGACGGAGTCTTTTTTTATACAGTCGTTTGTTCATGTTTCCCTTTAGAATGGAAATAATCCGTTTCAAAGAATCGACAAAACTCTCGTTACTCAAAAACTAAATAAGAATCTTAGGGAAACAAAAAACTGAGATCTAAGAAAATTTAAGGTTCTGGTTTATTCAGAGGAACATGAAACTTAGGAATCTTACTTGAACATTGAGATAACTTTATTTATCAGTTTACACGTGGATCCAGCCAGTTCCCACCCACTTTTATATCATTACTTAGTGGCCTTTTACAGTATCCTGGGCTTCGGAGATAGGCCACCTATTTTGAGCCAAGATTTATAGGAACTGACAAAGTCATTAAAAATTGATAGACTGGGTCTTCCTTTATCGATAAAACTTTTTATAATTGGAATGTTTTTATTGACCACTAGCGACCCGCCCCGGCTTCGCACGGGTGCAATATATACATATAAACCTTCCTCCTTGAATCACTCTATCTTTTAAAAAAAACCGCATCAAAATCCGTTGCGTAGTTTTAAAGATCTAACTATACATATGGACAGACAGGGGGAAGCGACTTTGTTTGACACTATGTAGTGATGATTCATTTTAATACTTATTTGTATTAATGAATCTCTTTTTGATACTAGTGTCGTAAGTGCTGCTGAGAATGAGGAGGTCGATTAATTGATCGGGCAAAATATTCTTAGGTTTTTAAATTAAGAATTTCTGTGTAGCAGCCACTGGGCCAGGGTTTGTGCCTGATTGATGGCAATAAGCCCATCCCCCATACATGAGACTTAGGTAAGCCATAACTGTCGAAATGTGGGTGTTACCTCAAGTGCACTTCTGCCGAACCTTTCCGGACATGCAGGCCCAATGTTATCACGAAAATCACAAAAGTAAACTGTGAATCTAATTAACAAACCAACCTTGCCTCGATAATGCTCATAAACTTTCTACATTGTCTATCCATACTTACGTCCACTACAATTCCCTGAAGAACAGCGGCAAACAATCGGGCAGCTCGTCAGCTCGAGTGTCATAAAATAGTCATTCACTCAATTACTGGCCGTCATAATTGTAACTTGTAGTTTGTACTGATTAATGGAATAACTAACCATTCGTCATTACGTTAGCAACTGGTTGTTTTATTTATATTCGCATCCTTAATGATGTTGTAAAACAATAGAAGCTGTGTAGTATCGTAATAGATTGTGTTAGAAAGACGCAGTCGTGTGGTATAGACCCTAAGTTGACTGCTGTTGTATTCATACTCTTTGGCCAAGATAAAAGCCAGGTTTTACCTTGGCCAAAGGCTAAACATTGCCATACAACGTGGCAATGCCGCCAGTCTCTTGGGCACATTACCGGTTGACAGCGTTAATTTATTAAGAAGTTTTTTGATGGTATGTTGTCGTAAGTTTAGTTTATTTTATTGTTGTTTTTTTTTTAAATATTACTTTGGTTTATTTGAAACAAATAAGTATTATAACTAAATAATATTTACATTATATACAGACTACAAATAGAACTAAACTAATGAAAAAAAAGAATTAAAGTAAGAAAACATAAACAAACAAAAAACCACGACAAAAGGACACTTCAGAGTGCGTCAAAGTACTCCTCCGCATCGCTGTCAACTGGAAACAGATATATATATATATATTTTAAATATTAGATATAGATAGTTATTTACAGAAATAAACAAAAATAGGTACAAAAAAAAACTAGAAAAAGAAATAAGTTTTAGTTTAAAGTTTTTCCAAACAGAGATGTAGAAAAAGCATCTCTTAAACGTACCTATCATTTGACTGAAAACAGAATTAAAGAAAAACAATGGCCACAAAAACAATCGTAACATGAACAATAACAATAAAATACTATAATAATAAATCGTATTATGAGTCATGTCAAGCGAGCGAGTCGTCGCACGCGCAATCTAGTCTAGCCAGCGTGGCAATTATAAACCCATTCTCATGTAACAAGGCATCGCGTTAGAGGTGATTACGAAAGCAGGGGCATTATACCAGTTTTCACTAATACTAAGCGACACCATATTGTATTTCTAAATAAAAACCAAAACTAATTGCACTTTTGATAGTACATATACAAATCTCGGCCACAAATTCTGGGCGAACTCTGAACGTCGAAAATCTGCTTCATTAATTTCAGTGTTAGTGTGTGAAGATATGTGACATTTACCAACCCACACTGGGTTGTCATGGTTGATTATTGCCAATTCCCTCCCTCAGAGAGGGTCCCAGCTGTGGGAACATTATAGCCTGATTGGAGTGTTAGTGTATACGGGCATTACTTATTGTCGACCGCAAAGAGTCGTAGTTAAGTGGATCTTATTATGAAAAACCAGTCTCGAGTCGGGTTCTAAACCGATCCCTTAAATAAACACACATTTTCCAATCTATATTAATAATCATCAAATAATATTGCCTTCGAAACGCGTGCGCAGTTTTCACGGCAAATAAAGCAAGGAAAATTAACAAGTAAAAGTATTTATAACAAGAATTTGTGTGGTATAACTACAACTAAAAACCCGACTACTGAATAAAATATAGCCTATGTCACCCGGGCCATAATAACGAATCGATTGACACCTTATTCATCAAAATCGGATGAATAGTTTAGGCGCTACGGAGGAACATACGTAAATACAAACATACATACATAAACTGCTCAAACCATAACCCTTCCTTTAGGCTTCGCTGTAGTCGGGTAAAAAACAGATTGCGTTAAAGGTTGAGGAGGATACGATATAATCGAATTCCCTTGGATAGTTAGTATGTTAATAGTAGGCTAGCGTTTCAGCTTTATAACTATGTCAACAAACGAAATCAGGTTATCGGACGGATAGCAAGAGAGAGAGAGAGATAAACAAGATCATCTTAAAATAAAAGCGGGTCTGATGACCGGACTGTGGACTAGCTGCGGACACCAGACTTTGATAGATATCCAGCACATTATCAACGTCCGGTCCAGTTGGTTTGACATTAGTAAAGGTTCATGTTTTAAACTAACTGTTTTAAGCTTTCACGGTTTACAACTAAATTTATACTGTCACTCACGGGATATTCCGCATTCTCCAGTCAACCCGCGATCATGGCGCTTGCAACAGCGCCGAAATATCGGGAGCTCAAAATAATGAACAATCACGGAAGATATCCCATAAGTGACAGTATATGTTTAAACTAACTGTCTTCAAAACTGAGGCCAGGGCACGAGAGCGCGGTGTCGGCGTAATGTAAAACGTCGATTTTTGAATCGAAACTATTATTAGTAGGACTGTAGTTAAATTGTTTGCAACAAGCACAATCAGTGTCATCCATAGATCATGAATAAATTGAAACGAGTATTTTTAATTTTAAAATCGAAGTTCATCCAATTGGTTTGACTTTTATAAATGCTCATATTTTAAACAAAACGTCTTCAAAAAATAAATTCCGAGAGAGAGAGAGAGAGAGATACAAGAGAGAGATACAAGATATTTATTTTGTAAAACATGAGTGCAGAATGATACAGGTCTTAAAAATAATAAGAGGTAGCTACATGTTTTGCCAATCATGGCGTACAAAATTAGTCGCACTAAGACAACTATTACAATAATTATAAAAATCGTTAAAAACAAATTAAAACAATGACTTACAAAGGACAAAAAAAAAACATGGGATTAAATTAAAATATCAACAATTTAAATTCAATTTAATTTCAGGTCCACGAAACCGACCCGAGTCCGAGTTTGTCCGAGTTAACTAGAAGGGCGTATAAGGCTACGTATGCATGTTTTTTTCAGTTCCAAGTTCACTACAAGGATTCCTGACACTGTAATGATAATTTTCGCAAAAACCAGCACAACCGGCTTTTAATTCGATATCGACGTAGCGACAGCGAGGAACTTCGGCATGACGTAACGAAAGGCACCTAATTAGGCACCCACTTCGCAATGCAGTTTAATGACCTCTCAATCCTACGTAAAAATACTTCACTATTTATATGTCAGTATGTGTGTGTCATTGTTTTAAATACGTTTATTTTAAACACACGGGAGTTAAATAGTTAACGAACTACAGCAAAAAGCCATCCCAAAAAATAATTAAATGACAGAAAGCAGAATACTAAAACTGGTACCGGTATAGTTAGTTTGGATTAACAAAGTTGGTGTGTTTAAATAGCTTAGATTTTTCAGCAGAATGGACATTTAATAATTTTATTGTTTGTAGTTTTTCTTCGTGTTGGAATTTGTCGTGTTAAGCACACGCCACACAGTAGGTGGGACGGGGCGGGACCTCGTAGGCGTTCTGTATATTTTATAGTTAAAGACTGTCCTACTTATCCACGCACTTCAATCCGTTAGTTTTGCAGTATTTTCTTGCAATAATATTGTTATAAGATTTTAAACTATCATGGTCACTAACATTTCTATTAAAACTAACGGGATATTTACCATGTTTACTGTTTGTTATGAGTTCCCGATATTTCGGCGCTGTTGCAAGCACCATGATCCGTGATCCGTGATCATGGTGCTTGCATTCGTTTAATAGAAATAATATTGTTATCCAACAGGTCTCCTAGCTCACAATATCTTTTATTCGACAGTACTTCAAATAGCTATCATTTCTCCCCTCAGTTCAAACGATCCCGACCTTCAATTCTGT
The DNA here is from genome assembly GCA_963082995.1 of Noctua comes. NCBI lineage: Eukaryota > Metazoa > Arthropoda > Insecta > Lepidoptera > Noctuidae > Noctua > Noctua comes. The sequence continues at coordinate 8,848,794 of OY720279.1, read as the reverse complement.
GTGATTCGCTTTAGCTTGGATTATTTATTAGTCCACCAAGATTGGCATTATCTATAAGGTTTAATTTCCCGTAAATCGAAACCTTTCATACCTAAACCGTTACTAAGCGCTCTATTATTTATCGGTTAAGGTCTTGTCGTGATCTATTAGCGATAATTGGCTAAATGGAGTTCTATAAGCCTTTAGTGAAGCTTCAAGATAAAAAGTTCGGTAATTTTCGAAGTAAGAGTATTGTACTCGGGAAGTACCCGAGAATCCCTAATGAACATATTTTATTTTTCATCTTTCAGTCGTAAATCTAAAGCTTCAGTATCAAAATGTTTTACCTCGAAAATCCCGACCTCGATAAAAAGCGGAGATGTTAAAACAATTTTCTAACTAAACATTCGTAAGACAGAAAAATTTCATAATAAAATAAACAGCCATTCACGAACAAGCACGAGCTTTTATAAGCAAAAAATTGACGTTCACCCACAAACAACATCCGGCATCATCATTTTATTAGCTATTCTTTTTTATTCAGCGATTCTCGGCGTGCTCTGGCGTGCTCTCCCATTGTTTTCGCGCGTAACTTTGACAATCTTCCATAAAACGAGGTATAAAAGTGGCAAAGAGCTTGGCGGTCCCGGATCTGACGTGAAATGACGAGCCAAGTTGTCTGGTCGACATGAAACGTGGCGTGACGACGTGTAATCCTTATGGACTTGACAACGTAATTGTTCCGCCATTTTGACATTGTGCCAGCTCGACAGACGATTTACAACGGCGAATTTAAATGAGTGCGTCAACATGTGTTCGGGTGTTGGCAGACAGGGGAAAGTTTTGACGTGTTCGAGTACTCCGAGTACTTAGCGTATTGTTGTTTGATGTCCGTGTACTCAAGAGAACATCGAGTCGTTCGCGATTCGTGCGCCATCAAGATAAGTCCCGCGCGAAGTAGAAATTAAGATTCAGGTGGGAGATAGGCTAATTTGTACAACGTTAATATAAAACTATACAGTTTGCTTAAATGCCTTAATTATTACCTCGATGTTATGAGAATTTGTTGGTGCGGCTGTCTGCTTGGTAATTAATGTGGCTTAGTTCAGTTCATAAATTATTCTAAAAAGTTACCTAATAGCTGCAGATCTTAGCAACAAAATATAATATTGTTCTTCTTCGCGGCGCTGGAACGACACTTTTTATATAACACAATATTATACTTCGTTGAATATATTTTTTTTTAACTGCCTGTACTGTCCCACTGCTGGGCAAAGGCCTTACCCAATTCTTTCCATGTGCTCTTTTCCCGTGCCTCCTCGAACCAGCCCTCGCGGTATGGCTCCAATTATCGTCTCGCAAAATAAATGCGTTCACAAAATAAGGGAAAAATATTTCATGCATGCAAATTAAAGTGATAGGAAGAGAGATAACTTAATATTTTAATAATAAAAGCTCCTGAAAAATTCTTCCCGTATTAATTACGGTATTTTCTTATTTTGCTCGGCAACAGGCAACACGGCGCGCGGCGCTGCCAGCCGATAATAATTACTTCCAGCAATTTTTAATCCTGAGAACATTATCGCTTTTCTTTAACGAAATATTGTACCTCATAAATGGTTTTAATTATATAAAAACATTTCGTTAAATACTATATCGAGTATTTAACGAAATATTTTCTTCGAAGATGAGAGAATTCGAGACTTAATGCATCGCCCATTTTGCCGTTAGTGGGTGACAGTAATTTGTAACTCATATATTCATATCTTATATGTCAAACTTTTAGCCATCTTCACCGCCTGTCTGAAAGACACTTAAGCCCGCTTGCACCACAAGTCGCCAAACGCGTTTAAAGTAGAACGCATTTCGTGCGGTCCATGGCCCTCTACGGGGCCCCCGTGTGGGCCCTGAGCATTCGGACGCGACCACTGAGGCTGGTCGCATGCCAGAGGGTCATGGCTATCCGGATGATCCGAGGATACCGCACAATCGCCGGCGAATCGGCCAACCTCCTTGCCGGATTGCTGCCCTGGGATCTGGAGGCAACTGCCCTCCAGCGCGTCTATGAGTGGCGCGTGGAGGCGCAGCGCCGGGGCGAATCGCTGCTGCCTCGACAAGTCGAGGCGCAGCGGGAAGAGCTCCGGCGCGATCTCAGGGCAGTATGGAGGGAACGACTGTCGCAACCGAGGTCCGGGCACGCCGCAATCGCGGCGATAAGACCCCTCTTTGAGGAGTGGCTGGATAGGCGTCACGGCGTCCTGACCTACCGCATGACGCAGGTCCTCACCGGACACGGAAGCTTCGGGAGGTACCTGTGTCTGATGGGGAAGGAGGAAACGCCTGGGTGTCACCACTGCGAGGACCGCCCGGAGGACACGGTGGAGCATACGGTGCAGGACTGCCCCGCTTGGGCAGGGCACCGCCGTGTCCTCACGGCGGCGATAGGCGGAGACCTCTCGCGCCCGGCATTGGTCGAGGCCATGCTGCGGGGCGAGACGGAGTGGGAAGCGGTCGCCTCCTTCTGCGAAGCAGTCATGCTCGCGAAGGAGGAGGCGGGCCGCGTGAGGGAGAGGACAGCGTCCTCCCTCCACACCAGCCGCAGTGGTAGACGCCCACGGCGCCGGACGTCGGCAGACGATCTCCGGCCACCGTAGGCGCGGGCATGCGGGCGGCGAGTAATGGGCGACTCGCTGTCCGACCATGAACCATGCCCGGGTCGACGGCGCGTTGTGTTCCACGCGCGCCTCAAAGAGTGTCAGCATAATGACGGGGCCCCCCTCTAGAGGGCCAAAGCCTGCCGGGGTCGCGGGACTCATAGAATTACCGTGACCCTGGAACATAAAGGGCTACTGAAGGACACCGTGGATTTTAGTCAGTACAAGTCTGACAGTCCCTCCCACTCTGCCCTGGGTGGGAGGACTCATTTGATGATTTTACCACGATAAAAAAAAAAAAAAAAAAGTAGAACGCATTTAAAACATCGTTATGTTTCTATCAATCGTTTAAAGATGACAAAATGATGTTTTAAATAAAGGGTGTAAATAGACCCTTTACGTAGCCGAAAGGCACTTGTTCTCCCCGTCTTTGCGATCATTTTTTTTTATCTAGACCATACCTGGGAACCTTCTAGTTACGGAGATATTAGTGGTCAAAGTTCCAACTTTTTGACAAGTTTTTTTTTTAAATACGTGTTTTTAATGTAAGAGTTTTACTTTACACACCTTCACAACCCCCGTACTATTCAATCCATCCACCAAAACAATGCTTTGAGTGCTTTCCATCGAGTCCTACCGTAAAACGTGATTTTTCACCCCAAAAAAAAAGTCGTTTCCCAGCAATAATTTTTGCGTGGCTGATACTGAGAAATAACTTATGGAAAGCCCTTTGTCACTTTGCCAGACCTTGGAATCGAACCCAGGACCTCATGCACTATCTCTGAAAAGAAACAGCCGAAACAAATTCAAAAGTCACTGTCCCTTTCAAACTCCACCATCCAGGTTCTCTTAAAAAGCTTACACCCATTTAACATTCCTGTAGGTGTCGCTTTTTTGTAATCTGAACTCTATACAGCATTTTAAAGGTTTTTTTTTTAATTATGGCAGATACTGAAAAGATCTTATTATAAAATTAATGTAGGTTAACCTTACGGCTATTAAGTATTATCATTATAATTTCTTTCCGTCTTTCACATTAGTTCTTTGACTTTCAGCAGCGCATACGCATAACGGATCCCGTAGGTAATCGAGTGCTAAACGCGCGTCAGACGGTAGGCGGGGCAAGGGGCGTTGTAAGGCGGTAGCAACTAAAGAAGTATTGAATTATGGAATGTTTATTTTTAGATCTCAAAGGAAAGATGAGAACTCGAAGAGTCTTTTAAAAAAGGATAAAAGAATCGCGAGACGTCGGAAAATATTTCTGCAATGTCTCTGACCTGACGCATAGGTATGTACAACCGAGTTCACTGACGGTCTGCCACTTTTCACCCTTATGCTCTAAGTAAAAAGGTTGAAAAGTGGTCGACCGTCAGTGAAGTCGGTAGTAAATTCAGTAGCAATAATTTGATCTTCAGGTGACCTAGCTTTTTACGTTATTTCAATAAGAAAAGAGGCCAACTTATGCTGGTTTTGTTACTACTGACGATACCGTACCTAACCTACCACTTTCACACACAAAGTTCAGTTAAACAAAAAGAATGAATACGAATCAAAGTATTTTTACCAAATCGGCTTTGCCTGTCAGCCGTAAATTAATGGCACTTATCTGAATTTCAGAGGTAAACTCTGTAAATAAATAATATGTACGAAACCCGAGCAGAGGATACCCGCCCTTTTAACCAAACACATTTGTTTTCTTCCAAAGTTTTATTTGATAACCAATTCGGCAAGCGAGGCGAATAAGATAAACTTTAGTAATAAACTTCTTGTCTTTCTTTTAGCTATATCTTTGCTTGAGAACCAAAAAGTTTTCTTCAAAGAGATGTGCAAACATAAGTATGACTTATAATTTAAATTGCTTAAGAAAAGTTTACGTAATTTTCTCATAGGCAAGCTTTGGGTGGGTAAGTGGGATTCAAAGGACGGTAGCGAAGATTTTGGGGACTGTTAAATATCGTAGGTGATTTCATGTTAATTATTATTCCCAGTTGGCGGGTTTCAAGTAATTTAAAAATGTTAACAAACGTTTATTTAAATACCCTACCTGCCTGTCGAAAATCCGAAATTTACCGTGATGTTGCTTTAAATACAAACGGATTTAACTGTTTCAGTGAAAATACGGATTAAGTTTTGCCCCTATATATCGAATCACTGCCAGTATTTGCGGCGTATAGCGTAACTACAACGAATAAACTAGGATGCCTGAGTAAAGTCTGTTTATCACAACAACCGATGCTTACTCTTCCGAGTATTAACTCCCAAACGACACGCAGCACTATTTCCTTCCTCTGTCATCGTAAAAACGTTATTTTCTAGTAAAAGTCTAGCAATAAGCCATAATACTTCAGCACTACTAACGAATAAATAAAGGGGCTCTGAAAAAAATACACATCCACATAATGCCGTGCCGTCATGAATAAATCGCGAGAGAATGGCGGCAAAATCGCCATTCGAACTGACTGCGGATATATTGGCTGAGCAGAACCGAATTGGCGTAAAAGTGATTCTGTTTCGGCGAACCTAACAAGTGATTTCATTTTCGCAGACCTTTACAATAGACGGAAATCGAAATTTACCCGACACCGGCTGTGAGCCCTAATCTTGAATCGCTTTAACAAATCATAGGAACCCATGAAACGTGCGGTTATTTTTTCGTGAAGGATTTTTCCTTATTATTCATTAATTTGGTTTACAAACCTCAGGTTTTCTACAGGAAAATGTTGTGTTTTCCTTCTCGAGTGCCGATGTGTAGGTATCATTCATGTGTCTTATCGCTCACCACAATGAGTTATGTCGGTGGCAATGCACTTACTGTATGTAAATATTCAAGAACATTTCTTTAAGGAAAGTGAACTTTACACAACAGATGAACTAAGATTAAAATACAACGAATATGACAGATTTAAGATTGCATTTAAAGAGACCGTTTTCTACCGATCAATAAGCTTTTTCGAAAGTTTCTCCGCGCGTAAGCTTAAGCGAAGGGGGGACTAATTGACTCAAGTGTGATAAATTACATTCTTCAAACAGCAGATTAGTTTAGAAGGACTAGTATTACTTAATAATAGGATTGATTAAGTTCGATTTGTCATCAATTCATCCGCCCAGCTGGACTGATTTATTAAAATTTTAAAATAAAGCCTTTTTAACATTTTTGTGTGTATAATATGTTAACTTTTAGTTTTATCTGTATTCTCAAGCTGTTGAAGCCCAGATAAGATCTGTTGCAACGTCAAAAGTTTTAAGTTTTTTATGAACCAAAAGTTTTGTTGAGCTTAAGTTAATGTATATACTTAAACAAAAATAAAACATGCTATTTTACGAAAACTTATTACATGGAATGGAATGGAATGGTTTTGTCAAGATTCTATTTACTTATATTTATCAACTGTCCCATCTAAACGACTCGGCAATCTAGACAGGTTAATAGAAAAGCGACTTAATTTATTGTTAAGTATCGGTACCTACTTCATTACAATGGACTTGTTTATTTGTCTAAGAATGATGTACTGGATGTTTGACTCCTATTTCAGGGTTCAGAGTTCAGAACTTACTTTTAAAGGAAAATGTTACTTGAAAGCGGTGAGGATTCTTCCTTGTAAAAAGCAAAAAAGCATGACGTCCATCCTCATCTTAAAATAGATCTACATACAGGGTGGAATAGTAAGTCCATTCCACCCTGTATGTAGACCAATGAAATTTTTCAAAGTTTCTGTGTGTAGAATCATGTACTGAATTCATGTTTATTGTGTGTACTGGCGTAACATTTCTGTGGAACATGTTGATAACTTGATATCCCTGTTTTTATCTTCTCTTAGTTTAATTCTTTTGTCCCATCAAACAACATGTCTTTATGAGAATGATTCACCAGTGCGAACACTTGGTAACAGTTTGCGCTTCTATAATCCCACCGTGTTTTGTGCACCAATTGGTAAGTGACGCGTACCGTGTTACAACTGGCCTTCAAAGTCCGTAATTTGCAATTACATACGCTCCCTTGAATAGAGCTCCCTTTACCGATCACCCCAAATACTATGAATGGAACTGCGCCCCAAAATATACCGCCGTTCGATCCCATGATTTACTTATAAAGAGATACTTTTGTAAACGAAAAAAATGTGCTGTGAAACCCTATGAAAACATGTATCAGAGTTAAATTGAAAGAAATAAGTAGTGCGCGAGCGTGATGTTTGACAATATGACCACATTATTTGCGACCCTCTTTTGTTGGACAGTAGATCAAAATCAGCTCGACCAGCGCACTCAGTGAAGGGTTATTATTTTTTAAATAAAGGCTCGTCTACACTAAGTGCGGTCTTTTCACTCTCTCGAACACGTGGGAGCCGATTGCAACGTAGCAACATAATTTAGCTCACCTGTAATGTAAACTTGCGAAGTTCATGATACTCGTATTTGAGTATCATTTGATTGATGCGAGGTTTTATCATCGTGTAAACTAGGTCAGGATCGTACGTAGCCTACGTATGGCATTCCTTAAATATGCATTTCCACGAATCTGGTTACTTTTTCTTTAGCACAGGCGACTGAAAATCTATATTTGACTTGAAAATATAATCCCAATAGACAATCCGTCATTTTATAAACCAAAATGTGTTAAAAACCAATATTATTTCTGTGTCACCCTCTAGCAAACACTAGTAACACTAAAAATATTATTTAATCTGATAAAAGAATACTTTCGCGGTTTGCCGGCTCGTTTGCCGTGATCACGGACTGGTTGGGGCAGGAACTGACGTCATCAGCAACACGTCGGGGGACGCACGTCACCCGAGCAGTCGGCTGTTTGTCGTGACGTATGTTTGATGACAAATGCGCAAAGGATGGGGGAAATGGGGTTCTGGAATTAAATGTTAAGGGGGACGATGTTTTATTTTACAGTAGAATAATTTGTGTTTGGTGGAAGCAAAGAGTTGAGGGGTTAGAAACTTTTAATTGTGATAATGTAAGTTTGTATGCTTGGATTCTCTGAGGGATCGCATCCGAAACGAGGTGATCCGACAGAGAACCAGAGTTGTCGACATAGCTCATAGAATAGATAAGCTGAAGTGCAATGGGCCGGTCATATTAGCCGTAGAACCAACGAACCCACCGACCGACCGACCGTTGCGGTAGACGTGTTCTTGAGTGGAGAACGCGAATCGGCAAGCGCAAGGTGGGACGCCCTCAGGCTCGGTGGAGCGACGATCTTCGCAGGGTGACTGGTAGCAACTGGATGCGAATTTCCGAGAATCGAGTTGAGTGGCGTGCGATTGAGGAGGCCTCTGTCCAGTAGTGGACTGCTGTAGGTTGATGATGATGTAGTTTGCAATAATTGCAGATGGTTAAAAAATACCTCATCACCAAGCTTTAGCACGACGATTTCCACAACCAGCGAATTGGCGCAAACTTTATAGGAATAAACATGTTTGATTGACAGATAGGGAAATTAGATTGCAAGTAAGTACACGCAAGTTTTCTAACTCGAAAGAAAAAACAGCGTAGGGGAGGCACTAGACCACAAAATTTAGATATTAAAGTCTCACCTATGATAAATGCACGAACCATGTTTGATAGACAGATCGCTGATCGTAGATATTAACGTGTGTATCTACACAAACTTTCTGACCTAAATGAAAGAAATACTCAGGGGAAAGAATTGTAAAACGCAAATAAAGAAAATCTTACCTTTATAAATTACACCAAGTTCCGTAGACAGATTGTAGATTATAAGTACAACGACACACAACTTTCTAACTTGAATGAAAGAAATGCGTAGGACCACTACAAAAAAACCTTGAAAAAAAACCATAGATTTTAAACTCACGCTCATTGGCCGTAGAAAATGCATTATTTACACGTTGAATAGCAATAACTTTTCCTATGAGTTATGCATGCTAATCATCACGATAATGGTAAGGTGTGCAGCAATAATTTCTATTGCTTGCCATATCAATTACGCTTTAATCACTAAGTTGACATTCCAAGTTAACGTCACGTGACTCAATGACATGCGATTGTGTAGTAACTTAGTGATTTAAACGCTAAGCATTATGTTAATTATTGTTATTAAGTTTATTGAGCTTTGATTTGCCAGTGCCGTTATTATCTTAGAGATCCTCACGTGTACAGTTACGAGCATTAATATGTAAACACACAGCAACTTTTAAATGTTTTCCTACTGTATTGATAAACGTTTTATTATTTCACGAATATAGTATTTTGGAAGCCATACTTTTACGAAATAGGTCTTATCTCAAAGTAGATTTCACGAGAAAATCGCTTTTGAATTAGTGCCCGTGACTGTACCTACGTGTACGACGTAACAATACGTATAATCTAAGGTATTTTAATCAGCGAAAACGAATAAAAACGGTCTTGTTTTTTCTGTATGCAACTCCAGACATCTTTGGAGGTTTTTTGTTTGGGACAAGCCCGCCTTACTATTCCCATACCACTGCAACTCCTGAAAGCCAGAATCAACAGTAGCGACCACCAGAAAAGCGCAATGAAGCTCGACGAAGTCCCAGAGAAACAATTTAACTGTCTTGGATCCCGTACCGAAATTAATCAGAAAAGAATAGCGGAGTAGAGAAAACATAAACTTTGGAGGTTGTGGAATGCTTAACCAGCCGATCGTGTGGTTCCTTAATAAATTGAGACCTCTGGCCAGGGCATAAAACTAAAAGAAACGTTCCTCCATCCTCGCTTCTGTAATTTCTACATAATGATGAAGGGATTGCCAAGTCATTGCCGAGAACTATGCAGAACTACCGCACCGCAACCGTACTTTACATCTACTACTGCCACTTTACCTTCCCCCACATCGCCATAACAGACCTAAAACAGCTACATTGCAACATAACCCTACCTCCATACCTTGGAGAATAAAAATTACACTCTAAGGCTAACCCATCCACTCCAAACAAACATTAAACCATATTCAAATTGAGTCAAACGACACAGCATCATACGCGCTCCTAACTCGATGGCACATAAAAGCCGACAATATACACCTTAATTAAAATTTCCTACCAACTAATTGTTTATTAAGTTAATCGGATAATGTCGGGTAACAGGCGTTTTGCCGGATAATTGCCTGCCGTGGGTTCCGTAGTTATTCTCCGCTCAAATTGTATCACGTAGAACTGTGCACTTGGATATGCCGATAAAAATTCATTGGCGGGAGTTTGATTTTGTTCGGAGTATATTGTGATTGAAAATAATATCTAGCGTTTGTTGTTTTTGTGCTTTTCGTGTTTCTAAATATTGTGCGGGTATACCTATCAAACTAATACACGTTATTGGGTACTACTCATAATAGCGACTTTTACTGTTCAGAACAATGGCTTTTGTATATCTTTATCGATCGCAGCGTAATAGAGTTTTTTGTAATAGATAGATAGAATATACTTTATTGTACACCAAAATTTAAACACAACTCTTGTAAAATATTGCTAATTCTATGGTTATATTGGCTGTATTATCGCTGATAGCGATATCGTCAAGACAACCTTAGACTGACAGCAGCCGTGTATCGCTAATATTACTACATAAAATGTAAAAACAATTCAAGTAAAGTTTTTTACTATATCTATACATATAAAATTCAAAGTCCTGACTGACTGACTGACTGATTGACTGACTGACTGACTGACTGACTTATATATCAACGCACAGCCCAAACCACTGGTCCTAGAGACATGAAATTTGGACAGTGTACTCTTTGTAAAGAGTAGGTATCCACTAAGAAAGGGTTTTTCGAAATACCACCCCTAAGAGGGTGAAATGGGGTGTTGAATTTTCTATGAAACTTTTTATTCTCAGAGTCGATTGACTTGAAAATGTGTCTACATATACTTCATTTAAAATGATGAGATACGTGTATCACAGTTTTTCCAAAATCATCCCCCAATTTAAAATTCCATGTCCTGACTGGCTGACTGATATACCAACGCACAGCCCAAACCGCTGGTCCTAGAGACATGAAATTTGGAGAATGTATTCTTTGTGGAGAATAAATATCCACTAAGAAAAGGTTTTTTGAAATTCCACCCCTAATAGGGTGAAATGGGGTGTTGAATTTTCTATGAAACTTTTTATTCTCTGAGTCGATTGACTTGAAAATGTGTCTACATATACTTCAGTTAAAATGATGAGATACGTGTATCACAGTTTTTCCAAAATCATCCCCCAATTTAAAATTCAATGTCCTGACTGGCTGACTGATACATCAACGCACAGCCCAAACCACTGGTCCTAGAGACATGAAATTTGGACAGTGTACTCTTTGTGAAGAGTAGGTATCCACTAAGAAAGGGTTTTTTGAAATTCCACCCCTAATAGGGTGAAATGGGGTTTTGAATTTTATGTGAAACTTTTTATTCTCGGAGTCGATTGACTTGAAAATGTGTCTACATATACTTCAGTTAAAATAATGAGATACGTGTATCACAGTTTTTCCAAAATCATCCCCCAATTTAAAATTCCATGTCCTGACTGGCTGACTGATAAACCAACGCACAGCCCAAACTGCGGGTCCCAGAGATATAAAAATTGGGGGGTGTATTCTTTGTTCAGTTTTTCGAAATTCCTATCCCTTAGAGGGTGAAATGGGATGTTGAATTTTCTGTGAAACTTTTTACTCTTTTTTCTTTAGATAAAATCCAGTAAATCCGATGTCCAATCTCAAACCAACGTATCAATATTTCACGTATCTAATTGAATTGATATAACTTTAAACTAATAATTGCAAGTTATAAGCAAGTACATGTAAATCTATGTATGTAATATAGATAGATACATAGATTACTTATTATCCCAGAAGTAAGATCCCGGGGGAAATTTCCTAACTCCACGCGGGCGAAGCCGCGGGCATAAGCTAGTGTAGGTAATAAGAATACAATGTATTAATAAATATATAATTTATTTATACACTTTGTGTAAAAGTGCTTTATCTTATACCATTGAATTTATAAGTTTGGATTTCATGGTTTTCCTTTCATTTAATTTATCATGTTTTTAGAGATATTTGTTATCCACATGGTTGACCCTATCGATTGATATCATAAAAGTACAGGATGTTATTTTTCCAATTTTAGTCGGTTCGGAACCCGAGAGTGGCAAGCGAGTTTTCGAAAAACTGTGGATGCAAATTTGTTACTTTTTTAAAATAAAGGTATCTTTCCTTTGAGTAAAATTTGCTATCTCCAGTATTTAGAGTACTATCCCTCCAGGTGAGGTTAAAAAAATCCACCCTGTATATGGTAGGAAAAACAAGACAGGTGATTTTACAGCAAACATATTGAATGACAACAACTTCTAGGAATTGCAAATGGATCGCTAAACCAATATAGGGCTGTCGGCACCCAGCTTTAACAATTCTAACTAAAGCGATCTGACAGCTCGCTGAAAGCCTGAAAATAATAGCTATCGATTTTTTGCTAGCATCAATCATCCCTAAAACAAATGAGTGACAGCATAAAGCCTGATTGATATCACAACACTATGATCAAAATTTTTGATCCGTGTATTTCATTACGTAAGTACGCAAATTAATGCGGGGATAGTTTTAATTCAAGATCACTTTTTCTTGTGCATAAAAGTATATACTTACGAAGTAAGATGATAGGTATCCGATAAAACTTAGCTCTTGAACCTTACAACAAAATTCCTGCACGAAACTGACTGTAGTTTCAAAGACGTTTAAGTCTTAAACTTATACTGTCACTTACCGGATATCTTCCGTGATTGTTCATTATTTTGAGCTCCCGATATTTAGACGCTGTTGCAAGCATGATCGCGAGTTGACTGGGGAATGCGGGTGGAGTACGGGTGGTGGAATATCGGGAGCTCAAAATAATGAACAATCACGGAAGATATCACGTAAGTGACAGTATAAGTTTAATTATAAACTGTGAAAGCTTAAAACAGCGTTTAAGTCTTATTTTCGAGTTTTCCCACAATTTAAAAACCTATGTCATCCATTAATATAATAATGGCTATCGACACAATAAAATTAATGTACCTTTTAAAATCGTAACTGATCAAACAAAACCTTTACTGGTAGGTACAATCAAGATTCAATTTATTTAATTTTACAAACATTTATTCAAGATACGCCTTTAATACCTACTTATATTATACCATCTTAATTTCAAATTACAAAACCAGTTCTTAATAACATTCCAAACGTCCACCTTTAAGCTTTTTAATGTGCAAAGTGACCAATTAAATGTTTATCTTATTTACTTAATACATTTAAGAACTAAATCGCTTAATTAAAATATGTAATTTTAGACCATTCACGATACGAAACCGCATGAATACTATTCAATTCATGTTCATACTATGAATGTGGATTGAGTGAGTCCTCCCTAAGGAGATGTATTCACATCCAGTGGGTCCTCCACGCCTCCTTAGCTTAACAAAAGGGAGAAAAATTATCAAGAGACGAGCTGCGAGTTCAAAGTGAAAATGAATGGCGGACGTATAATAAACCGTGATAAAAAGACTCTTCGTGCGTGCGCTTGCGACTGACGCGGACGGTGCGGCGACGTGTAATTTTGGGTACTCCCTTTCTTCTCCTAAAATTGTTTGTCCGAAAATCATTATCCATAACACGTTTGCTATAAACTTCAGTACCCATAATGTTCAAAATCCCGAAATTTTGTTTAACATAATTATCTTTAGTTCTAAAAGTATTCTGTCATAATATCGAGTACTATAATAATTGAATCTCCTAATTTTACATGACCTAAAGTCATATGTCCTAAGTATTGTGTTAAATAATGTGTATTATTCCGAATGTTCATTTATAATAATTTTTTTAGTCTAAAACATTTGCTAAAAATTAGGTTTTAGTGACAGAAACGAATCGCTGTAAATCCGACTCCACGCAGTCTTGTCTGCCCTACCCCTAGAGTGTAATTTAAAATCGCGTAGGCGCGGAGGGGCGAGGCGGCCCGCGAGTTGAAGAGCAGGTGGTTGTAACACTCGCCGCCGCGGCTGAGGCTGGCCGGCTAAGCCGGCCAGCAAGCCGAAGCTGCGGTGGTGAGCGTTAAAACCCATCTGCGACGATAAAGTCGCGTGGGACCGCCGGAGCCCCGCAGCGCCGGAGCCGTGACAGAAACCATGCCTGCTGCATGTCGCATGCTTGCTTGCATGCTTGCTTGCATGCTGCATGCTGCGTGCTTGCTTGCATGCTGCATGCTTGCTTGCATGCTTCATGCTTGCTTGCATGCTGCATGCTTGCTTGCTTACAAAAACCACATGTTCACAATCAACTGCTTTATTGTATATTATATTTATTTATGTATAATAAAAATTAAAAGAGAGAGATGTTCATAGCAAAAGCTTTGTTATACAAATTTGTTCTAAGAATATTATTATTATAAATAAACATTATGTAATTTGAACTTAGGACTTATAACTTTTATTGAAAACGGTTTTATGTCTTTTGTGTGTTATTGATTGTAATATTTATGACAAACGGATTTAGGACATATTATATTTAGGGATTTCAATTTTATGGTATGTGATATTATGTGATATTAAGTTCGGGTAAGTTATCATTCGGACAAATGATGATTAGGACAAAAAAAGTTATGGCACTTTAAATTATGGATAAAAAAGTTAGGTGACACAATAGAGAACCGTAATTTTGACACTTGATTTCTTTATTCAGAGCTCGTAAATCTCTCCTCTGTCGGAACCCCACAGCTTTGTGATTAAAATTTACTAACAAAAGTGCACGCAACAATCAGCTTTATTACCTTTCACATATCATTCATGTTTCAAATAATTATCTCATTAAAAGAGCACACGGCGCGTCGCGTCGATACTACATTATTACACCATCGCGTACCATAAAATAATTACAATTACAATTTGTAACATAATTACAAAGGTAAACATGTGTAAATAACACCAATTACAGTAGCCCTGTAATTGGTGTAATTGAATATTTGTTGGTAGTTCTGTAATGTGTTGTAATATTAGGTAATAGCAGGGTCTGTTTAATGACTACAGGTTACAATGTAACAATTGTTATTTAATTGGAGCAAGGAAATTACAATGATAACTTTGAAATAAAACTCGAAAAGGATCAGATAAAAGAACTTCACCATGTCTGTTTTATAATTGTTTTTATTTTCTTTGTTATTAAAAATAATCATGATGGAATCCATTTTGATTACGGATCGTTAGTTTCAATTCCTATTAGAAATTGAATCATACACATTGGAAAATTTGAACACGCACCTGCTCGTTAGCAATGTGTTGAATAATAAATAATTAATGTTTGATATAATACTCGTAACTTAACCCCTAATCGCAGTTGTGCAATCTAATTTAATAAAATTTATTTTAGAAACATTAAGGGTTAACGGCGAATGGAGAAGTTTACAATTTTTTTTTGTTTTTGTTTAATAATTTAAATACGAAGAAACAAAAATGTTACTTATATAAAAAAAATAGCTCTAGTAATCAAAAAGTTATGACAATTCAAAGTTGTTGCTTTACGTTATTTAATCTTGATGTGCGACTAATGAAACAAGCCCTAGAGAAGAATCTATTTCTCAGTCATTTATTCATGAAAACAAATGTAGTGTTATGGATGTACATCATGAAACTTCTCCATTAGACCATTGAAACTGATCGCAATCAACTCGTCTAAACCGCGTTCAAGAACTGCCAGTATCAATGTTGACACCGGCAGCTTTCGATGCGGTTTAGATGATCGCATTCAATTTCAATTATGAAATTGTCCCTAACGCAAAGCCAGTTCCTTTCATACTGTTATTAGAGCTACAAAACAGAATAATCTTTAAAAATCAATTAAAACTAAATCAAAACAATATCTTCCTCCATTCCATTCTTCTCTTTATTATCAATTCAACATTCACGCTGAAAACAAAAAGTCTAATCCGATAGACTCAATCATAATAAACACGTTGACAAAGAAACGATTGAAAATATCGCAGGGCTTTGTTCATTTCTCTTTTAGTCCGTAAACAAAAGCTTCGAGGTGGTTCTGAAGACGCAATGGACGATTTCATTAACGTTCACTCTAAGTTAGGTAGTCATTTGCACTAATTAAATAACTGCCAGTTTCTGTTACCACTTACTGAGCGGTCCGCTCTGTAGTAAATAGTGTGGCTCGTT
The DNA here is from genome assembly GCA_963082995.1 of Noctua comes. NCBI lineage: Eukaryota > Metazoa > Arthropoda > Insecta > Lepidoptera > Noctuidae > Noctua > Noctua comes. The sequence goes on along the minus strand of OY720279.1, from coordinate 8,833,000 downwards.
TCCATAGCGATTTAGTTATTAAAAATAAACATTTCAGCCAGCACATGCCGTTTTAAGGTATTTATTTATTGAGAACTTTATTGTAAACCTCATGAACTAAAGGACAAACACAAGTATTTACAGGTGAACTTAGTGGAATAAACCGTCTAAAGCGCGGTCTTATCGCACAAGGTGATCTTTTAAGGGTATTTTATTGCTTCATCTGTGTCTAATTAGTTTGATTTGTTATTTATTACATTAACTATACAATAACCGTATTTCTATTTTATCCTACCTTTTTAAGTAGATAATAATTTCCTTGAGAATCGTAGTACACAAAACACCATAGGCGAAGGTTCCATACAACTCGATTCCTACCGGAATCCCTTTGAAAAATGGCACAGTCAGTATTCTATAGACAACTAATACAATCAGATTAAAGATATGCACTCCGGCTTACTTGTTACAGAAATTGACCCTTCGCTACTGCAACACACCATAATTATATATTTGTTAAGCGTTGGATGTTTAGAGCTTTATTTTTTTAATTTTTAAGCACGTCTTGTCTCTGCGTCAAATAAATGTTTTTTCTTTCCTTCTTTCGCATAGAGAGAATGAAAAACCAATTGCATTGCTGACTGGTCAGAAATATTCTAACTAGGTTCTAGTTAGAATCGGACAAAAAGATGAAGTACCATTCCTTCACATCCACGACCGAATGTTCTCACCAATGGGGGACAGGCCTTTTGTCTGTAAGGGAATGTAGGTAGGTAGGGAGACATCGATCCACAAAATCGAACTTTACACACAAGTCATCTAGGTACTCATGTTAATAATTAAACTATCCTAATCATCCTTCCATTAGCCAATCCGTCATTACAGCAATCCTAAGGCAAATCTAATCCATCCCAGTCACTAACAAGTTAGTTGAGTTAACCATATTTGGCATTTGACGTCAGGAACGTCGCGTGGCGGCCATTACTGCAGAGTAAACACGTAAGCCGGTCACTGTCAGCACTTGTCCGGGAGTATCAGGCTGACCGTAATTGACGGGAATGTGGGAACACGTCCTAGTTAATGCAATTAAATTGATCCGGGCTATGCTATTTATTGGATTGGTTTATGATGTATGTCATGGTTTTGCCTGCAAATGTGAATATTAAATCTTATTTATGCAGAATAAACTTCAATAAATTTTTCCCTCTTTTTTTCAAATCATTTGTGGTAGCTATACTTCTTTATTATCCTACCTTAAAAAATCAAAACAAAACTAAGAAATAATTGGGTAGCTGCCCCAATTATTTCTTAGTTCAACCTAAAAATCGTAAACCTTCCCATTACTACTATTCCTGCAACACTCAGAAGCAGCACTATGAAAAATACAGAGACTATTAAAAGCCATACTTCGATACCAGAAACAGGTCTATTCCTCATTACTGATGAACAGCCCATTCAATAGCCGGTAACTGTCAACACTCGCCTATCAGCCTTTAGGAACTGTAATTGACGGGCAAGTGGCGTAAAAGTGAATCTGAGGCGTCTCGGATGTAAGGACGCTGGCTCGCGAACCAGATCGATAGTCCCCCCTCTCGCGCGCGTATTACCTCCCTCCTTCGGCTGGAAACAACCATGCTTTCACGAAATCACTGGGCTTTGAAAAATGTTCAACTTATTCGCAAAGGGGATCACAACAATCTGTTTGAAATAGTTTATTTGTATGGTGCCGACTCCTTTGTGAAACACTAGAGCTTTGTATTGGTATTCGATCGTGGATTTGAATTTGATCTGGTTGGTTAGGCTGTTTGAGTTTCTAGTTTAAGTTTCACACTAAACCGAAGTATATTTGCGGCATAAATCCTTAATTTTATAGCGTGTTCCAGTAGCCAATTAGGAATCAAAACCAAGTCCTAGAGTAGCAATAAATACTAAGTCAAAGTTGTCGAACGGGTTGACGTAAAATACCTACCGCCATTAATACTGGCTTTCAGAATACAGATTGAGTAAAGTGGCTTACTCGGAACTGAGATGCCAGCAATATACTAGAGGAGGAGGAAATTAACACTCTCTCCAAAGGCAAAGAAAGAAAAGGCTTTAAAGAAAAATACGATATTGTGTCTTTCTATGCTCATAAAGAAAGAATGGAGTCTAGCTGAGACTGTGTGTAAAAGGGGATCGTTTTAATTACTAAACGTATCGCTTTGAATAAACTATTGGCAGACTGTTAGTTGAAAGACACTTTACAATAAATTTTAAAAAAAAAATTTACCCAAACTATGACGCGCGATGCCATACAAGAATTTTAGATTTAATCAAATACGAACTTAAAGTGCCGAGAATCGGATAAGTGACTCCAAACATTTTTGTCAGCGAAGGAGAGCTTTTCCTACTAGAATCGTGTATGAAAGTAGAACATAATATAGATATCGAAGAGGACGCTGCAGAATTGAGCCCTAATGGCCATTGCAAGCGACAAGCTAGCCACCTGTGACAACTACACTCCATTAAAGTCTTAAAACTCCCATAAGTCATAGATGAAGTTTCCAGTCTAGAGTTAGACTCATTTGTCATAGTCGGGTCTATGTCGGACTTCTGTGAAAAGTATCTTTATGATGTTTGAAAAAAATATCATCAATCCTTCTTAACCTACTCTTGTCTAGGTCGCGATTTTGTATTAAATCATCCCATTTGTCTTCTGAAATCAACCGCACCTGATCCGAAATGTGGGATAAAATTTATTGAGCCCAAAGATATCTCCTTGTAGCAGGCCATGCCTAAAATAATAGATTGGTTCCCTTATTAGTATGCGTACGACCATTTCTTTGTTCTTGATTTATGGCAAATTACTGCTTTGATAGGGGCTGACTTCCGTCTGACCTCCACAAGCCCTGGGGACGATATAAGGCGTCGCCGCGACGTATTCATCCTATAATTTGCCACTTCGCCACCCAAGGAGTGCTCTTTGGCAAATAACAAATTATGTTGAGGTTCAGCAAATGTTACAAAGTAATGATAGCTTGCTAGCCACGCATGGCATGGCATTTGAAGTTGAACAGCAACAAACAACCCACTTCCTTCTTATATAGTTTTATGGGATGTAATGTTTTATTACTTTTATTCTTGAGTTCAGAAAAAAATACTTCTCCCCTTTTTTAATCGAATTTTGATACCAATTTTAAGGAATTATTTTTTTCACGTAACCCTTATTCTTATTCTAAAATAAAAGTAGCCTATGTTAAACCTTATTACATCAGCTATATGCTAGTAAAAGTCACGTCAAAATCGGTCCAGCCGTTTCGGAGATTAGCCGGAACAAAGAGACAAACAGACAAACATTGTTAAAAATGAGTTTTTGTTATAAGTGCCGTAAATATTTTTGTATGCATTAAGTAAAAAGCTGCTATTTTGATATTACAAGCAGACACTTCAATTTTATTTATTTGTGTAGAAGCCTGTACTAGGTTAAACGTGTATCACAGGCAGCATGTTTATAAAAATTACTATTTGGACAATAGATTTCTCAACAATATTTAACATTATAGTGAAAAAACATATCTCATAGTGGAAGTTAGTATGAGTTAAATATATTAATGAGTTATAATAACAATGAGTTAATGTACTTAAACGCTATTATACTGAAACTATACCAATTTTAACAAAGCACACTTAAACAACTGAAGAAACTCATACAAACAACTTTCCGGTATAGTTTTCACGTATTGTAAGTCCATTGACAAACAAACACTTGGCGGGAGTACTCTTAGTTTCTTGGAGATAAAAATAAAATAGAGCACTTGGAACAATATAACAAGTGCTGCCCCGCTTGTGGCGCCCCCCGTTGGGTTAACTTGACAAAAGACTCGACGCTTAATTATGAGACAAGCTGCACTTTTAATTATATTTTGAGGAAGTTCTGCTTTAATTTTATTCTCTTTTGTTGGCTTATAATCCTAAATAGGGTCAGCCATTCTTATTCTTCTTTTCCACTTGACTGTTTTTCAACATCTGCGTAAACATTGCTTGTTACTGCTTTGTGTTTGTAAACCGGTGGGTTGATAATACATATTATTATATTGTTAGCTTTTATTGAAAGGGACTTTCCGCACAGAGTAAGCATATAGTGAATTCACTGTTTTAAGCTTTTACGCTTTAAAACTAAAGGTAAACTGTCACGAACGGGATATCTTCCGTGATTATTCATTATTTATGTTCATCGGGGATTTTCTTGGTGATTTTTTTTATTTTTTTGGAGCTCAAAATAGAGAGAATTAGAGATATTTCATAATTATTTTCTGTGATTGCACTGTTTTTATCCACGTAATGGAAACAAAATACTAGTTCGCTTCAAATAAGAGTTATAAAATGTAAATTTTTGTAGTGACTATCACGATACATTTATCCAAAAGGAAATACAACGACCATTTTATGTACTCAACCCTGTATAGAAACCAAAAAAGTAATCACATGATAAAAACCGCTCAATGAATCCCCTGTTACCGCTTGGAAACAGGCATGCGGTGTATTTGCTCTCGTTTTCCCAATGTCAAAGGTCACGCAAGTCCCCAGAGAAGCTGGTTGCATAATAAGATTGATCTCGTGTTACTAAGGCAACTGTAGGTAGTACCTACGGGTACTACCTACAGTTGCCATAATAGATAAAGCCTTTTATATAAAGTAATAACTGGTTAGGTGTAATGGTAAGGAAGTTGAATTAAGAAAGGAAGTCGTTTTTAATAATGAATTAATGGCATAAATGGGATTTTGAGTAAAACAATTTACAATTTAAACACAAACGGCGTGCTAAAGTTGTTGTCGAAATTTACAAATGACTGAAAGTCTTAAGAGCGTTAACGTCGAACGGTATTTCATACAAACTTTCAAGTGATTTTTTTGTCGAAATGACTGAACTGATTTTAATGAAACTTCGTACGCATAAGCAGGATACATAAGTCTAAAAACTTGACAGAGAACATTTTAGAAAAATTGTGTTACAACTAAATTAGACCGATTTTAGATTTTCCATAGAAACAGAAATTTCCAATTATCTTTTTTTTTAAAAGACATTTCCAAAAGTTCTCTGTCAAGTTTTTAGACTTATGTATCCTGCTTATGCTTACGAAGTTTCATTAAAATCGGTACTTTCATTTCGAAAAAAAATCAATTGAAAGTTTTTATGAAATGCCATAAGACGCTCTTAAACACTGAATGACTTAAATCTGATAATATTAATAGCACAATTAGGTCTAATCCATTCAAAAGGCGTCGAACAGGCGATGATGATAATGATCATACCTACTAAGTAAACTGATTACTAATATGGAAAAAAGTATATTTCACCATAGAAAGCATTTGAGTCATTCAATGTAAAAGAAAAACCGAACTACTTACTTTCTGCGGTTTCGTTGAAAGTAGCTTTAAGCTTGAAAACTAAATAAAAACCGTAAAGTACAATATCCCTTTGGAAAAGTGGAAAATGATACCACAATGGAGCCAGTCCTTATGCGAAGAGAGACTTATTTTTCTGTATTGCAAACAACAATTCTTATTATGACGGCTTAGGTTACAAGAAATGTTATTAAAGCACTTGTGTTTATTCTTTATATGTTGGTTACCGATTTCTTGTCAAGAAAATTCATTTTCTTCTATAATTTCATATTATTGAAAGGATGTTGGTTTTGTAACCGAACACATTGGAATGTGTAGTTTCAGTTTGCTAAATAACATAATAACATAACTTCACCGGTTAGGCAGAATAGTACACCCACATTTCGCCAGTTATGTTCAAGTTCCATGTAATAGGGGGCGAGCCTATTGCCATCAACCGGGCACAATTTGCTCGACCCGGGAATCAAACCCAGAACCTCATGCTCAGCAGTCGCGATTGCGACCACTACACCAACGAGGCGGTCAAGTAAAATAATAATACAGCAATTTTATATAAAAGGTTAATTACTAGGACTTAGGTACCTATAGATCTAGTCCGGCCTTTTAAGTGAACTAAGGTAGACTTTTATCGAAAATTCCAAGCACAAAATATCTAACTTAACGTCATCCACTTACAAATTCAAGTTACTATCTCACGCTATTCATCAAAGTTTATAAGACTGAGCAAAGTTCGTATTAATAAAGTAGCCAGCACATATTCAAGCAAAATATTTAATAAAACATTACAAAACTAGTGCCGCAAAATATTCACAGAAACAGCCAGTGAAGGCCGCTCAAAAAGTTTTATTGAAATAGTTCGGCCACGCTGACGCTTTCGCTCAAAATGTTTGACCTCAATGAACATCAGTCTTTTTACGACTGCGTTTGAGCTCAAGCAATGCGTAGATATATCTTAAAATTCCTCTTTGAAGTAGTAGTTTTATTTTATGTGATAAGTATTAAAATAAATAAAAATATGTGCTTTTTTGCTTAAGTTTTCGTGAACGCTTACGGATTCTAGTAGCTCCTTTACTACTATTCTACTTTTACTTAGACCTACTAAAGTAAAAGTAAGTCATATTATTAAATAGGTACATATGTTTACCTTATCCTAAATAATAACATGTTGGCAAATTCGCATTTACATTACATATTAATTACATTAAAATATTCACACTTTCATTACACCTTGAGGGTTCCATTATTATTTGAATTATTATTGGACAAGCAACAACATAATCTATCTTTTATTTATCTGTTGGCTTTTGGCGGTTATCTTATCTTTTTTGTATTCACTAATGACGGCACGTGCTCACAGGTATAAAATTCGGTTAGTTTCGGTCCCTTTTCAACAAAAAAAAAAACCCCTAACCTGGTGTAGACTCGGGTTTATTTATGTGCCTGCGCATGCTATCAAAGCAGATGTTTGCTTTAGCCCAATTTATATTTTATTTACCTGTAGCACGTGTTTATCGATACACGATTATTTCTTATTTGTGTAGAAGTTATTTTATTTTAAAGGTAGTAATTTTGACTAATAAAAACTTACATGAAATAATTTATATTACTTTTGATGATTTTACTTCATTGTTTTGCTTAAGAACATTTTAATTTTTGGAGTTACGATTCCTTTTTTTATCCGCTACTTTGGGATTTTCTAGTCTAAGGTCCGGGACAAAAGCTTGCGCAACTATTTTTTCATTCCTCGCTATTACCTAGAAACCGTTACTCGAAGAAAACCAAGCGTAACAATAACGGCCATCTGTCGTGGGGCAAATCATGCAACAAAAGGTTTTTTACTCGATTAAAGACGGCTGCAAGATTTGATAGTTAAAAACGGGTTGCAGCTGGCATGCCGTCAATTCTATGTATATTAATTTTATCAGTGTCCCGTGTCGTGTTTAATAATTAATTCGTTAAAATAATTGTCTCCTTTTATTTGTTTCAGAATGTGATCAGCGGAATCACTTCTTCGATGCCGACAAAATTCATATGATTACAGCAGACAATGCGGTCACAGGCTTCAAAACCCTTACCTAAGAAAGGTGACTTGAGTAAAACATCATTTAAAAACTCAACTACCAGCAAGCAAACTGCAAAAAAATCAGTGTCACCTAAAAAGGTTAAAAATTTAGTAAATAAATCGTTGATCAAAAATCCCAAGAAAACTTCTTCCAAAGATGACTCTTCCAGTTCCAAAAATGATGATAATTCCGGAACTTCTGAAAAACATGAAACATCGACTGAATCAAATAAACCTTCACCATGTAAAGCGTCTACGTCTCGAGGTGATTCACCTACAAAAAAGGTCAAGAAAGACCCCAAAGAAAAGAAGGACACGCCTAAAAATACTGCAGAAAACGTAAAGAAAACACCTCCGAAAAAAGCAGCCAAGGCGGTTAGAAAACCTAAACCTGCTAAGGCCAGCGTAAAAAAGTGCGCAAAAGGCAAAAAAGATGTAAAGTACAAAATTAATAAAGATGTTATAAAGAAAACGGTACCGAAATTCTCAAAAGCTAAAACGGTAATCAAAAAAAGTAATGCTGCTAACAATGACAAAAAGAAAGTAGCAGCGCAAACAAAATTGGAAACAACGGAAAAAGATGATAAGATTGATGACAGTAACGATTGCAACGATGACTCAGTGAATAACAAGTCAAATACGCCTAGTGAAAGTAATGATGAGTGCGGTAAAACTGAAGAAAGAAATGATAAGGGTGATCCTACAAATATTTCTGATTCTGCAGATTGTAAAACTCCTCCTAAAACTTCCTCGGCTAATCAGCCAGAGACTCCAAAAGCTGAAACTGAAAGACCTCCGAAATTTTTCACATCTACTAGATCACCGCGTACAGTAGATATAGACGTGAAATGTTGCAAAAATTCAAAAGGTAACCTCAGTGTTTCGGAAAGATTTGTGTCTATGAAGGTGGAAAATAAAGTGGAAGACAATGCTAAAGACAAAAGTTCTTCAAATTCTTCATTAGTATCTCAAGGACCAGAGATTGATGTTTATACATTCACGGAGAAGGTGGACTCCCCGAAAAGCATACTGTCCGATTTCCGTAGTCCTGTTAATAAGAATGTTGGCAGAGTTCGACCTATCGCTAGGGTGAAAGGTACAGTTATAGACAAGAAAACTGAATCAGAGAAGAAAAAATATTCGCCTCATCGACCTATCGAAGAAGTTGTAAAACAGTTGAAGAATAAACGATCGGAAGAGTTAAATGCTAATCAAAATCAAAGTGTTTGCACTGCAACTAGTATAGAAACGAATCCAGCTGACAATGAGGTGGAAACCGAAGAAAAACCTAAACCTATTGTTAGCAAATCTTATAAAATGGTGGCTCGAAAATCAAGTATAACTGGAAAACCTTTTAGTCCCATCAAATTTCTTGAGCAAGAAAATGTGACAATTAAAAGTGAAAAAGCCGAAAAATCCGTCAAGCCGAATCCGGCTGCAAAGAAAACTTCGGCAAAAACTAAAAAGACTGCGAAAAAAAGCAGCCTTTCAGATGAAGATATCGATAATTCTAAGTTTGCTCTGAATACTAAGGCTTTCCAGTACTCGTCATCTGAAGAAAGCGAGTCTAACGACGATAATGACACCAAAGAGTCTTCCGAATCCGATAACCCAAAAAATAAGAAAACAAAAAATAAAAAGTTTAAGAAAAATAGAATCACTGACGGTGCGAAGAAACCTCCGTCTAAAGAATTAAAAGAATTATCAAAAGATTCTTTGATTGATCTCAAAGAAAGTTCTGCTTTGCTAGGTAATGAAAAACCCAGTAAGAGACGGCTTAAACTATTGTCGATGTGGTCCGGACCTAAAAAACATCGAATGGCGTCTCTAAACGCAATAGCTAAAGTTCATTGTCTGTATGAAAATGAAAGTAAAACGCATATGGAATTGGGTCTGATGAAAACAATAGATAGACAAGTTCTACCAAGTACATCTAAGACTGTGTCACCTAAAAAGAAAGATACCAAGCCCAAGGAAATCGAAAAACAAGATAGTACTTCAGAATCTGAATACGAAGCCAAAAAGGAAAAGAAAGATGACAGTTCCGAAAGTTCTGACGATAACCCTCGTCAAAGATCGTTACGAGGAGTAAGAAGTACGGGCAAGTATTGGGATCCGAAGTCCTGTACCTCTTCCAGTGAAGATAGTGAACAAGATACCAAGAAAGTGACAAGTTCAGAAAAAAAGAAAGCTTCACCTAAAGCATCTACGAATAAGTCAGATTCTGACAAACCACCAGCTAAGATGAAGAAGACAGCCGGTGTACCCGTGAAGAAAAAGCGTAACAGAAACGAAGTTGTAATGGACCTCAAAGACATGGTCGTACAAAAACGTATGGCAAGTCTTAACGCTACAGCAATTCTAGCTGCTAGTTACGAAAAACGTTCACCCAAATCTAGTAACAAAGATGATACTACATCAGACTCATGTAGCGATGAATCTTATTCCCAGAAGTCAAAAAACGGGGTAAGTTCCGGCGTTAAGTCGGAATCAAAAAACGATTATGAAGCTCCATCCGAAAGTGATGAATCCGCTGTGTCAGATAGGAAGCAAAAAGTGGAAGTTATAGTTAACCAAGACACTGATGTAACCATAACTGGAGTATATTCTACACATCATCATGAGGGGTTTTGCACGGTGTCCGGCATGCAGTACCGCATTTCATCAACCAGTCATACGCAGACCACAGCTACAGCCAATTGCGAAAAGGTAAGACCATTAATCAGTCGTCAATAAAATCTCAAATCCTAAATCGAGTTCGAATATATCTCTCAGACTTGTTAATATATCATGACGATAAACTACCCCTTGCCATCGGAGAACTTAGCACATCGAGTACCGTATTACCCATCCGTAATAAAGACTATACACCCGCTGGCGTTTCGGTTCTCATTAATACGCGGTAATGAAGTAAGTTCTATGTAAACACGCCTCGGGACCTCATCCACACATTATCCTTCATCGCTTTGCTTTACGAAGGTCTTCATAGAAAAATAAGCTTTTAGTATTAAACGTGAACGGCCTTTTTCGTTTGCATTCTTGTTATCAATTGAGGCGTGAACGATTTACCCGTGAAAGGAGTATCCATCGTGTTACCCTTGACGTAGATTATATCGTCTGACGCGTTAAATCTTATTAATGTTATGTTAAACTCTCAGAAGCGCCAGGGATCCTAAATAGATATGCATAATACAAGCTTGTTGATCTGCGTACGATACCTCACTCCCGACGGTATTTTCACTTTAGCCCTTTTTTGCGCCGAGGCGTAATGTAATCCTATCTTAGCCGGCGTCGACGCTCTCTCCCTATCACTCTTTGTGTTTCATTGTTACTTAACTTGATCCAATATAACATGTATAAAGAAGATAACTAAATCAATCTAATTAGTTGTGCCACTGTATTGAGTGGTAATAGTCATGACGTATTCACAGGAGGGATGCTCTCGTGAGGATGGAGCCCGCTACACGCCGCTTTCTGCACTGTCATCCATGCAGCCGCCCGCCGAACACAATCACCCACATCCAGGTAAATACATTTTGAATGAGGCGCTGCATCACTCGTGGCGATTGAACAACTTTGGATTGAACTTATACAGTCACTTACGGGATATCTTCCGTGATTGTTCATTATTTTGAGCTCCCGATATTCCGGAAAAAAGAAAGCCCGGAAGATATCCCGTAAGTGACAGTATAAGTTTAGTTGTAAACCGTGAAAGCTTAAAACAACTTTGGATTGGCATCTCTTAGGATATTTTGGTTCACTGAAGACCATTACCTGGCCATTCTTATTTCAAATCATACCTATCCCCATTTTAGTTGAACGTTAAAATTCTACGGTAAAACCAACATCTATCTCCAGTTCTCAATTTGTGATTTATTTTCTCAAATATATACTGTTGCGGTATCGCGAAGATTTCGAAGTCTCAGATAAATTGGTAGGCGATATGCGCATCGCTAGCGATATTTTAATTTAGATCGTCGGGTTTTTTTCTGTTATCGTCTCGTCGACACCGGTCCGCGGTGGTGGTAGATTGCAAAGTAATAAGTAAACATAAAGTAAACATAATAACAGTAAGTGAACATAAAGACAAGTACCTAATATAAATAATAACACGTATCAAGTTGGTAGCCCATCAATGGCGATAATATCTACGGAACCCGTTTTTACGATTTATTTTATTAATTATTCTTCAATTTATTCAGGAATAAATGATACGCTCGTGTAAATCTTCATCAGGATTTTATTATGTTATGGAAATCATTTTTAGAACAAAGTGATATTTTAGAGGGTTTTCCTTAACCAAAATTAGAACTGTTCCGGAACTGAACTCTATTCTAAAAATATTCGAATTTTATTTTGTAACAACCTTTATGTACATTATCCTGCTTGAGTTAATGATATTATAGACTCGAATTTTCAGTAGCAGCCACAGAGTCCCGATTAATTGGGATTTATGCCCAGTTGATGGCAATAAGCTCGACCCCTAATACATCCAGGACTTAAACATAACTGGGAAATGGTACTATGTACGTATGTCTGTATAATATTAGCTACACGTCTGCCTAACCCTTCGGGGATTACAGGTGTGCAGTTTTGTATAAAACAGGGATAAGAATCAAACGTCTTTTTTATCGATTGTTGCGTCGACACAATCAGAATTAAAATCAAATACTCGTCACACATTTCAGTGAACATAATCCCAATTAAGGGCGTATTAATTAGAATTCTTACGATCCGCAAAGCGTAATGTTCCTATACGACCCTAACACCCATATTCCAGAACGCCGACTTAGTCCATTTTTGAACTTAAGTCGACATTTGTTGTCATGGCAACAGGTGAGGAACGCCCACCACGGTATCAGCAACACCCACTCAATGATGTTCAAAAGGTGAGGACAGACTAGCTAGAGCTTGCATTTGCAACAAGACATCGAGCCGCTTGATACTTTGTTAAAACTTGATTTTGCTAAGAAACAAGCAACTTGTGTAACATTTCATCGAGCAAAAACACGAGCGCGGGCAAATTGTGCAACATGGAAAGAGGTGCGTGGACTTTGCTGGTCGTTACTTCTCCTAATTCGCTCAGTGTTTTTTTTTTTAATATTAAATTAAATTGCAGCACACGCGACTTGCAAATCCAACATATCAACGAAGAGTACCTAAATGCCACACAGTAAGAACAGTCACTAAAGAACCCCACCGGCTTACTCCTTTTGCTTCGATCACGTTCATACATCTGGTCATACACGCACGCAGGTCGCGAGCACTGCCACCTGACCTTTTTTAAGAACAATACCAATAATTTTTGTCCTTCTAAGGTGTTCTCTTTCGGGTTTTGTTAGTCGCCTTTTACTCGTCCTCTCAACAAGACCATCATCCAAACATATTCTTTTAATTTTTTGTCTCTACATCTCCTTTTCAACCGCAACCTTGCAGTATTGTATCATTCCTCAATTTATCAACCAATGTTACAATACGTTTAATTGCTCAGATGAGTACTCACCTTAATCTACCTCCAAAACATGCTGTCCATTTCAAACCCAAAATAAGTATGTTGCATGAAGGTTGCAAGCTGCTTTGTATGCTAAAAATGTTATATTAAAATACGTCTCAATGCTAGAGATGTCTTCAATTGATGTTCTACCGAATGCTCTTGGTTGACATCATTTGTCAAAGAACTTAAACGGAATTACTTGAAAATAAATATTTATTTTTTCGTGGTTCATTTATAAGATTTTCACTTAAAATAATGGCATCAAGAACTTTCTTTTCGGATGGTGAAAAGTCAGGACAGGAACTTGTCTGCAAGTACAAGCTTCTTCAAAATACGACGTTGCCGGGCAGCACATGAGCGACAAAATGTGCTGTGGGCTCGCCTAACCCAAGAGTATAACTCAGTATTTAACTCGCGCGTAAGTACCAAATAACATGTATGCTGTTTAATTAATACCTGGTCTATGTTTGATGATCGTAATGAACGGCAATCTTTTCTTTTTATAGAGAACCGAATCTCAGTTAAACAGGTGCTGGTCCAATATTAAGGCCACCGTTAATTTAGAAAAAAAAGAAAGAATGAGGACTGGGGGTGGCCCCTATCCTGGCCCCGCGTCCTCAGATCTCGAAGGAGTGAAAGATGCGCTGCCGGCCTCCACCGATTTGAAATTGAGGTTCGCAATGGACTGTGACACTATGCCAAGTGAAACTCCTGCTGACGATACACCTATAGTCTAGTAATTTTATTGATTCTATTCTTTGTGTTAACGAATATATGATTAGATTATTAAAAATATTTACTTTCTTTTTTCAGTTCTGGAATTTCGTCCGGTAGACGAGGTACCGGTACCGGTGGCTCAAGGGCCACCTGAAAATAACTCGACTGACTTGGCGTCAGCAAACTCGCAGTTTATTGGTAGGGTTGATCAAATGATTTTCAGTTCATCTCTACACGTTACCGTACATCAGAAAGTTAAATTATCTGTGTATGGCACCAATACAGAATTTGAAATAACATCAATCTATTTGTATTCATTCGAAGCATTTTATTTTTTATATTCTCATTAGTGTGTTTTTGAAGGTGCTTGTGGTTAGCAAATTAATACTAACATATGTTCGCGCCCAAGTTATACTAAAGGAGGTACGGGCGAAAAATTTAAAACGGAATGAGGAACGAGAGGAGGAGTAACATCTGCTGAAAATGGAGAAGCAGAAGTGGTGGTGAAGGCAGCAGAAGAAGCGTACCAAAAGGCAAAACTCGAACGTTTGAGTGCCGCCCAGCTACTTCGATTCAGTGATGTTACAAGGGACGAGGCCGAAAAAATAAATTAAATTATTATTGTACAAGCCAACTGGTTTTTATTTTATTTAAAAGTAGTATCACGTATAAAAAATATCTAAATTACACATTTATAGACATAGAAAAACAAAGGAAATTTTTCATTTTCATTCACGTAGGACTACGTAAGACTGGATCCAATCTCTAGGTTAGTAAAACCCAACAACACTGCATGCATGGGGATCGAACCCATAACCTCACACCGTGCAATTGCGCTTATGACTATTTGACCAACAAGAGAACAAAAATACAAATATGATCATCACACAATTATAAACATACTAGCTGTTGCCCGCGACCTTCGTCCGCGATTTTTATATTTAAAAAAAACCCGTTTTCGCAACATTTTTTAATGCTCCGCTCCTATTCCTCAACAAAAGGGTTATCCAACACTAAAAGATTTTTTCAATTGGAACCAGCAATTCCTGAGATTAGAAGGTTCCGGTCGTCCAGAGTTGAGGGAAGAATTCAGTTGGACGATGGACCGAGTAGCCTTGAATTTCTTTGGATTCGTTATCGCTTATTCTCTCATCATTACTCTGCAGAATGAGTTTGTGCGCATGACATGGTTGTGGTCACCCAACATAATGGTGGGTTTCATATCGGCCCTTCTCTTCCTCCGTTTAGCAGTAGCAAGCCGCCTGCTACTCATGTTTAGCTTACACCTGTCCTTTCCCGTATCATATGAAAACAAACCTAAGATAAGCCGGCTAAACCATTAAACGCAACGGCGAATAAGAATTCGATTTGATTGTTTTATTATTGCAATATAACAGAAACTGGCCACAACAGCGGCTGACGAGCGCTACATCCAAGTTGGTTGCATCAAATTTGTATTTTTTTCTTTCTCCTTCTATTTACAATCTATATACTACTGCGATAGTACCGCAAAGGCAATGGGATTACCCGTATTACTACAGGTAGAAAGATCTATGTGCTATACCAAACTATAATATATCTCTGTACCAAGTTTCATCCAGATCTGTTCAGCCGTTCTGGCGATTGAGTAACAAACATCTATTCATCCAAACTTTCGCATTTATAATAGTTATGTAAGATTTATGTGTAAGCTTTTACTTTTAAAGTTGAATAGGTAATAAATAATAGTTAGTGTAAGTATTTCATTTTATTTGAGCAATACAGACACACTCGCGTTTTTCTTACATGTACTTACTTATAACTTGTTCATTTTCATATCAATTACATTACATTTATGTGAAATATTGATAACTTGGTTCGCGATTGGACACCGGTGGCGACAATCAAATGATTCATTAGGAATCTATGTAGACATAATACTTTTACATAATATTTAATATCAGTGTCGCGTATCACGAGTCAATATGGCGACAGTTGGGGGAGGCCTATGTCCAGCAGTGGACGTCTTTCGGCTGAAATGATGATGATGATGATGTTGTATCACGAGCCAACGCGAAAATCGGGTTTTCACATATATTTACAGACACGACTACCTCAGAAATATTCTACCTACTTACTAATAGGTAAATGCGCCCTGCACGCCCTGCGTAAAACTGCGCGCCATGGCCCGTCTACGTGAGTTTCGAAGGCCTATTTGACTCTTGATGATGTTTTTAAGTATAGATAGATGATGAGAGCGACTTTGTGGTATCGTAGGTATAAACAAAACAACACGAGTATGGGCAAGCTCGCTCATAAGCACCATTCGCACCATTTTGTCTGAGATTCAAAATGGTTCGTTAGTTTTCT
The DNA here is from genome assembly GCA_963082995.1 of Noctua comes. Lineage (NCBI taxonomy): Eukaryota > Metazoa > Arthropoda > Insecta > Lepidoptera > Noctuidae > Noctua > Noctua comes. The sequence continues at coordinate 8,817,017 of OY720279.1, read as the reverse complement.
CATGCTTTAGAAATATCACGTGAATTAAGCTTGTATTCATATTTTATGTGTACGGTACTCCATATTACGACTATTTGTCACTAATATAATTATTTACGCGATCTTGATTGCTAATTCATACAATCCCACGATAATGAACACCTACCGATACCAATACCTACCGATTTGAAAAAGAAACCGTGCTTTATATATATTTACCACGGATATTTGCAAGTGCTCGCAATATTAATAATCATTGATTAATAATCCCGACTACATACTAGCTGGCTTGGAAATTAAAGGCGACGGAAAATAGTTTTTATCAACAAGGGCCGTCCACGGGCTGTAGGTCAAAATTTCCAGAACGAAAACGTTGGAACCAAAAACGAACCGCGTTTTCTTTTACAGTAGCTTACCTATTTTATTTTATGTCAGCCCTCTATGTCCTACTGCTGGGCAAAGACCTCTCGCATGGCTTTCCAATTTTTGTACGGTTTCCTTCTAAAATCGAAAGTGTCTTTGGAACTGTATATTGATGTCACATTCTAACGGGTTGTCGGCATCGGGTCGCGATAAATAATTGTATGGCATATCGTATCCTACATAACCGACATACTCCTCAAAATTCATCTTGCTTTGGCTATAACAAGAAAACAATTTTACACACGTCGATTCACTTGGATTTCAGTAGGTACATATGTCACCCACAAGGTAGGTTTCAAGGATCTGATGGCGCGGGCAAACATCGGAACTAACGCAGCTATCTCTTTCTTTTCTCAATATTTTTTACAAAACAATTAACAAAAGGTTTACCAACAGCGCCCCCCTGTCAGCTTCATTCGAGCGCCAAAACATTCTTGTACTACAAAACCCTTGAAAAGTGGGCGTTTATGTCAAATTATAAACAAACTGTAGCTGTCAATATGACTTATGGGGTGAAAAGTAGGCGTGTCTAGTCCGACTTAAGTTCAATCCACGACTTAAACTACGGGTGTAAGACTCCAATATTAAAAGTAAGGGAGCAAGTTTCCCTACTATTAACGCCCTCGTTAAATTTATAAGCCCCGAAGGCGTTTACCGTGATCACCCCATTTTAATTGCTACTTTATGTTGAACGATTATTAAAAGTTATATCTGTTTAAAGAAAATATGCTGTTTGATTCCCTGAAAGTACGATGTTACTTCGTTCCGAGAAATTCGTCAATTCAATTTTCAAGATTAAAATCTGCATTCAGTGAATGCCGAAAATGGTGAATTATAAATCAATTTCTGCTGCTGCTAAATTCAACCTAATATTTTTAGTCTTGACACAGTTTATTCTATTAAAGAACTACATGAAATAACCGTATCCTTTTCAATAAATTGTAACTTTTTGCCGTATACAAAATATCAATACAGATTTTCCCATCGCGCACCTATCCATCAAACTTTGATGAAAGCTTCATACATGAATCCCATACATCATGTTTGCGTAAAAACGTCAAGCGAACAACACCCTTTACATTATTAATAACTACAGGCTTTTCCACGACTTCCGCGTTCCAACTCGTTTATTAAAAAGCGAAAACTGTGAAACTCCGTTTGATTGTTTTCGAGTAACCGACGCTGAAAAAAGTTCTTCACGAATATTTTTTTTGTAGCTTTGAGGGCTTTCATTTCGATTTTTGGATACATTTTCCTGTGTATAACTGAAAATATAAATTGTTAATTGTTGTAGTTGGAGCTTAAAGTAGGTAATTAAGCAACGGGTCCATTTCTGATCTACTTAAGAGCGTTAACGTCTTACGGCATTTCATACAAAATTTCAAGTGATTTTATTTCGAAATGACTGAACCGATTTTAATGCAACTTCGTACGCATAAGCAGGATACATAAGTCTAAAAACTTGACAGAGAACTTTCCGAAATGTCTTTTAAAAAAAAAGATAATTGGATATTTCTGTTTCTATGGATAATCTAAAAGCGGTCTAATTTAGCTGTAACACTATTTGTCGAAAATGTTCTCTGTCAAGTTTTTAGACTTATGTATCTTGCTTAAGCGTACGAAGTTTCATTAAAATCGGTTCGGTCATTTCGAAAAAAAATCACTTGAAAGTTTGTATGAAATGCCGTAAGACGTAAGACGAAATTTTATTAAGTTTCGGATGCTAGCTTAAGTGACAGTGACCGACATAGAATTTCCTTACTTTGGGCTTGGATCAAACCGAATAACGAGGGTAATCCTACTACTGTAATAAAACTGGTATCAAAAATCCAAGAATGAACTCAACGTTTATTGTGTGTAAACAGATCAAATAATAACGTAAAGGAATACAGAGATTTCTGTAAAACCTTTGTATTTGTATTCTCGTATACGAGGAAAACATTTTGACGGAAAATTGTAATTCTATGATGGAATGTGAGCGTTTCTCCGAACAACATTAATATAAATTTAACAACATTGTAAATTCTCAAAGAGTAGCGTTGCACAACACTACTCTTTGAATTAATTCGTCAATTAGCGTTGAATAAATATGTTTGCTACAAATAAAATCCATTAGCTTAGGTTTTATTTCTCGTTGAAATCATAAATCATGTTTAAACTCAGTTAAACTTTTCACATACACTTTTTCCCGACACGTATTAGCTAAGCTTTAAGCGGTGTTAACATGAGCATTGAGCCGTGCAGTCATGACATTCAATCTAACCACATATTGGCCACTAACGCCAACAAACACGTCCATTGCCTCATTGGTTGGTAGATTGATTAAACACTTCAAACCAACACTAACATTGTACGTAATTCTTTAAAGGTTGGTTGTTGGTGATGTTTGGTCTATGTGTGGGGGGCAATTTTAAATTCAAGTCTACAACGCCTCATTGCCCATGTTACTACTCTAAAGTGAGGGGGCGTTGGAATAGTAATGACAACACTTAACTTGAACATACAACCAGTCATACATATCCATCACTATAACGTGATAAACGTGACATTTGTTACAGGCAGTCTTAGTAGAAACACTGAGCTAGAAGAAGACTGCCAACTAGTCTTAGCAAAGGTGTCTAAAGTGTCCTATCAAAGGTATCTTGTTACCCAGTACTAACTGGGTCGTGGAGGTCAGATAGGCAGTCGCTCCATACTGGTTTTTAGCTGTATCCGGTTAGATTGGAAGTCAACCCCAAAAAAAGGGGAAAGGCTAGGCAGAGGATGACTATGACGTAATAAAGAGCGTTTTTTAGTTACTTTGTCGAGAACTCTCTTGTTGCAGTTGTTACTAGCTCGCCAAGCTTTCCTAATATTACACTGCAGATGATAAACAAATCAACCTTGACGATTGCTTAGAGCCTGCACAAACACTCGGCCTTATTTTACTATTATCATAAATGATAGTTGTGAACACTCGATCACAAATCTTTAAAAAATACAGGTCAGTCTATCGTCGGCGCAGGCTCTTTAACGTGTATGTAATGCATCATATTGTCCAGATTATAATCTGGTAGCTCTTACCTGCGGCTCCGCACGCTTTGACAAAGTTGACTAGTTTTTGTTTTTGTTACTCATCCCTTTTGCACTCCAGAGTGATAATTCATACCCCATACTTTACGGGCGGTGTCGAGTAATGTATCGACATTAACATAAAAATATACCTACAGGCAAAAAATTATCAGACGATGCTCAAAACTCTTGAAAAAGGTGTTTTATTTAACACTCCAGATTGGCAGTTACTTACCGGATTTTAGTACTCTTTCTTTCTTCTAGTACACATTTGCAATTTATGTAACAGAATAGAGAACAGCTTCTTTTTTATCTCTCTTTGTAAAGTACTTCTCCTAAAGGCAGGTCATCACAATAGCCAGTGCCAGGCGGTATGATCGGTGATGGCGGCGACCCTTAACTAGTTTCTTCTAAAGGCGTAGCAACGGTAAAGTTGCCCATAATTTTTCAAAACACGAGTGTCACTTTTTACAGACGACATTACCAAAGTAAATAATATATTTCAATTGGTTAGCCAAACAATCCGTATTTGGATCAATTAGACGAACAACGGCTTCCATTAGTATGTCTGACCTATAACAAATTAACTGGAAACTGATCCTGAATGTAGAAATGTTGTCTGACTGAACCCAGACTATCCCAGACTGTCACAAATACAAAGTGACAGCTACCTTTTAACGACCCTTTTTACGTTATTTATTAATCCATAACATTCACCATAAATATCAGGAGATATAACGTGATGTAGACACATTTATATTATACTTTTATGATATCAAAGACCGTAGATCATCACAAACGGGTTTATTATGAACTTTATACTCCTTAACTCCTTTCACACTTTATGATCTTGTAAAACGAAATATTGTTACAATCTGTCTTGTTTGGGATACTAAATTCATTCATTCTTACTGCTGGCCTTATTTCAATTTATTTGGATTTTGGGGAAGCCCGTCTTTTCGTTCCATTCACCTCTATTAGCCGTCGTCTCTAAATTCACTTCCTTCCTTGGCATAATATTTTTCACGCAATCCCATTTGGTGTGAATCCATTGGCCTGCCTCTTTTTTATTGCCTTACTAAAATATTTGATCTGAAAAAGATCAGGATTCCAGTGTATCTATCGTCGAGACCGGTTGCCTCATATCGCACGTTAATAGGTCAATGTTTTTCGACGAGCGCCGACCTCGCCGCGCCGCGCGTCGCAGGCGCAGCCGATGTGTCGCGTTTCACACACGCCGGACGTTTTTTGTTCGTTTCGCTTCGTTCATTGGTTGCCACCGTGTTCACGTTTTGGTTATTAATTTTTATATCATGTCGGCTTGTTACTTGTTATGTTCTCTATTATTGTTTTTATAATTTGAATTAATTGATTATAACCTTGTTTTGCTTCAACAGTATAAGTTTTCAAAGCGAATGAACATGATACGTTCTCAAATAAGTAATTAATTATTCAGTGTCACGTTCACTATTTCTTGTCCTTGCTATTTCATAAAAATACATTAGCAATTAATTTTAAGCTTCTTAGACGTAGACATTATAAAGCCTTTCATCACGATCACTTACAAAAATTACAATCATCTAATTGATACATTCAGAATCTAAATTGCACCATTAAAAAGATAAGATACTTCAAAGATAGCTTCGACAACAGTTGGCCGTAATTACCTTTGGAATAACGAAGACAAAAAAACGTTTGTTCTGTAATTCTGTTGAAGGGATTCTAAACATTTTATAAACAGAGTATAAGTTAAGTACGGACTGGAGTAGGTATAACGACTAGTTTGGCTTGGTGCCAAGCCTGCAGATGTCGAAGCAGAATCTTGGCCTCCGCGGGCTCTTCCCGGAGAATATTATAACACCTATTAACATAATCTCTTATGTTTTAGTCTCATTTTCCAACTAATGTCCTCTGTGATCCCCAGACATGTCTGCTTCTGTTTGTAGTTTGAGTCTTTGCTTTAGGTTTCTTGTTTTGATGAGTCAATTAAGGATTACGAGGAATAAATGTTTGGACTTCGGACTGCAAATAGCTGTTTTTTTTTCTTCGTTTAAAAAGATTATTCTGGAGAGGTTTTGATGTTGTTATGGAATTTGAGTCAGGGTTTATTGTGCACTCTATGCCATCTTTAACTTTAACGCTTCACATCGTCTTTATAGAAAATTATTATCTCCTTGTGTTAGTATAAAACTCCATTTATAACACAAGATCCAATACATTATCTACAACCACTGTTGAATCCAATAAATCTTCCGTCCATTCGAAATAGGTCCAACATTTACAAATATTGACCGACAGAGGTCGTGTTTGTCAGTGCAAAATAAACTTTTAATCCCTTTAGTTGGGACTGTGCTCAAACATTAAAACCGCTGCGAGCACAACTCGGCCGTAGTTGACACTCCGTGTTAGACAAACAAAAATACTTTAATCACAGGATAATGATATTGAAACTAGTAACTAATTAATTTGGACACTGATGTATTTAACTGAATGGATTTTAAACGTTATATTTAGTGAGATAAGCTATTTTGAACCTTTACCGATGTTATATGAACCCTTTTGGTAAATTTGATGGTGCAGGAGTAATGATTTTTGAAAATACGTCTCGTCTTGGTGTTACCATATGGTATGAAAGCTTGCAAGGAAGTTCTTCAATTCTGCCAATCGAATCTCATCTGGTATAAGGCTTATATTGCACCTTTTTCTTATGATGCATCCTCTTTCTTACCATGTTTGTCAACAGACGGAATATGATACATATTACAAAATCCAAATACTAACAAAGAATAAGACGTTTTTAACAATAGCAAAGGCTCCCTTTATGATACGGTTGCACTAGGAAAACCCAAGAGAGAAACAAAGGAAATTACAAAGCTATATAAGCAAGCAAGAATATGTTTAATGGCATGTAAACACGTAAACAGAAACCAACATTGTTTGTATGTATCTTTTACGCTTATTCCGCTAAAGGAGCGAGTTTTAGTGGAATTATCCTTACATTATTACGTACTTTAATGTATGTAAGTAATACTTTAAGCTTGGGGATCGCTATAAAAGGTATTTTATGAAGTTGGGTTTTAATTATGTCTGGAATGCGTTGTTGAGGACTATTTACATGTAGTCCAGTAATTGATTCGGACCTTAAATTTTACAATGTAGATATTTTTAAGCTTTATCAGCATCTGCTTATCATGTTCTCAACTGAGTTGGGGTCGGCTTCTAGTCTAACCGGATGTAGTTGTATATTAGTGTTTACGTTATGATAGATATATATTTTTGATACTTATCCTTTAAAATCAGTCCATTAAATTTCAAGGTCTGTACTTATGGTGAGGAGCAGGGCATTAACTGCTTGTCAATCCTTTGTAAAGTCACGTAGTACTAATACCTGTGTAAAGGCAAAAGTATAAAACCAATAAAATGTCGCTAAGTTAAATCAAATTGACAAGATTTCCTCGTTGGTCTAGTGGTTGTAAGCACGCCTGCTGAGCATGAGGTCCTGGGTTCGATTCCCAGGTCGGGAAAAGTGTTATTGGGTTTTTCCATCAGGAATTTCTAAGTGGCAGCCACGGAGTCTAGATTTGTGCCCGGCTGATGGCAAAAGTGTCGCCCCGCATTACATGGGACTAAAACATAACTGGCGAAATGTGTGTGTACTATTAGGTACACCTCCCTTCAGGTATTACAAGGCGTGATGTTATGTTATGTTAAATCAAAACAAGATAGGTCAAAACGGCCAGCAGCTCAACAGTTTTTTTAATAGATGCAAGTCTTACCTTAGGTTTACTGATCGTATAGATGAAAGGCCATTTTAATTATGTGTTATCTACTAGCTTTTGCCTTTCTTTAATTTAGAATTTGACAATAAATTCGGAATGTACTCTTCTTGTAATAATATAATTCAATCATGATTCGAAAGACACGTGGCTCCATCTTTATCATTAGAACGTTATTGTTGTTTTCTTCAGAAACAGTATCTTTTTTTGGAATGAAAGGTACTCTATGTCCGTTTTTGTACACCTGACAATGTATACGCAAAATTTCAGGATGATCGGTTCAGTGGTTTAGGCGTGAAAAGGTAACAAACAAACTTACTTCCGCATTTATAATATTAGTTAGGAGTTAGGACTAGTTAGGATATGTGCTGTATTTGCCAGTTTAGGAGGATGTATTCATTGATATTCTTTATTTACAGGAGTATCTTTATATACTTTAAACTTTTCCAAACAAATAATGTAATGTAAAACTCGAAACGGGATATTTACCATGTTTACTATTTTTTATGAGTTCCCGATATTTCGGCGCTGTTGCAAGCACCATGATCACGTATAAACTGAAGTTATTGCGGGTGGGTGTTTATGAGCAGACAAGAAAGAGGGTAGACCGATTTGTCAACAGCGCCGAAATATCGGGAACTCATAAAAAACAGTAAACATGGTAAATATCTCGTTTCGAGTATTAATAATAAAGTTAGTGACCATGATAGTTTAAAATCTTATAATGTAATGTACGTTCTCTTTTTGTCCCGTTTCCCCTAGTGGGGGCTGAGGGCAGACCCAATTCGTCTCCACCTCGATCCGTTGCAGGCTGCGCGCCTAACCCCACGCCAGGTAAGATTGTCTAAGCTTCCCATTTAGAGGTGATGGCCGATTAGCCGCTTATGCTGTAAAAAGGGAAGGCTTTCATTACTGTTATTTAATTTCGCTGAGATGCGCTACCTATTCTTCTGAAACGAATTCTATCCACTCTGCTTTGATGCAGTTAGGTACTTCTCATGGTTTTAATAATCTCTAACAGCTTACTGGGGAGTTACTATGACGTTTTACAGCAGGGGTAATTCCAGTGTTAGAAAGAGACAGCTTTACAGGTCGTCTAGCGCCATCTCTTTCCCACACTGAATTTTTATTGCTCGTGCTTTATGACGTCATGGTAGGACACCTCCACTTTTTAGTTCTGTGGGTACCTACTTCGTGTATCAATCTTATAACATAATTAACCTGACTTATTTTAAACTGAAAGGTGACAGGATTTTTTTCATAACGATCATGGATACGGTTAGATTTACTTCAGTGGGTTGTAGAGTAGTCCCCTAATGTGAACGATGTCGGTCTGCCTGCTCTCAGTTGTCTAACCTTTACTGAATTCCTATAATTTCCCCCAAATCATTTTTAAGGCACAATTTATTCTTCTCCACCGCTTTCCGTCTCACGCTACATGTAAACATGTAGCGTGAGACTTTACTGTCGGTGATATCTTCATAATTATTATAAACTCTAATTTACTGGACTTATAATTTTTTTTGGACTTATGGTATGCATTAAATTCAACTTTAATCTTCTTGCAGTAAAACTATCCTCTACCAAAAGTTTATCTTCTCTCTAAATTCAGTCCTAAATTATAACTAACCTAACTTACCCTGAAGACTAATTTCTAATAGAACAAACAGACCTCACAAGCTGTTATTAACATTGTATTCACGCCTCTATTCCTAAAGGGTTGGAACTAATGTAGGTACAGTACACCCAATTTATGTAATAGCTAACGTAATATAATGTCACATGTAATTGAGGGCAACCCGGGTATAAATCAGAATAAGCTAAGCTAATCTTAAGGTAATATCACAAACAGGTCAAGTTAGTAAGTTTGTGTGGTAATCTCTGAAACTACTCACCCGATTTCAAAAATTCTTTCACTGATTGGAAGCTACACTGTTCCCGCGATAATGCAGTTTTCATGCGGGTGAAATTGTGGGTAAATAAAATAATGTACCTTTTTGTATCCCGTTTCCCCCAGTGGGGGCTGAGTGCAGTCACAAATCCTCTCCACCGCATACAATCACAGGCTGCACATCTAACCTCATTCCAGGTAATACCTACATTTGTATCTCTGCCATGTATCGGTGCCTCTTATATTTATTTTAGCTAACTATTTATAATGCGGCTGTGGATAACCTTTAGCGTTAAGAAATCTATGGTTCTCTCATCAATTTCCCCAACAAACTAATAGTAAATGTACCTATGTCTTCTCTTTTTGCTTCATTTCTTCTAGCTGAAGCCGATGGCAGACAACATTCCTTTTCATTGAGTCTTGTAGACCGCTGCAGCAGCGCTTCTCATATTTAATCTAGGAACATAAATAATTTACGGCTGTAAATAATCCCTAAGAAACTGTGTACTCATCAATTTCCCTGCCAATCACAAAGGAAACAAACAATGAACGTGTATTTTCTTTTTGCTCAATTTCCCCTAGTCGGGGCAGATGGCAGACTCAATTCCACTTCAGCACATTCTGTGCCGGGCTTCGAGCCTAATCTGCCTAACCTCATTCCAGGTAAGATTGTGCCTATAAGCTTCCATTATTGCGGCTGATGGTTTCGGTGTTATTAATACTCTCAAAGCATTAAAGATCAGAAAATTACCACACTTTTATATTTTTACGCTTATCTGCTAGCCGTTCTAAACGAGTTGCAAAATACATTGAATATTTTTTTTATCGTTTCATAAACTTGCAATATACAATATACTTAAATAAACGGCTTATTCAGAAAACGCCCGACCTTATTCCTTCTTTAATAGCATAATTTGTGACAACACCATAAACAAAAGATAAAAACTCTTCATTTTATACTCCATGGGTACTTTGGGCTGTACAACAAGGGCTGTTAAGCGATTTCTGACAGGTAATATGCAATATATTACTTTATCGCGTCTATTAAAGCGTCTCGAGTACCATAAACAGTTTCTTTTGAGTGTAATGAGTTATTTGGCGAGTAATTGAGTTAAGTTCTTGCGTTCTCGAGTTATGAGTTGTACCTATTTGTAATTCGTCGTAGTCCGTGGCACGGCGCCAGCCCCCCCTATCTTGCAGATATTAAATAGCGGCCACTTATCTAAGCGCTCGGTCACCGCACAGACTCCAAATCAGCACTATCTCAACTGTTTGATATTCAATTTCATTTCGTTCAGAGATAATTCCAAATTGTATAGCGCTTACGTGTGTGAAATTTTGCAGCGATTGAACACACGTAAATTTATATTTTAACAGATTTAGGTGCAAATTGACGTCAGCTCTGAAAATTAGCACCCAGTTTTTGGTAAAATAATGACTCGATTATGCCTCGACGATTCAAAAAGTTTTGGTAATAAAAATATCCACGTGCTAACTATAGTCCGGTCATTTTAAACAATTGAAATAAAGAAAATTCCGACAGAGCCAAATCTTCGTAGAGACCTTAGGTTTACCACAAGGAATAAAGTGTCAAAAGTCCCCATCAGTCCCATGTGAGCTTAGGGACTTATTCGGGGCCCAAGGTCAAAATTTTAGGTTTTTTGGATTTTTCTCGAAAACGGTAAGTTTTATCGAAAAAGTACCTTAGAGCAAAGTTGTAGATCTTAAAATTCTCTATAAAAATGGTCCCTATGATTTTTTCTCTAAGACCCACTATTTCCCAGATATTGCGCTTGTAAGAATCATGTTCTACATAGTATGCACACATATGCCACGTATATACATATTTAGGTAATATATAATTTATTTCATATAATTTACTCTAAAATGACCGCCGGTCCCTTACCGAATCCCCTCTACTTGAATAACATCTGGCCTTGAAAAACATCTGCCTATTCTTTTGTCCATGTGGTGTCGTTGACGTATACCTGCTTCTGAAGGCGAAGCAACGGACAGAAATATATTCTTCTAAAAGTCTATCAGCTTATCCAAAATGCCAAAACTTTATTTTATTTTTTCACGCGATAACCGGATGCGATACTACGTCAGCAATGTTTAGAAGGGGCAAAAATTCAGTATTAAAATTATTTGAAAAAAATGATTTGATTGACTGCGCAAAAGTATTTACAGAAATTAATTCTTCACCTCAAGTACTAATTACTAAAGGAATTCGGTTTCTTCTTGCGGTTTATGGAGCTCCAAAAAAAATTGATTGCATAGATACGTACAGATATTTAACATTTGTAAAAAATACACGAAACAAAAAGCAAGTACAGCTATCTTGTCTTCCTCCAACATCAGCATCTGCTACTCAACATTTGTTTCGAGTATACTATCAAGTTCAGACATGGCAAGGCAATGAACTGAACCCTGAAGACTGGGGTTGGAAATTGATAAATAATACTTTGGAACCGATTCGAACTTTACTGCCCCCTGCTCCAGAAAAACTTCTTAACACAATTTTTTGCAATTGCAAGAAAGGTTGTAGTGCCAAATGTGGCTGTAAAAAAGTAGGGTTGCAGTGTTCTCCAGCGTGTACCAATTGCCAAGGTGTCTCTTGCTCAAATCTTCAATTAAATACAAGAGAGGAAGATTCATGTGATTTTGATGAAGAGACAACTGATTCATCTTCATTTGAACAATTTCTAAGCGTTCATCAACAGGAAGGAGAAGAAGAAGAACAAGAAGACATTGAAGAAAACGGAACGAAAAGAGTCAGATTAAAGTAATAAAAAAAAGTTAGAACGACAGTTAAACTCAGTAACCCATATCAATAATCTTCATACTATTAAATAATTATTGTTCCTGAAAATAACGTCATAAAGGTTCGTGGAATAGGCCTACGGGGATACCACGTTAAAAAAAACGCGCCGAGGTGTGGAAATGTGTGCATATTATGTAGAACGTGATTCTTACAAGCGCAATATCTGGGAAATAGTGGGTCTTAGAGAAAAAATCATAGGGACCATTTTTATAGAGAATTTTAAGATCTATAACTTTGCTCTAAGGTACTTTTTCGATGAAACTTACCGTTTTCGAGAAAAATCCAAAAAACCTAAAATTTTGACCTTGGGCCCCGAATAAGTCCCTAAGCTCACATGGGACTGATGGGGACTTTTGACACTTTATTCCTTGTGGTAAACCTAAGGTCTCTACGAAGATTTGGCTCTGTCGGAATTTTCTTTATTTGATCACTATTTTTATGTCTAAAATGACCGGACTACTATACAGGGAGTAAATCCGACAACATAAAACAATTGAAAGTCACGCGGCGGAGTTGAGTCGGATAGAGAAAAGTTCGCTCAGATTGAGGTTTAAATTACAGGCCACGTTGAATTTATTTAATTTCCATCTCGGGATAATTCGAATTTGAGAGCAGAGCATTTAATTTTCATAGCTTAGCGAAATCCCATTTCGGTGAAACCCGATTAGTGTCTAAGCGGCCGTGGCCTATTTGTTATCTTGCTGAGAAAAACCATTTGAACATTTCTCGGGACAGGCGAACAACAAAATAGCGAAGGACGAGGGGAGCAGCGGAGTTGTGTGAGTTAATCATGAAAGCCGAACGCTAATCGCTTCGCATTCGCCGCTCCGGATTCACTTTTTTGTGTTGTTTGCCGTTCTGATAAATGTATGACAACTCCGAGATATGTTTGAAGTATATTTATCTGTATTTTGTTTTGTTTAACTCTGAGCTCCTTGTGTTGGCTCCGTGTTTGTAAAAGAATATTATATTATTCAAAGAAGTTTAGAATTTATGGGAACAAAGCAAATGTGTTCCGTATCTAAATAAAATTCAAACTCGATTCTAGACTTCTAAGAATCGGTATTGTTTTATTTTGCTGAATGTTTACGAATATTTATACTGAATTCTGAAACTTTGGAGCTCTATTCAAAGAGCATAACTCTGGGATGGGATTCCTGAAATTCATGAGTAGCAGGAGTGGATAAAGTGGGTCAGACGAGTAAATTGAAATAAAAGCCATTACTTTGTGACCGCGCTGTAAATACAAAAATTAGTTGAGCGCTTCATTCGTACACTGTAACCTGACTGTTCACTTAATTTTAATAAAACTAATCAATGAGTTGTGGACTATTTAATAACTTAGGCCCGCTTGCACTTGAAATTACAAAAAACATTTAGCGCTTATACTAATTTAAAAATTCTACGTAATAGAAGTTCCACGGGTCGATCAAGGTTAAGCTACGCTTGCTGAGGTGCAGCCTTGGATGGGTGTTCATCTATAAACCGAGATACCTCCAAGCCTCGAAAAGCACGTTAAGCCGTTGGTCCTGGCCATGAATTGTTTTATACGCACGGCGGCCAATCAAGCTATACAAAACCAGTTTAAACGGATCGCTCATTGTACGGAAAACCAATACAAAGCGAGGCCAAATTATACTGGAAATGCATAGTTGATGCGCTGCCGTGTGTACACGTAACGTAAATACGTCGATTTTAACATTAAAAATACTCGTTTCACTTATAATATTTTCATGATTTTAAATTTTTAAACAGACATGGTCACTAGGATTATCATTAACACTGAAAACGGGATAAACCATGTTTACTATTTGTTTTAAATTCCCGATATTTCGGCGCTGTTGCAAGCAAGTATGATCAAGCAAGCATAAACATATCATATCTATTCATATCATTCATATCTATGGATGATACTGATTGCTGCAAACAATTTAACTAAAATGCTATTGTATAATTGTATTCTCGATTCAAAAATCGACGTATTTACGTTACGTTACCACACGCGCTCGTACTAGGGTCTCAGATTGCTGTTAAGAGCAATCGGACGCCAAAAATTCTGACAACCAGCCACGCCATGGTTGTGGGCCCAAGGGCTATCGTGTTACCCAGTTACTAGATTGTGTAGGGTGGTCTATGGTGCAACTGGGCCCTACTTTTAAGTCCAACAATTTTGCTACACAAGTACCTACCTCCGTACCAGTGGCGAAGGCTCTATACAACTCGATTCCTACCGGCTTCCCTTTGAAAACGGGCACAATCAGTATTCCATAAACAAATAATAAAATCAAATTAATGATATCTGCTCCGTCTTACGTCTTAAAAAAATTGACTCTTCGCTACTGCTACCTACAATATAATAGACCTACATTAGCAATTTAGTTGTGATCGTAGTGAGTTCTACTAAAACTTGTGTATTTTGTGCGCAGTGCCAGAGCTGGGAGGACTGGCGCGTCGCCCCGGCTGCTCCAGCGCGTTCTCCGCGCCGTCCACGGCTGCTCATCATGAACAAGGTTAGTAGTGACTATAAATAGTACTAGTACTGATACATTGTATCATGTTTTTGTATTTTCTTATTTGGTGGTGGCCCAATGATATCGGTGCCGAATTTAGAATCGTAAGACCAGGATTCAAACCCAAACAGGCACTTTGTGTAATTTATTTCATCACCACTGCTCTCAAAAGCGATGAAGGAAAGCAGCATGAGGATACCAGCATGTCCTAGAACCGAAAATTCGAAAGTAAGAGACGTCTACCAACCGGCCACTGGATCGGCGCCGTGGATTGTAAGCCCACTCCCTCTCACTGCCCGAGAGGAGGTCTGTGTTTAAACAGTTTGAGATGCACCTGACACGTTTAAAAAACAAGCAAGCTCGGATACGTGTTTGATGTGATGCCCTGACTCTTGACAAACCGTTATCACACGTGCAACCCGACGACCCACACAGCTTCGAGTTGGTCTAAATTAAATTAGCGCGGCTTGTGTATACCGTCTGGTTGGTCTATTGGTCGTCCTCATCCATCCTTCGGGGATTACAGATGTGAGTTATGCTATGTGTCAGTGGCGAAGGTTCCATACAACTCGATTCCTACCGGCTTCCCTTTGAAAACCTTCAGTCCCCTCAGTCAGTTCCCTTTGAAGTCAGTATTTTAAAGACAAACTAGCACTACGCCCGCGACTTCGTCCGCGAAAATTGTGATAGCTCGGCTAATATGCATGATATCTTTATAATTTATAGCCTATAGCACTCACGAATAATGTAGCTTTCTACCAGTGAAACAATTTTTAATTACTTCCGGAGATCACCCCTACATACAAACAAATTTTACCTCTTTATAATATTAGTTTAGATAATAAAATCACATTAAAGATATCTACACCGGCTTACCTCTTACAAAAATTGACCCTTCGCTACTGCTATGTGTATATGTGTCCTACCGTTACAATAAAACATACCTGTGTTTTTACACAGGTATGTAATACCTAAGATTATGCACAAACATTTTAAAACATTTAGTTCTATGTTGAAGCAGCATCATATTGCAAAGATTGTCTCACGTGTTGTACGGACTGAAAGCAAATAAATTTTATAAACAATTACGACACCGCATGTAAAATATGGGCATAAGTCAAATAGTTGAGTGGTAAACGATCAATAAATTACCGATAAGACAAATTTTAATGATCTACGGCTAAAGCTATACGGCTATCCATTTTATATTTGTCTACGCGGCTAATTTATAGACTGTTCAGTGAGAAGGTACATTTTTCATGTTAGAGGGAAATTGCTTAATCTTCTGTTCTAATGGAGCTATTATTTTTACCATTGGGAGGGAGGTGGGATGGCTGAAAATGTTGATGATAGATTGGCTTTTGCCCTATGTGACGCGGGTTCAACTCCGCCGGGAAAATCTATGTAATTCTAGGATCTACAGAGAGTTATTCATGTGTCTGTGATTTTTAAATTATTATAATATACCTGCCGATCCGGAACTGGAAGATGTTGCGTTGGAAGGCCTCCCACTAGGTGGACCGATGACCTGGTGAAGGTTGCAGGGATCCGCTGGATGCCAGTCGCACGGGACCGGTCAATGTGGCGACACTTGGGGGAGGCCTATGTCCAGCAGTGGACGTCTTTTGGCTGAAATGATGATGATGATGATGATGATGACCTGCCGATGATACAAAAAAAAAAATCAACATTGAGAGCTTTTCAACTGACACCAAAGTCTCATCGTACAGGGTCGGTTCTAACGTTGTAGATTCCTTGTAAAATTCGAGGCCTCATCATCATCATCATCTGCCTAGCCTTTTCCCAACTGTTAGATTATTTCCGTGCCACGACCATAGATGGTCACCCATCCACGGAACGACCTCGACAACGTTGCTTAAACTTGAAGATCGAAATGTGTGGCTGTTATTTCGCCGAGAGCTCATAATAAGTACTGCAAAATTTAATAATAAATAATAATAGAGTAAGACCTAGAAAAAAAAACAGTTCCAGGCTTAATAATAATAACAGTGAAGTTTAACGACACCATTTCCATGAAAATATCGTCGGAACTTCCAAGTGCTGCACTTCTCAGCACTTTTAATGATGTGCAATAGAAAGGCAGTCGTTACTTGTAACAGATATTTATTGCGAGCCAATTACGTACAATACTGATGAATAATAAACTAGCTTGTGTAGTGGAGCATAAAGAAATAAGGCTGTTATAGTTACTTCGTGTTTTAATGTGAAGTTAAAGGTATTAAATAACGCAACTACAATCATGATATACGGATATTTGCACAGTCTGTAGCCTTTATTTACTTAAATGAGCACTTTATTTTTCAAGAGCAAAACGTACCTAGTCGAAACGGTTTACAAAACAATTGAGTGGTATTGCACTTAACTGTTATGTCTGTACTCACTTGAAGAGAATAAAAAATAAAAACAGACATCGCACAGCCTAAACCTTTGAATATTGAAACATGAAATTACGCACAAAGTTTCTTTGTATAATCTAGGTACGTAAGCAAGAATTTATAGAAAATAGAAAATTCATATACCTACTCCAAATTCAATCACAATTTGGGTCCTGGCATCGAAGATAGTGGGATGAGCTTAATAGCTCCAGGCAGGATTGGTCCACACTGGCTCAAAATAGAGAGGAAGAGAGAGGGAGAGGGAGGCCTTTGCCCTGCAATGGGGCGCAATATACCGACAAATTAAATAAAATAGAAATTTTTAAACTGACATGGTCACTAACATTATCATTTACACTTGAAACGGGATATTTACCATAATTTATTATTTACTTGTTTTTGCCCGCGGCGGCGCTCGCGTCTGTTTAGAATTTGACAATCAATTTGGGTTGTAGGTACTGTGCTTGTAATAATATAATTCAATCAGGATTCGAAAGACAGGTTATTTTTCTCGAGAAAAGGCCTTTTTTCGGGATAAAAGGTCTGTCCGTTTACACCGGACAACGTAGATGCAAAATTTCAGGATGATCAGTTCAGTGGTTTAGGCGTGAAAAGGTAACAAACAAACAAACTTTCGCATTTATAATATTATAGTTAGAATTAGGATATTGAGTTCCTGATATTTCGGCGCTGTTGTAGACGCCATGATCACGGGTGATGATCGGATATTTACCCGTAAGTGTTAATGATAAAGTTAAATAGCCCTAGCTTGTAGCGCTACAGGGGTAATGTTTGTAGATAGAAGTTCGTCTTTTTTCCCAATAGGAATTCCCAACGGGTTAATCTATGCGGCTTGTAAAATTATGAATGTTTTAAGCTCTTAAAATAAAATAAACACAACTCCTCAACCTTTCCGAACGCTTACATCACTAACAAAAAACTGAAAAACAAAACACGATTATCTAAACATTCGCATTTGCAACTCGAAACAAAAGCGGGCTAATGACGTCATCACAAAAAGAGCAAACGTTCTCGCTGTAACTCAAACAAAATGCAATAATCCCGCAAGCAAGCATCGCGGCAACTGTTCGCCTAATTAAATTGACTACCCACCATTAAAATGCACGCAAGTGACGTCACAAGGTAACGTAGCAACTTTGTACAGCCAACCAAACAGATAGGTTTCCAGGAAAAATCGTGCCACTGCCCTCCACTATACTTTTGGTACTGAACACACTTAAAATGAGTGATGAGTTGATAACTTATGAAAATACTTGAGTACGCCGTTCGGCTCCAAGTTATTTACAACAAACTCATATGTAATATCTTTATTACCAACTCAAAAAGTAGAAGCAAGAGCTTTCTGTCAGTGAACTCAACCTATTCCACTCCACTGCTAGATTTCTGCTTGCCACATCCAGTCGCAGCCAGCCTTTTTATAAGCTTTTATTTGACTTGCCTTGTTAGTTACTTAGTATGTATTGATCGAATCTTGCAACTGGATTTCAAACCAACTCCGCCAACCGAACGCCAATAGAACTGAAATTTTGCACACACTTTTGGTTCTTAAGGCAATATATTTTATGAGAGACATGACTTGATCCTGCAGCTAGGAATCGCCTCCTCACTAGAGAACTCCTTAACGGTTTATAGCACGGACACGAAACTTTGTAAACGCGTCCAATGTTGGTACATAAACCCATTTTCTACTTATCGTTTTAAAGCATCTTTTTAATAAGCAAAAAGTTTTTTATTAAGTCATCTTTCTATCTAGCGAACGTAGCGTGTAACCCAATCACACGCTACGTTTGACAATACGCGGTCTCCACTCCAGGACTCGTTTGCACCATCTCAAAACATTGTTTAAAAGTAGTTGCATGTTAGCTACCTGTATAGTTTTCTCTTCGTTTTACGGTACCTACCAGAGTAGCATCAACCTGCAGTAACGGAGCCGTCGTGAAGTTCTTTCAGTACCGACACTCGGAAGTAATTAATTCTTTTGCAATTCTGTTTGAATAAATCTAGTAGTCAAATTCAGTGTTACAATCGACTTTTAAACGTTATTCAACGCCTTATAGTTCTTCGACTTAATAGTTTTGTACAATTCGATGTTATTGCTTAAAAAATTCGAACATTCGATTATCTAGTTATCTTCGTGACAACCTCATAAGCTATCTACTTAATAGAATTGGCAGTCAACTTTTCTTTTTCTTGACATAAGCAGTAAATAGGCAGTTGAATTAATTACAAAATAATGACCACTGCTTTTCGACACCTTTTACAATAAAAGAATAAAATGCAACGGAAATGCTAAAAATGATTAAAAGTATGCCTAATTTCAACAAAACTATTATTGCATTTCAAGCGAGATTGAGAAATAAACCCAAAAACATCAAACTCATTTACTAAAAAAAACCTTTAATAAACTTAATGAGTTTCAAAACCCTAATCCCTTTGTGTAATTAATTTGATACGTAACGATTACAAATATTTGCCGCGTCTCTCAATTACACGGAAATTCTTACATCGTTAAGCTTTTAAGATCTTCATCAGTCAACATTACGCTAATTATTTGTTTAAATTACAAAATTGAGTTATTATTATACTCACTTATTTTGTTTGATGTCATCTTTTGTCATTAAGTAATGGTTGATTCTACTAAATTGAGAGTTAAGCGTTATGTTGTTTAGTATTTGAGTAGAAGGCACTAATTTAGGTACCTATTTAAGTACAACTTAGCTTTGTTTTACAGTTTAGTCTCACTTCAGTCTTTAATTAAGTAATGAAGCTAAGAGAAGCTTATTTACTTTAATCTCGCGATGTTTTAGCTCCATTATTGCTAAATTTGATAGTCTTTATATGTCAAAACACTTACAGTCAGGCAAGAAAGCATGGAATCTCCTCCAAATGTTATATCATCTATCTCCATATAAACAGAAAACTACATGTCTATATCGCCACAATGTGTGTTCCAGACATATATCATCAAATCTATCCATTACCCGAGAGAAAAGCAAAACAAACAGAAACAGAGTTCAAAGGCCCGGCGCGGAGTCTTTTAGATTTCGTTCATACACTTTTAAGAGATACAAGCAATATCCATCAAGCAAATAAAATAATAACAGACGTGAGGAGCGAGGCCGGCGCACACTGCACGAAATCCCCGCTTAGTTTAGTCCCACTACCATCCTGAGCTCCTATTTGCAATAAACACGTCCCGTGTGGTCCCACAACTAGGAACAAGTTTCACAGACTTGTTTGCACTTGGAAATGTTAAAACTGGGACTTTAGTTCGTAAACGGCTTGAATTTCTTTGGTCTCTCGTGAACTCTGAATTAGCTACGGTCGAGATCTTTAAGAAATGGGTTCTCCTAGTTAAAACTACATGAGCAAGTAAAGCAAGTGCTGAAGAAATTGGACCGGATGGAAATTGTTACAGGATTTTAAGTCTGCTCGGTATTTCCTCGGGACTGCATTTTGCTTTCCTTGCTACGTTTATTTACTTAAATAAAGTATTCTATTTATGTCAGGTTCACGATAATCGATTGCAAATATTCATCTAGAACATCTTAATTATTTACGCTTCAGGTTTTCCTTATTAATTTATTTGAATCGTAAGTCGTGTCCGATTATATCCATTATAATAACACCTTTTTAAGCGAGAGGGAACATTTCCTGCAGTCAGCATTATCCAGGGATGTTAACAATCCAATCCAAATATTTAACTAGAGCTATAAAAAGCAGCGCTGAAAATTCACCCGTCGTCTAAGCAATGATTTCAGCAGTTAAACAACCGAAAAACTCGAATATGCATGGCGGTGTTTTGTCTAAAAATAAAATGAAGTGAGAACGAGACTCGAATAAAAATGTCTTGGCGTCCAGGAGAGGCTTATTATGAAGGCAATATTCTGTTACGCGGCCGGAATTTATATTGAACCGCTAAACATCAGCTCGTTGTAATTCTGTGTCACGTAAATTAGAGCCGTCGTAAACTACTTAACATTCTTTTATCGACTAATTATATCAACAAAATAAACAACGAATTAATTAATGCCGAAAGTGGTTAACGTTACGCCTTAATTACTTAGCGAAAATTCTCGGTAAAACTCATCCAGTCTACTGATATTAACAATTTATTGTATCAATAATTCTCCGAAACGTGCAAATACCAGATTATGATAAGCCGGTATTAGGCGCGCATTATGTCTGTTAAAGGATTTTTATTTATTTTTTCGCATAATCGTGAGGTTTTTGTAGATATTTCTCCGCGCTGTAATCTTGTAAAGATACATCTGTGGAGCAATTTAAAAATCTAAAGGTGAGCGAGGCGAGGAAATGTGAAATGTGTGGGATTGCGTTTCCCGCTCGTTTGACGGCGTCGCAGTAAATGGTGAAAAGTCAATTCATTTTCAAGACCACTTTAGTGCAAACATTGTCAGTTTCCGCAATGTTATTTTTCACTAAAAATGTTATTTGTAGTCGGATAACACGCTTTATACCGTTTCCGCGCCATTGCGAGGCGTTCGCTGCCCGCGGCTTTCCACGCTCGAGCATAAATATTTGATGTGAAGCAGGCGCAAACCACAATTTTACTTTATCACATGCCGCATGTTTGTTGCTCTATTTCCACCGACGATTACTTGTTTACAAACGTTATTACGTCGCATGAATGACGCGCGATAATTAATGTGTGAATAAATGGTACGATTGGAAATGATGAAATGCGGTTCGTGATAAGTGGCCCAATATAGTGGTGTAATGAGGCCGCAATGGGCTATTATCGTTATCCTATATACATTGGGGCGGAGGTCTCCCCTGCCGCCCTGCCGCCCTGCCGAGCAGAGGATACAGTGACCCTTGACCTAGTCCGGAAGGGTAGCCCCCCCCCCTCCCCCGGACTTTTCTCTCCCGACACCCCAACTACAGTTTCATAATCAAAATTTCGGGGTATTCTGTTTACAGAGGGTTGCATGCAATATAATCGAATATTCGTTATTAGTTCGAGTACAAAGCAGCTTACAAAGCTTAAACTGCACGTTACTCAGAATTCCAAGCGAATTTAAGCTGTCGCCTGTTGTAAAGAGGTTGTATTTTCAGAGTTCATAGTTTGATCATTAAGTTGGTTGATAAACCCTACTGTACTCCAACTTACATACTTACCAGTACGTATGTTGTTGTCAGCCTACTGACAGCAACAACATAATGGTCACAAATATGAACGATGGCTGAATATTTTAATGCGATTAAATTGAAAAGAATCACTAATATTTATGACTTAAATGTTCCCACGGGTCAAAACAAAGTGATTTCTACCGTCAAATAAGGCCGTAATCATTATTTCCACCAAAAATCCGACACAAAATAAGTAGTCGATCACAAAAAACTCTAACTGATTCTAGTCAGTTAGTTTTTTTGCTCTAGCAAAAACATTGTAACAACATTGTGGCGAAAAAAATCCCTAAGCAAAAATTACATCACGCAATTTATAACACACATCATGCCCAGTACATTTTGACAGGCGGCAAATTAGGAAACTAAATTATATCTACAAAATTTTCCATATTATTGCTTTGGGCCTTGACAAGCAGCGTCACTACAAGGGCTCAGGTTAAATTGGACGATTTATACACATAAGATACTAATCAAAATCAGATTACACACTAAAGATAACAATGATGACGTAAGCGTTACACTTGTGATATAAAGAGGCAGAGGTTTGATGTTATACAGCCACGGCACAGATTGTCAATGATGGGATTAAGTCCCATGGGGAGACTGGGAGAGGGAGGACCAATCGCATTTGCTCTTTGAAATCCAATACAAAGAGTCTGATCGCTTCGATTCAATAAAATGAAGTCGTTATTTTTCTATAAACTGAGTTTTGAACGTAGAACATAAATGTCGCCATGTTTTGTAACTGGCCAATGAAGTGAATTCTAAATTCAAAGTGACAAAAGTTCGAAAGCCAACGGTAGATCCCGTCAGCCTCAACTTTGAGACAAATTATTAAGGCGCTACCTCGAAAATAAATCGTAGCTCGATGGGCGTGGCTTAGCCCCCCACGCGTGGAGCGGCGAATGCAGTGTACGCGGTGGCATTCGGGAAAACCGAGTACGCACTTCTTGGATTATTTGAAATATTAGCACATAGGAGGTATGGAGTAGAAAAATAATACAAATATTTAATTGTCAACCATTTTTTTTTATATTAAGTACACCATGTAATAAAAATTCATTAGGTAATGAAGGCATATAACAAATGTTTATTTACTATGAATATTTTTATTAAATAATTAATATATTGTTAAAAATTTTCTATATTTAACCTACTTTAAAAAACTCGTCTATTTACATGTATTACTAACTTCTGCCCGCAGCTTCGCCCGCGTGGAGTTCGGGAATTGGTCACGCAATCTTACTTCTGGGATAATAAGTAATCTATGTATGTATATAGTACATAAATATATTTACATGTACTAGCTTATAACTTGCAACTATTTGTTCATAGTAATATCAATTAAATTACATATGTGAAATATCTTGGTTAGAGATTGGACACCGGTGACACCAATCAAATGATTTATTAATAATCTATATATGGATATGGTCGAGTGTCAAGTATTTTTGCGTAAGAGATACTGTCTCCATCAGCTATGTATCTTCCATAGATAACGCCATGCATTTCTATGGACTGTTTACATCCTTCGGCGATAATAGTGGATTCCATAGCTGTTGAAGATCCGCTATAATTTTTAAAACACTCATGGTGTTTTACTACCTCATTTCGTTTTACCGCTCTAGCACAAATACAACAGTATTTGTTTTTGACTGCCATGAAAAGAACTTGACGAAATCGTCTACCTATAATTGTCGCAGCGCCAGATAGTGCAGAATAATTAGTTCTGTATGAACGTTTAGCCCAACAACCATCTAAGATTACATCTATTATTGGTATGCCATCTTTAGTAGCCTTTCCTTCTTTGACTGCCGCTTCTTTCTCCCGTTCCCCCGCTTTCCTCATTACCTCCCATGCCGTCACTTCCCATTCGTCACATATTTCATCTTGCAAGATTTTGTATTTATATTCCGACATGGATGGTAAATCGACAGCAGCCGAAAACTGTTTCAGTTGAGCGTTACCACAACCAGCTGCCACCATCCCGGCGACCACCATTTTATTTTGAGTTCTGTACTTTAAACTTTGTTTTACATAATGTACAAGAAAATGTGAACTCAGATGTAAGGCCAGAAACTTTTTCTGATTCTAATTTAATGGTTGTAAGGCCGCATTGAAACATTGATTGGTGACTCGATATTTTAAGTAATTCATTAAAAAAGTAATTTACATCAACAACTCTGTCGTAATGTCGGTAGTTTTGGACTCCTGAAACAAAAAGTATAAGTCAACTTGGAAAAATGCTAATTATACCAAGCTCTATACTGGAAAGTACATAGTACATAGAAAATGAAATAAGAGAACTCACATTTACTTCAAGTTATACCTCAATAAAGATCCAAAAAAAATTCGATTAAAAACTCACCTCTTTTCGCAATTCAAATGCGACTCCATTCCTTTTTGTGCCTTAGTCTGTCACACGTCATAATATTACTTGACATACTGTATACATCAATGTATTGTTGACATATTTCTAACCTAAAATGAAATATAAGTACATTTTAGCCTTTTTCATTATATAAACAATTATATAAATAGAAACTAATAATTATTGTACATAACTATATACTTACTTTTTACTCTCTCTCATTTTATGAGCCCTCACCCTCAGATGCTCTGTTTTCTAAACGTTGTAGTTTATTTAGTTTTGGTTTCATATTTTTTCACATTAAAAACTAGTCACAAATAGAAAAACGATACGTTATAGGTACTGTTCAATCACAAGAATAGTCTTTATATACCTATTTAACACTAATTAACACAATCTACTAACTTTTACTATATAAACAATTATTAAAATCACGAAAATCCGATAGCACCGATCTACAAAAAAATGTCATAGGTTTGACGTCGATGAAGCGCACCGGGCGACTGATCTAGTAAGCGAGTGAAAGTGATGCAATTACTTTTGAAACGCAAAAAAAGAGATGGCCATATTGTGCGTGCGCTCGGAATAAAACGACGTACGTGCCAAAACGAATTTACTCCTTTTTTAACAAAAAAAATGAATTCAATTTAAAACTACATTGAGTAAACTTTGATATAATAATTCTCTATCTTTTAAAGTAAATCCCATTGAATAATTCTTAAGTGTTACGCCATGATATCGAAAAAAGTAAAAAAATGGATATAACTTTACATTTTTTTTGTATCGAGAAAAATTCATTGAATCGTGTATTCCTTTTACATGATTCTAGACCAAAGAGTCAAAAAACATATACCAAAATGTTGAATCCCTATTCCACATATTTAACAAGTTATACGAAATAGAAAAACCATTTTTTTTCAATATATCACCTTAAGGAAACGACGCGACGCTCTGGAATATGCCATAACACGTCAGCCTTATTCAACTCTTCAAGGAAGGATTATTGGACGGAATTATGGTTCGGGAATACTCGGGCCGTCTCGTGATTACCTCGGAGATAATAGAAAAGCTTTGTTTTGTTCTTAACACGATAATACCGTTATTTCGAGTGTTGTCGGGTCTGTTAGTACAGATGTAGCTGGTAGTCGGACGGAACGGATTGGACGGCTAACTAGATGGTATGCGTATGACTTTCTTTTTGTTTATTACAAAAAGCTCTTTGTGTTTCTTGTTTGTTGTTTTTGGGTGGTATGCTAAAGAGCAGTTTGATGTTTCTTCGTGCTTGGGATGGAGATTATGTTAGGATTACCTGCCTATAAGTATACGTGCAATCAATCAGTAACCGCAAAGTAGGTATTAACTCTAATTATTATTCGCTCACTTATATTTACGATACGATATTTACGCTACCTGCATATACTCGAGCTTTGTTAACTAGGCAGATTGTCCTAAAATTAGTCGAGTCTAGAGCCGAAATATAATATGACACCGTGGGTATGCAACATAATCCACTTTTAAACATAATCATGGTGACATCTGAATTTACATTTAGCGACAAAGCGGCAATATATTTAATTTTCAGCATTATATTTCGATGCTCCAAGTTACATTCAAGCCATAACTTCCCCTCGATTGCCTCACTTAAATTAACATTATAATCAGCCACCGTTACGCACATATCATTGGCTATGCAGACGCAGTAATCCCTCAAGCCGATATCAATATGCGGAATGCAATACATATCCAATTACAAACGTCATTAGTCGATTGACCAGTAATTCTATGGACAGAGGCCACTGTCCCGTAATTAGTTCCTGGTAAACTGTTCGTTATATTATCACAGGAGATACTAATAATACAGGTAGGTACTCAGCTGTCTGTGTTATTGGATCTTCAAAGAGATGATTCAATTACATCTCCTGTGAATCTCTGTGCGCCTAGTACCCGGTAGTCTAATAATCATAGAGCTTGATTCTCGGTAAACTTTGCAAGAATTTCTGTTTCTCCTTAAAACATATAAGGTCCATCTTTTCATACACGAAATATTTTAAGGGTAACTTCTATAAGTCGTAAAGTCGCCATAGCAAGGAAAAATAAAATAGAGATTTTTTTTTACGAAATTATTATAATTTAATTTTTTTTTGAGACTTTGATAAAACCTTTACTCCCATATTCTAACAATGACAGTAGGTAAATACGACGTAGTAAACTAGCGTAATGGATGTTCACAAATAAGGAGCTAGTATTTATTTTATGGGTCAAGTAATTATAAATTATTTATTTTTCATAAATATAATAGATAAAAAAAAAATCTGTTGAAATGGCTTCGTTATAGCCGTTAGATGATTCCCTGAAAATATTTCGTGTATGAATAGTTAGACCTTATATACTAAATAAATAGAATATAGGGGAATGTAAGACGTCAAATACATGCTCATGTTACATCTTCTTGTTGGTTATTTGATTACCGAGAACAAACACGGTTACATGGAAATAGGATCAATATTATTAGCCCATAATTTAAATCCTGATTTCAATAAAGTTAATTCATATTCGATTGAGCTGAGCTTAAAGATTTGAAATTTCTCAGTCCTGAGAATGAACTCAAACGACAGTTTTAAGCCGCGTTTTATTCTTTGGTACAATGAATTTTCGTACTTCCATAAAGCGTTTATAATTAAAAGACATGCTTCCAGAAAACACTACACCAAAATAACATAACATAACATAGAAACAAAGAAAAAGCTCCGCGAAAAAGAGTATTTTAAAAAATTGTACTGAAAATAATTGAGTTTTATTATTTAAAGCAGAAGCCTGTGCAAGTACAAATTAGGCACAAAGACAGGCGTCCGAGTTACGTCAACAAAATACCTCGGACACAGGCTATGGAGACCGACGCAGATACACGATAATTTTACTAGAAGCGAAATCAAATAATATCTGTAAAGATTTTTGGTAAATTCTTCGTGATAAACTTAATGAACTCCGACGATAGTTGTTTACCTTTACGTCTGAATAAAACAAATTTGTTGATTCTACGAAGCACAGAAATATTGTGCATAATCAGAACAAATTAATATACACTGCTGAAACGTTTTATTAGAATTACTTCGCCTGTGCTGTGCTCAATTAACAGTTTTAATAAACAATTTTATTATTGCCTCTTTTATAAAAGAGGCAATAGTAAAATTGTTTGAAAAGAGCAATAAAACGGTTAATTACCATTTACGAAATATCCTTATTTCAAAAGTTAGGTACAAATTCAGCTTTAGGAATCTTAAAGTTTTAATTATCTACTAATATCTAGAGTTACTGAGTACCCAGACTATTATTATAAATATATTTTATATATTTGCTATCAGGATTATAATATCAACAGTTACTCAACTTTAACAAATTTACACACAAAACTACAAGCATTGCTTTGCTACTTGCTACATAATATTTTTACGGTTCTTAAGGAGAAAACCGTACAGTATTTTTCACCGTAGCTCATCTAGAATCCCTAATCCATTGTATTCGCTCTTTTCTTAGTTAATTGGGCTTCATTATTTATTTTTCCTGTCTTGTTTTCGTCGTCTCTTCACTGTGAATGACAAAATGAAATGCTTTTTTGGGACTCTTATTTCATTGTTAGTGGCTATTATCACTCTGCACCTCGTATAATGTGTTTCAGTAAAAAACAAGGCGCTTTGTCTTCGTCATTGTACTCAAAATTAGTTTAGATCCCATAGGGCATTATATCAATATAAAGGAAAGGTTTTTTTTAGTCGAGTTTTACTACGCAGTAGAAATTATTCAGAAAGTACACGCTTTGTTGAGCTAGACTAGACTAAATTCCATAAGTTCTTTGCTTCTTATAAGACACACTTATTCTCAACAAAAGCTCAAACTTTAACCGTTCTACTTACAAAAGTATAAAATATAAAGTCGAAACAACTCGGAATGCTCGCTGAGAAAATCCTTAGAAAAATAAAACTAAGAACATTTTATTAGATATAAAAATTTTAAACATAAAACTGTAATTAACCGACCAACAAATAAACTGAAACTTGGAAAGGCAACGTAGACTTTATTAATTATTTTCAGCAAACGTGGAAAATTTGCGACGGAAATTTGAGTAGCCATGAATACGGTATGCTTGGGTAAAGTCCCTGAGAATCTGTATGCAGCAAATTAAAACTATCTTTGAAAGTATATTTCAAAAGGTTTCTTTTGTAAGGGGAGTGGAAGTGGCAGTTAAGTCCTTGTGTAATTTAAAAGTACCCTCGAGCTTTGCGGATGTATTCATTGGTTGTAATAATTATATAATAATGATGAGTATTCTGCCTCGTTATCATCGATGACTACTTATTAAAGCAGGATATTGAATGGAATAAAAACTTCTTATCTGATTCAATTGAAGCCATTGCTATCGGACATTTATCTGTCTAATTACACGCAATTATACACATATGCGGTGGACAGGACTGCAAGATCGAAGCATCGAAGTATCGATCGGTCTATTGGAGATCTTTTTATAACAAAGGTTGATTACCTTTTTAAACATAATTGTGTTTATCGGTATGACTGAAACCCATAATATATTTTATTGATTTATCACCATTTATTAACTTTTCATATTCAACATGAAAAGTATTTTCAACATCTATGTATTTTTTTACCCATGTTTGCAAAGAAATAAATGATTTGATTTTGATTTGATTTGTTCCTACTGAAAAATGTTTAAAAATTCTACGGAACTTTATACATATAAGGCTAAACAAATCAATGTTGTGCAGCCTAAATTTTTTTAACTAAAAATATTGGTTAATAAAACCTTGCGATCAGATTTCAAACAGAAAAAAACACAAATATGTACTGAACGTGTTGTTCAAATTGAAATACTTTGAAACGTTTTGATTGAACCTGTAATTCAATGGAAAACATCGACCGTTTCAAATTCAAAACCCTTTCATTTTGGACATTTTGTTAAAAATAGTGAACGTGATTGTAACAATATTTTTGGAAGAATAAAAATAATATTTCGGTCTGACAATTAAATTTATTTTTAGATGTATTCATAGCCTTTATTTTGCGGTTAATTTATTTACTGCTTCGTGGGTCTACCGGTCGCAAGCGGGGCTGCTGAGCAAGAGATCCTGGGTTCGATTCCCGGATCGAGCAAAGTGCTATTGGGTTTTTTCATCAGGAAACTCCCGGTAGCAGCCACGGAGTCTGGATCTGTGTCCGGTTGATGGCAATAGGTTCGCCCCCTATTACATGAGACTTTAACTTAGCTGGCGAAATGTGGGTGTACTATTGGGTACACCTCTGCCTAACTCTTCGGGGATTACAGGCGTGATGTTATGTTATTTAAAAAAACCGACTGGATGCGTATCAGATTATGCACAGTGAACGGTTCCGTAGTCGGGATGAATATTTACGTATAGACAAAGGGTACCATGGTAAATAAGAAATAGATCTTACTCTTACTAATATTGTAAATGCGAAATTTTGTGAGGATGGATGGATGGATGTTTGTTACTCTTTCACGCAAAAACTCCTGAACGGGATTGGATGAAATTTAGTACACAGATAGTTTAAAACCTGGATTAACACATAAGATACTTTTTATCCCGGTAGTATGATCCATGGGACAATTATCGAATTCCACGCGGGCAAAGCCGCGGGCATAAGCTAGTTCATTCATAGAAAAAGCTGTTGAAATTTAAACCTATTCAAGACATCAAAAAAGTAACATTTCTAGTAGCCCATGACTTCCATGGAATCAGTATAACAATATTTGCAAGTATCTACATATATATTGGACACGTGGTCGAACGAATGGACTCTAAAGAAAATAACATGACTTCGTTGTACCGTTATTTTTAGGTATCGTAAAACTGAAACTTGTTACCATAAATTGGCAGCGATGTCTGCAGGGGAATTGATTTCGTAGTTGTAGTAGTAAAAATATATAATGACAAGACTGCGCTTTGAAAATACCAAATAGTTTATGCTTTAGTTTACTCTATTTTGCTTCAGAACAGATTTTGCATTTCTCGCATTTACGGACATAGTTGGCTCCGACTGTTCCGAGAACTTGTCTCGATGCGATTTTGTTTTGTGATCCTGTCCGTGGAGTCTTTCGTTTAGATTATCATAATAAGCTACTCTTACCCTTTGCTCTGAGAATGATGGATGCGGAGAGGGGCTTATATTACTGCAGTAAGATGAGTAACATTTAATATCAAACGTTTATAATACAGGGTGTAACAAGATCCTTCACGAAGCCGTCAACCAAGCATGATGTACATCAAACTAAGTAACTTTACACAAAAATTATTGCTGGGAAACGACTTTTTTGGGGTGAAAAATCACGTTTTACGGTAGGACGCAATGTAACGCACTCAATACATTGTGCTGATGGACGGATTGAATAGTACGGGGGTCGTGAAGATGTTTAAAGTAAAAATCTTACATTAAAAACATGTATTTTTAAAAAAAGTTGAAACTTTAACCCCCAATGTTTCCGTAACTAGAAGGTTCCCAGGTATGGTCTAGAACAAAAAAAAAATCGCAATGACAGGGAGAATAAGTGCCTTTCAGCTTCGTTAAGGGTCTTGTTACACCCTCTATACTAGCTGTGCCGCGCGACCTTCGTTCGCGTGAAATGATAAACAAAATCCGATTGAAATAGATCCCTATTTCAATCGGATTATGTTAACAATTTCAAGGATTTTACTTTTTTGCATGGGACCCTAATTCTTTTTTTTGTAATGTAGCCAAAGTTATTCCTTATAACACCAGCTACACTAAAAGAACCGTCAAAAACGGTCCAACCGTTTCGGACATTAGCCTGAACAAATAGATGACAGGCAAATAATTAAAAAAAGTGTTTTTTTATAAGTTTTGTAGTGGATACTTTCATATCCATTCAGTAAAATGCTGTTATTTTGAAATTACATACAGACACTTCAATTATTTATTTTTTTGTAATAATCTACGTTCGATTGAGGTTGAGGAGGCCTATGTCCAGCAGTGGACTTCTGTAGGCTGATGATGATGTTTGATTTGTTTGCTAAGCATAACAAACAAAAAAAATCAAAAATTCATTTGAATTATCTTCTTTTCCTATCGTGTAGCCTTCTTTAGATACCACTCTAAATTTTTTCAATCTCTTTTACTCAAATATACCTTTTTAAATCGTAGTTGTTTCTGTCATCACGCAATGAATCATCTCATTACATAATCTTGACATCAAACAAAACGTTATTTACAACTCAAGACATAATATGTATGTAAATACTCACCGTACAAATATTTGTTTCGTTATATCCTTTATGAGGTAGGCAAAGATCTTTACGATAGCTAGAAAGAAAACAGTAAAGGCGATAACGAGTTAGGTGTAAATCTAATACGAAGTGCGTAGGAGTGCCATTAAGAGGGAATCGGTTTATTCAAGTGATTCATAGAACGAACTAAAAGCAACTGATGCTCTCTTACTTTGCCGGCTATATTTTTTATACTTACAACGGTTTGAGAAGTTGTGCATTTCAATGGTGAAAGCTTTAAGAAGTTTCATCAACCGCTCGGGTCGAACTTCAGGTTAAGCCGCGCTTGCCTGGGTTGCTCCGAGGATGGGTGACGTCATACCGAGTTTCCTCCGTGGGTGTCATTTGTAGATCTTTGACAGTCGTTAGGTAGTCAGCGGCCCAAAGTCTGACAACCAATCTTACTAAGGGGTATCGTATTACCCAGTACTAACTGGGTTGTGGAGGTCAGATAGGCAGTCGCTCCATGTAAAATACTGGTATTCAGCTGCATCCGATGAGACTGGAGGCCGACCCCAACATAATTGAGGAAAGGCTAGGCAGTTGATGATCTATTAAATAATACAATTTGTACTACATTTTTACATGATTAAATCCCGAAAGCATTAAAAATAAGTATAGCTACGGAGTATTAGGTCTGTATACCCATAAATCGTTCAGCTAATGTAACCGTGAGATGCCTAACAGCTGGCTAAATTAATCAATGTTACACTGAGCAAGTTTACTAAATGTATTCTGTTTGATATTGTTCGTGTTTAACTTATTCAATTAGTTTGCATGTGGTTCACTGCTAAGTAGTTAAATCCATTAATTCTATGGCTATAGGTCAGGAGAGCAAGAAGACTTCTTCATCTGTCCGGATTTTCTTTTCTTCTAAAAAAAAAAGAGACTGATGAAACCATTTTGTCTATAGACCTCTTTGCCTACACATTGTATCGAAAACAATAGATAGGCACAACCAAAAGCTACTATTGAGACAAATATGTATGTAAAAGTAACCTCAATATGGTAATTGGTTTGATTACATAACCTATCATCATGACAGTAATTCTAAAAGGGTAAGGCAGAGGTGTACCTAATAGTACACGCTCATTTCGCCAGTTGTTTAAGTCTCATTAATAGGTGGAGAGCCTATTGCCATCAACCGGGCACAAATTCGGACTACGTAGCTGCAACTGAAAAATTCCTGATGGAAAAACCCAATAACACTTTCCCGATCTGGGAATCGAACCAAGGACCTCATTGCTCAACAGTCGCGCTTGCGACCACTAGACTAACGAGGCTATTGATTTGAGTATGATAAATGTCTTTATTGAAGTAGGTAGATTAATATGTAATATACATACTTACCGTATTCATCACGTAAGTAAAACATTACAAATCATAAGTCCCTTTCACCAAACACTAATTTATGTATTATTATTTAAACTTCATGTACAAGAGTGGTACACAGGCGGACTTAATACCACAAGGCATTCTCTACCAGTCAACCTTTGGGTCAAATAGGACAGCATTGTGATAGAGTAGAACAAAATAAGAAAAATACAATTTTGCTAACATAAATTGATATACATAAATAGGTACATACTTATATACAGATAACATGAAGTAAACTAATATTTATTATAATACATACAAATGGTCCAAAATACGAGAAACCTTATAATAATTACTATGGCTACTAATATCAATCTATTCTATTTTTCAGTCAAATTATTCATCAATCATCCTCCATTAAGAATTTAGCTTTTTGTATGGTTAATAAACATAATTTGTTGTTTGGTTTATTCTAAGAACCAATATAGGAATTCTGAAAATACATATTTCCAAGAACCAATGTCTTAAATTCAGAATAACAATTGCGTAGTGACTAAACGGTATCACGATTCAGTGCTATATCACCGAAATGATCTAATATCTCCGCTCCTCTGAACAGCAGTTCCCCTAAAAAAGGATCAATATTTTAATAATAATACCCTTTGCCGTGGCGAGGCTATCCAATAAACCAACATTGGGTACACGTGGCCAATTTACTTTTATGAATAAATCGCAAGCAGCGGCTGGTAACCGACAATTTGCGCGGCGACTCGTTCCGACTTTATTATTTCAGCACTTCATATTTCGGGGTGTTTATTAATGATTTTGTAATTGGTGGGCTGTCGCTCGCACTCGTATTTACGTGGCCCATTACATGGGATAGCCAAAAATGTGTACAACATACCGCCAGTGCAGTACAATGGCAAATTTTCATATTGTGGCGAACGTTGGCGGCTTTCAATCCACTGTGATTGTTTAATATGGATTACACTGCGGCGTATTGTTTTCATATTTTGATACGTGTCAAAAACCACTGGGTCGGCACTGGTATTGCGTACCTTTTAGTGAATTTCAGGCGAATTCAGTGTGACCTAGTGTTTTGATTTAATACTGTTTGCGCTGGCGGCCTCCCGTTCTCAGTTTATAATGACCGAGTCAAATAGCGTAGTCTACAATGCGATAGGAATGTCAGATTGTTTTAAATGCCTCGCATTGCTACAGAGTTCATATAAATTAATTAGTTGCAAATAGGAGCGGACAAGGATCTCGCCTTAATTGACGTAGGTTTAATAGAAAGGACGACTAATAGTAAACTAATTACATAGCTGGCCCGCGCCTTGTCCACACCAAGATAATTCTCTGTGTATCTTATAACTAGCTTAGCCCACGGTTTCATCCGCGTGCAATTCCGGTTGTAGGTTCTTTGCTTGTAATAATATAATGCAATCATGATTCGAAAGACACATGGCGCCATCTATTATCATAAGAACGTTATTGTTGTTTTCCGTTGTCCTATGTCCGTTCCTGTACACCTGACAACGTATATGCAAAATTTCAGGATGATCGGTTCAGTGGTTAAGAAAAAGGTAACAAACAAACATACTTTCGCATTTATAATATTAGTTAGGAAAAGTAAGATAATGAAAAAATATGTACTAAAACATTTTATTAATACGACTATGTAGAGTGAATTGCGATAATGTTCCGGGCAATATGCCAAAGGAAAGAAAATTAATATCCACATATAGACTTTCGGCTAAAGTACGACGGTATTACGAACACATTAATATCAACAACAATCTGATTAATATCTTTAAATGACGCCAATAAATGTATCTTCTATATCTATATATATAAATTGGTAAACTGACTGACTGATTGCCTGGGTGATATATCAACACACAGCCCAAACCGCTGGTCCTAGAGACATGAAACTTGGAGGTTGTGTTCTTTGTGAAGAGTAAGTATCCACTAAGAAAGGATTTTTGGGTATTCCACCCCTAAAGGGGTAAAAAAGGGAATGAAAGTACATATGAAAGTCCGTCAGTTTTGAAGGTAGGATCGTCAAATTTTGTGTTTAGACTGACGATCGAAAATTAATTTATACGTGTTACAGCGTTTTTGATAATTCTACCCCCGAAGGGTTAAAAAAGGGTATGAAGGTAAGTAATCGAATATTTTTCGACATCCACGCAGGCGAAGCCGCGGGCAAAAGCTAGTGTATAAATAAATCTTGGGTTTTAACAAATAAGTTTAATCATTGATATCGGTAATAAAAAGCCGATCACACTCGACATGTATCCTTTACCGGCAGAATCCTGAATAATGGTTTAAGTTCCCGCCGCCCTAAACAAACATTGCCGATACCCGGGTCATACTTTCTGCTTTATGGAGTTTCAGGGACGATACGACCTTTGTCCTACGAATACTATTTAGTTGATTCTAAGAAATGTTTTTTTATGTACTGATTTTTATTCGTCTCGATAGCACATAAGTGTTTATCTATTGTTGAGTATTTTGTTTACTTGGCCCGTCTCTAATGTTTTCGAACTTGATATTTTAATTTTATCAATACATTCATTTCGATGCTGCGAAAACCTCAATATGGAAAATTTACCAGTATTTCCATATTTTTATTCACGAATACAAGTAAATTATGAGTTGGCTATTTTTGTTTGTTACTATATGATAGCCATTTGTTTATTTAAAAAAAACACAAAACATAACCTCACGCCTTTAATCTAAGAAGGGTTACGCAGAGGTGTACCTAATAGTACACCCACATTTCGCCAGTTATGTTTCAGTCCCATGTTATAGGGAGCGAGCCTATTGTCATAAATCGGGCGCAAATCTAGACTGGCGTGGCTGCTACTGAGAAATTCCTGATGGAAAAACCCAATAACACTTTGCCCGACCTGAGACTCAAACCCAGGACCTCATGCTCTGCAGTCAGAAAAGTACAAAACTAGACAAACAATCGAACAACGCTATTTCATACGCAGCTAACATCTTTGTTTCCATACGCCGTTTATCGTTATCCCATAAAAACGATTTACACAATGTTCATAGATAGCATCGAAAACAAAAATAGATTGAAAACTACAGGCATTTTTCAATTAAGCGTTTTGCGTCGAAACGGCACGGTTCGTTCTACCGTACGGAATCGGAAATAAAACCAAATATTCCCGTAACCAGCGGTGTCCGTGGCTCTATCCGATAGTTAAAGCGATGCTCTTTATTATACCACCATTTATTTTATGGAAATTCTCACTTATAGTTCGTTAACTCGGATTTGTAAAAGAGCTCTATTAAAATAGAATATTTTATTTTTGTTTCAGGTAAGCTTAGTTTTGAAATTGATCATTTGATCATGCTGTCAACGCAAGGTAAGTTTTACTTTAGCATTAGCAATCAAGTTTGTATTTTACAATCAGATAAAACATACTTTATTTTATTCCACTTACAACGTGTAATCCAAAACATGTTCCGCTCATGTCTTCAGCCATAAATACACCGTAACCCATGTTTACTTATTGATTTTTATCTGGGCTCGTATCACAGATGTGTACTCCTCCTAATCACCACTTAACCGTCGCTTAAACAGCACAATGGGCCAGCTCGTCCGAACCGGGCCTTAAATAAGGACCCGGCGATTTTATCACACGTTCACGCAAATTATCTCCGTGGCCGTCGGCCTGAATGGCTCGTAAAACATCCACTACACTTATATTAGGGTAATATCAGTGATCTCGGTCATGCTAAACGACCTTCAAGATTCAAGACATCATCTAAAGGGGATTGTGAAAAACTGCCCCCGCTTATCCGTCTTAATATAGATGCTATCGTTGAAATCGCATCCGCTTGGCGTGCGACGTCTAACAGCCCTTAATGTTTCAATTGGTTGCAGTTTATCACGGCTCAGATACACGCCTTTTAACTTACACATTTGCCGGGCAGCTAACGATTGCTGCTTTTATATAGCTTGTGGTCTTCTTCTTAGCTTCTGCCTCCTGGCTTCCAAAATTCAGCTATGCGGATTCCGCTCGCTGATGCAGTTATAAGGTCCTCAATTGTGCAGGTGTCAGGGCATGCAGCGCAAGATAGAAGGTGGGCCATTGTCTGTGGAGATTGGCCACATATACACTTGAGATCTGAGCCGTCCATAAACCCCTATCTGTAGAGTTTGTCTTTGCAGCGGCCGTTTTGGGTTTGAAGTTTATTTAAAGATTTTCAAGTCATGCCCAGGTGGAAGGCTTTCAAACGGCTCGATGAAATCGTCAGGGGGCTTTAGCAGCTTGTGGTTTAAAATGCCCTGCTGATTTTCGATTGACCAAAAGGCAAGTTGACATTTAGCTCCTTCCACTCAGTGATAATATGTTTAACTTCTTAATTATAAATCAAAACCGTGTAAACAAAGCAATAAAAACGAAAAAATCTGGTTTTCCAAGTGTCGAATTTATGATTGCGATTATCCGTCCGAAATTCCCATGCGGCCGACAACGACTCAACTTCGCCTTAACCTATGTTTGTTTTATTAATCCCAATTACTAAGTTGAGCAATAAATTGTGGCCATAACAAAGAACATTTTAACTTGGAAACTAGTTAATAATGGAGCTGAGTTAGTCAAGAAATCGACCCCGGGGACACGGGACCATCCTTGACCTAATCATTTGCCTAGCCTTTTCCCTACTATGTTGGGGTCGGCTTCCAGTCTGACCCGATGCAGCTGATCAGTTATTTTCATGGAGCCACTGGCCGCAACTGTGAGCAGATACCTCTTCGTAAGGGCAGTTGTTAGACTTTCGGGCCACTAACTACCTGTAACAACTGTCAAAGATCTACAAATTACAGCCACGACCAACGGCCTGATATGCTTGCCATCCAAAACATGGAGGAGTCTCAATACATAATGAATGGTCACCCATCCACGGAACAACCTCGGCAAGCGTAACCTTAACCTTCGATCGAACCGTGCGGCTGTTATTATTTAGCCACGAGCTTTTCCATCCTTGACCTAATATGCTACTTAAACAGGCTTCTCATATACGAAGTAATTTAATAAGTAATAGGTTTCCTCTAGGAATATATAATGGAATCCGCGTGTGGGGAAAGCAGAAAACTGGAGCAAGTAAGTCAATTTATTTTCCATCTCGTCTTTTTCCTTTTTTTATATATAAACAAACAGCTTGTTACTTCAACATTTTATTTTATGTATTAAGGACTAAAATTGCAAACAATATGAGGTAATAACTTGATATAAACCTATAAATATAAATTCTTTTTATTTACATTACCTAAAAAAAGAAAATGCATTTATAATTCTTGCGGGTAAGTACTCCATTTATTAGAATAGTTGTACCAATTACCAACAATTTACAGGTGCAAAGTAATATGCGCTTAGGTATAATTTAAATGAGCGACCCTATCATTTGTTTCAATGAAGTAATACTTGCACCAGCTGCTTATTAGCGCCACCTTGTGGTTAAAATAGATGTTAAGTCCAAATAATCGTCCTTCGGCCAAAACAAAATTTATTTGTAGTCGGCGCAACATGTCTCCTTTCATTTTTCTTTGTCATCTCAATATTCAGCCACTTTCCGACTACTTATAACATCTTTCACTCAATCCATCCGTCCCCTTATCTTCTAAAACCCGACGCCCAAAATCATTCAATTTGAAAGAAAATCTTGACCTTACTAAACCTTCAAGGGCGCCGAACGTAGTAATACGAAGACCAATATCGTTGTAGCGACTACTGGAAGCGACTAGGTTTTCGTGGAACTTTAGGCTGAAACTAAAGCTTCAGACAACCACTATTTGATCCAAAATAATTGATCTCGACCTGATTTCGGTACCTACAGCTTCAACAGTCAAGAATTCAGAATATTATTCCGAAACATTTGAAGTTTTGAACTATTGAAGAATCCTTCAAGTTCTATACCGTGTTAGAACATGACGGACGCATATCATAAGCTTAACACAAATTCAGTCTTCGGTATTGGTAGACTTATAATAAGCTCATTCCAAACCTATTTTTTGAAGAAAGCTCTGTGACGTCTGTGAACATTGACCACTTTGCGGTCTATCAAAGCTCGTTCGTATCCGAAGGACAAGAACTATAGTAGTTCATGTTTTCCGACCCTAAAGACAAAGAGAAAAATAAAGTAAAGCGACCAATGTTTATGTTCCCTGAACGTGAACTCAGTCTTACGTAACGGTTCCCCAATTTCGATCTCCTCATGAATAAGTGCGCTCTCTTACAATAATATTTTCTCCGGCACACAAATTAGCTTCCCTGCGCAGACTACATTAACTTCAACTAAAGCTTTTGTAGAGACAACATCAGTGTCTTCTGGTTCATTAGATGACCACCATTTAATTTAAAAACAATCCGTTAAGCCTCCTAAAGCGGCAAAAATCAAATGGCCATGTCTCGCGTCTCTCCGTGACGCTAATATTTGCGGAAGTCGTTTCTAGAAATTGCTTCCCGCGTTTGTGTTTGCGCATGCGTGAGTCGCTTCCCATCCCTTTCTGGCGAATTGCGCGCCAGTCTGTACATCGCGCTGTGCCGAGTCGCCACGCGGCTTGAGCTCGACACCAAAACAAATCCTTCGGCCGGCACGATGATCGCTGACTTGCCGCCGTTGCAGGGGACGGAACGTCCCTACAAACGCAACGACGACTCTCTGTCGCAGTGTCGGGCCGTGCAACATGCGAATGGTACGGCACTGTTTGTTTTTCTCGTATGCAAAGCTTTCGAGTACGGCGTAGTAAGCGTACGGTGCACATTCTCGGTATAAGTATACTACGCGTTACTTTGAGTGCATTCACGGAAAAAGGTGGATACGTAATGTGCTTTGACAGAGCTCAAGCGGCCGCCAATTTCCTGAAAGTTGCCTTCGTATGTTTGATATGAAAATTGGGGTTATTACGCATCAGTGGGCCTGATCCGTAACTCGTGGGTGGTGGATAAGGATAGATGGTATCGTAGATGTCGTAAAAGGCCGGAAGTGGTCGTGCGGGTGCGATGGCGCACCGCCCCCGCGACTTGTTGCTTTCCCTGCTCGTTGTTTACAATGTGGTTTCCCTATTTTGGTGTCGATTTACGACGAGAGAAATAACAAGTAGACACGTATGAATGAGTCGCAACAGATTACGCAAATAACATGATTATGTGTATGTTACGTAAACCGCAGAACAAAGTCTGTGGAGTGTCTCGCAAGTGACGGAAAGTAATTGTTTGCTCCGCGCTAATTGATATGAAGCCGAGTTGTTTTCACTCATTTTGTTTTCTTTCCGCCACACGTTAAGCAGATAAGTAGACGCTTTTGTGGAAGTTATTGCGAAGTTTTATGTTGCTTAAGAAGTTTAAAGCTTAAGTAGATTTGTTAGCTTTTTTCTTCTTCGTGTTTTGTTAAAGTTTAGTCACAAAACTTATTATTTAAACAACAGATTGTATCAAGTAGGTAGAGTTTATTTTTAAACAACACAAATAAAAGGCGGCAATCAATAAATAAATCTAAATTAAAAAATACATTCTAAGAAATACATTTCAAACCGCAGAAGCTATTTGCAATTGCATTAAGTGGATTATGAAACCAGCAACATCTATAATTTGATTGGAGTCGCTCGATAAAAAGATAAGCGGTAACTGGATGCGATGCATTTTCTTAGAGGCAGAGTCAATCGGTCTACTAGCGACTAAAGAGACACTAATGATAGTTGTCTGACGGCTAAGCGAACGAATGAATGAAGCTTGTGCTGTCGTACACCTGCCATTTTCTCCACACTTCGTGCGATAATTACAGACGTTCGGTCATGGAGTCGTGAACACTATAGCCCCATTACGGGGGACAAATGACATGTGATGGAGGGGTACAGTTACTATCACATATAATTTTGACTTTACCGCACCTTTTACAGTAATATTAATTAATAAATAGAATCTATAATATGTAGAATCCAAATATGAAATGAAAAGTGGTGAAAACGCTGAGGCATCGATCATTATACGTCTGTCAGTTCATTCGTCTATAATGGATGTTCAATGAAGTAGACTAAGATGCGTGGGAGAAAGCAAAGGTCAGAATTGCGGCGTATGTGTGTATGGAGCGAATGTAAAATGTATAAGTATTTTTCGTAGGTAGCAAATGAAGATGATTAACCAGCTGTAACTACAGAGTAATAGACATCTACATATAAATAAAGAAAACTTTAACGTAACCAAAAGACAAGCCCTAAAGCAAAATTTAACACGACGTCAAGCGTCTTTAAATTATAATCCACTGCTCCCTAGTTTATAAAACTAATTAGACTAAAAACATAAACAATAACAACAAAGATGAGCCAAGCCGACCCCAGCAGCCTTGACCGACAAATCTGTTTAATATCAAGGTTAAAATGTTTAAATTTTGGGGGGTCTTAACTCAAGCAAGGGAGGCAAAACTCGGTGTTTAAAATGAAGAAAATATAGAAGATGTATTAAGAACCTCGCCCAAAGAGCAAAGGACAGAAGCCTCTTAAACATGTCTAAAGTATAAGGATGAGTTTGAAGGAGAAGGTGTTTGATGTCGATAAAGAGAGAACCTTTTTAGTCAATGCCGCAATGTCCCACATTATTATCAGTGTCCTATTTTACTTGAATGTCCTACATTGCTGAGACCGAAATACGCAACTTCATACGTGTGGCGTTGAAGGACATGGCCTTAATCGCCATCGATTACTATCACCGTTACAAAGCGTCCACCTTGGTTGTCTGCAGTCCAGTCTAGCGCTTTGAAAACCACATTATTGCGCCTAGATTTTTGTGAGTTTACTGTCATTATTGTCCATTCTTTATTTATTTGATCCAACATTGTTAATATTAACTGTCATAATATTATTACCATTCTTTTTTGCCTCGTCGACTTTCAAACTATAATCGTTCTTTATTTAGTCTGTTTTTGGATCTTATGCAGTATACTCTTCTGCTGAAGCTTTAGGTGTCTTTAATTTATCTAGTTGTAGTGTAATATTATTATCTTCTTCACTGATCCATCCTTATGTGTCTTTGATCACTGTAAATGAACCCACATTCAATTACAAAGTTCTAAAATTAGTTCAATAAAATGTAATATCGAGAAATAAAGTCGAAATGGTTTTATAATGTGTTTGATACGGCGATATTAAGTCGCTTCAGGACAGAGAGGTCAGACAGGACACCGGCGCGACCTCTAGACCGAAAGCTTTCCTACAGAACTGCGCAGTACCTGAAACTGCTGAAAACGTACAGTTTATGTATGTGCCTTCATTATGTGGAACTTTAGATTGACTTTTAAATTACATGTGATTAAATTAATTCGTTTTCTTCTTCATGTTTTATTAATGTTTAGTCACAAAACTTGTTATTTAAACATCAGATTGTATTATGTGGGTAGAGTTTATTTAAACTACACGAATAAAGAGAGAGTGACAATCAATAAATAAATCTCCAATCACTGCGTTAATTTTACCACCTTTTGTACCATATTTACTGCAAATAAATAATGTTGACTTTGACTTTGAAAATAAAAATACATTCTAAGAAATATATTTCAAACCGCTTAAAGTACTTGATTCGTTTGCTTAAAATCTTCTTTTATATTTAAGTTAGGTATAGATCTTCCTAAATGACGATCAGAAACGACATCTTGATTCCAAGAAGACGTTAGTAACTACCTACTATATAAAATCAATAGTATCGATATTAAAAATATAATTATTCCAAATAATTCTTTAGAAAACGATGTCGAACTTTTTTCTGAACGTCTGGGAATCTAGACCGCAAATAACTTCGAAATAACCTTCTACTGATATTACACTTTGTTCCCTGATTTTAAGCTCCAATTTTTACATAATGCTGAACTCGACTTTTTTAGCCAAAGATCTTGAAATCTCGACATTCCTATCTATCTACCCACCTAATTATTATCTCCTTAGGCTCTTGTCTTTTTTTCTTGAGGACCTTTAATGTTTTTGTTACAATTAAAATACGGATGTATCCGTATTTATTAGGCATTACGTGTTTTTCCTTTTAATCTATGATATTCCAAGAAGCTAGACTCAATTTAAATAATATGAAAATGATGTCGTATAAAAAAATATACCTTATTAGGGTATTTTTGAGAAAAAGATTATTTAGCCAAATTTTCCATGTTCTCTGTCAAAATAAACTAACTTCAAACAGTTTTCTCAAATTGAATTAATGATATACATTTGGAATAACTCAGATGTTCTCAGAATCCTGATAGTTTCGATCTTTTAGTCTGAAATGTAATCACAAGTTCTAATAATTCGGCTTCCATTAATTTGTCGCGCTCTTCCTACATTCAATTTCCTAGAAAAGACCCGTTGAGTTTCCAAGCACTGATGAAAGTTGTGGGATGAATTAATATTGATCAAGATGTAAAGAGATATGCCCTATTAAAATTACTCTTGAAAGGAATTTTTTTTGCAAAAACAAATGTTTATGTTAATTAATAATAGAATTAACACTATACCTTCATTATTGTTTTTTAATGCTTGCGAAACAAGCTTAAAGAATGCACTCGTAAACAAGTTTCACGGTCATTCCATCGCCGATAAAATGTTTAAATGGCTTCCTTAAAATGACCCACACGACGCAAAGCGCAATAAAATAACCAACATGAAGTATCAGTGAGTTAATAAACACGATTCACGTTAGAACTTTATAATCAAAAACGCGTTTAAACTTTTTGTATGGTAAATTAAACATGCCGTCTGTAGTGACCCAATTTGCTGAACGTCGTAAAATACCTTACTGGCACGGCCATACTACGCTTACTTCGGCGGTCCGGCCATATTTCCCGACGACCCCGCGAATGGGATTTTTATAGCTTGTACGTACCTACATCTTTACCTAATACATTTTTAAAGTACAAAGTGGTTAAGACTAGCGCTTTATTGTAGGTTGTTCGGCTGTTAAAATTGTTAAAGTTGCAAGTTTTTTACTCAGGTTTTTCGTTGAACTAATTTCAGTTTTATTGGACTTTTTGCACGGTCAAGCGCTTTGTTATTTGTTGTTATCGTCTTTTTCAGTTGCGGTTAGATTGTATGTTACAGCTTACAGTTGCGGTTAGCTTGTATATAGCATTACACAAACAAAATCTTTGCTGAGAGCTTATTCAAGGAGATGAAAAAAAATAATACTAGCCAATATTTACAAGGACTAAAGGGAAGGCTTGCCAATGATGATACAGGGTGATTGGTGCATCGTTTGCTAAATTGAACGGGCCGAAAGAAGAGGTCATTAGCTGTCTCTTTGGCCACAATAACTCATTGTAGCCCCACTGATTTTTAATAAATAATTTAAAAAAAAAACCTATCAGTCGATTTCCTCATAGGTACATAGCTCCTTTCCTGAAATCTCATTCACATAGTAAATACATAATTATATGTAATCAGTATAAG
This sequence comes from Noctua comes, assembly GCA_963082995.1. Lineage (NCBI taxonomy): Eukaryota > Metazoa > Arthropoda > Insecta > Lepidoptera > Noctuidae > Noctua > Noctua comes. Next base: position 8,772,542 of record OY720279.1, on the reverse strand, counting down.
TACCTATAAGAAAATATTACCTAATAGCATACGAAAAAAACGCACCATGCAATGCAATACCAAATAAAGCGAATTTAAATTAAATGACATGACGCATATCATCCCAATATGGCGGACACATATGTGAAGAGCGGAAGTGTCGTAACCGTCGCGTCGCGCCTTTTGTTCTTCTGTATTTATAGATATCCACGTTATATCAATGACGATTGTATTATTACTTGTAGACGTTGTCACGTGAGGCTTATCACTTGTTAATCTGTCGTACTGTAGGCTTTTATGTTTCATATGTTTTCATTATGATATCAACATGGAATTGTTTTTTTTTTATTGGTTGTTCAACAATTTGACATGTGTTATATGTCGTAATATTAGTGTAGGTATAAGGCATAAAATTGCCATAAACATAATTGAATAAATAAACATATTCAGAAGGCATATAATTTAGTCCAAAAATTATAAAATACGACATTTCGATGTATACTTTCGGCATTATCAACACCACCAGGCTAGAATGATAAAAAAATTAAATAACATCACAAAAATAAATGTACGTACATTATTATTTTAACTCAAACCAACCATAACCACCTTATTACTAACAACGTTGCCAAAATACCCATACGGGTAAGTTTCTATGTAACAACAACATGGCCGCTACGTCAGAATTTCGCATTTCCCGCCAACACCCACGTATTCCCCAGTAGAAAGGTCAAAGGTCAGTCAGAGTGGAGCAACACCCACACAAAGGTCATGTTAAACTAAGGTTTTATTTATATCACGTTTGGTGATAAGGGTATATTGACCTGTGACATACTACGGAATAGAGTGTAAATTCCCATTTGTTTTGTTTGTGTATTGTGATTTTAAAACAAATACATATAGGTAAATGGACAATTATAGAAATCCTTTAATCAAATTGTTTTTCTTTAGCACGAAAAATAAATACCCTCATTTCGCCATGTACAATAGGGGCGAGCCTATTGCCATTCATGAATTCGGGCAACCGGGCTCGAATTTAGACTCCGGGCTGAGAAATCCCTTATGGAAAAACCAAATAGCACTTTGTTCGACCCAAAAATCGAACCCAGGAACTCATGCTGTAACTCATAAATATAAATTTTTATTTAACTGCGTAATTATAAAAAAATAAGCACCTAATGTTAATCATCTATACAAATAAATAAAATTGAAGCGTCTGTTTGTTATCAAATCAAATCAAAATAACAGCTTTTTACTGAATGCATATGAAAATTAATACGGCACTTATAACAAAAACACATTTCTTTCAATTTTTGTCTGTCTACTTGTTCCGTCTAATCTCCGAAATGGCTGGACCGATTTTGACGGGACTTTTACTAGCAGATAGCTGATGTTATTAGTTCTAACATAGGCTACTTTTATTTTAGATTAAGGAGGAATTAAGGTTCCGTGCAGTAAAACAAAACCCTTGAAATTGCTAACAAAAAGGGAAGTATTATTTTTTATAATAGTTTCACGCGAACGAAGGTCGCGGGTAATAGCTAGTTCAAAATAAAACAGAAAGCGCCAAAAAATCCAATAAGTACATCTGACAAACATTCAATAATAGATTCTTCATTAACAAAACAAAACAAAAGACTGCTGAATATTTTATTAACCTAATCAGATTGCCAGTCGTAAAGCCTTGATTAGTTATCTGTGAACAAATGTATTATTCAAACATAAGACTACTTTTTGTTTGATTAAAAAAACATTAAGTTGACAAGATGTCGACAAAAAATAAGATAAAGTCGTCACTGAGATTTATTTATTGTCGTAGCGCTGTGACTGATTGCTACTTGAATGTTATCATGTATTTAGTTATCTACAATAACAATTAGTAATGCCCACTAAGAAGCAATTTGATGTATCTTTGATTGAAAAATCTCGTTCCAATCTTGTTTCTAAAGTACGCTATCTGTATCTTATTTGCATAGTTGATATAAAGGGTGTAAATAAACCCTTAACATAGCCGAAAGGCACTTGGTCTCCCCGTCTTTGCGATCATTTTTTTGTTCTAGACCATATGTGGGAAACTTCTAGTTACGGAGATATTGGGGGTCAAAGTTGCACTTATTCACAAGTTTTTTTTTAAATACATGTTTTTAATGTAAGATTTTTACTTTACACATCTCCACGACCCCCGTACTATTCAATCCATCCATCAGCACAATGCTTTGTATACTTTCCATCGAGTCCTACCGTAAAACGTGATTTTTCACCCCAAAAAAAAAGTCGATTCCCAGCAATAATTTTTGCGTAAAGTTACTTAGTGTGCTTGGTTGACGGCTCTGTTTATACCCTGTATTTATATCGTAACAGAAAAAGTTTTCCTAGGAAGAGACACATTTTCAATATTCAAGATTCCGTGCAAACTTACGTTTTCAATCAAAGCTCTTCGATTCAACGCTCTGCACTAGATTTATTGAAAAAAGCTTACACTAGCACTAACTGTGATCAAAATCGCTATTTTCGCTCAATGCTTTCTTTACATCGCGGAGCTCCTAAAGAATTGTACTTAAGTTCATTCTTAATGTCATTCCGTGATTTTACATCACTTTTTATTAACAAGTTTACGACTAAAGCGGAGTTTTTCACACGATTTCTCATGTAACTCGAGATTCACGACTTTTATTATAATTTATTCCATATCTTATAAACAAAACCTGTTTAATGAAAATGCTACCTTATCATTCTCGTATCTTGATTGGTATTATACTGCTTCCTTATATCGAAAATTCGGATCAACGAATAATATCAACTTTACAACGTTCAATTAGCATAATATTAAAATGTATGAAATTCCTGTCGTAGAAATTTTTAAACATCGCTTTAGATTGCTTGTTATGTAATTATGTACTTATGTCACGAACATTGTTATGTTTATTTAATCAATCAGGACTGAATATGACTGACCCTAGAGTAATTCTTTTTTGTACATTTAGTTATGAAATTTTTGTTGTAACCTAATAAGGTTTCGAAACCCGAATTGGAAAATATAACCGTTTTACACTAGACTCTAACACAAAATATGTACTTACTTACGTTTACTACATACTTGTTATTGACTGTCAGTTTCGCTTACTATTTTTTATTCTGTCTTGTTTAGCTGTAAGCCTTCCATAGTTCATAAATAAATAAATATCACATTTCTTTCATCACCGTTCTAATATTATTGTGTGTGTTTCCTTCATGGAAAATACCATCCACTACACAATACCACAACTGACTTTGTTTACTATTTGTTTTGACATCCAGATATTTCGGCGCTTTGCAAGCACTCTGATCACGGTTAAACTCACACGGATCATCATCTCTATAGTAAATATGGTCAGTTTAAAAATGAACATGCCATGTTTCCGCTTTTCTATAGAAAAATTCTTCAAACTTCCAATTAATTTTCGCCCCCTATTTTAGGAGATGAATTTTAAAAAATCCTTTTCTTAGATCTTGCCTTCGTTCTATTAAGAACTCTTGCGCCAAATAACACGAACTTCTATTTAAACATTCGCCCTCTATGCAACCCGTACAGGGGATGATTTTTCAAAAATCCTCCTTATTGCTAAACGACGTTATACAATTTACTTCTAGGCCCAGCAACTTAGGCTGCAGTGCTTCGTCTGCCAGTTAATTAATTAAAATGAGATTTTATAAGGTAGATACTGCAACTGCAGAGCTTTGACCGTTGACGGTGCCGGTATGTCTACAAAATATGCTTAACTTAATTAAATTATTCCGAACGAACTATGTATTCATCAAAATACCAACTATAATTATTTTGCAGCTTGCAAAAGCAGCAATTACTAAGAATGTCGGTGATGGCTAGTACAATTTGTCTGAAAATACCTGGAAACAAAATCAACAACAGTGTCTGTTCCGCTGAAATTGTTATTGGTACTTCTCAGTACTCGCTACATACGTAACAAATCGGATGCTGTTACGCAAAGGCCCATTTACACGATTAAACTTTCTCGTCTCAACGAGACGTTTATCGAAAGAAGATACAAAGTTGACTCGTGTAAACCGTATGTGGGATAATTACGCAAGTCGTAAGCGGCGTCGTTAGATTGGGCATTCTTTTCCCTTTTTGGGGAAAAATATTGTTCTTGGGGAAATTTTAGGGAAATAATCCTGGAATTTTGAAATTACGAGATATATTTCACACACATCCAAACAATTTAAAACTTAGCACGGGCGAGGCGAAGGCGAGGTGGGATGCGCAGGGGTATGCATTGCGTTTATTTGAATTAAAATAGTTTTGTTTCGGGGCCATTTATGTAATTTCTTGTTCGAAAAGAAAATGGGGAAAAAGTCGCGAAACGTATCATTTTGGGGAAGAGAATCTAGAATTTTAGGGAAAAACCAAAAGCTTGATCCAGCAATCCTGGTCCAAAGGTTTTTCAATATTGGAAAAAGTACTTTATTAGACAATGATGTGATGATCTATTTAAATAGGTATTTAGTGCAGAATTCTGCCAATTTCAATTCCTGATCAAAACTCCTATCATCAACAGTTTCAGGACCTGACATAAGTACATTTACATAACAAACCTAACTTTTTCCACTCTATATCTCTGATACTATATTCGGAATAGTCGTAACTCGCACATAGGAACGTCAGAATCCGATTAATGCAACGGCCCACGTGCTGAAAGTGTCAGGCTTTACACCCACGTATCAATTGCAATGTCGTTGTTATTTCAGTACTGAAATGATATTGTTACTTAGAAGTTATTTTCGTTAGGGGATGAAAGGCTTGGTAGTAATATACATGGTAATGAATGGTTCGATATTGAGGATTGATTTAGAAATAATGGAAATAGTGACTTATGTGGTTTGTTTACAATGATGTTACTTATCATATCATCTTACTCACTTATCGTATTCCTCGATGAGTAGATAGATGTGTATAGCGGTGCCTCATTTGGCCTGTTATATATATATACACCAGTAGCGAAGGGTCAATTTTTGTAAGAGGTAAGCCGGAGTACATATGTTTAATGTGATTATATTATTTGTCTATAGAATACTGACTGCCATTTTTCAAAGGGACCCCAGTAGGAATCGAGTTGTATGGAACCTTCGCCACTGATATACACTTAGATCAGGTAATAGGGGCAAGCTTATTGCCGTTAAACGGTATTTTTCTAACAATGAGTGGCTACTGAAAAATTCCTGACAGAAAAACCTAAACCGCTGTACCCAGCCAGGAACTGAACCCAGGACTTATTCTACAGCACAATGATATGTCTCTAAACTAAAATGTAGCAGGTACACTTACCTTAATTCCAAAAGACTTCCGCATTTTCAAAGACTGTTTTAATTTACCTTGACTTAACCCACATAAACATTTAAATCCAGAGACAAAATCTGCACAGTGTCGCTGACTAAATTAACAAATAGGTTGAAAAGTATAAAAAAGTAATCTAGCTGCAGGTTGCGGTGGGCGGGCGATGTGACGTCACGGTTACGCCGCCCGCCCACACCGTAATACATGGTAATACCGCTCACGGCGTAAAGGTTCTTGAGCACTTCGGTGTAACAGATGATTAGAGGCTGAGAATAGAGTTTAAAGGAATTAGGAATTGCAGTTCCATAGACAAACTTTGTTTTGTTATAGGTAGTGTTAAAAGAGTGTCCATGGAGTTTCTTGCTCATTCTTGTCACTAGAGATCTACGGTTTGGAATGGACAACTACTTTCACAAGTTATAATGCCTTGTGAATAGGACTTTTTTTTTTTTTAACGTGGTAAAATCATCAAATGAGTCCTCCCACCCAGGGCAGAGCGGGAGGGACTGTCAGACTTGTACTGACTAAAATCCACGGTGTCCTTCAGTAGCCCTTTATGTTCCAGGGTCACGGTAATTCTATGAGTCCCGCGACCCCGGCAGGCTTTGGCCCTCTAGAGGGGGGCCCCGTCATTATGCTGACACTCTTTGAAGCGCGCGTGGAACACAACGCGGCGTCGACCCGGGCATGGTCCATGGTCGGACAGCGAGTCGCCCATTTCTCGCCGCCCGCATGCCCGCGCCTACGGTGGCCGGAGATCGTCTGCCGACGTCCGGCGCCGTGGGCGTCTACCACTGCGGCTGGTGTGGAGGCAGGACGCTGTCCCCTCCCTCACGCGGCCCGCCTCCTCCTTCGCGAGCATGACTGCTTCGCAGAAGGAGGCGACCGCTTCCCACAGCTTCGTTTTTTTTGACATTCAAAAGTGCCTGTTATGGTCTAATTGTAATAAATGCTTGGGGTTTGTACCTACCGAGAACAAGATTATTTCGTTGTGCATCGAATCCTATGCATCGATACCTATTAATTTGGTAATTTACTGTCCAATCTCTTGTTGAGATTGGCTATAATTTAAGAAATTACAAGCCCTGCCATCAGCTTTTGCAGCCTGTTATCTGTTCAGAGACTTGTCTCTTCAGATAGTGTCCGATTTTGTACAGCTAGTTCTACGTTCACTAGTTCAGACTACTTAACTGAACCAATCAAATTGATACAGGCAGTCAAAATATACAAAACGCTTATCGTCCTCATGACCATCTGTTAGAACTTCAGACAATTACGGGAAGTCGTATTGCGTTTATTTATAGTACAGAACGCGTAGCAGCCATAGAATTAGTCCGTCTGTCCGTCTGAATTCCTATGGACGATCGTGCACTTATTCCAGACTACGTATCGGAAGTCGGCAGTGTAAAACGAACGCAACGATGAATGCATTGCCATGCATTATGATCGCGTCATTCATTTCATTCATTATGCGCACTATGGGCACATGTGCCAACACTTGAGCGAATTAACATAAAATAGTGCGAAATTCGATTGCAGTGCGTGTTCGCTAGCGATAATGCCGACGATCATTTGTCTGTTTATTGAAGACCACCTGTAGTTGTGATCTTTTATTGAGACTTACCTGAGAGCCTAGACAAGTAGCGATTGCTTTTAAAGCGTTTCATAATTCTACAACTTTGAACAAGATTGATATAAGTTTTTTCATAGTTCTATTTGAATCCCATTAATTTTTGACATATCCAACATGGCTGACATTGATAGAATTTAATTTTATCTAAGCCCCTAAAATAACTATTTAAAAAAACTATCAAACACAGGTTTAACATACACGTTTGCAACTGACACCATATAAAATTAAATTGACTTCTTCAAACCGACTGCCTCGTTGGTCTACTGGTCGCAAGCATGACTGCTGAGCATGAGGTCCTGGGTTCGTTTCCCGAGTCGGGTAGAGTGTTATTAGGATTTTTTCTGTTGCAGCCATGGAGTTTCGACTTGTGCCCGGTTGATGGTAATAGGCTCGGCCAAAATCAAAATCAAAGCATTTATTTCAAATAGGCCAGTTACAGGCACTTTTGAATTGTCGAAACAAAGACAACAATAGCTACAGTCCCAGTCACAAGGCATAAAAACTGTGAAAGTACTGTAGTTGCCCATTCCCTAACGTAGATCTCTATGGAGAAGAACGGGCAAGAAACTCCATGGACACTCTTTTAAATCAGTATACTTTTACACTCTTGGTTACATTATTCATGTTGAGATGGTACATTATGTGAGAACGATGTAGCAAGATGTGTACGTTAAAAGTGTCCAAAGTAAACAATTCAAAAAAATAAAATAAAAATAATCAATTCAAATAAGCCGTGGCAACCAAGAGATGACCAGTCACAACTGACAGCGCCCGTTCACGAACATGACGCATGTATCAGCACCGTTCAACTCAACCATTTTGAAGGGAACTAAATGATCCGACACACGCGCCACCATCAGCGAGACATTTGAGTGAGCATGACACACTCCTAACCGCCAGGGCACATTCAAGTCAAGAAAAGACGTAGGTTTCCCGCGAATGACAGCTTTCTATTACATAGTACTCACACAATATGGGCTATGCGGCTATATAATACTAAAGAGATTGAATTTATACAAAGCAAAGATAGTTGTACAATCTTCAGCAGCTCCAACATACTATTTAATGCTTCTTCTTCTTAGCGTTTCGATGGCAAAAAGTTTAAATATGCTTAGCCCAAAACTTAGCCACGTGTACCCCGCTCACTGATGCAGTAAATAAATCATCAAGAGCGCAGGTGATTGGGACATGTAATGCTATTCATTTATGCGCCCCTGTCCTTGTGGAGCAGGACCGGCATTGAGCCAAGCATTTTTATCAACGATATAATCGTCTAACTTGTAATATGCTTGCCTACACAGTGTGCGTTTAATGCATGTTTTAAATTTCGTTTCATTCAGTTCAAGAATACTTTGTGGAATTTTGTTATAGCATCTCAAACAGTACCCCATGAAAGATGAGTCTACTTTAGCGAGTCTGAAGCCTGGCTGAACTAATTGGTCTCTATTTCTAGTACTGTAATTGTGTCTGTCACCTCTTTTATTAAAAAGATGTAGATTTTTTCTTACATACATTATGTTTTCATAGATGTATTGAGAATGTACCGTCATGATGTTAATTTCCTTAAACAGTTCCCTTAGAGAATCACGCCTACGAAGATTATATATGGCTCTGATGGCTCTTTTTTGCAGAATAAATATAGACTCAATGTCAGCAGCCCGTCCCCATAGTAAAATGCCATACGACAGTAAACTATGAAAGTAACTAAAATAGACCAGTCTAGCGGTATCTACATCAGTATATTGACGGATTTTTCTAATAGCATATGCTGCTGAACTTAGCCGCCCCGCAAGAGATGTTAAATGAGAACCCCATTGTAGCCTTGAATCAAGCGTAATCCCCAGGAAACTGTTTTATCTACAAATTCAAGCTTCTCTTTATTCAATACTATATCACAATCGCTACTTTTAACATTTGGTAAAGCAAATCTTATGCATTTCGTTTTTTTTTCCATTTAACACTAAATTGTTTGCTGTGAACCAGTTATGGACCTGAACTAGGGCATTATTCACGTCATCTAGATTTTGGGCCCGTCTATTTATCTTAAAAATAAGGGAAGTGTCATCAGCGAATAACACCATATTATGAGGTTGGTTTTTCAATAAATAGGGTCAAATCAAATCAAATCAAAAATCAAAATCAAAAAATGTTTATTTATCTCCACAAATTACATAGTTATTTAAGATATAGTTGACAGGTAGTAGGCAAAAATTTGTAATTTGTGGGAGATCTGGAGTCTAAACTAAGCCTAGGCCTGTATTTTAGAACTCCAGGCCCCCCATTACATCATAGAGTTATTGTCAACGTGGAAAGCATTGCGAATTTGGTGACGGTGTGTATATGGATGTGTGTGTGTGGCTGTGTGTGTGTGTGTATTTATGTATATATTTATTACACAATAAGTATTTTTATGAATATATATATATATATATGTATGTATTTAGAATATATATAAGAATATGACTAAAATCTTACCTATCAATTATTTTACCAATTATGTACGTAAGTATGGACTGCCTAGCCTACTTACATTACTTAGCTATCTCAAGTATTTTTTCTGTTTCCGCATAGTTTAACTTCAATAACCATTTGATAATTTTAGTTTTACACTCAACTCGGTCAGTTTGACTTTTATTTGCCGGAAAGCTTTAATAACTATCATAGGGTTTATGTGTTTAAATTTAAATTCAGCCAGGCAGCCAGACACATTCGCCTTTAATAAACCCATTGAGATTTCAGGAGACGAATTAAGAGCCTCCGTAGTTTTTAACGGTATATCGGTAAAGAAATTTACAAATTCATGAGCTACTTCCTGATTAGAGCTTTTAGGACCATACGCTGTATCTAATGTGTAGCTAGTGTTACGTATTTTCTTCCTGTTAGTCTCGTTATTTATGACTTTCCAAACTGTCTTAATTTTGTTTTCTGCAGTTTTGATCTTGTTGCTAATGTGCAGGGCTTTGGCAGCCTTGCATGTATTTTTAAAAATATTTGAATACTTAACCACTATTACATGGGACTTAAAACATAACTGGCGAAATGTGGGTGAACTATTAGTTACACCTCTGTCTGACTAACCCATCGGGGATTACAGGCGTGATGTTATGTTCTTAAAGTGCTACTGTATTTTTCTCACTCTTCCTTTAAATAAACGACAGCACTATTCTTTAGTAAACAGCGGAGCCTCATATGAATTTATCGTATAAGTGAACGATTACCTTAACACCGTGGCCGCTATACGACACCGGCATTAATAGCTTGGTACTCAGTTTACACGCGGCACGCTCATTTTGTCGATGGACACGTTAAATTGGTTCCATATCATTCACTTTAATGGAAATTGAATTAAATTTTCGCCACCGTACCTTGTTGAGTGTACTTTTTAATCTCGTAAACTCGAAGCGTCTCTATTTTTTATTACTAACACTTCGCCCGCGACTTGGTCCGCAAAATTGTGATAGCTCGACTAACATGAATGATATAAATATAATGTATAACCTATAGCACCCACGAATAATGTAGCTTTCTGCCAGTGAAAGAATTTTAAGAATTGGATCATTAGTTCCGGAGATTATCCGTACATACAAACTTTCATACATACAAACTTACAAACAAATACCTCTTTATAATATTATTAGTATATTATTATAGATAAATATTACGCGAGCTTTAATTCCGAGGTTTGTGAGGTCTTCAGGTGGCCTAACATGACGTCTTAAATCAGGAGGAATTCCGGTGTGGGAAAGAGATGGCGCTAGACGACCTGTATAGCTCTTTCTCACGACGTCATAGTAACCCCCCAGATCGGTCTTAGCGAAGTCTCAATAGCTATAATGTCAACAAAGTTATGTATTTAAACGAAGTTCTTCCTCCACTTAGTGTTCAAACACGCTTAATGTACCAAGTTATCGTACTATTTGCACTATTGAATAGAAAACCTTCGGTAAACCAGCATCCAGGGATTAATATTTAGGTTTGAACCTTGTCTATCTGCACGGAATAGGTTTTTTCCATGCTCCTATCCTTATCTGCCGCTCAGAACCGTCATTAGTTAGAGCAAGAAACAGAAGGAGAGTGCTATAGAATGCGGCATCATCGAAGATACGCTCGGTAGCACGCTGTTTCTTAAAAATGCAATTCCGTGCTGATAGATGAGGCGCATCCCTTATATTTTTTTCTTGCACGTTGTTTTAACACTGATGTATGATTTTTAACCAAACGCACTACTCAGAAAAGAGATTTTTCAAAAAATAATAAACTGAAAATTGTGGAATGACGCCAAAAAATAACGGAAACAGCCATGTATAATACATACCCATTCCATTTGAATTATTGTAAGGAAACGTTGCTACGTGAGCATACTACTCTAATACAAATCACCATCTTTATATCGTAGAAACGAATAAATATTGTAGTATGAGTAATACGGACGGTTTCCTTATTAACCACGCGTGTGGTCTCGCTAAAAAAAGGTCTGACCTTTCAATGTTGAAAGGGCTATCTAAAAGATTAGTTTTATCTAACAATTCCCAGAAATAGAAAGGTAACTATAGTAGAAGCATAATCATATCTTACCTAGAATAATATAAAATTATCAACATGCTTTCTTAAAGGTATAATTCCGAAGGCCACCCAAGTAACTGCAGCGACAAAGCCACCTTATTTCTTTGACCGCAGCGAAGAGACCATACAAGGTGAAAACGAACCCTTCACGAAGCCGCCAACCAAGCATTCTGTACATCAAACTAAGTTACTCTGCGCAAAAATTATTGCTGGGAAATGGGAACCGACTTTTTTTTTGAGGCGGAAAGTCACGGTTTATAAGTTACGGTAGGACTCAATGAAACACATTCAAAACATTGTGCTGATGGATGCATTGAATAGTGCAAGGGTCATGGAGATATTTAAAGTAAAGTTACAACTTAAAAACTATTTTTTAAATGTGTTAAAAAGCTGGATCTTTGACCTCCGTAACTAGAAGGTTGTCAGGTATAGTCAAGAACAAAAAAATATCGCAGTGACTTAGAGAACAAGTACCTTTCGGCTTCGTGAAGGATCTTTTTACACCCAATATAGTTTCTATGTAACTATAAAAACTGTAAAAGGCAGCAATGGATTTGTCGCTGCGGTTTCCAGATGCTGTCGCCTTCGGAATTGTACGTTTACCATGTTCACTTGTTTTCAACTTGATGTAAAGGTAAACAAAAGTACATGCTTGCTACCACTTCCCACATTTGACAAGTTTACTTAACCTTGATTTTGATGCTTGTTTACAATGGGCTCTTTTTAACCTAACCTTGCCGAAGGCTGCCCGATAAGTTTACTTTATGTAATGTGTTGTTTGGGCAGGTTTCTATTATGGACATTTTTGGAAACAAAACGAAACTTTCAAGTTCTGGAGCTAGTTACTATCAACACCTTCCTACGGATCTACCTGAAGCTTTCTTTACCTTTAACAACAAATAAAAATAAACAAACAACATTATACAAGTTATCAAAATACTCTCCATCAAGGTATCACTATAGTTTATGACGTAAACGGTACGGAGAGTTTCGTACTAACATTATTAGCGGGTATCGCTGTCCGGGGCGCCGCCGCCGTACTCCCGAACCGTACATACATAATTCATACATTTCATGCGCTCAAACCCCGGAGTTATGCCGAATTATACACCATTATCGAATAATATTTGTTCTTGCGATCATAGGTATTTCTTTATTGTAAATACAATATTGAGATATAACCGTAGATTTTCTTAGCATGAATTCTGGTTTCTTATCGTTTATTGATCAACGGGCGCTTTGTCGAAGCTTTCGATATTACCCAGCGACTTTTTATTCACGACGACCGCACGTGTCTATTTACGATTATCGTCACAAGCAGTTAGTAGATCGATAGTGATAACGATTAAGATAATGATGTAATCGATATAGAATATTGATTTGATTAAGATATTCAGTCGTTGATTAAATCATTCAGTGGTTGACCTAGTCCGGCTTTTATCACCATGTCAAATCTAATCAGCATTTATGTCAAGCCTCGATTGGTAATTTCCAAGTAAATAATGACTTGATTCTCAGATTGCGCTATTATACAATAAAAAAATGCAAATAGCTAAGCGAATATAAATAATTCATGAAAATAAGTCTGAGACTGTCTGCTAGAACGGTCTTAACTCTCATTCAAAACATAATTCTTAATTCGAAAAATGAATATCTATAATTTATCACCAAGTAGCTGTTGCCCTCGACCTTCGTCCGAGTGAAATTATTTAAAAAAATATTACTTCCCCTTTTAAATACTTCTTATTCTAAACTAAAAGTAGCTTAAGTTAGACCTTATAACATCAGCTATCTGCCAGTGAAAGTCCCGTCAAAATCGGTCCGGCCGTTTTGGAGATTAGCCGGAACAAACAGACAGACAAACAAAAATTGAAAAAAATGTGTTTTTGTTATAAGTGCCGTAATATTTTCGTAAGCATTCAATAAAAAGCTCTTATTTTGAAAATACAAACAGACACTTCAATTTTATTTATTTGTATTGCTTAAAAGTCGGTATGGTATATAAACATGAAGGATGATCAACCAACCACCGCCGCCGGACGAATAATGTAGCAATCTATTACTCTACGCTGATTGGTTCATTTTCCCGAGCCGGCTGTAGTAAAGCACAACTAGCCGCAGCAAAATTAACACCCAACATAGGGAACCTATTTTTTTTATTCCTAGATCATAATGACACACCATCCATGTCTTGTCCATCGTGTCACCCTATGTGAAATGTTTTCTTTTATGATTGTTACTTATATATTAATAAAGAATATTCTATTCTAATGTAAACTAACTTGACATATTTTATGAAATTAGCGCACCAAGTTTTCTTTTGATAAAGCTTCCAAGGACTTATACCTCAGAAAGCCAAGAAATATCTCAGCTGTTATTTCCATATAGACGACAAAACTTCTAAATATTTCACGCCGACATTTGCCATAAATACACAAGAAAATTGCGTCACGCAACGAATTCGGAATTAAATTCAACGCAGCAAATAACTGAAATTATAACCGAATTACTTAAATATTGGTATAAAGTAACTAAACGGTATCATCCCATTTTTAACTGGATTTTATTGGCCTCGCAGTTTATACCGTGAAAACTTTTTAAAACGTAGTTGAACGTGTGCCAGAATTTGGTAACTTTTATATGACAACAATATTAGTTTATAGGTCACAAATCGCAATTAATCATAAACTTTAGCTGTCTTGTATTTGTTCAAATTGGCTTAAATCCTCGACCCTATTTATACTTATTTAATTTGCGAGCGACAGTATAATTCACGTCGGAGTTATCTGTGTCCCCATCTACGAGACATTCTACGAACTATAAAGCAGACAGAAGATTAGTGTCAACCAAACATAAGGGGCATACGAAACGAACGATTATCGCCCACAACGACTCCGTCGCAGTATTTTTCATAGGGAACCGTAAATAAATCAACAGATTTTATCGAACGTAGTGCAGATCATTGTTCCGCACAGCCAGAAGCTTTCTAGGTCAATCTGGGTGGTAATTTATTTGGAGAGAGCAAGCGTGAACTCGATACTGCGAAATACGGACGACACTCTTTGCGCGGCCCATTACGCCGCCAACCCGACTATGTAGAAAATCGCTTTTTATACACCGACAATCCTGTAAACGTTCTGTTTCCTGTTTTTGCCGTTTCATATTGTTTGGATGAGGGTGGTTTTGCGTTTTAGGGAATTTGTCGTTGCTACTGAATTACATTTAGTACGTGTACAATTGCGTATGTAAATATAAACGATTTGTAGGGTAAAACGTCTAATTTATTTACGTATTCCCTTTTTGCGCCATGTTTTTCTAAATAATTTACTTAGGTAAATCATAAACTCTCGGTTGAAAGGGCAGAGAAACCTTGCACTCTCTCATAAAATACGCACTTTTGCTTGGAATGGCTATATTCGTACCTCAGGCCTTTCAGCTTTTGCTGTAAAGTAAAACAAAGCCTTGCGGACGGTCTTCCGTCGCGTCTATAAAGTTTTTATAAACAGTCTAAATATAAACCACGACTGAAACCACATCTGATGTTTCAAAGAAATACTAATGTTGGTAATTGTTTTATAAAAGGAAAAAGAATAACGTCATTTCGTAGACAATTGAGGATTCCCGAAATACATACGTATCGTGTCATTATGCTCATGCCTTATTAACCCATACATGTCCACGCTGCCGAACATTAGCCTCCCCCATATAAGACGAGGGTCTGTTGTAAGGACAACAATTAATGAGCTTGTCGCAATTCCGTCACTTGGTGGCAGTGAGATCACTGCATTATGGATTCTTGTTTCTATTAGACATCTTTAGTAATTTTTAAGCAAACAACATTATCCCAAATTAATATACCATATCAAAAGAACCTCTTAACTTGTATAACTCAATTTCCTACAACCCGTCCAACTAACAGTAACTTACTATGTAAGTACGACGTTACTTGAAACTATAAGTTTATTCAAGTAAGTACAACATAGTACGTCGACTTAGTACTTTAGAAGGCTGAATGGGGTGCCTGGCGGTGCCTTAGACTACAGATAACAGTCATCTTTGTGCCTCAATTATACCAGTCTGGCGTTTCAGGGTTGAGACTTGCCAGATGCTGCTAGGAAAAATTATCTTTTTCTTTTACGCATGTTCTTGTTTTTGTATTGTTACTACTCGCGTAGATATTATTTCTTTCAAAGAAAATTATTTTTTGTTTAGGATTGCGTTGTGAGAAACGCCGTTTTCTCCATGCTGACATGTCTTTTTTTTTGCTTCATAAGTAAATATTAATTATGTTTTAAAGTCAATAAAATTTATGAAAAACCGTAAGTAATTACTTAAAATTCAAAAACCCGTAGACGTACTTCTACTGGCTTATACTTATTTGGCCGTTTTCATCGACACGACATGTCTTCTTTATCCTTGAAACTTTGAAGAACTACTCCAACATTTATTAACACTACAAGACCAACAGTTAAACACAACATCGCAAAGACAATCCACTGTTAAACTTCAGCTCGGAACTTAAAAGAAAAGCACAAGAGTAAGTTATCCGCCTTTTCACAGGAAACGTCGTTTAGAATCAACTGGGGAGAATGTTGTTCACAGCTCAGAAACGTAAAGTAACATAACTGGCGTCTGACAAGCCACTATTTGTGTAAACTGTACTAACTGGGTGACATTAGTGGTGTATATTGTGTCAACTGCGCGCGGGAAATCTTCTCACCTGTCTGTTGGTAGTGGAATTTAGATTAGAACATTATCCTTTCTTTGGAGGTATTTTCTACTGTTTGCTCCAGGTGTTTTAATATGGAGGAATAGAGCCTACGGTTATCTATGAGTGGATAACAGTGGCGAAGGGTCAATTTTTGTAAGAGGTAAGCCGGAGTACATATCTTTAATGTGATTATATTATTTGTCTATAGAATACCGACTTTGCCATTTTTCAAAGGGAAGCCGGTAGGAATCGAGTTGTATGGAACCTTCGCCACTGGTGGATAACCATTCGAATCCTCTGCTACATGTTTAGAGACTACACAATCAAAGTAAGTATTTTCGAACAATTAGTCTCCATATAAGTTTTTAAACTGACATGGTCACATTGACACTAAAAACGGGAAATGTCAGGAACTCAAAATATATAAAAACAACATGGTAAATATCCCGTATCCGTTAGTGTTAATTAGTCTCCTACTCAATACCACAAAGTGAACACTATCCCAGCAGTGCGCCACACTGCGACGATACAAAACAAAACACTTCAAACAAAATAAAACTCAACACAAAATGACAACGCACAGAAAATACAAAGGGATTCCCAGGAATTTCGAATAAAAATATATTTTAAAGCGAAATAAACTTGCTTAAAACAGATTTCTGAATGTGAACTCTGAATTCCGATCAATCAGAGACAGTCAAAACATTTATTGAATCTATATTTGCCAACAGCAGGGCTTTGAAAGCCACAAACAGGGCGTGAGAACAAACTAACAGTTGTTGTTCTGGTGGCCGACAGCATCGCACAACCCTAGCGATAATTGGAGACACAAAAATGAACCTTATGCCTTGATTATAAGGTTAGCTTGGTGTTGGGGTAGTGACGTATGTTCCCCGATCGTTGTCTCGTCACGTCTCAATTAATAGCAAATGAATATGGTTTACGCTTATTGCAGTGGTTCCTATGATCTTTGTGCTCCTGGTACACAGTTCACGAGTATATCGTTACAAGGAAAATTGGTTACATCCGTGCACGGGGTGATATTGTGCTTCTTTGTTTGTAAACGGACGAGATAAATGTAATACAATTTGAGCTTAAATAAATAAACTGTTGCGCGTTTCCGGAAAATTATGTTCGAATATTGTATGAAAACGTTCGATGATGTGATTATTTAACTTTAGTACGTCCATATTTACATGTAAAATACGCTATTTGACAAATAAATATATCAAACCAAACATCAACTAGGTTTATTGGTGTAACTCATTGAATTTAAAAGGTCGCTCTAAACGTTTAAAACATAATGAACACATCTACATTTTCTACATCATTAGCCTACTTATTTATGTGTTCTAATCGAGGCTTTCGTTCGTCCACGTGTGTGTTACCATTCGCTCCACTGCCTATGGAAATCTGTCACGACTTGGAACGATGAGAAAGCTCTATACATCGTAGTTATAAAGTGTCGTAACTCTATAAAAAGTTTATTGACGTCATCATGTCTTGAATTTAAACATGGAAGGTTGGTCTGGATGGCTGGAAGACGTCAGTAGCTCGGTAATGACGTAACGGGCAATTCCCCACATTCACTGGTACACTTTCCTTCCCAGAGCATATTTGTTGCAAGCTTACTTACCCGGAATAACCACGGAGTGGAAAAATCTCTAGAGTAACTTTAAAGAGAAACTTTAACGAGAGTTTATTAGGAAAAAGCTGGCTGTGAGTAGCCGTCGATTGAATATTATATTTAAGAAAAAGTTCTTGGAGTTTTGATAAAATAATCTATTTTAATAACTAACTTTAACTAATTATGAACTCAAAAATAGAAGTATAAATATGCGCTGAGTTTTTACGAATCTACTTTTCGCTTTTCAATTTATCTCCATTATTAATCTTTCCCGAACAAATAGTAGGCACTCGTAGGGATATAACCATAACCTAGATTATATTCTACATCAGTGAGACAAGACAGACAATTGACACAATCTTTTTGATGTAAAGACAGACACGAGGCAAGAGTTTATCGTCGTTCATGAACCACTAATACATCGTACACACGTCTGGGTCTATACAAACTAGAGCCTGTGATATAATCATATATTTTGGTTATTTTTGTGATTTTCGGCCTTAAATTGTAATAAGAAATGAGCGTAGAATGATTATGTCCAAGGAAAAATGTGTCAGACTGCGGATTGCAATTCCGAAAATGGTAGAATATCTTATTCATTTTATTATATTATACACTTTATTTGTTGAAATATTATTTGACCAATAACATTTAGGAGCTGATATTACAGCTCAGTACTAAAGTCTAACTAACGAGGAAAGCTAAGTGTAACGCACTAGCTGTCAAAGTTTCTCTTCAGTGATACAGATATCAAGTTGTCTAAAGACTAAATAGATGAGCTATTGAGTTGGAAACTCTACTTGACTTTAGTCTTGAATTTTGACTCGGTTTCCACTTAAATAAAATATTGAAGAATAAACTGTAATGTTATGTATGACATTTAAAACTTTCCGAACAAGGCTTAACAAGACTCAACTTATAGTTTTAACGTCAACTGTATCATGTTTTTTGATACCCTGTAAAAGCTCGCAAACTAAGCTCAGCCTCTAAAGAATTCATTCGTTAATATTCCACAATAAACAGCAACATACTCGTTGGTAAACAAAATTGGCGAAATGTGGGTATTTTATAGATAATCTGCATAACCTTCAGTTCTACTCGATTTAATGAGGCTCTATGGCCTACTATTTCAAATATTTGACAATAAAAACACCGTGCGTTGTAAAAAGAAATAAAACTAGGATTTTTGTTGAGGTGACCTCAGAAGGAGTGGCAACTTTAACTACCCTACACAAACTCAACACCAAACGTGTAAATGGGGCATTGAGATATGTTTATCTAATATACAGGGCGTAAACGGACCTTTCACGAAACCGTCAACCAAGCGTTATGTATATCAAACTAAATAATTTTACGCAAAAATTATTGCTGGGAAACGACTTTTTTTTTTGGGGTAAAAATCACGTTTTACGGTAGGACTCAATGTTACAACAAGTGACTTTTGGCTTCGTTAAAGGTCTTTTTACACCCTTTGTAATAGTCATACCAGTAAACATCAGAGCAATCTATCTACTCCACTGCATAATTCGAGTTAACTCTCGCTTCCTTACGTTTTGATGAGCACGGAGCCATCATGTGATTTGTAACCGATGCTAATCGCATTATTGGCCATTTGCATTCAGACGGCAGCCATGCTGTCAAAATATTTACGAGTGCTGTCATCTATCGTCGGGTCCGCTAAATTTACTGAACCAACGAGCGTAACAGTTTCACATATTGTTATTGAGTAGAAATATCGATTTGGGATGCTTTTATTGGATGCTTGTTAGTACATACGATGTAGAATTGCAGATACGGTTTGACAAATGAATAGGGCCTTGTTTAAAAACCTGTTTAAAGATAGAGCAGCTTTTCACCGCGACGGCACGGCGAAAAGTTCGCGGCATAACAATCGCAGCTTACACACAATAAACTTTGGATACCCAGAGCAGTTAAATTATATTAATGGTTTTAGTAAGTACTAAAAAAAGCACCTCTTAGAGAATGTCAGCACCTGCAAGAAAAGCCTGGGTGTACTAATAATTCTTTGCCCCAGACAGATGAACCAAAAATCAAATTCTATTTCAACTAAATAAATATAAATTTAGGTATTATGTGCCACTTACTATAAAGGCTCTCTTCTCTCGTTCAATTCTTTGCACAACCGTTCATATGTCTGTCTACACAAAGCTCAAACGGTCTCGTTTCAAAAGATTGTCAGACTACTCCCAATTGCCTTTAATATTCACAACGTCGAAGTACCTCCTTTTACGGTGAAACGCATTTTATTCTTAACATTCAAACCCATTTGTTCAACATCAATCAAACGGATTTACTCGTTCAAAAAAAATGACAACACGTACACAATAAATGGTCTCGATTGAAACGTTGTGATGTAGGGGATCACAGTTGATCACAGAAGAGATTAGCTTCCGAGCGCACTGTATTGGAAACAAATATTTTAGATCTGATTGGCCACGGCGTGGGTGTACACAAATAATCGAAAGTTCACCAAAACAATCCAACCGTAAACTGCTGCCACGAAATAAATTGAAAAAATACGAAGTTAACGTGTTGTGAAATATTGATATTAAGTTTGGTGGGAAAAGATTTAAAATTCGAACAAGTTCACGTATCGATTCTGAGTAGGTATTATTAAGAACATTCAACTCCTCATACAGGTTATTATGATCGTTTATTCTGCGAAAGAAAGCGTCTGTTTGTAACGTGCATCTTGGAGTCAACTCAAGGAAAACTTATTGTAGAACGTAGGCAAAGAGCCAGCAACAAGTCAGTATTGTGATCTCTGAAGCTGCGAGCTTTCAGTGTAATACACCTCGTGTTGATACCAGTTTAAAGCTTAACCCCGATACTACTTTCGAATCACAACAACAAAATAGTGGCTTAGCGGGACCACTGTTTATTGTCGTGGCGTGGTCCGAAACAGACGATACTAAATCCAGTCTGGCTATCGGAATTTTATTGTACTTTTGTAACTTTACTTGAACTCTAACTTAGCGGACTTATCTATCTTTCGAAATAAAGTAAAAATTCTAAGTAAATATTCATCAACGTTATTGAAAAAATCTCAATTCCATACACATTCTATACATATTCGATTGGAAGCATCTTCAAAGAATTCACGCGAAGTTTGCCAAATCACTTTGATAAGTTTAGGGGCCCGAGTTGGCGAATCACATCCAACTTTCTTGGATTTCTGCCGAATTCCAGATTCTAACATAACTTTATTCGTTTCCTCATCGAGCTTAATAACCAACTTATTTAACTTGGAGCCGTGTTTAATTTAAATAAAGAAAGAAGTGATATTTAAACGAGGTAATCAAATGATTGTTGTTTGACAAGAAACAATTTATTTGAGACAATACCTTTGTTAATTTTATTTTTTTACACTTTTTAAAGTTACAATTTTGTTTTTCATTCGTGAAAAGAGAATATATTTTTATTTATAAGCCAATAGAGAAGAGTCCCTGATGTTTTAATGACTACAACAAAATTAAAATATTATCTAGCAGTTATAAAGGGTGTAAAAAGACCCTTAACTAAGCCGAAAGGCACTTGTTCTCCCTGTCTTTGCGATCATTTTTTTGTTCTAAACCACACCTGGGAACCTTCCAGTAGCGAAGGGTCAATTTTTGTAACAGGTAAGCCGGAGTACATATCTTTAATCTGATTATATGATGTGTCTATAGGATACTGACCGTGCCATTTTTCAAAGGGAATCCGGTAGGAATCGAGTTGTATGGAACCTTCGCCACTGGAACCTTCTAATTACGGATATATTGGGGGTCAAAGTTCCAACTTTTTTATAGATGTTTTTAATGTTAGATTTTTACTTTAAACACCACGACCCCCGTACCAATCCATCCATCAGCACAATGCTTTGAGTGCGTTCCATCGAGTCCAACCGTAAAACGTGATTTTTCACCCCAAAAAAAAAAGTCGTTTCCCAGCAATAATTTTAGTTTAAAGTTACTTAGTTTGATGCACAGAATGCTTGGTTGACGGATTAGTGAAGGGTCTGTTTACACCCTTTATGCCAAGATGTGGTTTGGAAAAGGGCATGAATACGACCTTTTCACAGTCACGTAGGCCACACATTTATAAAAATAACGAGTCTTATTTTAGAATACCCGGTATCAGACAGACGAAAAAAATAAAAAAAGATATCGACGAATGCGACACAAATTGCATTTCTTTTTATATCAGTACTAAAGTCGATCTATATCGTAGTTGCAGCTCCATCATTGACAAATTGGTCGACATTTCCGATAATGGATTGGTCACTTAGTAACTATTTTTGTAACAGATGTCATTATTAAAAACATGTTTTCTGGCTACAGTCATCATATTTATCATGTTTTTGAATATTGGTTCTTGATGGCTTATATTTTACGGATATGGTTTTTACCTGTTGAGTAACTCGTTAACAAAAAATAAACGAAAACTAAGTAAGAAAAAGTAACTAAGTAGTTAAGTTTTTCTTATTTATCTCTCATAACTTTATATATTTTGTTTTATGCATGTATATTTATTTTTAAAATTTTGTTATAAATACATAGTTTCTAGTTTGTTTTCTGTTATTGCACCTACTGTGTACTGACTCTGCATTTCCCTAAGGTAGACTGGTAACTAAAAAATGCCAAGGCATTAAGTCTGTGTGGAATGTACACACAGTTTCCTCAATAAATCGATTATTTAATTACCAATAATTACATCGACAATTACAATTTAAAGCGAAATGGATGTCAAGCGAAAGAATTTAAAGAAGAAATGATTGAAATCTGACGATCGAATGCGAGCCTTACATACCGGCAATAAAAAGTTTTATTGTCACCAGTACGCTATGCCTTGACCCAGTTGTGACAGGAGCAAAACACAGCGGGAGGCCGGCCGTCTGATCGTACGGAATGTTTACGTGTGAATCGACAATTTCGATATCGATTACAATCATTCGCGGAAAGATATCGAGTGACGGGTGACAATTCGTGTTCTTTTTTCTATTTTTTTTTATTTGCACAATTTGTTGTTTGTTTATAGGACATCTGACGTCTCGTTGAAGTAGTCGATAAGACCACAGACCATTTAGGACAACACTAGTCATTCAGTCGATAAATTAAAGAGACGATATTATCAACTAAAGTTTTGTCCAATAATACGACATCTTTAAAAGCTTTTTTGTTATATGATAAAAGCCGTATAGTATGTCTGAGTATCTGACTTTAATGGGTTCTAAAAGTATGTATATATACCTACTTGTGTTCTTTTTATTTGAAGAATAAAAGATAGTATTTTGTTCTTTGGTATCAGTTTTAAATGACACATTAAAAATACATAAAAACAATAATAGGTAATATCTCAGCTCCGACTTTCTGATTATTCAAATACAGATACATTCTCCAAAAAAATAACAGAACTAAAGGAATGAATGAATGAGTTACGGAATCATTCATTCAGTTTTGATAGTCCGATAGTTAAATCTGATAACAATGCGGTTGGAAGATCACGTAAAGAGAATGATGAGGCCCGCCGTTACGGATCGCTTGAAGGGATGATGTGTGGCCGTTTTGGGGAGAGCCTAGTATCTTGTGATCCACATTTTGTGATAGAAGCATGAATGGGAATAGGAGTATTAATGAAAAGGAACGGATATACTGAATGAAAAAGAAGGAAAACAAACAAGTCTATACTTGTATTAAAGGCTAAAAGTCAGCCCATTTTAGTAAAGGAACCTTTGTTCTGACGACTGACTATACGAGGCAAATCACACTACACTTCGTTAAAAGTTTTAAAACAAAACAAAACATACCTTGGAAAAGATCGGAAGAAGGAAATCAATAAAATATCGGGATAAATTGAACTTATCTATGTCGAACATTATAAACCATTAATACCATTCTCTTACAATATTTTATCGGTAATTAACCCAACTGTCTGCAGCTAAACAGACTGTTCGGAACCTCGTTAATTGGACAAATAAGAAAGTATTTTTAGAAGTCACTTTCTCTAATAAAAAATTCTTTCCGCTCTTAATCTAAGCTCCGTTGAGCATAAATTCTGTCTCGCTTATCTCGTAACTTCTGTATCGATAGAAAAACAAAACGTTTCAAATTCATAGAAACGTTGTTTTTTTTTTCTGGAGATAAATATCGGGTGTAGAGATAAGTACTATTTTCGGGGAATTTTCGACATCAGAAAGCTTTTTTCTTCGGCACATAATAAACGAACATCGTGTTATCGATGACACATTATACTATGTAAACATTTTTAGCTTCTCGTTATCCGACTTATCAAAACAAGATTGGATGTAAAATATCGGGTTTTGTTTTAGATACCAATATTTGGTGATGACTGTGAAACTACAGTGTTGTTTGGCTAAGTCATTGGGTCAATAATGGAACAGTCTATGTGCAATTGAATAATAGCAACGAGTTAGGTCAGGTGTTATTATCGCATCATAATTACAGCCGACGACCACTAAAGTAAAACAAACACATTTCAGTACCCGAACATCCGACGCTCCACAATAATATAAATTAGTCGTTTCAGTTCCATTCAACATTAATTTGTCAACAGAAGTTAATCAGTAAATTAAATTCACATTTGACTAAATCAAAATTAATTTTAACATTTCCGAAGTTATTTTTTATTCAAATAATTAATAAGCTTACGAGAAAGATAAGCAAATCAAGTATCTTGACTTGGCTCGCGAGGTTGTCGACATGCGGGATGTGGACTCAGCGATCATTGTGCCGATAGTTGTATCAGCCCTTGCCAAGAGCCTCGACCAATACCTGAGGAGGCTCTCGTTAGGCAGCTGGATCAAGGACTTGATGCAGAAAGCAGTACTCCTGGACACGGCTCGTATTGTTAGGAGGTTCCTCTATCTGGAGCCCTGACCTGTAGCTTGGACCCTGTTCCCGATACCGGTGGGCTACAATTTTTTATATTTTTAAATGTTTTTTATATGGTTTTTTCTAGGGAATATTTAAAAATTTAATTAATTTGTATAGAAATAAATAAAGGAAATAAGCTTATATCAGAGCCACGTAATGCGGGTTGCAAACGATGTAGTACCTACTTTTAATTAAGAATGCTCATAAAATGCCGATGAAAATTACTGGGTCCGTGACGTCGAGTAAAGGTCCTGGTAAATAAGCAATTATCGGGTTAGTTAGGGTCTGATTTTCATATTTTTTCTGGGTACTGCGGGGCTTCTAATTGGGCAATAAATTATTCCCCAATGCCTTCGCATATCCCGCTAGGGTGGGTCCGGAGATTGGCGCTTGGAACACAGCTGCCACGCCGGTACCTTCGTACGCGTGAGCATTTAAGATATTGATGTTGAATTAACTGTAATTTTTAATAGAATATCTGTTTTTCAATAAGTATGTTTTTTTTTAATAGGTCGGTATTGTATTTTTTGTGTGTGTTTTCAACATTATCTACACCTAATCATTGGTTCGATAACAGCACACAGAAACTCATATTTCCTTAAGGCTTATTATAGGTAAACTTCAAAAGCATGAATAAATTACACTTATCACTTCTGTGAATTAATGTGTAGTTATTTGAAACAAGAGTTCTTCAGTAAACAACAAAACGTTTTGAGAAAATTCTTTATGAATGAATTGTGCGTTATTTTTCAGCCAATAGATGTACTTTAATACCTAGTACATATTTCCAATAAATTCCATTATTGCATAAAAACAATGCATACCTAACGAGCGATTGACGCAAACAGCGGATTGCGGTGTATCGTGCGGTTTTTAGCACATTGCGGTTTGAAGCCTAAAAGATAACAGCCCAAACAGGAACATATTTAATGGTTTTTAAAACGTACAGCAAAATAAATACACGGTCATGGTATGTTCATAAATTGTAGTGATAAAATAAAAGTGATCAATTAAAACCAGGGAAAATATGATTTTTTTTTTTTGTAATTTTCACGCCAACAGTACATACATTTTCGTTGCATCCGGTTAGACTGGAAGCCGACCCCAATATAGTTGGAAAAAAGGCTAGGCAGATGATGATGAGTACATACATTTTACATTCAACAATAAAAGTATGTCGGTTAAGGTTCTTATGTAGGTATTAATTACAGTTGTACACAACATTCTCTTAAATAGGTATAATAAAGCTATATTATCGTAAAGTAATAGAAACAAAATGATAAAAATTAAGATGAAAGGGATAGGCTAGCAAATATGTGGATAATCTCCCTCTATTACTACTCATGTACTGCGCTGTGGACGCGACCACTCTATTCCCCTTATAGACATGCAATTTTAATTTCGTTGAACACACCTTGATTTTCTTTTATCAGCATCTGGGTCTTAAACTTACTACAAACCACTAAATGCGTTTAGCACTAAACATATTCAACACATCGTTTTATCTCTATCACCTTCAAACGATTGTGAGAGACAGAAAGATGATTTAATTTCGCGATTAACGTAATAAGTGACTTGGGGTGCAAACGGCCCTCAACAATAGATCTACTCAAAAGAAAACTAACCCCTTATTGCTATCACAACACATCCCGACATTAGTACCCGCCGTCCAAACAGCGACAACACATGAAATCTTTTGTTTACCTACGCGTTCAATTGTTTGTACAAAAGCTTCGTGAAAAAGCAAACATCAAGTGAGATGAGTCCGGGTTTACAGCCTCCTTTACTACGCCGATCGGTACGGACGGCCGCTTTTTAATTTACCTTCCTCTGTATAATTAAAACGTGCGGTAGCTTTTCTGCCCGTTTTCGAGAAGCAACAATAGATTTTTTTTCTTCTCACAAAAATAAGACAAGTAATTCAAGCTGGAGTGCTTCAACTACAAATCAATGTAATGAAATTGTGCTTTTTAATATCATTTTCTGTTGGGAATGCTCTTATTTTGTGTTGTGTTTCTGTTGCTGGTTTTGTAGTTCGGATTTTGAGATTCAACATTGATTAAAATTGTACCATACTAGCGACCCGCCCCGGCTTCGCACGGGTGTAATATACATATAAACCTTCCTCTTGAATCACTCTATCTATTAATAAAAATCGCATCAAAATCCGTCGCGTAGTTTTAAAGATCTAAGCATACACAGATAGACAGCGGGAAGCGACTTTATTTTATTCTATGTAGTGATATCCTTATTTCTAAGTCTTCCTTAACCCTTTCCCTGTTCTGCTTGTTACAGTAATTTCATGGTTCACTATTGATCGCTTTGCATGGCAATTAAAAGTATCAAGCAAGAATTAATTAACCTTAGCTGTCAGTTGCCTCAGACAATCGTAGTTCTGCTGCACCTAGGCCTCTCCCAAATTACGTTCTTATCTCCATCTTCTGTCTCCATTCACCTTTTCAAACATCCTAATGTCATGATGATAGAGAAAGAGACAGATAATAGTCTGTCAACCAAACAGAACACCAACTACAAAACCGTGGTATTTACGTCCAACATTGTTTAAAGCAGGAGCCACGAGTGCCATGCCGCTAATTGCAATTATGCCTGCCTGATAGAGATCTGAAGCGTACTTATAATTCTGATACTAGCCATAGTGAGCATTTTAGTTTTCGAATGTTATGTGGAAGTTGAGACAATGGAGGTTTATTTAATCTAGATTGTATTTACATATGATAAAAAGCTGAGTAAAGCTTTTATTTAAGTTAGACTGTGAATATCTTTTCCGATTTCAGGCCACACTAGTTTTTCCTAAGTCACGGCGATCACGGGACTTGGGGCATCGGGGTTAGGTTCGAAGGGGATGGCGGAATCTAGTGAGCAAGCGGAACGAGCGAACAACCCCGCCATTCCCTGCGTGTTGGTTTACTTAAAACCCTGCAAAGAGAAATAGGAACCCCGCGCAATGGGGCTACGTCGACTACGGACTACGCCAGTAAACCGATTTGGCCTAGGACAAATATAGTTTGGCCTGAAATCGGGTTTGGCTGGTAACATATACAACAAAAATATAAAAATGATTTGAAGTAGGCAATGATAAATAACCAAAAATCGTCTACGTTCCAAAGGACCGGTGGTAAAATGATTTCACAATAAATTTAAAAGGACTGTCGCATAGTTCATGAATGTTAACTATTTCAATAATTACTAATTTGAAATCATCTAAGTAAACAGCAACAACATCTTCATAACCGGTTGGCACGACTTCAGGTAGCTAGCTAAACAATGACCCTTTCTTTTCAACCAATCACAAACAGGCTGCTTATCTATGACGTCAGAGGACTGGCGAAAAGTATGTGCATATTATGCAGTGTAGTAGTCACTGTCTATTTAGCAATTGTCCAGTAAAGTTGTGCAGTGAACTTTTACTTTGAAGTTTTGTGTTTTGTTTGGTGATGTATCCAGGTAAGTTTTCCGATTGCAACACTTGTTTTATATTCTAAGGCTATTTATTTATTTAAAAATATTTAATTACCAAATTTAACTTGTGTAAACATTTAATATTATTGTTGATTGTTTTTCTAAAGATCGAAAAAACAAATAAGTCGAATCTAAGAAAAAAAAACAACTTTTTTACTTTCCCAAATGTAGTTTGTGACATTGAATTTGTTTACAAATCTATATCACCGATCCTTTGGAACGTAGACGATTTTTAGTTACGATCGAAATATCGAATGGCCCGCGGTCCAATCGCTTTGGGACTTTCAGACTAAATACCAAAATTATCGACCTAACCTTCACAGTTTCCTAAATTATTTTGTTTTGGAAAAGAAGCCACAAACTTCTTCCAAATCAAAAACTTACTACGAGTAAACTTATAGTGTAATTTACGGGATATCTATACCCCCCGCAACCCGCGATCATGGCGTTTGCAACAGCGTCGAAATATCGGAAGCTCAAAATAATGAACAATCACGGAAGATATCCCGTAAATGACAGTATAAGTTTAGTTGTACACCGTAAAAGCTTAAAACAGTGTTTATCTACGAGTGCTCGTTCGATATTTTGACTCGTAGCCGCGTGATCAAAATCAAATCCACTTCAGTTCACGTGACCTCCAAGAATTCTCTTTTCAACAAAAGCCTTGTGATAGACAATGCTGACCCAAATTTCTTCAGAATAATACACTTCTTATGAACCCTCAATTACAGCAAAATTATTTTTTGTGTTTTTCTTTTTTAGTAAAAGCTTTCTTCATATTAGTTAGAATATTGTAGGGCTTCGTTTTTTCTGGCCATTGTTCTTAGGATTTAAAATATAAGCGGTATTGTAAAATTAAATGCCAGTAATACCGGATTAGATTTTTGTGTAAAACTGAGGGTAACCAATTCAAGAGAAAAACAACACCAAGCTCTTAAATATGTCGACTCATTAACGCGAAACTACTTTCTATTTATCTGAAACTTGCTGTATCCCGCGGTTTCACCCACCGATTCTGGCTTGTTTTATTTTTGCTCGGCTCCGTTTGGTCGTAGCGTGATGTTATATAGCCTATAGCCTTCCTCGATACTTGGACTATCCAACACTAAAATATTTTTTCAATTCGAACCAGTAATTCCTGAGAATAGCGCGTTCAAACTCTTTAGCTCTATAATATTAGAATAGACTAAAACTTATAAAGTTTGCAAAATAAACTAGTAAACTATACCATATTTTACCTCTGGAAGCACATAGGTAACCGATATCGGTACACCGGCATCGCTAGAATCCATAAGTTATTTTATGAGATACCGATAACCTTTATCGTGCTCATCCTTCTAGTCAACACTTTCAATATAGCGAAAAATAACTTAGCAACTACGAGTACCCGTGGTTCTACTTGCGAAAAAAATTCTCAGTTTTCTGAACATGTGCCATTATATCTGCCGGAGAACAATTAGAAATATATTATTAGTTCTATATTTCCAATTGACCTGATATTATCTACAAAAATAATTTAAAAAAAAAAACGAATTTTCCTAAGACACATTCTACGTGACTCACCCGTAGTTTAAGTCGTGGATTGAACTTAAGTCGGACTAGACACGCCTACTTTTCACCCCATAAGTCATATTGACAGCTACAGTTTGTTTATAATGTGACATAAACGCCCACCTTTCAAGGGTTTTGTAGTACAAGAATGTTTTGGCGCTCGAATGAAGCTGACAGGGGGGCGCTGTTGGTAAACCTTTTGTTAATTGTTTTGTAAAAAATATTGAGAAAAGAAAGAGATAGCTGCGTTAGTTCCGATGTTTGCCCGCGCCATCAGATCCTTGAAACCTACCTTGTGGGTGACATATGTACCTACTGAAATCCAAGTGAATCGACGTGTGTAAAATTGTTTTCTTGTTATAGCCAAAGCAAGATGAATTTTGAGGAGTATGTCGGTTATGTAGGATACGATATGCCATACAATTATTTATCGCGACCCGATGCCGACAACCCGTTAGAATGTGACATCAATATACAGTTCCAAAGACACTTTCGATTTTAGAAGGAAACCGTACAAAAATTGGAAAGCCATGCGAGAGGTCTTTGCCCAGCAGTAGGACATAGAGGGCTGATATAAAATAAAATAGGGAAGCTACTGTAAAAGAAAACGCGGTTCGTTTTTGGTTCCAACGTTTTCGTTCTGGAAATTTTGACCTACAGCCCGTGGACGGCCCTTGTTGATAAAAACTATTTTCCGTCGCCTTTAATTTCCAAGCCAGCTAGTATGTAGTCGGGATTATTAATCAATGATTATTAATATTGCGAGCACTTGCAAATATCCGTGGTAAATATAATTTAAATTCAAATCGGTAGGTATTGGTATCGGTAGGTGTTCATTATCGTGGGATTGTATGAATTAGCAATCAAGATCGCGTAAATAATTATATAAGTGACAAATAGTCGTAATATGGAGTACCGTACACATAAAAGATGAATACAAGCTTAATTCACGTGATATTTCTAAAGCATGAGAAAACTAACGAACCATTTTGAATCTCAGACAAAATGGTGCGAATGGTGCTTATGAGCGAGCTTGCCCATACTCGTGTTGTTTTGTTTATACCTACGATACCACAAAGTCGCTCTCATCATCTATCTATACTTAAAAACATCATCAAGAGTCAAATAGGCCTTCGAAACTCACGTAGACGGGCCATGGCGCGCAGTTTTACGCAGGGCGTGCAGGGCGCATTTACCTATTAGTAAGTAGGTAGAATATTTCTGAGGTAGTCGTGTCTGTAAATATATGTGAAAACCCGATTTTCGCGTTGGCTCGTGATACAACATCATCATCATCATCATTTCAGCCGAAAGACGTCCACTGCTGGACATAGGCCTCCCCCAACTGTCGCCATATTGACTCGTGATACGCGACACTGATATTAAATATTATGTAAAAGTATTATGTCTATATAGATTCCTAATGAATCATTTGATTGTCGCCACCGGTGTCCAATCTCGAACCAAGTTATCAATATTTCACATAAATGTAATGTAATTGATATGAAAATGAACAAGTTATAAGTAAGTACATGTAAGAAAAACGCGAGTGTGTCTGTATTGCTCAAATAAAATGAAATACTTACACTAACTATTATTTATTACCTATTCAACTTTAAAAGTAAAAGCTTACACATAAATCTTACATAACTATTATAAATGCGAAAGTTTGGATGAATAGATGTTTGTTACTCAATCGCCAGAACGGCTGAACAGATCTGGATGAAACTTGGTACAGAGATATATTATAGTCTGGTATAGCACATAGATCTTTCTACCTGTAGTAATACGGGTAATCCCACTGCCTTTGCGGTACTATCGCAGTAGTATATAGATTGTAAATAGAAGGAGAAAGAAAAAAATACAAATTTGATGCAACCAACTTGGATGTAGCGCTCGTCAGCCGCTGTTGTGGCCAGTTTCTGTTATATTGCAATAATAAAACAATCAAATCGAATTCTTATTCGCCGTTGCGTTTAGTGGTTTAGCCGGCTTATCTTAGGTTTGTTTTCATATGATACGGGAAAGGACAGGTGTAAGCTAAACATGAGTAGCAGGCGGCTTGCTACTGCTAAACGGAGGAAGAGAAGGGCCGATATGAAACCCACCATTATGTTGGGTGACCACAACCATGTCATGCGCACAAACTCATTCTGCAGAGTAATGATGAGAGAATAAGCGATAACGAATCCAAAGAAATTCAAGGCTACTCGGTCCATCGTCCAACTGAATTCTTCCCTCAACTCTGGACGACCGGAACCTTCTAATCTCAGGAATTGCTGGTTCCAATTGAAAAAATCTTTTAGTGTTGGATAACCCTTTTGTGGAGGAATAGGAGCGGAGTATTAAAAAATGTTGCGAAAACGGGTTTTTTTTTAATATAAAAATCGCGGACGAAGGTCGCGGGCAACAGCTAGTATGTTTATAATTGTGTGATGATCATATTTGTATTTTTGTTCTCTCGTTGGTCAAATAGTCATAAGCGCAATTGCACGGTGTGAGGTTATGGGTTCGATCCCCATGCATGCAGTGTTGTTGGGTTTTACTAACCTAGAGATTGGATCCAGTCTTACGTAGTCCTACGTGAATGAAAATGAAAAATTTCCTTTGTTTTTCTATTTCTATAAATGTGTAATTTAGATATTTTTATACGTGATACTACTTTTAAATAAAATAAAAACCAGTTGGCTTGTACAATAATAATTTAATTTATTTTTTCGGCCTCGTCCCTTGTAACATCACTGAATCGAAGTAGCTGGGCGGCACTCAAACGTTCGAGTTTTGCCTTTTGGTACGCTTCTTCTGCTGCCTTCACCACCACTTCTGCTTCTCCATTTTCAGCAGATGTTACTCCTCCTCTCGTTCCTCATTCCGTTTTAAATTTTTCGCCCGTACCTCCTTTATTATAACTTGGGCGCGAACATATATTAGTATTAATATGCTAACCACAAGCACCTTCAAAAAACACTAATGAGAATATAAAAAATAAAATGCTTCGAATGAATACAAATAGATTGATGTTATTTCAAATTCTGTATTGGTGCCATACACAGATAATTTAACTTTCTGATGTACGGTAACGTGTAGAGATGAACTGAAAATCATTTGATCAACCCTACAAATAAACTGCGAGTTTGCTGACGCCAAGTCAGTCGAGTTATTTTCAGGTGGCCCTTGAGCCACCGGTACCGGTACCTCGTCTACCGGACGAAATTCCAGAACTGAAAAAAGAAAGTAAATATTTTTAATAATCTAATCATATATTCGTTAACACAAAGAATAGAATCAATAAAATTACTAGACTATAGGTGTATTGTCAGCAGGAGTTTCACTTGGCATAGTGTCACAGTCCATTTCGAACCTCAATTACAAATCGGTGGAGGCCGGCAGCGCATCTTTCACTCCTTCGAGATCTGAGGACGCGGGGCCAGGATAGGGGCCACCCCCAGTCCTCATTCTTTCTTTTTTTTCTAAATTAAGGGTGGCCTTAATATTGGACCAGCACCTGTTTAACTGAGATTCGGTTCTCTATAAAAAGAAAAGATTGCCGTTCATTACGATCATCAAACATAGACCAGGTATTAATTAAACAGCATACATGTTATTTGGTACTTACGCGCGAGTTAAATACTGAGTTATACTCTTGGGTTAGGCGAGCCCACAGCACATTTTGTCGCTGATGAGCTGCCCGGCAACGTCGTATTTTGAAGAAGCTTGTACTTGCAGACAAGTTCCGGTCCTGACTTTTCACCATCCGAAAAGAAAATTCTTGATGCCATTATTTTAAGTGAAAATCTTATAAATGAACCACGAAAAAATAAATATTTATTTTCAAGTAATTCCGTTTAAGTTCTTTGACAAATGATGTCAACCAAGAGCATTCGGTAGAACATCAATTGAAGACATCTCTAGCATTGGGACGTATTTTAATATAACATTTTTAGCATACAAAGCAGCTTGCAACCTTCATGCAACATACTTATTTTGGGTTTGAAATGGACAGCATGTTTTGGAGGTAGATTAAGGTGAGTACTCATCTGAGCAATTAAACGTATTGTAACATTGGTTGATAAATTGAGGAATGATATAATACTGCAAGGTTGCGGTTGAAAAGGAGATGTAGAGACAAAAAATTAAAAGAATATGTTTGGATGATGGTCTTGTTGAGAGGACGAGTAAAAGGCGACTAACAAAACCCAAAAGAGAACACCTTAGAAGGACAAAAATTATTGGTATTGTTCTTAAAAAAGGTCAGGTGGCAGTGCTCGCGACCTGCGTGCGTGTATGACCAGATGTATGAACGTGAACGAAGCAAAAGGAGTAAGCCGGTGGGGTTCTTTAGTGACTGTTCTTACTGTGTGGCATTTAGGTACTCTTCGTTGATATGTTGGATTTGCAAGTCGCGTGTGCTGCAATTTAATTTAATATTAAAAAAAAAAACACTGAGCGAATTAGGAGAAGTAACAACCAGCAAAGTCCACGCACCTCTTTCTATGTTGCACGATTTGCCCGCGCTCGTGTTTTTGCTCGATGAAATGTTACACAAGTTGCTTGTTTCTTAGCAAAATCAAGTTTTAACAAAGTGTCAAGCGGCTCGATGTCTTGTTGCAAATGCAAGCTCTAGCTAGTCTGTCCTCACCTTTTGAACATCATTGAGTGGGTGTTGCTGATACCGTGGTGGGCGTTCCTCACCTGTTGCCATGACAACAAATGTCGACTTAAGTTCAAAAATGGACTAAGTCGGCGTTCTGGAATATGGGTGAGTCGTCTATTCTGCTTTAAAATATTATTCATTAACAAAATAGGCATACCAACTTTCGCATTCACAATAAAACTACGCATGCACATACGCACTCACAGAACAAAAAAAAACCGTTAAGCTCAAACAAAAAGCTCTCAAGCTTGTTTGAATTTAAAACAATTACATATCATTAACACGATGTTCTCTCTTCTCAATGACAAAATGATCAACACTTTCACCTTTAGGCGTGTCCTTATTCCGTCCGGCGACGGCGGCGACGGGTTGACAGCTTGCGATTCGGCCATTGTTCGTCACAATAGTAGAATAACGAAACGCCATGTTTGTCCGCGTAACTTTCCCTTGCCGTAAAGCCCACTATTAATTATCTAGTTCCACTTTGTGATGGGACTCTGAGTGCTTTTTGAATTCGTGGGCTAGTTATTGAGTTAAATGTTTAGGATTGATTCTGTTTAGTGCTCAGGAACTGGAATTCATAGAAGATAGACTGCTGCAAAAATTTGACTGCCTCGTTGGTCGAGTAGTCTCATGCGCGACTGCTGAGCATGAGGTCCTGAGTTCGATTACTCGGACAAAGTGATATTGGGTTTTTTAATCAGGAATTTCTTAGTCTGGATTTGTGCACGGTTGAGGGTAATAGGCTCACCCCCTACACCCCCCTCGCCTATTACATGGGATGATGGGACTTAAACATTACTGGTAAAAAGTAGGTGTACTATTAGGTACACCTCCGCCTAACCGTTCGGGAATTACAGGCGTGATGTTATGTTATTGACTGCCGCAAGAATTTCTTAGTCAAATGAAATAGAGGTTGGGAAGAACCGAATTGGATTGCGTGCCATTGATGTGAGAAAAAAAACCATCATCAGTCTGCGTTTTACTGTTAGACAACCGGACAGTGCTATCTCCAACTCCCTCTATTCGCATACAATCTAAGTCTGTTCTTCTCCACCACTCTCACTAGGCTATTACCCGCAAAAAATGTAACAGTAGACCTATTAGAAAACATTCCTGACAAAAATCTCAGGGAATTAAGCATCTACTAAATAATTATTCATCTACAGGGTGTAAACAGACCCTTCACATAGCCGTCAACCAAGCATTCTGTACATCAAACTAAGTAACTTTACGCAAAAACTATTGCTGGGAATCGACTTTTTTTTTGGGATAAAAAATCACGTTTTAAGGTAGGACTCGATTGAAAACACTCAAAGCATTGTGCTGATGGCTGGATTGAATAGTACGGGGGTCGTGGAGGTGTGTAAAGTAAAAATCTTACATTAAAAACAAGTATTTAAAAAAAAAAATGTGAAAAAGTTTGAACTTTGACCCCCAATATCTCTGTAACTAGAAGGCCCAGGTATGGTCTAGAACAAAAAAATTATCGCAAAGACGGGGAGTACAAGTGCCTTTCGGATATGTTAAGGGTATATTTACACCATTTATAAGATATCAACATTCTTAATGTAGTAGTGATTCGTACTTGTTTTACCTTTTACGGAAGAGAAACATGTTCCAAAGAAAATTAATAAAGTTATGTTATCACTAATTTGTTGACAACCGTCCCGCCTTCATTGGGAGCTTGGGGGCGACGCGTTCCTACTGCTCCTATCGCTGCCCGAAATCTAAATTGGCGTGAAAAACGAATCGAAATAAACTTTACCTTACCATGATTTGTTTTTGTGATGACGGGGTCCGATGGTGTGGATTTAGTTTGCTGTGACATGAAATATTAATGGTAATGGAAAAGTTTGTTTTAGAAACACCCTTGCCCTATTTCTTGTTCTAGGAAACCATGGGAATCGACCCTGAAGTTTTTCCTTAAACATTCTACAACGTAGGCTTTCAACACGTTAAATGTTGTTATTTTTACAAATGTTTTCTCTTATTCCCTTGCTAAACATAATTATCTCGGCCTATTTAATTAGATGAAGGAAAAAGGCACTTTAAAAGTCCTTTAATTACTTAATAGCACAAAACAAAACAACACAATACAAAGCGAACATTCTCGAAATGAAACGAAACTTACCGACGATTAAATGTCTTCATTTAAAACAGGTTTTAAACAGTGTTAATTTTGTTTACCTGCACCAATTACCACTTCCCTATCGCTCGAAACAATAAATAAGTAGCGAGCCATTTACTGAACGAAGCGGTGCCGTAAAGTACCGCTAATAAATACCACTTACATTCGTAGATCTGTTTAGAAACGTTTATTAGATTGGTTTTGGTATATCTTGCTTTAAGTTATTGCGAATTAATTTGGTGAAAATACTGTATCTTGGCTATTCATTTTCAGCTCTATAGTGTGTCTAACTTAAAGCGGTGAACGAATTTTGAGAGAAATTGAACGCAGATCTTACTTAAAACAAAATTAATAAGTAAATAATTTTAGCTAGCCCTTAAAAGAGAAGACTTTACCTTGTCACTTCACTGCCTAGAAACAAATGAGGCCTCATTTAAGTCCTATCTAACACAAAGATTAAACGCTTAGCCTCACCTTATCTACACTTGACTTAATTGTTCGCTCCCAATTACAATCCGTATTTCTCACGCTCCTTTTAGCAATACAAATAGTCGTTTTTGTACGGAGATACCAACCCACTTTATATGGCCATACGATGCAAGAATTGACAGCCATAGTAATTTAATTAACAACCCATAAAAGCTAAATTGAAAAGGTAATTATAATAGTCAATTAAAATATACCTCGAGCATTGACTGTATCAATGAATTACGACCTTTCTGAAGCCCCAGCTGAGCGACTTTCTAATTTATATTTTTCTTGATTTCTGTTATCTTTTATTCAGCAATAATTGTCACGGTGGGAAGGGCCATGATATTCATTGGTCAATTAAAATTCATATAAACATCTACAATTCTACATGCAGAACTTAAAGAAATTCATAATAATGTTTATAAGAAAATAACGCGTTTATAAACATTTGTATCGAGAGTATTTTTATTTCTTAAGTCACTTTAAGACCCGCTTAAAGGAATTTAAAACAGCGGCCAGTTTCTGTCAATCGGTTGAAAAGTTTTAAATACGTTTTACGATTAATGAGTTACTGTTGTGGTTGTATTAATTGAGCAAGCAATACTTGTAAATTTTTCATTATCACATTCTCGAAAACAGCTCTAAGGGTTTCGATGAAAGTTGCAATATAGAAAGTTTAAGGGGGCGAACAATCGATCTAGCCAGGTCTTATATCTGGGAAAATTCGTTTTCTCTATTTTCACCCGAGCAGAGCTCGGACGCCTAGGTACTATAAGTATAATAAGACATCAAGTATATGCTTAATGCATAATAAATACTTGATGTCAGTAGAAGGGACGTAGAACGAAGAACATAACTCCAAACTCAAATATACAATCATATCGCGTGTTGAAAATTTTATAACCTCCTTGTAATATAAAACTGAACCAACAATGTAGGTGAGCCTAAAATAGAGTATCAAACGTCAGATCATTAATTTTAGATAGATATAAATAGAAAATCGATAATCGTGCGCATCAGATGCTTGTATCACATGTCCTCGAATGCCATTGATTTAGATATGTCACAGGTATTTAAACATATTGATAATTCGCTCCACGTAAAATCCTGGTCTTCAGCTACATCCGGATAGACTTGAGGCCGTCTCTAATATAGTTTGGAAAAGGCTAGGCAGATGATGATGAAGAAAATAAATCGGTTCCACTACGGTGGGTACCTAGTTGACACTTGTACAGTCGCCAGCACATCCAGTTACGACAAACTGTCAATTTTCTCCAAACGATTTTAAACCATGAAATGTTGATCGTTAATTTCAAAATCGAATGAGAAAATTTGACAGTTTTTGGTAACTTGATGCGCTAGCGACTGTATTACGTCGCTATTGAGAAATACATTATGTAAATGGGATCTATTGTAAAATGACCAATAGCCGAGAAATTCCAATGATTTGTGATGTCATGACATACGGCGAACACACCCACAAAATTAAAATGATTGAGTTTCATTTAATTTATATAACGCAGAACGTTCGTTCGGATACCTAGATTAATAGCCGTCTCAATTTGTAGCCGATAAAAAGCCAATTGATTAAGTTAACACAAAAAAGAGCGGCCAGTTAAAATAAATGTAAGTGTTTAATCAAAAGTATAAATTATACAACTTTACTACTGTCAGACGTCAGTCTGTCACCGTAATGAGTTAAAAAACAATAAATTAAACAAACAGAAATAATTACGTTATTTTAACACTTAATTTGCATCACTAATTTAATCCAGCAGCCAATTTGTTGTTAATTAATGTGTAGTTTAAAACTGAAAGAAAAACTTAAAACATTTGTTTTTTCATGTTTTTATTTGAATTTATGGAAACATAGCGTGTTGGAAATAATTCTCAACAAGAGAAGCCATTGAGGAAAATTCACACCTATGTTACATTTATTTAAAAAATAAATAGCTAACGCTAATAGCAATAATAAATTACAATATCCTTGAACGATCGTAAAACAAGAGCAAAATATTCAGTTGTTGTCTTTTCTTGCGGCGAAAGAACTGACGAAAAGGTTTCTATTCTTGTGTTTCTTTGTAAATTTCTTTATAACCCCATATCTTCCAAACGGCTGGAAGTATTTAGACAATTAAGGTATTGTTATATTCGTCTTAAAACCCAAGTGGCCTCAGAAAGGTGTTTGAAAAAAAAAAAATGGCGAATTTTTGGCGCGAAATAGTAATACTGTAATATTTAAAAAAAAACCAAGGTTACCGACGTAGCCCGAAGAATTGCCAAACTTAACTGGCAGTGGGCACGGCACATTGCTCGCAGAACGGATGGCCGATGGGACCGAAAAGTTCTGGAGTGGCGACCGCGAATTGGAAGACGTTGCGTTGGAAGGCCTCCCACTAGGTGGACCGATGACCTGGTGAAGGTTGCAGGGATCCGCTGGATGCGAATCGCACGGGACCAGTCAATTAGGCGACACTTGGGGAGGCCTATGTCCAGCAGTGGACGTCTTTCGGCTGAAAAGATGATGACGATGATTTAAAAAAATAACCATATCTATCGAATAGGGTATCAACATAAAGCAAATTAAAAAGGGAAAAATATACATTTACAAGTTATATATTTAAATTTCGGTCTTTTTAGTGCATTACTTTTAAATTGTCTTTTTTGAAGTCGGGTTCTTGATTTTTTTAATTATGTCTACTTGTTAAACCACTTGGCTTGCGACCTGTCACAACTACGATCACTCTAAACTCTGGATGATTTGACAAACTGGATGCAAAAAGCACGTCTAACTTAATATGACATAAAAACACAAAAAACGTAGGCGACTGTATAACTTTTAAGCTCCTTTAAAAGCACAAATGCAAAGCTAATTTAAATAATATACTGGCCAGTAAGCATTAGTGATGAAGCAGTATACTCGAATCGAAAATGCAACCGAGCAACTACGCCGGTGGAATACAGGATGTAGAGAAAAGCGGGCCGCATCTAGCAACCACTGGCTTTTCATTAAGCGGAAAGCCTTGCTAAGCAGTTATCAACCGCGGCCCGCACGCGGATTAACGCCCAACTTATTTGTTAAATATATTTTGAGATTAATTTATTATTGTGATTCTGTACGCTGTTGTTATTTGACTTTAAATGTGATAAGCAACTTTGTTGTAGCTGTTTGCTGTTTCAACAAA
Source organism: Noctua comes (assembly GCA_963082995.1). NCBI lineage: Eukaryota > Metazoa > Arthropoda > Insecta > Lepidoptera > Noctuidae > Noctua > Noctua comes. The sequence continues at coordinate 8,732,335 of OY720279.1, read as the reverse complement.
ATCTCGAACAATATGTGTGCTTAAAAACAATGAATAAAGTGTCGAATGTTTAAAACTTATCCTTTGTTACTTGTGTGTTTATTTTTATAAAGTATTTAGGTCAGTCATAACTTGAAACCGACTGGTATTATTTACAAAGTTAGAGTGCCGTGGTGCCCGTGGTCCGTTTCCAATGAACGCTAAGTGGGTCATAGTCCTCGTAAACGTGTCAGCCTGGACATAGATAGGGTGCGTGATAGCACAGATTACTTTGTTACCTGTTTATTCTGTACTCATAGTTTATGGGCAAGACAGAAGAGCTATTTTAAAATAGCTCTAAAACAAATACGCATTCTTTATTTATCTTTTTTTTTTCTTTTCTTCAAAATAAAGAATGCTAGATTACCTTTTCTTTTTATGGAACGTAAACTGGCAGTAGGTACTTCTATAAAAAGTCCATATATCCAGGTACTATGATTGACAAATTGATTCAGGAAGTTATTAATGTTTTTAAATCTGGTTATGGACTTTAGTAAAAGCTTACCAAATTATTTTGCATACATGATTGCGAACCTACCGATAAGCTTTGGTTACTGCATTTCAAAGTTAAATACTAAACAACCACCTGCTCAGGTCTAAGTTCTAGTACAAGCACGATTGCCTGCGGTCCGATTCCCAGGAAAACTGCTATTTGGATTTCCTATTAGGAAATGCTCTGGAGCAGCCACAAGTTTGAGAGTGTGCTTTATAAAATGTCATTATGTTCACACCGCGCACCGGCACGGATTCTTGTTAGATGGAGATACACTTATAGTTTTACAATACTGAGCCAACGAGAGGCCTCACAATAGAAAGCCTCTGCTAAGTTGAATCTACTTACTTTCTTGAAGATGTTATGTGAAAATGATTATGAGCTGATTAATACAGTTCGAATAAAATAATTTTGCATAATATTAACAATCGGCTCTTTCTGCAATTTAAACTGCTTCCAAATTCACATGAGTGTTTGAATCTGATTAATTTCCAGCCGGAACATTTTTTCTGCTGCGGTCAGGTTGCTTTTGGCTATAGATTACCTATTATACTACTGGGGAGGTTACTGACCACACACCCATATCTCTATTTTCGGAGAATACAGAATTGATTAAATGTATGCCTTTCTCAAAGTCACCGACGGTAACTACCGAGAAAACTTGACACGTCTCGTTCATTACAACGCTATCCTATTACACAAATAAATTAGAAATCCAATCAAATGCTTCCAGGTAACACTAATTATCATAATGTCAAGACATATAGACATCACAAGCAACATACGCAGAGGACGACTTCTGCGTTCAATGTATGATTCTGGTAACTCCATCACGCTAACGGTACATCAACATATAGGTACATCATAATATCTCGGATAGATTACTTTTATTCTAGCACAATTATGAATGAGTTTTCCTACAGTATCATAACTTTCTAAGTAAGAAGTCGTTTGAAAAGCAAGTAAACTCCAACAAAACACCGTTTTGATAGAAACCACCCGATTTTTACCAAGTTTCATACCCTATGCCAACTTGTATTCTTAAACTTTAGAAATGAGTCCTCGTTTTAGAATAGAACATCTTTTGTTGGAGCATTCGTGGTGTTTTCAATAGCCAAGCTCCAAGAGCCAGTTATTGAATACGCGACGTTCTTTCATCTCTATTACGATTGCATTGTTATCTTTCGTATTGCTATTACTACGAGCATAGATTGAAATAATACTTCGTACCTACGGTATGTGAAACTCCCGCTCCAAATACGTTCAAAATTGCGATAGGAGTTACGCTACAGTTTGGGAAGTGCAACTTTTTTGAACCAGTTAGAATTGCATCGAAAACAATCTTGTACACTTAGTTTGACATTTCTAACGAGTTTTAAATCACAGTATTAGCCGTATTTATTTTTCTATGACACGGGCTATCCTTTATTGAATGTTCAAACATAACATCACGGCTATCCCCACAGGGCTAGACACGGGCGGCGGCGTGCCTAAAAAACACCCGTATTTTACATACGAACGTACGTAAATATGTAATGTTTTGATATATGTAAGCAAACTTCTGATTTGGTGTCAAGTTTTAAAGTTCGGAGAAGTTTGTTGAGCTTTTCTCTCCATAATATTTATTTTGAAAGCATTTTTAGATCTAAGTAGGTAATCAGAATGTATTTAAAATGCTAATTCATCGACGTGTACAATGAAGGCACTGTTAGCTTTGTAAGTTTATTTATGCATTTTTCTATTGTCATGCATAGCAGTAGTCGTCTCAACTACCCATAGACACTTGAGGTACATCTCTAGAATGTTCCCGACGACAGTGGTCTATGTGTGTCCGTACAAATCTTGCAAATTGCTCGTTGGATTTTGTTAGAGCTTTCACCACTACTAAGAGCTGTTTTCGAGCAAAGTTTTGGTGTATTTTTAAGAGGTCTCCACACTAGTGATTCGTTACATTGTTATGTATGACTAAATACAAGTATGTAGCGTTTATGATTACTATAATCAAGTAATTAGTGGAGACTAGCAAGTCATGGCGGCTCAACAGGTTTTTCTGGTAGATTCCCATCTATTCTTTGATGGAAATGAAATTATGACTAACACGAGATTAAGAGTGCGCAGGGAAATCACAAAACGCAAGTACTTATAAAAGCTCTCCATGGTGCTCATGGAGCATGGTGGCTCAACCCCTACAATAGAAACTGAAACTGATGGGGAATACCCCATCAGTTTCAAGTTAAACAAATAGGACTTGAAGTAACATTTTACAATAATACAGTTGCAGCCAGTTCCAACAAATAGAACACGAATACAACTGATTCAGACGATTCAGTAGTCTACGTGTCTCTGTACGCCGTCTCACTGACGTCTACAGTATTTTTAGATTGTGTTGTTGTTACAGTATTTTCTTTTTAAATTCTGACTAAACCTAATACCTGGCCGTGTTTCCCGAAATCAAACAAAAATGTTCAATGAGTCATTAAACAGTGGACAAAAATTTGCATAGTAACGATCCTTACGACCGCATACAAATGTAGAACTCCAAAAGATCGTAAACAAGAACTGGATATGATTGTGTGAGAACAGGAAAACATGACACAAAACGGCATTTGATGAAACAGGATTATCAATAATGATAAAACGGCCAATAAGCTTTTAAAGCCTCAACAAAACCAAGCTACAGCAAACTCCAAATATACCTCAAGATAAATCCCAAAATCTGATGTTAGCTAAAGCCAAGTGCACACACACATAAGCAATGAGTAATACTGGTACTAACAGCAGTGAGTCGAGTCGTCTGCGCGATAGGGCACGCTCCCATCCACCGGCTCCACCGCCCACTAGCCCGTCGCCACTCGCCTTTTTCACGGTTTCTGCAATTTTAGAGGTACAAATTTTTAAAATAATGCATGCACAGCGAGATTCTCTTCGTCTCTTTTGTTTTTGTCGAGTTCGCCGAACTGTTTGGTTGGTTTAAGGCTCATAAAGGATGTGATAGTTCGTTTGTTATTCAGTTTTGGGATTATGACTTTTGTCTGTTTAGTTACGGTAGGTGGAAATGTTTTGTTTTCTGATTCTACCTGGCGCAAAGGGTCTAGTAAGCCATAAATTCATTAAGCTCATCCGTGCAGCTGCATTTAAGTTTGTTAAAATATCGAACGGAAGGCCAACTGATGTTTTTTTCAAAACAAAGAATTTCTGCTGTAGGTCCGCAAGAACAATAGTCTACAACATGGCAAAATATTCAATTCAAAATTCACAAACACACACAAGATAATAACTACACGATAAGTTCAAAAAAAAGTATAGAACATTAAATGAAGCTCTTTGAAATCTATTCAAAGGAGTTTGTAGGTACATTCTCAAAAGTGGCGGTCATAAAGATTGTGTGACGTCATATCCGGCCCTGGCACACAATTATCGCGTCTGTGGTCTAGTTTCAAGGACTGCATTAAAATTACTGCATTTGTTTGCGAGTATATCGCATGGAGATATTTTTTTCGTTTCTGTTTGAGTCTTATGCTAATTGGATGATTATTGTGTGCTTTCTTTATAGATGGTTCTTCGTTGTAAGGTTTCTACTGATTTCTCCTTGTTTTGTTTTGCAAGTTCGATTTTGATATTATCTTCACAGTGTGTTATCCGAATTCATTTGGGGTCGGCTCAGCATGTCTTCTTCTTCCATACTTCTCTATTACTCGTCATCTCATCAGACACCTCCTTTCTTGCCATATCATTCACAGTGTGTTCTTGTACTATAATGTTAAAAACGCCTTCAGTGTCTGTTTGTGGAACTACGTTATTTTCCTAAACCACACTATGAATACGGTTGTCAGACTTGTCACCATCATTAACAGATGGTCTTCAGATTCCGGAAGGTTTAATTTGCGCACAATTTGTATATTTTTACTAACTTGTATTATAATACCGAAATCTCAATGATTTGTTTAGTCGTAAAAACCGTCCGAAGCAGTATAGGAGCAGGTCGCTAGTTCGTTTTTAAAAAACCCAGAGAAATTTTAAAAGAACTGTGTAAATTAAGTCATTTCATATTCCATGTGCGCTTCTACAGTCGCGTACGTCAGTACGCGTGTCGTATAATTATAATGGCACTTAGATTCAATCTCGTGTCAGTCTAGAATGCATTTGATGACTCCAGATATAACGGCTTCGCAATGCCACAAGCTAAACTGATTCCACGATATACATCAAGAATTAACAGCATTACCATTCTTTTCCAAGATGTGATTGGAATAACTCAAAATCTTAAAAACCCTGACAAATTAAGGTAATTTGGCAATATTAAGTCTGTTCATTTTCGAATATTTGTATTTTTTATGACGTCTTTCTTATCGATACGTCTTCATCATCATCATCATATGCCTGATATTTTACCAACTATGTTACGTTGGCTCCCCAGTCATACCAGCACGCGTAGCATGACTACGATCGACAGAGATAGAGAAAAGAAATCTGTCATTTTGTCGATTCTTTCGTCGACAACACCCGTTTCTACGGTGGTCATGCTACGCTTGCTGATGGAGCTGAATATAATGTATTTCACAAGGCATTCATCTCTGAATTCTGAACTGGTAGTTAGTAGTCTTAGTTCCATGGTATGAGTTATTTCAATCACACCTTTTAGAATCTGTTTATGTTTTAACGAAACTGTCATAGATATTGCTCTACAACTGGCCCTGAAATCATGGTCAGTTTTAAGTACCAAGTTATAGTGAAGTTTTGCTTTAAACGTCATAACGTTGCCTCCCGCGGGCTCCCTGTTGAACTGGGTCAAGGTAGTGTTGTACCTACATCGGTTTGTTGTTCATTGTTTAAACAATCTTCCTTTAATCTTTTCGAAGTGCTTTTTTATAGTTACTTTGTTCGTTAATAGCGGAGTAATTGAATTTATTTTTGAAGAACTTTGTAACAATTTTGATACTTGCGTAATTTGGAGGTTAAGCCTGTTATTAATGCATCATCACATTATTAATGTACGGCGATGAATAGCTTAGCATTATCTACTCGTAATCAACCACAATCCGGCTATACATATTATATGCTGACGCATGCATGACTAATTTTTATTTAGATTTTGATGTGTAAAGGATATATCAAACAGAAGTGCGAAGCATCAAATTGTCGGACGATACTATACTTTTCACTCAATATTTCTAAACTACCTGCATTGCCCCATACTAAAACTTTCCTTCTACAGATAGGTAAGTTCAAAACTTACCTAACCGTCATAAAAGCTATAGCCAATAGAAAAGATACAGCGAGGCAGGCAACAACATAAGATATCGTGAGAATAGCCTGCTAAAGGCTTCCACATCCATTGTCGCCCGTTGGCCAAGCCCAAGGTGAAATTGGCACACAACAGAGAAGGATTGCGAATAGCCACGAGGCGCAGAGGCCTGAGCCTCAGCTAGGTAGCTGAGGGTTAATTTGAGCTGATGAGACGGATAAAAGCCATGAAAACGAGGTACATTCTAACAAGCAAGGTTTTAAGAATACTACGGCTATCCCGGAAAAAACAACCTAGACTTACACCAAAACACCTAGATTTCAGTTGAGTGAGATGTTTTTAAAAGCGCGTTATAAGAACTGGGGCCCTAAAATGGCCGCTTTAGCAGAATCATAATATGAAAAACGTTAAAATTCTTAAAATGATGACAGACGTCGAATTGTCACTTTGTTGTGACCATTTTACAAATTATAACGTAATTCATATTATTTTCTTATTATGATTCTTCTAAATCGGCCATTTTAGGCCCCCAGCACTGGATCGGTATCACCTCACCTCATTTTACTAGCTGATCCCAATTCGACGATGCCGCTACGCTGTGTTGCAGTATGGAGTTCCATTAAAAAATGGTGAATGGCTCGAGTTGAGGATATGCTAATCTGGTGTAGTGCTTTAATAATATCTATCAGCTTAGAATCAAGAGTCACGCTTGACCATCGTCCTGGGATATAAGCCAACGAACAGAAATAAATAACCCTTCGATATTGAAATGCCGTCATAATGCAACAATGGGCATTTAGCGGTGTGAAGTGACTCATTGACCGCGTTTATCCATGGACAAAGCTCGCGTTATGGTGCTAATTGATACCATACTTATGCTATAGTTTGTGATTGGTTCCAGTTAAAATGTACGGTGAATAAATAAACATAATACTGGGCTTTGTTGCCCGATGGGAAACGATCGCTGATATTGCTCGCTATATTTTGTTTACGTTGGATTTTCCCAGCGATAATTTTCTATATAAGTCAATGGTTTTCTGTGGTGTGCACTAAAATAGAAGAGACCTTTTAACTTTGGAAGTTCGCTTGGAATTTTAATGTATCAAATCATGATGTAATTAGCTGAATAAACACCTGAAAATTTAAGAGTTTATGGCCTAGACAAAATTACACTTTCGGCGATAAGATTGATAGAAAAAACATTGGCTGAAATGAAATGATTTTTTTTGCAAAAAAATCAACTGACTTCCAAAAACCACTAAAAGTGGAAAATAACTTTACTTCCGGAAGTCGGTAGCAAAAATAAATTAATCAAGCAAACAAAAGTCACCGACTTCCGGAAGGATCTTTTTTGCAAAAAACCGTTTTTTTTGTTTTATACGAACGGCTTTAAAAGGGATTCTCACTGGTCTAGACCTGATTCCCAGTTCAGCAATTCCTGCGCCTCTTTGATTTTACTTAGGCACAAACTTTTGCAACCACAACTATTAATATTAATATTGTGCTTGTTTTTTCCCTGTAAAAAGAACTAATGCTAACGCCCACTCCTCCCCCTCCCCATTCAAAGACAAATTATTACTAGAATCAGTATTAATTTCAGTTTACACCACATTATGTATAAAGTAACATTTCATCACGATTGCACAGCTTGTGTAGGCGTAATTATTATTGTAGGTACGTCCACTACGTCCAGTCAGAGCTGAGCTACCTCGTACATAGATCATATCGGTACATACAGCAGAGCTACAGTAACTTATTCATGTTTACACAAGTTTTATTATCCTTTATCATGATTAGTACGAGAGGGGAATCTTTAATCACTAGTTGGCAGTAGTTGTTGGGTACTAGACAAGTGGCAGTGACGGCTCCATTCAATGGTTATAAGTATTTGTTGGAGGAAAATCGTGCTGTTGATACTACTAAGCTAGTTTGGTTAGTATGTAGTATACAGGGTGGAAAAAAAAATCAAAATCAAATCAATCAATCATCATCTGTTCCATACATTTAGACCGTGTAGGTTACACTTTTGTAGGAAATAGCTCTGTTTTTTAAATAACCGATGAAAAATTTCTTTGTGAGGTGGCTTAGAATGATGTACTGAATACGTGGTAACCGTTTTCGCGTCGGTGTCCCTTCCACACCGTCTATAGACAGAACTTAATTATTGGCTTTTCAAAATCATGAAAGCAACAAGCATAAAGACTATAACAACTAACTAACAATAAACATTAACAACTAACTATATACATAAATAGCATGAAGACTATGTTTGCAAATAGGCGAAGATACGAAATAATTGAGACCGTTTTCGGGTGCTACGTATGTCCCATTAGGTTTGTGAATTTAGCAAAGCCAGGAGACAGGCGCAATAGCTCTCAACCAACGTAACCAAAAACTTCTTATATGAGTGCTCACTAAGCTTGAACATGACTATGACCTTGCACCGCTCCGATAAGATAACGATATCAAAAGCGCATGATAACGGCAATAATTTTCCCACACAAACGACTACAGTTTCTCCTTTATAAAAAGATATCCTTTCACTTGTTGCACCCCTTTATATCCCTATTTATAACACAATACATTAATGTGGTTGCAATTTCGCATGAATCAGCCAACATGCGTCAGTTGGACATGGTATTTGTCACAGGCGGACTACTGACCGTAAACTCACGCTGACTCTACAAAGTGGATAAATTACTCTACATTTATATTCACAGTTTTAAAATAAACTCGCTACTTTTCTACCGATAAAATATTGCGCTTATATGAGTGCGCTACGTACATATTTTTTCGGGGAGCCCGCAAACTTGATCAGTCAACACTATCGTAGTTCTCGCATTGAAGTCCGGACGCGTTTCAATTACATTCAGCGATGAGTTAATCGAGTTATTTTATTTGAGTAGACGTGTGTCGGGAACCTAGTAAAACGCATTAAACCAAATACAAACAAAACATTGGACCAATTAAAGTTCACGTTTACAAGCGTGAAGTTCCCATAGGCGCTATTACGACGTGCTCTCGTAAACTGGTTCTGTATGGTGTATGGTGAGTGATTGATTTCCATTCGTTGTTCCGTGGCTTTGTTGTGTTTCAAATGATCCGGTGTTTTTATTAGCACTGCACGTCTTTGTTCGCAGTACGTGAGGCTTTTCAAAAAGGGGTGGCTGAAAATGTAGCTCCCACATTTTCCCTTTTTTGTGTTCCTCTGAGCAAGTTGTGGGGTGCCCTGCCGTGATTTAAATTGAACTGCACCTTTTGCGTGCAAAATGGTAATTTGTCTCCTGTGTAACGGGAACATGCTGGGGTTTTTATTGAAATAACCGTAATAAGATAAATGTGAAGTATTATGAAAAAGTTCTCACTTCGTAAAGTTTCTACTACTACTACTACAGTTAGCCTGCGTCATCCTACTGTTGGGCAAAGGCCTCTCTCCATGACTTCCAAATTCTTCGATCCAGGGCCAAAGAAAAGTTTCACTCAATAAAAATCATATTGCGCTTGCGATAACAATAAGAAATCTCCGGGTTTTACATATTATTTAAGCTCCCCGACGATATCGTCTCGGGGAATTCCATGAATACTTTTATCCCGGAGCAAAGCAAATGGATTGCGCTTAGCTTAAGCATACATACAATAAGTAGTTATACAGCGAGAGAACAGTGACTGTCGACTGTGGACATACAATGTTCAGATAACAAGGTGTTGGCGGGAGGTGCCGCCAGCGGCCGGCCTGTTTGTGTTTGTCGGTATCGAAGGATCTAGTGTTGTCCCACCCAGCTGGCCTCCCGGGACAGGTAGTCGGGAACATGCCGCCGGGATTCCCGAGACGTCACCAGCAATCTCCAACTTCCTACAGTAAATATTTTTAAAGATGAATGGTTTAGTGGGCGCCCGACTCGTCCCATTCAGTAATGAATGCCTTTTAGTGCTCTCGTCGTCATTCATTGTTTAGCCCTTTTGCTTGTTGGACAAATTTAAAGGTTCGTTCTCACATAATTAAAGGCGATTTATGGTCTTACAAGAGACCCTCTGCAGCCGTGATGACGACATAATGTTTCACAAATACTTCTAACACTCCCCTCGCTGTATCATCCGCTGAGTCAGATTAGTGCATGTTCCGAAGCTAACGCTGAGATTTTCTTTTGAGTGTTACCATTGCACAAACATAAACTACGCACGAATGAGCTGGGTTGCCATTTATCAGTTCGTAGAACTTCTTAATAATTGCTACGCGAGAAGTAGTCGGGTTTAAAAAATAAACAGACGTTGTTTTATCGCATTTCAAAATAAATCAAACTGCAAAATTATGAGCAGATATTTTTTAAACTGGTCATTTATTAACATAATGTTATAATATCATTTTAAATTAAGTAAATCAAGGTCAAGAATGTTTCGTAATTAAATTGACCTATAAATGGAGTTATTATTTTTCGATCAAATTAACATTTATTGATCTTTATTATACTTACTTACATCATATCATTTCAATTAAGTGCCTGCCTATTTACAGCAATAAATAATAAACAAGCAAAATAAATAATCCATTACATAAACACAATTTCATTGCCGACCAATCTTCAATGTCGGTCCACGGAAAACTACAAAAATAGTGCGGTGACTCATCTGCTCCGTCCTACGCGTTACCGATACATACTGAGCACATAACACATCCAAGCGGACATCGTATTGCCTGTTTGCCATTTTATGTTCTCGTTTCTATAAAAAACATACGTAATATGGATGAAATCTCTTAAACTTTTACATAATCTTTGTGATATAAAAACGTTTTATTTTTCTATGTTTTTCCGCGATTTGCGCGCGTCACTATTTTTATAAGCGTGAGTTTCCGCGATGTGTAGGCAATATTTATTTATGAGGTTTTCTTCCTTTGCCTGCACTTACTTATATAACATTTTCATTTCAATTGTTTGATTGAATTTTCTAAAACATGTCTGTTACATGAAATACAAATAAGTATGTATATTTGTTCATATACGTCGCTTCAATTATTTGAAAGGTTATTGAGATATTACAGTCATATCCAAACCTTTATTGTAGCCATTTGACTTTCTTTAAGATTGAGGCAACTCAGTTTCTGGAGATTAAATATTTATTGCAGTTTAATGGAAAGGCCAAAATCGATCATTAAAGCGGCAAACAAAACTATTTTTCAATACACCTTCACGAAAACTGGTTCTTATCTAACTACAATTAGGTTCGACATGCAATGTATTTCACTCGCGTGGATTTTTAATATGACATGAAATAAAAATTTCCACAGATAACTATACTTATACTAAGTCCAAATGGGTTCACTGACTATAAAGTAATTAGAATATCATAGATAAATACGGTTATTTTTAACATATATTTACTTTTATGAACAAATTAACATTTATTTGTGTCCTCTAAATTCAAAAATATTTGAATTTTCTATTTTTCATATTAGGTTGTTTAGCGGCATCATACCTTTGCTTCTTCTTCAACCTGGCGAAAGCAAAACGCAGAAAAAACGAAAATTAAATCATAATTTCCTAATAATTCCTGCCAAAAATACTTTCCGTTACTTTCCGTCCGTATTTTATTTCTTCGAAAGTGTTATGAAAAACGTCGTTTGATACGCGTGGGGATTTTTTACTGCACTACTCGACTCCATAAGACCCTCGCCTGCAGCTCGGGTGTTAATTCCGCCTCGAATGCAATAACAAAGTTTCCCAACTTAAATAAAAAAACAATAATCAATACTTCTTATATTACTTCTAAACTAACATACTCTCACACTTATGTCGATAGAAAAAAATACCTTCATGAAAGTCAACCCTCTCATCGAGGGCGACTCGGACACAACCCACGCAAGCCTATTTCTATTACAAGTCCCTGTAAATTAAACTCAACCTTTTTGTTCCAGGTAAGACACGTTGAAAATCGTTTGAGCATTTCTTTTGACGCCAGTAAGTATATTATACGGTAGACGAATATCCCTTTCATTTATGTCAATAAAGGGAAAACCTTTCGGAAAGCTGCCGAAAACAATATTTTTTACGACTTTTTCCCGTATCTCGCGACTGTAATTTATAGACAAATCAGCGTTATCATAAGCGCGTTATTATCTGATAAATTCGCTGTTTCCGCTCCACGTGTTTCTTTTTTATCTAATGCTAATAGATGGGAAGTTATCTCCATTTATTATCAGGATTTTTTTGCACGTTTTTTTTACTTAATTTTTTGTTACTATAACTGCTTTTCTAATAAGGGATTTCCGTCCAAAAAGGCCACCTTGCCATACCTACAGTGATTATAATATTTTTAATAGAATTGGCCACCAAACACCAAAATGATGAAATACTGGAAAATGCTGAATTTTCTCAGTAATGACTATAAAAGGCTATCAGTTGCCCCCGCGAAACCGATAACCTCAGTTCTCTTTCACAGAAAAATATGTTATATGTAACTACATATTTAAAGTACGAAATTTGCAACATGGAAAATCCAACATTTCGTAAGCCAAAACAACGTGTTATTTAGTTATAGAAACATTCAATTGATGTTATTAACTTATAAAATAACGCTTACAGCATCATCCATCTGCACTCAATAAATAGTGGATTACATACTCGATTTAAATTGCCGTTTACGCTCCGTCCTATATCAATTTCCATAATCGCTATCAATTAGTTTTGCGATAATATGGTTTGCCAGATCATATCTAACCTTATTACCCATAGTATATGCAGAATATTAAGTAAGCAAGCAAAACGACAAATCGATAAAGTGTCTTTCGATAAAGTGTATTTAATCTATCCTGTAATCTCAATATTCGTTAACAATCAATGAAATAATCTTTATATTAAGTCAGCAAATGGTTTTCCCAACCATAAGAAAATGTATTAAACGGAATCACGGATCGATTTAAAAATGTATCAACATCCGTAACGCGAGTGCTTACATCCGTTTGAACGCAAAAATGTTATCTTTTCCGAAGCTTTGAGGAGCATTCGGAAATCCGCTCCGGCTTTATAATGTCGGCGTGACGTTTAGCGGAACCCGCCCGTAGAAATATACTTTACATAGGGCTGCACCATCCATGGTCAGTTTAACACTCGATTTTTATACCAATTTTAAGCAAAATATCTCACATCCACAATTTATTCATATTTTTGTGCACCCGTTTATTTCTGTTTACACGATAAACACAGCTATTTTGATAAACGCTTCACAATGTTTTTGCCGAAAATCCCCAACGTTGAATTCGGGTTTAAATCAGATTCCGAATAAAAATGTTTCTGAAAAGACAACACATTGCTGTCAACTGTGTGTATCGCTCGTTTATAGCGACTCCTCATCTTTATAGTGACCCTTAAAACGAACAGCTCACAAACAAACCTCTTTTCAGAGGATAAAACAATTTTGTTTATAGTTATGGCAACCCTAGGAAAGTGAGTGAGCGCTCGACGGTTGGACCTCTTTGTGGCACAATCAGGAATAAAAACACATCCCTCTTTGTGTCCGGGCCCCGGACGGGACTATTGCCGGACGACGGCTACGGACGCGCCAATCCACTCCCTACGCACTTACACACTTTTATACATATTATTTGGGTTTGAACAGGGACCACTTGTCACGTTTGTCATACAAAGGGAAGCCAGTTGGTACCCACTGAACTGACACTTATCGAGATTTTATTTTATTCAAAAAAAGTTCTGTAAAGAATACAGAGACAGCTTTTGGTTTCAATTTCCAAACTGTGTAAACTTTTATATGGTTTTCCCGCAAGGCGATTCATAGAAGCATCTACATTCTACACTATTCAATTTGTTTCCGGATAAACTGTGCCAGACACGCCACCTTGTTAGACTTCTACTGGAATCGGCCCAGTGTTCGTGGACAACAATACACCACTCTGCACCTTTGTCTATGCGTAACATGCCTATCCCATAACGGAATACAGACCAGGGGGGTTACTATGGCGTCTTAAAGCAGAAGTAATTCCAGTGAGGGAAAGAGACATAGCTATACACGTCGTCTAGCGCCATCTCTTTCCCGCACTGGTAAAAGGTTTATCTTCCAAGCTTCCAAGTTCAGACTTTAGTAATATTTTTCCAGTTAACTCGTATCATCACAATTCTTTTGCCCTTCTCCCAATTCATTTGGGGTCGGCGCAGCATGTCTCCTTCTTTCATACTTATCTATTACGCGTCATCTCATAATCTTAGCTTAAAGGCCCAGAACGACAGAGACTACGTAAGTAAGTTTAATTAACAACTTATGTGGATTCCGCTCAGACAAATAGAGAATTTATGTTCTCAAATATGTTTTATGTAATCAATATTTTCTACTAGCTTTAACGTAGGACGTTTGTATACTTTAAAGCTCAGTTGCATAACGTGAGCTGGGGCAAAAATTCCTAATGAGTCTGTATAACATCAGTAACCTTATTCTAATAGGGAACGAATCTATACTAATATTATAAAGCTGAAGAGTTTGTTTGTTTGGTTGAACGCGCTAATCTCAGGAACTATTGGTTCGATTTTAAAAATTCTTTTAGTGTTGGATAGCACATTTATCGAGGAAGGTTATCTATACATATAAAATTCAAAGTCCTGACTGACTGACTGACTGACTGACTGACTGACTGACTGACTGACTGATATACCAACGCACAGCCCAAACCGCGGGTCCTAGAGACATGAAATTTGGGCAGTGTACTCTTTGTGAAGAGTAGGTATCCACTAAGAAAGGGTTTTTCGAAATTTCACCCCTAAGAGGGTGAAATGGGGTGTTGAATTTTCTATGAAACTTTTTATTCTCTGAGTCGATTGACTTAAAATTGTGTCTACATATACTTCAGTTAAAATGATGAGATACGTGTATCACAAAATCATCCCCCAATTTAAAATTCCATGTCCTGACTGGATGACTGATATACCAACGCACAGCCCAAACCGCGGGTCCCAGAGGATAATAATAATTGCAAGTTATAAGCAAGTACATGTAAATTTTATGTATGTATTATAGATAGATACATAGATTACTTATTATTCCAGAAGTAAGATCCCGTGGGCAAATCCCTAACTCCACGCGGGCGAAGCCGCGGGCATAAGCTAGTAGGCTATAAAATTTCCTGCGGACGAAGGTCGCGGGCAACAGCTAGTCGTTTATAATATGATACTTACGTTTACACCTAGGTACCTAAGTACATACCTACATTAAAATTCGTATAAAACTAACAGTATTCATCGTAAATTGTGTCTCCATAAAGTACTTAGTAGGTACTAGTATTTACCCTAAAACAGTTAACTAATTATTTCTGTTAAAACCAGCTACCTGCAGGTACAGTAATGCGCTTCTAAAACTTATTTCGTAACTGCAAACGGTGGGTACTAAGCATGTTTGGTTTTTTCGCAAACACGCGATAAACGCCCTTCAGTGTTTGCACACAAGGATAGTGCTTAGAAAATCATGTTTCGCTGTTTAGTGAAACTAAGCAAGTTTTCAGAACGATCTAAATACTAATTAAAAATGTTTCTATTTCATTTGTCCCTATATTTACGTCGTAATGGGGTGTACTTTAGTATGAATGAATTTTAAATCATTTTCATCTCTTACTGGTTGCCCCCGCATATGTACAGTGTACACTATATCAGCTATCTAGAATAGAATTAATCTATTTGGGTATTGTATATTATGTGAACGTAGTTTCCAAATCCATCAGCTACGAGGCCGTGACGTTTCGGTCGTAAAACCGGGTATGTGCGAATGTGCGATACTCTATAAACTAACAAAGCTCTTCATGTCACCACTAGCTACGTGATTCTTTCACGAGTACGTATTGTAAATTCAATAAAAGCCATCAGAAACAAGACAATCATCGTCCTACAACGAATTTCAAAAGCTACACTTTAACATTTTTATCTTGCGTTTACACAATAATAGTTTCATCACGATATAAGAAGTTTAAAGTCAATGACTTATGCTAAAATAATAATTGGACATCCAGAGGTCGTTTACTTGGGTGATGTAATTAATTTGTGCGAAACAACAGCAGATCGAAACCAATTAAATATGAAATTATCATGTATTTTTGATTAACTTTATCTTGTCTATTATCCTCTTAATTTTGCTTAAATGCAATGATTTGTAGGTCTACAACACCTTGAATGATCATTAAACTATTCTCTCTGAAAAAATAATTATAATCACTTACATAGGTGTAATAACAATAAATGCATGGAACTCGGCACTGACCTATACCACGTACCAACCTGCACTTAAATCAGGAAGTTAATCATTATTTACTTGGCTATAACAAGCGAGTTTTATTTAAATAATTTATTATATTGTTCCTCATTCTAAATATTAAATTAATATTGTGTATGTAGTACTTCCCTCCCAGCGATTTCATCAGCTCTATGAGAGAGGAAGTGGGCAGTAAATCCGTCATACCCTACGCGAGCCCGGTGCGGTCTGGTCGTTGTCACTGTCAAATTTTTGGTTCTAGGTTTCGAGTGCACTACGTAAGGTCGACAAACGGATATGTGCAACAAAACTGTACTGCATCTCACCATAGTTTGAATGCACACAAGTGCGACAAACTGAAGCTCGACATCACGCTAGTGCGATAACTGCTTGTCCGGCATTAGTTCGACACTACCCAAGTCCGACTCACGCTTAATCGCTTATGCGACACTACAGGATGTAAAAAGACCCTTTACAAACGTCAACGAAGCACTCTGTACCTCAAACTAGGTAACATTGCGCAACACTGGGTACACTTGGTACGAAATGCTTCGTTTGTCGACCTCACGTAGTGCACTCATAGGTTTCCTCACGATATTTTCCGCCTCTGTTTTAAAAGCAGTGCTGCCCCTGTAAATGAAAACACAGTAACTTCAGTAACTGAAATACACAGTGGTAAATGGTAATGCACCTTGTCATTCCGTCTTCGCCGCCGAAGCCCGTCGCGAAATCCCGATTCATGCCCTCCCCGATCCTTGCTCGAGCCAGCCCGCGTGGCTGAGCCTGTAGTACAAACTCGGTCCCTAAATAATGACACCATTCAGATCCAGCCTGTCCCCTTGGTGACCTTCCCCGGCGACGTCCTAAGCCGAGCCGAGGTCCCTCAGGGGGTGCCCTTAGTGCGTAGTCGCTTAGTTTATAAGTTTTTTGCCCTGGCTGGAGGCCTGACACTCAAGCAGCCACAGGATAGTCCTGTTAAGCAGACGACAACCTCCTAGGTTGCTAACAGCAAGATACCATTCACAAAAAAAAAAAGGTAATGCACCAAATAACGAACCCACGACCTACAACTCAGTGTCCGGGCCGTTACAATGCTCCTTCTGGCTCTAATTATAAAGGTGCGCTCAAAATGACGCGCCCCGTAAATCGGACTGCGAAGTGTGAACTAACAAGGTAAACGGATCGCGAGCAGGGATGAACAGGCTCACGCAGATGGGACGTGTCCTAACGAGCTTTACTTATTAGTGCTAGTTTAAACTTGTTATTTTGTTCTGCTATCTGCTTGGGGATGTGAAATGTGTGTGTGGATGTTGTCTTGCCTAATTAATTGAATTTTAATGTGGGTGTACTAATGGCATTTTTCTATTTGAACCTTCGGGGATTACAGCCGTGATCCTCCTTATCTTTCGTCAGTCCCTCAATGTTTAGGGACTACGTCTTATGGGCTTGATGGAGTGCCACTCGAACCAGTGTTTGCAGTTGTTCAAAAACCTTGATCATCACTTTGTGATTCGTCCTCTGGACCGTTTGCATCATTTCTCCATAGCTCGCCAAGCTTCCATTCGTGAAGCCTTTTGGGATGGAAGTCACTATAATTTGTTTCTTGTAGTTAGAAAAAGACTGGCAGGCTTGCAGTGGCGAAGGTTCCATAGAACTCGATTCCCACCGGCTTCCCTTTGAAAAATGGCACAGTCAGTATTCTATAGACAAATAATGTAATAACATTAAAGATATGTACTCCGGCTTACCTCTTACAAAAATTGACCCTTCGCTACTGCAGGCTTGATGTACAAGATTTTGGCTATCCGAATCTTTCAGCTAAAAACTAGAACTTCAAATAACGCATAAAAATAATTTTGCTATAAAAATCGAGTCGTTTCTTAATCTTATGATTACGCAGTCAGCGATGTCTTATCATTATCAGTCTCAATTTACTGTTATCACTGTTGTTGTTTACTGTTGTTTCTTATCTGTTATTTGAATCAGCTGTTTTAATAAATATTCGAGTGAAAAAATGACGATGAATTACTTTCTCTGAAACCTGTACGTTCTTTGGTTGAATTAATTCGACGATTCTATAAAATTATGAATGGGCTTATTAATATCCGTAATTATACTTTTAATTAAATACCTACCTACTCTATTTAATTTTAAAAACCTACTTTATATGTATAAATTTTATGCGAGTGTTTGAGGTGTTCTTTTTATTTATATTTTAACGAAATACAAAAAAAAACTACTAAGTGTTTTTTATTTACATAACAGCATACACGGCACATTAAAACATATCACTTTATTAACCCTTTAAAAACACTTATAAATGAATTATAAAAAGTAACTGTGCAAATGTAAAATAATGTATTTAATTAATATATAACTTCCGTAATTTCCGTATACATATTAATTTTATGTTCTATTTAACAGTTTACCCACGTGGTTTCCTGGAGTTTCCGACCCGAATAGCAATTCCCCCCATTTAGGCATGAATCATGTTTCAAGCTATATCTAGCGGGACAGTCCCAAACATGTACCAGAAATAGTTCATGTTTCAGGATTGTCCCGAGAATACACTAATAACTTCTTCGAAGCTTCTATGAAATTTTTAGTCTAATACCGTAACTAACTAACTTAAAAACGATCTCATTCGTACTGTAAAGGTTTCAGAAAAAAAATCCATATTTTTTTTTAAATAGGTCACAGTTTATCATTTTATTCCAGTATTTACGTATATTACATTTCAGTCTGGTAGATAACAACTCTTCGTACCATAGATAGATCTAGGTTTTTATAACCCACCATTCAGCATCAATCAATCATCAACGTATCAATCTCATCAACACAGATACCATAGAGCAACAATACAAAAACTAAACCAACAACAGATAATCTGTTGCTAACTATTCACAGACTAATACCTCGTGATACAGCCGACGATTTCGCAGTTAACGGTCCGGACTCTGACCGTTAAACTGGTTCCGTACTTACTACTGCCATTTGTACCTGCCGAGATTTGAACCCCTTAGGGGAGACATTGAGCTTCCGTGTACAGTAGGCCACAGTACTATTATTATTTAGATATTTAGTGACTTACTTATTATTGAGTTTCTTCATCAGGAATTTCTCAGTAACAGACACGGAGTCTGGGTTTGTGCCCGGTGAATGGCAATAGGCTCGTCCCTATTACATGAAAGTGGAGTGTACTGTTAGTTACACCTCTGCATTACCCTTTGAGGATACAGGCGTGATGTTAACTGGTTATACTTCTTAACACTTAACGGTTTTTTTCAAGGTTTTTGCGGTTTACTAACCTTAATGATCGAACGTCGTAGTGATGTGCCCTTATTTATTTTATTATTGTAACCGTTGTCTATTGTTGTGTTGTACCGTTGTTCTCGATTGTCTGTAATTAGATGGTTATCTTATTATATGGTATTTTTTGTATCCTTTCTCTTGTCAAAAAATGTATGGACTATGGTGGTAAGACATCGACCCACATGACCCAAAAATATTTTTTAAAAGGTTCTCCTACTCTGACAGTTGCCAAACCAAGCCTGATAGTTTATAACATTCCTAATTAGTTAATAATCTTCAAAATCGGCACTACATATTTCTTACGTATTTGCTAAAAAAAATTATACGAAACTCACTTAGCACGAGACATCTCTATCTTAGTAACTGTTTAAACATTTATTTTCTCAATATGTAAGTGACAACATTGTGTACTAGTTAGGAATAAAAACAAACTATACAAGTATAGGAATCCCTACAAAATTACTTACCTGACGATTTAACAATTAAATTTTGCTGTATAGTAGGTAGTCACACATTTATTCGCATCAAATACGATAGGAGCCAAGCATGATTATCTACGGAGCCCAGCCTCTTAAAGTCATTTATACGCTCATATTAATTAGTCAATTTAGTGGCTAATGCTAATTATAACGGAGCTCCTGCTGTTCAATTAAACTTGACTTGTGTGGTACAAGAAAATAGTACCAAGGACGTGTTGGAAAGAAGTTTGTAAGATAAGTATAAATAGGTATGTAGATAAAGAAGGTAGACAAGTATAACATAGGTGTTTGTGAAAAGTTTGAGAACAAAACATCAGAGCCGCTTGAAAACTTTTCTTACAGAAAAAGCTTTTAAAGCTTCCTAAACTTAAGATGCATGTTGTGGTTAAGCTAACGTCCTTTAAAACCTCATACAATAATACCCTTGTATGTATATATAAAAGAAAGAGCAATTTTGTATTTCCGTTTCCTTTCAAATTCCTTCGCTTATCTACCTCTTGTACAAACTTTATCAAACAAACATGTCACATATTATATCTTGTCTATGCGCCACCATTACCTGTCTGTTCCTTTACAAAATTGTTTGCTAACACAGCAATATAAATATTTACATAAACATAAGTGAAATAAACAATTTCCATGCTGAATTAACAATCAAAGAAAAACAATATTTATCGCTTGCTAACCCCGTTAAATAACTTAAACTTGTTTATTTTTAAACATTTAGTTTTTAATTTCTCTATACACAAAAAAAAATCTACAATTTATATTATTAAAACTAAGGAGTTCGGAATTAGTGATATAGTACAATTCAGAAATAGAAGTGAAGTAAATTTTCTATGATCTAAGCTTATATCTACACTAATATTATAAAGCTGAAGAGTTTTTTGTTTGAATAAACGCGCTAATCTCAGGAACTACTGGTTCGATTTGAAAAATTCTTTTAGTGTCGGATAGCTCATTTATCGAGGAAAGTTATAGGCTATAAAACTTCACGCGAACGAAGATCGCGGGCAACAGCTAGTAGTTAATAAATGTGGGATACTTAAACATAGTGATAATGAGGTAAACAAAGATAGTTAATGTTTCTAACCAATTTCTTATCTAAACAATAACAACTACTTAGCTTAAATACATGGTGCTATTTACTAATTTGTTTATGTGAGTACATATCAATGTGATTTAGGTAAAGAGTGAATAAAGAGTTAATATAGCAAAGGATTCAATATATAACAATGCCTTGCTGTTAATGGCGTAAGTCAATTGAGAAGAACGAGTTACTTCACCATATATTGGCCCCAACAATTAAACAAACCCTTCTTTGGCACACCCATGGAGCCAACCATTTGGAACCAAGATGGACTAAGGCCCGTATAGGCCATATAATAGAACGTCACGACGAACAGTTTGATTCAACCAATCAAATGGCTAGAATCAAGTATTAACCAATCAAATGGCTTGAATCTAGTTTTAAGTAATGCTTGATTATTGAGTACCATTCTGTAATACTGACCAGTTAACCGCTTCCAGCTGAATCTTGTTTTTTATTCTTGCTTAAACACGGCTAAAGTTGGGAGTTGGCTCTATTTGTTATTACAAATGTTTGTTGTCAATTTAATGGCGTTCAAATGTAGTAAGCGTGACTGGCCATACTAGGCGTTAAATTAATAAATGAAGAATAAAATAAATACGTACTTTGGATAATTGTCCGACTTTTATTCCTGTTTATTGCAATTCGCTGCCTCTGGGATTTTCCGTGAATTTTATCCTTTTGATCTTTTAAATAATAATATAAATATACACAAATATAAAATAATAATAATATAATATATAACACATTAACATTGTGGTCGCTTTGCTTTTATAACAATGTGAATAAACAGTATATTTTATCAAACTGTCGTAGGTAGTACTACGGATTTTATAAATAGTATATGCGTAGCTTGCTTTAAATGGTCCATGTTTAAGACAGATCAACAAATTAGCACTGTTTATCATAAAAAATTAGAAGTGATAAATAAATGCATCGTTCATCGTGGGGGTTCCACAATTACCGATAGCACAGACGTATCCAACGATATTTATAATTCAGTAGTCCAGCAAATTGGTGCTAACGTACGAATAACATCGACCAGACGATTATAACTGTTCAAAAACAAACAGCAGTCTAATTCCAATCTCTTAAGAGGAAGCTAACCGTTATTCTTATTGATAACATTACGCCGGAAGACTAGAAGATAATTTAATACTTGATCTTCGTCGGGCAAGCCTTGAATGTATCTCAGTACTTCCTCTTCCTTCAGTACGTAACCGTAACATTCCAGCTCGATTTCATCCGCACTACGGTGACATACTCAGATAAAAGTTGACCTTAACCGCTCTACAGTCTTGTTATCAGTCAACGACAAATATTTAGTGATTGTGGGCAGGGCTGCCCGGAGTGCCCGGCTGGCGCTATCTCGGAAAATTGATACGGGAGACAATATCAGCGTTGAATGTTTTTTTTTAACATAATAGTGAGACTGACTGACTGACTGAGATTTTCATTAAATATTGTAGGAGTGCAATCAGGTGCACTGGAATAGTTAACTAAGATTTTTGTGTAAACTGTTCGGAATAAAAATAAAATACCCCTTTAAAACTCTTTTCCGCGTACTTCATAATAATACACGTTTACCATAAATCGCTTTAACCATTTTAAATTTTATTAACCTTAGCCTTTTAAAACTGGTTGGATCATGTGGCTTTAAATTTTATGTATCTCTCTCAGCTCGGTGTTGTACAGCCCTAGATAAACTGTGCTAAGTAAAACCGGGCACCTTTCATGTCCAGTATCAGTATGAGTGACAATTTACTGATAACAATGATGTTACGCAGTTATGAGAGATTAAAACCATTCGATTTTATACGTTAAAAACAAGCATTTGTAACAAGAATTGACTTCAATGAAGTTGTCCATTTAACAAATTAAACAGATGCCAAAATACCTACTAGATATGCCTCTGTCACGGCACGTTACAACGACATTAACTCAATTCGTTCTTGATCGCTCGAGTGACGTCGTCTGACAGACAATGTTCCGCAATTAGCAGCGGTTGCAAATTATATAATGAGCTTGACAGACCCCAAGTGTTAAGTAATAAAGTGTCATAACAATGACAATTTATTGACAAGCGCCCACCCTTTGTCCCGGACTCCGGACCCGTTTACACCCAAATAAAAATCAACAAGCTCTGCAACAAAACGCATTATCAAAGAACTTTGCGGAAGACTGCCGTTATTATCTCGATGGAGAAACCACTCATTACTGTCATCTCGCTTCCCCGCGGGACGGCGCAGTTCGACAGCAAAGGATAGCTGTATGTCGTCGTGATCAATGGATGCAAAAAGGTGTAGTGACGTCGACAGGATGCTCGGGCGCAGCTGGCTGGAACTTTTGTGTTTTTGTTCTTTTTCTTTTTCCACAAACAAAAAGAGGTTCGTTTCGCGCGGTTTAGCTTCGAACAGCCCGCGCCTGTTTCCGTAATGGGAACGGAAAATGTTAATGAAGCATACGCCTCAGTAGAATGCGTGTTAAATTATGCTCCTCCATCGAGGACCTGTAATTTGCGGAAATAATCGTTTCGAATACAGACAATTAATTAGGCTAAATATCAATTTCAGAGTTAAGATCGCATCAATAAAGTTATGAATTTCATCGTGTAATTTAGGAATTATAGGAGTGAATCCCCACAATTAGGTATTGGCAGGTTGGCCCTGAGGCGATGGGATGACACCCTCGCGTTTAAATTGTTTTATAAGGTTAGTCATGAAAGCAATTAAAATCAATCGGGCGAGCCCTCCCTCGTATTTCCTCGTGTCGTTAACAGATGTTAGATAATGAAAACATTAACGATAGGGAATTTCATGCGTTTGATGCCGACGGCAACGAGTTCCTGACAAGCTGGGCGAGAAAAAAAAGGACACAAGACGATATAAAAACGACCGCACGTTACTTAATAGGGACATTTAAAATTAAATTAATCGAGATCTATCTGATCATTGATCGAACATAAAAAATAGTAATATGGAAAAACCGAGCAGTAGCAAAACGGGTTCAATTAATTTAAACACATCACACACGTAGGTATTAATTAGATCGATCCTATAGATAGACTCCATAATGGTTCATATATGTCCGGTCTCCATGCCAATAATATCTATCTTCATAGTTTTAGATACAGAGTTGTGAAAATTTCGTAATGAAACTGTATTTAAAACCTTATGACCAGAGATTTACCACCTTTTTTCGGAATTTAAAAATAATTCCGGGATTTTATAGGGGTATCCCCCTATCTACCTGTACTTCCTTTAAGTTAAGGCTATATAATACTATACTCTGAAGTATACCGATCTCTGCTTCTGTCTGTGATCCCAATCAAACACAATTGCTTTAAGATAAGAAAAGATAATATTTCTTTGCTTATACATGTGTCATACATACAGGAAAAATACATGCATGCAAGATGGTAGAAAATATTATTAGGTACAGGCATGTTTGCCTCATGATGTGACGTGCTAATATAAAGAAATACTATTAATTAAAACATTCTCGTAAAATATCAATAAATTAATTAATTGAATAAAAAAAAAAAAACAAAAAAAAAAATACAAACTGCATTGTCATTCTCATAAACCCGTACATAAAACTCTTTGCAAAGTACTCAGGGGGTATCGTAAAATGATTTTTTCCAAGCTGGTGTAAAAGTTAAGATGTCTAGTGATTGTATCTTTATGCCAAACGTGTTGACCCAGATCTACAGTCGGTGGTGTGTCGCTTTTCAACTTAAAATATGTATTCGTTAGTATACAGTGTCTTTCCTCCGACTTCTACCGCGATATCGGATATGATTGCTTAAATATTTGTTTGTCTTTAATATGCTTTTGCATTGAATTGATCGTTTTTGTTATTTATGTGAACATTATTGAATTGTGGTTTGAAGCTCTGAGGCTTTATTCTTCTTTCTTAATGGATTGTTTATTTGATTTTTTCGGATGGGAATTCATCAAATGATCCAATGGCTTATATTTTAAAGTTAAATTTTAACTCACTCTGTAATATTCTGCAGGGTTAATTATTATTTTATTTTTACTGTATTTCGATAGCATGGTCATGTCAGAATCTTGTCCAAAAATGGTATTTGGGTTTAGGTAAAGTCCCTTAAGGCTCAAGTGCTACATTTTTATCAATACAAACTTGCGATAAAAATAATCTTTCAGTTCAAAATTCTAAGCGAATTAATGCAAAAGAATAACAAAAAAAGTTAAACAGCACGTGACTGTTAGATCATTGGTATTTCAAGTTATCGTTATCCATTATTTTGATAAAGGAAATCTGATTATCGTAATTGGATTTTTTATCTCTTTTATTTACAACATCACACAGTCGATATTACCTACTCAGTCACATTTATTTACAAAAGACATAATAGTTCAGAAAAGTTGAAAGCTTTTATGTCCTTGTATGCAAAATACTGTGTACTGGTAAGATAGTAGCTAGATATACGACACTATGGCTCCTTGCCCTTTTAGTAGCATTTACTCCTAGCGCCACACGCCACCAGCAGAAAGCGCTTCCCACCCTATTCAGAAATATCGCAACTCCTAACATATCATGTATTTAAAGCTTAACATTAACTTAACAAAAGCTTGTTGAATAAACGAAAATTAAAACAGTATTAAATTCTCTGAAAATTTGCGAAAAGCTGAACAATTTTCTCGGAATAACAATAACTCACTGCGAGATTTATTTTACACCTACGCTTTGACCTGACTAATTTTGAATTGCAAGGTCAACCTATTATTTTTCTTTCTAACATATAGAAGTTTTTACGGAATACCGTGCATGACTTAAATTCGATGTTCTTTTTTATTTGATATTTTTTGACATTTCATTCAGAGACGCTCTCTAAAAGAAATATCAAAAAAAATCTATATCGCAGAAAACCTAGATGGGTTTTTCAATTTGGCAATAAAGGATCCTGCCCACAGTTAAAGATGAGTTTACACCAAAGCGTTTTGGGGAAAATTGTCTTTAACAAACAGTTAAAAACCAATCTTAATTGGTTTTTAAAAATGGTTTTCCTGCACGACGGATAACTTTTTCCCTCATAACTTGTGTTTTTTGTAAGCTTTGTGCTGCAGTTCTTATATTACCTGTTATTGCTATAAGTATTGCAGCTATTTACCTACCTAGTACATTCTCAGGACTGATGCACTAAGCTATCGGCTTGCAAGCCTACTTCGGCCTTGGGTTCACATCGTTATGCGCATAGTATACTCAATGTATAAGCGTTATGTTCTGCGCAGTCTGTGTGTCTAGCCTTTAACATTGTTCTCTGCCACAATTTTAGTTTTAGGGTTCCGTTCCCAAAGGGTGCCAATGGGACCCTAATGCTAAGGCTCTGCTGTCTGTTAGGGCCGTATTTTTGATCCTTAATAAGAGACACTTGAAATTTTCACAGAGTGTGTGAGTGTGTTCAGCATACAACAAAAAATAATAAAAAAGTAAATAAGGGGATCCCCTTCAATTTTGAAACGTGTTCTTTTTCGACGTTGTGTACGAAACCTTCCGAGTTTGAGTCTGACCCGCAATTGGTGGGTTTTTTCATATTTGTGCGTATTTTAATTAAAAGAGAGTCTTCTATGCAGTTTCTGGGTTATTCCCTGACTACCCCGATCCATAGATCGTTATCTGAAAACGGGATATTTACCATGTTTACTATTTGTTTTTGAGTTCCTGATATTTCGGCGCTCTGTTGCAAGCACCATGGTCACGGATAAACATGGTAAATCTCCCGCTTTCAGTGTGAATGCTAGATTAGCAATTATTTAGTATACGTAAAAGAGATACAATCACAAAATGTCGCAAGATTAAAAAAGACAGTCATATTGTCCAGCCGGCCGCACTACCTCTATTGTTTATTATATATAACAGTAACTGATTGTCGCCCGCTCAGGTAAAATTTTTGCAACCCTTCTCGCACGGCTGTGCTTCGAATTTGAAATAAGTGTGATTTGAAAATATTGCAACATACCTATAGTTTATATTTTTAATACATTTTATTCAAACTGTATTTACTTACATCTATTAAAAGCGTTAATTAACGTCTTATGGTTTTTTACGGCATTTCATACAAACTTTCAAGTGATTTGTTTTCGAAATGACTGAACCGATTTTAATGAAACTTCGTACGCATAAGCAGGATACTTTTCGACATTGTACAATATTTCAAATCTTATTCTTAATCTTATTCAATTCTGATACACATCATTATTTACCTACATTTAAGCACTTTTTATGTCGACCGTACAAGTTGAAAACAATTGAAAAAAGAAATGTCATCATATTTATCGTATTCGGGGTTCTCCGGGACGGGGGCCTCGGAGATCGGAGTACTCAGGGAATAATCCCAGTTTCTTGCCCGATCTCCTCTATTCAGACCTGTGTTTTGGAACGGATAACTAGCTTCTACTGTCCGACTAACTGACAGACTCCTAGACAGTTCAAAAGTGCCTGTAAAGTGGCTGACTTGAAATAAATTCTTTAAGTGTTAATCCGACATTTAACTAATAAAGAAAATTAATGTTTATGATGTAATAGGGTTAAGGAAATAATATAGTTACCTATTGGTGATGAGGTACTTCTGTGTAAAGAGTTAAGTCATAGGCTATGCAGTCGTTAATCACCATGCTTGAAGGTGACAACAGGTTATAAGAATGTCTACAAGTTTATAAAGTAGGCAAACCTAACATAGCTTTTCCTTTTGAATTTTCCTTGAATAACGCAACCGATCAAACTCAGCTTTTTGTGTTTTACTTTTACCATATTTAATGAGCAATCTTTCCAGAATGTTTTTGGACGAAGACGAGCACAAAATCTTCCACCTTATTTGTCTTTAGCCTGTTTCTATTATATTTTTATAAACAATGTATCGACACGACACCCACAATGCCCTATTTTATTTATCCTTGGGACTTACTCCAAAAATACTTCTGTCCAAATCTTTAATAGACACCTTATATTGGCGAACAAGATCTCCTTATGTCAAAGTTTGAAGTGGGTAGGTGAAGATCAAACGTCAATCTATTGTTGGAATCTTGGCGCTCCACTCTATCTCCTTATGTTGCCGTATTTTGTTATTCGCATAGAATGTAACCTTATACATATTTCCTTTAGCATAAACTATTTCATATTTATGTTACATTCGTTGCGCACTTCGACGACATCAGATGATGATAATATTTAATAATTATCTTATCGAACCAATCTAAAAACCGTTTTCACTAATATACCATTTATCATAATCATAAAGTTTGCATAGCAGTCTGAACACTGTTCTTATCTCCAGATTATTATTTCGCATATTTCTCTTTTGACATCATAAAATTTTTCGTTCGAAGCAAAACTCACTTAACTTTTAATGTACTGTCTTTCTTATGTTGTACAAGCTAAAAGCCTCCACAATGTCTTAAGTTTCAACGGGACCCATTTCTGAGATTTGATACCTATCGTTTTTATTTGAAGCTTGCTATTAATTTTCAGCCACATTTTCAGGTTTAATTACAGATTTATTTTAGGAAATGGGGTTTAGAATGTCAACCCTCTAGATAATCGTCTTTCCGAGACGGAAAAGTAATTCGTTTAGGACAATTCCTGTCGAGCCCTAGGTGTTTTATCGATCTCAGTGGGTTTAGTTAACGCGAGTAGTAAAATGTAACGCAGTACCGCGTGACGTCAGTTCTATTTTCGCTGTGCGGAAAATCTAACAATTCCAGGAAAGATGTTTGATTTATTAGGACTGCTATTCGTTAATCTGTTAAAAGCATACCAGTGAATTGTGTCAGTAGATGTTTATGTCTATTAATGTAGACTAGACGCTATGTAATGGGATAGGACCATAAAGTGTTTGTTGCAGTGTCGCAGTCGGTTTTCGCTAGGCAACTGTTCTACGTCAGTGGTCCACGTGCCTGGGACACGTGCCGTGTCCACGTGGTCACTGGCGTGATGATACATGTACGGATATGTTGTGACTAACATTCGGACCAACCGATGCACTGTGTATTCACAATAGTCAGTACCCTATCTCTTCAGTGCACAGTGCACCTGACTTATTGTATTATAAAACTTGTAGGCAGTTATCTTCTTATAATAGAATCATTTATATTCTGAAATACATAACGTTGCGGTTGGTTGGTTATTTTACAATAAACATAAATTAAAGTCTTGTAGGTAATTACTTACCTGGGGCGACCCTTTTTGCAACGCTTATGTATCTTCGGAAAAACTTACACCCAATTGAAAATTAAGTTACTTACTTAGACAATAAATTCAGGGGTGTCCTCTAATGACTTGCACCCTAATGTAATGAGCCTGGTCTGGTTAATAAACTTTATTGATTAATAATTCTAACACTATCCTATCTCTGTCAATATCTAACCACGCTGACGACACACTCGTTACGTGTATAGTTAAATAAGGTTTTTGTGTATTTTACCGATGGGCCTTACTGCCTATAAATATTTGCCTGATAATAAAATGATTATTATTAAAAACCCTAGCTTGGGGTTAGTTTACAATTAACCAAAAAACTCGTGAAGCTACTGGTGGAGTATCATTGTTTTTAATGTCTGCCTTGAAAGCGTGAAGATCTTCAAAGTTTTTAGGAAAGCTCGTCTGACGACCCGCTGAACTATTACACTAATTCTGTGCTTTTTAAATGATTCCCGAACAAGCTGGCTTCAGACCAGGTAAGTCATCGTCATCTGCAGAGCTTTTTCCAAAATTAATTCCAGTTTATCCGGATGCAGCTCATGCAATTGAATGCCAGGTAAGTTCTGTTTATTTTACAATTTAAGTCTTATTTGTGCTGAATTAACAATTTTTACTTTCTTCCAAGCTCCGGGCAAATCATCTGATTATTGCGTTATACGGATGTTCTATGGAAGATGGAAGTAAAGCTCGAATGATCATGATTACTGGCGTCGTCCTTGTTGACTTGTCAACAGCGTTTGATACTGTCAATGTTGACAGACTATTGACTAACAAACAGGATTTATTACCAGGGTTTTATTCGTGTACTAGGTGAGACAAGTAATAGACATAACCGAGTCCTTTTAAACAATAATTTTAAAAGGACCTCACCTAACCTAACCTAACCTCAGAAGAATGAGCTTCCCCAAGGAAGTATTCTAACGCCCATTCTCTTCTACATCTTTACGATGAACCTGATGTTGAACACTAGCTATTACTTGATATTTTACTATCTTTCGAAATCAATCATCGTTACCACTCATTATTACCCACTTTTCATCATAGATCCCCAATCATAATCGCTTCAATGAATCGCCATAAACTAAAATATTGTGTGTCGTATCGTTCGTGTTTTGGGCGAATTGGTGGTTGTAGTGCATTATTATTTGAAGACAGGAGGTGGCTACCAAACACATTGAGTCCTTAACACCAACCCTGTTCATATTCCCCATCTTTCAGGAATACCCCTGCTGTCACCATGGGGAGGAAAAATATTAACTGATAATCCTCATTTATACAATAAACCGATAAAAATGATGTTTAATTTGAAATCTCATCTCATGAAATGTTTACTTACTCTATTTCGTCCGATGTTTATGAAACTTGAGACTAATTAGTTTGAAAAGAAAGGTAATAGAAAAATACCCACATGTTATTATTATGACTTACGTGGGTATGAAGTTCTGAAGCGTATTATTTTACAAAACCAATTATTATTTTTGTTGTTAACCAATGCCTTCAGGTTATAATACAGATAGATGTATCTTGTTGGTAAGCAGTTAAGCACCAATAGGTGTAGGTGTACACTGAAATTATATGGAAAATAATTATTATAAACAATTACAAGAACATCTTATTAGCAGCCCGAACTAGACTTATGGCTACTATTACAGATACAGGTACCTACATCTCTGACTAACACATCGGGGAATACAGCGATGTTATCTTATGATTAAGTAGGTACAATAAATCTAAAATTAAGTTTAACTTGGCATTTATAGCAACAATAAATGTTTATCTTAGCTTATGGTTATTTATTCAAATAGGCTTTACCTACGAACAACAGCAAGTCATGGGTACAAGTGGGAAACATATACCTACTAGTACTGCTAGTACGTAGATATATCTATGCTAAACGGGTATTCAATAATCTATTGGGCACCTGCATTATTCATCGAGTTATGTGCCATTTGTTTAACATAAGTCTGAAATTCAATAGAGTGCGCACACGCATGGGTTCCGGCGGGAAGCTCGCGCACGAGGCGAAAGCTTAGTGCATGCTCGAGTGTGAATTGCTTACATGAATGTTGTCGTATTGCATTGCATTTAATGTGCAAGCAGAAACGAGCTTACGGTCACACGGTTAGGCGCGCCTAATGAGAAAGTTTATCGAGCGTTTATTGCGTAGCAGCGGGAAGCTTCGCCGCGTCGCCCGAGGCAAGAGGCGCTCCCGCCGCCCGCAGGTGTGCCCGCGCCCGCCGCCCCGCGCACGCCCCTCGCCTCCCTTCGCCCCGCAGCGCACGACACAGCTTTCTTTCGTCCGCGACCGCCGCCAGTCGACTGTCAACCACGGAAGCGAGCGGTCGCTTCGTACACGCTCAAATCGCAAAACGCCGCGCCAACTGTAAACACGACGCACTATCTGAGCAGTGCTTCCGTTCGCGACTTAACCTGAATTCAGCGAAACATTTCACGTCTAGTGTCGTGTTGTGCCAAACCTGTGGATGTTTTGATACTCTTATGGATCGTGAAACGTAACTGAACTTCCAATACATGTAAATGTCACAAGTGTCGCGTATGTAGCGGTGTGGTGTCGGCCGGCGAGTGCCGTTGATCAGTTCGTGCAAAGAAATTGTGGGCATTGTGGTATTGTGCGAAACGGGTTCCGTCTGGTGGACGAGGTCGCAAAAGCTACCGAATCTACATACGGCTACTGGGTGTCGCAGGCCAGCTTTCATCGCGCCTATGAGCGCTATCGTGCCGGCATCATCAAATAAGCTGTTTGACGTAAATGGTCGCCGCACTCGGTGTCACATTACAATGTTCACGGAATGTCAACAAGCGATAAAATATTTATATGGTCAGCAGAACACAGCTTTAATGTTAACTCTATCTATCGCTAATGTAACACATTTCAATACCTTGTAAATGTTATCTCTGACCGTGCAATCATGCCGCAAACGTTTTATCTAAGTAACGTAAAGCTTTGTACACATATTGAAGACTAATCAGAATTTTCAAGGACTCTCTAATCTTATTTACCAAAACAAAATTGTTTACTAACATAAGAATTCTAAATTCATTTGGATGTCAAGAATACCGGGCGGCGCGGCGTGCTTGAAACATCTAGTGAACACAAGAAGCATCTCTAAATTAATTCTCACGAGATCCTTGAATTCACCTGAAATTCCGAGCTGTATTCAGAGTAAACCTCCTTGGAATCTGTGCTGTAAGCCGAGCTTGTCAATGCTATCAATTAATGCCATCGAGGTAGTGCCCTAGTTAGACAAAAGGCGGCAAACAAGCTATCACGCTGGCATAGAGGGGCGATTTGGAACGCTGTTATTGGCTCTCCACTAAATACCAATACGGAACACACCAGTATAATCAATTTGTTTAGGATTATGGAGATTAAGACACGACCATTTGCAGCAATAACTAAAAGCTCTGTTTAGATAAAGGATATAAACACATTCTTGTTTGTTTATCTAAACACAACAATGTCTATAGTTTTGAAAACTATTAGTGCAACTTTACTGAAAAATTCTTGGATATAGGTGGGTTCTTTATTACTACTTATCTATTGACTTCATAAAATTAGCTTCACGCCGTGGATCCACCCGCATGCAAGAGATTCCCCTAGGAACCGTGCATTTATCTGACAGAAAAATCATCCAATGTCACTCGTAAATAGTGTAGCTCTAGCTATCTATCAGTAATAAAACATTTTCAAAAAACAGATCATTAGGTAGTTCCAGAGATAGCTTTTATAAACATACAATAACTTTCAATAATAATCTGTTATATTTCAATTTAACGAAATTCGGAACTTCTGAATTCGTCAGAATCGGAAATTCTGTTATTGTTTGTGCAAATTAAGGCATTGAGTAGCTATGATTGAGTTCAAATTAAATAAATCAATAATATTCTGTAAGGACTTGTAGATTACTGGCATGGAATTCCTTGAGGGATTCTAGACTAGAGGCTTTAAGGATCCCATTAAGCTAAAATTTACTATCCTACGCTAGGCAATTCTAATTTGTACTTTGCCTATAAATCGCGTCATAAAATTGAAATCTATTATCCTTCCCCGTAGTTCTCAAATTACTTGTGAAGAATGTAAATCTATCTATACAAGCTATGGTAAAAAAGCATTTAAATGCTGAAGATGCCTTTTAACTCGTCTAATGCGTTTAAAGCAAGATAGTAGACGTCAAATAACTAAAGAAAGATTTCATTTCATCAAGTGTAATTGTATTATCAAGAATTTCTACCGCTTGTTCGCTTAATTTTAAGCAAATTGCTTCTGGAAAGTTTGCCGACGCTTTGCCCCTGTATTTTCTTTTAACATCAGTTTAGTTCATAACCGAGTGGTACATCCATAATGTAATTCATTAGGGCTTTGTGTGTTCACTAGCGTAGTACCGAGTTTGCGGTCTGTTGCTGCAGGTTGCACTCAAACTTCAACCTTTGTGGTCCTTAAACTTTACCTCACATAGCCATTCTCGACTCTCAAGTTAATCTTCTACTTAGCTAGCTTTAATAGTACAAACCACAGCCTGTTGAGTTTAATTTTCTCCGTTTAAGTTAAATGACGTAATTCTAAAATAAATAAAAAAGAATCCATTACAATTTGCATAACTGGATTGAAGATCGTAATACATTAAATAACTGACACTGTCAGTGATATTGCCGGAAAACATTGATTGTTTTTATAAAACGCCGCTCGTATTTACGTCAGGGATTTCATCGATTAGATGATGCGATAAGCGACTTTTGTATTCGCTTTTACGATATGAGGATAAATAGAGGGGAATACAATAAAATTGAAATTGCTATGTTCAACAATTTCGTGATTTTTGGAACATTATCCATCGCTGTGATCTTGAAATGAATAGCTGTAACAATAGGCATGATTGCGTATGATTGTTTAAATTAGTGCCGCGGAGCGTGGTAGGCCCGAGTGAAAGGCTTACTTTCTCCAGCCCTCCGGCCCTCTTGTACGATGTGGCTCTATTGCAAAATTTCACACTCTCCTAACACCGATAGCTATCAATTACATTGATAAATAGCTTTAGAAACCTTATCTCTTTGCGCTTTCCTTTACCTTTCAGTAAGGAGTTGTTATGCTTTAATTACCGCAGTCCTGTGTCTACCATCTGGTTAATTATACCGTACCTTCTTTGTTTATCAATTGAAAGGATGGTTGGGATTACTTATCATTAAACTTAACACAGATGAGGTCTTTGTTTTTAGGACCATTATTTCAAGTTGAAATATATTCAAATGCTGAATCAAAAACGTATAGTTCTCATGATTGGCACAAATTAGCCTGAATGACACGGTCCGATGCTCGTCCGACATCGAGAGAGTTTTCATTGCTCCTTTCTACCTCACGTATGTGGGTCGTCACGAATCGCTTTGTTAGTCTCCCATTTTGTTTCGATATAATTTCCCCACAATTACCGTGACCAGATTTTATGTCGCAAATCATTAGAATGCCTAAATATAATCCAAATTGCCTATAAATGATATTAAAGGAAACTTTTAATATCTTTATCGTGTTTGCTGTCATCATCTTCATCTTTCAGCAAGTCTGCTCGGAAG
Organism: Noctua comes; assembly: GCA_963082995.1. NCBI lineage: Eukaryota > Metazoa > Arthropoda > Insecta > Lepidoptera > Noctuidae > Noctua > Noctua comes. The sequence continues at coordinate 8,697,650 of OY720279.1, read as the reverse complement.
ATATAAATAAATATTTAAACTGTCATAAATCATCATTAGTTCTAAACTCAATATCAGATCCGAGCTCCATTGTAATTCTTTTCAACAGCCTTCAATGAGCTCTAATATTTATGGAGTCGATTGGGCAATAAGGAGGTCCGATATAATCGATCTGTTATTTCGCACGGCCCGACGTACGTGAACTTAAAGCTAACTTACGTTAGAGCTGTGCGCCTAAGTGGAGTTTACGCAAGACGCCTTATGCCTTATGTAAGCAGTTTGTGATGCTTGTGAAACCAACCAGTGTGCTTTCGTTACTCGGGTTACAGAGAACGGGCCATCGACAAATTGCTAATAATGATTAATGAGATCGTCGTGCTCTTTTGAAATGATCACTCAGTAACAACTAAACGACTACTGACGAACTGTCCAGTAAATCATAACATGGTTTTCCTTTTCCATTTTACGTCCTTAAAATAAAATACCGGCAGTAAAAAGTACAAATCAAAGGCCATAACATAAAGGAAAGTGTAAGATTGTTTATTATTCATTGTATTGAGTTATCGCACTGTCACGATAGCGGTAATCGATACTGATAACTTCGCTCGTGATAAGGTGACTCACTCGTTTCTTAAACATAGTATCAGTGGAATAACGTCGAATTTATTATAAGTGTGTTATGGGCACATGGTCACGAACTCAAATAATATATTCAGATAGCACAATGAATCATCTACATAGGCACTGGTAAAAATAAATTATTAACAGTACTGTCTGTAGGAGTTGGTAAATAACATAATATCATAACACTATCTAGTACGAGTGGATGCAAGTATACAGCCGTAGTTGGCACAGATTGGGTTCTCGCCAACATTAGTTGCCAACTGCATCGAAGGGGCTGCCCTTTCGAGCGATTGATTTTATCAACAGAACATTTTTGACCTGAAAGCTGATATTTATTGAAAGGCAAAATGAATACCATCGAACATTATATCTCAATAGTACCGGAACGAAACAATAAAACTGCATTGGGAATTGGTGATGATGTCCCTGGGAAGAAGCCAAGGAACTCTGCCAAAAGAATTTAACTACAAGAGTTATTGTGAACCACGTCCATGAAACTAGCAAACCCTTATAATATTATAGAAGTGCAAACACGCGTGACAGGTACCTATAGACAAACGCGCGTCAAGCAAAACTCATCGTTTAAGCTGAGCTATCAAGTGTGAGGCACTGTTATTAGACCTTATTGAATGCTTGTCCTATTGGGCGACCGCCAGAAAACATTGCCAAAATATTTACAGCGTTGTCGCCATTTGCTAATGCTAGAACTTTGGATTGAAGCTTCAGTTTATATTGAACTGAATACGAAGAATTCCTTCAAAGCGATCAAAATCTCGAGAAACAACTATTGATTCTGAGAATCGGATATAGGTACTATAAAGTAGTCTGTACTTCTGCGGCTACTTATAATAAGACTGCGCATTCCTGTAGCTTTTTTTATTTTTCTGCTAATTTTATCATAATTTGATTTATCGTTACGGCCCATAATTGTTGCACTTAAGGACTTGATTAATTAGGGTGGATCGTGTTTATGTTATGGTCCTTGGGCACTGATGTGTGCTTCATATAATAATGTAGAATTGAGTGAGGTTGTAAGTCAGGTGGGGCAGGTAGAGCGGGGAGCGGTCGCGGGGGGCGCCTTCCGTCGACAACATCTGTCACGGCAGCTGCCTACCCCACGAGCGCACGTGCGACTACACCTATTATTAAGTTTGTTTTTTTCTCGAAAACTTTGGAAGTGTTACGGAAGATTCCAACACATGTAGCTTGATTCCCTTTTGTGAAAAAATGGCAGTTATAGAAAGAAGCTATCGTATTTTCAGTGTGTGAATTGTTGTCAGATAAAAGATAATTAGGTATAAAAATTGAGGTAATCACGTACACAAAAACTTATCAGCGTTCATTACCCAGCTATATAATATATTTACAGCAAACGATAAGTAATCCTCTGCACTTATGTATAACGGGCACGTGACTTGCATACGCAGAAGACTAACAAAACAGTAGGAAAAGATCGCGAGCACCGATTTTTAATATGTGTTTCCACTGGCGCACACGTGACGTGTTTGTTTACCGGCGGCGGACTCAAGGCCACGTGCATTATTGCGACGCTATTCTGTGCACGTAAGCGAATAGCGATGGATAACGAGAAATAAAAAATACTCTATAAACAGCACTGAAAATCGAGCCACAGCCCAACTCTACTCACACTTGTCTTATTAATATTTATAACTCCTTAATACTGATTCTCAGAAATAGATTCAGATGAGATGAAAATATTTTGCTATAACATGATACAACCACCACAAGTTCTGGTGTAAACAAACAATAATGAATCATCGATGGACTCGGACTGCAGAATTCACAGGAATTGTGTTTCGAGAAGCGAATCGAGTTAACTGTTCAAAGCGGTTTCGTTGGCGGGATAATTTGATGGATGATGCAGATTACGGTCCATCTTGTCGAGCAGATAATCTTAAAACTTGCGTCACATTCGTTGACTTGACCGTAACAACTATTGACATTTTAAAACCATTTATCACCAAGTAGGTATATCGTTCTATTTTGAATTTGCATTGAGAACAGTTGGGTCAAGATGACGTCAAGGCTGTCTGAGAACAACGATCAATGCGTCGAACACAGTCATGAACGATGCCTTTTAAATTAGTTCGACAATAACGAGCCGTAATGTAGGTATGTTGATTAGCTGTTGACTAGGATCAGGGATAAGGAACAATAGCGCATTGCTCGCAACTGAAATCGTCCAACGGCATTGCACCTCTGACCCGGCAAAGCCGCAATGCAGCGCTCGCCTACACCACACCAAACTACGTTTTATGTTTGTTTACCATCACATGCATAATCGTCGCCATCTCCCAATAAACTTACTTCGCAAAATGTCGCCAGTACCGCGTAATAACTCGTTTTAATTGCTATAACTGCTAATAAATTCGGCATTATCAAGCAAAACATAATATTAAATCACATGAGAATTGAATACGCTGTTTAAAGTGTCATCTCTAACTATTATGTAAGTGCTATATACCTAATATGACGCAAATAAAGCTATAGGTTTCCAAATTGAGGAACATATTGTTTTCAATGTGGGAGATGACATTTCAATGCCAAAGGTCACAGTTATGTATTTATTGAGCGGTAGATGAAACGCAATCGATAAATTTGTACGAAGCTGTTTTACATCGAAGTATGAATTTACAGGGTGCGATCGGATACGTACAGTCGGCGACATAATTTGTAGAACATGTCAAAAGTGTTAAATAAACAACGATTAAGATGTTGGCGGATGTACGACAGGCGATTTGTATGTGTTGGTAAACTTCGTGTTCGGACTGATTTCGTTTCTAGTAAAAGCGAAGTTAGTCCAAACTCGAGTCACGCTTAAATAGTTATACAGTCTATATCAGACGTATATCTATCGAACAGCGGAATTGAACACGGACTTTTGTTTTAATAGGACCGGATTACAGACGCCGAACTTGCTGCTGTGATATCTTCTGTGATGTGCGAGCCAGCCCACGGATATTTTTATATGTGATTTACTAGTGCCCAGTACAAACCGAGTACAAAAAAAAACGGAATAATAGAGTTATATTTATTAGTGTTATTGGAACAATGAAGGAAGAGTGTAAGTTGTGTAGTGTAAATGGATGGGGTGGTGCTGCACAGGGGATGACGGACTTTTCGATATCGTCGCTGATGCGGCCGGCTGCGAGCCATAGCGGGCAGGATCCGCGGCATGACGCAGTGCTGCTGTCTGCCTACCTGTTCAAACTAGGTGACTATCCATTGTATACGCTTCACGATCTCTACGCCAACAGCGGTGAGTATCGTGCACAACACACTAGTTCGCACGTACCTATTAACACCTCCGACACTAACAAGTAAGTTGATATATCACCTCCCACTAACACCTCACCGTGCATTACATAACGAACGTTAATTGTGTAATTATCAATTATGTTAATTGTGGAAGTTTTCTTTTTTGAAGCCAATAAACAGATTGTATCTTAAGTTTAACTTTTAATGCAATCCGATCAATCTTCATTCAACTTTTCAAATACCAGTTTGAAGCCAAAACTTGAACAGAGAACATACAGTTTACAACAAATTCATCGTATTTAAACCCCGTTGAAAAGATTAACGAGATGGAATTGGGATTCCCAAAGAGACATCCTTGGAACTCATTGTGTTCCCCGAATGCAGACGCGCTGACAAATCTGTGGAACTTAAAAGGCCAGTTACGTCTTCAATTGTTCCACAAATATCCCTGTCTTTATTATAATATTAAAAACAACGAACATTCTAGTATATAATATGTATCTGATCAATCAAAATGAGAATTAACGACACATCTCCGTTAATGATTATGCTAATTCATTTTTATCATTTCTATTAAATGGGCGTAATTAAAAACTTTTTCCAAAAAGTATCGGCATTTATCATTTTTATGGCCGAAAATTACTAATATAAGCTATTAATGCCACCATACTTCATTGAATTAATTATGTGATTACACTGATTACTCAGATTTAGGTATCATCCACTCTATCAGTGTAAAGTGATATAAATATTGTAGCATTATGTGTGTATGTGTTGTGTATGCGCATAAGTAGTCAGCACAATTTGCGTCAATGATGCTTTGTTCATAAGCCAACTATTGTCTGTCTGTGCGCTTTGTTAAAGATACTGCGCAATGATCATATCGCGGAAAAAAACATGAAAAAACACCATTTTTCAACGTACGGAACCAACACTTGAAAAAACATGATATTTTATACAACACGCGTTAAAATGCAAGCCAGTGAGTCACTGAACAAATTGTGAACGCAAGCTTTATCATACACATTTTTTATCCGTGGCTAGACACAGGAAGCGATATAAATACAGATTTTTATTCTAAATTGTGAGAAAAATACGTTAGGAACGCGAATCAAACTGGCATAAATTGATTGAATTTATATTACATCCTGATGATTCCATGTTTGGTGGCTAATATGTATTTATTATAATCAAGAAGCAATAAGCACTTAACATGGAAATCGTTATCCCTAACCATTAATTTGCTTTTTACAAGTGCACATATTAACATCTCTGTGATAAAACGTAATAAGTATTGTATCATTGACTTATCGTGGATATTTCGCAAAATATGGCCATATTACGTTGCAGATAAAGTATAAATCAAAATTTGTGGAAACGAAGTTTTATTAAAAACTTACACGGCACTCGACAAGTTTAAATATAACTATCGACAAGCTGGCGTTTAATATCCGGCATCGCCAACATTCATATCGAACCATTTTTAGGATAACGTTTATAGCAAATCTAGACATTTAACCGTTTGATCATTTTATTACTTATCGATAAATGTCGATAATATGATTTTTATGCGCCTATTCCAATAACTCTTTACAGGGATTTGCGCATGTTACAAGGCTATAAATTCGTACTTATAAAGGATACTTAGTAGAGAAGCTTGATATGAGGCATTAATCTATGTATTTTATAACTAGTAATCTCATCATCAAGGCATTTATCATGTTCGCTAACCCAACATTGGATTAAAGGTTTAACGAATGAAGAGAGCTTTGATAAAAACAAAGAAACTCGGCTGACGTCACAGTTGATCCGATTTCCTTTGCTTTCCGCAGTCATGTTTTTATGAAAGCGGCTACTCGGAACTAGGAGTCGGTAAAGAACGTTCATTTGTTTTAATTGCGAACTTTGAAATAATTTGTAAATGTGGACGATAAGCTTAAAGCACTAGTGAGCACTAGATGCATTTATCTAGTTTATTCCAATGTTATCGCAAATTATACGTCGCCGGCACGATGTGAACCGACCTCGCGCAGATCCGTGAGCGAATCCGGATCTATTCGAATATCTCTTGTCACTTCTAGATTTATTCGAGCCATGATACGATGCAGTGATCCAATGACAAACAATATTGTTGTCAGCGCACGTCACTTAGCATCATATAAAAGTGACGGGAGAATGCTAAGTAATAGAGATTGGCCCACATATGCTTTCAGAGTAGCAAACTAGTTAAATTATGTCTTGAGGAAAACGATAGATGAGGTTGGAACTAAACTAGATATAATTAGATAGACTGTTAAACGTAGTCATAAAGTTTATACTTTAAGCCTGTGAATAATAAGTAATTATCATGATGAATAGAGCCGATTAATGCCTCAGTATGATAAGAACATGTTGCAGTTTCATGCGCTAATGAAGTTATTGAAATTGACTACATTTTGAGCAAAATCACACTGACTGTAAGGAAATAAAGATGATTTGTTAACTTGACTCTGAACTAAGTGCCTGTAATAGCTGAAAGCTGAAATATTATGTCCTAAATGAAAACAGGCTACAAAAAATGCCACGAATTTTCGACTTTATTAAATACGAAAACACGATTAGCTGCGGTAGCATCGCTCTAGAATAGCCTAGATTTTATACCTGAAACTTTTCTAGTGCGAACACGTTTTATATGGTTTCAGCAACAAAAAAGTTTATAATATTAACACTGTTATGACTTTCAAGGATAAGTTTTTTCATAATGTTTCGAAACATGTGTTCTACGAATAAAATCAGATTGTTGTTGTAGAACTGCAGAATAACTGGAAATCCAACGGTTCATCACAATAGAAAAAATCTAACAAATAAACAGATGTACATGTATCGTACCCTATCATAAAGTATCTAATTGACCCATTAAAGTAAAGTCCTCCTACCTCTAATAGCAATGAATCGTAATAGAATAATGACAAAGGCACGTGTAGTTTTTCCTCCAGAAGTTTCTAACATCCACATCACGTGTTCCCCTAAGTTCTAAGCCAAACATAATCAGACAAATCATCGATCTTTTCCCTCGTATTTAAACTGTCATCAGGCCATATTAAGTTCATGACAGAAACAAAGCATCCATTGTTAGAATCGTAAAGGCACTTTACTGATGTAATCGATAAGGCAGTTAAATTGGTCTCCAATGTTTACACTGAGCCATGGCCTGATGACGTCACGGGTAGTCCCCCAGTGCGGTGACTCACAAAAATCTCACTGGCACCACATAATCTCTTCCCGTTTTTTTTCTCTCCCTCTTTCCCCATTTAACCTCTAACGAGTGAGTAAGATAGCACGCTCGACATTATCGCTCTTATTGCTCCAGGAAACGGTCGGGGAATAATCAACTCATTGAATTAATTCACACGAATCTAGAATCATCCGGAAAGTGGATTGTCTCTCTTTGCATTTTATTCATTCATACGCTTTTTTAAATAAAGTTCTTTCATATTGTAATTTAATTTTTGTGATCGGGACGTTTTGCCTTCAATGGAGTTTAATTTTGATGTACTTACTTGATAGTATTATTCCAAGAATGTTATTCACTAAGCAACTGTATAATATGCATTTTAAGAACCTATATCCGAAGTTAATCTAATCTTAAAAGTAAGCACAAAGTAAATTCTACTCCGTTTATTTAAAACAAAATATTCAATACCACACAATTCAATACGCTTCAAAACGTTTATCTTCTACAGATTTCGAGCATATTATGTAAAACATGAAACCTGTGTTCAGGAATTCAAATTTCTCATATCCGATATAAAAGTACTCGGAAGATCCAGTAAGTAGATCAATTCTACCGGAAAAAATAGTAACTGTATTCCGTGCATGGCGGGCTTTATTCCGCCACTCCAGCTTAGTGCCGCCTCTCGGCGCGCTCCAATACTGTTGGTTCACGAACATTCGAGTTTGTGGGAATAGAAATAACTAGACTCTTCACTACACTTCTGGAATATTCTCTCTGGATTTTCGTACGTTACATGTTTTCAGTGTGTGAAAATATTTTTTGGATTTTGTAGTTTATTAGGCTTTAGGCACTGAGTGCATTTAAAATAAGTAATGGACAGATATCATTTTTGACGCCCTGTATTTAATTATTTTCTTCTTTTGATACGTGCACATATTTTTGATTATTTATTAGAGTTTGTTTATAGTTTGTAAATTATGTAATAATAAAAATAATTTGTAATTACATTTAAGTAAGTGTGAGCGTATTTAAAAAAAAACGTAATAAATGACTACATACTTAGTTAACTACATTTGACGTAATTTAGGTAGGTGGTGCTTAGTTCATACAATTTAAACAAATAATTAAATAACATGTTATTAAATTAACGTTTATTCAATGCTAATAAACCCACAATACTGCCGTAAACTACAAAACGCATCCGCAACCAACTAAAACTCAATTAAAACTTTTTAAACTGTTCTTACTAAAATAACTTTGAACACGCAAGAACATTTTGTCCCAACACTACGAGAATACAACCCTATGGAACAGGGAATGGCGGCCGCGTGATGGGCTATAAAAAGTTAAGTAAAACAATAATCAGTCGAGCGGGGGCCCTTTAGCCCTTCGCCCTCTCATTCCAACCGTAAACATTAAACACTCGCTATGCATAAGGCAAAAGCTTTTTATAATTTCAATAAAAAAATACATGAATAAATAAAATACTCTTGCACTAATAAATATGTTCTTAAAGTAAACCCTATATCGCCCTATGTTCAACTATTTAACCCTATTTTATGAAAAACTCAATAAATGTAAAACGTAATTAGGTCCGTATGTGAGCATCATCTATTGGCGTCATAAAAATGTATTGCCTTGAATAAAAGAATCATCAAAAAGCGCAATATAATTACTCTCCGTGAGTGTTTTTATTGAAAAATATTAATTAATTAGTGAAACGTATTTCTGTTGGCAGCGATCTGCGGCATTTATAAGGACACGATAATGAATTATTTATTTACTGTATTGACTGCGGCGGCTTTTGCAATGCCACGCATTGAATTATAGATATCATAAAACATTACGGCCACTTGTAACTAATAGTACTTTGATGTTGAACGATATTTAATCATTTGTCTGTTTGTCGTGTTACGCATTGAGGTCTCGTAGGTGTGTCAGACAAAATTGAGCAACAACCAAACATGTTTATGACAAATTAGCTAAAGTTTAAACTGACAGATATGTATAATTAATGCTTTTATCGTTAAAATAATGTTAGGCAAGAAGTTTTTAAAAGTGAGTCAATAACAAATTAAGTTGTTTACGAAGAAACAAAGAAGGGAGTGGACAAACGCGGAACTACTTCTACTAACAAACTGATTTATATTAACAAGGGAAATGAAACACCTGGTAATGGTATAGCTGTAAGCATTCGTGTAATTCCCATGCAATACGATACAAACACAGAAAAAACCAATCAAACGTTAGCAATATTTAAAGAAGTAGATAATTGGCTAAATGAAAGGCTATCGTTCAGTAAGGCGTTGCGCTAATGGCAGGCGCGGCCATATAGCCGATCATTAGACATTATGTATGCATGCAGACGGTATTCTATTGAGTATCCATTAGAATCTTAATAACCTCGTGCAAATAGACCTGTCTAACACTTTATGTTGCTTGTAAAAAGTTATTATTTGTGTGACATTTTATAAGAACGCAGTAGCTTAAGACACGGCTTTTATTCAGTCTTATCATTCTGATTGAACAGAATGCATGATTAAATTAAAGGAACTGACCATGCTAATGATCTCAGTCAATGGAGCAGTATTATAGTGTTATATTCTCTATCGTTATATTTTATGATTTTCAATTTCAACCTACTTATCTCGACTCTAATCAATCATCGATACTCGATGGGCTTTATATTTTACTCTTCAAATCCCTTTTTATTGCACTTAGAATATCTTCAGCTCCATTACAATCCTCAGCTCCCAATTCAGATTCTATTTACAATTCTAGAGTATCACGAGAGACACTCTTGAAGGCAAACTAAGCTTAGCCTTAAACGTGTCTTTTGAAAACTCCTTCGCAGTAATGGACCTCTTTGCATGCAGTACCTCCACTCTCTTTACATTTATCGGCCCTTCTTTAAGAAATATCTTCCGTTCGAAATTTTGAATGATATGAGAATGATATTCTTTCAGCGGTTAGAAAGCCCATGGATGAATATAATTTATTAAATGGGTGTATGACGGGCATACAATAGAAATTCAATTTCTCTGCAGAAAGTTGTTAGACTATAGGCTCAGACGGACTTAAATCCTACAGACCACGTTGTAATTTCTGTCGTCATGTGAAATTGAATACGTGCTCCTAATTTGAATACCTGCATATGACTCAGATGTAGATGTAATTTAACTTTAGTCGGCTTTATGCAGTTGTTTAACAAGTCCGCATTTTGTTTCAGGTAAGCCGACCTGCTCCTGCAGCTTATGTGACAGAATGCCGCGTACCTCGAGTTACGGTGAGTTTCACAACAAACAACCTTGACCTTTCTCTCAACCGCTTTGGACAGAGGTTGCAAATTACAGGCCAATTTGCATATTTAACGTCAACGGCGCAGTAAGGGAATATTGTGAATATAATCGCATTAACCGAGTTTTCAGCCTTTGTCCAATTGAATCCTCGGTGCAGTAATCAAGTGGGTTCGAGAGTGGGTCAGCGGGTCGTTCCGCCCGGCGCGCGCCCGCATCGTCCCGACTCCCGCCACCGCGCTCCCATGCTACATTATTCACAAATATAACTGACGATAAAAACGACCAATAAATATCTCACCCCTATGTTACGCACCACGTAAACACTAAACTCTTTTGTTTATCCCGAACGATACCACTATACGACGTCTCACTGCCAGCCCACAATACTAAAATGTAAATTCGAATTCGTTCAACGTTTGCAATTCATTTATTTCCCGTTTCCTTATTTGTTTGTTCGTAAGATTATCATAGATCGGCGTCGAATACAAGACGCGGAATCTTTTACAACCGAGTGTTGTTTGTGGAGGTTCTCACTTCATTATGCGGTGACCTCTATTATTCCTGAGCTTTAGAATTTGACAATCGCAGTCATAAATACAATTAAATCGATTGTATCCTTTCACATTTCAATGTAAACCATAGTCGATTGCGTTTAGTCGGCCTTCAGAATCGACGCGTATCATGTTTCCCCATACATAATCTTAATCATACAGTGCTCTGTATTTAACGTCATTTAATACTGGCCCAATAAACCCGCTCGCTAATTGCTCGGTTAAATGTTGACGGCAATTTAATTTCGTCGTTCGGTGCGGCTCTCGTTGGCGCAACCCTCGATTCGACGAGAGGAAGTACGCACCGGTTGCTTCCCTCGGTAAACTTAACTCCACGTCTTCGTGTTTGGTTCCATCGGGTGATTAATAAATAATATTAGTTGTTGGCCCGCATCGTCTACATTAATAACTCTAAAAGGAGTGATCGGGGCGGTATTGCGGCAGGTGTCGCCGGCCCGCCAAGCACTCCTACACCAATCTATTATTTCATTTCAACTACTATAATTATAGCGATTCTATTCGTGTCGCAAGCGGCACTTTCTCGATTGATTGTCGATATAATTAGCCGTAGGGAATCTCATCTGTATACTTTGACGAGGCAATCACAGCGCGGCGTCGCCACCCACGGTACCTTTTTACGATTTAAATAAAATCGTGCTTACTCTTCTTTCGGAGCGTTTATCGTTCATCTGGCGATATAAAATATCTATTTTCGGTCGTGTTTAAATATTGATGGTAATAACAGAAGGCGTCACGTCTGTTATCGTCAATTAATCTAAACAAGAATGTAGCACCTCCTAATACATCAGCTAGTAAATGATGTCCATTTTATTATTGGAAACAATTTAATTAGGTTAATTAGACGCTTTTTCCGAAAGCTCTAATATATTAGGTGTCCGTATTTGCCGCACGGCAAGACGACGCGTGTTAAAAATATTTTAAAAATAGTGATTGGGGTTACACGACTATTTTTAAAAGTTAACGAGACACTTTGTAATTACATGTTTCGTTTCTATTATTCATAGTAGTGTAATTACGTTACTGGTTAATGACAGACTTGGGAGTCGAGTGACATTGAGGATTACATTATAATCTCACGATACAATGTGGATGATTTACTCAAACGATACTTTTAGGTGAATGTGAACAAAATGAATTAATGCTTTTAAAGGAGACCTGAGTTATTTTGCTGTTTAGTTATGTAGTATGATTGTTTTGTTTGCAATTTAATTAATCATTTTACGATATGTAAACATAGGTAGGTGTTTGCTATAGATGACTTGACTGTCCTAAATAATAAAAAACAGCTTACAACAAGGTTTGTAGTAACTTCCTAATTCCTCATATTTCGTCAGATGTGATCTCATCGCCGTTATCTTCATTTATTTTATCAATATCCGTACTCGTTCAGATAATGTAAATAATGTACTTACCTATGCGTTATGTAAATCGCGCTAATTTTTGCGAAGGCCGCGACAAGACCTCGCAAAAAGCAGATTCGACCTCGCGTTTATCATTGTCGTGATATCTTGATATGCGCACTAACTGCCTTTTGATAGCCTTTACTTCTTTGGCTTCCTACTGCCCTGGTTAGACGCGCACAAGATATTAACTTATATTAGCTTCAAGTACTCTAGGTTATTTATTGTTAGAATCATGTGGAAAAAGCTGTACGCCAGTAAGTCATTTTATTGATTTTAATTTTCAAAGGGGACGCTTTATTGTATTTGTTCATTCGTCTGGTGGCCGTTCATTCATTCATTCACTGTATCGCCCGACCTTGAATGACTGATCAATTTTGTCACGCGACTTGTCTAATCGCAAATCGGGAAGTGTCAAAAGTATTGTTAAATTGATTGCTGTTTTGCACTTTTGTTTTTTGTTTAACTTTCTATTTTGCGCGTGTTTTTCCTTGTTCACCATTAGAAACAGTGAGGTGATAAACTAATTTGTTCGGAATAATTACAACCTTTCCTGTTGTTGACTACTAGCTTATATTATTATTTATTGTGACTCAAGCTCCATCTGCTCGTTTCATTGCCATTCGTTGCCATATTAGTCCTAAGTACCTCTACCTGCCTACATTAAAAACATAATTTTATAAATTATAACACCGTTCTTTAATACAACGTTTGTAGCATAAATAAATGAAATATATTTAGGTATTTCGTGCAAACTTTAACAACGATTTACTAATTTTGTTTTCCCTGAAATAATAAAAGGTTATAAAACCAACCTTTTTTTTTTGTTGTTTACTGGGTACTTTAAACGAAATAGTTTTCATGTACATTATAATTTTCGATAAGTTGAGGATAATCTACACACAATAATATTACATATGTAGTATGTAACTATAACTCATTCATGGCACATGATCGCCGATAACACTTCGTTACCACCCAAAAACGTGGTTTTGAAACAACAAAAATATATTTATTATATATTTGCTATTTGCTTAATGATTTCCTTATACTTCAGAGTTCAGATAATGAGTTCAGTTAATTTATCACTGTTGGTATATAGGTACTTAATAGAGACCGAGACTGTCCCACGATGTGGCACAATTGAAAAGTTCAATAAAAATAATCAACGAGAGTGGTCCAAGCGCCATTTTATTCAATTGCAATAATATCTATATTATTCGCGATCAAGTACAACATCGTATGCAATTACATTTAAAACTAATCATATTGCTCATATTTACTTAATTTATTCATATCTTGTTTTACCATTGACCTCAATTAATATCAATTCTGGTGATGGTTCTTCGTTTGGCTTCTATCGAGGTAAAGTTTCTTATAAAAACAACTTTTAGTTCCTTAAACTCATTTAAATTACTGAATTTCCAAGAACGTTCTTACACGTTTTCGTTTACTATAGATTTTGTTTCTAAATGTTACAAATTACTTCAAGCAACATCCTTAAAATGACAGCATCTACAGAGAAGACATATTTCCGACGCCAAATATCATGGAAAGAATTCTAAAAAGCAAATAATTATAAAATCCATAAGAATCGTCTTACCGACTAAAATCGTTTAAATGCCATAAAGTAAAGCAAATGTTATATTACTTCAAAAACCTAAATGAATGACCTCACGACCAATCTATCGTTGCTTGATAATTATTTTCAACCGTACACTATAAAATTATCATATTAAGTACCGTGTATGTTCAGACTATTAAATATTATAAATAATTCTTATGAATCAAAGGGCGGCAGGCAACGTGTTAACCGCCATACCTTGTAAATAGGGTTGTCGGTTGTCGTTTCCAATATGTTGTTCACCCACGGCCCAACACCGCACTCGACCGAAACGGAATGTCCAAAGGGTTACTTGGGTTAAAGAGCAAATTTTTACTCAAAGTATGTAAGTAGGCGTTTATTTTCTTTTGTCTGCTATTTACTCGAGTTTCATTATCCTTATTAGGCCCTATTTTATTAGAGGAGGGAGGGATTTTATGTACTTAATAAAAATAAATATAAAATTACCTATCTGCTGTCGGGTTTCTCTACAATTTACCTTTGTACCTGAATCACTTTAAATGTAATCAAAATTACCTACCATTACCACATTTTTGTTAACCATTGCCAACTTTTAGGGAACGCCAATTAATTAGAGGTTCTATGTCAAATTATTGCCTACTTTGTGCCAACCATATTGAGGAGTTCTCAAGAGTATTCAACGCGGTGTTTTATAGCTGTTTGCTTGTTTTGTAAATGCCACCGACACAAGGCTGCTCGCAAAGTAAATTAACTTGCCAAATCTGAACTTGAACACGAAAATGATTTTACACCAACAATAAAATTACGATGTCGCATACATTACATTGTTTCCGCAATTACATTAAGATAATGCAGTAACACGTGAAACGCTCAAATATGATTTGTTACAACTAAAATTACTTTAACCTTCGTCTGACCTAAAATCCGCATAATTTTGTTTTTCCACTTAACTCAGGATGCGTTTCATGAATATAAAATGTTGAGTGGATCGCAAAAAGATTTTCAATTCCCTTTTAGAAGCACTTATTTAGCTAGCTTGAAACATTTATGAGTAGATTCCAAGTATTAATCTAGAATGTAACTTTTACGACAATAATAAAGTTTTTCGTCGCGATCTATTCGTACCATAAATTCAAAAGGATAATTCTCGATAAAGTCGCCTCGGGCACATTTAATAGAATTGCAAATAAAACACGACACGAATGCAACTATCAATAACTGTGTGTCGTTTAAAATTCGTCGCTCGTCAGGGATTTGGCACTTGGGCGCGAGTTTCGAATTCATAATACTTTTTATAGCCACCATCTTGATTTGGATGAATTTGATGTATCGTTGTTCTATCTGCTTTGGCGTCTTTCTGGATGCGCATTCTGTTTTTTTTTTGAAAAAAGAATCCCTGTTAAGTTTATGCTGTAAACTTTTCTTACCATCCACAATAAAGCAACGGTCAGGTAAAAAAAAATTGTAAATTCAAGGGAATTTACAACAGTTTTTTACCTGACTGTTTAAAAACAAAGCCTTGAGAATATAATAATTCTGCAAATTATTTTTGGTTATTGTAATATTTTAAGTTACTCAAAATTTTGATTGGTGAGTTACATACGTTCGCATACCTCCCCTAAAGTTAAAGGTGAAAAATATGAAGTTAAACTTCAAAATATTTTTTAAACCAATACCGACTATTCAATTTTCAAATCCGAACGTACATTTAGATGTAATCCGTATACATTTCAGTGCGGCTCACTGTCGGCTCGGATTTAATTTAGACAGCACTCAGCAGTCGGCCAGCATTGCTGTCATTGGCTCTCTACTCTCTAGCGGATTCACTGGTCACTGGATAAACGCCCAGTTAATAATGGATATACTGGAAAACGTAACAATACACAAATGTAAAAATGATTTGGCGGGCACTGAATTGAATTGTATTTGTCCTAGTGAAAACTAGGTGAGGATTTTGACAAATAAAATTTATCAATAGGGATGTTTCCTGAAAAAATGTAATTAGTCAGTCAGATAGATTTCCAAAAAATATTGGACAGGTATTTTTTCTTTATTCACGAAAACAAAAAATGAAGACGATACAGTGCGTCGAAAACTCTGTGACGTCATACTTGTAAGTAAAGTGTACTGACTTTTTACCGAAAAGTGACGTCACAGGCCCCCACTCATGATGTTTGATGCGTTTTATCTTCGTCAATTTTTATTGATTTGATAAAACAAAAAATACGTATCCAATATTTTTCGATAATCTAACTGACGGACTAAATAGAATCATATTTTTTTTACACAGGAAACATCCCTATTCATGTAGTTGTAATATTGGGAAGTACTGATCCGTTTCAGAAAATCTTTAACGAGAAGCTCGTACTAGAAAGAGGTGGCGAGACGATTTAGACGCGCATCACGAAGGCTGGTTCGAGGTGGCGCAGGATAAGAGTACCGGGAGGGATATGAGGGAGGCCCAGCAGTGGGACACAAGGCTATTGAAAAAAAATGAGAAGCTACATTATTCCTGAGTGTCATAGACTTTCGGAACGTTCCCGTGGAATAATTTACGATCATATAGCGAGTACTCGAAACGGGATATTTACCATGTTTACTGTTTTCTATGAGTTCCCAATATTTCGGCGCTGTTACAAGCACCATGATCACGGATAAACATCATCATGATAGTTTAAAATCTCATATCGCGAGTGGCTAAAAGCTAGTGGTTTTATAAAATCAAAGTGTAAATATTGACATTAATTCCGTGCCTTTGCCTTTAACGTAGTGCAAACAGCTTCTTATCGTAACTCTTACCACCCAAAAAAGTATCTAATTGGCAGTTGCACACCGAGTTTCTTCTCAAAATCTGTTAACCCGCCGTTTCCATGGAAGCTGAAGTAAAGCCAAAGCTCCAAGAATTCGTACCGGGTGTTGTAATAACTACTAACAGTTTATTCGCCTTAATAAATGTCGCCTTAGAATACCTACCTTACTAACCCATTTTCCGAGGTAAACTGCTACGGAGCGCGGGAAAAGTAACACAGGAAATGTTTTTACGACCTCCTTTTTTAAATCCTGGATTAGTAAGGAGACTAACCTTAACTGACTTCTAGGATTGTGAGACTGCAACGAATGAGACTGGCAGGATAGAAAAGAATTGAAGTTAAAATAAATAAAATGAAAGCTTCATTAATTTTTATCAGATGACGAGCGAAGGCGGGTTAGAAATCTACGGCCACAAATACATTACACTTTTAGAACTGAAAAAGTATGCTTTATGTAGTTACCTAACAGCTAAAGTACCCCTAAAAAAACGAAAAACTACCCTACTGAAATCACAGCCAAGCTCGTAGCCCCGTAGACCCTGCTACGGCGTAGCACTCATCAAACTGACACCTCACTCAGTTCCAACACGTCCAATCAAATTACGAATTAACCCAGAACCTAGGTTTATACACATGGTACACCTATAGAATGTTCCAGTATGAAGCTACCAAGTGGAATACGATGTTACTGGAACAGCGAGACTGTGAGACGGACAACTTTAAAAACATTAGATTTTATCTCATACAGTTTCGGGTCGTGTTAGTCAGCACGATGCGATGTGCCAATGACTTTACATACTCTTTTATCTTCCATCTCTTAACCGACTTGTAAAGTTTCTAATTGCCGTAACCGTTGCAGAAGGTGGTAAGCGCCATTTTTAAAGATCCGTATACATACTTAAGAAAATTAAGTTATTATTCGTATTTGTATTACCGAATAAAAGTTTTACGACGCTTTAATGTGCTTTTAGTGCGTTTAATATTACAGGGTAATTTAAATAAAACTTAATATTTTTATTGTAGCACTCAAGTTTTGGAGTTACCTACCTACTTAGCTAATTAATAAGTACTTAATTTTACTTCGGGTGTGAAGTTTTAAATGTCGTATATTTTATTAATTTTTATTAATAAAATAAGACATTAAGTGGTTATTCCGAAACTTTACGTTACCATGTCTTATTTATAAAACTTCGATTCGATCAGTTGAACAAACTTCGAATTCCATAACTTCTTACAGAACCATAAATCGTATATTTATGTTCGATAATCCCTACTAAAAATTTATAATAAAAAATCTAAAACATGTTACCTTAATGGATAAACAAAAAATCAAGTTTCTTTACTATCGGATCGGTATCAAAGAAGTTTTTTTTTTTGTATGGTAAAGAGGATGTTCCGTTTGTAGTCAAGGTCAATGATTTGTTCATGCAAATCACTCGACACAGAGTAAACACACAAAGTATGACAATATTTTATCACGGATTACATTATTATACTAGTTTTTAGCCGCGGCTTCGCTCGGGTTATGGTCGAAAATAATTTGGCGGAAACATTTTAAATATGATGACTATGACACTCAACTTCCCATTAGTGTACTCTACGTACAAACATACAAAGGTAGTCAGAGTAAACAGACATAAACTATGACAATATTTTAACACGGATTATGTACCTATCGCTAAACGACGAATTTTATAGTTTTCATCCTGATATAAAACTGTTGTTAGGTACAAAGAAGACTGGCGCCAAGAACGAAATAAAATGTACATTTTTAAAAGTCCATTATTTTTTCCTAATAAATGGTTGAGTGCTCGAAACGTGTTTTAAATAAGCAAATAAAATAGTAGGTAGATTATTTGTTTGTGAATATTTATGTCGTAGTTACTTTCCCGCACTAGTGCGGAAATGTAAAGTAAAAAGCACACTACTTCAAATACACGGCATAGTGAACCCAAAAGCGGTATAAGAGTGAGCGAGATAAGGTTTTAGAGACCTTACCTTGTATTTATTCAATGCAAAATGTTTCCTAAAAATATCAAACAATGCCTAATAAATTATGCATGTATACTAGAAATAAATCGAAGCTCCAAATTATTTAGCAATAGGTCAATAACGAGGTACTTAACACGTGATCGCAGAAGGTAATAATTAGGTACCTATTCATTAAGATTCCGCCAGACACTGTTTACTCAAGTGTACATAATACCGACTGGCCTTGAAACGACCAATTTTATGTTCCATACAACACAAAGCCAACTTGCTAATTGAACACTTGATTTATATCGCGCAATATATTAAAAGTGTAGTAATTTAGGATGAAAGGCATATTTATATTATAACCACATTCGCTATAAACATACAATTAAGTACACGCTTTATTGGCGTGCGAAATTTTTCAAGCGCTGCAAAAAACGTGGCGAAACGCAATCAATCGTTTTGTTACGGAAGGCGCTTAGTAACTTATGAAAATTGGCATCTCTGAATGGAAGAATTATACAAGCTTTTTCCCCTAAGCGTTGTTGGCAATCAACTCAAACCCGCTTGGTTACCTATTGCTTAAGATGAGTTTAAACCCAGTATGTATATGATCACTATATGATAGCCCATCTAGTGTTATTCATATTGTGTATTAAGGCAGTAGGTATCGCGCTCAATATGTACAGACTACAGGCGGCCTCTTTCGCCCTGATCACTCAAATGTCTGGTCGCAATTAGGGCTGCCATCCGTTCCATCGCGCGGACATCGGCCTAGTTTTTAGCACGACGAGGTGAACGTTCGGTGTATATCCGAAAATATCCATCCATTCGGCAAATTCGCCCGATACTATAAACCGTATCGAAGTCTCAGCTAATAGTTTTAGTGTAAACGGTATCGATAGCAACAGGAAAATGTTTACTGAAACCGCAATGAAATAGCAGTTTTAGGTTCTTTATTATGTCGTTTGGTATAGTCGAATGGTTTAAATTATGTATTCTTTTAGTAAAGCCACACTTAAGTTGCGGTTATTCACGAACAATATTCGAAGTACCTATCAATTTTTATTCGTTGGTCATATTTCCAGTTTAAATAAATGTCTGCAAATTGAAAATACTTATTTATACGAACCTACAGACTATTCATGACAGATATTTTGTGCTTTGTTAAGATCTATTATTACAAAAAGCATATAGGAGTAGGCTAACGATACAGTACCAATTGTCAAATAACATGAATTAACCGACAAAATACAGGTCATAATTTTCAATTTAAGTCTATCGCGACAACCACATTGACAAAGTGCTATGCGCTAGAAACATAATACATATATTCGTAGACATCAGCCTGGCGACCCTAAGCATGGGATATAGAGCGGGTCGCCGGCGCCCCAGGGTGCTCAGTGCGCACAGGCGCGACTAGCCGACTGCCCGCTGTTGACAAGCCCATTGTCAATACCCGGCCTACACTACCCAGCTCCATTCAGGACATCGACACACTTCCCTTTTTGGGCGATTATATTTAGAACGGGGCGTAGACGACACGACTTATTCTAGATTTTATGGTAATGTTATACTCAGACGGTCTAGTCCTTTCTTTGTTCAACTTTGTCGTTGAAACATTTTCGCTTTTGATTCAAGTACCTATCTAGCTCATGAATATTGGATTTCGAATGATATTTTAACTTAACTGAATGCTAAATTGGCTCTATTTGAAATTCGATATTATAAAGCGCTTTTTCGCGTCTAAATCATAGGTTTTGATTTACTGAACCAAAACTATAATTCCCATGAGAAACCACTTGTTGGTGTGAAACGCTAAATTCAATGAAATATGCTCAAAGCACGTTTGAATCATATTTATGAACAATGAAATACGTGTCACATTTTATGGTGTGTGAAACATTAATCGCTTCTCTGATCATAATGTGAAAACTGAAAACCCCTTAAGTGCCATTGAGGTGTTTTTATGGAAATACTTCAAATGGACGTTAATTTCTGTCAAAGCTCAATTGATGGCTGGAGATAGACGGTACAGTGCAGATGTCAAACGTTACTTAGCTGTAATAATGTCAGTGTCGTTGTTCCGTACTACCCACGTCGCCGCCGATAAAAGCGTTCCGTGATCGTACTCGTCAGTTCTTGCTAATTGTCTGATTGGATCCGGATATTGTTATTGATTAAACATTACACTGGCTTTTAGCATCTAACTAACATCGTTCGGGACTATCTCCCTTTTACATCGTTTGCAAATTGAATGACTACGAGTATGTATCCGAAAATAACGCCATCTGCATTCAAGGCTCTGGCTTAGTATCCTGACAATAATAAAACTTAGATTTTTAATCATCAGCCTAATACCTTCAAAAGAAAATTATCTTATCATTAAAATGTCATAAATGTAATCTCACATTTACTTTTTATCTGTGATAATTTTTGTATAACAAAATCCAAACTAAACCTTCACATACACTAGTTCGGTGTCGGATATTCCGGATACAAGTCTTTTGTTCATCACTAAATCGGTTGATAGTGATGTAGGTGGCTGCAGTTATAAAACCATTAACTATGTACAGTGTTTACTGCACGATAATAACCACTCGATGAATCGGTTCGTGCATCAGAGGGGTCCAACCCTACCCGCTCAAGGTCGCAGGGGTGAGCACCGCGTATACAATTTGTTTTATTTATGTACACTACGCTTTACGATGCGCGCCTCTTATATTTGTAAGTTCGTACCTTTCTGAATAAATAAACGTTCTAGTGACATTGTTACAACACAATTGGTGTACTTTTTAGTAAATTGCCTTTCGTTTGAATTTGCTTTTGTAAGGAATTATTGATTTTATAGCCTCATAAAACTTGTGACTGCTGAAATGTGTCACTTGTATGGCAAGTTATATGACTGGGCATAAAACTTTAAATTGAATATAAACCGTGAAAAACCTTTAATATTATACATTCTCATGCAATACAAATTAATAAAATGTTTTACTAAAATAAATACACTACAGTTTTTTTCTACAACATTATAACACACATGTATGTATATCTTCAAGTGATAAATGCAAATTAACACTTCGCCCGCCGCCCGCAATGAAGTCGGCGTAGTGTCCAAGTTAATGCCGCCTCCGACGGTTATAGTGTACAAGTAGGTACTATGATGCAAATCGAAATAGGTATGTCCAACACTAAGATAGGGACGTTCTGCTTCGCCGAACGACTTTTATTAACGTTTTCCGCGAAACGCGATCATCGGAATTGTTTTAATTGCAGCGTCGATTTGTAAATATGACATCTGGATGTGATATGCGCACGCGTGTAGGTTTTATATCACTTACTTATTAGTTATGTTTTCTTGTTTTTGTATTTATAACCTAAACAATAGACGTTGATGGAAAAACAAGTTGTGTCAGCTTATGAAAGCTGTTGTGTCACTCGGATTGATTGTTTGTTGCAATACATATTATACTTACAAATATAGAACTGATATTTATCTACATTATTTACTGGTTGTAGGTGGATACATGCAATAAGTAGATATATATATATTATATAGATATATACTATAGGTACTACTATTTTATACATGCGAAAGTTTGGGAGGATGATTATTTGTTACAAAATCCGGTCAGTAGTTATTGTCTGATCTTTCACGCAATAACTACTGAACGGATTTTGATGAAACTTTACATTTTTGTAGCTTATAAATGAAAATAACACAGGCTATAAATGATAATGATATTGTGTAAAAATATATTAATTTACGCGGACGAAGCCACGGGCGGAATCTAGTCTATTACTACTACATCATCATTCTCTCATAATTTTCTTATCCCAATTCATTTGGGGTACCTATATTACTACTACAACATTGTCAAATATTGTTAAGTTATTAACTTATTAGGTAGGTATGACTTATCGAGTTTTTAACTCTACTTAGGTACCTACCTATCGTACCTATTCTGAAATCGAAACGTGAAAGAAGCAAGTGTCGAGTATTGTTTCACAATTTTCACTTGTTTAAATTGAATTAAGTAGGTACCTACCTAAGCATGTTTTCTTGAAAATATATTCCTTGTGCGACATAAAAGTGCGCTTAACTGCACATAAATTTGCATAAGAAGTAGACTAGGTGGAAAATTCTAAGACTCAACAAGCACAGTTTTTTAAACCACTGCTCTAATTATGTGACATTAATGGTTTGTCCAGTCGTCGTTTTTTCTTATTGAGTGGCTCCTACACGCATCTGATCTATAAATCTGGCGAAGACTCAACTAATGTACTTATATAAATAGTGCTGCCTACGGAGTTTATTTAACACAATCACAAAGACGACTCTTCAATCGGAAAGTACAGGAAAGACCTATTACAAACAGTGATGTGAGGGTAACGCACGCGAGAACGACAAAAAATTGCGATAAAAAAACAACGAGCCGTGTAGTCGTGTCTAACCAATCTGAGGGCACTGACCTCGCGAATCCGCGTACCTACACACTTTTTGCTATTCCACGTTTGGATACACAGCCGTGCGTCAACCGTGTAACTTTTTACAATGAACTCCATTATATTATGCGCTTTATTCTATAAATAGACATTCAATTTTCGTCTTATGACAAGACACGATTATTAAATTGGAACTTAGCAAACAACACGCTCATGTTAACGAGCCGGATGTGTGAAAATCCTAATTGTCATGTCGTAAAATGAAAAATGCGCCGCGAAAAAGTTTAGTGAGAAAAATATGTTACAGAATTATTTTATTTGTCTATCTACGTGTGTACTATGTATGTTATTTATGATGCATAAATTACTTTGGTGTGTAATACTTACGTAAATAATTTGAATATAGCGTTCTTCAAACTTCATTCGTAGAAACGACGGATTGAACCAATAGATTAAACGGATTAATAGCAAAACATGAACTGGCAACACTGTTATTGTAATGGTTGTTTTTCACTAAGTATTCATTATTCTGAATCATTATACGATTGCCACACAATTGGCTGCGGTCGTTCACATTGCGGCTTGACCCCAACCGACTGAAATCCCATTGAAATAACCGTGATTGTACCGGGTATTGGGTACCCCAATATTTTTGAGTGAGACAGTTTTTGATGACTGATACAAATTTGCTGTAGGTATGACTCAGTTTGATAAGATAGTAGGCTTACGACTTAACGACTAGCGACTGTTACCTGCCAATATTATTTTATCGCATCTAAATAAACTAAAATTCGAAATAGGTAAGTACATAAAAAGTTCATAGAATTAAAAAAAAATCTTAGCATTTTTTTAATAAATAAAAAATAAATAATAGTTAGCCCTGGCCCGGTAGCTTGGACCCTGTTCCCGATACCGGTGGGCTACAATTTTTATATATTTTTAAAGGTTTTTATATTGTTTTTTTCTAAGGAATATTCAAAAATGTAAATGATTTGTAAAAATATAAATAAAGGAAATAAATAATAAATCTACCAGAAAAATCGGGGTTGCAAGTTGCAAAGAGTGAAACATACTTGATTATTTCTAATTCTACTTTATGCAGCTTATCAGTTAGGTTTCTGTAAAACCGTTTATACATGAAAAGAAAGGTCAAGAAATGAAAAACAGGATACCTATGTACGTAAGTGTTCCGCTTATACAATTTAAAAGTTTTGCAGCGACTAAAAACTTTCTAAAAGTAAAACTAAAACGCGACACACTAGTCATTTATATCAGAGAGACTGCCAAACACATTTCATATTTCTTATTAAAATATTTTATAACATTACGATTTACTAAATAAGTTATTTGACAAATAGTCGACCAAACTTGTGAGATAAATATCATTCATTGATACGTTTTCCTAACTGGTTTCAATAATTGTTTACAAGATTGATGCCTAGTGAGGGGCAATCACTCGATGACGTTGTTCTGTTGACTTTAGTACGAGGTAATTGGTTTTTTCTAACGACTGCCCTCGCTCTATAGAAACGTTATTCCCACGAGCCGTCAACCGAAACTATCTAACGCCCGCAGCAATTATCCAAAATCCTTAATGGAAATATTTAGTTCTGTTCTGTGTATCACACAACGTTGAATAAACGACCAATTAAGACGCTTAGTGCATTAAATTCAATTATCTCTGGTGCTTATCGATTTTGAAGATTTATTTTGCTAATCACATCCGCATAGAGCATATAAAAGTGATAAATAATTGAAATGCGAAAAAACTGGATTTATTTAACCAAAAGCTAGCCCGCTATTTACAGCAGAGTTTTTTTTACATAATACATCTACTGCACCGGAACGAAACGTTGGCGATACCTAGATTGTTTTCATTTCACGGTCGATCTGACTAGTGTGAATAAACTCCGCGGCACGGTTCTAAATTCAAATCATATCGAATGACCAATTCAAAATTCGAATAGCGCTCGGCATTTTCTGTGGGCCAGTTTAAAATTTTATTGATATCGATTTGAGAGTAGTTATGGTCATCCACAGTGCTATTATTTATTTTAGGTTTATTATGAAGGAATGTGTCCGGTCGAGCACGGAAAGCTATTCCCATCGATAAGTTCCTTTGAAAACCTTTTATGACTACAACCGCTGCGAGTTTTTATGATTATCTGCCTATTAACAAGTAAACGTTGAATCAGCACTTCTCGCCATTTTATAAGTTAAATAAAAAACTATAAATTGTAAACTCATCAAGTTAAAGGGAATATCAATATTGTTAGATGATAGAACCCACGCACATCTCAAAAAGTTTCTTATGTGTACGTACACAAAGAGCATCAAGCGGACTAGTCATCGCATCTAAAATACAAGTTGCATAATTTGCGTCTATTACGTTTATTTAAAGTGTGCCTTCCACGCAAGCGTCAATTATACAATAGATCGTAGCATTTGCCACGGTGGCATCATCCATCAACCTCGGTGGTCCGCACATTACGCTGCTGCGAGACCGTTACAAATTCGCGTTTGAAAAATTATGCCTCTATCCGAGATCCGAGCAGCCCGAGCTGAGTCGGGATCATTTTCTAAAACGCCGGTTGTGAGTACGCGATCATACTGCTACCGTTCGTTCGGTTAATCTTGTTCATTCAATCGCTCGTAGATTACATCGTACGTCTGGCTTATTAATCTGTCTGAAAGTTCGAATCAGGGGTTTGGAAGACTTTATTTACGATGCGGGGATTCTGTCGGATATTATTTCTTCCAGAAATAATTTTCTGGTACCCAATATCTCCGATAACAGGGATTAATGTAAAAACTTATAAGTAAACAAGAAACCTTCCTGTGCTTTGGGGAGAATTAAATCTCGGGACGATTATGTTTGACGTACCAAAACAAGCTGCTTTCCAAATTGATATCAAGGAGCTTATACGTAGTGAAGTTTTAAACTATGCAGCTGTTTTGCATGCGTTTGGTGGTTCTTTGATCGTCGACTGTGAAATACTTGAGATGCTATAGATAGTGTGCTGAACTGAACGTTAAACTTTGTTCAACGTTTCAAGGATAAAGCAACAATTTGGGGAATCTTCGGGAAGTTAACGCAATGATTTACTGTGGGTATGAAATGAAGACATTAAATTTACGCACTACGTTGAAAATTTATCAGGCCAGGAACATATTCATACCGAATTAACTTCAAAATAAACAGAGGGGCACCATAAGCTAAGGGTCTAATGGAAAATTTTAGTGTTTTGTGATTTTATAAGGGCAAGTCGGACTTTTCGGCTTGGAAGGAAATACTGCAGAGTTAGTTAAAGAAGCCAAGCATACACTATAACCAGCTTTCGTACGCATATGAGTTTTCAATTTTTCTAATCGGGTACAGCTGCTATTTGAAAACGTTTTACTATGCTAATAAATCTATCTATCTTAACTACATGCATACAACGTAGACTTAAAATGTCGATTTACTTCTCGGGGTCTCGCAAAATTCAGCCATACATAACCCCTAGCTCTATACACGGCGGGCGTATTGTCAATTCGGCTATATAATTTAGGCAGAGGAGAACGCCTATGCCAACCGCCCCCTGTCAAGTCCTGTCTACATGGCCTGGGGCTATATTAAACGAAAGCAATCAATTCTATCGCACAATTGCCATGGTTTATAAACTGAATAAAATGGAGTTTTCCTTGGTAAGTAATGCATTTTAGAGACAGCTGTTTTATGGCTGTTGTTCTTATGTTTATGTTAGGAAGATGACGCAAGAGTCACTCAAGTTGCTTCAATCAATCCAAATATGTCTAGTGTACGTATAAGTAAAGCTTGTGGTTTCGCAATGTATGTTACTAACTATCTACTACGCGTGTGATTTTCTTATACAAACCAGTTTTAGAAAAGGAAAACACAAGAGTAAATACACTGTGACTATAATAAATTCTAACTCTGTTTACAACTTCGTTACAATATTCCGCAAATAAACCTACCAATCAAGCCATGACTGTACAAAGCTATTTTAAAACCAAGTGTACAATATTGTGTATTAAAAGTACCTCCAACTCGAAGCAAAGCTAAGATTGGCTAGTTAAATATTAATCATAGAATCCGCTAGAGGTTAAATGGAGACTTAAAATAGTATTGTACAGTCCATGCTAGCATTGTGCAAACAAACATCCAGGGTCGGTAAAGTTTAGATTTTAACAGACTTCTCCAAGTTTGGAAACATTTTATAAATAGCAACAAGGGAGTGGAAATGAACAATGTCGCCCGTTTATATAAGAAACCTGTTGATGAAATTGTGCAAGAAAAGTTCGTTTTATTAGTTTTAATTTTAGCGATCCCACAAAACAGCTTTTTTGTTTCGAAAACATTAATTCACAAGCGGTTTCTGCGTCATAGTCTCGACACCAAAATTAGAAAATCATTTCCCAATCTTTCTCCTTACCGCCAACCCCCTGCAGAACCTTGAATTCAGGGTTCGTATTGCAACAAGCTTAATCTCAAAATCGTCTGTCGTAATACGCACTAGCACTACTAGTATCTACTAGGTTGCTAATCGCTTGCAAGTGCCGGGGCCAGCTTCGTCCGCCGCTTTTTGTGGTGCAGTGTGCGGCGGGTCTAATTGGCCGCTCTGTCGCTAATTGAACGGTTAGCCGGTACCGGTCCAAGCGGTGTTTGTTAAACGATTAAGCGGCTTATTAAATGTGATTTGCGGATTTGAGCTTTTTTTTCGTTAGGCTATGTAATTGGTTCCCTTTGCTTGAACTGGGTTAAGTGTGTTGGGATCATAGATCAGTTTAATAGGATAGCTAAAGACTATCTGTAAATCCTAATTGTACTCGTTCTGTATTGCCTTCGTTCTAATTATTTAATTTAGTTTGGGGTTGATTATCCTCGTTATTTTCCGCCAGTGTCCGTTTTCTTCAGGTCTTTGCTATTGATGACGGACATCCAAGCCATCCGCTAGCTATTTCTCCTTATTTATGGTAATTGCCTTTAAACTTTGTCCTAGCTAAGCCGTTAAAATTAACCTACCGGGTCCGTATATCAGCATCTATGTTCTAAATGCATGTATCGAAATTACCAGATTTTATTAATTTCAAGTATTAATACTTTCAAACCACAGACTATTAATCTGCATTCAAAATAAGAACTCGCATTTCAAAAACAGCAGCATCACAGGATTTCGCGCGCACTCCGGACTCCTGTAACATTACAATGAAACCGGTAGATAAATAAAATAAGTGCAAAAAGTTGTTTCAGAAATAGAGCCCCTTATAGAATTGCAGCTGCCCTCATACCGGCTCAAGGCAAACCGCCTGCTTCTTTTAGGCCCCGTTTTGCAACGTAAATTGTTTTTTTTTTCTTTTTACCAAAGAGACTAGAGCTTACAATGGCACGGATAAGTTTTAAATGCCTTATTAGTTTATGGTCTGAAATGGAAGTCGGAATTTAATTAATTTATAAACGCAAGTCGATGACAAAAACAGTATTATAGCTCTATCATTATCTATGGCGTAGCTAATTAATTGGAAACACATATTGCTATATTATTTACAAATCGACGACAAGGAAGGTTTATTTATTAAGTATTTCGGTGTTTAAGTAGGTATTTATCTGTAAATCCATGACTTAAACAAATGATTTACTTCATAAAAGAAAATCATAAAAACTGACAGGTTTTCATTGATCCCATTGGATTTCTCTCTAGACCAGCAGTCGGTACAAGTTCTACAGAATTAAGTGAAAATATGTTCAGTTATTCGCATTTTTCTGTCTGGTTTTATTCCTTTGTACGCACCTGCCCACGACTTTGATATCTCCGTCCTTATCTCCCTCATCGTTTCCAGCATAAGGCCCTCTCTTTCTATAATATCACATGTTTGTTTTTATCGCCATTATTACTGGTGTGATTGTGATCTGAATGAATTAATGAACACTCCGGTTGTTTTACGATATTGTATGTTTTTTTTATGAACATACGTTAGTTATGACGGTTACACAGATAGTAAGGTTTTATTGAAATTGTAACAGAAAGTGTGATTGATTTAAATTATTTATTTAATTTCAATGAAGTGGTTAGTAGACCTAGTGATTGCAAGCGCGACTACTGAGCACGAAGTCCTGGGTTCGATGCCTAGAGATACAAAGAGTCGTTTCTATACAAAGAGTTTAGTTTGGATTTGTGCCCAGTTGATAGCAATAGGTTCGCCCCCTATTACATCGGACTTAAACATAACTGGCGAAATGTGTGTTGGTTGGTTGTTATTGGTTTTACACCTCTGCCTAGTCCTTCAGAGATCACTGGCGTGATATTATGTTATGTAAGTAATTTACATGTACCTACAGTCAAACTAACTAAATTATGCATAATCCACTCGGCGATTTATTCGTTTGATATCTTCAAAACAGTCAAGATTCCCTGTTTTTACTGAAAACACAATGCGTTTTCGCTGATTTGCAGAAAGACTTGTGATCATTATTTTTATCTAAAAACATAACACTTCTTTTTTTGGGCATTCGTGTAAAAATTAGGAAGGCTTTTAAAGACTTTTTAGTTTAAGTCCTTTAAGAATATCTGCGTTCAAAAACTTAATTTGAATTGATTCAACAGTAACAAACAGTGATCTTGTTAAGCAAATTATGTAAAAAAGATCGTGCAAAGCCCGCTACAGTTCGAGAGGCGGTACGATTGGAGTGGCGTACTCCAAGTTAGGGCCGCCTCCCCGCCTGCGTATCAACCGACCACGAAGCTGCAATAACGGTACGAGTGCACATTAGCGCCGCGCGGAATTTACCGGAACCATGTCGACAAATGACTGATGTAATGTTTTGGATGATTTTACTGTTTCTTTTGTTATTTGTAAACGGTAATGATTGATTGAAATAAATAAACTCCAATGAATTAAATGGTAGCTAGTTACACTTAAGTACCTACATACTTAATTTTTTTTCATTAGATATAAAAAAACGAATTCAATAATACTTAAGGATTTGATTTTCTAAGTATTATAATATCCTTCATAAACATTCTCAGCAAACGCCAATAAAACAGTTTTAAAGCTAAAATTACACATTTGCGTAATCGGAAGTGGTGGCGCACACTATCTACAAATGTGGTGTGAAGTCGTATACCTATCTACTGTCAGATTGTGTGCGCGGGACGTTAGAAGCTAACACGTCGCGTTGCTGACCACATCCGACAGATGTACGATGTGCGGCCGTGATAAAACTGTTTCAAGATTTTCCTTTGTGTATACATGATACATTAGTAGGTAGGTAGGAAAATAGAGAGAGATCTTCGTTCCGTTAACCAAGTCAGACTCAAAAACGATAGATCCGAATATTTAATTCCTCAAGGACTGCGAATTCTGTTATATCTGGCAAATTATTGCAAAATATTAGTCGGAGGTTGGTCGTGATTCAAACATTTTGGTCCAGTTTAGACGTTAGGGCCATTTTAATCAAGCCCTTGCAGTAATCATTTAGGTGTAAATATCCTCATGTTTGGGAAACGAACAAAAAAATTGCTCAACATAACACTAAAAATCTAAAATTACCTGTACCTCTGGAACCAGTGAAGCACTGAGTGAACGGAAATAAGTACGTTAGACCGAAAACCATTTATCTAACTAACGCATAATCCACCGATGCTTCGTTTGACCGATAACTCACTTAACTCGACTACATTTTCACCAAAGTTAAGTAGAACTACGATTTTCACTTTTGATCGAAATTACGTTACATCCTCGCAACTTCGCGCAAACGTTTTATGCTAAGGTTTTAAAACCCTTTTCAATGCACTTGTACTTACCTACACCACATAATTATGTAAAACATCTTTCCCAAGTCTTTCTTTCGGCGACGGCACCGTTCACTTCCATCATACATGTAATTCAACATGCATAGAAATCCAACGTATTAAACATTTCCATCTCGTTGTTCCAGGATACTATCAGCCAGCAGGACCGCTGATCAAAGAGACGAATGCAGACGCAGAGCGCGCGCTTGCCAGGTATCACCCACACTACCACGCGCCACATCCACCGGTAAGTAATACCATAAAATACATGTCTAGTACTTAATTATCACCAGACCATAGGTCCTAGGAATGAAATCCGAATCCAAAGGCAGGCACTTTATTTTGTGAACTTATTTGATCACCCCTGCCATTGATGGTAACAGAAAAACCGTAAGGACTTCAAAGCATAACAACACTGGGCCCGTGAGGTAGGCCCCCGCCCTCCTCTTCTAACAAAGAGGAGACTTTAGTGGACCAGCAGCGGAAACGCTATAGACTAATTAATATAAGAAAGCACACAACAAATCCTCCGATGAAATTAGAACCCATATAATTCAGTCCTTGACATAACAATTTCGATTGTCGAGGTTTTAATCCGAGTGGCTTTGACAGTAAAAAACTATCATCATCTCTAGTGTGTGCTCGCACTTAGAATTAAACACGGAGTATGAAAATTAAACAGCATTTCACCTCCGCAAAATGTTACACGAAGCTATTGCAAAGAAATTTCTAACAGCAGGTACATTTAAAACAGTACTTCGACCAATGAAGAACAATCCCAATATCTGAGGCTACTGTAATTGAAAACTTTTTTTTTATTTCTCAGGTACTGCAACAATATGGACCGCCATATTACCCGGACCTCTGCTATGGCCGCTACTACAGGCCTCCGGGATCTTACCACATGCCACCACCACAGCCGGATGCGCAGGTACGAATAACTAAAAAACAAGCAGAGTTTGAGTTAGTTAAGTTAAATAGCCATTGCTCGCTTTCTGAACTACTGAAACGGAATAATATCATTTGATTCGTATCTTAATTGATGCTCATTTGTTTTCAGATGGTTGGTGTCGGTAGTGAGCCGTACCCACCACCACAGTATTATGGTACTCCGCCATGTTACCAACATTCACCTCAAAGGATACCATACGTAGGTGAGTAATAGCGTCTTTTCAAAGTATAGTTCATCAGGTGCACATAAGTAGCTGTAATCTCCTATTTACTATATAACCGCCTAAACGTCACGATCATGCCATGCTTCAATCTTTATACCCATTGTTACAGAATATCGCGGATGCCCGTGCCCATTAAACGCGTGTCCAAAAAACGTGCTTATTGGGCCCGCTACTGGTAAAGCCCCAACCGGTGGTGGCCCAGCAGACGTTCCCCCTGCCCTCGCGCCGCCCGGGGCCGCCTTCCGACCGAAGGTGCGGGCGTGCGCCTTAGACGCTGCCACAGACTCACACGGCAGCGGCAAGGTACGGTGTACTCTAGCTACTTCTATCCCTCACACACATAAGAAATATTTTAAATAGGTACTTAAAATCAACACATAATTTATGTCCAAATGATAAAATTGAACCGATGATAAAATGTTATACTCCTTTGTTACAGGATCCGCCATTAGAGCTAGAACCACCAGCTGCAGCGGACGCTCCACATCCTTGTGCTATGCCCGCCATGGGCGGCGTCTCACCCAAACGTGAGATCTACGATGTCCGGGATAAGTTACGAATCGCCAGTGACATCCCCGGGCCAGCCGACGCCCTGGGCCCGCCGTCGCCCGCGCGCGGCTCGGCCGGGGCGTGCGCGCCGCAGCCGCCCCCGCTGGCCCCGCGCCGCGCCCGCCTGGGCAAGGCCATGGCGCGCCGCTCGCTGGCCGGCGACGACACCGGCCTGCTGCTGGCCACGCCGCAACCCCCACTGCTAGCGCACCACAGCGACGCCGATGACGATGTGCTCGCTATTTCTCCCCCGACCTGTGCTCCGATTGACCTATCTTCATCAGATGAGAGGTCTACTCCTCTAGTCGACGTCAAAAAGGAAAATGAAGGACCGACGTACAACGCAGCGAGAAAACCAGATGCACTGGCACTCAGAGAACATAACAGTACTACGGTTATGGATGCTAGCGTTGTCACTGATGCGGCTAAAGCGGTCAAGCGAAGATATTCGAAGCCAAAACTTGAGATCGATATGAAAGATACTCAACTTGAGGAAACTTGCAAAACAAATGGAATTGGTGAACATGTAAAACTCATAAAACGACGAAAGGTTTCGGGTGATCAGACCGAGATTCAGAGGACAGAAACTATTACTAAGGAGCCGAAGAAAAAACCAGCCCAACCCAAAAGGACGCCCAAATCCCCAACTGGGGAAAAGAAAGGCACGAAAAGAAAGTCGGAGTGCGGCGCGAGTGGACCCAAACCAAAAAAGATGCTTCTCGATAAACCTGCTGAAGAAGACGCCAGGCCAAAAATTATCGCTACTGTGGCCGATGAACCGCTATTAACAAAACCTAGAAATAAAAGTGCTGTCCTTCTCGACAATCTAATTAGAAAAAATAGCATCGACAGACCCGACGCTAAGGGTTTAGATGCTGAGCTAAATCCTGCTGAACTATTTCTTTCCCCCACTGAAAATATCGCACAGAATTCAGCCAAGAAAACTTTAAATATTAATAATAATATCGTAGAGAGTGCAACCACCACAAACGGAGTTCGTGCCAATACACTTGCTGCAGTGTCACAGCTGATAGGCAAGAAAATGGCTTGTAAAGTAGAGAAAGTTGATTCCAAAGTTACTCATGGAGTAAAATCAGTATTAAAAACACCCACCTTAAAATCTGGTCCCGAGGAAGACTGTAAACCCTTAAGCAAGTCCGATGACGTCGATGACAAATTGAGGGCATGTGCCAAGACAGAAACAGAAGTTATTTTACCTCAAATCGAAAGGGATGTACCAGAAATAGTAAGAGACAATAAAAATTGCGCTAACGCTATTGCGTTGGATATGGACATAACGGTACCCGCACAGATAACTGTAGACCCTGAAAAAGAAGATTTTGAATTAGATGTTGAGGAAATGCGAATTGAAGCCGAGATTACGGAAAAGCTTGAAGATAACGAGGAGAAAAAGAAGCAAGAGGTTGAAAAAGAGAAACCGAAATCAGAGAAACTAGACAGAACGACAGTGAAGCGATGTAAGCTGTCAAACGGAGAACTGAAGGCTAAGAATGTGGAGAAAGTGGTTAAATTGTTGGTTTCAAAGAGGCCAGCGATTAAGACGGACGAGGCGACGTTGGTGGTGGAGGAAGCGTGCGCGTCGCCCGTGCCGACGGGCCCGGCGTGCAGGCGCGCGCGCCGGCGCGGGGCGGGCCACTCGCGCCGCGCCCGCCGGCCCCTCGCGCCGCCCGCGCCGCCCGCGCTCGAGCCGCACGCGCCGCCGCGCTGGAGCAACGGCTGGAACTGGGACGGAGAACATTACCTGTCCAAAGTCTACCTCAATGTAAGCATTACATTTGTTACACATTGCTGTGCTGTGCATTGTCACATACAATGATTTACTTCAGTATGTTTCATGATAACTTTGAACCTACATTTCCTCCTTCAGAACGACTCCCGTCTGGACCGCACAGCACGTTGCTGGTCGCGCATGACACACGCAAGCGGCGACAGTGTGGCGCGCGGCGACTGCGTGTTGCTACGGGCATCGGTTGCGCGAGCGCAGCCTTACGTCGCCAGGGTCGCCAGTCTGTGGGAGAACCCTGATGATGGTGAGAACCGTGAGAACCAAACCTTTTTCAAAAAGATAATAACTTCCCGACTCGAGCTGAATACTGATTGGCGTTCTTTTTCCTCTTCAGGTGAAATGATGGTGTCTCTAGTATGGTACTACCGGCCGGAGCACACGGAACTGGGTCGGCAACCAGCCGACGCACCGGACGAAGTATTCGCGTCACGGCACCGCGACGCCAACTCCGTCGCCTGTATCGAGGACAAGTGCTACGTACTCACCTTCAACGAGTATTGCCGGTCAGTATCTAGTGCTGTCGCGTCGACGTACAACTTGCGTAGATGTTTCGATGCCCAACTAACAATAAAACTGTAGCAAGTACTTAACTTTGTAGCAGAAATAAGATTTAAAACTATCACATCATCATTAACACTAGAAACGGGATATTTACCATATTTACTGATTTGTTGTTTGTGTTTGTTTGTTTTTTTCTAGCAGAAGACTAATGAAGGTTGTAACGTTACAGGTATCGCAAACGGCTAAAAGCAGCTGAGGAAGGCATGTCGTCGATGCCGTCGATCGTGCCGCCGCTGCCGCCCAGCGAGGTGAACCCGCTCGTGGCGCCCAACGACTGGCGCCTGCCGCCCTCCGTGTCGCCCGAGCTGGTGCTCTTCTGCCGCAAGATCTATGACTTCCGGTCCAAGAAGATACAAGTACCGAACAAATGACCTCCAGCCCGATATCAGCTTGATATCGTTCGTTAGATCTGTGCCGATCTGTGCACCGAGCATGAGGCGTCGTCGCGTCGAGGATGCGTCACAAAATTTTATAATGTATTTTATCTAAAGGAAGTGAACACCAAAGTTACGTTACGAAGATTTAAAAATAAGTGTCGGCGGTACTTCATGAAGCTCGGTGTAAGACGGCAAGAGGACGCGGCTCCTCTAAAGACTTGAACATTTCTTATCTAGTAGTGTCTCATCGCAAACCTTTAAATTAGTACAAAAACGCGTTCCCGGGTGCAATCGTAGAATGTGTGACCTGTGGCCATTTTATGTGAAGATAAACTACGTAATCGTTGTGTTTAGTAATCGCCGATCGGTCAGTTTTGTTGCTTGTGTCGTGATTCGTCGTAGAAGTTTGTTTCGTATTTAGATTTACAGTGATTTGCGGTATTCAAATAATTTGGATGAATAATTATTTTTATCAAAGGATGCCTTTTATAATGTGTAAGTAGTTATAAGAAATTCATGTTTGAAGAAGATGCATAATTATGTATAGCAATATATTTTTCTTTTTGCTTGAAATTAAGATGAGCGAATGTAATATTTATTCTCACTCTTCCATAAGTGATGAGAAGTGCTGAGTACTGATTCGATGGCTACTCTGTGTAGCTGATACGATTTTGTATGACATTTAAGATTTAATTGGCTACTCGGAAAATGAAAAGGCATTTATAATTATTACAATTATGTTTAATTATGTACCTATTTGTTATATTGTTGCAGACATTATCTAGTTAGATTGTCTGTGTATTGTTGTCAAGGTAGAGTCTATATTAAATTATTCTTTTATTATTTAAGAGCACACAGCTGCGCGTGAGCAATGTCAGAATCGTCGCGATTGGATCTCTTCTGTATATTGTGTTCGCGGTTTGATACATCACAGACAATGGTGCCACGTAGCTCGCGATAAACATTGTTTCGAACCATACTGTTTAAGTTTCTAAAATATACGTGACTCTTGCAAAGAGTCTACCATTAAAATTAAGTAGTTATTGATACATCATCACAAATTTTGCAAGTTTTATAATTTTATGACATAGAACGTAATTTTAATCGGATATCGGGGTGAAGGTTGCCTCGGTTAGGTTCCGTATTGTGTACCCTGCCACCCTGCCTACATAGTATAACAAGCTATAACTCCCCGTAGGCGCGTTCGTGTAGATTTGTAAAACTTTTAATATTATCTATTAAACGATAGAAAGAAAGTAAATAACGTTAACCCTGCCTTCGAAGGAATTGATTTTGAATTTGCATTTCGGCCTTTTAATATCCAAAGTAGCGAGTAATTGTTTTAATTAGGACCGGTCCAGAGTAGTTACAGGAAGACTGATTTTGCGAAAATTTAACATGTTGCCTATTTATTTTATTTATTTAGCAACATTTCCCTCATAAAAATTCAAAAAGGTTTTTTATTTCATTTCATTTACATTTCAGGCAATATTTACAATTTACGGAAAATAACAAATGGGAACATTGTAACATATTTTAAATGTAATATTAGTGCATAGATGTAAACAAAAAAAAACACTTTCGTGTTAAAGAGATATATTGTAAGAGTATAATAGTGAAATCTCTTTATCATTAGAAACATAATTTTAAGTAGTGCGATCGAAATAAAGAATATATATATTTAACGTTATATTTCCTGTGTGGAAAATTAAATGGGCATTTATACATTTCAATTTGATTACCTACCTGTTTCGTCATTGCCTGCCTTCACTATTTCCTACAATGTATCTCTATATTGTGTTGACTATTATTTTTGTACATATTATAATTTTGTTTTAGTATTTGCTAATTATTTTGTTATCTATCCAGTGAGATTTGTAACCACTAACTGTATTGATAAATCGAACTAATGGAGGTAATATTCTCTGCGATTCATGTGAAACGAGCATTCCGTTTAAAGATAGATAACTAACTAGTATTTCTATAGTCAGTCATGCGATGTAATCTTACACACCAAAAAGGCATTACTTTACAGTATTTTTCATGTTTCTTTCCTTAAGTGGTTCCTCCCCTTAATATTCCTTATAAGTAGTCGTAGTATTCAGTGTAATGCGCAAGCGCATCTTTGCTAAAAAGTAGTCTCCGGGGAAAAAAGTCTGCTTTCCAATTTACTGAGCACGAAATTATTGCAGCTTCGAAACTTGGAAGTGCTATATTATTCTATTATCTCAGTTGCGCTAAGATATTGATCGTTGTCTTCCATACCAGGCTGTCGGAAGATATATTCCGAAGTTGGACCTAGCTTAGTAATCAATCTACCACGCTAGCATATTCACAACACATCTACCTATCCTGACCAGAGGTTCTATAGTGAAATAAAGATCCCCAGGAAAGCACTCAATAATATCACGATTAAAAACATCCCAAATAATTTAAGGGTAGTTGAAGGCCATACCACACTTCAACAATCTACACCAACTAGACTAATAAAGCATTGTAATGTGAGCGTATACATTAAAATAAAAAGTACAAGTAGTAAATCAGCGCAAGTACCTTAGTTTTCGCTGAAAACGCATTGACCACAGACCAACTACGACCCGTTGCAATGGAGCAGAGTCTGGAGAGGTGTGTGAAAGCCATTGTTTTGGACGACAGCTGACTATTCCGTTTTTCTCATAAGTACTGTACGCCACAATCTCACTGGTGTCTATTCCAAAGCTTATGTTTTCTATGTTCTTTTTTTCTATTTCATTGCTTGATGCCAAAAATTTAGCTGCAAAAATTCTATTATCAGTAATGATGTAATACCAGTCTCTTTCTATTTAGGTTAACGGATGACGGGGGAGTCGGCGCCTGACTTTCCAGCTTATAATATAGTCCATACCTAGTATCTAGGTCCCAATAAGAACTCCAGTTTTAATAAAAAACCCTTAGCATGCTTACAACTGTATTTATCGTAGTCGATGTGTAGGAGATAGTTTTAGAGCACAAATACCTACAAATGGACGCTCTTACAAGTCCCACGTGCTGATTCGCCCGACATCAATACTCATTATTAATTAATCATAGAATTAATGAGTAAATTCCATAATAATACTATAAGTGAGCTCTCCCTTGCTTGTAGGAGGATTGTTTTAAATGTTACCTGGACTATGCGTTTGCTAAGAGTCAATGATTTTAGCGTTAGCTATACTAATAAGGAAAAGAACCTTGTTTTATTATTTATTTTGTTTTTAATTAAAAATTATATAGGTATATTTTATTATTGTAACCCACATGATCATGTTGGGTTTATTGATGTAATTAATATATGTATTTTTATTTCATCCCTTGACTTTTATTTACCTACCTACTGAGAACCAACTGCAGAAATCCACAAACTACTGCGTAAGTAAAAAAATGACAGACCTATTACAGTAAGTATGTTGTCACGCTAATCTAATCTAAACAATGCAATAATAAAAGCACTGGATAAATTGTAAATACCGATTTTATTTGCCTAACACGTCATGAAGCAAGTATACAATAAATAACATTCCACTTCCATTAACATGTTAATACAAAGTAGATATTACACGTACATTTAAATTTTCAAATCACATCCAAAATTCACAATGGATATATATAATATTATAGTTTCCTCTATCTACATTACTAAAGGTCGGTACACATTGATTCAATAGATAGTCTCTCTAAGGGTCAGTTTCCACCAAGCGGCTAAATCCTCGCGCACTTTGATGCCACTAAATTACGGACTGTATCAGTATTGTCTTTAAGTATAAAATTGGGCGCAGACGTGCGCAAGGATGCGCGAGACGCCCCAGTTTGCTTGGTGGAAACGGACCCTAAGGCCTACAGAACTTGAGATACGCTGAACGATTAAGTACATCCGAAGATTCAGAAATGATGCCCACCAATGTGGTAATTGTACATTCGATGTGAGTTTGATTCCCAAGTAAGAGAGAGCATGTACATGTACAGTCACGAACATAAATACCTTTTACACTTTCAAAAGCAAAAGAGAATACAATTATTTCCTAATAGTATCGTTTCGAGAATACTATGTTCGTAACACCATAAAATTTCAATTAATACTTTAGTAGAAAATCTCTTGACTCTTGCATTGTTAGGTATTTTTTATGTTCGTGACTGTACCACCAGTGACAAGTTATCACTGATTGGAGTGAAATTACTCTACTCCAATAGTAATAAGGAGTGGAAGCGACATCGAAGCACAAACGATTATTTTTCATCACTAATTAAAAAAAACAGCTGATCCATACATTTTGACCGTGTAGGTAGCTAGTAGCATTTTTTTTTTAAATACCGATGAAAATTTCTATGTGGCCGGTTCCTAATGATGTACTGAATACGTGGTAGGTAATCGTTTGTGCGCCAATGGGGGTTCCACCCTGTTTAAAATCTCGCATATTTGTCTTAATATTATGTACCGACCCTTATCAAGACGTGTCGTCGCTTATCAATCTTATCATCAAAGATTTACTTTCTCTCGAAACAAGTACACACATACAATCTAAATAATTCTTATCCTCATTTGGATAATTATCTGCAAGGGCCCGGCTGCCTATTACAATTTACAGATCTAATCTACCAACAAGTAGGAATGTAGTTTTCTTTTGTTTGAAAGCCGAGGTACTGTCAACAAAAGAGGCATACAGACAAAAGATAAAGTAGTTGAAATTAGCTGACTGTATTCTTATCTCTTTTGTTGACTGTACTAATAAAATGCAGCCGCTAAGTAAATCCGGTCAAATTTAAGGATCTAGGTCAGATAAGTTGGTGTGACCTCGTTGTCAGTGCTCCCGCTACCTCTTTGTATCCAATATAAATGAGCAATAACTATAGATTTATGCACGGCAGAGTGCTTTTAAAATGACCCGACTTTAG
The DNA here is from genome assembly GCA_963082995.1 of Noctua comes. NCBI lineage: Eukaryota > Metazoa > Arthropoda > Insecta > Lepidoptera > Noctuidae > Noctua > Noctua comes. The sequence continues at coordinate 8,657,298 of OY720279.1, read as the reverse complement.
ATACGGTAGATAGATATACATACCTACATACTTACGCAGAACATAATTAAACCAATTGGTGATTGTGGCTCTTGTGGTAGCGGTGTCAACAGAAGGGAAGAGAGATTATTTATCAATACTCTCATCCGATATACGGAACATTATTTAAAAAGAAGCGACGAATATTTACAAAAATGTATATATTTATATTACGTACTGACAACATTGAATAACTTAGCTTTGACGCCAGAACACAGACTGCGACGCAAATCGAGCCAACACTGCAAGCAGTGCAGTCTGTTATATTTATTTGTAGATTTTTTTTTATATTACGTCTTTCCGATCGAATTAGAAAGGAGATGAGACTTTTATTCAATATTATTAGTCGCAGAGGAATCCCTTAACAGAACTTAATGCGCATTACGGTTACGGATGACCTCGTATCTCCGTATTGCGCAGCCATTTATCAAAACTCAGTTTTTACCACCGCTAACACATGAGCAGCAACATGCTAAATTATAAATTAAGTAACAAATAAAATTAAGCATCTCAGATGATTGGCAATCTAGTCAGGTGGGGAACAAAGTCGTTGAATATTTATCTGCCAGATTAAATAGATACATGTATGTAATTATATGATGAACTGTGCGCTGAGTATATAGGTATTTTATTAACCATTTTCTATTAAGTATTGTATTATATTTAGACACATTAAAAATCCATATTACTTCCTGTTTTCAACATCATGAATTCATGGCTCATGCACACTATACTAGCTTTTAACAGTTACTACAGTATGGACATATACATTATTTTTTTAGTGATATAGCTAACACACATCCATTACAAACTGTGAAATCTTAATTGTGTTCTGCAAGCAGTATAGTGACTCGATTACAGTAAGATTTTGATAACAGTGGTAGAAAAACTAAATTCATCTCAAACTTACAATATTAAGTAGTAGTTATAACAATTGATTCTCCCACTCTTTTTCAATCATGTGTGAAAAACCTCACACCATCCTCACCATTCCTCCACCATCTCATCAAAATCTACTGCTGAAATAGAGTCACTAAACCATTGAGAAATCAATAAGACCTATTTTGGCTAACTTTTTTTCTACGCACACCTCGCAAGCTGAACACAACTTCAATATATGTACATATGATTATTACTAGGTATTTGTTCAAAGTCATAACATATTACAATAGAGAGTTTTTAATATAAACTCTTGTCCATCAATACAAGCTTGGATGTGTGCAGCCATAACTTAAGTTCTTGAATTATTGTAATTTAACACTTAGGCCACAGTGAAAGCAATTACAGACAACTTGTCAGTATCTTTATCAATAACATTGTGATGATCACACTGGTTTGGCATCATAGCAACATTTGTATTAGGATGTAACAATATTTGACCACTGCCTCACATAGAATCATTCAAAAAGTTTTCACCTTGGAAAAGTTTTTGAATAACTTTAGCCGAGACAGTGACATAACGTTTTCAGGGTCCCATGTTATATTATAGATGGGTCATCGAAAATGTTATGTATATGGATTTCTTACATAATCGAATACACATTGTGACAAACGTAAAGGATGACAAAAAAATAAATCTAACATTTTAACTAATATTTTTAGTGGGTATAATCATGGCCACAATAATATTTAATCAAGCCTTCAACTCCACACAAAACCATAATATTATAAATTAATTGAACTATGGCCAAGTCAGGTATAACATCAGAATGCTTTAGTTAGAAGTTACAGCAGCTGTTAGTCTTTCGGGCAGTCTTGTAAAATAATTTACTCTGCATTGATAGACTCTCAGTCTTAGCAACAACATCATCTAATTTCTCACCTCGTTCTAACACTGCTTTTATGGTATCATGTAGAATAATCTTAGTCTCATCCAAGTCATTCTGTATTTTGGTCAAAGCATCAGCTTCTCGTGGATTCTGGTATTTTGTTAAGTATTCTGGTAGGAGATGGAAATCTATCCTGTCTTCAGCACCAGTAGGCCACTGGCTTGCAGGCACACCTGCAGTAAATTCATCCAGTATTTTGGTAATCAGAGTGTGAGCCACTCTGTTTGGGTACTCATGGTCAGATATCAGGACTCCTGCCAAGTTGTCTGCCCTTACATACACTTGTAGCATGTACTCTCCCTCTTTAACAGATTGTCGAGATGCTGGTTGAGTTCTTTCTACTATTGTTTTACTAACAAAAACCATAAACTCTTGAACTGAGCCCCGTTGAAATATACTGAAGCTCTGCAGATTGTATGCTGCTTTGAGGAGGGTAGCACTGTTTACACCTTTGTAAAGCACACCAAGTGCGTAGATTTTTACCATCTTGCTAGCAGACTAAACTACTTTGGGTACTCCAAGTTAACTGCAATAGAGATTTACAATTTTTAAGTTTATTTTGAAAATAAGTACCTAATATAAGATCCCTCTGGACGGAACATTAATAACAAGCAAAATGAAGCTTCTCTTCTTGCTAATACTCTCACTTTCTAATTGCAAGATCTAAGTTACAAATTATTGGAAAGTTTATAATAAATGTTAAGCACAGAATTAGACAGCAATACAACGACGTTCTATGTACAGCATTGTCCTGATAGGTTGGTATTCTGCCCTATTAGGCTAAAAAATTGAGATTAGTAGAAATGCAATTATGATTAGGCAAGGCACTTACCCAATTTACTACTCCAATTGGTGTCTTTGGTGAGTGACACATAAGTTGATTCGAAGTAAACTTCTTAACTAAACTTGATCACAAACTTCAATAATTACCTTATTTGCAAAATTAATACATTATTACTATAAGAGGACCGAAAAGAACAAGAAATCAGTAAAATTGTGACGAAATCGATGCTTTGTGCTTACGCACATACGTCAAAGACGCAATGTGTCAACTTGTCAATAAAATGTCAAAGTCAAAACCAAAAAAACTGCGTTCCAAAAACATATTCCTAACTTTATTTGCATTCCATAATGTTTGAAGATCTTACAAAACTGTAACATTACTAATGCCTCGACGCCCTGTAGACATAAAAAATGCCTTGAATGCATAAAGTTTGCCGGAATCATCAATGAACATTCACAAAGAGCTTAATTAGATTTGGGGATAAACGGTCAGTTTCATTGTTCTACATCCTTACTCAAATTATCTGCTCCTGTATTTTGTCTATGTATGTGAAATTTTTAATTCCTATAATAGAAATACCCAGGATGGATTTTTATTAAAAAAAACTCAAGAATGGATTTTATTTAAAAAACTCAAGGGTAGGAAGATAATGATGCTGATTCATAACAATTTCTAAAGTTATTGGTGGTCAATCAGGACTCCTTGACTAATGAATGGGAATCAGTGGCCCGAAAGTCTGACAACCAGTCTTACCAAGGGGTATCGTATTACCCAGTATGAACTGGGTTATAGATGTCAGATAATCAGTCGCTGCATGTAAAATACTGGTATTCAGCTGCATCCGGTTAGACTGGAAGCCGACCCCCATAAATTTGGGAAAAGGCTAGGCAGATTATGAGTCATATTATTATGAGTAATGAGTACTCATCAAGCATGATTGATGTATTAATCTTTACTCATTAATCATTAAATTTTGCCCAACACTGCGACACTGATCGTCTTAGTACTCCCAAAAGTGTATTTTTGGTTTTGTTTATTATGTCAGAAATAAAAGGCTAAGTTTTAATACGTCACAAAAAAAATCAACTGTCAAAAAGCTAAATAAAACAGCGGTGTGTGTTCGTGTTTGTTGATTGTAATTTTTCTAAACTCCAAAATTGCTCTACAAGATATGGCAGAAAACACGGAAAAAGTAGAGAGCGGTCCAGATGCACGGAGACGAATACTAAATATAGCAGTTTCCACTGTACTGCTGGAAACTGGCTTCGACGCTGCTGACAAAATGTCACTTGAAACTCTCACAGAAATGCTTCAATGTTGTAAGTAAAATCAAGTATGCTTTCTTGAAAACCATAAATTCGTTTGCCTGCCTTCAGCAAGTTCAAATTATCCAATATGGTAATTTATGTGCGCAGATACTTATACATCCTCCATTTTTTAAGAGAAAGTTCCACAAAGTTTACTCTATTTGTTTATCATTGAACTAAATAAACTACCATACCTTATGATAGTCAAATTATATTTCTCCCATACATTAAAATATTGTATAAAATGTCTTAATGCTAAATTTTTCACACTAGTTCTGTAACTGTATCAATATTATTAGGAGTGGCCCAAATTTTTATTCCAGTTCTATCGGAAGTTGGAAACTCAGCTAAAGGCTATTGTGAGCTATCAGGAAGGGTAGAGCCAGTCCTTGGAGATGTGGTTATGGCCCTCATTAATATGGGTAAGCATTTTATTATACCTTTTCATTCATTTTCTTCATCAAACTCAAACCCAAATCATGGATTCAACCATTCAATCAAGTAAACCACTTGTGCAATTTAGCAACTCTCATGCTCCTTGACCTCATTTTCGTTTCTTCAACACAACATGTTGCTAAGCATGGGCAGTGTTTAGCTGACGCATACTTCTACTACAGTTAAATTTTCCTCTTAAAAAATTCACCCTCATATGACTATGCCTAAAACAGTTCTACAGCGCAGTTTTGGTGGTATGAAACTTAAAAGCCTTTGTGAAGAAATCTTGTTGAGACGGAGTCAATCTTCTCAATTCTAACCTAAACCAGCTCTACAATATCGGCACCTGTCTGTCTGGTTTATAAAGATAAACTTGATAATTTTTTTTAGGCATAGGAAAGTCGCGTCAAGACTCTACTTCTAAAGAACAAATTCTTGAATCGCTTAATCAACCTTTTTCTACCTTTTGTAATTTCAATGGGGCTACTAAAGCCAAACTCTAGATGATACTTCATCTCTTCCAACTCCCGATTACTTTGCTTTTGTCTTTAATAAATTTACTGCTTGTGATTTTATTAAGAGTATAATATCAATCACGTCAAATGCTGTTTGTAGTGACTGTGTTAGTCGCAAAATGATATTTCCATCCATGATAGATAAATGGAACAAATAGTTAGGGAACCGAGGAGAGGGAGAGGGCAGCAGACACCATAAAAGGTACTGTTTAGCAGCTTCAAGTAGTTGATAGAGTACAATATAATAGAATCCTATTAAAGCTCAAAGATTGCCATAGCCACCCATCTACATGCAAATGAATGTTGACAAATCTGATTTCACCATTACTCCTTTAATCATATGATGATTACAACAAGTTTTTTGCCCATTTCCAGGCATCAGCCTACAAGGCCTTGAGCAGTATGCAGCTAGACCCAACAGACATGTGATTCAGCCGCCGCAGCAGGCCCCGGCTCCTCGGACACCTGCCATGCTGTCAGCAGGGTCCAAAGCCAAGCCTGCTCCTCATATACCATTCCACCTGCCTCCTCTACCTGATCCACACGCCTACATTAGGACACCTGTAAGTGCAGAAAACAATTAACCAACAACATTGTAGTAAATTTTCTTCTAATTTATACCTTCTAAATTAAATACTGTTATGATTGATATCACATTGCTGGATAGGTATGCCAAATTCTTTTACACATGTTTTTGAGTTACTGAAGTCAATGTAGTATTCCTACCACTCATCCTACACCAGCACCATATCTCCTGGATACTATGTTAATAATAATAACTCATGTGCCGATAGTCGTATCAACCAATGACTTAATTGCTAAGCCATTGGCCTTGACCAACCTAAGTAGCGTCTCGTAGGGGAGCGGTACTTCTTCTCTCTGGAGCCCTAACCGCCGGTAGCTTGGACGCTGTTCCTGATACTGGTGGGCTACATTTTAAATGTTTTTATAATATGAAAATGTATTTAAAAATATAATTTATATTGTATGAAAATGAATAAACGAAAGGACTCAATCGAAATAATGTCAAACCGATCAACTAATAAATTTAATATTTCAGACCCACAAACAGCCAGTAACAGAATATGAAGCAATCAGAGAAAAGGCAGCCTCACAGAAAAGAGATATTGAGAGAGCACTGACTAAGTTCTTAGCAAAGACTAGTGAAACACACAACCTGTTCAATACGGAGGATAATCAAGTGTTTCCATGTAAGTACTACCACTAATTTTTGGATGTTACCATACCATTTGCAACTGACAGTTTGTAACTGGCAACACAAAATTTTAACTTGTCTACTATGTGAGGTGTAATATGATTTTTATTTTCAATTTCAGTAATAGCCTGCAAACCCACATTCCCAGCATATTTACCGTGTCTGCTGCCAACAGACCAAGTATTTGATTTTGACGAGCTGGAGTACCACTTCCAAGTTGCCAATAGAACTGAAGATATGCCAGCAGATAAGAAAGGTAAGTGTATCTTTTCCAGTCTACCTTCATTTCCCAGTTGGCATAGTAAGTCATTGGCTCTTGATGGGTCAAAGCGAATGGGAAACATTGGTCAAAATCCACACATTCCAAACATCCTAGAAACTTAATTAATTCAAGATTTAAAACATGAAACTGATATCTTACTTCCTACTACTATTATAAATGCGAAAGTTTGTGCGAATGGATGGATGGATGGATGGATGTTTGTTAGGGTCAGTTCATACAGACCAGAAAAATCCTCGAGCCTCCTCTGGTCGCAATTCATAACAAGAGCAGAAACCCGTTTCGAGACGGCGTTTCACGCAGAAACGACGGAGACGGATTTTGATGATTGTATTAGGATACCTAATACAATTTACCTATATATCTAAAGCCTATGTTAAAATATTGAATCTACGCGGGCGGAATAATACTATAATCTGAATCTCTGTTACAGAACCATCGGACAATGAAGGTGACAATATGGGCGACCCTGAGAACCCAAATAGTTCACAAATGGACAACCAGGACACGAGTATGGCATCTAGCCCAGACCGGAACAAGGCAGGAGGATAAACAAATTTAGAAGATATTATTTAGGCTAAGAAATTTAAATAAAAATACAATTTAAGCGTGTTTCGGTTTTTATATATTTGCTATATCTCGTAGAGGTCGGGAATTATCCCGCGGGAACGTACTTTTAGGATAAAATTTCTGTCCAAGTCCTAACTAAAGGCCATGGTCTATCTGTGTACCAATTTCGTTCAAATTCGTTCGACCGTTAAGGCGGAAAAAGACAGGCAGAGTTACTTTCGCATTTATAGTTTGAGTAAACCAGTCTACTCAACACATACTGGCGAGCCTGGAGGAAAGTCCGGCTGGGCAAATGCAAGTCAGAGGTTCACGAGGTTGGCTCGTCGCGGCAGAAAGTGCTGTGGTTAGTTTATCTCTCAATATTGTGGGTCAGTTCAGTTCATGATCAAGTGTGTGCGTGGGACGGCGGCGTCGCGTCTTATGACTGTAAAAAGACTGGTGCGTATCTGGCATTTTGCGTATCTGACATAGGTCGTATAAATCGTAAAATTGATGGTTGGTCGGTGGTCGGTGTAAGGTGGAGAGAGGAGATCAATTGTAATAGTATAAGGGCTTTTTTATAGAGACATAGGCACAATGTCTGGCGCGAGGCATCGTGCGGTCAATCCAACAGTACCTACATAATATAGATGTGTTCAGGGTTTTCATGAATAAGCGTTGATTTGGCAGCAAGACCAATTATTACAACAACATTATTTGTGTTTAGTGTGTGCGACCAGCTTATTATTCGGATAGTTTGGTCGTTGGGCCATGAGAAAGTGTGCGAGGTCGACGGGCGATTAAATAACATCTCGCCTGTGATCCCCTAAGAGTACAGGCAGAGGTGTACCTAATAGTAAATACACACATTTCGCCAGTTTAAATTTCAAGTATAATAAGGCGTATTGTTATCAATCAGACACAAATAGAGATTCCATGGCTGCTACTGAGAAATTCCAATTTGTCCGACCTCATACTCAGCAATCGCGCTTGTGACTAATAAACATAAGATTCAATTTAAGAAATGTACAATAGACGTTTTTATTTGTTTTACTGAACATTGGCTAAAGGATTACCAAATGCTTATTAATTATGAGAACTATACGGTGGGTAGCTGCTTTAACCGTAAATCTATGATGCGTGGAGGTTCCCTAATATTATTGAAAAATTGTGTTAAATATAAGCAACGCAATGACATAGTAGGTCTCTCGGCTGAACAGTGCGTCGAACTGTCCTGTGTTGAGCTGGATAAGCATGTAATTGTGTGTGTGTACAGACCCCCAAACTATCAAAACTTTGCCGTATTTGATTCAATAATGGAAGATGTCCTGGCAAAACTTGCAGCCAGTAATAAATCTATAATTATTTGTGGTGATTTCAATATCAATATTTTAGAAGAAAATTCTAATAGCAGTCGGTTATTAAATCTTTTTAAGTCATTTGACTTGACCAACATTTTTATAGAACCTACGAGAGTCACTCCATCTTCTGCTACTTGTATAGATAATGTTTTCTGCAATTGTGATTACTTAGATAAAGCCATAGTAAATTGTTTGCCGTCTGACCATAGCGGACAAACTGTAACTTTTAGGTGTAACATTCCACTGCAAAAAGTTCAGATTCAGTTTAGACCAATAACTACTAATAAATTAAATAGGTACAATATTTCCCATCAGAATAAGTTAAGCGTTATGAGCCATCGTATGGACGATATTAATATAAATCAATTGTATGATAATTTCTTTTCAATAGTTCACACTGAGTTCAACAAAACTTTTGAAAAGAAGACAAAATGTATTTGCCCTAAATTTATATTTAGTGATTGGGCAACTAGAGGTATCAGAAAAAGTAGGGAAAGACTATTTGAGCTTTATGGCCTTAAGCCTTATATAAACACTGACACTTTTAACAAGTATGTTGCTAAGTATTCAAATATTTTTAAAAATACATGCAAGGCTGCCAAAGCCCTGCACATTAGCAACAAGATCAAAACTGCAGAAAACAAAATTAAGACAGTTTGGAAAGTCATAAATAACGAGACTAACAGGAAGAAAATACGTAACACTAGCTACACATTAGATACAGCGTATGGTCCTAAAAGCTCTAATCAGGAAGTAGCTCATGAATTTGTAAATTTGTTTACCGATATACCGTTAAAAACTACGGAGGCTCTTAATTCGTCTCCTGAAATCTCAATGGGTTTATTAAAGGCGAATGTGTCTGGCTGCCTGGCTGAATTTAAATTTAAACACATAAACCCTATGATAGTTATTAAAGCTTTCCGGCAAATAAAAGTCAAACTGACCGAAGATCTTTGGGGAATGTCTATCAGAGTTTGTACATCCATAGTTGAGACTATTGCACCATACTTAGCCTTAATTTTTAATTTGTGTGTAGACCAAGGAGTTTTCCCTGATCTAATGAAATACAGTAAAGTCATACCTCTGTTCAAATCCGGAGATAGTAAAGATACTAATAATTATAGACCTGTATCCGTGTTGCCAGTTTTTAGCAAGGTTTTTGAAAAGGTAATGCTGAATCAAATGCTCAATCATTTTAACACCAACAGAATCTTACACGATCAACAGTATGGTTTCACCAAGGGACGTTGTACAACTGACGCCGGTGTAACCTTATTAAAGCACATTTTTACTGCGTGGGAAGAGTCCCAAGACGCCATAGGAATATTTTGTGACCTCTCCAAAGCATTTGATTGCGTAAATCACGACACATTACTTTTGAAACTTGAGCATTACGGACTAGGTAAACTTGCACTTAGTTTGATGAAATCTTATTTGAAGGATAGACAACAACAAGTTCAAATAAATGGTGTTAATTCACAGGGTTTAAAAGTAAAAATGGGGGTTCCGCAAGGCTCAATATTGGGTCCTTTCCTCTTCTTAGTGTATATAAACGATCTACCCTATTTATTGAAAAACCAACCTCATAATATGGTGTTATTCGCTGATGACACTTCCCTTATTTTTAAGATAAATAGACGGGTCCAAAATCTAGATGACGTGAATAATGCCCTACTTCAGGTCCATAACTGGTTCACAGCAAACAATTTAGTGTTAAATGGAAAAAAAACGAAATGCATAAGATTTGCTTTACCAAATGTTAAAAGTAGCGATTGTGATATAGTATTGAATAAAGAGAAGCTTGAATTTGTAGATAAAACAGTTTTCCTGGGGATTACGCTTGATTCAAGGCTACAATGGGGTTCTCATTTAACATCTCTTGCGGGGCGGCTAAGTTCAGCAGCATATGCTATTAGAAAAATCCGTCAATATACTGATGTAGATACCGCTAGACTGGTCTATTTTAGTTACTTTCATAGTTTACTGTCGTATGGCATTTTACTATGGGGACGGGCTGCAGACATTGAGTCTATATTTATTCTGCAAAAAAGAGCCATCAGAGCCATATATAATCTTCGTAGGCGTGATTCTCTAAGGGAACTGTTTAAGGAAATTAACATCATGACGGTACATTCTCAATACATCTATGAAAACATAAGGTATGTAAGAAAAAATCTACATCTTTTTAATAAAAGAGGTGACAGACACAATTACAGTACTAGAAATAGAGACCAATTAGTTCAGCCAGGCTTCAGACTCGCTAAAGTAGACTCATCTTTCATGGGGTACTGTTTGAGATGCTATAACAAAATTCCACAAAGTATTCTTGAACTGAATGAAACGAAATTTAAAACATGCATTAAACGCACACTGTGTAGGCAAGCATATTACAAGTTAGACGATTATATCGTTGATAAAAATGCTTGGCTCAATGCCGGTCCTGCTCCACAAGGACAGGGGCGCATAAATGAATAGCATTACATATCCCAATCACCTGCGCTCTTGATGATTTATTTACTGCATCAGTGAGCGGGGTACACGTGGCTGAGTTTTGGGCTAAGCATATTTAAACTTTTTGCCATCGAAACGCTAAGAAGAAGAAGCATTAAATAGTATGTTGGAGCTGCTGAAGATTGTACAACTATCTTTGCTTTGTATAAATTCAATCTCTTTAGTATTATATAGCCGCATAGCCCATATTGTGTGAGTACTATGTAATAGAAAGCTGTCATTCGCGGGAAACCTACGTCTTTTCTTGACTTGAATGTGCCCTGGCGGTTAGGAGTGTGTCATGCTCACTCAAATGTCTCGCTGATGGTGGCGCGTGTGTCGGATCATTTAGTTCCCTTCAAAATGGTTGAGTTGAACGGTGCTGATACATGCGTCATGTTCGTGAACGGGCGCTGTCAGTTGTGACTGGTCATCTCTTGGTTGCCACGGCTTATTTGAATTGATTATTTTTATTTTATTTTTTTGAATTGTTTACTATGGACACTTTTAACGTACACATCTTGCTACATCGTTCTCACATAATGTACCATCTCAACATGAATAATGTAACCAAGAGTTTGTAAAAGTATACTGATTTAAAAGAGTGTCCATGGAGTTTCTTGCCCGTTCTTCTCCATAGAGATCTACGTTAGGGAATGGGCAACTACAGTACTTTCACAGTTTTTATGCCTTGTGACTGGGACTGTAGCTATTGTTGTCTTTGTTTCGACAATTCAAAAGTGCCTGTAACTGGCCTATTTGAAATAAATGCTTTGATTTTGGTTTCTTGAGCCAGAAAATAGTCGATAGCTTTCTCGTCGGCGGCGGTGCGGTGGAACAGTGGTGCCCAAGGCCCGGACTCCACCGAAGCGGAAACGAGACGAGTAGTGGAGATGTATCGCAAACCACCAATAGAATTTCATTATTCACACTTCTTGTCTCTGCTTAGCTTTGGTGGAAACAGTAGAGCAGTAAAGAGATGTCTCTGGTCTAACCAGTATGAATCTCCACACAGCTTCGGTGGACACAACCTAGCTCCTAAGCATCTCCTCTTCTCTCCGCTTCGCACATCTCCGCACGTATCCGCTTTAGTGTAGTCTGGGCCTTATTCTAATTATGAAATTAAGCTACAGTTACAAAGAAAACAATTGTGATGAAAATATTACTTTATTAAGAAATTACTTCAACAGTTCTGAGTTGATAACAGGCAGTACTTTGATGCCCTCCCTATTGACAACAGTCACTTGGAAGTTGGGTAGGCTGACAAACAATCTTCTATGGACCTCCTTCACACACTTCTTCAGTACTTCATAAGCTTCCTCTTCAGTGGCATCTGGAAAATACGTATATATATAAATGTACAGTTTTAGAAATGTGATTTTCTTAGTATTAAAATGAGAGAATATATTGTGTCATAAAAAGCACAACCAGTAGTCCAGATTATGAAAGGAAATAAGTGCAGTGTAAGGAAACGATGAGTATAAAATCAAAAGAGTATTCTTATATTGAGCAAAGGGAGAAAATACATCATCTCCCAAATCATATCCATATCTTCCTCATCCCATTATTTTGGGGATCAACAGCATTTTGGAGGGCGAAAATGTGAAAAAAAGCCATTTATTTTTACACTAAAATCCTTAACATAAATTAATTACTGTTAATCTATAAAATATTTATAATTATATAAATAATATTAATGGCCATGTAGTTAACATTAAATTCACCTTTCTTGTGGTAGCGATCCATGATACCCAAACTGAGGTAACCACCAAATCCATGGCAAGCAAAAGGTACTTTCACACTGGATGCCAGGTAGTCCATGAAGTATAGTTCTGGGCCGTTTTCCTTGTCATAACCAGCCATCAGCACATTTACAAAGTAAGGAGTCTGTAACATTAAATAATCCTTGTATGTAACAAATATGGGATGATGTTCCTATGATGAGAATAAGTTGAATTTTGCAGTATATACTACAAATGAATAATTATAACAAATCAGTTGTTCTGTAGAGTTTTGGGCTGTTTTCTGTGGCTTTCTCTAGCAATTTATGAGCACTTGTGCAGACTTATCCAATAGGATATTATTTCTTTTCTAAACTTACGCTGCTTCTCAGATACTCAGCGAGATTCCTACGTGTGAAATTGGCGGCGGCAGTGGGCCCTAGCTCGTATCCATTTCGCATTTTGTACAGTTGAATATTCTTAGCAATGTATTCTGCGAACTGGGTAGAGTCCCCCTGATCGCCAATCACACCCATTATCAGCTTGTCAGATATCTTGTGGATCTTCTCCTCATCTAGAAATTATAAATAAATTATTAACAAAAACATTATAGCAGGAGCACGGCAAAACAGTATTTCACTCCATGATCGAAAACCGCTAACTCACCGTCTTTCATCACCATAATACTGTGGCTATTGCTCTGATCGGCTGCTATCATTACGAAATCATTACACTGTATTCCTAACAGACATTGCAGGTTAATGTTCGACATTTTGGCGATTAAATATACTCAAAAATCTTAATTACCGCAAGAATAACCTACGTTACAGTGCAAGCAAACTTCAACAAACAATCTTGTCAAATCACCGAGTGTCACAGATTATGTACAGAGAAAAAAAAAAGTGAAAACGAATTCAAATGATTGAGGCTGGCAACCTCACTTACCATAAAGGAAAACTTTATTTTTCTTTTTGTTTGAAAGAACAAGGGCTTTTATCACATTTTGTGCCAGTAAAAATAATCTAGCACAAGAGCGTGGAGCTTGACACAAGCAAAGAGAGGCCTATACCCGACAGTGGGTAAAGTCAGGCTGTGGATGATGATGATCATGAAAAAGAATCACTATTGATCGTCTAAGGTGTCCCGTGAAAGTTTTCCTACCATGGACAACATTTGTGGTTATGTCATTTGTCATTACGGGAAAATAATATTAATTGCACACTAACACAGGTTCAAAGTTTGCAGTAAAATTAACAAAAATGTGTATTTGTGTATAAAGACTGATAAAATAAACATCAAGAATGTTTAGAAAAGTTGCATTGGGTATCTCAGGAGGTGTAGATAGTGCTGTGGCTGCTCTGCTCCTCAAACGAGCCGGTAATTTCAACGGGCAATCTGTGAAGTTTTCTATACTGTTATTGTCGTCGAAGTTAACATCATCATGACTGTAATGATAATACTTACAGGGTACCAAGTAGAAGGTGTGTTCATGAGGAATTGGGATAACAACTACGAAGCCGGATTTTGCTCAGATGAAAGAGATTTTGAAGACGCAACATACGTGTGTCGTAAGCTCGATATTCCCTTGCATAGAGTGTACTTTATAAAAGAATATTGGAACGATGTATTTACCGTATTGCTCAAAGAGTATGAGACGGGTCTAACACCGAACCCAGACATATTGTGCAATAGATATATTAAATTTGATAGCTTTTTCCAACATTGCAGGAACAATTTAGGAATTGATGCTATTGCAACTGGTCACTATGCGAATACTTCGTTTGGCCCTTTCTTGGAAAAATATAATGAGAATGAAGGTATATTTTTGTTCTCTAAAGTACTTGGCAATTATCTATAGGATGCACTAAATTTAAAAAGTTAAGATTCCTATTGATTTTCAGGAGTGAGGTTGCTTCAACCCACAGATAAGCACAAAGACCAAACATTTTTCTTATCACAAGTAAAGCAATTCTCTCTCAGAAAATGCATGTTTCCCATAGCTGGGTTACTGAAGAAGGAAGTCAGAGAGATAGCTAAAACCGAAGGCCTGTTAAATGTTGCCAACAAAAAAGATAGCACAGGAATATGCTTTATTGGCAAAAATAAATTTCAGAATTTCATTGAAGAGGTGAGTACTGATACCCTCTTTGAAGGACTCATAGGATTGTCATTTTTCTTGCAAAAAGGATCTTGATTATTATATTTTTAACAGAAGCAGTTCTTTGCATCAATGACTATTTGAAATTCTTGCATCTTAAAAGTGGAAGAAATCACAAATTTTTTCTTTTTATTTTACAGTACATAGAAACAAAAAAGGGGACATTCATAGATATAGATACAGGCCAAGTAGTGGGTGAACATGGAGGTCTACACAAATGGACAGTGGGCCAAAGATGTTGTGTGCCTAGCTACAAAGATGCATACTTTGTATTCAAGAAAGATTTGGAGACAAACAATATTTATGTGGTATGTGGACATTGCTTGAACTTTTTCCAAAAAACACTCTTGAAACAGAGATCAAAATTTTTTTTGGCCTTTATCTTCCCTGTTTACAGTGAGCAAACCCCTACCTCAAATTGTTGCAGCTAGACTTTTCCTTTATTTGTAATAAACATCTTTTCTTTTCAGGTGTCTGGCACTAAACATTCAGCACTATGGAACAGCATATGCTTTACAGGCTCTCCACATTGGATCCACAGTGAACCAAAAGAACTAGTCAACAATAATGTAATGAATTGTTACTTCAGATTTCAACACACTAAACCTCTCACAGCCTGTAGAATTGTAAATAATACTGAAGGACTTACAATAATATTAGAAAATAAATTAAGAGCCCTAACAGAGGGCCAATTTGGAGTCCTTTATAAGGATGGCGAATGCCTTGGGAGTGCCAAGATTAAGAACATTTGTCATAATGTAGTTTTTTCTTCAAATTCATGAAGCATTTACTGTTGAATAAAGTTGTTAATAGTGTTTTCAAAACTTTTTTATTCTTCTTCCAGATAAATGATGAATGGATTCTGTAACTCAAACCATAGCAACCTATTAATAAAAGGTGCTCCCTCACCGGAACATTCATCTGTAATGTAATAATCCAGTTGTTACAAATTGTATCATTACAGGTTGGGCACTGTACATACAATACTAATTGTAACAATCGCTTAACATAAGCATAGCATAATCTGCCTATAATGTTCAAAATCAAAATCAAAATCAAAGCATTTATTTCAAATAGGCCAGTTACAGGCACTTTTGAATTGTCGAAACAAAGACAATTATAGCTACAGTCCCAGTCACAAGGCATAAAAACTGTGAAAGTACTGTAGTTGCCCATTCCCTAACGTAGATCTCTATGGAGAAGAACGGGCAAGAAACTCCATGGACACTCTTTTAAATCAGTATACTTTTACAAACTCTTGGTTACATCATTCATGTTGAGATGGTACATTATGTGAGAACGATGTAGCAAGATGTGTACGTTAAAAGTGTCCATAGTAAACAATTCAAAAAAGAAAAAAAAAACAATTCAAATAAGCCGTGGCAACCAAGAGATGACCAGTCACAACTGACAGCGCCCGTTCACGAACATGACGCATGTATCAGCACCATTCAACTCAACCATTTTGAAGGGAACTAAATGATCCGACACACGCGCCACCATCAGCGAGACATTTGAGTGAGCATGACACACTCCTAACCGCCAGGGCACATTCAAGTCAAGAAAAGACGTAGGTTTCCCGCGAATGACAGCTTTCTATTACATAGTACTCACACAATATGGGCTATGCGGCTATATAATATAGTTCCCACTGCTGGGACACAGGCCTCCTCTCTATGAGAGGGAATGGGTTATAATCCACCACGCAAACCCAGTGCGGGTTGGTAGATGTCACATGTCTTCCAATTTGGTTCTAGGACATGCCGGTTTCCTCACTATGTTTTCCTGAAATATATTACACAATGTAAAGCGCCTGTTTCGGTTCAAACCCACGACTAACTGCTCGTAAGTCGGGGCCGCCATCATTGGGCCACCACTGCTCTCAAATCGAAAGTTGGATTGTTGTTACATTTCATTCGAATGCTCTATTTGTAACGTAATGTAATGTGTGTGTAATCGCGTTACACTTCTTCGTTAGCCCGTACTCGGGAGTTCGCATGATTGCCTATGGAATTTTGGGCGAACGGCCAAGTGTAATACATATAATTGCTTGATTACCGAAGTGATAGTAGTAGACTGCCTGTCTGTCTGTTGCCAGTTCATACCCGGGGGAAGCGCCAGGGTAACCCGTGAAATTCAAATTTCCTTACGTTTAACCCCATTCAATAACAATTTCATGAAAAAGTCATTCAATAGGGTTAAATGAACTTAGACTGGTTGTATTGATGATTTTAATGATTGTACGTAAGTAAACTTGAATTTCGTGGTCTTCCCTGAAGCTTCCACCTTCACCTTCCACACATACGTGTTACGGTCGCGAATTGCAAAAAACGTAAGAAAATTTAAATTTCGCGGGATACCCTAGAGCTTCCACCTTAACAAAAAAATAAAACGCGATCATGCGCGTTCCACCTCCGTAATAGACAGGCGGGTTGTAAATTAAACATCTCTTGGCAAGGGGTTCCCATCGCCCACAGTTCTAACCCGAAATACCTTGGCATAACCTTAGACCGGTCACTCACCTACAATAACAACTGCCAAAATGTTAAATTAAAAGTGCATGCCAGAAATCACCTTTTACGCCGCCTTACAACCAAAAAATGGGGGGCCTCTCCAAAAGTTCTGCGAACCACAGGGATGGCGCTCTGCTTCTCTGCTGGTGAATATGCCTGTCCAGTATGGGACCGTTCTGCCCACGCACACCTAGTGGATACAGCCTTAAATGAGACGTGCCGCATAATTACTGGATGTCTTAAACCGACCCCGGTACGAATGCTGTATCCACAGTCTGGCATCGCGCCTCCCCAAGTTCGCAGGACTATAGCCAGCCGTATCGAGAGGACGAAACTACAAGCTGACTCACGCCACCCAATGCACAGCTACGTCTCAGTGCCCCAGAGGCTGAAAAGTCGTAAAAGTTTTCTTGGGTGCGTGAGCCCAGCTAGCCCATTCAATTTCAACGCCTCCACAGCAAGATGCAATCTCTGGCGGGAGCGGTTTAAGCCCCCTGACAACTTCAACGATCCATCAGAAAATCTTCCACCAGGACACGAGTTGCCGTGGCCGACTTGGAAATCTCTAAACAGACTTCGAACCCAAGTCGGCCGGAGCAAAGACAATCTCTGCAGATGGGGATTCATGGACGGCTCAGACCTCAAGTGCATCTTGCCCCGCATGCCCTTTCACCTGCTCTCTTGATGATTTATTTACTGCATCAGTGAGCGGGGTACGCGTGGCTGAGTTTTGGGCTAAACATATTTAAACATTTTGCCATCGAAACGCTAAGAAGAAGAACAAAAAAATGTATTATATTAACGCAACTTTGGCACCCGATCTTGAACAATTTTCCGCGGACACAAGGTACCAGTTATGCATCCGTTCTCAGTACATACTAACACTACTCGATGCCATACATTTTGTTAATGAGAATAAGTAATGTCTGACGGCCGTGGGAAATCGGATCATAAGGCCATTCTGTGGAGGTGTAAAGAGATTTCATGTGAAAAAGAAACTATTGTCTGTGATTTGATTTATTGATCAAATCATATCAAAGACAACTAATTGAACTAATGTAGAATTAAACGTCAATGTCAAAGTCATATTTCAGATTACCGAACTGTATTTTAGCGATTTTAACTTTATTTCGCGTGTTGTCTTGTTTCTACATTAACTTTGTATCAGCCTTGCAGTCGAAACCAAAACATGTGAGAAAGATGAAAGAAATCCCAAATTTTTGGCAACATAATTAAAAAGAATGGCAACATAAATAAACAATTCAGTGCCGATTAAAAATAAATAATTAAGTAAAGGATATTAACTCAAAATAAACAGTGGTTTAAAATGTCCATACCAGTTGTGAAATTCAGTGTTCCTCCGCCGCGGTTGGATATACCACCTCCGGTTGGAATACCGTCGAGTGTGCCGCCTCCACAGTTGTTCAGCCATCCACCACCATACGTGCCACCGACCCTGCCAGCAGTCGATAAGCCGCCGCCTCTGCCAGCGACCGACAAGCCACCACCGCCCTACGGTCCCATGACAACCTTACCCCCAATGAACGTGCCTCCGCCTTATCCCGTTACGCCAATAGACGTACGCTCAGCCCCACCGCCATCGTCCTTCTATTCAGTGCCTCAGGACTATTCAGCGCCTCCTGAGTATTCAGCTCCTCAGGACTATTCAGCGCCGCCTGAGTATTCAGCGCCTCAGGACTATTCAACGCCTCATGACTATTCAGTGCCTCATAACTATTCCAGCATGAACTACAATAATTATGATCATTTAGGGACAACAGCAAGTTGCTCTGCAGACTGGCAAACAAAACGTGACTCAATAAGTTTTAGTTCTGGAAAATCAAAAACAGGATCTCACAGTGAAAGGGACATTAGAACGGGAAGGGATTCAATTGACAGATACTCTCGTAGCTCAACATTAAAACGGAGTTATTCTCCCAGTCGTGACAAAAGCTATGATAGGGACCGTGAAAGAGAAAAAGAGATGAGATATCGTAAACGCAGATACAGTCGTAGTCCAAGTCGTCAAAGTCGTGACAGTCGCCGCAGTCGCAGTCCCTCACACATGAGCCACAGAGAAAGAGAAAGGTCTTACAGGCAAAGATTTGATGAAAGACAAGAGTATGAGCAAAAAAGACGTGAATATGAGAGACGTCATAGTCCATCTCGCATCAGAGACTATAGAAGTCATAGTCGAGCTGCATCTAGTGTCTCAAGAAGGGTCAGGTCTCCCAGCAGGCTAAGTGTCCGATCAGCTACTAGAGACTTCCGTGACTCTCGTCTACCTAGCAGGACAAGGGAGATGTCACATGTGTCAAATGTGTCACATGTATCACATGTCTCACAGGCAACTAGACATCCGAGACATGCCCCATCCAGTTCCACAAAGCCATTATCTGACCGTGAAAAAATTTTAGAAGAATATAGGTTTGTTTATTTAATATTGTATTGTTTAACTCCTCATGTTACTTCATTCACCTTTTTTGCAGGAGAGTGCTGCAAAAAAGGTGGCATGATGGCAATTCTTATCAACTTATTCTTTGCATAGAACTTTGTGTGTTTATATCTGAAGTCACTAAACATTACTTCCTTTTTGCATTTACAGGAAAAACTATTGCCATACTTCTGACGATTTTATAAAAAAAATGACACAGTGGTCTAAAGAATACAATTCAGATGAGGAGGAGGTAATTTAATGTTCTTTCCCTTTTGGCTTTATCTACATTTACATTGCTTTTATTCATAGGGATAAAACCGCTTAGCAGACTTTAACCATTTCAATCAGCTTGCTGCATACTGAAATTTGGTTTTGGGCAAATGTTATCCTAGACAAAAACATAGAATATATCATACTCAAAAAAACCTCATTTTATTCATATCATATGTTGCACTTAAATAATTTCAGACATCAAACATGTGGTACAGAAGCTCTCCAGCAGAATTATACTACAAGCAAGTAGAAGGTGGACATGGTGTCCAACAAACTCCTAAGCTAGAGAAGATCTGTGATACATTTTTTCAGCAACTAATTGACAGGGGGCGAAAAGCAAGGCCTAAAGCGGATGAGTTGCCACCTTTGAAGCCTTCTAAGATTGCCATGTGCAAACATAGTAAGTTATAGCTATAAAAATTCACACTCATACGGACTCGGTCCCTGAAAACATACCATTGCTTTTTCTGGTCAGTTGTGTACAAAAGGTTTTTAAAGTCACACGGCTTTTTATGGTCCACTGCAACACCTCAAAGATTTGTTAGTCTTTGACAATTTGCATTTATTTTGGTAAATTGTCTTACTATGGCACAATAAAGTTCTATTGGAAACTCAAGGGACAGTTATAACAGCCGAGCAGTTTGTGCTTTGTCAAAAGACTACTTCTGCAGTCTTCTTCTTTCGTGTCGATGGTACGACTAGTTTAAATCTTTTGGGCCCAGTATGAGGCCACGTTAATTGCGGCGTCGGTGGCGTTTTTAGGTCCTCCAAAGTGCAGGTGTTGGGACACTTCCTCCAGCAAGTGGGACATCATCTGGTCGGGAGCACCACATTCACACTGTTAGTAGTCCGCCAGAATTATTACAGCTTTAAAATTTTATTTCCCCAGCTGAAGACGGAGGTACATCATCATCAGAGAGTGAAGACGAATGCTTGGATGAAGAGGGTCTTCAAGGCTATACAGACAGGATTATGCTGGAGTTGCAGAGGAAGCAAAGCCACCCTAGGAGACTTCATCCTGAGATGTGGTAAGTAAGATGAGCTACAAACAAGTTCACGTCGGCAGATTCGATTCGGCAGTATTAAGGCTCTCCCTCATCGGAGCATTCGCCTGTAATGTAACAAATCCAAGATTCGATTTTGAGCATTACCACACAAATACGGGGTGGAAGGGACACCGACGCGAATACGATTACCACATATTTAAAAAAAAAAGTACATTATTCCACATTGAAATTTTTCATCGGTTATTACAAAAAAAAAAAACAGTTGTTTCCTACTAAAAGTGCCATACCTACACGGTCAAAATGTATTGAAAAAAATGTGCTTTTTTTTTATTAATAACCGATATTTTCGCTTCGGTGCTCTCACGCTCGCAGTGGGAGCATTCGCCTGCAATGTCACAATTCAATATACAATTTTGTACAGAAACAAGTGGCTGTTACAAATTGTATCGTTACAGGTTACGATGGTTGGTTACAGGTTGTAATGTTCGGTTCGGCTCACTCAGTGATGTAATGCTTGCAACTTTTACATGACAGGCGAAGCTCCCGGTGAGGGAGCGCCTTTAGTTGAACACCAAAGCCGACTCGAAGAAATAAAATAACTACTCATATTTCGTTGCCATTGTCGAAGACTAGACAACAAACAGTATCAATCTCTTCCTCCATTTTAAGTATAAAACGATGGTTGGTTAAGACAATTTCAGTAGAGGCAATCCAGCCTGATTCAAAGGAAAAATTGTACTAAAACTTTTATTTTGTGGTGTTTTTTCTTGACTGCTTAACTTAATAAAAATCTTAAATTCATTCACTCTCTGACAACACATAGCCTAGACAGCTGGTTTGAAAATTCTTTCCTGATGGGCATACTTTTTTTAAATTTAACACATCTTACTAAAGGTTCAACAACACCGGCGAAATGAACGGCGGGCCACTCTGCCGCTGCAGCGCGCGCGCACGACGTCAGGGCATGAGACACGGAGTGTATGCCAGCGAAGAGTCCTTCCCAAAGTGTTTACCGACCAAGAGTAATATTGACAAGCTGTATCATTACAGGTGAGCTATTACTGCAGTGGCGGGGCAAGACCACAATTTTATGTGGGCAAAGTACATTTAGCGAGGCCCGGAATCGGCATCGACTCGGAATTCACATGTATCATTCGAAAGGCCATAATTTCAGGAACAAAATGGTACATAATATTACGTACGAAACAAAACTCCAACAGCTTTCACTTCAACCACAGAAAAAATAAACTGCAAATAATTCACTTGAAATCCCATCGCAGAAAACATTTTTGGTAATCCTATACGAAACAACGCCATCTAGCTTAAAATATCAGAAACTACAATGGCTTTCTGTCAGTACAAGAACGAAGGATGTCGCTGTGTTAGAAAAATAAAAAAAATAAAACAGAGTGCGCGTCAACAAAAAATATATATTGGCCATGTACAGTTTGGAGATTTCGTTCCGGTCCTAATTTTGTCATTGGGTTTTTGAGGTGCGAGGCCCTCGTACCGCGAGGCCGTAGGCGGTGGCCCATGTCGCCTACGCCTTGCGCCGCCTCTGGCTATTAGTACCGATTTTGTTTCGGTTTAGAATGTAGACTGTCGACCTAGTGAAAGGTTTGGGAATCTGGTGGGCGCAGGCAGCGCAAGTCGGTCGTCGCACAGGCCTGAGTGTGCCTAATCTTACTTCTTACTAATACTAATATTATAAATGCGAAAGTTTGTGGGAATGGATGGATGGATATTTGTTTCTCTTTCACGCGAAAACTACTGAACGGATTTGGTTGAAAGGACAATGTCCAGAATCGCCCTGTGCAACTGAAGTATCGGACATGCACGATAATTCATTGCCTGTTTTATCATATTTTTTGCAAATACTTTTGTAGCACGGACTAGCTGTTTGGTAAAATGAACATTAGAAGTATTTAACGCGAAAACATCCGCCATCTTTGTCAAACGTCATGTCGATGTCGTATCGAAAAAAAGATCAGGGATGCCCAATCGATTGTAATAATCGATCGATTGAATTTTAAATGACTCGCGAATGAATGTTTCATTTTTTATAATCTGAATCTCATTTTTATTTATTTCGAATAAAGTGCAAATAGAAGCTACAATATAAACATACAATCACTATTCCATTTATTATTATTTCCTGAATACTTTCATTTAAAAAACCTAATAAGTATACTTTATGAATCAGGTCGTACTCGATTTTAAATAGGTAGTTACAATAATACTCGAGTGAACAAACCGATATATTTCATTACGATCGTTATTCGGTGTTATCCAATATCGTTTAGAAAAGTGTATGGTTTACTTCTAACTAAACGTTAAAAGTTGCATTTACACACACGGCTGTTGTTTTTGTTTCTTAAAAATCACTCTGAGCTATGAAAAACTAACCGTAATATTCGTGGTTATGGTTCGATTATAACCTCAAAATCTGTAACTTTTTCTTAAATATATCTGTTCTGCAGCTAGTCCGCTACAAAAATAAGATCTTACAGGAGTTTACCAATGATCAACAACACAACACATAATTTTCCGATGCTCTTGGTCCCAGGGCGAACAATGTATGGGCGCTGAGCAATGTCCTTTGGCACATGATAGTTTATAACCTGGATATAAAGGATACTTTTTTTTTTCCTTTTTTTTTTGGATCCCGCGGATGTGCGGTGTTGCGTATCCATCGGAAGTATATGTGACACTTCCAATTTGTTTCTTTAGTGTCCATAAACGCAAGCGCCCAGCCACAATTTCACCTACCATTTTGTCACATATTTTTTTCGTTTGGCGTACAGGGCAGGCGCTTGCTTGTCACGAATATGTGACTAAGGCGGTCAAAAGGTTAAAAGTCTGCAAGTGCCAATATGCGATAGGAAGTAAACACTTGCCATCATCTTTTTGCTAACTTGCCGTGTTGTATAGTTTGTTTCACCCTTATGCCCTAAGTAATAAGGTTTAAAGGTGGTCGTCAGTGAAGTCGGTAGTACAAAAGATCAAAACTAACGCACGTTCCTCATCTTTCCAGAATAACAGTATCGCCACCAACAAACTTCTTAATAAAATCTCCGACGATAATATCTCACGATGAGCACGAGTTCCTATTCTCTGGCTTCTCGATGTTTTCTCACTACAAACTCGCCAAGTTGCCAACTTGTAAAGTTATACGGTTCAACATTGAATACACCATCCTGTATGTCGAGGAGCCACCGCCGCAGAATTTTACTGTCAAGGAATTGAATCTGTTTGGTAAGATTTTAGTTTTGAAATCGCTATGATTAAAATTTTTAATTTTGTTTGTTGTTTCGGTATCTCTCAAAGGCGGGTATTAGTGCCTAAGACCTTCGCATTCCTTGATCCGGCGTCAATGTAAAAAAAATCGTTTTGTTAAACGAATTTTCTGACCGTACAACCTTTTCAGAGGAATTCCTGTTCTACGAACTGCTGGAGCTAGTCGATTTGGACTTGGGTAAAGGTACTGACACAACTTGCTCGCAATTCCACTTCATGCCGAGGTTCGTAAGGTATCTACCGGATGGCGGATGTGAGGTAAACCTACTGATTTTTATTGTATTGAATGTCTCATAGTATCATAAATTTCTTTCTAAGTAACTACTAACTATTGCGGTTGTACTATCCTCCCTTTCGTCCTAGATGAGCGACACAGTCGATTTCATATCTATGGTGATTTCGTATCTATGGTACACCCACATTTCGGTAGTTATCTTTAAGGCTCATCATTTGAGTTAAACATACAATAGAGTCGCGTGCTATTACATGGGACTCCGATGTAGTAAGGTGTGAGTCTCATTGCCAGAACCTCATGCTCATTTGAAGTTACTGGTTTTCTACTAACACCGGTATTCCCTACTTGCCCTTGTGTAGGAGTTCTTCAAACGTAGACGCTGCAAAAACGCGACGTTAAAGCTGCGTCCAATACACTAACGTCAGCACGACGCACGCTACGCAAATTTAACGCCCAAACTTGCCATACGCTCATAACAGAACACGATTTCACATACTGTCATTTTCGTTGTTCCATTCATTCACATTAAAAAAAGGTACAGTTAAAATATATAAGGAACTAAGGCTGAGATCTATAAAAGCTAACTTGGAATTAGCTCATGCGAGCTTCATCCGAGAATAAGCCTTTTAGGATAGAGTTAATGAACATATTCCTACAAGCGACTGTGATCAAGCGTATCATACGGATAAGTACATTAACTTTATGCGAATAAGGTTCCTTTTTCGAATGAAGTCCGACTGAGCTTAGTCTAATTTCGCTCTAGATACATTAATACATAATTTCTCATCTGAATACACTTCTTGTCGCTCACATAGGACATAGGGTTAATTCTTCTGCTTCATATACATTTATCATTATTTTTAAAACATGCTCACTGGTCGTGTTTGGGCAGGCGTCTAAGGTCAGTGTATTATGGGTAGCCTTATTTAGTTTATGTAAGGAATCAAATAAAAGCTTTATTTATTTTATTTTATTTAGTTTAATAGTTTAATTCCTTTTTTCTCCGGCTACAGCAAAGTCGAAGGAAGGTTAGGTATTTGTTAATTTATCCTTTGAATATTTTATGTGTAGTAAGATTTTTCTTTTAATTCATAGTTATTCTTGAAACAACATGAAAAAAGAATTATTTTGGAACTTATGAGTGTAATTAGTTAATATGGATGTTGTGTTTTTTTAACTCTAGGTTTTGTCAATGTGCGAAGTGCTGAAGTACTTGATAGCAGAAAGTGGATTACTGATACCACCAGGGACATTGAAAGATGTTCACGCCATGGACCATTTTACTTGGCAGAAATTCGTGGACAGGATTAAAGGTACCTACTTCAATTATAAATACTAGCTAAAAACAATACCAAAAATAACAGCCTTAAAAATACATGACGTAATCTTCAGTGTTACAAAGGTAAAAAAAATATCTGTTTCAGTGTTTTTTTTTTTAATCACCTGTCTGTGTACAACGATTCTAGAAGGTTGTTACTGCTTAACCGGACTATCCTGTGGTGGCCAAAAATTACTTCAAGGCCCCCAGCCAGCATACTACGACTTTAACTTAAAAAAAAAAAAGTATTTCAAAAACTTGTTTTTTTTTTCATTTTGAAAATAATTTTTCATTTATTCTGTCTTCAATTTCGTCTTAATTTTTATTATAACAAAATTCGTACTCCAACAACGATGCTTTATTCCAGGTATGATAGTAACATATCCAGGCAAGAAGCCATGTTCGGTGCGGGTAGACCAGTTGGATCGTAGTCCGCCTACCCCGACGTACGACGATGTTTCTGGGAGTTCTACAGACTTGAACACTTACTACCCGGAGATCGTGCACTTTGGTATACGACCACCGCAACTCAGTTACGCTGGGAACCCTGAGTAAGTTAACAAACAAATTAAAAATATATATATACAACGTGTAACATAATAAACGCAAGACCTCTCGTGTGGTGTCTCAGACCATGAAACTGAACAACTTTTGTTCTATGACTTTTGGAAATACATAACTTTTTTTTTAGTTTTACCATACATGTGGATCAGCTGATTGCGTCCGTTCCTATAGAAAGTTTTTTTTTTTTTGCTAATTTCAAGAACTCGTAGAACAAAAGATGTTTAGTTTCATGGTGCGAGAGACCACACGGGAGGTCTTGCGTTTATTATGTTACACCTTGTATAAAGGCAGTTTTTGTAACTGAAGAGTGTCTCGGATAAATAAGTATTTATTAATTTATTGCAACTCTGCCGAATCAAAAATAATACAGTAAAAAAAGTCTTGAGTTATATTAATTTACCATATAAGCAGTTAAGTAGTTGATTAGGCATCGAAAAAAGCCAAGATACCATTTATTCGGGCTATCGCGGCATGCGTGCAGATCCGACCGGGTTCCAAGCTGTGAAAATTCTGTGCAAATGTGACATGACAAATACTTCTTAAACGCATAACTTTTCTTTAAAATCTGTACTAATATTATAAAGCTGAAGAGTTTGTTACCAAACAAACTTTTCAGCTCTTCAGCGAATTGAAAAATTCTTTTAGTATTGGATAGCCTATTTATAGAGAAAGGTTTAGGCTATATAACATCAAGCTAAAGTCTGTTTTTTAATCTCGGAGACTAAATTGACAAGTACAAATGGCAAACTGACATAGATTTCAATAGCATTTAAGTCAGTTTTGACATTTTCACTTGTCAATTTAGTCTCCGAGATTAAAAAACAGACTATAGGCCCAAAAGGAGCGGACCATTAATGAAAAATGTTGCAAAAACAGGGAAAATAGTATTTTATAAAAATTTCACGCGGATGAAGGTCCAACGTGCCCCGACCGGTGTAAGTCTTACATTAATCCAAACCAAATATAATTTGGTAACATGTAAAATGTTTTTTTAAATTGCAGATACCAAAAAGCCTGGCGTTACTACGTTAAGTACAGGCACTTGGTCGCCAACATGGCCAAGCCGACGTTCAAGGAACGGCAGAAGCTGGCCGCCAAAGAGGCCAAGCTATCAGAGATGAGGACTCAGAGTAAGATGAAGAGAGATGTTACTGTCGCAATATCGTCGGAAGGGTTCCATACGACGGGGCTTATGTGTGATGTTGTACAGGTTCGTAGAATTATAATGCTTTAACCCTTTAAAACTCACCCTAAATTTTTCGGATCGTATACGTTTTTTAGGGTTCAACTTACGAATAAAAGTGATGTGTATGTGTGTGTACATGTGTGCGTGCCTGCACCATTATGTTGTGAGTACAGTAATAAACTAGCATCCAATCGCAACGGTGGTTTCATTCACCCACGTTTATGTAAAAAAAAGTTCGTGTAAAATGTCGAATATCGTCGGAAATCTTTCATGTTTCGATCACGACGCCCAAGAGTGGCCTATATTTAAAGGACAGCTACAGTTCATAAAATTGAAGTGTTGAAATCGAAAATAAAAGTGCTTGTATGGTCTATGAGAGTGACTGGCCACTTTGAATGAGCCGTCCTATAAAGGGTTAAGGAGATTCTGGAAAGTGGCTGTAGCATCAAAGCAGTCAGAGTGTTTACTTGAGTGATTATCCTTCACTCGTCAAATCATTTCGTGGCGTGGGATTTAGTAAGTAAGTTAAGGAATTGATTTGCTGTTTATACCTTTTGGACTCACTTCTAGACTTCAGATAGTGCTCCGAAAGTCTGTCAACCGGTCTTACCAAAGTACCGTATTACCCAGTACTAACTGGGTTGTGGAGGTCAGATAGGTCAGGTCCATGTAAATGATGGTATTCAGCTGCATCTGGTGAGGCTGGAAGCCGACCCCAACACGGTTGGTAAAAGTTTAGGAAAATGTTGGGCGGGGGATGGGGGATAAACGATTTTTTTTTTTAAAACAGTCTTTATGTCAATCAAAGGTTCTGCATAACCTTTGGAGCAAAATAATTGGAAACCAAGCCTTTTCCTAGTAGAATCATGCAGGCTGAGAGTAACGAATTAAGCTGAGCAGAACAAACAAACAACAAAACACACAAATGCACACACACACAAATGCAAATGTATTAAAAATTCACAAACGACGCAGGTAATAAAATATATATAAAAAAATGAAAACCAAAACCTCCTCAACCAACTCAACATCAACATCTGCCTAGCCTTTTCCCAACTATGTTAGGGTCGGCTTCCAGTCTAACCGGATGCAGCTGAATACCCGTATTTGACATGGAGCGACTGCCTATCTGACCTCCACAACACAGTAAGTATTAGGAGGACCTGGGGGAGGGGGTACCTCCTCAACCAACTAAAGTCATTTAAATCCTAACCACCACCTCTTTCACTTTCAGCACGCCATGTTAATCCCGGTTCTAGTCAGACACCTACGTTTCCACAAATCCCTGGACAGTCTCGAGACGAAGATAGGGTACACGTTCAAACAACGGGCACTGTTACAAACGGCACTCACCCACCCTTCGTACAGGGAGAACTTTGGCACGAACCCTGACCACGCTAGGAACAGTCTCACGAACTGTGGGATACGGCAGCCTGAGTATGGGGATCGGAGGATACATTATACTAGGAAGAAGGGTGAGTACCGAGGTTTAAATGTGTATTTGCGTAATGTAAAGCCGGGTACAGATTATTTGCAGCACAACATGCAATGCAACATTTTCGATACATGTGTTCACGAACACACTAAAAGCAACCGCGCGGACGCTTTGTATTGTGTGTTGCATTACATGTTGTGTTGCAAATAATCTATCTCCGGCTTAAGACATTACAAAGTTGTCTTTTGTGTTCATATAATTTTATTGACTCCGAATTTGTAGCTGGGCACTTCAAAACAGGAAAATCGCGATGATACAAACTTGTGCTCATTTAGTTACTGACAGATTCTCATTGTCTGCTAGACCAAGTCGTGTTACGTCGACCTACCCGGTTTTATTATATCTGGCCGCTAATATGGCACATACAAAAAAAACACACAAAACTTCGGCTTTGTAGAGCCGTGTTTGGCACTCATAACTGAGTGACAGTCCCTTTCTGAAGCTTGATATTGATTATAGCTTGAATATTGTACTTATTCAATCCATAAACTATTATCTTTTAATTTTTCCCAGGTATCGTAACCCTAATAAACATAATGTCACGCTTCGGGAGGCACAATGAGACAGAATCGGACATAAAGCACAACGAGCGCCTGGAGTTCCTTGGCGATGCCGTAGTGGAGTTCTTGTCGTCCATACACCTGTTCCGAATGTTCCCGGGGTTAGCCGAGGGCGGGCTGGCTACGTACAGGGCGTCTATTGTACAGAACCAGCATTTGGCGCAGTTGGCTAAGGTCTGTTTGAGTAAGAATGACGATCTTACCATCAACATTAATAAATACTTCATGTTTAAAAGACTTGTATGAAATTGAACTAAAAGAACTAATAAGAGAATAACCTTAAAATCTATCCTAGATTACCATTACCCATTTTCATGATTATGTTTGACTGTTGAAATTGAGATGGTACAGTCAGAGCTATAAAGAAGAAGAGAGTAAAACCGATCAGGGAACTGACTGTACCTTGACTTTTGGGGGGTCATATAAATTCGTATTTCATACTCTCAACTCAGAAGTAGCTGTACAAAAACAGTTCATGTCGTTGTCAACAAATGGTCCGCATGAATGTTACGGGGTTAACTGCCTATAGACGAACTTAAGCCCCGTAATTCGTGAAGGCTCAATAAGTAACTCCAAATTAACCGAATTCCTTTCGTTATAGAACATAGAATTGGAGCATTACATGCTATACGCGCACGGTTCGGATCTATGTCGCGAGGTAGTGATGCGACACGCTATGGCCAATTGCTTTGAAGCGCTCATGGGATCTCTGTTCTTGGACGCTGGGATAGAAGTAAGTAGCGAACTATAGACAAAGTTGGTCTTTGGCGAAAATTGACGAATTACCCGAATTTTTGAATGGTCATGGGGGAAAATGTTTTGGACTATGAACCTTTTTGAAAGAAGACCGTACGGACAACTTAGCTTTAGCGGGTTGAAGAGAGTCTCAGCGGCATTCAAGCAGACTTAATCAGTCAGTATATTTCTGTAACAGATGCCGTCAGTCCCCAATTAACAGGTTTTACAAAGTAGGTTACAATTTTTTACAAAATTAAAATCGCACCAATCGCTAACGAAGCCGGATGACTGACGGCAGGCTATTTCTTTACTCAACCAATGTGACGTGATATCAAAATTTTTTTGCTGCTTGCCTCTCTGACTACAACACCCGTCTGGTCGGAGAATCCTCCTTTTTCAACGGGAGATGAGGAACTTCACACTCTGTTCTTCATCCCCCTAAAGTATCTATGGTATCTTCCTTGAATTAACTTGAACAATCTTGAGTGTCATTGTTTGCAACTAAAACAAATAAAGGCGCTCCCTCACCAAGAGCATTCGCCTGAAATGTTACACTTCATATTCTCAGTGAGTAAGGGGAACCGAGCATTACACTACAAACCTGTAATGGATAATACGATTTGTCACAACGACTTGTTTCCATACAAAACTAAATCTGGGATTGTAACATTACAGCCAAATGCTCCCGGTGAGGGAGCTTCTATTTGTAACGTAATGCTCAAAATTAAATCTAGGATTGTTACATTACAGGCGAATGCTCCGGTGAAGGAGCGCCGTAACACATATTCCATCCAAGTGGAGGTAATAATTGTATATTTCTCATTTATCCTGACTTTATTTGAGACCTAAGGCGCAAATTATACACAAACGGCGTAAGGTGACGGTGCGGCGCAGGCGTGGAAATTATAACGAAAAAAAAGAACGGCGTGGCTGCGCCACGCCGCTTGAGTGTAATTCACAACACGTCACCTACGTACATTTTGTGTGATAACGTTTTGAAGCGGCATCATGCCTGCGCCGCGCCGTGTCTGTATAATTCGCGCCTAAATCAATTTCTCCTCTCTAGGTCGCAGACCGTGTATTCGCTCTAGCTTTATGGCACAATCAACCAGACTTGCTAGAAGTATGGGCGAAGGAAAGAGCGCATCCACTGCAAGAACAAGAGCCGCTCGGCGACAGGAAATATATAAAGGACTTCGAGTTTCTACAGCAGCTCACAAATTTTGAAACCTCAATCGGTAAGACGTCGGTTATAAAATCATTACAGATGCTATTGAGTGTTATATCCACATTGTTCTGCGAAAAATAAGTTCAATTCTCACAACATTAAACGACATGTTGATAGAAAAAAAAAGTTGGATCAGGTGGGACCCAGACCATTTTTAAATTCAAATGGGTCCCGCCTGCTTCCAACTTTTATTTAATTTTTAAATTAATTGGGCTTGTTTTCAGCTTTTGAACCGCAGTCTAGTTTTTTTTATTATATTTATTTCCTTAGGCATCCAATTCAAGCACATCCGTCTCCTGGCTCGTGCATTCACCGATCGTTCAGTTGGCTTCACACACCTGACACTAGGCTCCAACCAACGTCTGGAGTTCCTCGGCGACACGGTGCTACAGCTGGTCGTGTCCGACAGACTGTACCGACATTTCCCCGACCATCATGAGGGACATCTCTCAGTGAGTAACACTCGACTTTTAAACTATACAACAGATTGATTGATTCCCTTATTGTGTTTATGTGAGGACGGACGATAAAGAGAGGTTTTAATCAAACTAACGGCTTGTTATACTTGAACTATACTGCCATAGCTGTAAGATTTTTTTTAACACTGGAAAAGAACAACTGGACAAAAATGAGGAGGGCTTTGCTCAGCCGTATACATATTTTTACCCCCAGAAAGGAATATGTCTAAAGAGTCAACTACGAAAAATTACACTAGTGTACAGCGTTTTTGCTCAAGAGATGAAAACCATGTGTTTGCATAGAGGATTTGATCATAACCTTATGCACGCTAGAGCATAAACGCACGCACGTGCCCTCCACGCCAGGCCACAATTTCACCGCAAATACCTACAAAAAGAATAGGGATTCCAAAACTATTTAATTGTTTATTTCCTGTTATGGTGCACCGCATTTTTTGCCACATATTTGTGTCGTTGGCGTGCAGGGCACGCGCTTGCTTGTCATGTGGCAATGGCGTTCAAAAGGAGATTCTGAAGTCAGAAAAAAATTAGGATGTCAAGTTTTGTTTTTTTAATTCCCATACATTGTGAAAGTATTACAAATTGCAAATTTTAGCTCTATTTTTAATTGTGATTTGTATCAGTGTCAAACCTAGATACAACACTACCACACCACTTGGAACAGTACGTTTATTTTGGTGTAAATGGACATCATGTTTATCGGTCAAGTTTTCATGGAAAAATGTTTTGTGTGGGCGTAAAAAATGATTTATTGTCTTTTGACCCATCCGTTCGCCATCCTTCAATTCAGATCCTTCGAAATCACACAGCTGGCTCGGAATAAATTATTTACCAATCTACTGTACGTTCCAGTTACTCCGATCATCTCTAGTCAACAACCGCACTCAGTCGTTGGTGTGCGACGACCTCGACATGTCCACGTACGCGATATACAACAACCCTAAAGCGAAGCCCACCACTAAGAAACATAAGGCCGATCTGCTTGAAGCGTTCCTTGGTGCGCTGTATATAGACAAGGTAAGTGAAGCCTTCTCTTTCTAGCGTGTATTTCTGATCTTATCCCATTTAATTTAAGGTTGCTTTTTGCTTCAATCTTTCCAAGAATCTCTTTGAATTGAGAATCGGCTCGTAAGTATTTTTGACGTGACAACGTCTTATAATTCGATGGAGCCGGCTGCACGCACGAAAAAATGAAGCGTTACCTCGCTCTAAGGCGTTCCATAAAACAATTGCTCAACGCACATTCATTTTTTGAAAAATGCAACCATTCCATCAGTATTTTCTTATGACGTTGTCACGTTCAACTATCGTCAGTAAACCGACTTTACAGACAACCGATTTTTTTTTATGGAATCTGCCTATCATGGGTATGATTTTGATAATGTTCTGATGGATTTTGTTGTATAATTATCAATCTTCCTGTTTGCGTATTGATAGCAATCTAAATTTTGTCCAGTAATCTACGAGTAATGCCTTCAGTAGCATACTTCGTTAAACAAATAAACCCATACATCCAGGACCTGGACTACTGCACAGCGTTCTGCAACGCGTGCCTGTTCCCGCGGCTGCAGGAGTTCATCATGAACCAGGACTGGAACGACCCTAAATCCAAACTACAGCAATGCTGCCTCACTCTCAGGTCTATGGAGGGAGGGGAGCCCGATATACCGATGTACAAGTATGTGCTCAAAGTTCAATCTACATATGTATTTGGTGTTGTTTTTAAGATAGTTTGAACTTTTTAAGTACCATTGTGTAGTAATCTGTAAGTTCAATCAACTAGACAAAATATTGACCTGTGAAATTAGACGAACAAACCCATAAGATATTTGACATTTTCTATACATACTTGGTCCCTAGCCCAAATTCCAAAGACATCTTAATTCGAGAGAATTTTCAAAGTAATTTTATTGCTCAATCACGTATTCTGGAGTTAACCGAGGTTCTACAGCATTTCTAAAGGTCTATCATTAGAATGTGTTATCAAAATATTTGTGAGTACAAAAAAAATCTTTTGATTCTTCTTGACACCGACCGATTTTGTTTTGTTTTTCTTATGAGGTCACCTAAATTAGACTTAGCTAGAGTTAGACTCGGTAGATGGCGCTGTTCTCGAAGTCCAGAAAACATTGGGATAGGACGTATGTCTGGCCAGCTTGTCGTTACTTATTATCAGTTTCGGCGCTAACATAAACTGTATGACCCAGGGTGATCGAGTGCCTGGGCCCGACCAACACGCGCGTGTACACGGTGGGCGTGTACTTCCGCGCGCAGCGCCTGGCGGAGGCGCGCGGACACTCCATACAGGAGGCCGAGATGAACGCCGCGGAGAAGGCGCTGAGTTGCGCACACGGTACGTAAACACGTTCTTCTTTCTTATCGATGGTGCGTCCCACCAAAAATATGGGCTCAGAAGGTGGCCACGCTAAGTAGTCAGTAGGGTTTTCGTAAAGTTGTTTAGAAGACTCACTTAACTGTATTCGTAGAGTAAAAAAACCTTTGATGGAAATTTCTAATGACTGAGTAACTTGTCGATTTTTCTAGAAAAAACAAATCGAATCGCACTAAAATTGTGTTCCTTAAGTGACTCCTCGTAAAAAGCTCATTCACAATAGGCTGAGACGTAGCACTTTTTTTTTTTTTTTTTTTAACGTGGTAAAATCATCAAATGAGTCCTCCCACCCAGGGCAGAGCGGGAGGGACTGTCAGACTTGTACTGACTAAAATCCACGGTGTCCTTCAGTAGCCCTTTATGTTCCAGGGTCACGGTAATTCTATGAGTCCCGCGACCCCGGCAGGCTTTGGCCCTCTAGAGGGGGGCCCCGTCATTATGCTGACACTCTTTGAGGCGCGCGTGGAACACAACGCGCCGTCGACCCGGGCATGGTCCATGGTCGGACAGCGAGTCGCCCATTACTCGCCGCCCGCATGCCCGCGCCTACGGTGGCCGGAGATCGTCTGCCGACGTCCGGCGCCGTGGGCGTCTACCACTGCGGCTGGTGTGGAGGGAGGACGCTGTCCTCTCCCTCACGCGGCCCGCCTCCTCCTTCGCGAGCATGACTGCTTCGCAGAAGGAGGCGACCGCTTCCCACTCCGTCTCGCCCCGCAGCATGGCCTCGACCAATGCCGGGCGCGAGAGGGCTCCGCCTATCGCCGCCGTGAGGACACGGCGGTGCTCTGCCCAAGCGGGGCAGTCCTGCACCGTATGCTCCACCGTGTCCTCCGGGCGGTCCTCGCAGTGGTGACACCCAGGCGTTTCCTCCTTCCCCATATGACACAGGTACCTCCCGAAACTTCCGTGTCCGGTGAGGACCTGCGTCACGCGGTAGGTCAAGACGCCGTGACGCCTATCCAGCCACTCCTCAAAGAGGGGTCTTACCGCCGCGATTGCGGCGTGCCCGGACCTCGGTTGCGACAGTCGTTCCCTCCATACTGCCCTGAGATCGCGCCGGAGCTCTTCCCGCCGCGCCTCGACTTGTCGAGGTAGCAGGGATTCGCCCCGGCGCTGCGCCTCCACGCGCCACTCATAGAGGCGCTGGAGGGCAGTCGCCTCCAGATCCCAGGGCAGCAATCCGGCAAGGAGGTTGGCCGATTCGCCGGCGATCGTACGGTATCCTCGGATCATCCGGATAGCCATGACCCTCTGGCATGCGACCAGCTTCAGTGGTCGCGTCCGAATGCTCAGGGCCCACACGGGGGCCCCGTAGAGGGCCATGGACCGCACGACACCGGCGTACAGCCTCCGGCAGGAGGCGTTTGGCCCGCTGAGATTGGGCAGGAGTCGCCTGAGGGCGGCTGCTGTCCGGTTCAGCTTTGGGGCCAAACGCAGGAAATGCTCCTTGAAGTTCCACCGGCTGTCGAGGACGAGTCCCAGGTACTTCATCGTTCTCCCGACGCCGATGCGAACCCCTCCCACCGTTATGTGGGACTCAGACCGTGGCGCGTTCAGACGGCCATGAAAACACATGGCCTCTGTTTTGTGCAGCGCCACTTCGAGTCCCAACTGCCGGATCCTTCCAACGACTGTCGCAACCGCTTGCGTCGCCAGGTCAGCCGCTGCCTGGTGCGACTCTCCCTCCGCCAGGACGAGCGTGTCGTCGGCGTAACATATTACGCCGACGCCGTCAGGGAGGTCGCCGCGCAGCACCCAGTCGTAACCGATGTTCCACAGGAGCGGCCCCAAGACCGATCCCTGTGGAACACCGCACGACATCTCTCGCCGGTTCCATTCTCCCTGGTGACCGGGGTAGATGACGGCTCTGTCCGTCAGGTAGTCCTCGACTGTGCGACGGAGGCAGGTCGGCACCCGGTGATACCGGAGTGCCTCCCTGATGCAACTCCAGGGCAGGGTGTTAAAGGCATTGGTGATGTCCAAAGACACCGCCAAGACGACCCTGCCCCGGGATACCGCAGCTCCCGTCGTGAGGGCTCTCACGCGCATGATGGCGTCCACCGTCGAGCGCCCCCTGCGGAAGCCAAACTGGCTCTCCGCAAGGTCCGGACCCACCCGATTCAGGTGCCCGACGAGGCGGTCTGCAATGACTCTTTCAAGGAGCTTGCCCACCTCGTCGAGCAGCACGATGGGCCGGAATGCGGACGGAGAGTCCGCAGGGCGCCCGGGCTTTTGGATGAGGACCAGTTTCCCCGTCTTCCAACGAAGCGGGAACCGGCCCCTCTCCAAGCACGCGCTAAAGAGCCCCCCCAGTCGAGGCCCGAGAGTCCCCGAGGCCAGAACCCAGGCTTTCCCTGGCAGGCCGTCGGGTCCTGGGGCGGTGTTTTTGGCTTTGAGCCGTTGTACCGCCACTCTCAGGTCTACCTCGGTCACCTCTGGAGCGTCGTAGACGTCGTCGTCGCTGTGGTCCGCGTTTGCGCCAGCTTCATCGCCAGGCACCGTCGAAGGCGGAGCCATGGGCGGGGGAGTATGCTCCCCTCGCGATGGGAACAGGGCGCTCACCACGTCCTCCACGAACTGAGGCCGGAGACTCTGCGTCAACGGGGGAGCCCAGGGCCGGAACTTTTCTCGCACCCACTTGTAGGGACGGCCCCATGGGTCCCCGTCCAGAGTCCCCAGCATCTCCTTACGGGCCAGTTCCTTGGCCCGCCAGATCTCGTCGCGGAGGACGGTCTTCGCTGCCCTGTAGCCCTCGTACAGCTCCGCCTCTACAGTCACCGCATCCGGAGGTCGGGTGCGGCGCCTGCGGAACCTGGAGTACCGGCGTCGCGCGGCAACGCACGCCTCGCGCAGCGCTGCTAGCTCGCGCGACCACCAGTACAGCTGACGCCGGGCGCGTCCTTGCCGGACCCGGGGCATGGCCACGTCACAGATCTCCGACATGGCCTCCCGGAACCACTCCGCCTCGTCGTTGATGTCGGCAGGCCTGTCCGGTGGTGACACCCAGGCCTGCACGATCGAGGCTTCCAGGAATAGCTCCCGGTCCAGCTGCTTCAGCGCCCATCGCGGACCACTTGGGTTCCGTCGGACCGGCGCGTCTGGGGTCTGGGCGGAGACGTCGAACCGGATATACCGGTGATCGGAATAGGTCTCCACCTCCTCCACAACGCGCCAGTCAGTGACGCGCGGTGACAGGCCAGAGGTGGCGAACGTAACGTCCACCACCGACTCGCCATTCCACCGCACGCACGTGGGGACGGAACCCCGGTTCTCGATTACCAGGCCCTGCGCCAGGGCCCAGTTTTCGAGCATCCTGCCCCGCATATGGTCCGTGTACCGGGAACCCCAAGCCACATTCTTGGCGTTGAAGTCCCCGAGGACGAGCACGGGGAGGGAACCGAAATCGACAACGACGTCTCCCAGCTCCGATAAGGAGTCCTGGAACTCGGCGAGAGTTCGGCTCGGGGAGAAATAAACGCCTACCACGGCAATCTCCCCGAACCGTGCCGCGACGATCCCGCGCCCTCTCTTGACGAGATCAAGGGGCGGGGTACCGGCGGCGGCCGACGAGATGAGGGTCACCGAACCGTCCAGGTCCGCCACCCAGTCATTTCTGGGCACGACAAAGTACGGCTCGGCGACCACGGCGACGTTGATCAACCACTGCGCCACGCTCTGGAGCAAGAGATCCTGAGCAGCGGCGCAGTGGTTGATATTCGCCTGGAGGAAGCGCATTGGGGCCATTAATCGGAGTCCATTGCAGCCTCCTCCAGGGCCCCTCGCGGGGGTACAGCCACGGCGGCGGCGGCGGCGGCAGTGGCGGCGGCGGCGGCGGGAGTGGCGGTGACAGTGGTGGCAGAGGGCCTACCTCTGCGCCTGTTTTTGGCGGGTGGGGCGCAGGACCTGCCCCCGGCCCGGTGATCGGCCGGCTTTCCAGCCGCTGCACATGCGAAGCAGTGCGGCGGGGCAGTGCACGAGCCAGCCTTGTGACCGGGCTGACCGCAGCGGAAGCACCTATCGCTGCGGTCCACCTCCGAGGTGCAATCGCATGCCGCGTGGTTGCCCACTTGGCAGCGGAAGCACCTCAGGGGTCTGGGCTCCAGGACTTTCACCTGCGCAGACACCCACCCAACTAGGAGCCTTCGGCCCTCCTGTATCTTTTTGGCCGCCGACACGGGGCAGCCGACCGTGATGGTCTGCAGCCCCGCGAAGTCAGGACGCAGGGCGCCCGCCCTCACCTGGTCGGGAGGGCACCCCCCAGTCCTGGCAACGGCGGTCACCACGTCCTCGACCGTCACGGAATCATCCAGACCCAGTATGCGCACGTCTGCGCGCTTGGTGGGTCTGGAGACTCGGGCCTCCTCCGCGTTTAAGGACGCTCTGAGCCGTTCGGCTAGAGCGTCAGCGGTAGGGCCACTGGCCGCGCCGGGGACCTCCAGCATCCGAGCCCCGGTTGCAGTGACCCGGTAACGGAGGCCCCCGGCGATGCCGAGCTCCGTGAGGTCTACCGCCTCCCGCACCTTCGCGAGCACGTCGCGGTACGACACGCCCCTCTTGACCGCGTCCGGCTGTAGTGTGATCACTACAGCCGCGGTCTTTGGGGCGCTGAGCCTAGCCGCGACGCCACGCTCCTTTTGCCGGCGCTTTCGCTCCCGCTTCCTTGCCTTTTTGGCCGCCCTTTGCTCCCTCGCCCTCTCTCCGGCCACCTGCCACCCGGTCTCGGCCACGGAAGGCTCTGCGGGCGGGGGGGGTGGCGGTGGCGGCCGTCTCGCGGCTGGCGCTGGCACGTTCGCCGCCCTTCCATTCTTTTGGGCCGCCGCCTTGCCCTGCTTTAGGGCCGCCGCCTTCCTAAGCGGAGCCGGTTTCACTGAAGCCGGCTTTGCGGGGGCTGACGTGACCCTGCCGGAGGGATGGCTGGACGGCCCCGGTGCCGAGGCCGCAGCAGCCGCATACGTGGCCGCCTTCGGGCCCGGGGGCGCCTTGTTTGCCGCCAGGGGGGGGCGCAGGACAATGCCCTCCAGGACGGAGAACCGCGCCTGGAAGGCAGCCAGCTCCTGCCGAACCAGGTTCAGGACCTGGTTCTCCACCGGCAAGGGCTGGCTTGGTCGCTGCTGGCCCCCATTTTGGGGCGCCTCGCGAGAGCCGGACTCGCGCAGACCAGCCGGACTCGCGCAGACCGAGACGTAGCACTTATTGGAAAAACGAGCGAACTCAGTCATCTGTACATGTATAGTATCGAGAACTGTTGCCGTAGAGAAACATCAAATTCTTCAAATATATTTTCTTCGACAGAACTATTCCCACAACTGGACCACCAGAAGCGAGTTATCGCAAAGAGTATGCGCAGAAAGAAGAAGCGCGCGGACGGGCGTAACAGTCCCTCAAACGACTCCGCAATTTCTCGCAACCGCAAACGAATCGCCGATAAAGTTCCTAAAGCTTATCGTCTCGACAAAAAACAATACGAGAGCTCAGACGAATCCTGCCACGCTCAATCAGACGCAGAAATCGTCGCACCGGACAAGTCAAACGACGATTCAGGTTTAGACAGCGATACATCCGTACAAAACGACAAATTGGATAACGTTCAGGTAAGTAGTCTTCTTAGCGATATGCAGAAGATTAAAGAGGATCTGATTAGGAGGAATGAGTATGAGAAGTTGAAGGAGAAGTGTCGACGATCCGATTCGGATGACGATTAATGATTATTAGTTATGAGCTTAGAGGATGGAATCATATATGCTCAAATCAGTATTTTTCTGTATGTCATTTCTTTCTGTAACTTAGCGAGACTCTAGAGCGAAAAGTACTGTCGCATACTGGCATTCACACATCGGATCTCGCCTTTGCCGATGACAGAATCAATAACTTTGATTTCGGCGTCGTTTTCGAAATCCGAACTGAATTCCGACTAATAAGCTATTGTGTTCTTGATACTTGAGAAGTCTGAAGTTTATTTTCTTTGATAGTACGTTAAGAAATAAGCTAACTGTAGGCCTATTTCCCAATAGCCCTACAGATAGCTGGTTGACATGAATTGCCTACTTTCAAGATTGGTATCACGTTGGCCATCTTTAAGTCATGTTATAGCACTTACTACCTCTCGCTCTAGTGAATTACACAACTGAGAGATAGAAATAATAGATATAAAGGAAAATGTTGATCTGTGAATCAGCTTGTGGATGGTTCACCTTCAACGTACGGGTATGGTGTAAAGACTGGTAGTAACATGATTACAGGAGGATTTTAGCGATGGTACTGGTAACTAGTTCGCTCTCTTTCTAGCGCTTTGCTGAAACATAGCATTGTCTCGCTCTATCACACATCGAGTACCATCGCTAGAAAGTAGGCGATTTGACATAAGGAAGCATTAAATGCTAATCGAGACTAGTTTAACCACTGACTGAATGTGTAGAAATTGTCATTAGATTTAAGTATCATATTTATATGTATGAGATAGTGTCTGACCGAAGATTCGGCTTCGGCCACCTTCGGCTTTTGTTTTGGCCGTAGCCGAAGGTTTCTAGGAAGCGCCGAAATTGAACGAACGAAGGAATGCATGAGATCGCGATGGAAGAAGCGACGCGACGCGCAGGGGGAAGGCGTCAAGTGTTATTATTTTTGAAAAGTTGCAAGGTCAACATAAATTGTAATTTAAAAGTTTATAAAAATCATAAATTATTCACTTTTAGTCAATCTTGAACTGAATTTTTTGGGGTTATTAAACCTTCGGGCTCAATTTCGGCGAAAAATCGATCTTCGGTCGGACACTACTATTAGACGATCACGCTGCTGTATCACTCATGTAGTATTTTCAAAACAATAAAAATCAATTGCAATGTAGTTTTGAAATCAGTTAAGTAGTATTTTATTGGTATTTTTATCTCCGCTTCACTGATTCGTAGATTCCAAATCCAATTCAAACTGTATACTTCATGTGCTGACAGGTAGAAGCAAATATTATAAATGAAATATATTTTGAACAAAATGAAAACGTACCATTTAAGAAGAAACCTGTTTTTGTAGAATTTTATGTATTTTGTTTGTAGAAAGCATTAGTTTTCCAGTATTTTATAAAATCAATTTACAGAACTATTTAATTAAATGTAATGTGTATAGATTTTAAATAGATGATTTCAATGTTGTTTTTCAATATTAAGCATGCATAAGACATACTCCCATAATTGAATTAAAATGAAATGCTTATCTTTAAAACAAAACATTAGTAAAAAAATCTTGGTGTGTAGTGACAAAACATTAAATTAATATCAATTTTATATATCTATTTAACTAAACGAAGTCAAAATAAATTTCCAAATATTATATTCATTACTATTTATGTAGAACCATTTAGTAATAAGTTCATCTCAATATGAAATTAAGGATAAAATAATAAAGGACATTGAATGTTGTAATTTATATATTTTATTTATATTTTCTACCTACATCAAGTTAGTACGATGCAGCATAGTGTAAAAGCGATTGGTCCTTTCATTTTCTTAGCGCGTAACGTTAGCCATTGCTTCTGATTGGGGACGTACATCTCGGCAGGCATTAGTTGTTCTGGAGTATCGTGTTCTGATACTGGAAAAAGGACTTTGTGTTAAGAGTCTATAGGTGTATTATAGAATAAGTTAAAATTTTAGTAGGAAGTAAGGAAACTGCGTCACAACCGTCCAGTGTATGGGACAGTAAATGATTCTAGAGTTTCTTAGAGATAGCTCTCCAATAACTAGACCTTTAACTGTACGCTCTCTTATAAAACGCCATAACGCTATCGAACATTTTAATAGAATTTTTCAAATCTAAAGTGTTCTTGGAGTGACACCATCCAATAAATGACGTTTATAGGAGACTTCACCCTAAGACGCTAGTACAGAGCTGATTTGAAGTGTTTGGACAGTCTTTCCTGGCTTTAAACAGTTCACTGAGTCAGCTTAGACTCAGTGGACTACGTACCCTCCTTCCGAACTTGCTGGGCAGACTGCATCGTGGAGTCTTGCATCGATATGAGATCTCCAGGAGCGTGCAGCAGCAATCTACCGACACCTTCACACCTCCTGAAGATGAAATAAATTAAGACATAGTAATGTAGACCGTCATTAAGTAAACTTAAGGTCAATTATCATATGTTTTGTACCTTAGAACTTCATTCTGTAGCATTTGTTTCCTCGATGCGGTGGCGAGGTGTTTGCATTCGCTCAGCCAGTTTCTTACTTCGTTAAAATCATGCAGAAGTTGCATTGCTGCATCTTTGCTGTAAAATTACGAAAAAAAAAAAAGGATATTTTAAACAATTCAGTATTCCACGACCAGTGATACAATTAGCCCTGGATCGAAATATCTGCAAATCGCGGGGAGAGAGGTCCGCCCAGCAGTAGGATGACGCAGGCCAACAGTAACCAGTGTTACACTGATTTTGCACTTATATTCTTCTACTAAGGTCTAACTTACGTGAATTTAACTTTAGCAACGTAGATGTGATGCAGCCATGACTCGCACATGAGCCTAAGTACCATGTTCAAAGTCGTCATGTCTTGTGTCGCCATTATTACTGGTAGTAACATTGTATCTGGAACAGTTTAAACCCATATATCAAGAAGGGCTAGATAACCTCTTGGCCACGACAAAAACGCTCAAGCGACATGCGTCTTGGGAGAGAGCGGACAAAACAATGAAAGAAATTGGTTAGAGCAGGCCGAGTCACCGAGACGCGTCTTGTGGAATAATGGTAATCATGCGAAGGAAACAGATGCGCTCGCAAGTTGCTTGAACGGGGCCTTAGGCTGCAAATAAAATTACATTTAGTATTAGTAGTTAGAACTTACTTAGGAACTCGTGTACATAAATAGAGTGGACAGTCTGTGGTGGTCTAGTAACGAGCCGCCATTCCGCATTGCTCGGGAATATCATGGTCAGATGCGCCAAACTCGTGGTTGCACATACTGATGACAGGACCTGGATTATCTCCTCTGTTGCTTCCTGTAATAATACGTAGATTAGTTTTATTGCTATATTATTCAGGCCCGAAAATACCTAAGAACCCGATTCCTACCGGCTTCCTTTCGGGAACAACCACTCCACATGACGAAAAATTTTCATATTCCTATGAGCGAAATTCCCAGTTTGACTACTTTGTTTTCAAATAAGAAAACTAGGTAAAATAAGTTCACTAATTTACTTTACCTTGAGTTTTTGTATATTAACTTTGACTTCCGATACCAATTTCTCTCTCATTTTGGCGCATACGTTTTCGTGAACTCCAATTTTTCCTGCGAACAGATTTTGTTAATAGTTTTCCAAAGTTGCTGCTTACAAAAAAATTAAGTTCTGTTTTTACCTGATTCGATAGTGACGGTATGATCAGCAAACCTCAAGTTGATGAGTTGTTCCATACAGGCCTGCATATCATTGTGTGCTATTCGGAAGAAATCTCTCATCTCCCATAAGTTGGCTAGGCGTCGTGTCTCCGCTAGACACCACAGTCTGTATGTGTGAATGGAATGGTCTGGAACATTGTGAACGGGTTAAAGTCTAATTTCATAAAAGTGGTTACAGGATATCCGGGTTGAGAGTTCGTTCAAATATCCTGGATTCTGACGTAAGCTCGATAGATAAGAACTGCTTTCAAAAAGCAGTTTTTTTTCCTCCGTAGTTTAAACACACATTTTATCATAACAATTTCTTACCAAGTCGATGTAAGATGGGTATTTGCTCCACAATAGGTAAGTCTTCTAAAGGGGCTCCCAGAATGTAGTCCCATGTGACTTCACACTGATTGTTTAAAGTCACTAATGCTTGCAACATCAATGCGAAACTTGCGCCAGATTCTGTGCTCTGAAAAGGAGTAACACCACAATTTTATACTACTGAATTCCTGCTTTCACAGTTGAATTACACACTTTTAAATGAAACTTACTTCAGTAATGTATAACGATATTTCAGGATTAACTTTCAGAGTTGTTAACTGTAAATTGGTAGTCAAAGTCGCGCTGAAAGAGATCAAATAAAATATTAGGTAGGTACTATAGAGTCTATAGCCTCTGTTAAAAATGTTTTGCTATGTATTTTAGCTAGAATAAGTTGCTTTACCTACCCAAAGTATTTATCCCAAGATGTGGACGTTACATGGCATCCTAAAGCATCTGCTAATATTCTTAAAGATGATAATATTAAGTCTGGGGTATCTGAAATAGGAAAATAAACTATGACAAATTGAACGCAATATTCTACGTTAATTTATTTATACATTCTAAGCTTACAGTAATTTAATCAAAACAGCAGTTACTCACTGTTAACA
This sequence comes from Noctua comes, assembly GCA_963082995.1. Classification (NCBI taxonomy): domain Eukaryota; kingdom Metazoa; phylum Arthropoda; class Insecta; order Lepidoptera; family Noctuidae; genus Noctua; species Noctua comes. The sequence continues at coordinate 8,612,613 of OY720279.1, read as the reverse complement.
TTGAAAGTTGCAAATAACCACTCTCGTAGATTTTGGCTAGTGTTTGGTGACCTAAAAAGACACATTCAGAAATTATAGAAGGTACTAACATCTTAATCAATTCTAAACTTATAATCAATAAAAACCTTACCTCATAGCCAAGGGATAATGAGACCACCAGAGGACAATATGTTCGAGACAGCTCCCGACATCGCCCCAAAGTATGTTTTGGTAGTATTCTGTCACTTTATGTGCTGCCTTTTTGCTGGTCTGAATGCGTCCTAAAAGAAACGAAACGAACATGAATTTGAGTTGAGTATTTGTCTGATACTCTATCAGACTTAGGTACTTAATAATATCTGAATAAGGTCTTTTTCAAAAATACCAGTGACAGTGCAAGAAGCTCTGTGGCGATTGACCCAGCCCTATGTGAAGACAGGCAAGCGCCTGTCTGTAAAACAAACAGTTACCAAGTGGTGACTGTTTTCGTGTTTCAATTGACAAAAAAAGTTGACGGAGATGGTGAAATTAACCCTTACCAGTTTTTAGCTTTTTGACACCATTTGGTCCTAGTAGATTAGGTGACATATGTGCTACAGTATCTAATAATATTTCTATGTACATTTCTTCGCTTTGCAGTATACTGTTTATATTATCTGAAACAAAGCATGATCATGTATATTTTTAAACAAAGCTATTAAAAAAATCGATGACTTGTGACAGTGACATTCAGACTTGGAGGATTCTCTCTTAGGGCGGAGCCCTGTGTCCCAAATGTTACCGCTATACAGGGCGTAAACAGACCCTTCACATAGCCGTCAACCAAGCATTCTGTACATCAAACTAAGTAACTTTACGCAAAAATTATTGGTGGGAATCGACTTTTTTTTAGGGGTGAAAAATCACGTTTTACGGTAGGACTCGATGGAAAGCACTCAAAGCATTGTGCTGATGGATGGATTGAATAGTACGGGGGTCGTGGAGGTGTGTAAAGTAAAAATCTTACATTAAAAACATGTATTTAAAAAAAAAACTTGTGAAAAAGTTGGAACTTTGACCCCCAATATCTCCGTAACTAGAAGGTCCCCAGGTATGGTCTAGACTAAAAAAAAGGTTCGCAAAGACGGGGAGAACAAGTGCTTTTCGGTTATGTTAAGGGTCTATTTACACCCTCTATACAAAAACAGACAAAATAACATACCTTCGTTATTAAAAATATGTTCTAAAGTGTACTCATTAGTCAAGAGTGACAAGTACGGTACTTCCGCATCCGAATTCTGTGTGGTCACCAATTCGTTTAGTCTTTTATTGTGTTCGTTCTTCAACTCGATGAGGCTCTGCGCTTGCTTCATCTTCAGTTTTTTATTCACGATGAAGGCGTCTCGTCGCTTATCAACAGTGTTTCGGGACATGGTGGATGTGGGTGGGGTGATGTGCTTCGTAAGGGTGCTGAAAATTTATTTACATTTTATCAAAGGTTTTTGACAATCAGTTGACTTCAACCCAGTGACGCCCTATTTCTCAGCGTTATTCTAACGCTGCTAGAAGATGACGAAGTAGTTGGCAAAAAATCAAAAAATTGCTCCTTCATAATCTACCGCTTCTCCCATTGCTAGACACTGGGATACTCAGTAGGATAGTCATATAAGTCATGTATTAGGCACTTACTGATAGATTTCCAAACTCTCCGCGGAACTAGAACTTGAATCATTGTCGGAGTTATGAGCAGGTTGATATACTTTTACCAAACAGTTTATTAGGCGTTGACAGTTGATTTCAGCTCGGCTTTTGGACAGAACCTGCGAAGATAAAATTGCATAATCGTAGTATTCCGTTATTCGAAAATTTTCTTAACATTTTAAGAGGAATGGTAATCAAAAAAGCACTCGTCGAAATCTATACTGTCACATACGTGATATCTTCCGTGATTGTTCTATATTTTGAGCTCCCGATATTTTGACGCTGTTACAAGCGGCATGATGGCGGGTTGACTGCAGAATGCGGGTGGATGGTTATGGTGTTTATCGGGAGCTCAAAATAATGAATTATCATGGAAGATATCCCGTAAGTGACAATATAAAGTTAGTTGTAAACCGTGAAAGCTTAAAACAGCACTCTTCGAGTTTCTAAGTTTATATGGATGATGACATGATTCCGATACTACTGTAGAAAATCGTGCCAGATTGTCATCTGGAAAATCGATTATAGAAACTAATACTTTTTCTAATCCCTTCCTCACAATACCCACTTGTTCTCTTTCAAAGCCCTCGTATGCATAACTAGCTTCTGCCCGCGGCTTCGCCCGCGTGGAGTTCGGGAATTGCCCACGGAATCTTACTTCTGGGATAATAAGTAATCTATGTATGTATAGTACATACCTAGATTTACGTGTACTTGCTACTGTAAATTTTTGTTCATAGTAATATCAATTAAATTACATATGTGAAATATCTTGGTTTGAGATTGGACACCGGGACACCAATCAAATGATTTATGAGGAATCTATTTATAGACATAATACTTTGACATAATATTTAATATCAATGTCCCGTATCGCGAGCCAACGCGAAAATCGGTGGAATAAACCATATTCACAGACACTTCTACCTCAGAAAAATCCTACCTACTTAGTAATAGGTAAATACTCCCACGCCCCGCACGCCCCACGCAACGCTGCGCGGCATGCGCCCTTCTACGTGAGCTTCGAAGCCCTATTTAACTATACTGAGGGATGATTTTGGAAAAACTGATACATATGTCTTATAATTTCAATTGAAGAGTGTGAACATCAATTTTCGAGTCAATCGACCCAGTAAATATTAAGTTTCACAGAAAATTCAACACCCCATTTTACCCTCGTAGGGGTAGAATTTCAAAAAACCCTTTCTTAGTGGATACCTACTCTTCACAAAGAATACACCGTCCAAATTTCATTTCTCTCGGACCAGCGGTTTGGGCTGATATCAGTCAGCCAGACAGGACATTAAATTGTAAATTGGGGAATGATTTTGGAAAAACTGTGATACACGTATCTCATAAATTTAACTAAAGAGTATGTACACAAATTTTCAAGTCAATCGCCTCCGAGAATAAAAAGTTTCACAGGAAATTCAACACCCCATTTCACCCTCTTGGGGGTGGAATTTCGAAAAACCCTTCCTTAGTGGATACCTACTCTTCACAAACAATTCACCGTTCAAATTTTATGTCTCTGGGACCAGTGGTTTGGGCTGGGGGTTGATATATCAATCAACCAGACAGGACATTGAATTTTAAATTGGGGGATGATTTTTAGAAAACTGTGATACACGTATCTCATGATTTTAACTGAAGAGTAGGAATACAAATTTTCAAGTCAATCGGCTCCGTGGATAAAAAGTTTCACATAAAATTCAACACCCCATTTCACCCTCTTAGGGGTAGAATTTTGAAAAACCCTTTCTTAGTGGATACTTACTCTTCACAAAGAATACATCGTCCAAATTTCATGTCTCTCGGAGCAGCGGTCTGGGCTGTGCGTTGATATATCAGTCAGCCAGACAGGACATTAAATATAAAATTTGGGGATGATTTTGGAAAAACTGTGATACACGTATCTCATAATTTTAACTAAAGAGTATGTATACAAATTTTCAAGTCAATCGACTCCGAGAATAAAAAGTTCCACATATAATTCAACACCCCATTTCACCATCTTAGGGGTGGAATTTTGAAAAACCCTTTCTTAGTGGATACCTACTCTTCACAAACAATTCACCGTCCAAATTTCATGTCTCTAGGATCACTGGTTTCGGCTGGGGGTTGATATATCAGTCAGCCAGTCAGGACGTTTAATTTAAAATTGGGGATGATTTTGGAAAAACTGTGATACACGTATCTTATAATTTTAACTGAAGAGTAAATACACAAATTTTCAAGTCAATCGACTCAGGGAATAAAAAGTTTCACAGAAAATTAAACACCCCATTTCACCCTCTTAGGGGTAGAATTTTGAAAAACCCTTTCTTAGTGGATACTTACTTGTCACAAAGAGTACACTGTCCAAATTTCATGTTTCTAGGACCAGCGGTTTGGGCTGTGCGTTGATATATAAGTCAGTCAGTCAGTCAGGACTTTGAATTTTATATGTATAGATAGATGAATATTGCATGAGGTAGAATAGATTGTGCTCACTGATCATAAAGTCATAGATTTCTCGTCGGAATATGTTTCTACCTATTGTTCGAATTACTTATCTATGCCATCAGTTCAATGTCGGTTCGGTATCAATTTCATTTAAGGGTAATCTGAACAATAGCATCGATTGCTATTCAGTAAGGGTTTGTAAATTAGGAAGTAACTGCGCAGAACTTCCAATGATATGTTAAGTTTAGTCAAATTGATGCAGCAAGCCTTGAGAATGTTTGCTGGAGAATCAAATTTAGAGATTCTTGATACGATACTGTTGGTGTTGGTTAGGTTAGTACAGCCCTTGCAATGAAATAAGAGCATTGCATTTGTGTGAGTTTAGCAAAAAAACTTATTCTCGTACTTACTTGAACAATCTTCGTTAGCGTGAGATTTTTAGTTTCGCTAATGACGTTCGGATAAGAATTGCTTCCTATATTAAATTTTGCTGCGAATTTCTTATAACTTAATCCGATCAAGTCGTTGTATATTCCCACCAAACTGAAAAATATTATTCCTGAAGCTAAGCAAAACAAAGAAATATAAAATCAGTTTGCAAAAGTACAGTGATCAAAAAAATCTTACCTTAAACACGATTCAATCATTTTCCTCGAGTCTTCTCGATGCAGACAAGTATTCAATATAGTTGTTATAAGCCCATGTATAGTTTGTAACATAACAAATCGTATGCTACACAATTTATCAAAAATATGATCATATTTACTCAAGAGAAGCCCATTGTCCTTTTTCAATCGAGCCAACTTAGGATTCAATTTGTAAAATGATTTCACTAATTTCGTTAAATATTCTATTATTTGATCTAATACCTGAAATTCATAATAAATGGAAACATTACTAAGTAGTAATGCGGTGTTTGTTGGCTTCTACAACGCCCTCGATGAACGAATGATTGATCACAAATAGAGCTCAATGAATCAGCTGACTTATGTTTTGCTTTCGCCTACTAGGTTAATTATTTCCTTTCAAAATTTTGTAATTCATTCATTCATCGTTACTGTTAGCCTGTGTCACCCCACTGCTGGGCAAAGGCCTCTCCCAATGACTTCCAAATCCTTCGATCCAGGGCCAATGTAGACCACTGGTCGTTGGTTTCGTCCAGCTCGTCCCGCTATCTCCTGCGAGGACTACCGCGTCGCCTTCTTTCATGGTTAATTATTATTAAATACCGAAAAATCTAGCATTTTACAAATGCACGTTTTTAATAAACATCTTAAAGATTTCTTTAAAAATAGTAATAATAAAGTGCGCTTCTTAGATCTTGCTTACCTGTATATTTACTAATTCCATAATATAATTCCGATTAGACAGCGAATGGGAATTTGTCTTGCCAAGTGCACCCTTCCATTTGTTGTCAGAGTCTAATATCACTTTAGTAACTGCAAAACAAACCATTTCCATCTCCCGACAATGAGAGAACAGCTCCTCTTCATCCGGAGTTTCCTCACTTATCCATTTCTTACTGGTCACTTTAGTAGACAACATTGTTAAAAAAATATGTTTATAGCGAAAATAAAAAGAAAAAAGTACTATGTGGTCCGTACTAGCTGGTGGGTATCATGGTAACGACTGAATCACTGCATAGTATTGTGTACAAAATCAATGTGTAGCGACGTCGGTGCCAGCCCCCCGAGGTATCCGACGAAGCGTCTAAACCCTTGCTGGACAACTTGCGAATTGTGATCGTTAAACTTTTTATTAGTGTTCAACCTTGAATTTATGACTAGCGAAATTGTTGAAGACTTTCTTGTGTGAAATTGTTAAAAGATTCCTATTGACTGAACAAATTAGTTATTCAATTTGGTTGTAAGGATTGGGACGTACCAAGAATATGGAATTCAAAAATGAATATAGTGAAAACTGTTTCAGAGTTGCCTGACCTCGTGCATAGGTTGCACAATACGAATAGGTCCCATGACGCATTGTTTTGAATGTCTACTCAGCCTAACTCAATCTACTGCCACACCAATCGACTTACAATGAACCTCTGGAGCCTACTGAGGTTAACAACAGGTAAGATACGTGTTCAAATGCAAGTCTATAAGAATAATTCAGATTTTAAAGCTCGGCTGCAAAGGACAATGAACAGAACAGTAGATCAATATACCTACATAGCTAGCTACAGCACATTTTAAATCGATGTTTCCTGGCAAAAACCGACTTTCAAATGACGGGTCAAGGAAAGTTCAGCAGCCAATAGCATGCGTCCTTGGTAAACACCGCAAATTGTGGAACTGGCTTACCATAGACTATCTTTATTGCAGGTATTATCGACGAACAAAAAGGGTAATATTTTACTTCCCTCTGCAATTTTTGCCTCGCATGATCATAAGTTGTTTCAAGCCCATAAAAATGCTGAATAGCAAACCAACGGATGTATGTTTGACTTACATCCACTATTATTCTTTGATCGTGAATGTCATTTCGAATATTTTGTGCCTTTTTGATCGCATCGATCAAATCTATAATAAACAGAATTGAGGCAACATAGAGGGTGATCTGATTGGTTGACGGATCCGGTGGCTGCCCGTATTATGCGGTCATGCGTTCCAACCTGGCAGGCATTGTGTAATTTATTTCATCTCTACTGCTCTCAAAGCGGTGAAAAAAATATCTTGAGAAAACCGGCATGTGGTAGAATCAAAAATTGTGTGACAATCGCGAACCCTCACTGGAGTTCTGTGTCGGCTGGTCATGTTAAGGGCCTGGGCAGACGAGGGACTTTTGTCCGCCGGACCCTGTTCATTGGTTATTTTTTCATCTAGTGGTCGTCTATTGGTTTTGCAAACTGTTCTCGGACAAATTGTCCATCGTCTGCGCAGGCCCTAATGCAGATAGTATAGATAAATAAAAAAAACTGAAGTATTATACAGATAATTAAAAAACGTAAAAGTGGGACGAGGTATCTATTAGCAAAACACATTTGATATACATTTGATAAGTATTTTAATAATTTGCGAAACAATATAAACAAACATTATTATTAACAAAATATTCAGGTAATTGTTCGAACGATATTGCGTATTGCGACTCATAGGAAGAGAATATCACAGTAACATAATTTATAGATAGCCCTGTACAGTTTAAAAGGTTATTTCATGTAACTATGTTAAGGGTAAGATCACATTTACACGCACAGATCAGCATTTTCTTGTATCTCTTTTCCTTTCTGTCACTTAGAATTGCGACCCACTAAAGTGAGAGGTCCAATCGCACGTTAGTGCTTCCAATGTGGATGCTTACGACGGGACTTCTCGCTCAATCAAATGACACCTTTACGTGACTGAATGAGATAGAAATACTCGAAAATGCTCATCCGTGTGTGCATATGTGATTTCATCCTAAGTCCGCTACGTTAGTACATGAACGTATGTACAACTAAATACTTTAGCTTTTTATTGACGCGGCAAGACAGACATTTTTATATCTTAGTAAATGGTTAATTTCCTTTCGTCATGAAATTACTGGGTAAGTATACAGTCCACATAACTATTGTTACTCTTGCCAGACATGCAAAGGTTATTTTATGTTAATTTCTTAATTTGTTGTTGTACTAAGTTTACTTGATGGAAGATAAAATCATGTTCGCGACAAAGCTTTCGTGTTTGACATTTCGAGTTGTTAAAAATACTGTCAACAAAACTCTCAGAACATTTTACTCAATTAGTCAACACTACACTGAGGCTACATTTATGGCTTTCTTTAGCCTAAAACTAATTTGTCGGTATCTCAAATTTGATCTAGGGCAAAATAAGCCATAAATGTTTCCTTAGTGAAAACGACAGTGGAAATATTTAAAACCGGAAGCCAATTGAGCACGCATTGAATTTACAACGTTCTGCTCAGGCCTGAAAGTCAAAAATCCAACAGCCAGTCGTCCCTTACAGCGTTTTAATTTTTCACCGTTGAAAAGTCAGAACAAATAGTGCCGTGGCAATAAATCATAGGCGGTGCGTGCGCGTCCCTCTTTAGGGTGTCACTGCCGCCACCCAGTTGAAATATTATGGCGTATTTCGTGTAACATGGATGGCTTCTTACCACGTAACTTGTACTTTACTATTGTTCACCTATTTTTTGTATGCGTGCGTAACAGTAGCGAAGGGTCAATTTTTGTAAGAGGTAAGCCGGAGTACATATCTTTAATGTGATTGTATTATTTGTCTATGGAATACTGACTGTGACAATTTTCAAAGGGAATCCGGTAGGAATCCTGTTGTAAGGTACCTTCGCCACTGGTGCGTAGTAAATATAAGAGTAAAGTCTCCAGAATACAGGATGCTTCATTGAGAAAGATTTTTTTAACCTGCCAAAAAGTTTGATATATTGATTGATAGCAATTCTATATTCCAATAATTACATAGGCTCGCTCCTTTTCATCGGCAAAATATGGTAGTATAACAGTAACCTAATACCTATGTCTCACCTTTGGGAGAGTGTGACATGTATACTTACCTACATATTGTACGTTACTACTTCAACTAGTTGATTCAGCTTAACTATTCATCGAAAGTGGTTTTATAAGGACATAATATTGTCTGACTAAAAAGTGAAATAAGTACTTCTATTCTTTAAAACTCACACAACTACATCAGAACAATTTTTCAGTAGTATTCACTTGTTGTAACATCATAATATGGTCTAATATAGTAAAGATATTTCGAGGTCCCAGGATTTCTTTATCTTCTGATTTTTACTTGCATTACGAAAAGGAACTCATTTTGCAAGGTCGTAAGGAGCTTTTTTATTTGTAATTTTTTCGTAATACACTTTTTTTTTTGGAGAAAATAAAATAGATAGTTCATTCGAGACTACATAATATTACAGAGTTTGTGTTCTTATACCTCAGTCTCATTGCAGTCTGGCAAGACTAACCTTTTCACCGCCAACGTACACAGAACGCGATGCCTCGCCAGCGTCAAGCTATAATTGTATAACGAAGTATACAGTAAACAGAAGTGATGAGGGTATCGTCATATCGATGAATGAGATTTACACGCTTTAAATACAGTACTATTATGTTTGATAGGTAGTTAAAAATTAAGAGTTTCTGATGAAGTCGTGGCGCTGGTGGCACGAAAATCTGGAACTTCTATTGAAGTCCGTGGCGGTGAAAAGGTTAAGGTGGAGGCGCCAGGAAAGCCCGCGAAATTCAAAAAATAATAATTTCGCGGGCTGCCTGGCCCTTTCCCCTTAATGGTGCAAAGGCGGCTGCAGACACTAAAACGCGGCGCCATTTCGGTCGACAATATCTAGTTCTAATTCAGAACGCTTTGACGGCAGCGGCATTGCCATAGCTGTTCGAAGCAAGGCAACCACAGGAGGTAGTCCGGTTAAGCAGATGACAACCTGCTAGGTTGCTTTATGAGACGCCATCCACAAAAAAAGGCAGCGGCATTTCTCTTTTTCAATTTACCAAAAGCCATCTGTCAGAGTTAAGTCTTGTCGCTCTGTTAGTGACGAAACGAATAGTTTGCAGTCACTCAGGCGGTAATGGCACCATCAACGTAAGCTTTTTTACCAAGTTACATATAAGCCAGCAGTGTCGCTGCGGTGTATCGAAGCGGTGAGCATTTTTGCAGCTGATGTTTGCGGTCGGCGGCCACCTTTTGGAGTTGCACCATAGACAGTTGCTCTTAGATCACTAACGGTCAATGCACATTGGAATATTAACCGATCTTAAAAGTTAAAACATTTACTGAGGAACAAGAGCGTTAAAGACTTTACAAAAATGGAACACGTCTCTTTATTAACATTCCTTAAACGGTATTGGATTTTTTTTCTAAATTCTCTATTCGATTAACTACCAAGAAGTACTCTACCGGGTCAAAGCCGCGAATAAAATCGATCATGTTGTTTCGACGAAAAAATTTATTAGCATTAGGCAAACTTTCTACAATAAAGAACTTTCTTTTTCACTAACTTCCCATACTTCTTTTGATCTCGCAAACGTAAGGGCAAGGCTAGGGCAAGTTTCACAATAACCTTACATTTATGTATTGTCACTAAGACAATTCGTCCGTTTATATTATGTGTGTGCAAAGCAAACACGTTAACATTGTTAAGTATACTCTTATGCCCGTAACTTTAAAAAATAATTATATCCTACGAAAAATTTACCTAAGACCATGATTTGCAAAATAAATATAAATAATTCGTATGCCTAAAGGTGCCGATAGATTTGCTCGAGCTTTGACTATCGACACGTGTGATCAAACAAAAGCAACAAACGATATCAATTGTATTTTTGTAACCAAAGCTGTAAATAGTTGACAGATCTTATTGATCGTCAAAAACCGACCATATCTGTAGGCTCCTAAGAGTTGAGACTTCAGAATATTTGTATCTAAAAGTAATGACAAAATATGTATTAAAACTCGGTTGGTATAGTAGTAAATGTGACGAGAACCAACATTACTAGGATCCTACACCGTAAGATTGCTTATTTTGATATGACTAACGATTATCACCATTACCTGCAGGTTTAATACTAAAGCCACTTCATTAAATAAGAGATTAATTCATTCACAGGTACCTCCTACAAAAATACTTTCAAATTTTATCACTTTCAATATAATATGTTGCAAAATATTTTACTATACCAAAATAATTCATTGATACAATCTGTATTGTCTATGTAAAATCTTATTCTATTACACCAAAACTGCAAAAAAGCAAGAAAAACAATGCTATTTGGTATTACAAAAACTCGGGATGTGGAGTAATTAAAACTTAAAAAGGCCGGTTGAAACATAGCAACAATTAAAACTGTACTAAATAAACATCAATGAATTAGCCTAAATAAAAATAACAATAAAAAAGTAATGTACACAATGTAATATCTCTTTCTAATTTAACCTAAACACGGAACGTGTAGCTTAGCCCTAATATCAAACTTAACAATGTTTAATATTGCTTCATTGTAATATTTAGAAGCCCGATTACTGAAGATATCATCTAACGAGTGAACACACATTTCAGCACTTACCAAGCTATATAAACATCAATCTGGCATGTCAATACTCGTAATAGGCACTACCGGTTTCATGAATTCGTTTTTCTTTGAATTCTTTTGTGATTTTTTGCTTTCTTTAACCTTTTTCTGTGTTTCGTCGTCTCGGTAAGGTTCGGGCGGGTCGCTCGGTACAACGTTCGCGCCTCGGTTCACGTTGTTGTTATACGCAATGTTCGCGTACTCTTGTAACAGTGGGAATACTGACAGAAGGAACTGACAGAAGTCTTTCCTGATACCGAACCACCCTGGAAAGTAAATCATTTAAGTATAATTATCAAAAAAATAAAATGAAGACTATCCCGACCCAGAACAAGCTTATACATAGTACAAAAAACATTTTAAAACAAGCTGTTTTTTTTTTTTTTTTCTCAGCAAACCCTTTTAGACCTTTTTTTAGTCCGCCATCTTTTAGAATGACGTCACTTAGCTAACCATGCATTGTCATCCAAACTAAACGTGTGTGCAAAATTTCAGCTCAATCGGTATAACTGTTTTAAAATTCAGTTCCATATAATAAAAGCTAAAACAGTAAGAGGTATAAATGCCTCCTGTGTATTCAAGTATCAAAAATTTAGTACTAGGATCTTAATAGCTCAGGTCTAGAAAGTTATACCCACCCAGTCATACTATAAAATTTATCGTTATTAAAGGTAAGCCTTTGGAAACTGAAATAGTAAGCTTAATCAATAAAGCGATTGATGTGTCGGTCAAGGTTCGCGGTTTTATAATTCACCCATAAAATGGTTGGCAACAGGAGAAAGAAAATATCCAACCGATCTATTGCTTTTGGAGTACCGAAGCTTTTAACTACACCGATGTTATCAATAAGTACCTAATTTGTATGAAAAGGCTTGGGTTTTTCCCACGGGTGGCCTAAATTTCGTTATAATTCAATTGTCAGTACTTTTATAGACTGACCACTATCAGTTTCACTAAGCGTAATAATTACTCATTTATGACGCATGAGCGCGTGTAGTGGGAACCACAATATAACCACCGTTTTGTGGTCAGACTTGCTTTGTGCTTGTCAACCATTAGAATTATAGTATATATAGTTTTCGAAAAGAAGTAACATGACGTACGATGCTGAATTTTTGTTTAACCTTTGCTGGAAATTCTTTAAATAATGATGTCACGTCACATCACATAGCAGTACCTTAAAGAAGCCTAAAAGGTTGGCTTTCAGTTGTAACCTATTACTAGGAACCCCATCCATTTTTGAACTGCTGATTTTTATGTAAAAAGGTATGTACTTACATTTATTGCCGCCTTTGGAGCTAAACGACATGATGATGAGGGTGGCGTAGCTGACGAACAGAGGACTGACCACCACCGTGTAGGACAGCGGGAGCCCATCGTCCAGCTTGTTTGTTAATAGCACCTGTGGAACATCAATATTGAGAACAAGAATTTTCTTGAGTGTTCGATGTAAACTGAGCCAAATTATATTCATGTTAGTCTACTCTCAGAAAAGTACTTTCTTGTTATATTGCAGTTTGAATAAAATTTGAATTCATCAGAAAGTGGGCCAAGCAAGATAATTTTACATAAATTTCGAATTTTATTAAGAATCTATTTCTATTGTATCTTCTTTGTATTGTGGGTACTTTTCCGTCTCTTTCATAGTGTAATAGTGTACAACGAAGTCCTTTGGCATTGTGCCAGTCTTCCAACAGTGCAACACCAACAAAACAAGGCAATTAATACAATAATCACAGACTTCCTTACATGAGTTACTTGGCCAATAAAATAAGTATATATCATAATGACATAATGCAAGCTCAGGAAATCGCGAGAGTTATTATTTAATGTTCAGAATCTTTTGTAGTTTTTTGTTCAACGAAGCTAAACATCACTCGCTCGTTACTTTTGCGGAAAAGGGGATTTGCATTTGGGTGATTACTATTATAATATACATTATTTTAAAAATTCTTTCCAGCCGTTGGCAAGAATAAGAACTCGACTGTTATAATAACAAAGAAGAAGGTTCAAATTCTTTTTGCCTTTCCCACAAGTAGTGATCAAAATTGTTCAAAATGAGATGATTTCGTGCACGGACTCTTAAGGACAAATAACAGAGCACAAGAGGGAAAAAGTATAAGGAGCTCGTGGCTAAATAATAACAGCCGCTCGATCTTATCGATCGATCGTTAAGCCGCGCTTGCCTAGGTTGGTCCGGGGATGGGTGACCGCCCATTACATACAGAGTTTCCTCCGTGCCTCGGATAGCACGTCACGCCGTTGCTCCCGGCTGTCATTTGTAGATCTTTGACAGTCGTTACATGTAGTCAGTGGCCAGAAAGTCTGACAACCAGTCTTACCAAAGGGTATTGTATTACCCAGTAGTAACTGGGTTGTGGAGGTCATATAAGCAGTCACTCTATGTAAAATACTGGTCTTCAGCAGCATCCGGTGAGACTGGAAGCCGACCCCAACATAGTTGGGAACAGGCTAGGCAGATGATGAAGAGGGAAAAAGTATTAGGTATTGCGTGGCACTAATTACACCTGGTTTTAATGAATAAATAAGTCGTCATACGAACCTGAAACACTAATATAGGTATGACCGTGAAGGTGTAAGCTAGCGCAGAATTAAAGCTAGTCCGCCGCTGCTGTAAGTTGACCTCAGGCGTTCGGAGTAAAATCCCAGCAAATATTATGCTGTATAGGACCCCTGGGAAGAGAAGACATGTTTTTAGTAATAAATATATCAAAAAATCTCCAAATAAATGACAATGATAAGAAAGGTGATTTTATGATTCCCTATACTTGAGCTGATGATAAGCTGTAGGCCTACTTCCCACCAAAGCGGAGACGAATGGAGCTGTTAGGAGACATACTATATTTGACAAATCACGGAAGAGTCGTGAAGCAACTGCTTTTAGGCCCAGTTTTTTCACTGAACTATTTATCTAAGATTGTATTGTATAACGGGCTGGTGTCCGCAACTCCACATCAATGCGCGTGTTTTGCGTGCGGGTATTTATTTAAGACTAGCACATCGCCCGCGACTTCGTCCGCGAAAAATGAGATTGCTCGGCTAATATGCATGATATCTTTATAATTTATAGCCTATAGCACTCACGAATAATGTAGCTTTCTACCAGTGAAACAATTTTTAAAATTGGTTCATTACTTCCGGAGATTACCCCTACATACAAACAAATTTTACCTCTTTATAATATTAGTATAGATAACCAAGGTATGGCTAACAGCAAAGGATTAGCATTAATTTTTATATTAGTACTATCTGATGATTATCAGATTATGTACTAATCTTATTTATGAATACCTAATGTAAGTTGAAGTACTTGGCCACTGATTAGTTTCAGGTTTACGGAAAAAGCTGTAAACCTGCAGCATTGATATTGAGGAACCAGTAGTTTATTCCATTGAAAAAACAGCATCAATAGTAATCAAGTGAAATTTTAAATTAGTTACAGTACAGCTCTAGTTCTACAATTCCTACTAGAAATGTGAATAAAGCCGTACATACACTCACCTACAAGACTGAGGCACATCAGTATCCACAGAGGCACAAACACGACCTCCCACGACCAGCTGATGAACTCGTCCAACTTGAGCGCCAGGAATATGAACTGGAGAATATTTACAGCACAAAATAGTTCCAACTGTAACAAAAAGTTTTTAATAGAAATGTTGATGTATTTCATTGTGTAATCACTTTTAAACTCTATAATACCATTGCTTATGTGCAAAGTGTGGACACCCACATAAATTGGCTTTGATAGATACAGCTGTCAATATTGGTCTTGTCAAATGGTGGTCAGCCATGAGCAGTGGAAAAATGGAGGAAGCCTTTGCCTAGCAGGAAGCACAAAGGGCTGATATAACTATAAAATAATTTGAATGGCATTAAGGTCAACATTGGTAAAAGATAGGTAATGACAGTGGGTGCTTTGTGTTTCTGGGGGAATTTTTATCAAGGCAATTTATTTACCAATAACATAACCAACATTAGATAAAAATATTATCCATATTATCTGATTGATGTTTGAGAACATAGTCCAATTAATTAATATGCTTAAAATAAACAATAATTGGACTTTGGAATGCATGACAGCCAATCAAGCTATACAAAACTAGTTTATGCGGATCTCGCAATGTATAGGAAATTTATACAAAGCAAGGCCAAGTTATACTGGAAATGTACAGCTTCATGTGCTGCCTTGAGTACATGCTCTATTTACCAACAAATACTGTTTGATAAGTAGGTCATGAGTTCAAATATTATTAGTACAGCAAAATAACTGTTTAACCTGTAGTAATTTAATAAATCTTATGTATTATGAGTAATTTTTATTGTAAATAAAGTTTCACATACTAATGATCAGGAAATGAATCAATTCCCTGTCATAAAAGGAATAATTTATACAAACCTCATAGCTGCGATCATGTTTCACCGACCATATACAGATGGCAATGGAAACTATGCTTATGAAGATAAGTGGTATAAAGACCAGTATCCACACATGGCGGCCGGTGGTCAACTGGTCACACACAAGCAACTCAAACATTAGCAGAATTAAGTGAATGGCAAGACTTATCAGCATAGCTTTGTAATGGATGTATGCTTCACCCTCCAACCTGAAAATTAAATGTTTTTTTAAAGATCTGTAATAGATTAAATGAGAAGATTGAACTTTTATGGTTCCAAACAAACAGTTTATCATTGGTTATCCTTTTAACTCAGATAAATTTGGTATTTATTATTTTTGGCACATATAGTTAAAGTTATGCTGTGACATTGAATAATTAAACAGTTTGTGTGTCACTACACACTAATAATAAAAAAATGTATTCTTGATTCAAGGTAAACATATCATTGTAATCTTTTAACTGTAAAGACCTTTCATTTTTTATGTAACTCTGTTTACTTTTTTTATTTGATTTTCAACATTAATTAGGTAACTGAAGCTGGTTTAAGTCAAGTCTTTGATTTCTTTATTTAGTATTGAACCACTTACCTGAAGTGAGGGTACTGCCACCAAACATATGTGCCAACTGTGGCACCAAGAACTACAAGAAATTTCCACACCCATATTGGCGTAAACACGGCCCAGTACGACCATGTTATAGAGTTATCTAACTTTAAAGCTAATAATGCAGTGAATATCAGCAAACAGCTGTGAACCACGAATTTGCTGTGAAAAACATACACAATTAATAACAACTTTACGAATCACCTAAGTCATTTCAATAACAGAAAAAGTAATCGCAAATTACCTAGGATTAAAATCCTGAAATAAAGTTTGTAAATTCATTTCCATACACATTCGTAATGTAGAATGGTTTTAGCATCTCACATAAACAAACAAAGTCTGGATGACTGATTAATTAGATTTATTCGATTATTATTCTCACAAATACAAGAGCCATTCCATTTTATCAGCTGCAGGTAGAAACCACAGAATACAAAATGTTAGCGCTAAGCGCACTTATGTCAAAAATGTTATAGATATTCTCTATACTACTGTTATTAAGTCACTGGTTGTGATTTTAGCAATAAACTTATTTTCACATTGACATCGATTCTACCATTCTAAACCTAAATCAGTATCCCAATAGATAAAAATACGGCCCAACCCGAATATTATGACATAAAATGGTATTTTGGAGGTGTACAAGTTTTCTACTGACCAATTCGGCCATTTTTGGTGCGGACAGAATGCGAAGTTATATAAACACAACACTTTTTCTCGGACTGCCATCTGTCAATGTCAAGTATATTGTCAATCTCACAAATTGTCAGAGCTGGATAGATTTGTTGCATCTTTTGTTTGTGCATTATAAAATATATTGTAAGTTAACTTGGGTAAATTCTACATAAAGAATTTGTACACTATATGTTTTAGATAATAGAGATTGTAAACTTTGGATACTGCATAATTAATATGGCTTCGCCGTCACCGAAATCACCGGAACAAAGTGAAAAGACGAAGCAATATGACCGGCAACTTCGCTTATGGGGAGACCACGGTCAGTCTTCACTGGAACATGGACATATTTGTTTGATAAACGCCTCGGCTTTGGGTACTGAAGTTTTAAAATCCATAGTACTTCCTGGTGTTGGCGCAATAACTATTGTTGATGATAAAACCGTCAGTGATGAAGATATTGGGAGTAACTTTTTCTTGGAGTGTTCCAGTAAAGGTTTGAATAGAGGATCGGAGACCTTGCGGTTATTACTAGAATTAAATCCAGCAGTGCAAGGTCATGCAGTTCAGGAACCACCAGACCAAATCCTCAAAGAAAACCCTGATTTTTTCAAGTCTTTCAGTGTAGTTATAGCTACCACACTTGGAGAGCAGACTATTCAAGATCTATCCCTACATCTGTGGGATATCAATGTTCCACTAATCCTGTGCAGATCTGTTGGATTTTTAGGATCTTTCAGAATCCAGATGAGGGAACATGCAGTTATTGAAACTCACCCTGATAATGAACAAACTGATCTACGCTTAGATTGTCCTTTTCAAGCATTGTCTGACTTTTTTGATAGTATTGACATAAATGCTGTTGATTTGAAAGACCATGGTCATATTCCATGGATTGTAATTATATACAAAGCTGTACAAAAATGGAAAGACAGTAACCAAAATCGCTGGCCAATGAGCAGGAAAGAGAAGAATGAGATCAAAGCTATTATTGAAGACTTCGTTAGAAGAGATGAAAATGATATTCCGATCAATGAGGAAAACTTTGAAGAAGCCTTAAGGGCAGTTAATACTGCATTAATGCCCACATTTTTGCCTGTTAAGAGCCAAGAACTTTTATATTGCAGTGCTGCTACCAATTTAACAAAAGAAAGTACCCCTTTCTGGATCATGTGCTCCGCATTAAGAGGATTTGTTGAGGGTGAAGGTAAAGGCAAACTCCCTGTGAAAGGCATTTTGCCAGATATGACTGCCTCAACAGATCACTATATCAAAATACAGAATTTGTACAGAACACAAGCTGCTATGGATACAGAAATAGTGTACAGAAAAGTGCAACAAATTGTTGCCCAATTACACTGTGACACCATCAGTGAAGCTGATGTGAAATTGTTCTGTAGACATGCACATGACTTGCATCTTATTAGTGGATCAAGCATAGCTTCAGAGTATCAACTAACCAGTCCTGTGGCATCTTACATCGCCAGATATTTAGAGGAACCTGATGTTATGATGGTCCATTATGTTCTATTAAGAGCAGCTGAAATGTTTGCAACAGAACATTGTAGAGCTCCAGGTGATTCAGAACCTGAAGCTGATATTGCTAAGTTGAAGGCTTGTGTAACTAAGCTCCTTAGTGATGTATCATGTTCTCCATTCCCAAAGGATGATCATGTTCAAGAAATGTGTCGGTATGGAGGGGCAGAAATACATACTGTGTCAGCCTTTTTAGGTGGATGTGTGGCTCATGAAGCTGTAAAAATTGTTACCAAACAATATAAGCCAGTAAACAATACATTTATATATGATGCTGCTTCTACTAACACTGCTACATTCACATTTTGAATGGATACTCAATTGATAATAAATTATTAGAAAATAAAATATGTTATTTTTATTTTCTTTTTTTATATTAACATGCACCTTCAGTCAGGGGTTAAAATAAAATCTAATGAATACTATTGTTCAAATACTTTACTATGAATTCAAGGATTTCATATATTTATTTAATTAACAGTACATAAAAATCAAGTAGATACAAAATGTCTACTTAGTCAAGTTAGTATTATGAAAAACTGATATTGATTTATGTGACGAAAATCAACATTGCAGGGTGACAAATATAAATAAACAGTGACTACAATATAATTCTTCAAAGTTGTGTATTTAGTTTGGATATTAACCACTTTAAAATCTTACAGTCATAATATAAAAGAATTGGTGAAAATATTTTCATTAACAATTTTTAACACATAAATTAGATAAACATATTATCACATGACTAAAACATAATTGAAACAAACTATACATTTGGCTAAATCCTCATGGATGGCAATAGAAGGTTACAACAGTAATCTGCTTTAAATATGCTTGAGACAGCATGGCCTCCAGAAGTATGTAACACAACATTGAGAATTTCTCTTTAGATACCTACTTATTTCACCTAAGCCATAACTTCAATCTCAATGCATCTACACCATTAAGATAATAACGAAATAAGCGTTTGTCCCGCACAAAGCCGAGATTCTCATAGAGCTTCAGTGCTGGTTTATTTGTGATTTCAGTTTCTAAAACTACTTCATCTGCATTGTCATTTATCATTGCCTGAAACAAACACATTCGAGAATTAATACTATTTAGAAAACTATTTTTATCACAAAAAACCAATTAGAATTGGGTACTATAAATTTATTTTTAGCAATATTTTTACCAGTCTAAATGAAAAACCAAATTTGATATCAAAGGGTGTCTGTTTCATATATAGTAGCTCCAAATTATCATGTGTGGAGTATTTGTAAAGTAATATTTTAAAATACTATTTATTTATAAACCATAAAATACCTGTATTGCTTTTCGTACCAGCCTCGAACCAATCTTTTTCTTTCTATACTTTTCATCAACAGCTAACATAGCAATGTAGCCTCTTTTTACAACATTGCGATGCATATCTAACTTACAAACGATGGCACCAATGCACTTCCCTTCATGACTTGCTAAGAAGCAAAGCTTAGGCCAGTTGTGTATAAAATATCTATAAGTGTAGATGGAGTAGGGTTCCGATAAATCTTTTTGTATAAGTCTCATGATCTCTGGCATTTGTAGCTCAGATTCATATGAAATAATTTTAATTTCATCTTGAGGTTCTTGCTCCACACTGCTGATAGCATTTTCGAGGTTTTCTAAAGCGTCATCGAAAATACACCTGTCTATTTGTTGAGCAGGTGCGTCTTTGTATTCTCGTTGACATGTTTCATCACTACACTGTACACTATTTACACCTTTCACGTCTTCGCTAGGAGAATTTTCTTGGGTTTCCGATTTATCCTTCAGACCGAAACTGCCGTTTGGATGATCACTAGACCCATTAGTTAGGTTACTATTGATGTTATTAATATGAAGAGTATTGGCTAACGTATCGCTTAAATTCTCTTGATTAGATATACTTATTTCATCCGGGTTTTCAGAAGGATCTTTGGCCTTTTTACTTTTGTTTTTCATATTCGTGCTTTTTTGACTGCACTTCATATTCTGAACATTTTCTTCGGTAAGTTGATTCATATTGACGTTATTCTAGCTATAATTATTTACACATTCAAACGATTATAAGCTCATTCAAATTTCACATAAGCTTTTATTACGATACATACATCTTTTTCTTGTCAAAATTGTAGAAGAGTATCACCGACATCTTGGTAAGTATAAAAGCAACAGTTTCCATACAAACTTGATCTGACTGTATCTATGTGCGATAATAGGAAAAAGTAGATTTTTATAAATAAAATAATGAGACAGTAAATAAGACTTCAGAAAATACTTCTTGAAAATATACGAAATTTGTAATAAGTCCAATGCCTTCCACAATCACATTGCAAAAAAATATCAGTCGCATTACAGTGCCATAAAACTGTAGTTGGTTGGTTAGGCGTCGTTATTCATTTATTCATAACGGAATATATAGGCAATCAGACAAAGAAAGAAAATTCTAAATGCTTAAATTTTGGAACTGAAGGTTAACCTGAAACGCAGTTTAGTGTTACCAAAAACGACAAAGTGTTGCTACTAAACAAAAACCTGCTCATACAACCTTCCGATAGTGTGTACTTGGCTTTACAAGAAGAAAGATGCTGAAGAGAGATGTTTTTTTTTAGTTTTTGTCAATCTTTCGTAAATAAAATGTAATGCCTTAACTAAAAAAAAACCTACCTAAATATATTTTTTACTAGACTTTTTATTATTTTTTACGACCTGTCTATAATTCCTCCAAGTCGGGCTTTCAATGGATATGACCAAGAAAAAACTGATGACAAACAGCACAGAGCGTTATATAGAAATTGGACGTGAATATGTCCATGAATACATATACCTCGGCCAGATAGTCTCTTTCCAGACAAGACAATATAAAGAAGTTGCTCGACGCACCGAAAATGCCTGGAAAAGCTACTGCTCGATAAAACATTTAATGAAAGGATCTCTCACTCTTTCATTTAAACGAAAGCTCATGGACATGTGCATTCTTCCCACCCTCACCTATGGAGCGAAAACACATATACCGGATGTCAAACTTACGGACCGCATCAGAAACTCCATACTTCGCTCCAAAACCCAAATACATAGTTTATGCTGGATTGACAGCTGTTAGGTTGAAATGGAACTAGGCTGGTCATATCTGCCGCATGTCGGAGGAGCAATGGGCAATAGCAAGAGACGTCAACGCGGCAAACCCAGAAGGCGATGGCGGGATGAGCTGGACTCTTTCTTAAAGGATTGGCTTACAATTGCATTAGACCGCGAAAAGTGCTAGGAAGGAAGTTTGCTCCACAATATAACTAATAATGACCGGCAAATTTATGCAATTTGCTGGTCAAACATAAGAAAATTTAGTTTTAAAAATTATTGAATTTCGCGGTCTATCCTGGCGCTTCCACGTTAAAAACGTAAATTACAGCATGCCGTATGAATCCTTGTATTCCTAAAAGTTTCGAGGCAATTACTCTTTAATTATTATATTGCGCTATTCCTGAACACACAAAGTTGACTTTCGTAAGTTTTCTACCTGTATTAAAGGCTACATAGTTTTCAAAAGAAATATGCTGCATTAGCTGCTGTATCTGTATGATTGTCTATTTTTAACCAGTGCTGCAAAGATCTTTTGGCTCTCGATGAACATTGCCAGGAAAGCCTAAGGGCGATGTTTGTAAACTTTTGCTAATTATTGTCCATCGAAAATTCGAAATTGTATTGAAAAACAAAACGGTTGCGCGAAGTTAGTTCTAATAAAGGCCACGCGCCAAAAGATGCATGTACAACTTAATGATTTTAAGCAAAAAAACTACTAGGCGTAACATTCACAAAAATAACTAACCTCTTCAAATTCTTTCAGTCAGTCTATATTAAATAAAGAGCGGATGGTTTTGAATTAAGTCAGGAAGTATGTTACTTGCTACCCGCTTAAGTTGAAGCTGAATCATTTACCTACTGACCTAAGTATCTAATCTTTGTACAGTACAGTAACTTGGAGGATTACCTGCTTGGATGTAATGTACGAAAGAAAATCCACTCTTACCTCTACCAACTATAATACCTACATAAGTATCGAGTGGGTAGATATTAAACAAAAACGAATGTACTTTAGAACATATTAGGGTGCTACTTGGAGGTATGTGTTAGGTATACGATTTTGTAACCGATATAGAATTGTATGAGTAAATATGTATGCTTTTAAACCATACATTATTAGAAGCATGCAGTCTGTATGTATGTAGTTCGACTTAGCGCCGAACGCCTTGTTGACGTCATGAAGAGAATCAACATGGCTGGCGGGCGACTGAAAGCGCGCGCGTGTACCGCGGCGGTAGGTGGTGTGCTTGGTTTTACGAGTACTCAACTCGATCGACTCGCTCGAGACTCGAGTTCAGTACCCGGTTGACAGCCGGTGAGGCGGCGGCGTGACGTGGTGCTCCAAGCGTGATATACGCGCACGCCGCCTCTGCGCGATTTTCTATAAATTGTAAATAAATTTTGTATACAAAATACTTAACGTGCTATTAAAAAACATTAACTATTCAGTGTGTGATTTTACCTTAGCTGTTTTTAAAAACAATCTGATATGGTGTTGTTTATTTATACGGAACACGCTATATTATAGTGTCTATACGATTTACTCTACTAGGGAGTAACGAATCGCGTAATTCACAATCAAAACATGTATTTATTTATTGAATGACGTAAGGGATTTTAAGCTCGTTCAATAATGTGTGCTTGATAACTCGCTCCAATAATAGTGTGCGTTAATGACTGCCATCAATGTGTATAAACAAAAAGTGTTACGGATGATTTTATATAAATCCTCCGAAGTGTTAAAAAATCCATTTGGAGTTTGATGATTATAATATAATCAACAATGGCGGACCGTGAACGTCCTGCGAAAACCCCTATTAGGGTGGGTTTTTATGACATCGAGAGGACCATCGGCAAGGGAAATTTTGCCGTCGTTAAGTTAGCACGACATCGAATAACGAAGACTGAGGTAAGGGATAGCAATCAATCGATAGCTTCGACACTTAATGCACATGGGGCATGCCTACATTACATGCTACCTATTCAGACATTAGGTACCTACCTACCTAGTTACCTAATTAGTAATAATATATACTGGGTAGGTTCCGAGACCTACGAAACTAATAAATGATATGATATGATTCCCCCCTACCCAATTCCCAGATTCAAAGTCGACATCTACATTAAATTAGGGATTTCCAAGCATCAATATCGCTAAATTAAGGACAAGGTAATAGGTTCCTACCTGTAATGTAGCATAGGTACTTACTTGGTACCTAGTGCACTTGCGAAATCCAAGTTTCAGTAAACGTATTTTAAAAGACAAACAAACGGTAATAAAACGCTTAGCTAGTGTGGTTACTTACCTTCCTTTTGATAAGACTTGATGTCATTACACTAATTGCCCCAAATCTTTACAATTCATCGTGTTTTTTTCGCACCACAATTTTTTATGAAACAAAATGGATCAATGAATAAACCCGAACATTTATAACGCATTTCTTTCTGAATATTTTTGTTGAAGCCGCATCGTTAATGGCAGTGCCATTGTTTGGATTTTCAGAATCATAATTAGAGAAAAAGATTTCTGCATAATTAATGTCGTGGTTACGATTGAAGTCTACCGACCTAATTTATGTTAAATTTCCCAAAACACATTTAAATAAAAGTATGTCTAACTCATACCTAATGTTTAATTAATTGGATATATTTATGAAGCGATTACAAAATGTAAATAAACCACAGGTGGGGTCGTAAAGCACGATTACGCACTTAATAAATCACTAAACTGAAAATAACTATTTATACTGTGACTACGATTTATAATTATCACCCTGTAAACAATACAATGAGCTATTATTCATAGCGAAGTAACGCAGGATCGTTCTGACTAAGTTGACTGGCTAAGCATTAATGCGTAACAAGCGAAAGTAGAAACCTAAGCGAACAGCTAATTAAAACAATAGATACAAGTACAATTAGAGACTGTGGAAGTAAGAAGTTTATCGACTTGAATGATGACAAACTTGTGGGAATGACGCAAAGGCCACTTAATGATGACGAAAAAGCCGAGACTTGGCAGGTTTCGGAAAAGAATTGCAGTGTTCTGAAAATAATAATAATAATAATCGAAAATATCTGAGTGTTGCGAGATTCAACCACTTCGCAATACTTAGTTACTGAAGATATTCATGCAAGTTTTGTGCAGCCTATAAGGAAAACCTTTATACCGACCGTATATTTGTGATGTCATTTACCATCATAAAATAGCGAATTCGGATAATTTGATGCAGTACATAGGAAAATTAATGCTGAATTGATCATATTAGATGTGCCTAACAACGATAGATAAATTAAAAAGGAAATAAGCCAGCCGCGGCATCCGAAGCGGCTGACTGGACAGCAATAATGTCACGGCTTAGAAAGTATTCTCGTAGGCCATTTGGAGGTTTTTATCGCCCTAAGGCTCTCTATGCATTTAACATTGCGATGTAGAAACTGTCTAATAGATCATCAATGGCAATTTCTTCGTTACAAAACGTAGTCACTTGGCTGGCAGACTGCTATTCTTAATGCTTAGTTAATGGAAAATATCTAGAATGGAAATACCCCATCAAAAAACCGTCTGGGATTCGGCACTCTGGAGTATGGCCAACCGAAAGTCACGAGCAAGAGAAAAATGTTGTTGTGCAACTCAGGAGAGGCTTCTAATACTGATGTTAGACCAATTAATTAGGTGAGTTTTAATTTACAAAAGAATAACATTACGTAATCGAATTAAGTAAACTAGGTATAACCCAAACGTAATCCAGCTCTCCAAACATAGTCAGTCACGTTTCTAAGCCGTATGCCTCAACTATAGTTCGGTTCGGGCATAAGTCTTTATTTTAGTTTAATAGTTAAATGTTTGAAGACCATTGTTCAAAATTCTAGCTGTATTGATTTACTTTACAAGACTTCGCTTATGGAACTTGAACTTAGAGTATTGATTGAGAAATCATCGTCGTGACACCGGCATTCCTTTTAAATTGACTAGAGCAACGAATGTATGCCAACGTCCTATCGCAGTGGCAAGTACATAGCAACCAGGCGGGATTTAGATTGAACGATTGAGTCTTCTTACGTGTCAGCGACCGTACGTCTGGTTACCAAGTCATTGTTAAAATGCAGGACCTCCGCTTCTCTCAGCACGTGCACTCTAAAATGTTAGGTCCACATTAACGACACAATTTCCGTCCTCATACTAGTCCCGATAAGAAAAGTTCAGAATTGTTCACCTACGTTTTTCGAGAAGCAATGGAACTCGAAAAGTAATTTTACCCAAGAGCGATAGGAGCAAAATGTCGCTGCAAAGGTCATTTTCTATTTGTAAACTTCAAACTGAAGTATGTTTGTAGCAGATACGGTGGACGTAGATTGCATTTTACGTAGTTACTATCTATACCAATCCGATGATGATTTGAAATAACTTTTAGCACATACAAGAACGATACAAGAAGCCTTTGCACGAGTTATGTATGATGCAAGAGAAAAATTGGCACTCATCATCATCATTCTCTTGCCCTTATCCGAATTTATTTGGAGTCGGCGCAGCATGTCTTCTTCCATACTTCTGTATTACTCGTCATCTCATCTGACACCTCCTTTCTTGCCATATCATTCTTCATACATACAGTCCATCGTTTCTTTGGTCTTCCTCTACTCTTATACCCATCCACACTTACTGTTTTTAATTATTTTGTTTTGGTAGTTGCTTCTCTTGTTTACTTTACTCCAAATGACCATTTGGAGTAAAGGGAGCAAGTAGTCCATAAATAAAATATCTCTAGTTTTTTAATAAGACATTTTCTACAGCAGTCATTTAAGCTTTTGCTCATAATAATTTGAAATTCCCGTCCAAGTAAGACTCCCATCTTATTTAATTGAAGATTGCTGAAGCCGAAAACGATGTTTCAATTTTAAACTGAAGGAATAACTAATTCAATAGCCATAAGGTATAAAAGACTACTTAACGTACGAGTCTATGGCACCGAAGTGGGTCATTGGCCGAATACTGTACATCGTCGTCGCCGTGAATGACTCACGGCGCACGGCCTACGTTTATGAACGACTTTTTAACTGGCGATTACATCGATTTCAGGGTTTCTGCTACTACAAAGCGGAATATAAATAAAGACTTTTGTTTAGAATCGACGGTGAAGATGACGCACCACAGAAAGTGACTTACGAGGGCGCGACGTTGAATGAATGCACCAAAATAACAGAACGGACGCCCTCGGCCTTCACTGGTGCTTTACTGAGTATTTCAAATGTAGATGATCACCTTAAATAAGTGTAGATACCGTAAATCCGGTTTAATGTTTACACAATCTTTAGTAGGATGAGTGTGGCTTTGGATATAGGAAAGCTTTTCGTACAAAGAACTAATACCTGGTCGAGTTGTTGGCAGAAACGTAAATGTTTCTTTGAATTAATGAGCAGTAGGGCGCAGGCATAACTCAACGGCTGTTCAAATTTAAACATATTCATTAACAAATAAATGCGTGAGCAGCACTGCAAACCGGTGTAAATATAAACAAACCGCCAAAAAAGTGAACTGAAAAACTTGGCGAAACATTTCGCTTCGAGGAACGCAGCTATCAATCAGTGATTCAGCGTAGTCGGTTGGATGAGGCCGAAACGAGCGCCGGCGGCGGCGGGCTGCCGCGTCCAGAAATACCACGGCATCGACCTTGCCTCCGGTGCACGCATCGTGTTGTTTTTATTATTTTACTTTTTTCAGTGCGAGCCGTTAACACCAAGGTGACGGCCAGACATTCGGCGCTTCGAACGCGGAGTCACCGGTTTCGTGGCTCAGATTGAGAAACATTTTCATTCATGTTGTAACATAAGTGACCTATGTTCCGCTATATTCTTAAATATCTAATCATCATTGCTAATCAGTAGGGAACGTGTGTATAATGGTATCTAGACTATCTAGGTACATCTTTGACATCTCTATGTATACGACAGGCAGTTAACGCAAATGCCACACAAACAATCCATCGTGGTGTAAAATTGATAAACGATGTGTGCCTAGACAGTTTGAATCATTGCGTTGCGCTTGGTAAAATAAGGAAAGCGTGATCACTGTGATCAAGGAGATGCGTGCTCGCCACAACCGCATAAGTCTGGCGAATATTTTGCCAGGAAATCATATAGTATGGCACGCGCTCCGTTTACACTGCTTGAAAAATGTGCGCTTGACGCAAATGCGTTATCTATTTTGGAACTCTGCGTCAGTCGCTGGTTGTTATCTACACTTAGCAGTCTGGCGGTCACCCTCGGCGACTTCTCCGTCTTAATTTCGGATATTTTTTCCATACACGACTACCTAACTACAAAATCTACATATTGAACTATTCATAGATATGTTGAAACTACTCGCACTAGGATCCGTTTATCAACAGATAATTCAGCATGATAACGTGGAGACACGCGTGTTTGTTTGCTCTCGATAAATAGTTATCTCCTGTCATGACGTCAATTGTTCATTTTGAATTGAAATGGCTGTAATAAAATTGTTAGGGACAAATCTCTTTAATTGGCGTACTTATGTGAGGTGACGTCTTGCTGAAGTGTTTCGACGATGTTACTGCGGTTTTATGATTTCAGTAGTACAAGCTTCCTTCATTTTGCAGTCAATGCGAATTATCCATGTAAGTAGAATGCACCTTGCATTACTCTAGTTTTCCCTTTTCTCTTGTTAGTATTGTTTTTATAAACAGTGATGTAGTAACATAGTGAATAACCAGTTTTTATGTTAATGATATTTTAGTAACCATGACAGTTTAAAAACTTATATGTATAGTGATGTAGTAAAGTAACATGGCACCAAAGAGTTGACAAATCGAATGCTCCGTATGATGTCTCCCGTTCTTATCCTTGAAAAAGTCGTCTGTAGTGGTCCGGACGACATGATGGAAGGGGGGCACTAGAATGGAGGGTACTACGCTTCCCCGACGTCGTCGCATCGTACTACATTTACTAGAAGTTGCCTACTCTTGCGTCCATTGTTTTGAAATGCGTGGGCAGAAGACTGTAATGGAACAACTTTGAATAGTTGAGGGGGCGAAAATATGTAAGCTACAGATATAGGATTTTGGCATTACAGAAAATGTCGTCGTAGGTATGACGACATTTAAATAATTAAATCGGTTTAGAACTATTTAGTTCTTGTAGAGATAATTAATTTGGTATTTTGTAAATTAGGTCACTATGCATTTCCATTTCGAACAATACCCTCATTTTGATCAAGCTCTACACGCCTATCTACGTTTTCATTTTACTTCACATTGTAAAATGTTATCTTCTATTCAGAACGTTTATCAAAAGATACTTATTACGGTACAGCATTTTGAGAATTTCCCCTACTACACCCTTGTCCCTTGCTAAGGATTGTTAGTCGAGTAGAGGAGAAAATGAATATCATCTGTCTTCCTCCCACGTATGCTGTCTCGCTTTAGCGAGTATATTGATCGTCGTCTAGACTTGTTGATTGTGGCTGAAGGGCTTAACAACCCTAAATTCGCTCGAAGCTTGGACTCCTGCTTACGAACTAAAATACGTGATTCCTTTTCGAAGACTTATGAATCCGATCTTGGAAAGACTCTTATAGAGCTCAATGTTGTACGAGTTCTACTGCAACTTTCCAAGGAGGAAAATGTTTTCCACTTTTTTTATTTAGAAACTTGTTTAAATCGTCGTAAGGTAGTTTTTGTATTGGTTTGTTAGAATAATTATAATTCAATCTAAGTGCCTGTGAACCTGTATCACATGCACTCTGTAGGTACTCGGTTATAATTTATGCTTTTCTGTCGTCATTATCCTTGGTTAATGGTTTGTCATCGTTTCTTAGTGCACACGTTCTTGTTGCATTAAAGGCGTCAATAACGACAGCAAGCTAATCAAACATCTCTTCATTGTTAAAATTATCATAATCAGGCGATCAAAATTCGTCGTTAATTATGATAAATTGCGACATGCATAAATGATTAGATGAGTAATAAATTGCACTGATTAACAGCTGGTATTGACGTAAAATGTAATGTGTTTGACGTTATGTATTGATAAATAAACCATTTCGAAGTTGGCTGAATATGTGTTTCAAAACTGCAGCGTGTCTATGTCTACCTCAGTACCTCTTCAGTTTCGAAAGTGACATAAAATTTAAAAGTTCTGGAAATAAGTTTTTTGTGCTAAATATTTCCTTCCTACGTCTGACAATATTGTATTTATGTCGTTGTTTGATACACAATATCCTAACTCTAAGTCCAATTCAGGTGCATGCACAGATATTAAAACTGGAAGCATGCAGCTTTCAGCATTACGTAGGGTACTATTTATTGAAACCGTATGATATTTTACATATAGAAATACGTCCAGCAGTTTAAACCTTTTCCATTGCATAACTGAGTGGAAATCCGGAAAATCTTAACAAAAAACCTACCAAAGTCAACATTAATTTGAATGTCAAAGTATGATAACGAAAAGTTGAAAACTCAAATTTTATTAAGCTCTTAAAACAGTTTGAGACCAGCGTAAGATCACAAAAGGAAGGATGATTAGTTAGGTAATTAATGTTTTTTTTAAGTCTTACTTTTGCCCGCGACAACGTACAAAAAAAAAGATCATTTTCTGTGGTAAATGTAGCCTATATTTTAAGTTAAGCTTCTAGCAGTAGAGCCGCGAAAACTGCATTCAAATCCATGCAGTGGTTTTTGCTTGATGCGCGTAGAAACACAGACAGAAAGACAGACAAGAATTCTAAAAACTGTTGCTTTGGCTTCAGGTGCTCTAATAAAGACCCCCCATTTTTTTTTTCAATAGGTATCTTCAATGTACAGACATCGGCCTGTTACAATTTTATTACAATTATAGTTAAAATCCTTCATGAATATTCATTTGTAGAAGATATTTACTTTCTTTTAAAAAAAAAAACCATAAAACTCTCGGTACCATTGACACGGGTATTGTCAGGTAAATCCCCACTGCGGTTGACAAAGTCAATTCAACGGTCGCGACTTGCAACTCATCGCCAAGACGTTCTGTGATTCTATCTGATTAGTAACTAGGTGCGAAAAACACGAGATTCGTTGTCACTGCGTTATGACACTAGTGCTAATTTATCACAGGCCTCCTAATTATAGTTATAAGGGTTTCGGGCTGTAGGAAACTAATAGCCAATGTGCGTCATACGTTTTGTGTGAGCGGTGACACTGATATTTATAGCTAACCATAGATCTAACAGGTAATTTTAGTAGAATTGTCGCTTATCGTGGAGAGGATGTCGTGGCATGTAACAGCCGCGTTGATGAACTACTCTTACTATGGTAAGGTTGAAGCGTCACGGTAGCCCGCGAAATTCAAATTTTCTTACGTTTTTTGAAATTCGAATTTCGCGAGCCAGTCTGGCCAGTCTTCCACCTTAATGCATAGACTTTAGCCCCCACCGAACTTTGATGAACAAGTTAAACTATTTAACCCGCTTGTCATTACTACAATCTATGACGGTCGTTATTGTGGTCATATTCGCAACCCGGACTGGAAGCCAAACCTAGGTCAACGATGTGCTAGGCTGATGAATTTCTGGGATTGAACAGAGTGACTGGTTAGGTAACCAAAATTTACGAGTTCGTAAGGGCTATTGTTTCTAAGTATAATAAAGATGTAGCCATATTGTTTTCAAGAGCAATTTGATTTTCATTAAGACGTTTATTACGGGGTGTCAAATCCAGGGTTCTCGTAACTTTCAAGAATCTATAATTACTATTAAAAACATTTTTTGTTCATAATTACAATAATTTGTAATGTCTAAGTAACATTTTACCTCCTGTAAAAACCAGTAGTAGGTACCTATGTATTCATAAAACGGAAAACGAGTAAAAACATAAATCTCTGAACGATAGAGGTATGAGAATAACATAATGATAGATATACATATACAGATAGTTATGTTGAAAATGCTTCATTGTACACCAAAAATAATAAGGAAAACTTGAAAAATATTCACATGGACTGTACACAATTAGTTAAGGTGCACGTAAGCACAATGCTCGGTTTCTTTACGTTCGGTTGGGAACATTTTTCTTGCAAAAGCCAATGTTTAAAGTTAAGTTCCCAGAACTTAATTCTATACAATAGGGTTAGCGGCCAATGACCCCAGTTTTCCCAGCCATGGAGGTTATTGCATGATGAACGGAGGTATGAGGTGTATCCGTAATACTCCACATCCGGATGGGAGCCTGGTACTGGCAGCGTCCTCGGTTCATTTCGTTAGAAAAGTCTTTCCGCGTTGTGCAATCGAGATTCCGCGCCGGCCACTTACCTCTGCCCACAACCAACCGTTGGTACTACGGGCCGTATTGAATTCTTGTGGGAAATTGTCCATATCCATCCGTATATCTAATGTTTTAATAATAATATTATGAGCAACACATAACATCGGGCCTCGGGTAGCGGTTGCTGTGGCATTACGTTATCTGCAGATAATATATTTGATGTCGCGAACGCAATGATGAAATAATTTGGTATGGTACAGTACATTATTTACAATGAATCCTTGCTGGAGGAAAATGCCACTTAGTTACACATGACGCACACTTGTATAAGGTCATTCCCTTGCCCGTTTGCAAGTCGCTAGCCATATTGAATTGAGAAGGTGGCACATTGTTTCGGTTCCTGATGATACTATTCTATTGCGTTGTATGTAGCAGATATGATCCATTACCTAACGCTTAAATAGTTATTTTTCATCAGATTTTAACAAAACTGCCTCGTTGATCTAGTTGTCGCAAGTGCGACTGCTGAGCAAGAGGTCCTGGTTTCGATTCCCGGGTCGGGGAAAGTGTTATTAGGTTTTTGCATCAGAAATTTCTCAGACACGGAGTCTGGATCTGTGCCCGGTTGATGGCGATTGACTCGCCCACTATTATATGACACTGACGAAATGTGGGTGTACTATTGTACATCTCTGCCTAACCCTTCGAGGAGTAACAGGCGTGATGTTATGTTATGTGTCAACAACATTTTCTTTTTAATCGTTGATTTCCTGAGTGAAATCCCTCCGTGTTGGTATAACGTCATCAGAATTTCAATCAAACCATTTTCTCTTAACGCTTTTTCTTGAATGGGCTAACAATAGAGCGTTAAAACAACTAGCTTGTAATCTGTCACGTGGACAGTGAGTAATGTCGCTATTATTCAATAATTAACAGATTGCCACTTAATTAGACCATTACATTTTCTCTTTCATTTGTCACGTCGTCTCTCGTGTCGTGTCACTTTCTACGTTTTAGCGGACTTAAATTAAAATATTAAGCACGGCAGTGCTAGAAAATCTGTTTTATTGAATGATTCAGGATAATACGTAGTTTACATAACTGTAAATGCGAATACCATTTGCGATGCAATTTAGTAACGCATTGTAGACATAAATAATAAATTAGCCTCGGAAACCATCATTGATCATAATCAAAACAATACAAATCTCTTTGGAGTAAAACAAAACACTGAAGATACTGGATTAAAGTCCCTACGTATAGCAGCACATCAAGCTATCCGAAACTGTCAAATTTTCCTACGTAATGCTTTTCACCTTGAACCTAATGCTTTAGCGATAAAGTTGAAAATCTATTAAAGAAATTTGACAGATTGTAGTAGCTTGGTGTGCTGGCGTCTGTACCTACATAAATACGTAATTACTCGACGAACGAAGGCTTTCCTCTTCAGGTTACGTAAGTCCCAGTGTGTATCTGGAATAAGGGGGTGTTTCCAATGCAGTGACGTAAGAGAGTCGTGTGCGCAATGCCGCTATCTATCCAATGAGGTCAATGTCAGAGCAGCTGACCGGTAGTTCAGCTTCTATTACTGCAATTACAATCGTCTCTGTCCATATGTCCTGTTCTAATAATAATATGTGCAAGAAACCGTGTTTGTAGACTTAAGATACTTTTTAAACACATTTGATACGAAGTCAAGTTAGTTACATTCACTTTATTGAAATTATTTCCAGGTCGCATGGGATTTTCCGTTCTTTAAGCAGTTATTTCTTTTAAAAGGTCGGATTCAGTAATCTCATAGGAATGGATATGTAAAGCGATCGAATAAAGATTAAGATTATACCTAACAATTGAAACAAAAAGATCCATGTCACGCACGTATCACTGCGCATAATTGACACTGTTTCTGAAGTAGATGTCAAATGTAGCGGTACATTTATCAAAATATTTTGCAAGACACTCGACTATCTTTTGCGGTGAGCCACATTTCGAAACGATAACAATGCATAGCTGGTTAAGTGGTTGCTACTTACCATTGTTTAAATACTGACTGTTTCCAATACCTAGTTTGTGCTCCCAAGAGACTATAAATTCTTAGGTCAAGCGCATTCGGACGGACTAAACTGGCATCAACAGAATACATTTCATATTGCCAACAGAAAGTGAGGTTAGAATATGCTCTTAAGCTTTCATTGACCAAACACATTTATGTAGAATCGCTGTGGACCCAACAATCGTAAATGATTACGAAACAGACCTGAGTTCCACATGTTTTGTTATTTTAAATGCTTTCATTGCTCCAAAAACGTTAAACCTTCCCGAAGCTAAAGTATGATGCAAAATGAAAACATTCGGAAACCATTGTGATATTCTTGTTTATCCATCCATCCATCTTATAAGGACATCTTTTCATTTTTCTTGCAGAGATACCTTTTCTTTGCTTGCGACTTGCGAGGACTGCATTGTCCGTAAGAAATAATAGAGCTTTCTTTTCTTGAGGTATTTTGCTGTGTCATAATTTAACCCAGCTGCGGTGGACGGATCCGTTGGCGCAATCACGTCAATTGCTCCAATCGTTGGGGAATGACGCTCGTCTTGACGTCACCGCCCCTTTGTAAGCCTGGAAACACACCAGCCACTAACGGTATTGTTCCGTTACGATCGCTGAAAAAACTTTATTAGGCAGTCGTCTAGGCGCTCCGACACTAAGTGCGGATATCGTTTGGCAGACTGTTGTTAACAATCACGATCAATTTGTAAGATTTCAGGGAATACAAAGAATTGTAGCAAGAGTAAGCAAATTAGTTTTTCTTGAGATTTTTTGTCTATTTAAGTATTACCACGATTTCGCCTTCAAAACCAAGAGCACACGTCCATACACCACGTACAAAAGAGTGATAATTCAATTAACACTGTTACTTTACTTGTTAATTAACGTTATGTTTACTTTTTGTTGCAGGTAGCAATTAAGATAATAGATAAATCACAATTAGACGCCAGCAATCTTCAAAAAGTCTACAGAGAGGTGGACATCATGAAGAGGTTGGATCATCCTCATATAATTAAGCTTTATCAGGTGAGTCCTAATATTTACATTTGTAAGATAGTAAATGGAAACTAATGTTATAGGTACGCTTGTGGGATGTTACGATGTAAATATGAGATTTATGTTGCACCCATCAGAGGTGTGATAGATAGGTACATAAGTACAAGCTATAAATGACGATGATGATGATGTCATACAAGATTCATAGTTAGCTCTAGTGCAAAAACGGTTAGCTTGATCGATATTGGGATCAACATAGGTCAGTAGCGGTCGGAAAAGAGAAACTCTTGAGGCCACCGTTAAGCAGCGGAACAAATGTATATGAACTAGCTGCAACTAGCAGACTTACCGGGCTGATAGAGCGAATACTAAGTATATACCTATTACGTTGTGCACATGACTCGCTCCGAATAATGTGACAATAATGCCATTAGCCGACAAAATGAGCCACTAGTACGACATGCCGTTAGCTGTTCTGACGCGTGAGCGTGACATTACTGTGTTGGCAGCTGAGGCTAGTGGAATGGGACAGCTGCGGCTTCGGACAAGTTCGGACTCATATTATTGCTTGTAAGGTCATGTTTTCCACATATAAATTACGTGGCACCGAGATCGACTCACATGTCTCACATACATCGTTCTGCGCCATTTATGACAAGAAATGTCGATCTTCAGCTCACATAACTATAGCAAAAACTTGCGGCTGTCTAACATACTAAACGTTGTATACTTTGTCTTTCAAATGCTCTTTACGTCAGGAACTTAGTCAATGTGAATCACTTTTACGTACGAAGCAAATTTACGTCAGTAATCGCATGTTTGGCTCTCATATTTCACGTCGAAATTTGGTAACTCACATGTATACCTTTCTTATTGGGGAGGATAAAAATAGGTTAACACGTAGGCTTCATATTATGGGCAACCTCAAATAGGATTAAGGTCCCTTTTGATAATGGTAACATCATTTATGGAATGAAGGTAGCGAAATAGCTGGAACATCTAAAGCCAGTGTTGACACACTAGATAGAAATTAATTTGTCGGTACTTTTATTATTTATGGTTGAGTTAGTTCTAATTCTAACCTGTACGTTAGCAACCCATTTAGGTAACTTGAGTAAAGTCTAACCTAATTTGCTCGATCCTTATTCGGTAAATACATGAGCGGAAAGCACTAACGACTTCGAAGGCGAGGACCTAGCCTCGTGCGGAACGCGACGTGCCTAATTGATTAGACGTGCATCACCCTCACGTTATTGCTAACGAACACTTTGAGCTGTCGAACGACAAGTGACAAATCAATAATCAGTATTTGGTTTGGTGCAAGAGTTACATTATGCATGAGATGAATAAAAGGGTTATTACTTTTGTATGGCTATATCATTATTTACTATCAACATGGGCGCCGTCTACTGAACTTTTAGAGATTTTGAAAAAATTATGAGTTACTGCCAAGTACAATGAAAAATAGCTGCACGATTTGGCGTTTACATACAGAGAAGATTTAGAATGGAATTGCAGGACGAGAATGGAGAAAATTGGCTGAAGGAGTGACAAATCCGAAAATATTAAATTTTACCAAGTCTTTGATTATTATCAGTAAAGAACTGCTGAATCTGTAGGTCATCTGGAAATCTTTATAAAAAATCGTCTGCTTTATGATAAATCAAACGATAAACCACTTAAATTGAGATAGGTGCAGGTGTACCAAGAAACAAAGTTAGATCTGTATGTTTAGATATGCGTCATTAAAGATCATGTGGGTTGAGGACTAGGAGTTGGATGATCTCATAGGATGTTATAATTGCATGCATGCCATGCGATACTTTCTATTGCTATAAGGGTATGAATAGAAAGCAGCACTTGATTCATAAGAAACGCTTCCAGACAGACTGTAAATAATGTTTTAATAAAGTCGGAAACCATTATGAATGAATGAGAAGGCTAGTAGACTTATCATTTGAAATTATTGCTTTTAATAAACACGTTCCAATATCACATTCTCGGCGCTGGAATTTACTTAAGAAACCGGTACTTAAATCAGTTGTTAGTATAGTATGCACGAAGTAATCCGGCGTGCATACTGATCTCAACATAGTAACAGTCCTGATGAAACTAACCAGGCAAATAGGTTACAGCACTATACCAATTCTTGTAATTGGAACAATGCAACGTTACGTAAGCTGGTTTCGTAACACGTGCCAAAGTATGAATGGATTTGGTACTATTATTAAAAGCTTGAATGGTAGCAAGTTCCTTGTGTACAAACATTGTCATCGTGAGTGGCACTTAGTGTTTATGCTCTGTCCTTAACCCACGGGAAGAGAACGTTTCCGCCTGTTGAGATGTTATCATTATACAATCAAACACCCATATCCGTTGTTTTCAGTTACAAAACAATCATGTTACCCCACAGTGTTTATTTTTAGACGACACAGCACGCTTTTCATTCATTTCCCTGGCGAAGCGATGACTTCTGAACAGCTGGAAGCCGTTTTAAAAAGACAGAACAGAAATACTGAGTATTACTGAGTCGTGAATCACGATCGTATTTTTAGTGATAACTATGAATTTAAGGCCGAGGTCACGGGCGCGGTTAATCTGACTAATCTCGAAAACCTCTATTTTAATAGTGGATTAAAGTGCTCGGGGCCTAAGTGATGTTTCCTTAATAGATTCCATTTACCGATAGATAAACTGCGTGAGCGTATAGTCAGAATAGATTGACGTTATTAACATTTTGTACCGATAAAAATCAGTACTTAGGTTTGTTGACGATAAGTACAAACAAACTTCTAGGACATCACTGTTATATGAAAATATGTACCAAGGTCCAATAACTTATCTTTACTGTTGACGTGTGATAAATTTATGTCTAAAAGCCAATTGAAAAAGTTGATGATTACTTACTGAACCGTTTCAATTAAAAAAGTTGTGAATTAGAAAAAAAAACTTCAATTTACTTAAAATCTAAAAGCAATTTAAAGAAGGATTTATAATTTTGAATCAAGCACTTTAATAAGAGAAAGTTTAGCTGGATTTACAAAAGGCCCTCACTGAATGCCGAGATGGGAACTTTTCCATCAAAATTATTAAGTGGCGTAAAGGGACGTTACTGAGCCGAAAGGCAATTGACTTCACTTCAAATACGACCCCCAGATATTCGTGTTGACTTGTCATTTTACTCGGATATTACTTACCTAGTACGTTTACAAGACGTCTTTTCCTAACTAAAATTAACTTTCGAAATTCTATGTAGTTTATGGCAACTTTATAACGGACTTCAAAAAAGGCGGAGGTTCTATATTCGAATACATCCGCTTTTTTTAGTGTTTTTTTTAGAAGCCGGTGGTTTTGTTCCACAAAAGTTTTTCAAAATTTATTTTCTTCATTGTTTAAGTTTTAAGATGTTTAGGATGCTGGTTGGAATAGAATCTGGTTTATGAATATTTAAATAGACGCGAACAGCTGTGTTTGAATGTACATTATTTTAATATAGTGATATTGTCTGCTGAATTAATAGGAAGTATTTTAAAAGCCATAAAACGAAACCGGTTATAATTTTAACATCGCAAAGTTTTGCTATCTACTAAGTTATGTGTGAAAATTAATTAAATTAAGGGGCTATTAAAGTTAAGTTATTTTAAGTAGTCTTCACTTACATAATTATTTATTAGTTCTATCTGGGTTTCACATGATAAATACATCATTTAAAGTTTTTTCACACTCTTGATAAAATAATTAAGCATATTCAGAAAAAGAAACCGCTTTGTATACCTATACCTAGGTATGGACCTATTAAGGACCTATCCTTAACTGTGTTTAGGTAATAAACATGGTGTTTATTTTATGAATAAACTATAATCTATTTTTGATAGTTCTTTCATATTATGAATATTATGATGACAACAGAAGCTAATGAAATCGAGATTTGTTTTAGTAATAAATTAGGTAGGTACCTAAGTAGTATTATACAGGGCAAGCAACAGAATACTACTACCTATATGTATACGGGAATAAACAGGAATTTACCTTTAATTACTCGTCCTGCAATAAATTCGTTATTGAATTGGTTGTACCTACCTATTTAAGTAATTTCATAATCATGCAACACGAAGGTATAAAAGTAGGTTAGGTAGGTACGTATTCCGCAAATGCTTTTTTCCCAGTGATTGCGATTCCTAAAGGAAATTACCTTTATTAATTGGTTTGGTAACAAAGTAATAGCGAGCGTTTTTGTACAGACGACGCGTTAATTATTAGGGTACTTTTCTCGGTCAACCAGCCTTACCAAGGGGTATGACCCAGTACTAACTGAGTTGTGGAGGTCAGATAGGCAGTCGCTCCATGTAAAATACTGGTATTTAGCTGTATCTGGTTAGACTGGAAGCCGACCCCAACATAGTTGGGAAAAGGCTAGGTAGATGATGACTTTTCTCGGTCAAAAATACCTTGGTAAAAGAGATAGGGTGGTATCTAATTAATACCATCGTACATACATGTAGGGTTATAATTTAAGTGTCATCTGCTTATCTGCTAGGCCATTATAACTGCTAAGTAAAAGCAAAAGCCTCTTATACAGAGCCCTAATTAAATGAGCCTTAACATTTAATTAGCGAGCCTTACGTAAATTTAATGACTTCATGGTTCAAGCGTTCATACGGGACTGTAATTGCGAGTACTAAAGCACATAAATAATGTACTCATACGAAGGTTGCACTGAAGTTAGTTCTGCATTGTTAGCTATGCTTACTGGTCTATGAATAAGTTAAATGGATTTCCATGTTAGGTCAGGAGTTGTAGCTATATGAGCAGGATATAGTTATGTATAAAATGGCCTCGTATATTGATAGTTGGTTACTTAGCTCTACTTACAAAACTTAGTTCAGTACATTAACTTGGTAATCCATGGGTTTAGAGGCGATTTAAACTAGTCCGAAAAGCTCGGTTCCAACTCTGTGTAGCTAGTATCTACGTACATGAACCGCTTTGCGTTTTACATTCATAATACATAATATTTATTTATTTAGGAAAAACAAATAGTAACATATTAAGGTTTAAAATAAGGCTTGCATTGTAAACTATGATAAATATGCTACCCACTACGTTTTCCACAGATTACTTTAAATACTTAGTAACTAGAGATACATGTGTATAAGATGTAAACTAAAATAACAGTTACAATAATATGTGATATGCACAATATACAAAAAGTTAGATAAAACCGGACATACAGTACATATATAAAAATATGAATACAATTTCACATTACATCACAATGGTCTATGGTCAATGGTAATATCTAAGTGATAAGAAAAAATCTAGTTCTCTCGTTTTCTTAGTTCTAGTTTAATTAACACTAATGCCAGACTTGTTAGGTTGTCCAATTAACATTTAT
The DNA here is from genome assembly GCA_963082995.1 of Noctua comes. Classification (NCBI taxonomy): domain Eukaryota; kingdom Metazoa; phylum Arthropoda; class Insecta; order Lepidoptera; family Noctuidae; genus Noctua; species Noctua comes. The sequence continues at coordinate 8,572,443 of OY720279.1, read as the reverse complement.
TTATGTTAAATAAATCCAGAATCAATGTCAATTTGTAATTGTTTCAGGTCATGGAGACGAAGAACATGATCTACATAGTTTCTGAATATGCAAGCAAAGGAGAAATATTTGGTAAGTACGGTTCCCAAAAATCATTATTTTTTACAAAATTAGTAAAAATAATAAAATAATAATAATAGACCGGTCAATGTGGCGACACTTGGGGGAGGCCTATGTCCAGCAGTGGACGTCTTTCGGCGAAAATGATGATGATGATGATGACAAAATAAGTCGCTTCGATGACTAAGATTATGTCTTCTAGGACGCAAGGAACATTTCAATTTACTCTAAATGCCAATTAGTTACCGTTTATGTAAATGCAATCCATCGAAAATTTTGCTGAGAAAATTAGTAACAGTCTCTGTTTAGGTAATACTAAGAGAGAATTTAGTAGGAAACACATTATATTAGACTAAACAATACTCAGACATACATACCGACATATTTGTATTGTTTATTTGTCATACAATCTCGATATTTATCTCATTTTTCAGACAGTCTGTTTTAAGTATTTAACATTGGCAAGTTACCAGAATGCGTTCAATGAGATCATCAATTTTAGTCATTGTAGCCCGTCATGTTCACATGTTTTTATTTTACATACATGACTTGAACAGTTTAGTAAATAAATGGTAGGTACCGACATTCATTATAATAGAAACAGTTTTTAGATAGGATGAATTCAGATAAACAATTCTAATTCGCACCCGTTGATTCACGAACCGCCCATGAATTTGTGAGCAACGTATTCATATTTATTCATCGAATACGTATAGGTAAACAGTTTCTCCCAAACGCAACCGAAAATAAAACGTAGTAAATAACCTCGAAATCGATTAAGGGTATTCGTTTGGTAAGTTCGTGGCCGCTTTGTCTATGACGTAAGCAAGCCTGGCGTGACGTCACCAGCAGGGTGTCGCTGACGGCGGCGGGGGCGGTGTGGGTGGAAGAGGGAAGCAATTTCGCGCACAGCTGACTACGTTCCCCCAAAATCCAACTGCGATCTCCAAGGCTCGAATCCCAGTTCTTTTGCATGAATTTCATTAAATATGAACTCATCAGAGATTATGATTCATGCTAAAAGAGTTTTATGTTAAATGAGTGTTTCTGATTTGCAAGTAGCTTCATATTTAATTCATTTACCTGGTTTTTCAGAAGTTGCGAGTTGTTTCACTCATTTTTCGCGCTACACTCGAACGAAGGTTTCGCTCTAACAAGCTTCAGTTATTATTACCATTACTTTTTAATGAGAGGTAAATGTATTACTAATTGGCACAGTTATTATAAGGCTCCTTTTAATTAAAATTAGCTAAAGCGGAAACCTTGTTAAGATTTCTTTTATTATCACTTACCAAGGATTTAATTCGGCTTTGCTTTATAAAATTTTACATTATAAGTAGTCTTTGTACTTATGATGTAGAATTTTATGGATAAGCAGATAGATAATTGCTGATTGAGCCATCGTACAGGTGTAGTCACACTAGTCACCAATGGGGAAGACCGTTAAAAGCTCATTGTAGATGGCGCTACCATAGCTAGGTCCCAATATGGCCAATGAAGTCAAGCTATTTTGAAATATAAAATGACATAACCAGATTTTCAACCAATGACGATGCTTGGAACCAGCTACGCTAAGTGCCATTAGTTTCACAGTTGCCATCCCCGTTGGCACAGTTATTAGAAAATCACATAACATTATGTTGTTAAAAGCAGAGGCTGTCTGTGTCTGAAATAATCCCCTGCCTTTTACGACACCCAGGGGACAGCAGGGCTCAACATCTGCCTAGCAAGCGTGATTAATATCATTACTCCCCGGATCCGCCTCGCCATTTTAGTCCTCTGCACTTTGTCCCATCTTCTCAAATAGATGTAAGTGTATATAGTATAGTAGTAATTAATACGCGATTGCAACTCGATGAGAACGCAGCCACAACGTGCATTTGTTTGACTTTATGCAACACCTGCGTCAGGTGTTTTCATTTCGAAGCGGTAGAGTTTGCAATTCCTGTTTCGCTGCAGCCTTTGTTATTAAATATTGGAGGTACAGCTGTGGCGTAACATAACATCACATGTGGTGGCGACCCCGTCCCGGGAGTTGTGGGCACCAACACTGGTATACGGGCCCACGGCTCGTTTGTTCGTGTGATCCTCCAAGGAACAGAACGTTCTTACTGTCATGTACCCATATCGTTACGACGGTGATCCTTAAACAGGTCCTTTGGGACCGTTCACACACCACGACCTTATTACCTCCCTTAGGACGAGCCTTATAGGTCGGATAGTAATTTCCTGGCTGGTAATATTCATACATAGAAGCCCAGTTAAACTTATCAACCTGGGAATCGAACTCTGGACCTCAAGGTCCGCAGCTGTTCTTGTTAGTGGATCGACAGTTTGAGTGGGTGATAAACTCTGACCCACTTTAATAATAAACGGGACGGGTTCCCTGTAGTGTTCGAGAATCGGATGGAGGCCCACGTTGCCGTTGTGTCGAAATACTATCCTTATCGTCTTTACGTAAATATTTTGTACGTAGGCCTTTTATTAGGTACCTACTTTTAATGAACTCGGCGCTAAAGTTATCTGTTCAGCAAGTTATTAATAAATAATAAGAGCTTTGTTCTTTGCAACACAGTTAACTGCTGTTACGTAATAGTTTATTCACCATGTCGACTACTATTATCGGTAAAAATGGTTCAGGAATTGTATTGCGACGCAGGCTGAAATAGACAAGCGAAGGTAGTAACAATAAGACAATTGATATAAATAGAATCCATTATTGTGTTATATTCGTTCTGATCTATATCACAATTTAAATATTATTGTATATTGAATTGTATACTTAACTATTAACCAAGGATACACACAGGATTATACAAGTCCACAAACTAAAAAAACCAGCGTGCAATATTTTGCAAGTCAGTGGTGCGGACTGCGGCCTCCTCCTAATCTCACTTTGGTATTCAAATTATGTTACTCATTCTTCCTGAAAAACGGCGTATGTCATACTGTCAGATAAGCAATCATTTTACCGAGTTCTCCTTTATTTATATTGATAGGTATATTCGTTCACGATATTCTATAATCAGTTCTACGATCAATTTATGACGTAGTTTCAGCGGGCGACAATAGCGAATACGTACACACTTATCTCAGTTCTTTATTATATATGTTTCTATGTACTATCGGTACCTAAGTTAATGTATGTGGGAGATGTTCTAGGTAGATACTTTTGTATTCAGATGCATCATCATTTTACCGGAAACGACCGATAATAATAGTCCGTAGAACAATAACATAAGTGTCAAACGAGTGACGATTTGTCATTTACGACAAATTGTGTTGTATGTTTGTAGGTACGTAAAACATAATGTACAAAGGCATTGCATCATTGTGTAAAATGATGTGTGGTCTCTCATTGTTGACCACACACGATTATTGTCAAACAGTTCGAAAATGATGACATATTTTTCATGGCAAATGAAATCATACTTTTATGAAGAGTTTCAAAATTTCCATGATCGACTGGCACATCTAGTTATAGTACGTTTTTTTATATTATACACTCTGCCAATAAATAATAGAAAGTTATTTGGATTTTGTAAAATCCTGACTGTTTGTCCTGGCTGGCATTCACCCTGTCACTAAATACCGGAAAAATTCTCAGACTTTCTAAAATGTTTTCCTCTACGCTGCGCGTGCGATTACAAAACCATTTCTCTCAGAAAATGGCCTTTATTTCATTCAGGGTAGATTCTTATAGTATTTTTTCATCTAAAATGTTGATTAACATCACAGAGACAGAACGTACGTCTAGATTTCTGTGGTTAACATCAACATGTTGCTTGCAGACTACATCGCGCGGTACGGCCGCATGGCTGAGCAGGCGGCGCGGCGCAAGTTCTGGCAGATACTCTCCGCGGTGGAGTACTGCCACGAGAGGCGCATCGTACACAGAGATCTCAAGGTATGTGAAGTTGAAGAGTCAGAGAAAAGAAAAGAAATATACTTGTGACAAATTCGAAGGAGCGTCTCTTGAAGCGGGCAGCGGGGTGTTTTTTGGAACTTCCCGTGTAACGGCCCGCTGCACACTACAATAAACGCTCCTCCAAATTTGCTACATAGAGAATGCAGTCTGTCAATGGATAGAGGACCTAAACAAAGTGAAATTTTATAAGCCCTAACGATGCTGGAAATTAAATAATATTATAGTTAAAACCAAAAAAAACACGCTGTAGAGTGACATCGTTATATTTCTCATTTTTTTTCAGCAAACCATTTGATTTGATACCCATATCATGGGAATGCATAAATAATAATTAGCCCGCCATCTTGGGGAGTCCGCCATATTGGATTTAGAATGACGTCACTTAGCTAACCATGCATGGTCATCCAAACTAAAAATGTATTCAAAATTTCAGCTCAATCGGAAACCGGGAAGTGGGTCAAATGTGGTCAATAACTTCTACGATTTTTTTACATAATTAGTTACAGGTACACCTGTAACTAATTGTGTAAAAAGTGCAAATAAGAGTGTTAAAAAAAATTACGTACATACTTCGTACTTACTGGATTGACATAAGCCAACGAAAAGCCTGTCAGCTCTATTGAAAGTCATTGTTGGCCTTGTCTAGGCTCTCTGATTACTCTATTTATGAAAATGATGATCCGTCTGTAGTGATTATCTTCGACTTATAAATAACAACTCTAATCAGAATACACGTGTGAATAGAATGATAAAACAGTTATACAACTGTACCTTGACAGGCACATTCTGTCAAGTTAGATTTTTAATTCTAAGTGAAGTGTAAAATTTCTGAAATAACGTGAATGAATGAAACGACTTAGCATTGGGAAAATAATTATTCTGTAATGTAAGTAATGTGGCTAATAGAACTAATAGGTATAACTTTCATTAGTATCTATAAATTACTCGGGGTAATTTATTGCCGGCCAAGTTAAGCGCGAAACCTTGGAATACTAACCCATTTAGATACACCCAATATTTATTATACCGACTGGCAGGGAACAGGTTAATTAAAAAATAAAAATATCGTTTTAAGCTACGGGGACCGGCGTAATTTTTAATAATGTAAGGGACTTAAAGCCCCTACAACCTATCGTGAAAAAACATTCTTGAAGTACATTCGCGCGTCTGTCCGACAGTTGAAAATGTATCTAGTGGTTAGTATCCATACTTCCATACTATAATAATACGATAAATGCGAAAGTAAGTTTGTTTGTTTGTTACCTATTCACGCCTAAACCACTGAACCGATCATCCTGAAATTTTGCATGTACCTTGTCAGGTGTACAGAAACGGACATAGGGTAAACCTTTCATTACAAAAAATACTGTTCCCGAGGAAAACAACAATAACGTTCTTATGGTAAATAGATGGCGCCACCTGTCTTTCGAATCATGATTGAATATTACAAGCAGAGTACAACCCGAATTGATTGCCTAATTCTAAATTAACGCGAGCGAAGCCGTGGGCAAAAGCTAGTTTAGTATAACTAAGCGTAGTTCGGAACTAGACTAAAATAACAGCGTGGCTAAGCATTTTGCATAAATCTATCAAACTTCACTTTAGTTAGTCGACGCCGAGTAGTTTTGAGAGCACGCGCTTTTAGTGCTAAAATGTAGTTACGAGAGCGTTTCAGGTTTCAATGTCCTTTCAAGCGTCACTATACTTTCGTAAATCTACGTAAATCCCACAACTTCAACTATAAAATAAGTTAATTCCCCTCTTTGCTGTGGTTGTATAAAATTAATCTCAAGTTTCTTTTCAAGAGAAAAGTTTAAATGTGTTTCGCAACTATAATAGAACCACTCGTACATATAAAGAGAATAGGAAATTATTATATCAAAGTTTTACAGCTGTTTGGACTGAAAATAATCATGAAAATGTTGCTTTTGTTGGTCTACGGAAATTGTGGGGACTGCGGGGAAACATGGGTATTTGGGTATAGTGGCGGTACTTTCATAGAAGCCTTCAAGCCTGGCTTGCCCTAACCTACTACTCTTCATGATGTAATGGTTTCTGAAAAGTCTGCTTTCTTTATGGGCTCCCTAGGCACCGTAAACGATGGTCTATTTATTATGAACCTCCTGAATTCTGTACTGTTAATAATGGGAATATTACTGACTAGTGCTGTGTAGCACCTTGAAATGACTCGCGACTTGCATACTATACATGGCGAAAGGGAAAACTGGCGACATGAATCACGATATTCAAGTACAAAGTTTGATTTCCTCTTCCATGAATGTGGTTATTCATAAAAGTTCCACATAAAAAAAAATTGAGACCTAGAATTTCATGTTGTACTAAAGAAAACTTTCTTTCTAGGCGGAAAACTTACTACTGGATGCCAACATGAACATCAAGATTGCAGATTTCGGATTCAGTAATTACTATGCGACCGGCGAGCTTCTTGCGACGTGGTGTGGGTCCCCTCCCTATGCTGCTCCTGAAGTTTTTGAAGGGAAGAGATATACTGGCCCAGAAATTGACATATGGGTAAGCTTTACACTTACCCCCTTTCACCAAACTTGTTGGCTGAAACGTCCGTGAAATACCTAAAAGATTTTTCTGGACGTCAATCGATTGACAATTTCCAATAAATAATGACTCAATTTAATATCTATTTTTATACGCTAATTTATTTTTCACAGCTGTGTAGAGTGTAGACGTAATTTGGCTTCTTTGTCGTCACAGTCAACGCACTTGATACTATATTTCTTATATTTAACGTCATAGCACGCATTTACAGTTTTATTATTTACGACTCAATAATAAAAATAAAATGTCATTTGAAATTATTTTTATCGGAAGTTTTGTTTTGAAAGTAAACTGTCTGATGCCATTAAGGTTCTCATTTAGATTCTGGGTTTATTTTTAGTTTTATTAATATAAAGTTATGCACAAAAGCTGCACTAAGGAACTATACTCCTCGATAATTTTCAAGCTCATAAAAACACTCTTAAAGTTTTTGTAGATATAATATTATAAGACTTTATTTACTTCAGTAGGTAGTCGGTAGACAACCAAGCAAGTTATCAATACTAATGATGATGTACTGTCCTCAGAGTCTCGGCGTGGTGTTATACGTGCTCGTGTGTGGGGCTCTGCCTTTCGACGGCTCCACTCTCCAGTCATTACGGGACAGAGTGCTCTCCGGCAGATTTAGGATACCATATTTTATGAGCGAAGGTAAGCGACAAGATACTCATTATGTCTCAATATGAAACTTATCGAACTTTCAACGCTTCTCATTATATCGATAGGTAACACGATACGCGTGAAACCGACGTGACATTTTCCAGCCAGTATACATTATGCATACAGTATCAGTATTAAATTCTATTAGAAGATTGTGCTACATATAACTGAAAGGAAAAATATATCTCACAGTGCTCAGATTGTACGCTGAGTGAGCCTCGACATTGCTTTCTTCATTGAAGACCACTCAAGGTTAGATACGTCACAGCATTGTCCGACTATCGAACTGAAACTGTAAACTAAATTACCCTTGACGCTCTTACAAATGGATGACGTATGTGCTTATCTTCGGGCCTGCTTAATCGTTACGATTCTAGCTAAACGTTCTGAGATCTCGCCTTTATGTAAGTTAGAAGGCACGTACGTACTCGTGTATGCTCGTTTAGAATACCTTCGCGGACTAACAATTTAAAGGGCGAAGTAGGCGAAAACTCATTTGCTCAAAAAGGTAGACATGCAAGTAACAATGCCACTTTCCTCGCGTCGAGTTTCAAAAGAAAACCGTTTCTGTATGAGCAAGTTTTCAAGTGTTACCGAGAGATTAAGTAGGGCTCAGACTTACTGACACGTTTCGACTAACTTCACCAATTTTCTTTCTAATTAAGGAGGTACTTTGTAGCCATCACGTCGAGTGTCTTAATAGCTTTGAGATGTTGCGCAGAATTCGAAAAAATGGAGCGTTTTTATTTTTGTTCAATTTAGTCCCTGTTGTACAAGCTTTTGGGTAAACTCATATACTGTTTCTTTTTCAATCTGATTTATTTTTGAAGCATGGTTTATAACGACCATAGTGTATTCTCTCGTTTGAATTTATAATTTGATACGATACTTAAATAGCACTATTACCTAGCACGAGACAATAATAAATCGATTATTTCTTTTGTAAATCACATTTTACTACTTGCTTACCATGACAATGACACTATTAATAGAATTATTATCTATAACCGTGTTAAATAATGAAATTCTATCTTGATTCCCGATAAAAAGTATTGTAAAAACGTACCTAAGGAAAACTTTCATAATTAGGAACAGAAAGTTAAAGCAAAATATATCGAGATAGGGTTAAATATGCTTTCAAATTATATTCGTAACTTGTTATAGAAGTTATTTGAACTACATAATACATAGATAGGTAGGTACCTACACCTACTACGCATGAACCGAAAACTCGACAAAGTACTTAAAGTAGAGCAGCTTTATAAATAAATTCACAAGACTCAGAAACGTGATGAAGACTCGTGTAAAACCAAGTTTAAAATAATTTGATGCCAAAAATAACGAAAAAGTTACCTACCCAAAATAAGACTTCACAATTCTTAATATAACGAGGTTAAGGAAAATTTTTCTTCTTAAATAAACAACTGAAGTCGGTGAAAAAGTCCTTGAGCACATTATGGTAACAAACCATATTGCACGATTTTCCTAAAAATGTCATACCAAAAATAGTAATGCTGTCATAGCAGTATAATTTGTGTTTTTCCGCCAGCTCCGATAGTTTCAGTAAGTGCGTAATAACTATCGGAATAAGTACATAAGTATAGATAAAACTATTCAGTGGCGTATACAATCGTTTTAGGTATATACGTCAAATGCTTCTAAATCTAAAAGGATTACCCGTAATTAGTCGGTCTTAATGAAGCATTACACTAGTCTGGAAACTATTGTGAACGTGGAAGATAAAAAATAATGAAATCGATAAGCGGCCGACCACTTGCGTCATCGGCATGTTCAATCATGCATCCCGTGGACCGACCGCGAACACGGACCAATGAATTATGACTGCCCAACACGTATTCTTGTGGAAATAACTTCAATTGCTCGACTTTATCTTTATTTACAGTTTTGTTGAAACAATATTTTAGACAACCCAATTCTGAAGAGCGATTGAAATGAAAACCTAGCTAGCCCTTATTAAATTCCAAGAACTTTCCAAGTGGCACGATTAACTTGTAAGACTTCTAGTAACCAATGAAATTATGATTTAAGTTTCCTGAAATGGGCCGACGCCAAAAGCTATTAATTCAGATTCGATTACCAAGGAGCGTTGAATTTCTATTATGTTGAGTAATTCAGGCGTATGAATTACACTGATAAGAAAGTTAAAACGACTCCTTTTGAAGTCAAATCACTGTTCGCGAGTGTGAAACTATTATTGAGATTCATTTCATGGCCTTCAGCAAGATTATTGCTTTTTTCAGTAGACATTAAAATCAAATAACGAGCTTTACATGCAATGAAGACGTACGTTATTATGAATGACGCAGGTGATACTTCATTCGTAGATTCGTATCTTGTAATTGCCTTTACGCATTTACAATAAAACACCAATTACAAGTCATTGCTTTGATCGCAAGAGAAAATTTCAGAATTTTCACGTGAGATATACACGTGCATGATGAAAGGTATCTTATACCCTTGTCGTGAAAATATTTATCTTATCAATATCAGACTAGGTCATATGTTACGTGTTCAGGTACATAATAATATTAACTGTTGCTAATGACAAACTAAACAAAAGAAGATAAACAGCTCTGACGCAGATAGAGACGTGAGATTAGATTATTGGATTACAAGAAAATCCATGTAAACGTGTTAAAATTAATCGAAATTGTTTTGATAGGTTAACGTGCGAAGGACCGAGAGGAGTTGATCAAATAAATGTTATTTTATAACCTCAGATGTAGTCTAGATGACGACTCAAAGTCACCCCCAATAACGTACTTAAAAAGGGCAACGTCTTTGAGTTTGCATGTCCTTTTTAGCTAATTCAATGAGCACCTTGATGCCGATGACGGGCGTGATCCAGAAATAGTGGGTGCTGACGTTACTCCAGTACGTCGATACATTTCTCGCTGAAGGTTTGACGCAAGAAATGTTAATGACTTTGTATAAACACAGAATAAATGAGAAGTTATAAAAAATCTCGAAGTTTTTTTAACTTTCCGTTTATGAGAAAGAAGCATTAGAAATCTTCAGCTAACTTAATTTTAGCTCCAAGTTAATCTTTAGCAGCTTCTATTTAACTTAGTTGGCTCAGTTTAAGCCCGAAATAATAATTGGAACTTCAAGAGTTATTTGGAAAACTGTATAAAGGAACATACGGAACCTTTGTACGATCAGCTCGTTATCTGTGTCAGTAAAGATCAAGACCTTCTCCCTTTCAAATACGGTCAAAAGTCCTTTTAAATATAAAGTTTATGGTGACTCAATACAATAAAAAGATAGAGTCAACAGTTATGGATGTTTTTAATATTGTCTGTCGGAAGTATGCTGACTCACTGGCAAAATTATAACTCTGCTGAATTTCTGCATGTACAATAAATTACTGTTTGCCACGTTCCAATAGTAACAGTGGTAAATACTGTTATTTTATTCAAGGAATATTGCCCAGAGCGACCTCCAGAGATTCGGTCCTGTTCAGGTAATAGCTGGTAGAGGATGTTACGTGACGGGGTTACCAATTTGTCTCTTAATAGAAACATTAGGAAACAGTAAAGGACATTCCGCGAAAATGTCTGCCATTGTTTATAACTTTATTTGTGTTTTTGGAACTAGTTTGACATAACATTTTTCTCTGAAGGGTTCGGAACAGGTGTACCTTTAGTACCTTTAGTATACTCACTTTTCGACAGAGTGACAGTTGCCAGTCGTGTTTGTCGTCTTGCTAGTCGGATGGACCATATTGACATTAATTTCAAAAGTAAACACAATCTTTGGTGAGTTTATAATTGATCCATTATGCGTAAAATTTTAGTCAGCCGTACATTTTTAATCAGTCCAGTTCGTCGAGTGCTTTCAGAGGACGAGAGCGGTTGAAAACGTCCTCTAGACCGTTGTAGTCAGTCGGCTGTGGCTCTTATTACGGGCGTTTTATGCCCCGCGCCCACGGAGCACCTTGTCTGCGTCCTCATCATGAGCAGTGCTTGTAACTTCGCCGGCGGGGACGAACGTGCCCCTTTCAACAAATTTTAAAAATCCTACCCATTCGCCTCCACGCTGCAGCACTAACGAACGGATTATTTCCTTTTTCATGGCACAAAGATCGAGGTCGCCTGAGGGATGTTAATCTCTAGCTTTAATCGTCGGTTTGAAGCTTTACTTTTTACCTAAAAACATGCTCTTAAATATTTTAACGACCTTACCCTACAGTTGAAAACTTTCATCCAAAAAATGAGAACGTATTATTATTTGGGTAACGAGCAAGGCTATTTTATGAATTATTCAGATTCGTAATAGGAAGTTCGTGTCACGGAAAATTTGGTCTTGTCTTCGGAAGTTTACGAGTTTCGATAATTCGAGAAAAACCCTTCCTGAATTAAGTAGGAAACTAGTAATACAAACAAGTTTCGTTAACTCAATCCTAAACTCGTTAGATTGGACGACTGTGGATTTGTATCAGAAGTGTAATAAAAGTTGTAAATTCCGTTTGGACTGAATGTTTTCTGACTAAATAGATACACAGACGTGAAACAAATTAAGGAGGGGGCGAAGAATGAGAAACCTTTAGAATTTTCATTCATTTGTTTTCCTTTCACGTTTAGTTAGAAAACACTACACGCTGTTTTAAAAAGTTTAACTGTGTATTTACCTGCTTAGGAATTAAAAATAGATGGCACATATCCACTAACTATAAATTTTCCACGAAAAACATGTGTAAATATTCAAGTAGGCATCTAATTTCCCAAAACATTGCGTTGACAGAGCAAACGTGCTCGCACGTGAGCTCTCGGTTCGGATACGTAAGATGTATCAATTTATTCTCAAGTTGCTACTGATGATCGATTGTCAATCAGCCAGTGATCGGTGCCTCCTTTTTTAACAAAAGGTTTCTCAACAACTATGGTTTTACGTCTAGGTATTGTTTTTTTTGTTTGGGAAATCCATAATTTTGAAATCCGTGAATATTTTTTGCTTATCTGACTTTTGGTAACAGGTAAGACCACAGAGGGCAAATAGTATTTCTTTTTGCTCATATGCGGGTATTTGAAGTTAATGCTGTTTGATGAATGGCTATTGGCACCGTACTAATAATGATGAAATATTTCGGTACGGGGAACTTGTAAATAGTTGAACTGAATAAATATTAGAACTTTTATGCCGTAGTATACGGTCAACTCACCTAAATACTTGATTAAAAGCGGTCTGTATTACGATAAAGTAATAAAAGACATTTAATATCACATTCCGGATATGACAAGCGCATTCGGTTAGCGTTTCTCACGCGACTGGCAGTAAGCAGTAATATCTCACTTTTTATAATACTAAAGGCATTGCGTGTTGGTATTAACGCCTCAAACAAAGTATATTTGAGGTGCGTATAATTTACTTTTTCCCTACATGCTCATGTACGTTGACGATTTCCTTTCCGTTGCGAAATTAATTGCTTTGGACGTTCGTGGTAGTATGTTTGTAACGTTTGGTATTAACCTAGTGCGCATTGTGCATTGTATGTGCACATTAAGATTGCGGATAGAGATTATAAAACATCTAATCAACGAATATTATGCCTAATTGCTACACAAATAAAATTGCTGTTTCGATTTTAATGATGCGTTCATTAAATTCATTTTGTGAGCTTTAATTATACTAGATTCTGTCCGAAATGGTTGTCTTGAATAATTCTTATTAGCGACCACCTGCGACTAGTTTTGGCAGATAGCATAAAAACCGTATTAACTTATAATCACTTAAGCCACGGCAGACAGATACATTATTACCCGACTGGATTTAAATTTTATTTACTTGTTTTGGGTTAGTCGAAAATATTGATTTGGGTAAAGGTCGTTTAGCACGCGACGATTAAAAAAAAAAGTTTAAATTTCGAACGTGTGGCTGTACCGAATAACGCAGCTATTATCCGCAGGTTTGTCGTCAGCCGTCACGTTCGCCGCGTTGTCATAACGGAGGACATTATGAAAAATGTATTTTCTTTCAGAGGCGATTGCTTGTTCAGCTCGCCTCTGACGTCAGCAGCGTGGACCGTCGACATATTAGCGTTTCATGTAAATGCGATCAGAAACTACACTCGGGTCCAAAATAAAATTTTCTTAAACAAAATTTGAACTGCATTTTTTAAATATAGGGAAACCTTTTCGCAGTAAATGCATCATGCTTCAGAGTTTATTTGAAAACGTGAAAACTACAGCGTTCCGGACAGTTTAAACTTTAAACTAACAATTATTATTGAGCTGCAACTGTTGCAATTATAGGGGACGTTCTGACTGCATTTTATCTTGAATCTCTTTGGATTGAGAAATCTTTAAGAGCGGGATAATAAAGTTAACCAAACATAAAAGTAACATTTGCATGAATAAATAATTAATTAATATTTATAAATAAGTGTTTTTATCACACGGCGGTAAATTTGTTCTGAAGAAAACAGAAGATTCTGTATTACATACTTAACTGTTGGAACAGGCTTACTTAACTAATATTGTCCTTGCCTGTTTCCTTTATTATAATAATATAATGAGTGGCAAGCCGCAGTGCGACGTTAACCGTAAAAGAAAATGTGGAAAACCCTAACCAATGTTGGTATACCTAAGCTTTTCATTTTCCAGCATCAAAATCATATTTCTCATCAAAAAACAAGAGAAAACAGACAATGCATGCAACATTACGGCGCGCGGCGCAAAGATGTGTGAGTGCTGGAGTTCAGCGCGATTTTGTAATGTTATTAAAGTGAGCAACATTGTTGGATGTACGTCAACTGACTTATGGTTATGTTTACATGTGCTTTATGGCTTGTAAAATAATTGGCGGCGTTAGGGGCGGCGGCCCAATGCCAGCGACGCGGCGCGGACGGGCCGGTGACGCGGGTGACGGCGAGCTCGTAAACTCGCACAAGTTCATGGAGCACCAGCTTGCCCGCTGATGCCGCCCACCCGGCTTTCCACCGTTTCATTAAATAACACCCGCACATTTTTCACCCGATTGCGTCAATGGTCAAGCCAAGCACGCGATATTTGCGTCTGAGCGATTATTAATAGATTTGCCTGGCAAAAAGTCGACCACTCATCGGCTTTATTTTAGAAAGCAGAAGGATGGTAAATAAAATAGTATCTTCAGAATTACTCTCAGCGTGGCGTGTTTTGTTAGCGCGAATTTGGACGCGCGTTTGGCTATTTTCAGCGCGCAAGTGCGGTTTAACGAATATTTATAATCGTATTCGTCACTCGGATCGAAACTATGTTTTGGTAACGCCAAGTAAAGAGGGAGTACCTACTGCGAATGAAATATTTACTTAAGATTATTTTCGGTATTGGATTTATTTATTTCTCAACGGGCGTCATTCTCTTTCGGCACATGAAAGCAATTATTCGTATTTTCGATGGAATGACGCATGACCTGAATGTTTTGGAAAGGACGACAATTTCTAAATAGGTATCTCGTCTAAAATCTATATTCGATAATAGCTTGGGGTAGGAGCTGTAACTCCGGCTAGAATAGACGGAATTTTGTTAAACTTTATTAACATAATATGCTTTGGTATTAAACTAGGATGTAAATTGCGGAAATAGGCAGTTCAGATGGTAAAAATGACCAGGAAAATATGAATAAGTAATCGAACGGAGAAACTATGACATGGTCCTTCATGTACTTTATAAAAGTTACGTAGGCAAAAAGAGGATATAATATTACGTTACGTCATGGAAACAACGAAGTTCCTGTTTACAGCTTTTAATTATGACCCTAGATAAACGGATTACGAAACTAATAACTCACAAATTCGAATTTATTAACAACACAGAATTTAACAAATTATATTAAATATTGAGTTAAATATTTTGTAATTGATTCGTACTAAGACGTAAATACCATGGTATTTATAAAGCTGGCATTAAGTCTATTAAAGTCTGAACGGGGAATCCCTTGGTATTTTACTATAGTACCGTAGACCGTAGTTTACCCCCTAAGGTGACGAGGACTTGCATTGATTGCCTTTCTCAATTTAAAAAAGGAATCTTTTAAGCATTTGGACAAAACCTTTCCGGAAAAGTACAAACAGCCCAACGACAGCTTGCCGATGGCTGTTAAAAGAAGAAAAAACCGCGAAGGTACACCGCACTACCCAATTTTCAGAATTAGTATGTTGTACAAAAACCAACAAAAAGTTTGTTGCAAACTGTTGGAGTTTGAACCAAACTTTTTAACGGGCAAACCCATTGTATTCCAAACTCAACAAGGTTTGACGTGGCACTCACAAAAACCGTAGAGGTAAAGCTCTTCTAAGCCTTAATATAATTATTATTGTACGCGAGTGCTAAGTCATCGGCTCACTGTGATCCGGCTTATGTACTTTGATCCCAGAGTTGATGTCATTACTCCATGTGACGCAAACCTAGCCTTTGTAAGTGAATTAGCGATGTTACTACATAGATTTAAATAAAGCTAAATCACCATAACAAGAGCCTTTCAATGGAATATATGTAACAAGGTCACAAGTCTATTCCTGAAAACCCGTAGGGAGGTTTATTTTTGTACATACCAAGTTTATCCTGTATTATTTCAGGCCTCAATGTCTCACGTCGAAAATAAAAAAAGACAAAATACTTAGTTGACTGGCACATATTTATGGCAACGAGTTCGTAGAAGGATGTAGGGCATAATATTGTTATCTTGCGTCTCGTTCTACGCTGAAAATTACCCCTGTGCCTAAAGAGCAGGGTACATAGGTGTTAGAGGTTCATACGCTTCGTACATTTTGCAACGGATGTGACCGTCATTTGGCGCAACGACCGTATTTGCTCGGAGGTCTGACGTCACGGTACAAGTCACCCGGCCTGTGACCTTTTGGTGTTTAGCGAGCACCTTGCCGGGCTTACCTACTACTCCGTTCGTGACGTCAGTGGAGAGGATTAACTGAAGGACTTTGATTGGACGCTATTGTATGGTACTTAATGAGGTCTTAAGTAGGCGTAATTCAGTCTGATAGACGTAAGGTAGGTCAATTGAAAGCAAATATTTTAGGAGTGACGTCTAATCGGATTACCTATCATTTGTAAAGGGCATACAAGCAAAAGGGCTTTGAAAGGTAGATGGTATAGGTAGGTAACTGAAATTATAGAAGCTGTAGGACTTTTCAGTGACTCCATTAAAACATTTAAAGGTTCATCTACTAACGTTATGATAATCATATTAGAGGAAAAGGAAGATTTTAGATTTACAATAATGTTTATAGCAGAAAAGCAAACATTGAAACCTGTTTACATATTCAAATCCTAACAAGACATGTTAATCGTTGGCATTTTGTTATAATCACGCGTCGCATTACGTCGCACCGTGTTTCTGATTGGTGTTATTCAGGTTAATGACCGTTGCTGATAAAAACTTGAACTCTGCAGTACGTAATTGACAAAGAGCCAAACATTCTAAGAGTTTTGTTACCTCTTAACGCGGACTGAACCGATTATGTGCCACGTCACTGAGCTGTATCTACATAATATATTATCTTGTAGACTGTATCGCACGTCAATTGTTTTATGAGAAACATATTGCACTAATGGATGTGCCTAACTGCCTACGTAATTTAAAACAATGACCAGACTTGGATAACGTAAAGAGTTATGAATATGAATTATGTTTTAACGTCAATAGCAGCATAAAAAAGCACATAAAGAGAGGGTATGACTTCATTATTACAACAAAGGCCATATGACGAATATTTGTCGATTTACTATACGTTGGGAAATAACCAGATTGTCTCTAATGGATTTGGGATGTTATGACGAATTTATTTTGGTCGACATGACACACCGTAGAACATATGAAATGCTCTGAGGCCTCTCTATCCTTATTTTATCACAATTGTGTGTTAAATTTGTGTTAACGTGTACAATGTTCTTTCCAGAATGCGAGTCCTTGATTCGCAAGATGCTAGTCTTGGAGCCTATGAAGAGGTATACGATAGAACAGATCAAGAAGCACAGGTGGATGGCAGCGGAGCCTTATGCAGTGCCAACAGTAGCAGCTGACCCTGCGCGGAGTCCAGCTCACGCAACGGCGCATACAGAGCCTAACGAACAAGTGCTGAGGCTCATGCAGAGCTTGGGAATCGACCCCGTTAAGACCAAAGAGGTAGGTAATTAAAACTTATGCTAGACCTTGATTTTATTTGTTGAGCTTACCTCAAGTAATATAGGACAAGGGCAGCAAAATGATGAAGATTTAAACTTCTAACATATACGAAAGAAGCCTTGGTTAGCATTGATGTTAAACTGTTGAGAATAAATCCAAATGGGGTCTTTGAGGAAGCTATTTCTGTTGATTTTAATATTCCTTAACTTTCTTTTTACAGAGCCTCAGATCCAACAGCTATGATCACCATGCGGCGATATACCTCCTTCTACTAGAGAGATTGCGGGCGCGAGCGGCAAGTGGGGCTAGTGTGTCGAACGTTGAAGCTCGCACCAGGCCGTCACGCCGACCGTCCTCTGTGGCCGATCAGGCACTAGCCAAAGAAGCTCATGACGCGAGACGCGAACATCACACTAGGTATGCTAGAAGCTAGCTAGAAGCTAGCTATCAAGCTATGAAAGCATATTAAATAAACGATACACAAGCCGATAGCGGCGTCGAATTTGCGAGTTGCGACGAGCCTTTAGGTAGTCTAAAGGCTCGTCGCAACAGACCATTTTTAAGTTATGCTTTAAGCCATAAATCTACAATCCTATTTATATTTTTTTCAGACTCCTTCATGCTGGCGATTCTCAGTCACGGGAGTATAACAGAACCACACCGACAATATCCACTGCACCGGCGGACTCATCGTCTGCCGAAACGCAGCGACTACTGTCCCTCGCGGCCGTCAACATGACCGAACAACGACTGCTCCAGCGAAACTCCGACCCCTCGGATACGCACCGGAGCTTTCTAGTCGGCAACCTTGACGCTATCTCCCGAAGTCATGAATCAGAATCCACTAGGCTACTTTCCATGAGAAATATTGATGTAACTCAATCAAACCAAAGGCTAGGTGCTAAAGTCAATGAGACCAATGTACCTACACATAGGCTGCTCACCTCTACTTATGAACAACAACAAAACATACTAAAACAATCCAGCGAAGACTGCCGACGGCTACTGCAACAGTCAACGACCGTGGGACCTGAACCTAGTAAAAGTACTATCGACGGTACTAGACTGCTCACTTCATCTAGTTTTGATTCGAAGTGTGCTATTGATGGTGGAAGAAGTTCCTCAGCGACTGATCATAGCGCAATAGCGAATTTTCTACAAAATTCTGCTTCAGCGACTAATTTTAATGTTGAAACTGTGAAGTTACCTAATTCAACAACGTTCACTATGTGTTCTGAAGCAGCTAAACTTATGAATACTTTGCAACAGTCACCGTTGCCGCTAAAGGGAACTGTGAACTTGAGCACAAGCCCTATCCCATCTCAACTGGGAGAATCCAAACTGAGCAGTGTATTGGAACAACCAAAGCCTCTTGAATCCACCAGACTTGTATCACAAGCGCAACAACAAGACCTCAATCGTCTCCAAACTAGTACGCCACCATTTAAAGACTATATGAACCATCATCTTCCTGCATATGCGTATTTGCAAAATTCTGTCTTGCCACCTATGTCGAGCACAGCTGATGGAAATTTTTCTATGGCTACGGGTACCGGTGATTTATTTCCAACTGGGCTGTACAGACCAGATAGCAAATTTTCCCTTAATCGATATACAACTGGTCAAACCTATTCCCAAAATCTTCAAGGTAGCGGCAATACAACGGAGGCAACAAAATTTCAACAACAGTATTCTTCGTCGACAGACGAAGGCTGCGAGACAGATATGGAGGACGTTGCCAACGCAACCAGCGGAGTTCAAAACAGACTAAGCTCTTACGCAAGTTCTAGTTCTAGTAGCGGTGTTGTCACTTTTTTTAATAACAAAAGTCTCAGCCAAAATCTGAGTTGCGATTCGTCACAAAGTAACTTTTCTACATTCGAAAGCCTGGATTACCAATTGTCCGACTGTTCCAGTGAGCTAGCTAGTAGTCTTCCCAGCTGCACCTCCAATGAAGAAAAATTGGCATACGAGAACAATTCACTCGTAAACACGAGTCCAATGCATCCATGCGTTTACATATCTTCTTACAATAATAAAACCCCGGGCGTGGGATTCATTGCACGACACAATCCATTGAACTATCAATCAGTCAATAATAAGAATTGTCCTCGTGCAATCACGCGGAGTCCGGTTGACTTTCGGGAAGGTCGTCGAGCGAGCGATGGCCTCGTAGCACAACAAGCTGCACAGTCCAATGAATCACAAAAGAACAGTCTGGCTTTTAACAGCCAACGGTTAAATGAAAATTGTAAGGCGAAAGGTGTTTTGGAACTACATCTAGTCCAGAAAGAGGCTCAGAAGTTAAAAACTCAGTACCAGTCAACCATACCCGCAGAGGAAATGACACAGAGACAAATACAACACAATCAGTTTGCGGCGACTTTCACTCCGCATTACTTAGATACAAAAAATCCTACACCTAAACGTATCAGCCTTCCCGAAACCTTCAACTACTCGAGCACGTCGCCACCGATGCCTGCCAGTCCTAAAATGGTGGCTCAACTGCAAGACCAAGCAGAGCTGCAACACGGCGCTTCACAAGTCAAACCTCCCTTACAGCAGCAGCTCATGCAACACCGACTGTTCCAACAAAAGCGACAACTATTACAGAAACAAATGACTCCGCCTAACATCCCTGCTCATGACATGGGCATTCACACTCTGCAAGTGGGTCTTAGCAGGCGGCAAATGCTACGCCAGCAAAGCTATAAAATTGCTCAGCAACAACAAATCTTACCCCCTTTGCCACTAACGGAAACGGAGAATCGAGATTTGCTCGCTTTCCAAGCAATAGTAGAGGGTCCGAACCGAAACCCTAAGCACAAGCCGGAAGAAAGCTCAGAGGAGGCAAAATTCGCATTTCAGGGCTCTATGGAGATCAGTATAATGAATAAGGAAAGGTTGGGTAATAGTGAGACTTGGTCAAACTTACCATCAACCCTGCAGACTGCTTGTCAGATATCGGAGCTGGCGGGGCGGCGCGAGGCGAGGGAGCCGCGCGAGGCGGAGGGGGAGGCGGGCGCGCACGGGCCTGTGGACGCGCCGCTGTGGCCGGGCCAGTGGAACGCTACTCTATTCCAGCCTCAACCCTGCTTCCAGGTATTCCAACAGATCAATTAGTAGAACTCCACGTAAACAGTAGTCCTGTAGATTGTGTAGTGTGGATTACGTAAACATGGCATGGAATCCGTCTTCTGATAAGACCGACGTTTTCCACGTCAGTGTTTTCGCTAGATGAAAGAATGGTCTCATTATGGTTTATATTCGTACTGTGAGTATGTAAATGCATAGACAATTGTAATTTCACAGTTATATTGCGTATATTTAGAGTGCATGACAATAAATAGTGCTTTAAAATTATACAGTACACCAGTAGATCAGTGGTTCACTGCAATATAATCCAAACTGCCGTTAAGTACCTTTATATCTATTAAAAATATAAACACCAATAAAATAGTCATGTATTCTTAGCATAATTTGCATTGTATCAATATAATAGATGCACTCAATATTTGATAATTATACAAAATTTTGAATTATAAAAATATACAACACCTTGTTACAAAGTATTCATTCCTGTTTTTCGTTACATAATATAAAGCAATTCATCACTAAATAGTAACGTATAAGTATGAGCTATATCCTAGCTATTCCATTTATACATTTTTACTTGCCAAGTATTGTATTAATTTATAGAAGTTGTACGTTTTGCATTTGCCCACTTGTGCTAAGACTACGACGTCACATGAGAATGTTCCTACATATTTGTTCGTCTTTTCTCCATGGTACATTAATTTTTAGACCTAAGTATCTATTTATTATAGATATTATAAGTTAAACGTTATGAGTCTGTACTTTTTCTTTGTGAAAGTCTGTATAGTTTTTGTTATTATTTGCTAATTATAAAATAATTTATGTAAGATGTGATAGCTTTACTTAGAGGCAAGTTTTTATTTAAATACAAGTTATTGTAAATTTAAAATAGTAGTTTTATTTTTACACCTTATTATTTTTGGCAAAATAGCTTTTTTGTAGTTGACACAGTTGCTATGCACGTTTGCATTAGATGCATATTTATTTTTATGCTTGAATGGTATTATTATACTATGTGTGTCATACCAAAAAGCTAATGGTTCAAAACCTGATAATCCTACCAGCAAAGGCAATGTCATTGATACAATTGTTTTGGATATAATACAAAAAATATTTTCAAATCGTAATAAAGCCCCGGATTGTTCAAGCTCGATAGTAGGACATTGCATCGTCCAAAGCTGTTGGCAAGCAATCAGCATTGGCAAATTAGTCCTGGACTTTCAACTGGCAAGGCATTAACATTTTAGAACACCCATTTAGGTGGATGCAGAACCAGAACAAGTAAGTAGAAAAAAGGATAAAGCCGATAGGTCAACATAGGTGTAACAAGCATGCATATGACTTGATGTATGAGTGTGGGCGAGGCGAAAGGAGTATGTAGTGTAAGGATCGTATAGCTGGTGGCTTTAGGACCTTATTTTCTGTCTACCCCTCTGGGAAAAAGGCGTGAGTTTATGTTTAGCATGCAGATTTTCGTACCTTTTTTACTTGAAAACGGATAAGTATTAAAAAAAAAACAATAAGTCTGGGACATGAATGAGCAACGTTTTAACTAGCCAAAAGAAAAATGAGATTTTTACCCCTAAAATTGGTTAAATTTGTCTGTATTTAACTTGTTCTTTCAAAGTTCTTGATCGAAGTTTAACCATTTGTTTCCAGTCCAACTGGCAAGGGCACAGTCTACCTCCTACTGCTGGCATGCTACCTCTCAGCGAGAGCCCCATCCTGGAGCTCACAGAACAGATGGAGTCTATTTAATTGTTCCATTTAATGACCGTGTTTACCTTAAAAGTTGTTATAATAGTGATGGTCGGGTTGTGTCATTGATTGGAGAAAATTATTATTTTTCTGAGAAAGGTGCGCATCGGATTTATTTTCGTGAAAAACCATAATATTTTTAGGACATACTCCACATCCTGTCCGATAACAATTCATGTTTAGCTTCCTTTTGTTGACAAAGGATTTTCCACTATAATCAATCGGGGCATACCCTTGAATTACCAATGTACAATAGACTCCACCGACAAAACCAACTGGGTTTGTCCTCATCAACGACACAATACGACAATTATCCGAAACGCTTGGCAACACTACATTAGTTAAGAATAACACGATTGTTACAGACGTCAGTAAACGTAAACATTTATAATATTGTTAGTATAACTATGCACTATTCTATATATTGGCGAAATCCCAATGAATATTAAAATTAATTTAGTGATAAATAACGCGACAATATCCATAGGTTAAGTTGTTACATGGATGCGTTTTAATTTTCTAAGCACCTTTGAAAATCTCTTATGAACTTTATAATACTCTTCTTGACTTCGTTACGATTGCTTGGACAATAAAATTTAAAATGCATGTAGGTATCAGCCTATGCACTCTATTTTTCAAAAGAATTTACTTTTATATCTCTAAGGTGTATTGAATGCATTCGAATTTAAACGAATATGGACAATTTATATGTTAGCCGTGTCTATCACACTGCAGTGAAATATTGGAAGCCAATCTTTTGATTGGCTTCCAACTCAGATGATCAAATCTGCGATGGCCGGCTAACCCACCTATCTATCTATACTACTATAGTACTTGTGGAAAGGATTTTAAGGGCCTATACTGGCCATTAAAAATACTTTTATCCTGGTTTACATAACGACACTAATATTTACGTAGAAGTGAGTCCACCCGTGTGTCCTGTCCTGCCCTACGGACATGCATGGGCCATGTCCGTCATTTACTAGTAACTTTCTGACTTGCATGTCTTCTTAATCTTAGTGTAAGAGGTATAGTTGCGTATGTCGTAGAAACTTAAACAAGCTCCAGTTTTAATTGAATTGTAGAAAACTGATAATTCTAAAGCCTATCTATATCTTGTAGGTTATCTATCCTTATTGCTATACCTTAACGATTACCTAATTGCTAATTCTATGTACACTTTTAGCACCACGATAAAGGTTCAACATAATAAAATAAGAGCATTGGATTGAGAGATACTTAGTATTTGATTTACAGTAGCATAGCGTAAATAAAGGAGTAGTGTGTTAGAAATATTAATTTGCATTTGGCGTAATTTATTGATAGTTCGAAATTGATTTACTTATTCATAATTTGTTCCGAATGAGGATCTTGTACACAAGATACCTAACAATATTCCTTGTAAATAAACTACCTCTAATTAACTTCGAATACAAGACTGAATTCAGTGTCAATTCAGAACAATTATTGTCACACGATACCATCCGAAAGTCGAAGATTTTATGTTCTTTTGATACACAAATAGTTTAATTTTGCAGAGCAGTGTTTTATTAGCGAAAAGCGTGTTTGTGACGATTGAAGTTAGGACATATCACAGTTTGTTAGTAAACGTCACTGCACGATAATAAATTAGCGTAGTTCATACAATCATTAATTATTGACTGTTTCACAGATTTGGTCAATCAAAAAAATCATCTACAACATTCCAACATGAAATGACTAGGTAAATAAATAGGTCGTTGTAATTTTAAAAAGTCATGTTAGTTGAGCAAATTGTGGCTATTCATAATAGTCTCGAAAGTCCCAAATACACGTGTGCATTTTAGCGACGCATTAACTCGACGCATTTGTTATTATCATTGTCCATATTTATTATCTACTAAGTAGATAAAAAATAATCGAATCGCCATCAAAATTACCATTTAGATCAGTGCCACACTGATCATTATGAAGCTTTACCGAACAGTAACAATAACTTACATACGTAAGAATTATCTTATTATTACAATGGAACTAGTTTTCAATAAGTCATTACTATTGTAGAGGATCGTAGAATAGGTGTTTGGAGGCTTTTACACAATTAGAATATTGCCACTTGTATTATATTCTGTCATTATCGAGCAGACTTCATGTTATTCGCAATTAATAAATTAATCTTAGGTCATTAGATAAGTAGACAATTTTATATAATGGAGGATGTAGAAGACGTAGATTACAGCAATATGTTCATTGTACTACGAGTATTACCCGACATGTTACGGCTTAACAGCTTCATTGAAAGATTTTGTAGTCAAGTTATCTTTATACAGTTTTTTTTTTCGTTGATTGTACCTTTTGGGTTGTGATAAAGTATATGGCTGATTGTTAATCAATGTATAGAGCAGTCATAATACAATACCTAATTAATAAAACTGCGTTTTATTTAACCTTTTCTTTGTGTAATTCTGAATTAATTTATGTTATGTAGGAGTTGCTGTTTGGAGAATTTGCGCGAAAAATCTAAGCTGCCTAGGCAGACTATTTTAATAGGAAACCGATGATTTTGTAACAGAATGAGATGATAACATGTTATATCATTTTAATTTTAATCATCACCGCGTTTTGCCTGCATGGTGGTTTAAAGTTTATTCAGGTTTTCAGCATGATTTGCAATTGTATTGCTCTGGTATTTATGGCGCATCAGACCAGGCATCAAGACCAATATAGATATCCTAATATTATCAATATCTACCCAGATACCTAATTGCTGCACCTTTTATCTATCACGTACCTACCTATCGGCGAAAATATGTGTATTGCTATAAGACGGACTTATCGCACCTAAGCGACGCCGACGCACCTATCGCTTAAGGTCTCTACGGTCATTCACTTGTGCAGTGCGTTTATGTAGTGCGGTGTTGAGTTTTTATTTACAGAGTTAAATACAAATAGGTCGTGACCTATATGACGTAGACAATACGCAACCAGAGATTACAATCATAACAACAAATCGGTGACAGCTGGCCTACTTTTTTCAGCTGACAGTCCAGTCGGAAGAAAAATAAATCAAATCTATACAATTTCCTGTAACTTTCTCAAAATGGGAGGACCGAGCAAGCTTACTGAATTGATCAAAAACAAAGGAAAATTCAGCTACTCATTCGAAGTGACTCCTGATGTTTCCGAGGCAGATATAGATAATTTAAAGGTGGATCCAGTTTTCTTCGCGGTGACTTGGCATGCGAAAACCCACAAGTGTGCAGATTTGGATATAGATCCTATAAGAACTGCTACTCTTTTGAGGAGCAAACAAAAGCACGTTTTACTGCACTTATCGTGTGATATGATGAGGGCTACTTATTTGAAGAAACTACTGACACTACTTCAAGAAAAGGATATTTGCAATTTATTCTTGGTATTGGGGGGTAAGTAAATTTCCTTTTGTAAATCTAATACATCAGGTTCCTAATGCAATGCTGCAGTAGAAATATTGGGAACGAAGATTAAAATAAATCAATGAGTTCATTCCTGACATGGTTCTGGATGAACAATGTAAAATTGAACTTAGATTTGTAGGTAGGTAAATTTAAGATTCTGCGGTTTTGAGAAACTTGTACGAAAAGTTATGTTGACAGCAAAAAAATCGGAACATGTTTCGCCCTATCAGGCCGCCCTCAGTGGCAAATCTTTGAGAACAGGGCCCCTAAAATGGCCGCTTTTAGGCCCCCAGTTTTAATGATCAATCCCACACATTTCATGACTGACACACACCATCCATCCATCTCATACTTTAAGTACCTACCTAACTATTGTATCTGTTTCAGAGGGCTATGATCCTGAGACCTCAGATTTCAAAAATACTTCGGAAATGATAAAATTCATAAGGAATAAGACGGACCAATATTTCTGTATTGGTATTGCGGGTTTCCCCGGGTGCTCTGATGAAAAATTGTTGCAAATTAAAGATAAAGTCAATATTGGGGCCAACTTTATCTTGACACAAGCCTTCTTTGATGTTGATGCATTTCATCATTTACAAGAAGGTCTTGATAAAATGGGACTCGATGTGCCCGTTATACCCGGAGTATTTCCCTTTGAATCACCCAAACAGCTAGAGGGCTTTATAAAAATGTGTAAAATAAAAGTATCTGATGATTTGTTGCAAGCCGCCACTAATAAAGAGAAAATGAATAAATCTTGCACCGGAATAGTTAAGCAGTTAATACAACAGTTGAATTCTAAATGTAAGACGACTCATTTTCATTTCTTTACGATAAATAAATTTGAAAATGTTCAAAAATTAATTGAAGAAATAAATTAATGTTTGTTAATCACCATAATTATTGTTTTTCTTTTCCCTACTGAGAAATCTACATTATTCTGGTTTGAGGCTGTGAGTCTAGTTTGCACCACTAATGCAATGAATTTCATGGTTTGCTGGCTGTCCGTCCACCATTGTGTCTGTACCCAATAATTTAATGAGCTGTCAGGTGGCTCATGGACTGGGGGGGATCTATTCTGAGCTTATGCGATATTACTTAACCACCAAACGCTGAGTTAAATAAAAAAAGACTAGGGTTCAATTCCAAGGACGGGTCTTTTTTTTTAAGGGCGTACGCTTGAACAACGCTTGATAAAACATGTTTATAGCGTTAAATATTAAAACATGTAAATGTAAGCTTGCTGGCTGCCAAATTTTTTTACATATAAAGGAACGCAAGCTTGCTGTCAACTCAAATTGTATGTAGTTTGAACTGTCACATCAAGTGTCAGTGTCAGTCAACGAGAGTAGTTTTAGGTTATGCGGGGCTGATAAAAGAAAACGATAATAATTATCATCAAATAAAAATTGTGGTAAATAGCAATTGCTACAGATATTATTTCGAGTAATCATTTCTGGAGTGCTCGTGCGTGAGTTTCCTTGCATTCTTTTACTGCTTCTATAATTATCGATTACTACCTACTAGCGGCACACTTTACAGAAACAAAAATTTTTATTGTAGGTGCTCAAAAACGGTGAACAATGTCGTTCCCCGATAGACAGCAGCGGAAACTATGTTGGGACTCCAGAGATCGTTACTGGGAATGCCTAGATAAGGAAAAAGTTAAAGACAATTCAGAGAAACCTAAGGCATGCTTGGATTTAAGAAACATGTTTGAAAAGTCCTGCCCTACGCAGTGGGTCTCGCATTTCGATAGAAAAAGAGACTTTAACGTTTATAAAGAGAAAATCCAGAAAGAAGGATATGAACCTATCAAAGAGTCCTAGTTTTACTATCCTTTGATTGTTATTGTAAATATAGATTATGTAGTAAATAATTATGTTTCATGAATTGTTGTCTTTTATTTGGTTACTTTATTTATACAGTTTTCTAATAGTCTGTTTATCAGAAAAGATGCATAAAGTGGGTAAAGTTATTATTGTTTGTAAATTGAATGTTTATTGTCACTGTTTTGAATCATTTAACTTTTACATATTTCAGATAATTCAGTATTACACAATGGAGAGATACAATAAGATTTTAGCAGAGATTAAAATTTCTACTTGTGAATTGAAGATAAAGTCTATACAGGTAATTGAAACTGCAATTCAGAATTAATATTTAAATTTAAACAAAATTAAAATCCATATTTTTAGTGTATTAACCTTACTCATGTCATAAAATTTTCAGGATGTGCTGAAATTATCAAAAGAAAACTCTAACACAAGCAAAGAATTTTGGAATCAAGTGTCTGAAAGTTTGTGGGCTCATTTAAAAACAGGTTTTAAAATATTTGATGATCAATTGCTATGTGCAACATGTTTTTATACAGTGATACCACTAACAGACAAACAGGATGTCTATTTAACTGAATTATTACAAATGATAGACAAAGAATTATTCATAAAGAAAAACCCTGAAGGGAAGTCTGCTAAAACAAATAATGTGGTGTCTATGATGTATGGAATGTTTCAATCAACTTTTCTAACACAGAAAACCCTCAATGATGTATCTAAAACTGCCCCTGTCTTAAAATCAATGTTTGATTTACTCATACTAATGGGTTATGAGTACTCTCAATTTACTTTCATCTCATTCAAGACAATTAAACTATTCAAAAAGGTACAAGGCACAGATTTTCAAGATTGCATCTTCAGTAAAGAAAATAAAATCAAATTGCTTAACTTTGTCAATCATAATTGGGAAAATCCTGTCACTGGAATAAGGGATTTAAATAGGTGTATATTCCAGACACTAATTTCAACAATAGATGATGAAATGTATGAGAAAGTGGTAAAGGAAATCAATGGGTTCTACTGGAATAAAGCAAAGTATCTGATGCTCTCAGAAATAATTGAAAACAAAAAAGGAAACCTATTCTCTTTAGTACATGATAACAAGTGGGTTGATGGCCTCATATACAGTCTACACAAACCAGGACTGGTTTCAGCCGGAGCTGATATGTACTATGCACTGCTCAAACAAATTAACTTTGAGAGTGATTGGTGTAAATTATTCCAATGCCAAGTCATCCAAATTCTAACTGGAACAAGCAGTAAAGCAATTGAGAATTTTAAAAACTTCTGGTGTTTGACAACTATGAAGAAATTTCCCACATTACCTTATGTATTATTTGATGAACTAAATGATTTGGATAACTCAGAACAAAATCTTTGCAGCCAATTGTGTATAATGAAACAGGCTAATAAAATAGGCATCATAGAGAAAAAATGGGGTTCCACTGAAGATTTTGGTCATGTTGAAAATACTGTTTTGAAAGGAATAGAGCACTGCAACTATAATAATAGAATGTTAGCATTTGATATTGTCTGTGTTTCACAAAGGAAATTAGTTCCAAGTCAATTGGAGTATGACTTAATATTGAACTTCTTATACAACAATGTGAACTCAGATTGTACAGTGCTAAGATTGAGCATGTTGAACAGCCTTAACTATTTCTTAACACAACTGCATTCCATATTTCTTATTGTTATGATCAAAGATGAGAGGTCTAATGACTTACAAAATCTATTAGAATTTTGTAAAAGATTGCAGAGCTTTGTTATTAACTCAATTAATTTGAATGGTAATTATCAAAGAAAGATCACAAGTGTGAAACTATGCAACACCATTCTGAGTTGTTTTAGTGAAATTCCTTGCAAGAAAAGAGGTCAGACAAGACATGCAAACATTACACTAATTGAGTATTTGAAGGAAAAGGGATCTTGGTTACTGGCCACTGAAGACTTTGTTGTAAAGCTGGTAAGCTTACTAAAAGACCCTACAGATGATGTCAGAGAAGCCGTGATAAAGCTATTGCTGAATCACTACTCAGATGAATTAAAAATACAAAATATTATGCAGCATTTGATATATGGTGCTCTGAAAAGCATGAAGAGCAAGTTCTTCTATGAGATTAGTTGTAGCCAGAGTATGTTTAAATTATTGACTAATTTAGTAATCAAAGATAAACATTCCATAGCAGAATACAAAAGTGTAGAAGACATCTTTTATTTTGCATATTATGAATTAATTACTGAGCATAAAGCAAAAACTAACATAGTGAAGTCTATTGAGACAGGAAAGCAGCTACATTCCTTCATAAATATTTTGCTAGTTGTATTGGAGACTTGTGTCTCAAATTCCTACAGTATTGATATTCATAGAATAATGCCAGAATTTGTTGAGGTCTTGGAAATTATATCCAACCAGTTTGCCTGGGATGAAGAAAGTTCAACAAGCTCAGATTTTTCTAAAATGAGTGACATGGTTGAAAGTATGATTGATACCTCTGGTCTAAGTATTGGTGATGAAGCTGATCACACAAAAATATCCGGTTTG
Organism: Noctua comes; assembly: GCA_963082995.1. Classification (NCBI taxonomy): domain Eukaryota; kingdom Metazoa; phylum Arthropoda; class Insecta; order Lepidoptera; family Noctuidae; genus Noctua; species Noctua comes. The sequence continues at coordinate 8,542,386 of OY720279.1, read as the reverse complement.
CACCAAATTGTATTGAACTCTCTGTGGTTGAATGTTAAGGTAAATCTGTTAAGGGTCTGTTTTTAACACCTGGTGAACAGTTTTCGGTGCACAAACAAATACCTTGCACAGGTTGGATTAAAAAAAAAACCATTAATCCGAGAGAGCATCCAAGCGGATAGAGCAATTTGGGATATTTATATTCGACTTAATTTTAAGGGACTCAATGTTGGTATTTGTTTGGCAGAGAAACCATGTTCTCCCTCGCTTCGTTCGTTCTTTTTCTTGATAAGTTAAAGCAATGAGTTAATCATTTGATTATTACAGGCATCTTGTGATTTAGCATCGATTTTGGTACAGCTGAATGTGAATGATGCCAGTATGTGTGAGAAGTGCCTGACCATAATCACTCATGTTTTGGAGACATCTCGTCATAAAGGAGCCATTGAAGCTGCAGGCGCTTCTCTGGGTAATTGTTGAAATGTTTAGTTGATTATTATTTAATTATTGTTTTATAAAAGCTATATGTGCTAATTTGTTTCTCTATTGTAGGAAAGGGCATTCAGTTTTTATCATCTTTGCCTGAAGAAAATAGAGCTTCAGAAGTGCCCAAAACTTTACTCAGTTGCAAACTAAATGATTTGATATCAGAGACCAATAAAATGGCGTCCATAACAAGAAGGGGTGCAGGTCTTTCTATCATGGTACACAGAATAGTATCAAGTGATATGAAGAAGGGAAAAGTAAGAAAATGTTAAAATCATTATAAATTTAAGTACCTACCTAAATATCTACTCACAAACTACCCACTTTTATATTTATGTATTTTGATTTTCAAATACGTATGGTTCAAAATTTGTTAATAATTACTAGCGGCCAACCCCTGCTTCGCGCGGCGCCACCGAATGAGTCCAAAACTATCCTATCTTTCAAGCATTGTTACGGTTGGTTCACAAAATTTCCAAATCAGTTGGGTGGTTTCAATGATTACCGTGTGCAAAGATTGTGACACGTGATTTTTATACTTAAAGATATTGTATCTTTGTTTCAGCCTTTATTCCATTACTTCATAAATACTCTATTACAAATATGTGATACCACAAAAGACACTCCAAAGAAAGATGACGAAAATCAGATTGACTTACCGAAAGCAATCTATATCCATTTTATGACGAGAATAGTCACTGACAGCAGTTTAGCTTCAGACATGATGTTTTATTTTGCTAGATTAGCTGAACTTGCATTCAGTAATCTTACAAGTCATCATTGGCAAATCAGGTAAAATTTTGTAGATCTACCTACTGCTAACTATAATTCCTCTACTACAATTTTTATAAATTGACTTACCATGCTACTCTTAAATATTTCCAGGAATGCAGCTCTTCAGTTGTATGGAGCCTTAATTCCAAAACAAATAGGTGAGAAGAAAGCTTCAGGTAGTGCTGAGCAAACTACAGCGACCGTGGCGTGCGATGAGCTGCGAACACATTCACCAAAGCTATGGAATTATATCATTGAAAGATTGGAAGATAGCTTTGAACCTGATATAGTGCAGTCTCACTCAAACTTAGTACCAATTTTGAATGTATTGGCAAACAGCGCAAAGCGGTACAACTTGTCCTATGACATGGCAGAACAGCAAACTGCTGATGAGGAATTATTTGATCATTTGATTTTGCTTCTTGATAGTCCCATACACACAGTCAGACGCTTGACAGCCAAATGCATATTTAATATTCATGATTTTGTGAATATCTCTAACAGTATATGGTATTTGCTATTCCATGTTAGGGTGTCAGAAAATTTTCTACATGGTAGTTTAATTTTACTAAACCTATGCCACCAATATTATTATTCACATCAAGCTTACAAACAGCACTTTGATAAGTTCAAAAGTGGACTCCAATCAAAGTTTTGTGGTCAGATCCATTCATACCTATGTCAAAAACTGTTTGAAGATACCTTTTTGAACAGTTATACATTAGAAGATATTGAAACAACAATTTCGGAAATGAATAATAACATGCATTTTCCTGGAGTAGATCTGTGGGCAGAAGCTCGATTAAAAAAATATATTATACACACAAGTCAATGGGATGAAATACCAGGTTTACTAAATATGATGTTAAAGCAGAGTAATTTTGAAAAGTATTGTGAATTTATAATCTTGAAAGTTAGAACACAGGAATGTAAAGCAGAAGTTCTATTGAAAGTGGTAGAAGTACTGCTGGCATTTGAGAAGAAATATGAAAGCAGTATTATTTGGAAAATACTTTTTGAAATATCTCTAAATATTAATTTATCTGGTCATTTAGATACATCAGAACTCCTAAAAATTTTACTGGAACGAGAATCAGTATACAAAATAAGATACATTATCCCATTGCTAGCAAGAAATATTGCCAACATTCAGGATGATGATAAACTGAATTTTATGAAAATCATAGGAACATTCTGCAATTTCGAAAACTCAGATGTGGATATGAGATGCATAGCAGCAATTGCTAACAATGAACTTGCAAATGAGTTTGATAACATAACTGATTCAATGAAAGTTACTTCAATAAAATTTGTGATTATGCTGTTACAAGATGAAGACGAGGATGTGAGACACTTGAGTGTGAACTTCTATCATAGTCTAAGTAAACGTGAAGCAGTACTACAACCATATGTTTGTTTGAATAATATTTTAAGCAAGCAATTTTTGTACACTACATTTAATGGATCTCAGTACTTAATAAATGAACTTGTAAAAGAATTATCAGAAATATTGCAATCAAACCACAGTACAGATGAGTACAATCCATTCGCAAATGATTCTAAAAATATTTACTTTGAACCAGATGTACTGAAACAGTGGATTGAAAACTTGAATATTGCTTAATTTATAAATAAACTTCTAGACTTTTTTATCCGATTGATTGTTTTATTTCTTCTTAAAAAATTTAAATCTTAATTAGTATTTAGTATAAATATCATGTACAATATCAAACTAAGAAGGCTTATTAATAAAAACGGGTATTTAATTACAAAACCAAGGACAATAGGGAGGAATCACTCATCATAACAGTACATTTGTGGTGGAGTTGTGTCGTCTAACTGAATAGAAACAATATGGCGACCGGGTACCATCACAAGACCAAGTACCCTAGGCTCTTCTGTTTCACCATCACTGCCTTTGAGGTATTCTGAACAAGCTCCTAGAAAATAAAAATATTATCATTTACACTGAAAATGGGATATTTACCATGTTTACTGTTTGTTTTGGGTTTTGTGGTGACAGAGCAGTGGTAGCGGTACCGAATGCAAAAAATCGAACAAGAAAGAGGGTACACTGATTTGTCTGCTCATAAACACCCACCTACAATAACTTCAGTTTGTCTGTGATCTTGTCGCTTGCAACAGCTCCAAAATATCGGGAACTCAAAATGATAGTAAGCATGGTAAATATATATATTCCGTTTTCAGTGTTAATGATAATGTTAGTGACCATGTCAGTTTAAAAACATAATTAAGAATAAAATAATATAGAAATTGGGTGGAAACAAGAAATAATATACTTACAAACATGTATTTTTTCATCATAATAGTCAATCTTTCTATTCATCATTAATGTATGTTTTTATTGCCCTTTTAATATTATTATAACCTGAAAGTTAACTAAGCTAATGCCTTACCTAGAATAACATTGGCATCCCGATCCGTGCACAAGAATACTCCAATTAGAACCCTTCCATCCGTCATCTCTATTCTAAAGTTCATGTTCAACCACTTCTTTAATTTAGTTTTCCCATCTTCAACATTCTGGAACACACAAGAAATCCATTATAGTTAATGCATTCAAACATTACATTAGGAAAAGTAAACTAATTATTTTTTTAAATGTATAATATCAATGATGCTATTAAAGATAGAAAGAAATTCAATGTATTCACGGAGTTTATTATTGATAACTTATTAGAATCTGTTAAACATAAGGAAGGGGACACTAGTTACTAAATGCATATACATTGCCCTACTAAATGCACAAAAACAAACAAACAATTCAAAAGTAGTTAGCCTTTAAAGGGTTTCCGACGTGGAATAGCACCACACACCTCTAAGTGTCCCCCTGACCGCAATCGGCAAGGATAACATGTGTGTTTTGGTACCGGTACCTAGTATTAATTGTTGTTTTATTACAGAGAAAAGTTAGAAGTTCACTCACCTTGACGACATCTATTGGTTGCTCCGAAGCTGTATTACTCATGTTGCCTTTGGAAGTTGAATTTATTTCGAAATTATAGATACTTAAGCATATAATAATTTGTAGAAAAATCTTAACAACCAAACACAAAACACAAACAGCAGTATTTTCACCTGATTTGACATTGACACGTTGAGTTTGACACATCTATGAACTGTGAAGACTTTTTTTCAACGATCAATAATTGAGGCCACAGATTTACACCGGATTAAGACTCATTGTGTTCGTGTTACTTTCTCACTTGTGTTGTGCACGTTTACTATTTTCATCGTCATTCTTTTGCCCCTATCCCAATTGATTTGGGGTCGGCGCAGTATGTCTTCTTCCATATTTTTCTATTACTCATCATCTCATCAGACAATTTTCCTTTCTTGCCATATCATTCTTACACAGTCCATCCATCGTTTCTTTGGTCTTCCTCTACTCTTATGCCCATCCACATCATACTCGAAACTTTACTCACGACATTTTCTTTATTTCTTCGCATCATATTATACCCATTGGATAGCTACCACGGACAATCGATTACCACACCACTTTTCAGTCACTGGCGCCACTTTCAGACTTCCTCTTATATACTCATTTCTTATTTTGTCCATTCGTGTAACACCACTCAGCCACATGCAAATGCCTTTCATTCATCCCTTTTGTGGCCCAACATTCTGATTCATACAAGACAGCAGGTTTAAGGGGAATGCGGAATCGCAGATTTTTTGAAATTAATCTGCGATTCTGCATTCCCCATAATTGTTACTTTCTAAAATCAAGATGCAAAAAAAGTGCATAAGTGCATAAAAGAAAATTGTCGTTGACACCGAGTTGGCAAACGCGGACGAATGAAACGCGCCCTTCGAGTAAAACCTTTGGTCAACGCGGTCAAATTTACTGACAGTGTCAACGAAACGCAAACGTCAATCACCAATGACAATGACATAAGAAATGAAATTTTATGATGACTGATGAATTGATGATGACAGCAAAAGCAAAACACGGGATGTTGCAAGTGTTTACCGTTTTTTAAAATTAATGAAGGATTAAGAAAGAATGGAAGAAAATTCGCAACCTTCCAAACTTTCAGTAGAAGATAAGTTTATGAAGACGTTCAAATATTATAAGTCAAAAAAATCCAAGCCGTCTTTAGAAGACGTGTTATCTGTAGAAAAATACTCCGCTGAAAAGGTTTGATTATTTTCGTATTTTCTTTTATTCTTAATTCTAATGTCCCACTAATTAATAATGTAATAAATTCGTAGGTCACCAATATTACCCCAGATACTGTCATCGAAGATGCACGAACAGGACCATTGGGATTGAAGAGTTTCAAAGAATGGGAAATATTTACTTTGAAGATGCACCCAGGTTTACTATTTATCAAAAATCCTTTCACGGCTTCAGGGCAAAGATATTGGGTACGAAGGTGTCTAGAAGTATACCCGAGGAAGCCAAATAAATTGAATATAGATATAGAAATTAATTTACAAGACTGGTGGGAAGAATGCTTCAGAAATGCACAATGTGAAACACTGCTTCAAAAGAAACTTCGGTGGACGACATTAGGATATCACCACAACTGGGACACAAAAGTAAAATGTTAATGGGATATTTCATATATCCAGTTACATTATGTTCCACTTAAAATACCATTTTGCTGTTTTAATCTGTTGTTTTCTTAGTAAGATAGATATTAATCATATTCTAATTTACCCTCCTCATATTCTTCTAAGTTATAATAATATACTTAACAATGAATTGTTAACATTTCAGGTTTACACTGAACAGAACAGGTCTCCATTTCCTGAGGACTTGGCTGAGCTATCAGATGTGCTGGCTCAGTACCTGGGTTACTCTAACTTCAGCGCTGAGGCTGCCATTGTGAACTACTACCACATGACCTCAACTTTGTCTGCTCATACAGACCATTCAGAACTTAATTTGGAAGCTCCTTTGTTTTCATTCAGGTAAAAATAAAAAATAAACATAATGGAAAGGGTAACTATATATTGATCAACCAACTGAGCCTCATCATCTGAGTTCCCTTATCCCAACAGTGTTAAGTAACCTTCCAGTCTAAACAAATGTAGCTGAGTGCCAGTATTTTACAAATTTGACCAACTCAGCCTATAGGATAAAAATAGACTAATGGAAATAGTTGAATGCTATAATATCTATAACTGGTTTATACTTCTCTACAAGTATAATTTTCTGCTAAGGCGCGAACACAATTTTGTTTTATGTCTCAGGTTCCAAAACCTAACATAACCTAGGACATTTGAACATTTTGCCACTCTCCCAAGACTGTAGGCAATACAATGCATTATCAAAGCAATCTAACATGGACATAACCCTCCCCATCTCTAAATACAAAAAAATTTACCACTGCAATAAATATAGAATAATAATTATAATTTTTATGTGACTTGTCATCAAATGCTTTTTATTGTTTATTTTTTTTTAATTTGTTGTCATTTCAGTGTGAACACGTGATTAACACCTAGTTTTATGTGCATGCTGTGGTCTCTCTAATTGAAAGAACACACTTAACCCTTAATTGGTCGCGCTTAAAAACTTACGTAAACGGTCACGTGGGGTGCGTGACACACCAATCATAATAATAATAAAATCACGATTATGCTCGATACTTGATCATGAAGGACACGTGTTTTTATGAAGCTAACGAGAACTAAAAAATTCAGAATTTAAAAAGTTTTAAACCTTTATGCATGCGCTGGGGTGTGTAACACCCCACGCGACCAAAAGGGTTAAAAGAAACTTTGTATAACTGTGACCTATATTGTCTGTGTATCCTTTGTTGGAGATCCAAATAAATAAATAAACACAGATTAATTTAAAAATGGGATTTTTAATCATGTTTCAGTTTTGGCCAGTCAGCAATATTCTTACTTGGAGGCAAAGATAAGTCAATAGAACCATCTGCAATACTTATAAATAGTGGAGACATAGTAGTTATGTCAAAGGAGGCTAGATTATGTTATCATGCAGTACCTAAAATGTTACCTGCCTCAAAGTTCCCTTGGGATGAAGAAGATAATATGCCAAATGTATTCAGTAAAAATCCTAGTTTTAAGTACATATCACATTCTGACGATATTATATCAAATATGGAGGACAATGCAGACAATAAGAAATGGCAAAAATTTAGAAATTATATCCAAGAATCAAGAATCAATATGAATGTACGACAAGTACTAAATGAAACAGGGTAATATATCACTGTAATTTTTATAAAACATGTGAAGCAATATATGCAATTTTTACTGTTCTGTTGTTGTATAATTTGTAGAGAGTAGAAGTTGGTAGTTTTTAAGCGTTTAGAGAAATATCATTCATTACTCTCGCATTTTTGTATGGCAGCTCTTGAGGTCTTGGTTGATCTGTCACTACTGGAACAAAATGGCCGATATTACTGCCTTATCTATAATTAAATTTTATTTAGTAATACATTATGTAAAAGCAGTAGGTTTCATGGACCTACAGTTGAAAGTCCCAAACGCTGACAAAGGTTTTTTTTAGTAATCTTTTACGAAATCACGATTTCGGATGTCAAGTGCGTTTACTCCGAGTAATATAGGACAACGGCATATAGATAATGACAAAGTGTGTCAGCGAAGACTGGCGCAGTCGCTTCAGTTGCATCGTAGACTGAAATATTGAACCACAACTGGCAGTAAGTTGTAATGTACTACCATTTGTCTTGATGATCAGCTTATAGATGTCTACTGCTCGACATAGGCCTCTAAAATCGCACCGTCTATTCGCATCCATCAGGTAGGTAAAATAGGTAAATTCAGTTAAGTATCTAAATTAATTTTAGTCTCACTTTTATGAACTGGTGCGCGAATGATATCCTCGTTGCTTTTGTAAAGGTCGCAAAGCCCCCAAAAACATTTGACGTAACTCTCTGCATAGCATTCATATTCGTCCTTTGCTTGGAACAGGGCGAGGCGACGTGCAGACGGTTTTATCCAACCATTGCACAGAATCTTTACCAACATGGTTGTTTTGTACGGAGGCTACAAAAAATTAATATAAAAATAAAAACTTCCTAATTTTATAGTTCCATTTTTCCCAAATGTTTCCAAACATACAATAACCTAGCAATTTTTTAAATATCCTATGTCAAACATGTCAATATTTGACACGGGAAATAAAATGAGGAAATTCGGTAAAAGTCGTTGAATCCATATTTTCCGAAGAAGGTTCACTTTCCCAGATTTCACTTTGCTTTAAAGAGAATTTGTACTAGGAACTTTGATTTTATATATTTTTTTACATTAGGTACCTACCTACTTATAATCTATTCTCAAAAAGCTTTTCCAAACCTATGCAAGATCCAAATGAGAATTTTGTATTTTGTACTGACACTATTGACTCGCTATTCGAGTAAGCTTCAATATTCCGATCAGTTCTTTGTATCGGGTGTAGGTATTCATTCGTCGCTGCGATCGGCAGTTAGCTGCTCCATACGATATCGAATCCAGCCCTTTCAATCCGAAGCGAATGGCTGACGACAAAGCGGCACGGCTCTACCATTTGCTCAATGGAAATGCCATTTGGCGTTTCAATTCAAAAAGATGATTATTCTCAAGATACTTTCAACGTCTGTTGGATTATTTTGTAGCAAACTTATCTAAATTCATAGGTAACACGAAGTGCAGCTGCTTTCATTTGTCAAAGCAACTGCACGTCGTGTTATGAATTTGAAGATTAGAGCTATGACAACTCAATACCTACGTTATTAAACGATGTCAATAATATTTTTCAAGACGAGACATGCGTTTCCGCATTGCCTGCCACCCATTACTCCAATCCTGTATTATACAGTAAGACAAAGCAAACCGGGTGTTCCACCACCCTCTTGCGAAACGATTAAGTAGGTACAGGTAGTGTTCACTACAATGCGCAAATTGAGTTAGATAGGTACAGTGTCGTAAACAACCGGCGCAATTTGCGTGCGTGTCGACATGACTCCCTCGTCAAGCGATTAGACTTGAACAAGTACTTACACTGTCATAAATGCAAGTAGGTACGCAACCGAGTTCTCCATCCACCATCGACTGTTTATTGGAACCTGATTACCTGAGTGATGTCTTGTATGGCTAGACGTGTGTGTAAGTACCTATAATATAGGTTCTATGTAAGTACTTACACATTATTAAATGGGAAGGCGATAGCACACATAGGTGTGTTCGGGATGTAATTACAATACGCTTTGTATTAATGCGCAAATATTGACGTACAGTCTGGATAGTCTGATTGCTGTAGGTAATATAATTTGCTGTGAGAATTGATTTCCAGTCAAATCCAATCCAGCGAAATAAGTCATTTAATTAATAAAATAGGTACCCACTTAGGAAATCATGTATATAGGTACCTCTACCTACCTATATCTACATAGTATGGGAAAAGGTCAAGCGTTCAAAGACCAGTGTGTGAGGTGCCTTTTTAAATAAATCCTTGAATTAGTCTTGTAATGGAATGCAATGAACTCGGCAACTCGGGCTCTGACTAACCGAACTATAATCATTGACACATCACCTTTGTATGTAAAATGAGCTCAGTGACATTTGGCGGACCCGGCAAAAAGCGCGAGCTGGCGTAGGCTGGCGTCTTCTCTTTTATTGACATTAAATGGCCGATATAAATTCAGTTGGCGGATTACAAAATTTATTGGCTTCAAAATTAAAGGAGACCGATTTCAATGGCGATGGCTGACAGCGTTCGTTTATGGGTGAACGAAGTGGATGAAAAAGAAGCTTTTGCTAAATCCCTCATTGAAAAACTTATCGTTTTAATGGAGCGTTTTTGTGGACTAGGCCCTCTTGCGTAGCTGCGGAGTAGCGCTTTGCCTACTGATTAACTTTTGTTGTGGTGACGTGGAAGGCTTTGTAATGACCCTATATAGAGATAGATACTCTAAGAAATAAAGGCTTTATATTGCGGTTGGCAGTGTCCATCCATGAGCTAGGCTTGTTTTTGTGCGAGGTGTGGAGTTGGAGGCAGTGTGCAAGTGCCACATTTATCTCGCTTTATCTACATTTCTTTGGCCATTACGTAGCAAGGGCTTAGATAACCATTTAAATAGTTACCCAATATAATTTTATGGACAAGTGTGAGCTTTCAGAAAATAAGAAGGTCTTATGGAATTTGAATGCTTTGTTATCTTGCTTTAAGAACTTAACGTAACAGTTTTCAATTAACCTACGTGCTTTATGAACACATGGATATCCATATTCCGAGGCAGTTACCGTTTAGAAATAAATAAAAAATCTAAAATATCACATTTATATTTTGTCCACCAGATTGATGTGATGCTGTGTGTGGTCTAAAGCGTAAACAGGATATACAAACAAAACCGAACAATTTCCGACTTTACGGCTTTGGAATAGCGAATGACGTTAAATTAATGAGGATTTAATACCGTTGTCACTTCCATTGAATTGCATGAAGGCGAATTTTTTGTCACAGAACTATAAAAATAAAAGTGTGGGCCTTAATAAGGCGGAGGGTGGTAAGAGCCATGTCATTAATGGTCAGATTAAAGAGCATTGTGTGATGGCGGCTGTGGACAAATATGGGTATGTCTGAAAAAGCCTGACATTGATTCCGCGTTGGTCCGTCCTTTCGATACGGTCTACATAATTAATTCGACCTTTTCTACTGCGAAGGGTTTCCTTATTATCCGAATAGGTTCGGAGCTTTCTCTCTTATGTAGCCATGTTATGTTTAGTTCTTTTGGAACGTTTCGTATCAAGGGGCTTATCCGATTGCGGTATCGAAATCCCCGTACCAAATTAACATCGGATAACGATTTGATAAAACGGAACGGAAGTAAGTACCTAAAACGGAAATCGTCGTCATTTTCCATATCAGTGGACCGTATAGTAGAGAATTTAACGTTATTAAAATAACTTCCATTAAACTACGAACCTGTTACCTGCCGTTACTCTTTATGTTTCATAAGATAAAAATGAAACCGTTAACGAACCTACATAGTCTCGGAATTGCTAAGTTAGTGTGCAGCATACATAATTTATAGCAGCAGAACAATAACAAGTGAAATACAATAAATAATAAGTTGGTAGTATTTACTTAGTGCGGACGGCTATAAGCTATGGCCGTAGGAGTAGGGCGGTGTTTCGTGCACTGCACAATAACGAGTTAATTAAGAAAGTTTGGCCTGCCCGCACTCCGCGGTCTCACTCAACCAATCAATTCTCCACTATTGCGCTCAAACATTATTACGTTTAATTACAGTTAAAGTCATATACCTATGTACACACGTTATATTTGTGTACCTACCGTAGAATACCTGAGTATTTTTAAATGCGTTTGTGTTTATGATGCTTGCTTGTGCACAGACATTCTCAGCCTTAAAGTTAGCAAAGCTGTTGAGAATATAATTATGAAAAATCAATACAGGTGGATATTTCTATTTCCTATATTAGGTACTGAAGTATCTTAGAGGTAGGTGAAAAACGGGACATTTTATATACAGGCTGTAAACAGACCCTTCACATATCCGTCAACCAAGCATTCTGTACATAAAACTAAGTAACTTTACGCAAAAACTATTGCTGGGAATCGACTTTTTTTTTCGGGGTGAAAAATCACGTGATACGGTACGACTCGATGGAAAGCACTCAAAGCATTGTGCTGATGGATGGATTGAATAGTACGGGGGTCGTGGAGGTGTGTAAAGTAAAAATCTTGCATTAAAAACATGTATTAAATAAAAAAACTTGTGAAAAAGTTGGAACTTTGACCCCCAATATCTCCGTAACTAGAAGGTTCCCAGGTATGGTCTAGAACAAAAAAATGATCGCAAAGACGGGGAGAACAAGTGCCTTTCTTTTATGTTAAGGGTCTATTTACACCCTTTATAACTAACAAATCACAACACCTACTAACTTACCTATCAGTCTCAACCATGACCACAGTCACAATATATTCACTACACCTAGTGGGCGTCACATGAATTTAATCAGCCGTAGGTACTGAAGCGTGGTTACAAGCCCATATTAATTGCAAAATTTCCAGACACTGGATGGCACACAATGGTGCAATAATGGGACAGGATTGTTTGCAAGCCAGCCACAAAGTACAAAGCGCGTTTGTAAACAGCCTTATTGGGACCGAAGCAATATTAATGTATCTACGCGAACAGGGTATGCAGGTAGCTCAAAGTGTTGGGAGCTGCTATTGCATGCCTCGGATTGAGATCGATTACCCATCCTTACGATGAAGGTGCATGAATACTTCAGGGTTTAATCAATGCAATAGGGGTTTGTACGTTTTGAGGTTGGGTGTTACGTGTTTGTAGACGAGTAGGTATGGTTGACAAAAATAAAAAGCCGAAGCGAGTTAGCACTCCGGCATTTTTTTAGTCCTTTAAATTAACTGAGGCGACTCAATTCATTTCCTGGAATAAGCCAAGTTCAATAAAAGTATTACATAAGCGCTGCTCGCATCAATCGTTTTCAATCCAAAATGTTTCCGCAGATTCAGATTAAGCTGGGACGTCAGATGGATGACCCCATCCTCTGTTCGTCCATTTCCCAACTCCCCGTAGAGCTCAGTTGAAAGACGTCGACTGTCCTAATTAGGGCGCGATTTCATAAATCATTATAATGATGGTTATTTGAATTCCGGACCTTAAGAGGGAATTAAGAAGTCCGTAGTTTATTCATAAATTATGAAGTAAAAAGCTGAAATATTTTTTATATCAAGTAGGTACTTTGAGTACCTTCTTATCTGCTGAAAGTAAATAATGCTTCAAGAGGAAAATGTCGCGTTATTTACGAGTATATTTTATTTATTAGGATCTATGTGGAAGTACATAGTAACATACAATCAACAATATATTTACGAACGATAATAATGTTGTTTGTCGGATTATTTTCGTGTCTGTTGTCAGAATATCACGAAGCTTTGTTATTTTGTCAGATACTGAGACTGGAGTAAATAGAAGTAGAGGCATACCGCAGGTATTCTCTTTTTCATTTCATTGAAAAGAATGTACTTAGCTCTTTATTTGGCAGCTAGCCAACTCTTCTATCTACTTACATAAGACTAAATTGCTCAAGCAATAGTATAAGTAAAAGGAGCTATTCTAAAATGTCCCTTTCGAACACTGAACCCATCTTCCAAGGAGTATGATTACAGCCAAAATGACTAAAAAACCGCAACAAAACCAAGGTAAATAAAGCGAAGTAATAGTAGGTCTACGTTCGAAGAGGTTCGCAAGCTAGGCTGGTTATGGCGATGTTTTCTCCCGCGCCCACCGGAGCGGGTACGCCACTCAAAACGTACGAATTTTAATTGGAACCAATTTTTGAGTGATCCATCTACGTTGCAGGTAAAATATGCAGGAACTCATAGATTTGTTTTTGGCTGAATTTGAATCCTAGATTGGTTTTCGCTTAAGAGTGGTTCGTTGGGATGTAGTGGCAACCCAGGAGGTGCACCTATTTCAGTGATAGCGGAAGAGATGTCAAAAGATCCAGTGATGAAGCAAATGAAAATAACAAATAACTACCATTGTTATTAAGGTTGAAGGCTGGTGCGAGGTGGCGCAGGAGAAGAGTACTTGGAAGAATATGGGGGAGGCCTTTGCCCAGCAGTGGAACAAACAAGGCTAATAAAAAAAAATAAAAAAAATAATACTCGAAACGGGATATTTACCATGTTTACTGTTTTTTATGAGTTCCCGTTATTTCGGCGCTAATAAAGGCGTAAAAAAAAGCGGCGTATAAAAAAGTTAGTGACCATGATAGTTTAAAATCTTTATAAATAACTACCACTTTTTCAAGCGACCATCTCTTTTCAAGGAGGTAACAAATTCTCGATTTTCCGCACAGGCTCTATCTTCTAGTCCTGCCAGATGTGGCCATACACAATAAGTTTACGGTTATAACATTTCATGGTGTATTATTAGAATTTGTTGTTGTTAGATTCAAGTTATATTCCTCATAGTTAAGGAAGTTATCGACACGGGTGTGTAAAGTTACGACGCGTAGTGGGAATACAATTTTTAATCCGAAGCCTAGTAGAACAGTGATGGATTAGAGAATTATTGTTGTGGTCGCATGTTGTATTAAAGAAAAAAGTCGACTAGAAGAAAAATACTGCGGTAACAGTGTCTGGAGAAATGAAAACACATAACATCACGCCTGTAATCCCTGAAGGGTTAGGCAGAGGTGTACCTAATACCTAGTACACCCATATTTCGCCAGTTAATTCCTATTGTACCTAATAAGGGGCGAGCCTATTGCCATCAACCGGTCACAGATCCAGACTCCGTGGCTGCTACTTTGAAGTTCCTGATGGAAAAACCCAATAAAATTGCTCGACCTGGGAATAAAACCCAGGTCCTCATGCTCAGCAGTCACGCTTCGACAATATGGCAATATGGCTTGTGGCATTAAGTCCGCCTATGTACCACTCTTGTACATGAAGTTTAAATAAATAATATCAATATTTTAAAGTAGAAACCATCTAAGTAGTAAAAGACAAACATTTCACCACAATTCCTTGTAAGAAGATTCACACGCTACACAGCCTCAATCGAAACCCTCCATTTAAATACCACCTCTAGTTCCCAAGGTGTTATGTTTGGTTTGAAACTGTACCTACGTTACATATATGAATATGGAGAACCGCGGTTGTCCTCAGCCCTTAATATGCATGAACTGCTAACTTATTAATTCACTACACAACTATGTAGGCACGCCAATCCGCTTAAAGGCGAGTGTCGGAGTGTCGTAGAGCTGTGTCGACACTGCTGACACTAGCGACAAGGAGAACGAATGTGCTGAATGTTTATTGAGTTTGTAGCTGTTAGAATAGCTTCAGAAAATATAGTGTGTCGGGTTGTGTAGCCTGGGATTGAGGGTAGTTGAAGAAAGTATGTTAAATCGAGTTGGTTCGTATAAAGAGTGTGCGACTGATGTTTGTAAGTACCTAATCGTCTATCTAACTTTTCCCAACTGTTTTTCACTCCACAGATAATGAAACTCCAACTTAACAAAACCATAAATAAACCTCAGACCAAAATAAATGTTAAAATATAAAGCAAAGAGATATTCCACTAACTGCAAAAGCGACTCTTCATAATCAAAGCCTTGGTTACCGCAAATAGGAGTTATAAAGTAGCCGCGTCAAGTCAGGTGTTCTGCACTCTCGCGTAGCGTAGCCCGCACCGTCCGTACCGTCCGACTATGATAATATTTTTCTAAGAAGTTAACAATTGCAGAAAGAGCTGTCAACGGCGGGTGCTGTCACGAAGTTTAAATGAAATCTCGGGGCTATGTCTGTGTAATTACAAACAAGTTGGCGTCGTAAGGCCGACGTCGGCGCCGTCAACCGTGTAATGGACTTTTCAAGTATTCGTAACGTGAAAACTTTCAGTTCAGCCGACTTAAACGCCTCCGACAATGTGCTTAACGATGTTTTTAACTACTTCACTCCATTCCTTGACTATTGCAGGTTAAATTAATTATTTGCCTGTCATTCTATTCAGTTTGGAGTTTATGATTCTCGGTGCAGCATATAGCTACTTACATAGACTTCCCTCTTTCATCTACTGCCGTTCGTTAAATTTAGTCAAATATAGAATGGAAGCTTTTACAATATGCACCGATGTAGAACGACTATTGCTTTTAACTAATTAACCTCCTTTTCGAAAACAGTAGCCTCGACAGCTAGATAACATGCAAAACACTTCTTTATCGCCCTATAAAGTTGCACAAACCACTCGTATATCTCCCGACTTACTATCGATACTATAGTAAAACTTATCGAATCGATATAACATAGGACATTGGCCAACCGATTGCCGCTTGGGACACATTAGTATGCGTGAAGCAAGTATTAGTGCGGTACCGGGCTGTTTGTGTTATCTTTGGCACCAAAACATACCAAATGCACGTTTAAAGTCATTTAACTGTGATTTTATATTAGCAAAACTGGTATTTTATATTAATAATGCAGCATTATGGTTAGATAGGAGTATTTTCATATTAATTTCAGCTTTGGTTAATTTTGCAGTGAAAACTCGACAAACTGATGGAACGATTAAAACAAAGTGCTGTGAGTGTATTCAAATCAAACCTTCCGACGTTAAACAAACGAATGCTAATTACATGCATATGTATGTACGAAAGGTAACTCGGACAGGCCTTCCCTACCTAGGTTCCGATACGCTGTCTGTAAAGCTACGAAGATTTTCAGATTTCCAAACGTGCAAATGATGATCGCGATTGCAGACACGTTTTGGAGAGTCGACGACATCGTGTTATCACAATTACCCCCAGCGAAGAGACCCGGCACGTCGACGGCGAATAAAACGCGCTGATTGCACAAAGCTCCTTCCTCTCCCCTCTCATTCGTTATCGTTGCAATTGTCCTCTTCTGTATACATTTCTTAATAACAGAACACAGAAAATGATCAAATGCATTTCCCAGCGCATTGTAGTTCCCCACAAAGGCTTTACGACGAACATTTCATAATGAAAACTTCCTAATTAGGCGAATAATACTTTATTTTAACGTAAACCGCGCGTTTTTATTCAAATCCCGCGGGAATTTTCTTTAGACGTGTTTCCTGTATTACATTTAGGCGGCCGACGCTGTTAAAATAAGTAATTATATTTTCCAAAAGGGTTTCTAATTAATATAGCTGTGTTTTAATTAGCAACGAACAGTTTATGCACTGCCGGTGTTAATTAAAAGAAGTCATTATAGCCATTTGGAAAATGTTGAGTTAATTTTTGGGGCTTCATGTGATATTGATTAGAGATTTATTTAACGGTGTAAAATTATCCGACACAGTTGTAATTTAATTATTAAGTGGGTCATCATATTTCGCATTAACAAAACATGGCGTCATGTTGAGTTTAATCCAACTCTCGGTAGATGACGATCTTAGGTCTCAAGAAAGGCCCATTGTCTTTTACCGAGAGACGTTCCAAATAGCAGGACCTTAAACACAGCATCTGCACTTAGTGTAATTGAATTTTGTCAATATCATCGGGCCTCATAACTGTTTATACTGTCAGAAAATACAGTCGCGATAATATAATGCAAGTAGCTATAGTTTTTTTTATGTGAGAAAAACCGCTTAAAGGAGCCTGCCCAAAGGAGTGTAAGTCCTGGTTAATATTAAAGGATGTTGACGAAAAAAAGGAGATTTGGAATGAGCTTAATTTCCTGGTCATATCCGGCGAGTTTGTTACAAGGACCACAGTATTATCAAAGTGACGTATTATACGATGTGATTTATATCTGAAGTTTAGAGAGAATAATCTGCTCTATTTTGGGGATGATAGTTTTCGGGGACACAACTTTGTATTCCCGTGTCGCTACGTCCAAGGACATTCCTAGTGGCTGTAAATCTAAAACTGGGCTAGAATTACCATTATTAGTTTTAGTTTTGGGCAGATATGTTAATAAATCTTTTCTAATTTAGGGTTATCCTGAAAAATCCATCTATCCTGAAAGAAACCAAAAACTTTTCCTTGAATTTCCTGTTCTTAGACATACAACGTTACTTAAGAACAAACAGAAAGGCTTGATTTAAGTAAGCATTCATTAATAGTAACCGCTCCGGGGCCGCAGGCGCCGAGATCTCGTATCCTGATTCAATACTGTCTTTCATTATGTCGACATCGCTCAATTATCCTGAAACACGCCATGTGTAAAGCGAAGAAGAATGTTTTATTTGTTAGGAGTTCTCAGTAAACTTGTGGAACATTTTATTGTCTCAGTACAATGAAAGACGGTTATCTTAGGTTATCTTTTTAAAAGGAACCTACCAATTTTTCAAATGCAAAAGATAAGGTCGAACGAATTTGGATGATTTTGGCGATGATTTTGGATAGACCTTAACGACATTATGACTTTTTATTCCGGTAGGCGTCATCATTGTTTGCATTGTAAAAGCTAGTATAGACTCATAAGGACACGTATAGACAAAGCTCGTTCATCGACATCCTCCTTTGCGACTCCCAGATAAAACGCTTCACCAAATAAATGTATGATGATCGTAACAGTTTGTGAATGGAATTGCAAATGTATGAGGGGGATGTTTCGGCACACGTCATCACGCGAACTAACGAAGTGGGGTGGCAGGAGTACGTGACGATAATTCAGTCTCGCGGGACCCCTTTGTGCAATCAGTGCGGTTTCTTGGACCTCAAACATTTTATTCGGATAGTTATGTTTTTTCTGGACACTCTTTAAGTAACTGTAGGGTGACGTTGAGTGTTTGTTTGAATATTGAGGAGAAACAAAGAAAGGGGGGACCCTTTCTTAATTCGAGAACATAGTAAACATGATCACATGCAAAACAATAAGGTTGAAAATAGCAAGAAGCATGAAGCCAAACGAGTTTACACAAGATTTAATAAGGAAAACTTTACTCTTCAATGAGAGATGGACAATGTCTGAAATAAAACGACATAGTCTTAGTACTAAATTGTTGCTAAGGCTGACTAGATCTCCGTTCGGCATCGCATTGGTCCCCGAGCTAATATTTCAGCGGTACTGTATTGTCCTGCCTCGGACTCCGTCACATTGCGACTTTCTGAGCCTTTTTCGAAATAATAAGCCGTGTAATTGGGATTTATGTCCCTTTTACGATGATTAAATGGCAAGCCCTCTCATTTCAGCTCGCTCAGTAATGCATTGCCTCAGAAACATTACTGATGAGATTTTCAATCAGCGACAGTTAATTCTACGCATGGCCGCTTAAGTGTTCGAAGTAAGCTAATTGGTTCATAAAAAACTTATTATTACTTGGTTGAGATGATGGCGAAGGTACATTGCCTCATTGTACTTGGAAAACAGCAATACAATTAAGTAAAGTTGTATTGCACGATATTTCTTAGCGAGGACGCACTAAATAAGAGCCATCTCATTAACTAGCGTGGTGATTTAAGCAACAAGGTTAAGTGAGGTGAACGTACATATAAATAACTTTCTTACGAAGGATTTTTGGGAGTAGCCACATAAACTTGGCCGAGAATATTTAATGTGCTCTCTGGCTAAGAGCTTCTACATACTCGTCGTTATTTCAACTCCAGGAGAAAAAAATCTTATTAATCATGCCTTAAGCTTGATCGTCTGTTATTTTTTTGCATGTCCTCTACTTATTTGAGAAATTCTACAACGTTGAAAAACTATGAAATATGAAAGCAGCATATTTATTGGCACTTAGTTATTAAGAATAATGTTGTACTGAAATATGTTCTTCTAGACACATTATATTACACTTGTTATAGAAGTTTCATACCCAACAGTATGAAAAGATTCTTACGAAACAAAATACATTATCGTTATGTAGATACAAGTAATTATTTTGTATTTTCATCTTTAGTAACCTGCTATAAAACACGTACTTTCTCACGTGAACTTTTATTTAATTTCTTATACACATACACCAAAGCACAACTAACTCATGTAGCTACGTAAGAAAACCACGTCTTCAATCGGCTGAACCTCACCTTACAAGTTGACCGCAGTAATCCTGCAATTTCACGGAGAAACGAAGAAACTTTCTGCGTCCGAGTCAGAAGTAGATAGTTAAGGTTGAAACAAAGACTGTAACATTACTTACAACACTTTTTCCAAATGAGGTAAGTGAATCAGTTCTACAAGTCTGCTCGGGACGGGGTGGCCTCACTTCGTACCCGTCAATTAGACACATGGGAGATTTATATGGCTATCTATCTTGTTCCTTGTACAGCGAACCCGGACCCAGCCGGGCCAACGGAAATTGTTTTTCAAAGGATCGTTTTGAACAACGTTGCTTTAAAAATAGACTTTGGCAAGGTAAAGCAAAATAAATGGCGTGTTTTCACAAAACAAAGAACGATACAGGATGTTAATGTTTTTGCTGATTTATGTCCGTGATTGTACCTCGTGTTGACAACGAATAAGTTTCCTTTGCTAGTTCAGCGATTTATGGAAATTGCCAAAAAACAAGATTGTCGGAGGCGTTCGGATGTTTATGTCATATTTGCCGGACATAAACATTTTTTTTTTTTCATAGGCTTTTAATCAACAGAATGTGAAAGGAAAGCACAAAGCATCGGAAGTAATGCAATGAACGTGTGGATACGCTATAATATTAAACAGTTTGCTTTTGCCACTGCTTTTCATGAATACGGGCTGATTGTGGGCAGCAGTGTTTCAAAATAAACATTGTTCCTGTGCGAAACACTGATTGAAAGAAAGATGTAATTATTGTTGCAGGCAGAAACGTTCGTGCCATCCATGATAATTAGGAACATGCATTGCCTCCGAATATAGGAAAACCTATATTGATTGCTAAAGCTAAAATCAGTCGTGATTTTCAGTTGTCTAAACATGGCTTTAATAATACGCTCTGTAAATTAATTTACGGACTAAGTTATGACTTTATGGCCTTGCTTCACAAATAATATCACAAATTACTGAATTTTACGAGTAAAAAAAAGTTCTCTGACCTTAGGAAAATATATAAATCTTTACCACAGAAAAACATGAGTCTTGGAACATGCCAGGACTCCAAAACATTTAGGAGTTGTCTTTACAGGCGTCCTTCCTAAGTCCAGAACTCTTGAAGATGAATTTAAATTGACAAAAGAATAATCAAGCTGTTTTTCTGAACACAAGTAAAAGTACCAAAATAATCTATAAGAGCCAAGGAATAATGCTTACTTCAAGACAGGTAGATATTTATTTGAATGGAACTTGTTGCAGTAGTCAGTACAAACTTAACCTGTATTTTAACTGCAACCTATCTACAGTTAATGAACTATAATTTCCTCAGTTAAATAGCCATCTGCGCAATTAAGCAGCCCATTTAATTTCTACTTACGATTATTATCGTTTAAAAGATAACACATTGCAAATTAATTGTACTTTTATCGCTGCTACTTTATACCGATACTTTCCGCCACACTTTATAATAAATTAAACGACCAGGGCCAGATTAAAACGGCTTATCCAGATAGCAAAACACGACAAAATTAAATGGAAAGACAAAAATTAAAGCGATCAGTCCAACGATTTAGTTAATGAGTAAATATAATCCGAGGCGGAACGTGCGCGGAATTAATAAGTCGGTGTGTGCTGTGTTTGTATGCTACCAGTGTTGGTTTGGCTGGCTTGCAATGATAGTTGTAAAGGGTTGTTGTTAAAAAAAGGGGCATTATTTCAAATTATTTATTAATAATCACGTACATTATACATAGAAATTTGAACGATGATCCCCAAACTAGACGTTAGTCTGTATCTTGGGGATCAGAAATGATCAGAGGGTAATTTTTCGAATGGAAACTTGAAGTTGTACCCAATGATATTATTTTCGGCCAGGTTGTTTCATGGAAAGGTACTCATTATTATTTTGTGTTATTTCAGTGGATTGAATGATTTTTATATCTAGGCCGGGAGCATAAGTCATCGCATTTCAGAAAACAATGTTTGCGTGTAAAGATTTTATCTCCACAATAATTTATTTAAGAACCTATCCATACTTTATGGCTCCCATATGTACGGAGTGAGAAAAGACGAGACTAGGTATATTTTATACATAGTATATCATTCACGAGATAGTAAACTTTATGACTTAAATGTATGATCTTTCATGACAGTACTAAAAGAAAGTGACCTGGACTCATAAAATGGCTCGTTATCCTTCTGACGGTAGACTAGGGCCAATTTTGTAACAAATCGAGCAACTATGAGGTGTAACCTTTAGTGGCGTCGGCGCGAACTACTTTCGTTACGTTTTATTAACAGCTATAAAGTTGGGTTCATTAGATTTTTTTTATTTTCTGCGTAGTAAAGCGAGGCTCTGCACGTACTGAGTTCATACTTCATTCAGCTCGTAAAAGGCAGGTCGGGAATTGCTCGAATTTATTCACGAACTTGCGCTCGGCGCCGCGTGCTCGGTGTGCGAGTGGGAACTGACCTTTATGAGATGACGCCATATTAGACGGAGGTTTTCCTAGAGGAAAAAGAGGAGTCGTATTCGAAAATTTAATTTAGCAGACTGTAATGTAATCGGGCTCAGTCGATGTACGATTGAAAGCACGTGACGTAAATAACATTGGTGGAAGGTAGAAAAGACGTGACATACAGATTGAGATTCTACACAAAACTGGATAATGAGCATTGTAGAAATTGTGACAAATCCGATTGTGTAGGTACAAAAAACTGCCAAGGACCATAATGTTAAATCGAAGCCCTCGTGGCCTCGTGGCTCTGGTACCGAATCGCAAGGAAGTGTGAGCGGAACGCAAGAAAATGTAATAAATAAGCAATCTGTTACAATTTGATATAGTCCACATTGGTACAAATATCATTATGGATGGTACATTGCGTTGTACGTTCGATATTTTCGAGCCCTCGTATCTTCATGAGCGTATTTTTTTATTATTGATGTTTCCAGCAGTATTTCGTTATACTCATGAATTTTATTTTATTTCGAAGTATTTTTGAATACTGCTGACGGGTAAAAGAATCTGAGTCATCTTACACCTTTTGACATATTGGTTTCTTTAAGTACATAATTTATTTGGACCTTGATTTACAAAGATTATTTACTAGGAGCGTCACTCTTTACTGACTAAAAAGGAAAAACCGGCCAACTGCGAGTAGGACTTGCGCATTAAAGGTTCTATACCGTCGTTGAAGGAGAGCTCCCTTTAGTTTTTAATTTATTTTTATTATTTGTTGTTATAGCGGTAACAGTACACATTCTGTGAAAATTTTAACTGTCTTCCTACCTGTCATCATGAAATACAGCCCGCTGACAGACGGAAGGACAGCGGAGGCTTAGTAATAGGGTCCCGTTGGTTACCCTTCGGATACGGAACCCTAAAAATATCATGTAAAGGCAAAAAACATGCCTCAACTTTTCAAGCTCCTTCTAAAACAATCTAGATCCAAAATCCAGGAAATACTTTTATGTAATAAATAAAAGCATAGCGTTACAATTTGACAGCGCAGCCTGCAAATACCATCAGGCTACCAAGGCACATTGCATCGCCCGCTATCCGAGAGCCATCGGACCGATACATCGAGGGATAGATCTCGGGATACTATTACTAAATGCTGCGATACCGTCTGTATCATCGCATTGTTTCTTTACCGTTATTGTTTTTGAGGTCCTGGTGAGAATCCAAGATCGTGGGAAAGGCCAACTGGCTTTGTTTGTCGCCCAAAAAATCTTCCGTTACATCATGGTTGTAACAGCGGCTGATAAATGGTGTTAGGATCGCCTCTGTCACAGCTGACCTTACATTGTTTTCAATGTCTACGGGAAACTGTTTACTTCTGGTTTCAGATATTGCCTGTTTATCTTCGTATTACTTTATCGTTACTTTAAAACTTTTCTTATATTCCTACAGACAGACAATGTGCTTTTAGAGCAAATAATGAAAATAAATGTAAGATACGGGTGCAGACTGGTGTTATTTCTATCATTTATTTCGTTGCAAAAGTATGGAAATAAAATATTGAGCCTTGGTTAGCTCAAGACAAAATTTAATTTAGCATTTTATTTAACTCTGGAGACGTCCATATAAAGGATGTAAATAGACCCTTAACACAAATGAAAGGCACTTGTTCTCCCCGTCTTTACGATCATTTTTTTGTTCTAGACCATACCTGGGAACTTTCTAGTTACGGAGATATTGGGGGTCAAAGTTCCAACTTTTTCATAAGTTTTTTTTTAAATACATGTTTTTAATATAAGATATTTTTTTTCTTTACACACCTCCACGACCCCCGTACTATTCAATCCATCCATCAGCACAATGCTTTGAGTGCTTTCCATCGAGTCCTACCTTAAAACGTGATTTATAACCCCAAAAAAAAAGAAGATTCCCAGCAATAATTTTTGCGTAAAATTACTGAGTGTGATGTACAGAATGCTTGGTTGACGGATATGTGAAGGGTCTGTTTACACCCTGTATAAAAAAAAAAAAATTATATAAAACGTTTATTTCAGATTCCAAATTATCCATAGCACAAATTTACATACTTAATTAAATAAAAAAACACAATACAATTACAATAACATCATAACAAATTACACAATTATTAATCATTATAAAATTCTTAATCTATATCTAATCGAATAACAAAATAAATAACAAGACATTCACATAACAAAAATTAATAATAATAAATCAATCAATCGGCGGGCTAATGATCGGTCCTTGCCGTTTGGTATTCGTAGTAGTGATTTTCTGTCATGTTTCTAAACATATAAATAATGTCTTGTTACTTCAGTATGTTTAACTCACTGCCTAAATATCAATTTGGCATCTATTCATCCCTCTTATTGAATAAAAATAGGACCTAATATCGAAACCCTATCGGTTTCGGTATGAGGCAGGGCACAGAATTCTAGCGCGCGAACCATTCCGCCGATTGAAGTAGTCGCAGCATTTTATATATTGGCACTGTGTCTTCTTGGATTTTAGATTTTACTGTGTTCAGATTCAGCTCGACACACATCTTCGTAAGTCTTTGCTGAATAGAAGACACCTACATTAAAATTACTTTACATACCACGCCACACGTACGGGCCACGTGCTGTGTAGCATGTAAGGTATAGTTAAGTATATTTTAAGTTACTTTATCGCATTAGATTTATTATTTGTAATGGCAAAGGAAATATGTCATGTGAATAAATAAATAAATCTCATTTTATTGACGTCGTTCAGTATTGCTCTTTTTAGGCCAAAAAAATTTATATGACAATACCACAGACGGCTTTACAAAACATCAATGTTATTCTATACTTCTGTCCAATCATAATCCAATCTTCAAATAATGAATGTATGTCTTTCAAGAAGCTTCATCCCTAAATACGGTTTTATTTGTGAGATTTTATTGAGGGGCGACTCCAAAAGAGCGGTCTTACAATATTCAGACGCGGCTTTGCTTACGATTTGCGACTTTCCTCCAACAATAGGCATCTGATTTATCGTTCGTCGATGTAACATCGCTCCTTTTTAGGAAAACGACGCCTACACGGGACCGATTCGATATTGAACAGTGAACACCAACATATTGTCGCGTTACAGAAGAAACGTATTGTTGTCAATAAATTATTCGAGTGGTTGATTGTATTCTTGAATATGTATGAGAATCTTTGTGCTATCATGTTTTTTACAAAAATAAAAGGATTGCATTGCTAGTGTTATTTTATATTTGTAGCTGACTGCAGCAATGCGCCCACCTTAAAACGGAGTAGAAATGGTAACAGCAGGGGAGAAAATTGCGATGGAATTAATAACGCTAAAGTAGTTAATTCTACTTTAATGTCTTGCATTCACTTTACTATTCATAAAATGGATTTGCTTTGCAGAGCTGGCTGTACTACGAGACGCAGGTGCGGTTTTATCGTGGTTTTTACTGTAACTCTGATTAGTCTGGTTTATTATTGCTTTTATTCCTTGATTTAAACTAATAACTTCTGATCATTTTACAGTACTAATTCTGTTGGTCTTAGGTCTTTCAATACTTTTACTAACCTAATTTTAGTCATGCCCTAAAGTTTTTCAGCCACCACTCTAAAATTGGAAGTCCCCAAAGTTCGCTGAAATGCAGTCCCCACTCCTTCTACAAAAATGTTGGTAAGAAACATTAAAACTCTTGCAGACAAGTGCACGCAGAGGGTCTAAGCATGAATAATTTAGTGAAGACGCCTCTTTATTCGTCGCGAGCAAATCTTTGAATTATAAAGTGGAGTGAGGTGGGACATTTGGGGACTCGATGCCATCTGGCGTCGCTGGTGTGAGTTAACAAGTTACATTCATACATATTAACTTAGCGCCGATGTTATTCCATATTCATGCGAGGATTGTGAGGTAGCGCTTCCGAATGGCGAATTTGCGTCGTGATTATTGTCTTTACTGTCAAATTAAAGGAATTTGTAATAGGGTGCTGATGTATTCGTGTCATCAACTTTCAGATCTATTATTATTTCAGCTCTTCAAAAATGGGAAAGTTAATCACGATTATACGAGGTTGTTATTTCAGAAATTAATATTAATGACAATTTTCAATTAATATGTATGGAGAGGAATCTCTGTTAACAATTTTCGTGAAAAAAAAACAAAGACTTTTATAATGAATACACGAAGCATGAATTATGTTATATCAGACATAAATTATATTCATAAATCATTATAAACCGTCTGACACCTTGGAGTAATATTTTTTCTCGATCTCAAGCGCGCATGTGAGCTACATTATTAATATTTAATTCCTTTGTTCGACAAAGCTAAGTTCATCTGAAATTCATATGAAATCTTCATCGTCCAAGCCTTGTTATTCATGAAACTCCTTAAGAGGCCAATCGTTAAGATTTCTGGAGACTATAAATGTATGATCAAGAATAAAATGTTAGTTTCCTTTTATTTGTTTTTGGTAGGACCACTTTTGGGTATAGTTTTGATGTTGTATGGTACAAAAAGGTAGCGAAGTTCAGATTTATTACTTAATGTGCTTTCGATAATGTAATGGGTACAACTGGTACTGGCTTTCTTGGGTATCAAAAAAAAAAAAAGAAAAAAGAATCTTGTAATTTTGCCATTTCAATGGGCAAGACATTCAATTCAAGGGTATCTACATACTTGGGTGGTTGTCTTTTTATTTTATAAAAGACTAGCTTTTGCCCGCGGCTTCACCCGCGTGTATGTCGAAAAATATCCGATTACTTACCTTCATCCCATTTTTTAACCCTTCAGGGGTAGAATTATCAAAAACGCTGAGATACATATAAATTAATTTTCAAACGTCAGCCTAAACACTAAATTTGAAGATCCTAACTTCAAAACTGACGGACTTTCATATAAACTTTCATCCCTTATTTTACCCCTTTAGGGGTCGAGTTTCCAAAAATCCTTTCTTAGTGGATACTTACTGTTCACAAAGAACACACCTTCCAAGTTTCATGTATCTAGGACCAGCGGTTTGGGCTGTGTGTTGATATATCACCCAGTCAGTCAGTCAGTTTATCATTTTATATATATAGATGGTATGCTTGAGCGAACGCGAATAAATGTTAAAAGAAACCGAATTTAAAATAAAGACTTTTCTGTCTCCCACAGAACCCGGAGGTTGTTAATAAAATCGGGCACAATCTGTTCGAAAACTTTATTCTCTGAAGATTCGGACGTTTTCATTGATACGCAATCTATACAAGGAATCTGTGTGTGTCACCAAAATCCTTATTTCGAGCTCCGTTCAGGCTGGCTTTATGCCTCGTTTCCTCACAAATCCGAAGATAACGGGCCGTGTTGGCCGTGTTGGCAGCCCCACCGACACTAGACGACTATAAAAGTCTGGACCGAGGAACGGTTACAAAGAAATTTTAAAAGAAATTTGCGTTCACTCACTGTGAAATTGTATAGATCCCAATCATTGTGAATTACCTCCTCTGATCAAAAAGTTCGGATTTCTTCAAATTATATTGGAGTTTAGAACGAGGTAATATTCTAAGGACTGACGGTGCAGTAAAAATGATATTTGAAAGATATCTAAGTAAGGACTTTTATTTGAAATGAAATCGCAATTGTGAGTTGAAGCGTAAAAGTTTATGATCATGCCAGGGATGAAAAGAAGATTATTATTATCGTTCGTGACACATAGATCGATTAGCTGCCATTGATATGCAAATGATCTAAAGGCATCAAGAACACTATGTTTAGATACTGTTTAATAGGTGAAGTCAGACGCGTGGGCAGTGGTATTCTACATTTCCAATCATTGACTGCTGTCCAACTCAAATCGATCGGGCACCTGAGCCCTATAGATAGTTCGTATCTTGAACAAGAAACAACCGCGAGGGAACTAGTTACTTAATGGTGTAAATAGTCCGCGTTTCCTTAATTTGTCTCTTGGAACCTGTAGAGAGAGAACCTACCATTTCCTTGTCAATAAATAGGTTGAGATACATTTCGTTTATCTTCAAGTTCAATTTGCAGAGAGTTTGCAGAACTATTGTTGCTTTTACAGTTCTATGAAATACCTGAGATACGTGTACAACGTACAGTCACGAACACCAATATGTAACAACTTTTAAAAGTGTTTTTCTCCTACTGTTCTTATTTTCATGTTGTTATGAATATAAACAGTATTCTGGAACTCATATTTTTATGAAAAAGATCCTATCTCCAAGTTATTTCGTTATTTCTCGCGAAAATTGTTTTTAATTTTAGGGAAGTGTATACATATTTGTGCTCGTGACTGTACATAGTTGTTGTTAATATCAACAAACTCAGTTGATTAGATTGAGGTTAAAAGATCTCGGGAACAGCCAGAGATACTGAATTGTATCCTTATGCCATAAAAGTTTTGGTAATCGTCAACAGCGATCAAACCCATAATTGATTCACAGGATATAAATAAATTAGTGGAGTTCCAACGATACCTGTAATTATGTAAATAAATCATCGTTGGTTTAGTGGTCGCAAGCGCGAGTGCTGAGCACAAGGCCTGGGTCCGATTCCTCAGTCGGGCAAAGTGTTATTGGGTTTTCTGTTCAGGAATTTATCAGTAGCAGCCACGGAGTCCGGATTTGTGCCCGGTTGATGGCAATAGGCTCGCCCCCTATTACATGGGTCTTTAACATAACTGGCGAAACGTGGGTGTTATTATATTAGGTACACCTCTGCCTAACCATTCGGGGATTACAGGCGTGATGTTAAGTTATCATTGCCTAATTCGTCCTGCAACATTTGCCCCACACACTAATAGTAGCAGCAATGTATTATCAAGTTATGTTTTATGTCGCTTCGGATTAGGCCACAGTTTACTTGTCACTGAGACGCTGCAAAGTTCTGTTGTTGCTGCACCCTGCAATTTTAGTGGACGCGGGTTTGCCTGCTACTGCTGAGTGCTTTTATCCAGATGGAGTGGGCTGAGTTAGGAGCGGACGGCGATTTGATGGCCGCAAAGGATTTATTGAAGAGAGTTAACTTTATCATCTTGATACTAGTATTCAACTGCATCTGGCTGACCCCAACATAATCGAGAAGAGGCTAGGCACATGATGAGGTAACTGTATTGCCTATGGATGCTGTCCCTAATGGATGTAACTTGCGAAGAGTGTACCTTCCTAGCGATCTTTCCAATTCACTTCGAATAGCTTCGATATACGATATGCAAGCACTCTGTTACAAGCTGGGATGGTTTCCTTATCTTACATAAAGGGGTTAAATAGGAACGGTAAATTTTGAAAGTGTGATAGGCTTCAATGCGTTTTGTAATAGGTGCAAGCGCATAATGTACTTATGCTAAAACATCTAGTACCTACCCCCAAAATAGCAGAGCAATCGTAAAAATGAAACTAAAACACTACACAAGTAACATCCTGAAATATTTTACAGGCAAAAGACAGCTTAATTCTTCAGCGCAACTTAAAACATGCTAGGAAGAGTAGCAAGTGAGGTCGTTACTTTAAAACACACACTTAAACTTAGGTCGTAACTTGCGCCACGCGTCAAGTTCAAGCTGTTAAGCCGATGTTACAACAGATTTGCCGCTTTCATCCAGCGCGCGGATGCGGGGGGACAGTGTACACACGCCGTACGAAGCGTACCACTGTCCCACCAAATTGGAGTGATAACAAATGTGTGGATCGGACCGGATTCTCTTTTAAATCTATGAATTTAAAAACCACAGTGACCCGGTTTGCGGCCAACCCTGTGGGATAACACGTCGCTTAAAATTTGTTTTTTCACCGAGTATTTGACATCACAAAACAGCAGATTCATTTTGATCATTCGACTATTTGCTTTTAAAATTAGTTCAATATTTGTCACACAATAAATAAACGGTGCTCCTGAATTGTTTCCAGGAATAACGATAAAGTGCGCCAATTTGAAACGAGTGTTACAAAACATATTGTTTTTTTAATAGGTTTATTTTTGTGCCCTAGTGACGCTCGCTATCGCGGATATTTTATTTGAGAAATAATATTTGCTGAGACAGAATGTGAAGTGAAAGTAACAAATGCAGCCGTAGCAACATAAAGTAAATAAGATAGATAAAACCTGGACAAAATGCGACCCAGAGGTGTCGTTCGAAGATGCGGTGCAAGAATGACTGGAGAAACTTCCGTACTAAGTTCTGGTTTTATTTTCTTTGGTAATAAGAAAGGCAGTCGAAGTTACCACCAACTTGGGGACACGTTTGTAATAAAAGGGAAATAGTTATTTATTATTCCCAATAGAGGATGTCAGGTAGTGGTCAAGAAAGTTTGACAAAACAAAAAAATATACATTAGGAGATAAGCACCAGCAATTTTTTTAAATATCGTTGAGAGAATTTTATTATGGGCTCTATATTTTGAATTATGTTTTTGCCTGTTCATATTCTGTCCCCCTACAAAAAACCGTAATTCAATTTGTTGAATAATTAAAATACGTCCAAACAAGGAAATCGTAGCATGAAACAAAAAGAAATCCTCCTTCTAAAATACCCTCAATTCCCAGTAAGCACCTAATCCTATGGACAATGATTTCGCGAAGCGGGACCAACTAAGAGTTTTTTCTCATAACTCAAAATGAGATCATAACGTCGCAAATCTCGGGAGGCCTTAAAGAATAACAAAAGGAAAAAGCTCAAAATTACGTTGGCCGAGTAATTTTCGGGGCGAGCCACACAGAATGGTTCCTTAGGGACCCTCATCGGGACCCTTCGCGATTATGTAGCGGTTTTATAAGCTTGTTATGTTTTATGACCAAAATATAATGTTTACGGATATACCTTGCTGGCTCACAGTCGAAATGAGTGGACGTGTGCGTATTTATTAAAATTTCCTCTATATAAATATTAACGACGGTGGCGACGACCCTTCAACGGGTGGTCTTTATGGCTAACAACGTGTTTCTGAGCTGAACGGTGCTGTACATAATACGATACCTACGAACATTGTGTCTGAATACAGTGACGCCGCCATTAATTTTATTTTCGCTATAAGCGTTGAAGATAAAAATTGCTTTCACTACATTGCTTTCATTTTGAGATATTGAGGCTGTTATATGAATTATAATACATTGCCTACGCTTACTCAACTATTGTGTAGACGAAAGCAGATATTATATCTCTTCTTCACGTAAAATCTGTTGTTGTTTCTTCAGTGTAGTGGCGCGGGTAAAGCGAATGACCCAAAGATTTATCTCTCAAGATAAAACCCAAGTTTACTTTGCAAAGTAAGAGTTGTTACGGACCAATCAGTTGGAGAGCTTTTTAAAATTAAAAAGTGTGGCATTTGTGTGTTCTATTCAGTGCATCACGTCCAGACTTGGTGAGTGGGAGCCGGGAACTGGGAACTAAGTTGTTATTTACTGGAGTGCTTTAGTATTAACCACTGTGAAGGTAATTTCTTTGAAAGTCTTTTAACTAAGCTGTTTCTGGTATACTGCCAAGTGGTTGGGAGTTTCAACTTAAAATGTGTGTCGTGGACGTCTCTTTACAACTTCATGATACTATTGGTGATATGAAGGTGGCAATGTGTGTAATTGAATGCACCCGTACTTTAATTTAATAGATTTCTTCTGAAGCCAGCCCTTAGACACTTTTCTATATCTATCAGACAAGTCTGGTATCTTGTTACAGAAAACATGGACTTATGAATCAAGGTTTAGTAGCTACAAACAACAATCGAAAATAAATTGAAAACCTTTAATAAGAAAAACTACGTCAAATTCTCTACCAGTGGCAAGAAAATGTAACAAGGAAATAAAAGAACTTTTTTAATATCATAAATGATATCTGATTACTTATTGTCGACAAAAACTGTCAATTCGTTTGGCGTTTCTCCAATAAGACCGTTCTTTCTTCGATTGTCTTATTTTACCTTGATAAATTGACATTTTCATTCGTTGCTTTCTTTATTTTCACGGCTGATGTATTATTGCGGAAGGACGGAGAAATATCATTTTCTTTTAAATCTGTAAACCGAGCTGCGCCCACGCTGCGCCATAAAGCCGGTTTAAAATTGTGTTTGGCTTGCATGAAATTATTTTGAACTGCAATAAAAACATGAT
The DNA here is from genome assembly GCA_963082995.1 of Noctua comes. NCBI lineage: Eukaryota > Metazoa > Arthropoda > Insecta > Lepidoptera > Noctuidae > Noctua > Noctua comes. The sequence continues at coordinate 8,510,085 of OY720279.1, read as the reverse complement.
TATGCACGGTTCTAACTAGCTATTGTATTGGTATTTTTTACGAGGTAGTGTTAACTACTGGGTACTAGCTCCATGGATAATATGATACCGACTTTTTAATTTCTGAAAATGTAGACCCACCAATCCGCACTGGGCCCGCGTGGTGCATTACAGGGATCTCACAAGCGGCCTGTGTCCCATTCCTCTTCTTCAACCTTTAGACACCTATACACTCAGCATTGGGTGGCTAGGCTACCCAATGCTGATTGTATAGTTCTCTTCCAAATCTCTCCACTTTTGGCTGTTTTCTGTCATGGCTATCCAGTTTCTTCTGGCCACCAAGGGCGGATCCAGCTTTCATGTCAAGGGGGGGTCACATAGTTGTGATCTAGTCATGACAAGCTCGAATTCAATTACAATAATAATTCAAATTAAGAAGAAAGTGTTTTATGGCTATATGTCAAAATATATTTACTTAATTAAATAAACAAACTCAACTTTTCTGTTGTGTCTTCTCCCAAAACGTTTTAAAATTATAATTTTTCCCAGTCTGGGGGGGGGGGGGGGTCGATCCGCCCTTGCTGGCCACTTTGACGAGGTCTGTCCACCTAGTCGGGTGTCTCCCCACATTAGTGGGGGGGGGGGGGGGCAACGTTTTTAAAAAAATGAAACTAGGAATTTCTCTTGTATCGTGGGTTTGCAAACATTTAAACTCACATACACAAACAGCCAGACCCGGAACAACTACCTGTAGATCATACAAGTATTTGTTCCGTGCGGGGATCGACCCCGCGACACGCAGCGCAGCAGCCAATTGCGCAGCCACTGCTCCAACCGTGTAGAACTATTACTTGAAAAGAGACACCAAGAAACGGCTCAAATAAATCACATAGGGAAGTAGGTAACACAATTCACGGCAGTCAATTCAAAATATATCATATAATTCACATATTCCACAATTTCCATAACAATAAACTCATCTGGTCGTAATTCAATCATCTGAAAACACTAAATTTAGCTGAAAGAATAGCTAACCAGTCGTGGCCATTCATGAGTGCACCGTGTAAATTCAGTATGGTAACACAGGCAAATAAACAGCGCCTCTGTCGCATAAACTCGCCAGCTACGATGCGTTAGTTTGAGACGCTCGGCTGGTCACACCGGTGTTGCCATTCGCAATTGCATAGAATTAGGGATTTGGAGTGGAAGGAATGAAAGGTACAGGAAATGTAGTAGTAAGTAGTAAATAGAACGTAGGTATGTTGTGTCAAGAGAATGAAGTAACTTTTGAAGTAGTACTAGTATGGAAAAGTCATGATGTCGATAAGGTAGGTATGTGTTTGAAGATGAAGTTTGTAAGAGCAGGTGGACCAGAAACAGCTACCCGACAAATTTTCCAGATTAGAAAATGGGACTCCCATATACGTTGAAAAATCGTTGATCAGTCAAAGCTAAAAATAAAATGTGGGAGATACTATATGCGAAATAACTTAAATGTGTTACTATTTCTAAATAAAATATTCCAACACATACTGCTACAGCTGGCAACACCGGTAACACAGTTCAGCATAGAGTTACGCATTGATAGTGTTAGCCTAGTGTAGCTTGAAACGAGCGAGTACAATAATTTTACACGTGCACAATTCATACGTGTACGCATGCGTGCTGAAAAGCAATAGGCATGTGCCACAGTGCGTTTTGGTATCTACTATACTATTACTATAGTGAAACCTACCTAACTTTGAAAGTTTGTGGTGCAACTCTACCCTACCCATTTATATATTTATACCCATGTATGCAGATGCTGAGCATGCGCTTGTGAGACAAGTAAATTAAAGAAAACCTTAGTATGGTAGGGTTGACCCCAAACAAATAAATTGACTTACAAGGGTCACTTTTTTTATGTCAATTTTTTTTTTTTTTTTAATTATTTTTGGCATTAAGCCCGCCTCTGTACTTTTGTGCTTGAAGTGAAAAATAAATAAATAAATTTATTTGGGGCGTAGCATGTCTTCTTCTCCTATAAGTAAAAGTTCTCTTTTACTCGTCATCTCATCAGACACCTCTTTTCTTGCCATATCATCCTTATATCCTTAGTAAGTAAACTATACAAAGATCACGAAAATTACCATCAATTTTATGCTATACCAATTTGTGTCAGTTTTCGTAATGCTCGTCATTGAATAAAAGTTTTTCTTTACCTTTACGAAGGAGGTACATTTTCCCAGACCAGCATTCTTTATTTACTTCATCCATTAATAACAAATTCCATACCAAATATTCTTCATAAACATCCTACTAATATTATAAATGCAAAAGTTTGGATGGATGGATGGATGGAGGGATGTTTGTTACTCTTTCACGCAAAAACTACTGACTGGATTTGGATGAAATTTGGCACACAGATAGTTTATAATCTGGAATAACACATAGGATACTTTTTATCCCGGTAGCACAATTCTATGTGACATTACCGAACTCAACGGGGGCCAAGCCACGGGCATAAGCTAGTATTACATATAACATCAAGATTCTAAGAAGACTTAAGTAAAAGTCTTGAAGTTTCTTGTGGAGTTTATATTAGACTAAGTAGCCACTATAATTTTTAACTTTTACTTACAACTTACTTCCTGTTGGGCGACGTAAAAGTTATGTTACTTCTTTGTTTCGTGACTTTGGCGCTTTTAAGCATCGTAAGTTTTAATTTTGTTCTGTACAAGTGGAACCAAGCCTTGGCTTGTGTGGCTAGTTGGGAGCCGTAAAGCTCAACATTTTACGAGCCGGTACAAAAGCGAGTGTTGAAAATATTAATGAAGTAAACGTCTTTGGTTCTTTACGGGTAACAGTCGATGGTTTTTTTTTTTTTTTTTTGTCGTGGTAAAATCATCAAATGAGTCCTCCCACCCAGGGCAGAGCGGGAGGGACTGTCAGACTTGTGCTGACTAAAATCCACGGTGTCCTTCAATAACCCTTTATGTTCCAGGGTCACGGTAATTCTATAAGTCCCGCGACCAACAGTCGATGGTTTAGGAATATTTTCGTATTTTTATGCAAATTATGTTTTTTAGAGTTCCGTTGCCAAATGGCGAAAAACGGAACCCTTATAGATTCGTCCTGTCCGTCTGTTTGTCTGTCTACCTGTCCGTCCATATTTCAAAGCCGTTTTACTCCGAGCTTGTTGGCACCACATATAATAGGTATCTTCTTATTAGGTGTCTTCTAAGAACCGCTATAGAAAAGTTAAAAGGTAGTTAATGAAAAAATAAAAATAGGGGTGATGGATACATTGTGAATTGAATTTTTTAATATTGTTCGGTACAACGGAACCCCTTGTGTGCGAGTCCTACTCGCACTTTACTTTCATCCTTGACACATTTTTTAAACACTCTTTCAAGGCTTTGCGATTGATCAACAGCATTTTTTCGTTGTATCTTCATTTTTAATGAGACGAAATTTCAATCGGTTCCACTATGATCTCAGTTAGATCAATTACTTTCGTGTTTGACATCAAATTAGGAGCATTGACAGCAGTGTCGTACTGCGGTTAGCAATCAGGCTGCTATGCCAGCTAATTACTGCATGCAATATCCCTTCAGGATTGCGAGTTGTGGCAATTGCGTGGGACTCCAATTATGTGATTAAGCTGGGTACTGATAATTTTGCCGAATGGGTGAGCATTATTGTTAATTCAGGAGAATATTATGATTTATTTTTCATTAATTTCCAATATTATATTTCTAAATCTAAGCCCCGTGTTGAACTACATTCAATCAACCAGTAACACGGCTTAAATTTAGCTGAAGACGAGCCTACATGTATGAAACAGTAATCGCAGAACGTGCTTCAAGTAAACGCTTAATCATCAAAAAGTATGCCTAGATAACAACTGCCTAGGCCAGATATATTTTTTCTATATCTATACTATATACTATTATACTATACTATAATATTATAAAGCTGAAGAGTTTGTTTGGTTGAACGCTCTAATCTCCAGAACTACAGGTTCGCATTGTAAAATTCTTTTAGTGTTGGATAGGCCATTTATCGAGGAAGGCTATAGGCTATAACATCACGCTACGCAAAAAGAAAACAAGTCAGAAGCGGCGGATGAAACCGCGGGGCACAGCTAGTTCCAAATACAATCTCAAAGATCACCATCAACAAAGTTACTTTGAAAACCAATTTGCTCGCTTGCACTAAAAACACTTATTGGATGAATCTAGAGCTAATTAAAACTTAAATCTTTCTCTGCATCTTAAAACGATTGACAGAACACTATTCTAGCTCATTTACCACTAAATGTATTTAGTGATCTGCGGTGCAAGCTTACCTAAACGTCAACTAGTTGGACTGAATGAGTCGTCAGGGGTTCAGCGTCTTGTTGGAATGTCATCGGGTGCCTAAACTAGTTGTCTTGTTTGTGTAGTAGGTGAGCCGTGTTGACAGCCAGCACGCTGTTGTGTCAACTGGCATGTCCTGGCCTTATTTGCGCTAGAGCGTGAATGACGAGATGTCTGATTGCAGATGTGGGAATTCTAATGTGAATTGTGAATGAGAGGTGATTATGCAGTGGAAGTGCAGTTTCGAACATGGTTAACATGCACACACTACACACACACACTGCACTGCAACGCACTGTTGCTGCTGTTGCACATGCGCTTGTATGTATACAATGTTAAAACAAATAAAGAAACCTTAAAGACAAGTCGCTCTTATGTATAAAAGAGTAAAATGCATTAAATGTATAATTATGCATTAAATGTGTACACATACAAACATGTTTTTATCTAACCTGTAATAATAACAATCATCTAAGCCTAAGGAATGCACTCACACAGTAGTACAGTCACACATAACATCACACCTGTAACCCCCGAAGGGTTAGGCAGAGGTGTACCTGATAGTACACCCACATTTCGCCAGTTATCTTTAAGTTCCATGTAGCGGCAAACCTATTGCCATCAAGCAGGCACAAATCCAGACTTCGTAGCTGCTACTGAAAAATCCTGATGGAAAAACCCAATAACTCTGCCCGATTTGGGAATCGAACCCAGTACTTCATGCTTAGCAGTCACACTTCGTATCATTCAGTTCTAAAATAAAAAAGATCTTTTAGTTAACAAAAGACCACACACCTGAAAACGACATTAATACCTGAACAAAAACACTAACTGAAACGGTAAAACTATCACCAAAAGCGTCCACTAAACTTGTCAAAAATCTTCCAACCAACTCTGCCAGCAACATAAAATAACTTCACATACCTTTGTTAGCAACATGAGCAAGCCGTATCGATGAGCTGACGTCACATAAATCTTTAAAGACTCACTCAGTCGTATTATTAGAGTTCACAGACCATCTTCTGCGACAGTCCAACTAGTTTGCGGCTGTAACAGCGAGTCTGTATAAACTGGAGTCAGCTGACACATGTCAGTGGAGTAACGAGCACAGAATGCAGAGCCACTGTTTTCCAACAAAACACTGTGGAAACATCTATAGGTACAAGATTAGATGAATCTTGTTCCGTGTTCGTTTGCATTAGGTTTTAGCGTTGCACACATTAGTTTTCACATTATTCTGTATGATACATTATTTATATGGAATATTTATATGGAATAATAATTTGTTATTACATAGATATTATCTTGTATCTGGTTTCTATCACGTTTCATATACAGGAACCGTATCTTGGATGCTGTTTGAAGGCATCTTCCAACGGATAATTAGTGCTTCGTCTACGGCGGTCTTATGTCACTGCTGAATAAATCCAGTTCCAAGTTTGTTAGCCGAGTGATCATCTTGCCTGTTGGACAAAGGGAGAAAAAAGACGTTGTGTATTTTTTCACATTTTATAAATATTAAACATTGAAATATAAAAAATCCAAGATACACACTCAGCATCTCAAAAACGTCCGCAGAAAAGTGTGCAAATTTTCGAATTGGGCGCACTTTTCACTGCTTGTGTTGTGGCAGCCTTTGTTTTTCGGGAATCTAATTAGAAACGTTGCATAACGTGCGGTGCTTGCCGTACCTAATACCTGTACCTATACTACTATTTAATTTAATTCAAACCTAATAATTATGTTGCATGCCGTAAGGTAAAATGTATCGGGACACTTAATAAATATTCCAACTTATATGTATACCTACATTATCAGCAAATAAATGATTTCTTTCTTTCTTTCTTGCGTTAAAACAACAAATTTAAATGGTTGGTGTAAGTTTGTATTTGTGTTAAGTCAATCAGAACTTGTGGTTTTCTGTTTAATTTGATTTATCGAAGACACTTTCTGATGTGACATTTGCAGGGAACTGTGCATCAAGTGTTTTTTTATTAATGAAATTAAAGATTTTCAATCAATCTTACCCTTCACCTTTACAGAATCTAGCCTCTCTCTTAAAGCCTCTTACAACCTGACCCAATAAAAACCAAGGAAACGTTTTACTACGGTAGGTACGTACTATTACGAATTCAATTCAGAGGTTAGCAATGTTTGTACGAAATGTGGCCCACATAGTGGAATACAAATGAAATGAGCTAGCAGAGCCAGTTCGCGTCCGATATTAGAAATAACAAGTTGCAGCGCACGTATGCTCGTGCTACGATACCGCATATTATGTACGAGTGTACCACTATGTAATATCAGATTAACAAATTACAATTTGTGCATGTAGGACACAATTTCAGTGGAATATTTCGAAAAGTTATGATTGCATACATACTTAGGTACACTCACTCACTCCCTTTTCCATGGAAAAAAACCACAGAACTGCAACTGCTCACGTTCATAAATCTATTCATACACGCTGTGATATTGAGAGCTTTTCTAAACAATTTCGTATGGAAAAGGGTACCTACGGAGTGAGGTTATGCCCTATAAGAGCATCGAGTTGTATCAAACTTCGTGCAAGTAGTTTGTAAAGCTTGGCTTACTAAGGGCCCGTAATGGATAGGGAATCCCCCTATAGGGGAAACACTTCTAAAGTGATGGTATATATCTACATATTGACATATGTATACCTAAATTATAGAAAACCCTTCACGTGCCATTGTTTATAAAAGTCACTAGAAGCGCTTTCGTTTTAAAAAAACAAACAAGTTGAAAACTACTACTCGTTTAATAGAGAACGTTTTCCACGAAACAGCATGTCGTATACCAAACACATTTCATACATAAGCCGAGCTCTAACGAAACTGAACCCGATTCATGAGAAATTAGCACCGAAAATTCTAAAGTTCGCTTTTCACTTGCATTTAGGTGGAAACCAGTGCCGGTTGTAATGCATAGGGACTAGATGTGACACCGAAATGGGTCAAGAGCCCACATTCACTCACTGTTGCACCGCTGGCACCGGTGTAATTTGTACACCTCGCTATCCGACCTGCATGCTTCCTACTACAAACGGTAGCATACATTTTAATGTGGCCGCGCTGCGTGACATTACAACCGACGCGACGTATATGCGCTTATCTTTACTTTATTTTTTTACTTCACTATAAATTCAAAGGGGTAAATCTGCGCTATCTTTTACATTGAATTAAAAAATCTGTGCGAAAGCTGTACAAGAAATAAAGTAGGGTTTTGCGAGTAGAAGTTTTTAGGGTCTTTAAGTGGCAATTTGCCAGAGGAGTTTCTTTCTGAAATATGGTTCTAAGATGAAATTTTATAGCAAAAATTTCAAACTATCAGCATAGAAATAGCGTACATTAGAATAAAAAAATTGGATAGCACGATATCGTATAATAAATAAAATGATTTATGCCTTTCCATTCCCCTAACCAAAATATTATAACGCAAATGCTATTTTGTCGATTTCCATTGGAATTTCCATCTCTCCGTCAAAGATATGGCTTTATATTCGGCCGGGAGTTGGAGAATGCATTTTCTCGTAGGGTAAGAGGTCAATAAGCGTTAGGGGAGGAAAGTTTCCGCGAACCCCTTACAACTGTCAACGCGAGTTATTCACCCCACGTCAACTGGGGTTAAAAAGTTATCGCCACGGCTCAATAGGAGAAAGTAAAAGACGTCCATGGAGTTATAGCTGAAGTTAAAAGTTTTACTGGATATACAAAAATGTTAGGTAGTTTGGTCATCCCCGTGATACCCCTGGGGTCGCAACTAAATCTCTGATGTCAACGGATAGTTCTATCAACAGTCGGTGAAATGGGATTCCAACTTTGAATTAGGTTTCAAAGTTACGAGTATCGTCACGCGCTTATTGGCTTGCTGGATAAAAAAAATGTAGTTAGGTAGAAACGCGAACAGTGTTTGGGATATAAAGTAAAAGGGGTTCGCAGTTGTCATGTAATGTAGATCAATGGATTGATGGATGGATGGATTCTTATAAAGGTACCATTAGAGCATCAAATAATCAGACTTAATAATAATATTGTCATGTAGAGTAATTCAACACTATGCGAGTGGTACGTTTGACTGATGATATTTTTCGACATGAACTTCAGAATAACCAATATTCAAGAGGGTATGCGCACCGGTTACCTTCCGCAAACAAGACTTGATCAACACGAAAGTTCCAGAAAAATATGGAAAAAGTGCTCTTTTGAATCCAGCATATAGGTCATGCACAAACAATACAGAGCTCAGAGCACATACAATTTCAATGTATCACTCTCACATAGTATGTACAAGTTAATATGGGTATCCATTTCCCTCCCCTCGTAAACTGTTTGCGATAAAACGCTAAAAGGATTATTAAACAGCTGCTAATTACAGTTGCCAGTTATAAAAAGTAATGTATTATCTCGGTTATTTCCGCTGAGGGATACCAGGAGTATTTAATTATTGTTTTTACAGTAATGGACTTTACCTGTATTGATTTTTTGTCCTGAACTCCTGACGGGTGGATTACACCTTACCATTATTGTACTTATACTTTTTCTATTACTGCTTATTGAAACAGTTTAGTCAGAAAAAATCTGCTGTTTGCTTCAAAAGTGCAATACCTGACAGTCAAAATGTATGGAACAGCTGATTTTTTTTTAAATTACCGATGAAAAATTTGGATGTAGGGGGGGGGGGGTGTTAGAATGATGTACTGAGTACCTACGTGGTAACCGTATTCGCGTCGGTGTTCCTTCCACCGTGTATATTGTAGTTAACTTGAAGGTGAAGGTTGAAGGGCATGAAGGATTGAAGGTATAATTAAGAAGGAAGAAATCAAATGTCCTCGAAACTTGATAGTTTAATGGCTGGTATAAGTTTTGAAAGAGACCCCTTAAAATAAATACGCCGTCATAATTCCTAACGAAGCATAGTCTGGAAGTAGTACCTTAACGCCAAAATCACTTGATTATCATAGATGGCATTTATACCCAGATTTTGAAGGAGGAGACGACGTTAATAATGCATTGTCATCTAAACGTGCAGTCATGTCCGTTGCGGTTGATGGCAAGGCAGGCTACTCGCAGTAATCTACGACACCGCATTAGACGACTATTGTGACGTTCACCCTACATTTGGTTTTGTATGGAAATCAGTACTTTCTCTGCGTATCTTTAAATGTTTGGATTTATTTGAGTATTTAATATTTAGCTATGGAATTTGAACAGACCGAAATAAAACGATTTGATTTCAATCTCAAATAGGTACTTCGAAAACATCGGACCTTAATGCAGTAGTTATGTACATTGTTTCTTCAAAGTAAGCAATTGACCGATTAGATTCTGTATGTGTCAATGAAAATTGCTTGCTTATCTATTATAATCAATATCATTCCTACTTTAAACACTATCATAAAGTTATATTTTATCACGATACATTCCATTTTATTTTCCGTGAAAACATAACACTGCGCATTTTCCATCCTATTGTCACGATTCACGATGTCATTTCTATTTCGAGTAACTAAATAAATTGTAACATAGATGTGTCTGTATTTCGTTCGTCAGCCATATTTTAGACTGGATATTCAATTGAGTCGGCAGATTATGCGTTTCATGTGAATTCATTTGATTTATTTCATGACATCAGTTTTGATGCAAGCGAATGTGTTATCAAAAAGCTTCGTATATATGTAGTTGTGTCAAGCTTTTTCAGATAAAAATAGTAAAAATCAATTCAAGCACGTAAACTGAACTGAAATAGGCTTAAAATATATCTATGTTTTTCAGTAAGTACTAGACAGTTGATTGATGCATTTATTAGATAAAGTATAACCCTAATACTTAATCTATTTGGAATGTAGAACATTGAACATTCTGATATCATGCTCGATCGACATTCAAAACCAGCACTACTACCTATTGATTTGCTTGCATTGGCAATAGTTGCTCTTAAATTATTAACGGTTGAGTCCGTGCCTAATTATTGGTGCGCGTTGCAACCAATAGGCCGAAGCCGAATGGTTCCAGGTTTCGAGGCTAGTTAATTGTAGAACACAGGCTATTGCCGCTCCATAAATCTCCGTCGACTTAACGTCGGCACCGTGAAATATTAACCGCACGCCCGTTTTGACGCCCCGTGCACACTACACTAAATAAATAATAAAGTATCGCTGGAAGAGCCTGTAAATATTTTTATCCGCGCGCACGTTGATTAAGAAACTCATTGTTTTTGTATCGTTGCACATTAATTTTATCTCTGTGTGTATTCGCCGCAATTCATTGGCAATCGACGTATAGGTAACCAAACAATTGTTTGCGAGAGAAATGGATATGCTTAACATTAATTGGTTCCATACATTTGATTGTATGGTTTGTAAGAGCGTTTATCAAAATTAAACCTTCTTAATTAATGACGCCGATACTTTTTTGTTTAAGGTTTCTTTACGCTTGACTTTTTGGATTGATTGATTGATTGATCAAGACAGCTCAAAGAGCATACCGAAAGAGTAAACTTCGACTTTATTCTTTTAGTGAAAAAAAAACTCAAATCCGTAAAAGGACATCATTATTTTAGCAGATAACCGTGTCCAATCGTATCATATCCAGCATTATTAGCATAATGCTCCGTGAGCTCAAATTATGACTTTACTATGCATACGGCGGTCCGTGGGAGGGGTGGTTTAGCATCAATCAAGGAATTAGGCCGCTAATCTCATTTGTCCGCTTATACTGCTCGCTCCCTCACGGCTATGCGTGAGCATTTGCAATGATAATCACGCGATACACATCGTGAATAATAAGCTTTACACATACATTAGTTTACATAAACTTTTTAACGAGTCCTTGATTACTTAATTTATATGGGGCTGCTCTGACGTACCATATGTTTAATAGTGTTATGCATACTATTTTCGATGTAATATTAATGCAAACTATAAAGAACTGCGAGATGGTCAAATTTTTATACCATAATGGCCCCTGCATTCTAAAACGGACATAAGTTATTTAACGAACTAGGGATGTTACGATATTATAATAAAACAAAAAAACTAATTACCTTTGCTGCCGAAAGCGTTTTAGCGATTAAGAAAGAAAGAAGGAAGAAAGAAGGAATAAACTTTATTCTTTCTTTCGATTGTTTATAACACACGTTGGATATTATAATGAAGGGTAGTAAAGCAAGCAAGCCTACTAAAAAGTCTACATTATGCATTTAAAAAGTTAGATGGACGGAATACAGATGCATAAACCCTGTAAATGATTTAGAGCATTAAAACGTTTCTATTGCTATGCCAAATCATTTACAAAAAAACATAACCCTCCTTTTGGGCTTCGCCACAGTCCGGTAAAAACTCAATTCACACACACTATTCACGACCTACAAACTAAAACTATCCTTTGTCCTCTACAATTGTCGCTATAGTTTTCCACGGAATTTACAAAGCGGCCATTTTGATTGCGTCACAGTCCCGCTACAGGCCGTAAATTACGCCAATCACATAAAAGTGACGAGTGGACCAGTGATATATGAGTGAGGCTTCGAAGCGATCCATACGTTCAGTTTTTACGGAGTTCCCAGCCAATGATTGATGTTGCTGACATTGACCTGAATCGATTACCGGTCTCCACTGAATTTTGGTGGTAGGTGCTTTATTTCTTTATTCCGCTAATCATTCATTATTGGTTTTGTTGATTCACCTGATGAATATTTTTGTTGTTGTTTGGGTGAGTTTGAGGGGAAAAAAATTAACTAGCTAGTATGGCGCAGCATTGTGTTACGAACTTATTCGTTCTTTAATAATGACTGTGTCTATTCGAGAATCTAGTGAAAGCTAAGAATAATAAAAAAATCAAGTATATCGACTTAGCACACGAGGTTGTCGACATGTGAAACGTGGATTCTGCCGTCATTGCACCGATAGTTGCTACGGTTAATGGACTAGGTACTTAAAAGGCTCTCATTGCTGGGTTAAGTGCTTGATTCAGAAAGCAGTACTCTTGGACACGGCGCGCATAGTGTGGAGGTTCCTCTCTTGGAGCCCTGACCACCGGCAGCCTGGACCTTGTTCCTAATGCCGGTGGGCTACTATTTTTTAATGTTTTGTCTATTCACAATTTGTCTAGCCCACGATTTCCTTACGTGATTACCAGCTCTAGACAAACATTTGGCCATTGTAAATGTTTATTAAAATAATCAGTTAAAGATATAATCTTCACTAGCTGAGTACGTTAGCACTAATCCGACGCTAACGACTTTAATTTATTATTATACCTAGACCAAAACCGGCCAAGTGCGATGCCATACTCGCACAAATGAGTTTTCTTTCTTTAGTCAGTGAAAATCGATAGCCAAGCGAAATTCCATAAGCGATAACGATGAGGGAAAATTACAAAATGCAGATTACTACCGAAAAATTAATGTGAATCATGTTGCACGTCATTGTATTAATACGAAACCTTTTGAAAGCGATGTCGATTGTCTAGTCCAGGCCCTCTGGAGACTATACAAGGTGTAAACGGACACTTCACGAAGCTGGCAACCAAGCATTTTGTACCTCAAACTAAGTAATTCTATGCAAAAAGTATTGCTGGGAATCGTTTTTTTTTTTTGAGGTGGATAATCACGTTTGACGGTGGGGCTCAATGTAACGCAGTCAAACCACCGTGTTTATGGATGCATTGCATAGCACGTTATAATATTAATAACTTTGGAACTTTGACCTCAAATATCTCCGTAACTAGAAGTCTCAGGTACGGTCCAGAACAAAAAAAATATCACAAGGACAATGCCATTCGGCTCTGTTGGTATTGCTTTTACACCCGTTATGATATAGAGCACATCGTAATAAGGTAGGTTACTTACTGGGTATGTCTAGAACTTTAGAATTACTACAGTTAAATAGGTAACACCCTTCACGTAGTCAGGGAACCCTAAAATAAGTCAAGACATTGTTATTAGCCTATCAATTAATCATTGCGATACTAGTCTGAATAGAATAGATAAATTATTTCAAGAATTTATAATCCGATGATTATGAGAATAGATTAAATAAGTTAATGATTACACGTAACATAATAGGCCTATTTACGTCACAATAGATTAAAGTGCGACGTGTTTAAACTCGGTAATTATCATCATTTGGCGTCAAAAGAAAGTTGCATATACCAAAACTTTTATCAAGATCATCATCATCATCATATCAGCCAGGAATCGCCCACTGCTGGGTACATGCCTCCCCTTTTCAGCCACACTTCTTTGCGTTCTTTATCCAGGTGTTTACTAAGATATTGCTTCTTTTCTAGACTGGTTCATCAAATGGCTGTAACTGTCGATTGCCTTTTCAGTCGATTGCATCCACAAGTGGTGGTTCGTCCGCAGAATCCTTGGCAGTCATCTCCTACTGTCTCGTTGCTGACCTATTAGGTGTGTATGTGCCAACATGAGACGAGAAAAAGATTCAGAAGGCAAAACCCAGAAGCCTAAGAAGCCAATTCCTGCCGGCTTCCCTTCGGGAACAAGGCACTGTACGTAGTGTCTAGGTGTCTACTGTAGTCAAATAGTGTATTACATATTGTGTAATGTAACATTTATTTATTTACCATCTATGTTGACCCATATTATGCGAATAAATTATTTGATTTGATATTTGATTTGATACACATCTGTGGGTATCACATCACAGTACAGCCATTTAATACATCATAGCATTGAAAACATTAAAAACATGTCATTTTTCTTGTCAGTAAATAAAACAATAGGTGGCGCCAAATAAGCCCGTGCTCAAGTGTCAGAGTTCAGAACTAAAATCGTATGGACGCGCACACGTGACTTCGCGGCTGGCAGTACCATTTTGTAGGGAGTTCGGTAAACCGAAGATTATCGAGTTACGATAGGGGCCGAAAAAGAAAGTATGAAAATTCAAGATGGCGCCGACGAAAATTTTCAGTTTTTTTTGTCATGGGTGTCATTTTCGTGGTTTTCGGGGTCACTGATAACGAAAATGTGGTCAAATAAAAAACGAAAATAAAAATTGAAATACAAAAAAAAAACAATTCTCATTATTTTCTTCGGCTTCCCCTGACTCAATTTTGACCCCGGCCGCTGCTATTCCTACCCATGTTGTGGGTATGGCAGGAATTAGTGCCGAAAGCTATAGAAGAAACAGAATGATCGGTGACACATCATGCTATACATATCCACTATAACATAGCCTCGCTTTGTATGCTTTCCAATACAGTTAGAGATCTGCATAAAATGGCTTTGTATAGCTTGATTGGTCGCCTTTCGTACGCAAAATTATTAGAACAAACAAAATGTACAATTCCTCTCAACAATTTATTCTAGGCAACTGACAATTAGAACGTAGCGAATAGCTTTGAAGATTTGCGCGATTGTTATTTGAGTTTACTGTTACTATTAACTTTACAGCTGGCATAAATTGCCAAGTTTATTCATCGTCCCTTCTCAAGCATGAAACAATAAACTCGAAGGCCTATTCTCCTATATCATAAATAATCCGATACTATAAGTGAGAATAATAAAATTTAACGATATTACTTACCACGTAATGTTAGGATTTGACTAGGAGTGTTTGTATTGCGGCCATTATTTTTACGCGACTACGGCTAATGTAGAAGTTACGAGTTTGATGTGTGTGTATGTATGTGCCTTCGTAGTCTGTAAACGGATCGATCTTTTTTGATAATTGTAAGTGCTCCAACTTGAAGGCTTTTTATCAGTTTTGTCTATTGAAGAAAGTCTTTTGCGAATTGTTTCGAAACTTACTATTAAAGATCGAAATAGGTCGAAGATATAAATGGTTCTTGAAGGTATCCAACGAATTGAAGTTCCATTGTTTTGATAAGTAAAACAGAATATCGAAACGATTCTTCGATATTGCTCTTTTAGTGTGTAAAGGCACCGAGTCCTTTAGTGTTATCTTTTAGAAAGCACTTATATAATGAAAGAGAACGGAGCTCTTGGGACAAAATGCGGGTAGTTTGAAGCTCTAGAGCTTACAGCGTAATACTGATTTTATTTTCGAAAGCAGACCATTTAATTGATTGGAAAATAAAGGAGGACTGGCCTTTACTAACGTCTTTTTAGTTTCTTTGGAAATTTTCTACGAAGCCGGAAAAATAGCCTATGTATATTCTTTCCATCTATGTTTTTGGGCATCGATTCGGTTAACGGAAATCTCTTCAAGTTGATCCAAGTTTTTCGATCTTCGCAAAGCATGAAAAGTGAAAATTCTGAAAGAAAATTGTCGTTTCAACAAATAATTAATAATAATAATTTGTAATTACAGTTTTGAGCCGTTTGGGGTCGAAACGCTCGGGTCATGGGGCCCGAGTGCGCGTCTCCTTTTTAAGGAAATCTCTCGCCAACTGGTCGACACTTCGCGTGACCAGAGGGCTGGCTCTTTCTTTGGCCAAAGAATTAGCATTGCCATTCAGCGTGGCAATGCTGCCAGTCTTCTGGGCACGTTTCCAGATGACAGCGATGCGGGGGAGTACTTTGACGCCTAAGGGCTAGTTCAAACATGCGGGAACCGCGCGGTTCCCGCATGTCGCGGCTTAATTAACAGCGCGCTTATGTCTGAACGATTACTTAATAACTCATACAAATAAGACTCTCGCGATTTCCATGCGATTCTGAAATCGCGCGGTTCCCGCCGTGTCTGAACAAGCTCTTAGTGTCTTATTGTCGTCGTTTTTTAGACGTTTATATTTTCTTACTTTTAGTCTTATTTTTATCATTAGTTTAGTTCTATTTGTAGTCTGTATATAATTTTCAACAAATAACTTAGGTTCTTTAACTAAGCCATTTTCCATCTTAAAGCAATTAGAGCAACCTGCACAAATGGTTGGCTGAACATAATACCCAAAGTAAATTATTCCCAAATGTACGTTACATCCTTTATACACCAGTAACAATGTACATCTCTGTTTAATATAAAGCCAATATAACCACAACTACAACTCTGCACTGACCACGAAATTTAACATCACTCAGGAGTTGCTACAGCGATTACAAACTTATTGTCTAAGCCGTACGTTCGTTTATGTATCGCGGGAAACGTTGGGGGAAACTTCAGAAGTTCATTAAGACGCTACGGTTTCCCTGCACCGGTCAAAGTTGGGCTCTCAGACATGCTCGAGCACCTTCAGATGCCGTCTTAATGCTGCTAACTAAAGATGTAGCTACCCTACACTTTCGTTATTTTATCTCCGACAAGATTAGCGAGTTACAACCGTGAGTCACACTTTTACGTTAGTTGCTAAGTATTGGCACAGTTCGGTGTAAGTAAGTATAAAGGAACTTTTATTTTAGGACGTACTTAGTTTCTGTTTATGATGGACTTCGTGGTTTGCCGGAAAATTGAATGGGTACTGAAGAAATGAGAATTGATTATTCTCTGTTGTATAAAATACAAACAGTTCCCCAACAAACACAGCCGAAGGAAAATTTTAAACAATGAAAAATTTCCCTTTTCCCTTATCTCGTTATAATGAATACCTTCGAAGGATTCTTTTCGCATAGTTCTGATAAAGAGGAGCGTCGAAAGTTCAAATTAAGATTCTTCGAGTTCCGCGCAAGGGAATAAGATTAATGAAGGATGGCACCTGGGGGTCGCCGCCCCATTAACGATAGCACCGGGTCAGAGGGGAAATAACTGTTCAAAATAATAAGCGGAAAAAACTCTTCATAGATACTCGACTACACAAAGAATAGATTTTTATAAATTGTGGAATAGTATTTTGAAAAGGACAACATAATCGGTGGGATTTTACTAAAAGGAACGTTTCTACGTAGAAGAAATTATAAATCAATATATAATTTAATCCACATACAAACTTTATGAAATTATTCAGAATATAGTTGCAATTAGTTAGTCTAGCGTCAACATTTTACCGGCACCACACCTAAAATTGTTTCTAAAACAATCCCGCAATAGTTTTCTATTCAAAACCGCTATTCTAGCGCATTAGAGCGTGCGTTAATAAGACAATATGTATGTGTCTCAAACAATGAGAATAATAACAGCGCATAATGGCGAATGAGAAAATTGCTCGTTGACTGCCACTAGCCTGAATATCACAATGAGACGAGACAACAATGCCCTAGGACCTATTTTCTCGAGCCTAGAGTAGCGAACTTAATGAAACAAAAACCGCTTTGGAACTTGAACAGAGGGTGTACGCAAATTGGAGGCGAACGACGCTGTTATAGACTTCGCAAAGTTAATGTGTTCTTTGTCAGACATACGTTTTTATTCCGTCTGCTAGTTTAGATTGGGTGTACCACGAATGGAGTGCGGCTTAATCAAAGACCTCTATTGTTAAGAATAGTTTCCACAATGTTGGCCGTATTTCATCGGGTTGGCTCCATATTTCAGATATTCTCTTGAAACAATGCGTTGGTAACATTTTGAAACGAGTTTCTCTTGAATGTCGAGTTGCTCACATCACTTTGTGCGGTGGCTTGCTATACATTTGTTATAGTGTATCGATTGACTTTACTTGACTTTAACAAGTAAAGTCATTATTATGATATTATATAGAATTATGAATATAGTTTGTTCAAAATAAGTAACTGAATCAATTCCACTAATTATATTAAAAAAAGTTACAAATTCGACACAGAGCGACATTAAGTACCTATCGCAATAATTTAGGTACCTACTGCCAAATTACGTTTATCAATGAACTCAAGACGACGCTGGAGGCCTTTGCGCGGGCGCGCTGCGTGGTGACCACGTTTTTGTGCGGACAACCAGGTAACAAAAAAAGCTTATAACTTTGTGATTTTTCATGATACAGTTTTGAAATTTTGTACATGATTCTTCACATAAAAATACTCGACACGTGTTTCAGGTTTCGCATATACTAAAACGAATGTTGTATATCGTTTCTATTTTAATAGTGTAACTACAAAAAGCACACTCTCCAGATACGGATATTGGGCGCAGTGTATTCATGAAAAACCTATTTCCATTCTGCTTTTTAGCACAGTTTCTGATATAGATCACAAACTCACAACAAAAGCTAACAATGCAAAAATCAGCTGACAATGTAGCTATCGACGCGAAACCGTACTTTATACGCAGTTCCATACAACTATAGTGCACTAAAGCTGTGCACGGACGGATTTTTATTACTTTTTGCATGTCAACCGTGAAGTTTATGGATGCAATTATTGTTGAAACACGCGGTGAGATTTATAGCAACAATCATGGTGACGCTCGGATAGTGAGGCGCAGATTGTTTGATCATCATTAAAATATCGCCAAACTTGCTGGCTTTATTTATATGTTTGTTGTTCTTAGGGTATGACTTGTTTTATTGTATACGCGACCCATTTCATCGATGTTATAAACAGTAGACACTCAAGAGCTTTTTCCCAAGTTAAGTTAAGTGATCAACAAAAACTGTTACACAGTAGGCACTTCATGAAAGTTTGGCATAAACATCGCTGTTAATCAAGCTCGCAAAAACGAAAATAGCTGCTTCATCAAACTTCGAAGCATGAGAGTATTGTTCAAAAGACGATACATCGTTTAAACGGAAAACACAAATGTGAGAGAAAGTTCAGCAACTTCAAGGAATCTTGAAAGCCGCTAAGACCCCAACATCTCGTTGCGCGGGAAAACAAGACAATGCTTTTAACCGATTCTAATGTGGGAGGGTCCACAGCTCATATATTTACATTTTCCGTAAGAGTTTTTCCGAAGTTTACGGAAATTATCATAAATATGCACCGTAAGTAAACTAACCGAGTATGCAACAAATTTTTAAACTAGATTTATGGCGGTTGTGACTTGTGTAATTGATGATAATTACCTGACACTGATAATTATATTCATTTGAATTATCACGGACATAATAAGGATCAGTTTGGCTTTGCTATGATAGTACCCATAGTAAAAAAATGTTTTAGGTCACCCAAACATGCCAAGTAGGTATTGGCATGTTTGGGTGACCTAAAACAGTTTTTTTTGAGAATGCGTTTAATAATTATTCTCAAGATTTATATGTTTGAAATTTGGTATATAAAAATACAAAGGGTGTAAATAGACCCTTAACGAAGCCGAATGGCACTTGTTCTCCCGGTCATTGCGATATTTTTTTTTGTTCTAGACCATACCTGGGAACCTTCTAGTTACGGAGATATTAGGGGTGAAAGTTCCAACTATTTCAGTTTTTTTTTTAAATACATGTTTTTAATGTAAGATTTTTACTTTAAATACTCGTACCTCCACGACCCCCGTACTATTCAATCCATCCATCAGCACAATGCTTTGAGTGCTTCCCATCGAGTCCTACCGTAAAACGTGATTTTTCACCCCAAAAAAAAAAGTCGTTTCCCAGCAATAATTTTTGCGCAGTTACTTAGTTTGATGTACAGAATGCTTGTTGACGGCTATGTGAAGGGTCTGTTTATACCCTGTGTGTAAATCTGGTAGATAAATTATTGATAATATGTTAGACAGTGCTTGTAAGGCCACAAATTCGGAGAAACATTTGGTGTAGCGTGCAGTAGTACGTACTGTGACCTACCTGGGTAGTTCCATACAAGAAGCGCTCCTCCGACTTTGGCCAAACGTATGTTAAATTGGTTAGTAAAAACAACCTATTTACAGAAATATTCATAAATATACGACCCAGTAAAATAAATAATTAAATAACAAGATCAGGCTGGTTTTATTGTAACTGTGACTTGCTCAATTATGTATCTACTGATACAGACAGATAGTCAATTACGTGACTTTGATAAAGTGATAACTATCGCGTATTACCGAAATATGTGATAAGTGTTGGCCTTGCGATTAATATTGTAATCAGTGCCCTAAAAACATAAATCATTAATGTGACAATGTACTATAACAATCGAGCATTGTGTTTTTTAAGTGTTTCAATAAAACATTGTTTTTTTTGTTAATTTTAAAATTATGACCCACAAAGCCGTTTTCGCAGTTGGTCTGTGGGATCAAATCATACGTTACAAAGTAAGTTTTCATTAATTATAAAACAAAAGAGTAAAATAACAACTAATCGTTTCCTTCATCATCATCGACGTTTCCGTGATTATTGTGAACTTTCTTTTACTTTTATTGATGCTATGACAGTTTTGTTTTTTTTTTGTATACCCTTTATGTAGATACATAGAAAACTGTCATGACGTCAGTCCATTACGTAGACAAAGGTGATAATGTAATTGGATCCGGATCAAAAGCAGGCTTTATCTAATCAAAACCTACATAATAAAATTATAATCGTGACTTAGCACGATTTCCTGATGGGTTACTTCTAGAAGCAGAACAACAGAACCTCTACTTATTTGCCCAACCCTCAAAATATCACAAGCATTTAATTGCAAAGACTTAAACCCAAAGATTTAACTCTTTAGATCACTTCACCGTACTTAGGGTACGAGCAAAAAAGTTTACACAAAGAAGAATGAGCTCCCATGGAACAATAGACTCGATTTTCAGTATGCATAAGCAGGACAATCCTGTTCAAGTGTCAAAATTGATCATTTTTTGACACGGTATACAGGGCGAATCTAACGATTTAAATTTATGCTAATATTATTACCCAGTACTAACTGGGTTGTGGAGGTAGATGGGCAGTCGCTCCATGTAAAATACTGGTATTCAGCTGCATCCGGTTAGACTGGAAGTCGACCCCAACATAGTTGGGAAAAGGCTAGGCAGATGATCATTATAAAGTTTGAATGTTTATAAGTATGTTTGGAATGGATGTAGAGGCTAATCTTGGGAACTACTGATCGAATTCTTTCACTAATGTGGAGCCAAATTATCTCCTAGTGTCATAGGCTATATTTCTAATGTTCCCGAGAGATAATTTCTGACCAAAACGCGAGCGAAGCCGCGGGCAAAAGCTAGGCGTTGTATAAAACATATTACCTACACCAACAAGCAACTAAAATAAATAACCGTCGCGCTGCCGTATGATGAGTAAATAAAACCCGCGATGATATCCCGTTGGCGATCGCAAATTTTTCACCTTATCAATTTGCATGTTTATAGAAATTCTTGTAGGCCCTATGTAAATTCACACGTCGACCATAAATGATTTACGTCGTAATGAAGATCATGAATCACTGGCCATCGTGACTGGCCGTAATTGCTTTGCCAATCGAATTAATTCCTTCGCTTAGTACTTTATGGTACAGTTTTTGTAATTGATTCCACCGGGTTATCAATAAGTTTAAAATGTGTTTATAGTGGTCATATTTTCGAATGTTTATTGTACAACGTTATGCAATATTGTCTGGAATTTATAAGGGTTTTACAATTGCAAGTCTTTGTGTATCACAGTGTTCGAGTTTATTGCAATTTGATAAACGTTTCAGTGTTTATTGGATTCTGGATCCGTATTTTCTGTAGTCTTATCGCTTTGACTCGACTTCCTCTAGTCAAAGGAGGCAGGTAATACAGGGATGTAATGTCATATTATAACACAGATTGTACACTTGCACTCATATATATGTACGTATGATTGCAGTTTGTGTTTGTTATGGGTGTATAATTTTGCGTAAAAGATTGTACGCAAGACATGAAGTGAGTTTTAAATTAAAGATTTGTCACTGGCGTTATTCTATCTTAATCTGATCTTAATCTAGTATCAAGCCAATGCTACAGGTAGGTAAGCTAAATAACCTACTGGTGTCGATTTGAAAAAGTTGTTCATCCCCACGGGATTTGTCTCATGGGTTTGTTTTGGAAAACTATTGTGAGACCAAAGAAAAGAAACCATGGATGGACTGTGTAAAGGATGATATGGCAAGAAAGGAGGTGTCTGATAAGATGACGAGTAATAGAGAAGTATGGAAGAAGAAGACATTCTGCGCCGATCCCAAATGAATTGGGATAAGCGCAAGAGAATGATAATGATGTGAGACTATTCAAGTGGATTCTATAGAGATAATATAACAATTATGACTGTGAGGTGCCATGTTTGTTGAGTCTTTAAGTGATTAAAAAGGGTCAGCGAGTAGGTTTAATTACTGCAATGAAAAAAAAAAAAACAAGCAAATTACCCGAAAGACCCAAAGCCCAGTTAAATTCAACAAATCATGAAATCTTTTGTGCCAACCAAACCGCAAATACAACTTCTTTTCACAAACCAGATTGTTACCTCATCCCACAAACATAAAAATTTTACAAGCGCTGTTTACTCCAAAATATTTTCTGCGACACTTTTAGGTTCAAACAAATTATTCTTTGTATTAAGGCGACCCGAGATATTCACTTTTATTACGACAATTTCTTATATTTATACGTCAAAAAAGCAAACTCGTGTACCTTTGCAGTAATAAAAGGTAATGGTGGTAGGCGAGGCGTCGTATCGTTTTGTCACTGGAAGGTTGAATCTCTGAGGTGGAGTCATTTTGTCGGGGATTATAGCTTCATCCCCGAATGAGCATTAAAACACGAAGCTGGTCATTTTCGGATTGTCCCGGTGTAATTACATGTTTATTAAAATATAAGGGTGAATTCAGACGCAGGTAGTAGACGAAGAATAGAGTTAAATGGGTCCTTTACCCATGTTGATGACACTTGCAGACCAAATAAAATTGATATTGGATACAACCAGTAATCAGGCTAAAGATTCTTCTTACAAATAATTATAGTGACTTTAAAGAAGCATCTACGATGAATACATAAAACGACAGCAATAATCATCATATCTTCTTGCCCTTATCCCAATTCATTTGGGGTCGGCGCAGCATGTCTCTTTCTTCCATACTTCTCTATTACTCGTCATCTCCGTAGTCACCTCCTTTCTAGCCATATGGCCATCATCCGATGTTATCATCCTTCACACAGTCCATTCATCTTCAGTTCATCCTTCTTTGGTCTTCCACTGTTCTTACCTTCTCGTTAAATATAACAAAATAATACAGTACACCTAGGTTTCCTTTTATCGGTAATTATTAAGCATATCTGTCGAGCAACTCAAAGTTGTTTTAATTTATTTTTAAAATTATTCAATTGTGACGTATCAATGGATTTTCCAACTTTGTTTATGAAATTATGTGTTTCATGGTATATTCCGTATATTATATCACAATATTTAGTATTATTTTGCTTTCTCCAAGGAGTATGTGGGATAATGGTCCCATTTGATTATGTTATCCGTATCCGGTATCTACTGCACTATTTGTAATACACACACTATTTGACACTGATGGCGATTTTATCATAAAATAAAACAATTTGTAGATATTGATATGACGGTTAGCATCATTACTTTTTATGATAACTACCGGATTCGCGCGAACCCCTGCTCTCAATAACAATAGTAAAATATACTAGTTTATCGGAAGTATGTGTAGGACGGTGTACCAACAGGAAAATAGTTCGGTTTTGTTACGATATAAGAACGTCATATGGGCCTAATAATAAGTACGGTGTAATATATTATTTCTAAATGAGCATGTTTTCTGTGTGGCAACAAACAAACCGACCATTCGCCTAGGATGGGGATCGTAATACGCGACAAAGAGATCATTGTAAGGGCCTACCTCTCATGATGTTGATTTTCTTGGCAAATCTACGGGAGGTTGCTCGTAGTACGCGATGGTGCTTTGAAAGCCTCCTAGAGAAAATAACGTATGAGACCTTACTGAGTTTTTAATCCCGTAATGAGACTAGAAAAAGAAACCTTTTTGTAAAGGTCACTTTATCACTCATACAGACTATAAAAAAATCATTAAAAAGTAACCGAGGCATTCTGAGGCAATATAGTAAAATCATTTAATTTTTATTGAATTCACTACGATAATTAAACTTGAAAGACGTGTACTGATAAAAGAAGCAATATTGTACGGATTTTAGTATGTACAAGTTTACGATATTATTTTATTAATGATACCTACTATCCAGGTATTGTCACTAAAAGAAGATTACTATATCGTAATCCATTGTATTGATAAATGTGTATGTGACTTCAT
This sequence comes from Noctua comes, assembly GCA_963082995.1. Classification (NCBI taxonomy): domain Eukaryota; kingdom Metazoa; phylum Arthropoda; class Insecta; order Lepidoptera; family Noctuidae; genus Noctua; species Noctua comes. Next base: position 8,485,777 of record OY720279.1, on the reverse strand, counting down.
AAAAGTATTCCTTTGGCCTATAAAATAATGATCCTATTACAGTGACTGTAATATTATCTTTAATTTATTTTGACACGCGTTGTTATGGCTCAGGCGTATCTACAGGATGTAAACAGACCCTTCACATAGCCGTCAACCAAGCGTTTTGTACATCAAACTAAGTAACTTTACACAAAAATTATTGCTGGGAATCGACTTTTTTTTTGGGGTGAAAAATCACGTTTTACTCCTGCCCTGGTCTTGGGCCTGTTTACACCCTGTATTTTTAGTTTGGGGCGCTGAAAATTTTGTCCATTTTTTATTTTCTAATGAAGTTTGCCTTTCCGCGCGACATCGTCGACAAGGGATCGCGCCATGTGTACGCTTGTGATCCGCTTTTTCATGCTCCCATAACTGATTTACTGATACACAAACTTGTTTAAGAGTGTCTTTGAATCTTTAATCCTTTGAAATAAAGTCGAAAATTCTAGTGAACTAATTTATCTAAAAGTTTGTGACGCGACGGGAACTCTCAAACGTCCCATGGGCCCGCCCGGTCGGCAGTGCGCAAAACATTGGATTCTCTTCAAATATTAATTGTTTAGCTTATGTTTACAAGACACGAGTCCTAGTATAGTAAAATATACTTAAGCATACAATATGATAAAAAAACCCTGACCGATATGAAAGGGCCTTATAGGTATACCAATGGCATTACCAAATAAAATATTTGTGAAAGTAAACTTTAGAATGAACTTTAAAACCCTGATTTTTGTGCCCAAATTACCACCATTTCCTTAAAATCGAACACACTTTTAAAACGTGACAACACCAACTTCGGCATTAGTATGTTCGATAGTCAATTGCTTGTTTATGACATCCTACCCGAAATGTGACCGGAGTACCGCCGCGCGCTCTCCTGTGTTGCCATTTACATTTCGTCATTTTAATACATTTCATTTCATTTTTATCGGGGTATTTTTTTTACTTTTTATCCAAAAAGGACTACATAAATAGAATACCACGATACCTTAATACCCTCATGGATCGGACTGGTTTTTTTTTAACATATTGTATAGACGTAGCGTGTAAACGGGACACACACTTTAAGGGAGTGTCAGAGTGGCACCCATGAAAATTAACATCTTTTTTGGTGATTCATGATTGCATAGTTTGCATGCATTGCTCGTAAAGGTTTTTACGTGTAAATTGTCAGGAGGGCACTGATGGTAAACATTTGTGAAATTGTATTTAAAAAACTAGATGGCCGCGCTAGTTCAGACCATGGTAACGCGCTAAGGTAGGTACCTTTTCTAAGGGAAATTGTCAACAACCTGGCTGAATGAATTATTATCTACCTGTTGCTGTTATAATGGAGCCCATATTATCTATGAAATCTGTTCTGAAACGACTAGAAAAAGCAATAAAAAGACGGAAAAAGAAGAAAGGCGCACTGTTTCGTTCAAGAATATTAATTTGTACATTTTGCAGAATATCTTTGTAAATACAAGGTGTAAACGGACCCTTTACGATCTGGAAGCCGTCAAGCAAGCATTCTGTACTTACATCAAACTAAGTAACTTTACGCAAAAATTGTTGCTGGGAAAAGACTTTTTTTTGGGGTGAAAAATCACGTTTGACGGTAAAACTCAATGAAAAGCAGATGCATTGAATAGTACGTGTCTTGTAGGTATTTAAAGTAAAGTTCCAACATTAAAACATTGTATTAAAAAAAAAAACTTATGAAAAAGTTGGAACTCTGACCCCCAATATCTCCGTAACTAGAAGGTTCCCAGGTATGGTCTAGAACAGAAAAAATATCGCAGTGACGGGGAGAACAAGTGCCTTTCCGCTTCGTAAAGGGTCTAGTTACACCCTTTATTCACTTGGTTTGTCACTTTGGATGTATAAATAAACTCCATACCTAAGAACAATTAGATTTAAGAAGATCAATTTAAATTGCCTGTAAACTATCTAAATACATAATTAATTAAAAACTATTAAATAACCTAAAATAAGAAAACTAACAACAAACTATAAAAAATCATACCTTGGTTTTGCAGGAATAATAATTTTATAAATAGAACATTTTATTCATTTAGTTGTGGGTCAATCAAGTTCAATCTTCACATCATATCTTCTTTGTGTGTCTTTCAACATTCAGCGCCTTGTCGGATGAGCTTCTAAAAATCTTATTACGAAAGATAGTTTAACAAAATTAAAAAACTATGATAATTAAATACGAAAGCCTTTTTTGTATAAAACCTACGCAAAAAAATATAGCCTAGTATCAGGGATAATTAAAAAAAAAATTAACGCCAGTTTAACAGTTGACGGTGCGATTGACGGTTATTTCAAGATGTGACATATTTTATTACAGCAATGTTTATGTCAATAATTTAATATTTTTTATACATAAATTTGTAGATTAAATAATTATGGGAGATCTAATGGTATGTGAGCTCGAATGCCTGGGCACGAGTCTCATAAAGCAAAAATCATGTCATGAATGTGTCCGGCCCGTAAAAATAGTATTAGTTGAGTCAACAATTGCGGACAATAAACGTAAAATGTGGGGTTCATCTGTATTCACTTTTCTTATGTTGTTGATGGGGGCCACAGTTTTCACAGAGTTTATTATTCTCGATGACTTTTGAACTACCCTTTATAATGACCATACACATCATGCGGTGTACAGTAGCAGTAAGTACCAAGTATAAACCGCACATTTATTTATTTGGGATCTCCAACAATGAATGTACAGACGCCAGCACATCAAGCTGCCCGAAACTGTCAAATTCTCCTTGAACCAAATGCTTAAGCGATAAAGTTGAAAATCTATTATTGATGGTAATAATACAGAATTTATTTCTCATGAGAAATAAATTATGGACGACAAAAGTATTATGTAGGTGTACTTTTTTATTTTTTGTACTCAATGGGCTTAGGTACTCTTGACCTCAATCTAGGAGATTAATAATAGAAACTTACATCTAAAAAAGTTATAATACTATTGAAATTTTTAAAAGAATTAAAATTAAAACAAATTAGTGATATTTAGAAGTGAAGAATGTAACTAACATTAACAAATATATAAATCTTTTGGACATTTTTTATAATTTTGAAGAGATTCTCAGATTTTTAAATAATCGGTGTAGAAGAATATGCCTTTGTTTATTGAATTAATCTGATTGTTGTTGTATTTGCAGTTCCAGTTTTTATGCCGATGGGGATTATGATGTTCAGCTCATTATTTGGCGGATCAATGTACCTGATTTTCTCAGCCAGAAAGGTCCAGCACTTGTTCTTAGAATTAAGTGCAGTCTTTTTTGGTGTTGTTTGGGACATTGTTTGTGCTAGGAAAAATGGTATTAACAGATATTAACAAAAAAGAAACAGGCTGGGAACGTCTGTATTTCCGGACAACATTTCCTTATTTATGACCAAGTCCCATATAACAGGCAGCAAATCTGCGTGATTGCTGCAATCGCTAAGATGTTTATTGTTTACACAATATCCTAACATAACATAACGCCTGTATGCTCCGAGGGTGTACGAGATGTGTACAGTACAACCAGATTGTATGTTTTTGTTGACAGTGTAAAATAAATGCTTAGCAAATATTAACTGTATGGGAAATTACAAATAAAAATGGAAAAATAAAAAAATAAAAATTTTTGTGTTTTGATTTCGGTTTTATTTTTTCAGAGTTATGTTACAGAGATGCGTAATTGTGCTGCATGGTTATTTTCGTGCATGGCGTTAATCGGAACCATGGAACTAATAAGTACTCGATCGGAACTAAAACATAAAATGAGCATGCGCATCAGCCGAAATGGGTTCGATGGCTTCCTGCTACCCTGGGGAGACCGTTTTAAGGGTCTTACGAAATACGTAAGATGAGGTTCACAATAGTTCTATGCAGACAGCAGTTAAGTGCAGAGTACGTACCTTAGACTGCGACCTGCACTCGTTGACCTTCCAGCTGTCGTTCTTGATAATGATGATGGTGGTGTTGGATGACGATGAATTTAACAACTTAATCAAAGTTCAGTCGATGTGCGCGTTGCTCGGAGGTAGGACACGAATTGATAGAACAGATGTTCTCACGATGGCGGATTCGGTGGTTCTGACAGTTGCGTGCTAGCAGTGGCGGCATCAGTAGCATGTAGCAAGGACCTACAAGCAATCTTTTGTAACCAGAATTTTAAAATAATCACTGATTCTGTCAATCAAGCAATGATGATGATGATTAAAATATGATTACTGCCTGGTCTTTTGGCGCTTGATTGCCGTTGATAGAAGGACACTATTTCTGTAATTGTTTGTGGAAAATATATTGAAAAAAAATAATAGGATAAGGACATTGGTCGGGCGCCAAAAGACAACATTCTGCCCGTTTAAAAGAATTCTACTTTGCCTTCTGCACTATGAAAGGATTATGAAGGTACATAAAGCTATGACATCGATTTAAAATGTCATTATAAAAATATGATTAAAGCGTTTTTAACAGTATACAACATACGGTGAACTGAGACGATTTTCATACATAAATGCGTGTGAATATAAAACTTTATCACAATGGAAGACGAAACCGCTTACGAAAAGATGGTGTTCAAGCGGCAGCGGTCCTCTATCGCATCGACAGGGTCTGAATTAATGCATAACATATTGGGTCCTGAAGAATTACGAGAATCGTACTGCACTAGTGTGTGGTTGTCTGCGGCCATTGGACTTTGCCATACATTATTCGGTGTAGTTGTTACAACTATTGTTTTTTTTTCTACGCAAACTGATGATGCTCATGCAGCTATGTTTGCTATAGCGGTGAGTCTCAGTTTCTGCTTCTTTGACCATCAACGGTGTATTGTATTGTGCGCTGTCCCCACTGCCAGTGTAACTGTATTTTTTCTCCTAGTCCCCATTGCTCTATCCCCGTTAACGGGGACGGCGGCGGGACTCAAAAATTGTTCCCTTTGTCCCGTTAATGGGGACATTGAATAAATTAATTAAAAATTATTCCCTTTGTCCCCCCCCATTGCTCTATCCCCGTTAATGGCGATATAATGATTAAATAAAATTATAAGTACTGACCCTTACATTGCTTCTGCTTATGTACATTTTGTATAAACCATTGGACGCTACAGACGTGCAGTTGCAGTTTTCAAAAACTGATAAAATATATTACAACACAGTGTCAGTTTATATATTAAAGAAAGAGATTTTTCTTGATGTCAAAACTTGAAGCTTAAATTCCAGTCGTTTTCTTTGATTGGCTTGAAAGTATTAATAATAACCGTAAGTGTTTATAATGTTCTCTATGTGGACCTAACTGTAGTGCTTACAAGTCTAATGGGAGGAGGCAGGCTATTTATTGCAGTATCTGATAGATGTAGAAGGATGATACACCAACAACACCACACACACCACCTCATACCTGACACATAATCTGTACCTACTTTCATCTATCTATATATATAAAAAGGAATCTCTATTTCCCTTGGTCACGGCATCACGCATGAACAGCTGGACCGATTTCGCTAATCCTTATTTTTCTGTTTGTTACTGTCAGGAGAAGGTTCTTAGGTAGGCAGTAGGTAGGCAGTAGGTAGGCAGTAGGTAGGCAGTAGGTAGGCAGTTGGTAGGCAGTAGGTAGGCAGTAGGTAGGCAGTAGGTAGGCAGTAGGTAGGCAGTGGGTAGGCAGTGGGTAGGCAGTGGGTAGGCAGTAGGTAGGCAGTAGGTAGGCAGTAGGTAGGTAGTAGAACTGCAACGCATGCCGCCGGGTACAGCTTGTAGCAAATAAATTCTGATTCTGATACTGATTCTGGATTATCTGTCTGTTGGGGATGTCTATGACCGTGATCTGATCGCTCATCGTAAGATTTATTGCGAAACAAAATATCAGAGAAGGTACTAAACTAGTACTTATTCAAAACAATGGGCAATGCCCGTAGACAATGTCGGTACATGATGCGTGCGTGTATATTACGTTCGTGACGAAAGGGAACAAGGCCTTGTTTATATATGTGGTATCTTAACGAACAGACACCGGTCCCTAGTTTTTTTGTACATGTTGACTCTTTTGCTAAGGTTTGCTGGCAAACGGAACAAAAAGTATAAACAAAATAACCGACTTTTATAATACACGATAAACTTCTTTGATATATTTATGACAATAGACGCTAGAAACTCTAATGTCACTTTGATAGTGGCAGCAACATCATTATCAAGAATGAGTTATAAAATGCAGTCGGTTAATAATGCTAGTTTTGGCAAGGATTACATTTATGACCACTTGTGGTAATGCCAACAATTGATGCAAATAAAGCTGACCATGTGGACCAAATTGAAGAACCGCCTGTTCGAGTTCGATCGCGGATCAGTGTATCGTTTGCACACGCGATCTCCACTCGTATGATTGATGATATTGGGGAGAATTACTCTGTAACTGTTAAGGAGGCCATGCTGCGATGCATTTCCCAAGTGCTCATGAGCGTAACTGTTACGTCTACAAGTATTTATTCTATTCACAAAGCAAAGTTGCACGGAGCTTTGTTTAGTATTGCAGTAAGTTACCGTTTTTAAAATAAGTTACAATCAGCACTGAAAGTTTACTTTGAATCTTAAAAGGCAAACATATTCTCATGTTTTTTTAAAATGATTGTCAAGACTGCTTAAGGTATTAAGGAATAGTTGCAATTCATGCTCAAAAATTCTCTGCTATGACTTTGTGGGTTTGGGATATTGTCAGAATTCAGTGAGGTTTCTGTAAAATCGACCGACCTACTTCAAATTCTTAATCGTTACATTGATTTCAAATCAAATCAAATCAAAAGCATTTATTTCAAATAGGCCAGTTACAGGCACTTTTGAATTGTCGAAACAAAGACAATAATAGCTACAGTCCCAGTCACAAGGCATAAAAACTGTGAAAGTACTGTAGTTGCCCATTCCCTAACGTAGATCTCTATGGAGAAGAACGGGCAAGAAACTCCATGGACACTCTTTCAAATCAGTATACTTTTACAAACTCTTGGTTACATCATTCATGTTGAGATGGTACATTATGTGAGAACGATGTAGCAAGATGTGTACGTTAAAAGTGTCCATAGTAAACAATTCAAAAAAAAAAAAAACAATTCAAATAAGCCGTGGCAACCAAGAGATGACCGGTCACAACTGACAGCGCCCGTTCACGAACATGACGCATGTATCAGCACCATTCAACTCAACCATTTTGAAGGGAACTAAATGATCCGACACACGCGCCACCATCAGCGAGACATTTGAGTGAGCATGACACACTCCTAACCGCCAGGGCACATTCAAGTCAAGAAAAGACGTAGGTTTCCCGCGAATGACAGCTTTCTATTACATAGTACTCACACAATATGGGCTATGCGGCTATATAATACTAAAGACTAGAACTAGGTCTTAGGTTTAGACTAGGTCTATCCAAGTAGTTAAATGCAGCATTCTATTTTTTTTAGAATGATAGATGTCAGACGAAAATAACTAGAGTATTTACTGAACAGAGGCTCTAGCACGAGCGTGCACTTTTGAATCGAAAAACACATTTACTAAAAATACACATTATTGAAAATACTCATGATATTATCCTATAGTATTTTAGTGAAAATGTTTGTAACAAGCACAATAAGTATCATTCATAGATATGACTAAATTCTTAAAAAAAAGAAAATACTACATGTGAAACGAGTATTTTTAACGACGTATGTATGAGTACATTACGTTTACACCGCACATTATTATTACATGAAGTAATTTTATTGTGGAATTTTTTTCTTTTTAGTTGTTTTTTATATTGAAAAGTGGTTCCGAACACAAACAAAATACGGCCTATTATTGGTTTTTATTTTACCTTTGACTAGGAAAGTATGGTGAAAATTAATCAAGTTAATGGTGCAAACGAAAGTAATTAGTCTCCTCTGCACCATTGATGGTGCAGGTCCATGTTGCATACGGTACAAAGGGGTTTAATCTTTTCTCGTCGAGCTTTATTACCTTGGTGCTTTGCTTTGCGTGGTCACCTCTGTTGATTCTGGTTGTCAGAAATTGCAGTGGTTGAGATCAGAGGAGCAGACTAGACACTTTAAATTAAAAAAATAATATCAGCCCAATAATCAAACATTATTTTCAGTATCATTTTTTTGTTGCGGAAGCTATACTAAGCCTGAGTTACATCAACGGCTGGTCCACGCCTATGCGGACAAGACATCGACAACTTGCTCATGCATGTCTTCAACTATGTGCACTAGGTTTCTCTGGATACGGGGTATTTATAATTATGCAGGATGAAGAATTATCGCAATGGAAGAACGTTCACGGGATATCAGGTGACTACTCACTCGTAGGGTTATACTGTGACCGTTTCAGCTCACTATACAACGTGTAACATAATAAACGCAAGACCTCCCGTGTGGTCTCTCGCACCATGACACTAAACATCTTTTTCTAGAAGTTCTTGAAATTCGCAAATAAAAAAAAATACTTTCGATAGGAACGGACGCAATCAGCTGACCCACATGTATGGTAAAACTAAAAAAAAAGTTATGAATTTCCAAAAGTCATAGAACAAAAGTTGTTCAGTTTCATGGTCTGAGACACCACACGAGAGGTCTTGCGTTTATTACGTTACACGTTGTATAATGTGAATAGTTTCGTTAATGGCCGCACAACCATTGCTCCATACATTTAGTCATCGTCTTTTCTCGAGAATTCCCGCTTAGAGGAATCCTACGTAACTGTTTTCATTATGATTATTTTGATTAATTTACGTGACATTTTTTTTTCATTCATTCAAATTAATTTAGGTATCTGTAATATCGTTTCTGGTAGTTTCCCAAAAAGCTGTTACACTAATGATCACTAGATATTGGACTATCGTTATTTTCACACGATATAATTAAAGTGTGTTTTGACGGTCAATTGAAAACGACGATGGCAACCGTCTCGATATTGGTTAATCATCATCAAAAATCGAGAAAATCTGTGGTCTTGAACTGTTTTTATTAAAACTGATTGACTTTGCAGGATTGGTGACATTGCTTCTAACAGGGATAAATTGGACATTGAGCCCCTTCGTTGTTCGTCGAATTCACAGAATGTCTGAAATTCATATGTTATGTGGTATATTTTGTTTTCTAACGTCTAGTTTGTGCTTGGGTTCTGGTATAGCCACGACTCCGTTTACGAACTGGGCTGGTCTATCAATCGTTCCTATGTTATTTGTGTTTATAGCTTTTTATTCAGTTTTTATGACCTATATCACATATAAGAAATGGGCGCATAAGTAAGCTTACATTTTTGTCAAATATATTTTATTAAATTTTTATTTCTAGATATAAATAGTTTTCTTCCTATTTTCTGAGCAGACCAGAGCAAAGGAAACCAAAAAAAATATAACGGAACCCTAAAAAGGATAGTATCTAGTATAAAGTTATAACGCTACTTTCTTAGGCTAGGTTTGTATTGTCCGTCCGTCTGTCTGTCTGTCGGTGTGTCCGTCTGTCGGTCCGTATGTCACAGCCATTTATTTTACTCCGAGACTGATGGCACCACACAGTTGAGATTCGGAGAGCAGGTTTCTTCCATGAACGATTCTATAACTTATCTTAAATTGAGCTCCTATCGAGGTCTCTAAATTGCCACCGGTACTGGTAGGTAATGAAATTAGGGTCCAAGCTACCGGCGGTCAAGCCTCCAGAGTCAGTAACCTCTTAAAATGTAAGACGCGTCCAGAAGGACCGCGCACTGAATCAAGCCTTTGATCCAGCTGACTATTGAGAGGCTCCTTAGGTGCTGGTTGAGCACAATGATCGCTGAGTCCACATCCCTGATGACGAGAACAGTGCGAGCAAAGTCAAGATACTCGATTTTCTTTCTCGGCTTCCACGAGGATTCCGTCATGCGTAGCTGTTATGTTTTCGGTAGTTATTCGTCATGATAACGTCATCCATAGTTGCACAGAATGATATAAAGCTAAAGTCGTTGACCTACGGTCGTTGGTGTCAAGAACTTTAGCTTTGCGCCAGTTCAGACCCCGCTGACTTAGCCCACCGCGATCAGAACTCTATGCATCCCCACGTTGTTGGACAATATTATATACGACTTTAGTCATCAAAAATGAACGGACCCTCTAATCCAAGGCGTCACGTTTTTTTGAGTCCAATGAGTATGCCGAAATAGTAACCAATCCCGTCAGGACCCAATCGTTGAAGGCATGCACCTAGTTACCGCTAGATGGATGACTATTAAATACTTTATTCAGGTTCCGAAAAAAACCTTAACGATTCCTTCACTTCAGTTTTATTGATATCCAACGCCGACGTACCCAAATACTTATCTATAGGTTTCGGTTGCGGAGGAATCCGAGAGTTAGGTACCCACGGGGTTCCACAATCGCTCCTCGCTTCACGTGTATGAGCGGATCTTTGTTCACACCTAATTTCACCCTGATGGCGCTACTCTGAAAGTTTCAGTTACCTTCAGTAGCTCCATGGGTTGTATACTGTTGGGGGCAAAGAGTTTCAGGTCATTCTGGTAAAAAGGTGAGATTTAATCTGACCACCTCTCTTCAACCGATAGCCTAGACATAGTGGGTTATTACGCAAACTTTCGCTCACCGGGTCCGATTTTATAATATCTAGAATCGTATACTGAAGTCATGGTAGTATACTTTGTTTGCATTAAGAGAATAAATACAGGGTGTTTGGTTAAACGTGGGCAATACTTTGAGGGAGTGAAGTACTCATAAATATGAACAACTTTAACAACTTTTACTATGGGGTTAACTATGAAATATGATTTAAAAAATCTGCTTTTGCCTACATTTTTTCGAGTTACGCGACCAATTATGTGTGGAGCAGCTGATATTTTTTTCGCGATTTCATGGTCGGCCCCATAGTAAAAGTTGCTTATTTTCATGAGTACTGCACGCTCCTATAGTATTACCCACGTTTAAAAAAACACCCTGTATATGTAATGCATTAGTGTCCCTTATAAACAATTAATGATCGTGATAAGGTGCAGATAATTTAAAATTATTTATCAATCTTTAATAAAACACGTTAATTAATGGTGACGTAGGTGTAAGGTAAGATGTTACATAATATTATCAATGATGTGATGTCATTACCATACAAAAACCTAACAATATTTTAACTACACTGGCGGACAAAATTGATGGGCCATTTATCAGGCACTGGGCGGTTAGGCATGTGCGCGCAGACATCCATGTCGCCAACTAAATGTATTGTTTATTTATTGTAATTTTGTTATTTACTAACAATAGATTAAGATTCGTCACACAGTGGGTGCCTGAAGATACATCGTTGTCACCGAGGCAAGTCCAAGAAACGCTGGCGTGACGATTTGGACTCGTTCCTGATTGGCCAGAGGAGGCAAAACACCGGGAGAGTTGGAAAGGAATGGGGGAGGCCTTGGCCCAGCAGTGGGACGGAATAGGCTAATAAAAAAAAGGTTAAGATTATACTAACACTTTATGGATTTATGGCAGACCAACTATCATCTTAACGTTTTTTTTTCTTATCAATCTTTAAAAAAATGGCGCAAGTTAGGCAGGCCAGGCTTTACACAAAAATGTCCCCTTTCTATTGATTTTTTAAATTGAATTTAATTTATTCATTTAATTTCTGAATTAAATGAATTTAATTATTTTTATATATATATTTAATTGATTTTTAATTTCTGAATTCAATATATTGTTATTATATTTATTTCATATTTTTCAAATAATCAATAGCTGGCGTCAAGACAAAATCTTCTAAAGCGTCACGTTTCTGGCGGAAGTCAGGCAGGCCAAATTTTGCAATTTTATTATCATATTTCCTACTAATATTATAAATGCGATAGTTTGTGAGGATGTATGGGTGTTTTGTTACTGTTACGCAAAAACTACTGGCCGGATTTAGATGAAACTTGGCACACAGATAGTTTATAACCAGGATTTACATATAGAATACTTTTTATCCGTATCGGTAGTACGATCCCGTGGGACATTACCGAACATATAAGCTGATTATTAATATAAAAAAAGTTTATTGGTGAGGAAAATCATGTTTAATACCTACAAAACATTGTTTGTCCAGCAATATCTTTTTTACAATTCCCTCTCAGTGCATTTCTTCTATATCCACAGGATAATACACAGTGAGTTCTTAACAAACAATAATTTATAATCGCCTTTGCATCGGCTAAAGCGAATATTCACAAACAATAGAAAAGTCGTTTTCGTTTTGCAAAATAGTTTCATTATTTTCTTTGAATACAGCTTTGAACTTCAAAGATCTGTACAAAAATTGGATATGACTTAATGAACATTGATTTAATTACTTCTTGATTACTTAGGAATTGCTTCAGAGGAAACGATCGACATTTACAAACTACGCAAATAACGTAGATTTGAAATGTCATTCAACTTATTTAAAAAGTATGCTCAAAGTAATACATTACATAGTAAGCCCCGTTATCACAGTCTGAAGATAAATTTTGTGCTCCAGCCGTTTATCTAGCAAGTGTCATCTGAGGCATTTGATAATGTAATATCAGCATACGTCATGTCCTACCGTTTGTGGATCTCGAACCCGCCGATAGAATACGAATAATGTCGCAGTGGGCTCCCGGTCAAAGGTCTACACACTGCTCGTAGTGTCGCATTTATCAAAAGATATGGTCGTACATCTCAAACATTAGCAATGGCAACAATACTCTATTCCAGAATGTGCGTATCGAGGGCCATTACTCTTCCCCGAGTTTCCTTTATATGTTTAGATGCCATAAAGATAGGTGGTAGCGCACCGACTAGTTATCCGTTGTGATCGCTTACCTACCTGTTCTCAATCGAATTTAACGATATCGCTTTTCGTTTTTATTGTATGTCCTCTACTTTATGCATGTCTTTGTATTATAGATATTTTCTTAGTAACCTTTGCGAGTATTTTCAATCAGGATTTGTTACCTTTAGTTCCTTTATTCATTCTTTCTCTTATCTAATACATTTTTAAATATTTTCAAAAACAAAAGTAAACAAAAAAATTAAAAATATAGAAAATAGATGACCCATCGGCATCAGAAACAAGGTCCAGGCTACCGGTGGTCAGGGCTGCAGAGAGGAACCGCCTCACTATACGTGCCGTGTCCAGGAGTACTGCTTTCTGAATCAAGCCCTTGACCCAGCCGCGCAATGAGAGCCTCCTAAGGTGTTGGTCGAGGCTCTCTGCTATTAGTCCATTAACCGTAACAACTATCGGTACAATGATTGCAGAGTCCACGTCCCACATGTCGACAACTTCGTGTGCTAAATCAAGATACTTGATTTTTTATCATTCTCAGCTTTCACGAGATTCTCGTCATGTTTAGTTATTATTAGGAAGGAAGTAACAAAAAAAAAATTGTTTGTTGACGTATAATTATTTAAATTTACCTTAAAACTAGAATATCTTTTATTTGTACAAATGATAAAAAAATAATTTATTCTATTAGGAATACATTGCATTAGGCCAAATACAGTATTAGTGCCTACAAAAACTAATAAACTCGTCGTCGATGTTTGTAATATTTTGCAAAAGATCTGGCAAGAAATCAAGCAACGATTGTTCGTCACTCATCTTTTAATACAAATAGGCAGTCTTTAATTGTTTTCGTAGCGTTGTTATGAAACCATCAAGTTTTGTCGGCTGCACGGTAAACACTTGATCAGAACTAGTTGGTCTTGAATTTCTCGTAAAACGAGATCAACGGGGCGACGATGATGACTCCAGTTAGGATAGCGGTGAACGTGATCAAGGTGTTGACAACTGGGTCACTATTTGCTATAACCAGCCAGGCTCTGAACATGTTTTTCTCAAAACCGTAGCAGAGGCTGATATTGGCAGCCGCAAAGGCGATGATCCCGGCGCAAATATGTGTAATTTTTGATAATTTGGACGGAAGGAACCTCCTGAACTCGTAAGCGTAAAGTGATGTTAATCCGTTGATTAAACTTGCCACTGTGAATACTAAAGCCACTAACGCTGCAAAAAAAAGAAAAACAATTGAAATACTGTCTTGTTGCTCAATAAATTGAACACTCAAAAAGATATAAGATATCTAGGATTTCCACTAAGCCAGTATAATTTTAAGCAGAAGTTTTTTTTAATGTTTTAAAGAGTAGAAAACCTGAAATCAAAAATACTGGCTGTTTAAAAAAATATAAAGGGTGTAAATAGAGCCTTAACATAGCCGAAAGGCACTTGTTCTTTCCGTCTTTGCGATCATTTTTTTGTTCTAGACCATACCTGGGAACCTTCTAGTTACGGAGATATTGGGGGTCAAAGTTCCAACTTTTTCACAAGTATTTTTTAAATACATGTTTTTAATGTAAGATTTTTACTTTACACACCTCCACGACCCCCGTACTATTCAATCCATCCATCAGCACAATGCTTTGAGTGCTTTCAATCGAGTCCTACCGTAAAACGTGATTTTCCACCCCAAAAAAAAAAGTTGATTCCCAGCAATAATTTTTGTGTAAAGTTATTTAGTTTGATGTACAGAATGCTTGGTTGACGGCTATGTGAAGGGTCTGTTTACGCCCTGTATAACATTCATCTATCAATTGATCACTCAACCAAATGCTCCATTCTTCCATGTCCTAAGGTATTATAGTAGATGGGAATTTACTTTTAAACTGACACCTGGAAAGCTCCTCCTATATTCAGCTGGTGGGAAATCCAGGCTCAGTTCACATTTGGGCCACGTGACATCAAATAAACGGGGCAAATATGTATTCGCAACTGATTTTATCGTCGGTGATTTTGAAGATGTTTGTACATCTATGTGGTTTATTGTAGAAACATCACTTACCAACTATTCCGTGGGGAGTGTCCCAATTAGTAGCATTTGGATTATTAGCTTTGTCTAAAATCTTAACGAAACTGCCAGCGATCGCCAACGCTGATCCAAGGGTCTGAAGAATCCAATGCGCTCGTTTTTTGTCCACCAGTTTCAGATGTGTAGACCAGGTGTTGTAGGGAGACAGACTTAGGATGGCTTGCGACATTAGAAGTTGGTACTGAAAAGATAATGTTGCTGTTATAGATGGTCGATATCCTTTTTCGTCATTAAACGCGATTGTTTGATTAATGCCTTGTGGCATTAAGTCCGCCTATCTACCACTATTGTACATGAAGTTTAAATAAATAAATAAATTATTTATAAAATATTTTGTATTTACGTACATAGTTTATTAAATACAAAAAATGGTTGTTATTTGATTGTCTCTTTAAAACGGTTATGTTACTTAGACCTCACAAGTAATAAAAGTTAACAAACAACAGTTATGGTGTTAGGTATGTAGGTGATACAATTTACCAGTATTTTTTAAAACAATATCTAATTTAAACACTGTTTTAAGCTTTCACGGTTTACAACTAAACTTATACTGTCACTTACGGGATCCACCGGATCGGGAGCTCAAAATTATGAAAAATAACGGCAGATATCCCGTAAGTGACAGTATAAGTTTATAAGTTTAATATCTAATTTAACTTTATTTGGTTTTTCAGTTTAATTTTTTTAAATGTCAAACAGATCCCTAAGGGTCAGTTCAGATAGAACGGAGAAATGCGCGAGTAAATTACGGGCTGCATTGGAAATGGGACCGTATTAGCCATTGTTTAGATTTATTTTCAATATTAGATTTTTCCGTTCTGTCAGAACAGACCGTATACTCCTAATTTTAACTGGTGCGATAAAGTTGGTGACCTAACCAAAGCGATCGTCGTGTTATTTCGTATCGGCGAACACGAACGCGTCGTTGCAGAGTTTACCAAAGAAAGAGATGAACATCGCGATGATCGCGTACTCGCTATTTATCGCTTTGGTTAGATCACAGGGACAAAATAAGAAATCCACTCACCCCGAGTACACATAATACGATATGTATAGGTGTGTCTCCAAGCGGCAGCGGAAGTCTGAATACGAAGACTATGTTCACACCAACGATTATTCCTACTAATGTATGGCACAGCAGATTCAGAGAAACTTGAAACGTCCTCAGATGGTAGGCCGAGCCAGTTAATGGTCCTGGGCCGGGTTTCGGTTGGACTCCGTTTTCAGTATCCATGATTCACAGTGTAAAAAACTAGTAAGTAAGAAACTTCTACCTTGAGCTTCAGACTGTGAATGAAGGCGCCAGGTAAAATATCGTCATGAAATAACTGTTGATAATTTAATCAGAGACTAACTCTGTGACTTGACTTTGTATACCTATTTGTTTTTTTCATTTTTCACGCCATGATTGTGTACAATGATACTGATTTGCTTACGTCAATTCTTATCGGTGAAACTGATTGTTGCAATTGAAAAATGAATAGTGAAAACTATTTTTGGTTTAAATTAGATTTACCGACACTTAACAGTTTATGTTGAAAAGTTTTACAAACACACGTAAGGATGTTGAATTTCCATTATTTTTATATGATATCGAAACCATTTTGCGTAAAGATAACTAACTCATGAAAATCAATCTACTGATTAGATATTTCATGAATTATGGAAATTCCAAACATTATCGATGTCGGTGAGTTTGAGTTGTATTACAGCCATCATCGCTTGCAGTAGCGAAGCGTCAATTTTTGTAAGAGGTAAGCCGGAATACTGACTCTGCCATTTTTCAAAGGGAAGCCGGTAGGAATCGAGTTGTTTGGAACCTTCGCCACTGATCGCTTGTATCTACTGTGTAATTTCCATTATGCTAATTTTAAAAAGAATTATTAATTAGTAATAGTTATTTATAAAAAGAAGTGACCTATACAGGGTGTAAACAGACCCTTTACATAGCCGTCAACCAAGCGTTCTGTACATCAAACTAAGTAACTTTACGCGAAAATTATTGCTGGGAACCGACTTTTTTATTGGGGTGAAAAATCACGTTTTACGGTAGGACTCGATGGAAAGCACTTAAAGCATTGTGCTGATAGATGGATTGAATATTACGGGGGTCGTAGAGGTGTGTAAAGTAAAAATCTTACATTAAAAATATGTATTTAAAAAAAAACTAGGGAAAAAGTTGGAACTTTGACCCCCAATATCTCCGTAACTAGAAGGTTCCCAGGTATGGTCTAGAACAAAAAAATGATCGCAAAGACGGGGAGAACAACTGCCTTTCGGATATGTTAAGGGTCTATTTACACCCTTTATGTATTTTTATTTCGATGACTGATTTTTTAATCACCCATCTCACCTGAAAGCGACTATTTGTGGAGTAAGGCGTCCTCCAAACGTTGCTATATCGAATAGTCATGTACTTCTTGCATCAGCGAATTCTCGCAAACTTTACCAGGTCTTTGTTCACCCTATGGGAGGACTACTCCCACTGTGTCTTCCGTACACCTTTGTCACCTAATTCACCATAATCTATATATATATAAAATAGTAAACTAACTGACTGACTGACTGGGTGATATATCAACACACAGCCTAAAGCGCTGGTCCTAGAGACATGAAACTTGGAGGGTGTGTTCTTTGTGAAAAGAAAGTCTCCACTAAGAAAGGATTTTTGGGAATTCCACCCCTAAAGGAGTAAAATAGGGGATGGAAGTTTGTGTGAAAGTTTGTCAGTTTTGAAGTCAGGATCTTCAAATTTTGTGTTTAGGCTGACGATTGAAAATTAATCTATACGTGTCTCAGCGTTTTTGAGAATTCTACCCCCGAAAGGTTAAAAAGGGGGGTGAAGGTAAGTAATCGGAAATTTACGACATACACGCGGGCGAAGCCGCGGGCAAAATCTAGTCCCTTATATTATTCGTCAGCAGAATACATTCTAGAATTAATTAGATCAAAAAACTTGTAGGTACATCAACATTGTTTTAATCACAACAGATATGCTTACAACTAATGCAATAAGACTTTATTTTCTTTTATCAGTAAAACAAGTAACTTTAATTATTATCAACGTTAACTTCCTGCTCCACCCAGAAGCGTGATGCACACATCACGCATTCAATGGAACTTACTAGATAACTAGAGCATTAGTTTCAGAATGAATTGCCGCATGAGATGCGTTTGCGCATGCAAGTAATTATCAAATTTTTTAAGTGTTGAAATAATTATGGAGGGCTTCTACCCTGGGGTAGGTGCGTTTCAAATTAGGATAGGACTAACCTTGCGCCATGTTGTGACGTCAATGATCACTACCTATCAACTGTAAAAAGTATGGTTAGCAAAAAAAATTACATAACGTAACATCACGCCTGTAATCCCGAAGGGTTAGGCAGAGGCGTACCTAAAAGTACACCCACATTTTGCCAGTTATGTTTAAAATTTATTTGCGTAAATAAATTGTTCATAATTTTTTTTATCGTTATTATCTTGTAAATGTTTTCTTCAAATGATTATCGTTTATTTAAGAGCGTGGAAGTGTGGATTCAAACTACATAAATCTTAGAACTACTAGTTTATTCTCCAATTGTTTTATGTTTATTTTAAACTTAAACTAAACCAAATTACTAACTAAATTTTTTTTGGCAAATTATCGATCTGTATTGGTGCGGCGGCTTAAACTATGTATCTATCTATGTAGTTTGAAGCCAATCAAAACACTGTTTTTGTATTTTTTTGGCATTTTTTGTTTATCACCAAGCAATTTGTTTTGCTGACTCTGCCCTTCCTTCTCTGAGGTCAGTCCTATTCTCATTTGAAACGCATTAAGCGCTTATTATGCTTAAGCTAAATTACATGCTTATGACTGAATATAAAAGTCATTATGTCAGCTGAAAGACATCCACGGGTAGACATTGACTTCCCCCCAGCTTCGTCACATTGACCGGTGCAGTTTTTTTCATATCCCAGCGCATTCCAGCGGTCGTTAATAGTTAAATACTATATTTACGTTTAAATCACTTACATTTTAGTGTAACACCTTCGTAAACTTAGAAGTGGCTGTACCCAATCAAATTATATTAATTGACGACAAGAACACTTGACTGCGATAGTGAAACAAAGTATCCTTAGGTGCTTGGCAGTGAGTAGGTAGGTACTTGTCTTTAATAATAGATGAGTGTATAATCAATATTATTTCCATGCATGGCTGCAGTCACGTCCATGCACGTCATCCAGATAATTACTATCGGTTTCTAGTGGCGACAGGGTTTCTTTATTAACATTATCTTAATCCTTTTTCTGGAGGAGCTCGTAGCTAAATAATAACAGCCGATCGGATCAATCTTCAGGTTAAGCAGCGTTTGCCTAGGTTGGTCTAGGGATGGGTGACCAGCCATTACATACCGCGTTTCACGATTACTCGTATTCTTATTCTAGTCTACAGTAGATACTACCAAGTCTGACTGCTTCCTTGGTCTACTTGGTGCTTGTAGGACTGTTGAGCTAGACCACTCAGTGTGCTATGTTTCATCAGCAGGCTGCAATGTTTTATTAGTGCTTTTCCATTAGGATTGCCTCAGTAGCTCTCCACAGTCTGGATTTGACGGCAACTGGTTCGCACACAAGTACACATATCTACTTACTCCTTCTGGGAAACAGGTGTGATGTTATTCTTCTGCTGCGAGTTGGATTATAGCCCGCTCTCTCGCTTTCGCACAGAGAGGAGCCATTTATCCCAGCAAAGAGAGTGTTTAGGCTGATTCCGCTTAGGTATGTTCAACAATAATAATACGTACGTCAATAGTAATTTTATTAATTACATTATACTTATTACCTTTGAGAAAACAAGAGGATTAATTCAGATTATATATAATCAGATTAGAATAAGTTGATTGATACCTCGTTGGTCTAGTGGTAGCAAGCGGGACTGCTGTGATTGAGGTCTTGGGTTCGATTCTCGGGTCGGGCGAAGTATTATTGGGTTTTTCCATAAGGAATTTTTCAGTAGCACCCACGGAGTCTGGATTTGTGCCCATCATCATCATCATTTCAGGCAGAAGACGTCCACTGCTGGACATAGGCCTCCCTCAAGTGTCGCCACATTGACCGGTCCCGTGCGACTCGCATCCAGCGGATCCCTGCAACCTTCACCAGGTCATCGGTCCACCTAGTGGGACGCCTTCCAACGCAACGTCGTCGATTTGTGCCCGGTTGACGGCAATATGCTCGCCCCTATTACATGGGGCTTTAACATAACTGGCGAAATGTGGGTGTCCTTTTAGGTACACTTCTGCTTACCCTTCAGGGATTACAGGCGTGATTTTATGATGTTGGAGTTGATTTAAAATATGTCAGATTAAAAACAGCGTGATATGAATATCACTGTTTGTCTGCAAGTATATTTTCTAGTTTATTACTAATCGATCAACTCGTGGTTGATGTAAATAAATTGTCATTAGTTGATATAAAATTTATTGAATTAATTGCAAAAAATATGTTAGTTCGATATTCATAATTTAATTTTGACCCATCCAGCGCAGCTTTTACATAGAACAAAGATTGAACGCTCATCGCTTTGGTCTACCAAAAAACCGGACCTAACACTCGGTTTCTGGTACGAAAATCAACACAAAAATACACACAGCTCGGAAATGATCAAGCTCGCGTAAACTGCTATGACTGGGTGAATGAATTGTCAATAGCCAACTGCATCACTTGATTTGTGTTTCAGTCTGAAGCGTCGATGATTTGATGATTTTCTTCCCAGAAACTATGATCATCTTCCTACCCTTGTTCCATGTTACTTGGGGTCGGCGCAACACTTTTTTTTCTTCCATTCTCCCCTGTCAACCGTCACGCAATCATTTACACCTTTTTCCCTCATATCATTCCTCACACAATCCATCCATCGTTTCCTTGGTCTTCCTCTCCCTCTCCATCCATCAAAATTTATATTCAAAGCGTTCTATGAATAAAGTTTTTTTGTTTTTGGTTTTATTTTCTTTTTTTTATACTGGACTTCTTTGTCAGAATCGGGTCGACTGCGAACTACCGCATGATACTTGAAAAAAGCCAGGACTCATGTTGGAAACCATGTGATAATTTGCTTTTAAAGCTGCTGCTTGATTGCCCATCAACCCGATACTAATAAGATAATTCTATAGTCACCTCCTGGGTGGGAGGGTGACCTATATTAAGCCGAGACCTCACAGGCTAAGTGTTTATTATACCACACCTACAGCATTAACACCGTGTGTGCTAGCAGTAATTGAATCCGTAATGGGACAATATTCTCCGCGTACATAATATACATATTACATGTCCTTTTATCATCATCGTGTAGGATGTTAAAGTTATATTTTTGGTGAAATATTTTGACCAGCCTACAAAGGGCGATTCTTTCGTTTTAAGGTACTTGCAAAGGCGGCCCTAACTGTGTACCGCAGTGGCAAAGCTTCTCCATCGCTATGACAGACCGCACCCACTTTTTCTTGGCGTGTAGACGGCAAATTTTCATTAAATTTTTAAAAAACCCAAAATTCAGTTAAGCGAACCCCGCTCGCTTAAGATCGTCAAATGCGCAGTCGTCAAGTGCGCAGGTGTCAAAGCATGCAGAGCAAGATGGAAGGCGGGCCATTGTCTGTGGAGACAGGCCGCATACACACTTGAGATCTGAGCCGAACATGAACCCCCCGAAGAGACTGTCTTTGCTACGGTCGACTTCGGTTCGGAGTCTTAGAGATTTCCAAGTCAGCCACACCGCACCCATTTACCCGTTTTCTATTCTATGTAACTTTATAACAACGCTTTCGTAGGTGACAACAGTCGTAAACTTTCGCAAAAAAAGAAAAAGGTCGCTGCCGTTGAAATGACGTCACTACTGCAGCAGCATTGTCCCTTGACGTTAATGACAAATATAACTCCGCCGACGTTTATGATCCAACGTCGTCTTTGGAAATGTATCTATGGTTTCTATAGCTCATCATCAAAACAATAAAACACTAAACAATTTAATTAATATCTAGTTCTAATAGTTTCAATAACACCATAACTTCTTTTACACATAGTGACCAAAGGATTAATAATCATAATGAAAGTAAAGATCCCAGTGAAAGCAATAACTCCATTGGCCACTCGGTCCCCCGTCCAGGTACGGAAGGAGTTCTTATTGTATCCGTAGCAGAGGCAGCTGGAAGCAAGAGCGAAGGTGGTGATCCCCAACACGATGTGGGTCAGCTTGGATACGGGTTTCGGAATGAATCTTTTTAATGAATGTGAGAAGAGACTTGGTATCCCGGTGAATAAGCTCAATGTTGTAAATATTACGGCGACCAATCCTGAAAAAAGAAAATAATTGTTTTAGAGGACATTCTTAAAATTCACGATAAAGGTCATAATTGGGTGTTTATAAGGGTCCTCTCATGTTAAGGTAACAACACCATAATATTTGCGCACCAACACACTGTTAAAAGCAGTTTTTAAAAGAGTAACTAGAGAGTTTCTTGCCGGTTTTTTTATAGGAAAAGTCCAAACTAAGCTCTGCACCTGTATTTTGATGCCAATGAAGGATTATGACATAACATCACGCTTGTAGTAAGTAGTTAGTAGTAGTTGCCCCGAAGGGTCAGGCAAAGGTGTACCCCATCAAATCAAATCAAAATATTTTATTTCACACAGGCTTAGATGGGCACTTATAAAACGTCAAAAAAAGGTGCACGGTTCGGGTTTGTCGTTTCCTATGGAGAAGAACCGGCAAGAAACTCCATGGTTACTCTTTTCATATCATTTGGTATTACAATATTATTATGGTTACCTAATAGTACACCCTCATTAAGCCAGTTATGTTTAAGTCCCATGTAGTAGGGGACGAGCCTATTGCAATCAACCGTGCACAAATCCAGACTCCGTGGCTGCTACTGAGAAATTCATGATGGAAAAACGCAATAAAACTTTGCCAGACCTGGGAATTGAACCCAGGACCTCATGCTCAGCAGTCGCGCTTGCAACTACTAGATCAACGAGGCAGACAGAAGGATTATATTGTGAAAATAAAAATTTGAGTGTATTAGCAGCTGCAAATTTTTGCAGATTAGCACAAGCAAATCTAATTGGTTAAAAGAAAACCGATTTAAGTAGAACGATAAGTTAAACCTCAGATCCTTTAACGTAAGTCTGATGTTGTAATAGACTGATAATATTCTTTGTGTGCAACGTAAATTGATAAATAATTACATCGTTTTTGAAGCAGAGTATTCAATGAAACCTTCTGTGACACTCAGCTGCCATAGTCGGTGTAACAAGGATTCACCTGTCACGTTGAGCTATACACGACACGGGTCATATCAATATCCTGGATATGGATCTCGTTAATCCAGTTAATAATAGATAACGGTTTTATCAGCCAGTCAGCCACCTATTGACTAACGTGAAACAAGTGTTTATTATTATCAGTATTTTACTCAACTATTTGATAACTACGATTATGGTTTTTATTTTAATGAAATAAGTCTATTATTTTGTCTATTGACAATCATATTCTATCTGAGGCTGCTATGGATTATTTCCTTTATTTATATTTTTACAAATTATTTATATTTTTAAATGTTCCTTAGAAAAAACAATATAAAAACATTTAAAAATATAAAAATTGTAGCCCACCGGTATCGGGAACAGGGTCCAAGCTACCGACGGTAGCTATGGATTATTATTATTATTAAACGTTTATTTCAGAATATTATGATTATAGATAATTATGCTGTACCAATGGGAGTTAGTGGTGGAAGGATTTGCTTCAAAGGCTTGCGTGGATTCCAAGTGATTATTTGATCAAAAAATCAGACTGTATACATTCATCATTCGCCTGCCCTTATCCCAATTTATTTGGGGTCGGTGCAGCATGTCTTCTTCTACCTCCGTCTATTACTTCTTATCTCATTAGACACCTCCTTTCTTGCCATATCATTCTTCACACAGTCCATCCATCGTTTCTTTGATCGTCCTCTACTCTTATACTCATCCACATTCAGACTCAAAACAGTCTGTGTGTATAAATTATGGGATTAGTGTTAAATAAGTTAATTCATATGTGTGCCAAAGAAAGACAAAAATGCACAATCGTATAAACAAGGTTCATGATAGACAAGTTAACATCGAAAAAGCTGAACCAAACCAATCTATACTAATATTATAAAGAGGTAAAATTTGTTTGTATGTAGAGGGTAATCTCCGGAAGTAATGATCCAATTCTAAAAATTCTTTCACTGGCAGAAAGCTACATTATTCGTGAGTGCTATAGGCTATAAATTATTTTTATATCATGCAAATTAGCCGAGCTATCACAATTTTCGCGGACAAAGTCGCGGGCGGAGTGCTAGTAAGTACATAAACCTACCGAGTCTTCCATGAGTTGTGTCAAAATTGACGTCTTTATATATCATGATGATGATACTGCCAGTGATGGCCATCGCTGATCCCAACAGTTGTAAGATCCAATGAGCTCGTCTCTTGTTCTCCTTCTTTAGCGATGAGGACCATGTGTTGTAGGGGATTAGGCTGAGGAACGCCTGTGACATCAGAAGTTGGTACTGGAATGAGAAATAAGGATTTATCAGAAGGAGTTTCTAATGGAGGCGCTCGTGGCTAAATAATAACACCCGGGTCGATCTACAGGTTAGCCGCGCTTGCCTAGGTTGGTCGGTGGATGGGTGGCCACCCATTACATACCGAGTTCGTCCGTGCCTCGGGAAGCACGTTAAGCCTTTGGTCCCGGCTGTCATTTGTAGATGTTAGACAGTCGTTACAAGTAGTTCGCGGCCCGAAAGTCTGACAATCAGTCTTACCAAGGGATATCGTACTACCCAGTACTAACTGGATTCTGGAGGTCAGATAGGCAGTCGCTCTATGTAAAATACTGGTATGCAGCTGCATCCGGTTAAACTGGAAGCCGACCCTAACATAGTTGGGAAAAGGCTAGGCAGATGATGATCAGTTTCTAATGGGAGTTTGTTTTAGGGAGATACTTTTTCGGCAGTGAACGTTGTTCTTACTTTAAAATTGGACATTTACCAATTAACAGCAGGTAAGGAATATTAGTTTCAAATCTGTTAATAGTTCTCAATTCCTTATCTAGTCGAGACTTGATTCATAATTACAGATAATTGCCGCTGATCAATACACTAATAACAAAGTCATTTGTCACAACATCTATACATATAAAATTCAAAGTCCTGACTGACTGACTGACTGACTGACTGACTGACTGACTGACTGACTTATATATCAACGCACAGCCCAAACCACAGGTCCTAGAGACATGAAATTTGGACAGTGTACTCTTTGTGAAGAGTAAGTATCCACTAAGAAAGGGTTTTTCGAAATTCCACCCCTAAGAGGGTGAAATGAGGTGTTGAATTTTCTATGTAACTTTTTATTCTCTGAGTCGATTGACTTGAAATTGTGTCTACATATACTTCAGTTAAAATCATGAGATACGTGTATCACAGTTTTTCCAAAATCATCCCCCAATTTAAAATTCAATGTCCTGACTGGCTGACTGATACATCAACGCACAGCCCAAACCACTGGTCCTAGAGACATGAAATTTGGACAGTGTACTCTTTGTGAAGAGTAGGTATTCACTAAGAAAGGGTTTTTCGAAATTTCACCCCTAAGAGGGTGAAATGGGGTGTTGAATTTTCTATGAAACTTTTTATTCTCTGAGTCGATTGACTTGAAATTGTGTCTACATATACATCAGTTAAAATGATGAAATACGTGCATCACAGTTTTTCCAAAATCATCCCCCAATTTAAAATTCAATGTCCTGACTGGCTGACTGATATATCAACGCACAGCCCAAACCACTGGTCCTAGAGACATGAAATTTGGACAGTGTACTTTTTGTGAAGAGTAGGTATTCACTAAGAAAGGGTTTTTCGAAATTTCACCCCTAAGAGGGTGAAATGGGGTGTTGAATTTTCTATGAAACTTTTTATTCTCTGAGTCGATTGACTTGAAATTGTGTCTACATAAACTTCAATTAAAATGATGAGATACGTGTATCACAGTTTTTATAAAATCATCCCCCAATTTAAAATTCCATGTCCTGACTGGCTGACTGATATATCAACGCACAGCCCAAACCGCTGGTTCTAGAGACATGAAATTTGGAGAATGTACTCTTTGTGAAGAGTAGGTATCCACTAAGAAAGGGTTTTTCGAAATTCCACCCCTAAGAGGGTGAAATGGGGTGTTGAATTTTCTATGTAACTTTTTATTCTCTGAGTGGATTGACTTGAAATTGTGTCTACATATACTTCAGTTAAAATCATGAGATACGTGTGTCACAGTTTTTTCAAAATCATCCCCCAATTTAAAATTCAATGTCATGACTGGCTGACTGATATATCAACGCACAGCCCAAACCACTGGTCCTAGAGACATGAAATTTGGACAGTGTACTCTTTGTGAAGAGTAGGTATTCACTAAGAAAGGGTTTTTCGAAATTTCACCCCTAAGAGGGTGAAATGGGGTGTTGAATTTTCTATGAAACTTTTTATTCTCTGAGTCGATTGACTTGAAATTGTGTCTACATAAACTTCAATTAAAATGATGAGATACGTGTATCACAGTTTTTATAAAATCATCCCCCAATTTAAAATTCCATGTCCTGACTGGCTGACTGATATACCAACGCACAGCCCAAACCGCGGGTCCCAGAGATATGAAAATTGGAGAGTGTATTCTTTGTGAAGAGTTAGTATCAGTTTTTCGAAATTCCTACCCCTTAGAGGGTGAAATGGGGTGTTGAATTTTCTGTGAAACTTTTTACTCTCGGGGTCGATTGACTTGAAAATTTGTTTACATACTCTTCAGATAAAATCCAGTAAATCCGATGTCCAATCTCAAACCAAGGTATCAATATTTCACGTATCTAATTTAATTGATATAACTTTATAATAATAATTGCAAGTTATAAGCAAGTACATGTAAATCTATGTATGTATTATAGATAGATACATAGATTACTTATTATTCCAGAAGTAAGATCCCGTGGGCAATTCCCTAACTCCACGCGGGCGAAGCCGCGGGCATAAGCTAGTTTCCATATAAAATCGGTAATGAAGTTCGAGGTACAATTTGTAATATTTCATAATAGCATTTACACATGACCGGAAAAGGTGACGGAAAGTATTGTGAGGAATGTGGAAATTCGTACAAAATGAATGATGGAATTACCCATAGATACCTAATATGACACATGTGTACTGATAAGATTATTATAATTAGTACCTAATCTGAACATGGGTAGTGCAATGTGCACTTGATAAAGAAATAATTCGGAGATGTGTTTATCAAGATAAAGATGGTTGATGATGATAAGATCCAGAGTGTTTTTGAGGTGTGACTGTTTCGTGCAAACACAACTAGATAATGGAGGTCGATATTTCTATACATCCATAATATCTCGCCTGTAATCGCTGAAGGGTTAGGCAGTGGTGTGCCTACTAGTACAGTCACATTTCGCTAGTTATGTTTAAGTTCCATGAAACAGGGGGCGAGCATATTGCCATCAACAGGGCACAAATCCAAACTTCGTGGTTGCTTCTGGGAAATTTCTGATGGAAGAACCCAATAACACTTTGTCCGACCTGGGAATCGAACTCAGGACCTTGTGCAGGCGCGCTTGCGACCACTAGACCTGTCTTTATTTATTGTAATTGTAACCTTATGCACAAGACTGAAGATTTCAGACAAAAGTAGAAAACTTACCCCAGGCACACAAAGCAGAATATGAAGCATTATAATATTATCCGGAGCAGAAGTAGCATGGAACTCCTTGACAACTGCGAAGAGTAGAGGAACGGCCACCAACATACCCAGCAGAAGGTGAATCAACACATTGTAAGACGACAGAATCGTTTTAACGAAACTATTTTCTTCGTAGCTAAACATTGATGACGCCATTTTGGCTGGTTTTCACACAGATTAAGATAACTAGAGGAAGCAAAAAGTTGTATATCACAGTTTATTTGAAAAAACTAATATCACAGTTTTTTATCACAGTCTAGAAGTAGTTTGAAAGTGGAAAATAACTATTTGTTAACATTTTTCTTTTGGCGCGCGCGTTTCAGGCGTCCATACTGGAGTGCCAACAAAATTAATCGTAGATAAAATTTGATATCTGGCTAAAATATTAATGATTACTTCTTATCTAGGTAATGTTATGAAAGTTATCAAAACTGTGTGAATCAGGTTTTTTGCTTGTAAATAGTCTTTCTGTTTTTTTAATAACCAGTTTACTATTTAGAAACTATGAGATAATTTTTGAATGATAGGGTCTTTATTATTTGTTACAGTTAGATTATTTCTGATTAGTGTGTTTTGTTATTTGATGTGATTGCTGTATTTGTAGTTTGACTGAAGATAAAATAACTTTCATGAAATATTGAGAATTTTACCCCATTTATGCACTTTCTGATTGGACACCAACATAGTCATGTGAGGTGAATAAGGTGAATTGCAACTGCTGGGGTGAATAATAAATTTTTTGATGATTAAACAAAACAAAAGTCAATTAAAGGAAAAATCATAGCTCACATTTTGACTCACGAATTTTAGTCGTCAGATCCTGAAAAAATGTTGATATCGCAATACTGAATGTTTTTGTTAATCACCTCAAACAAACGCAATTCTTCATAAATTACTCATACTTTGCATGTGCGTACGCACGACGGCCAATCAAGCTATACAAAACCAGTTTATGCGGATCTCTCATTGTATAGGAAATCTATACAAAGCGAGGCCTAGTTATACTGGAAATGTACAGCTTCATCTGCCGCCGTGTGTACTTTCGCTGAGCGGTATTCCTGTACCTTTTGAGTTAAAGTTTGCACTTGTATTTTGCTATAGAGGCAGGAAAATGTCGGTCAAAGCGTGACGTTTATAGATCTGATTCTTACGCATGATTATTTAAACGTATGAACATCGATCAAATAGTACGTAACTGTCCATTAATATCTTTCACGCACGTTGAGTAAGGTTTGAAAGCTCTATTGAAATGCAGGTCAAGTGTGGTTTGCATATTTAACGCTCACTGTTTTGGTTCCAAGTAATGGGGTTTAAGCCTCTTAGAATATTAGTGTGGAACAAGTGATAGGAATCAGCGATGGTGTAGCAATGGAAAATGTAACTATGAGCACGTCGACGACGTAAACACGTCGATTTTAAAATTAAGAATAATCGTTTCACAAATTATATTTTCATAATTTTACGAATTTATATTTTTTACGAATTTAAAATAAATATCATCTGATTGGGTTTGTTGGAAAATATTTACATTAAATGCTGTAGGATAATTGTATTTTAGATTAATTGATTCAAAAATCGACGTATTTACGTTACGAAAAACGTCAAAACTCGTCCCAGTACCGTAGTTATTTTTCAAATGAAACGACGGTCGATGCCTGAAAACGTAAAAAATGGAAGTAGTGGTGAGTGTGTAGTGTAGTCACTTACACGACGCACATACTACTGCTTCTTTACTTGTTCTCTTCCATTAAAAAGTCTGACATAATAGTAATAACAAAGAAATAAAATGTTGAAATTATGCATACAGGGTGTAAACGGATCCTTCACATAGCCGTCAACCAAGCATTCACTACATCAAACTAAGTAACTTTACGCAAAAAATCTCATCACGTCAATCACGTTTTACGGTAGGACTCGATGGAAAGCACTCAAAGCACTAAGCTGATGGATGGATTGAATAGTACGGGGGTCGTGAAAGTGTGTAAAATAAAAATCTTGCATTAAAAACTGAAGGGTATGGGTAAATTAGACACTTTTACAGCAGTAATCTAATTTATTTTATATGTTTCGATTCAACAATGCAATCCGTGCTAGCGGCGCGACACAACAACCAAACTTACCAATTACATAGTTAGAGGGCACTGCTCGCGCGCTTCGTCATAGCTTAACACCTCCCCTCGAAGTCGTGAGCAGATCTTCGAAATTTACATACATTATCATTTGCCGCTAGAATCATATCATCGACATATATACCAATTAACATTAGTCGTTCACCCTTTCTCGCAACAAACACACACTATCCACACATTCATCAAGAGTTTTTATGCCAGCGTTTAGCTGTCTGTAGTATATCCTTGTCTGTTATTATATTCTTCTGCGAACCGACCTTTTCTTTCGCAACTACTTTCTTTAGAACGTCGCTTAACTGATCTGGAATTTCCATATACACTTCTTCACCTAGTGAACCATTCAGGTAAGCCGTTACTACGTCCATTTGATGTATGTCCAATCCTAACTCAGCCGACAAAGCAGCTATGAGTCTTATGGATGACGATCTCACAACAGGCGAAGACGTCTCATGGAAATCCTCCCCTGGCCGTTGTGAACATCCTTTTGCGACAAGGCGTACTTTCTTGCCAGTACTTTTGGTACTAAACACGAATCTGCTTCCAATAACCTTGCGTTGATTTGGTCGTTGTACAATTTTCCAGGTTTTGTTCTTTATCTGAGACAGATACTCGTTTTCTAGAGCAGATTTCCACAAATTCAAGTCGCTTCTCTTCTCTATATCTTTCCACGTCATTTGTTCTATTATTGCTATCCCTGCACTTATCTGTTCATTCGATTCATCTGATTCATTTTTACTATCTGTAGTATTATTCTCTTTCACTGTGTGATATTCTTTCCGCGGTCTGCCCGCCTGACCAGTACGAGTTAGGCGAGGTCTTCCTCTTCCTCTTTTAGAGGGTTCTATTAAATTTTCCCATGAGACAGTTGATTTCCTTTTTCTATATAATTGACCTCTATCTCCATCTTCTTCTGGTTCATTAATTATTTCAAGTGATCTTCTTGATCTAGCAACATTTTTGTTGGCTTTTAATATCTTACAGTTATCTTCCTTTCTTTTATTGTTCTCATTAGACGCATTCAATTCTATTCTCACTTCTTCTTCATCAGTATCTTCTTCGTCATCAAGTATTTCCTTATATTCATGCCTAAATGCTGTCTCATTCATGAACTTCACGTCACGAGTAACAATAATCTTTCTTGTTGCAGGATCATGTATCCTATATGCTTTAGATTGAATATCATAGCCCACAAATATTCCTAGCTGCGAACGTGACTCAAACTTTCTTTTCGGGTTTCCCTTATCTTTATAATAAGCCTTCGAGCCAAACACATGCATATATATAACTGTAGGTTTCTTTCCTCTCCACAGTGTAAAAGGTATTTGACCATTTAAGGCTGTTGTTGGACACCGGTTTTATAATTAGCAGTATTTACCGCTTCAGCCCAAAATGAAGGAGGACTTCCGGCTTGATGCATCATACATCGTGCCATTTCGACCAATGTCCTGTTCTTTCTTTCGGCAATACCATTCTGTTGAGGTGTATATGGCGCCGTCAATCTTCTTCTAATTCCAGCCTTCTTCAGATAATCATCAAACTCATTATTCACATATTCTCGACCGTTATCAGACTGAAGATTCTTTATTTTCTTCCCAGTTAAATTCTCTGCATAGGCTTTGTAAGTTTTGAACACGCTTAAGACGTCACTTTTACTCGCAATGAAGTAGATTTCACACCATCTAGATTTATCATCAATGAAAGTAACAAAATATTTCTTACCGCCATACGATTGATGATTCATGGGGCCACAAACATCACTATGCACTATTTCTAGTAATTCGGTGGTACTATCTTCTCCTTTCTTTGGAAAAGGCGTGCATGTCTGTTTTTCACTAATACAAATCTCACATTGGGACAACTTTTCGCCATCCTTAAATGTTAGCCCGTGTACTAAACTATTGTTCGCCATAGTTTTCAAGTCGCGTTCGTTGAGATGTCCGAGTCGTTGGTGCCACATGTCTATTGAATTCTTAACTGCTTCAATATTATTAACAGAATTCTTACTCATTCGAACATGGTACAGATTTCCAACTCTTTCTGCACGCATATGAATTTTATCATTGTCATCAATCACAATCGCATCATTCTTCCTAAAGTGAACCTCGAACCCGCGATCAGTCATCTTAGCCACTGATAATAGGTTTGTTCGTAAGTCGGATACGTAGAACACTTTTTCTATATTAATCTGGCGTTCTTCACTGCCCGTGTCTACAGAAATCTTGACCTTACCAGTCCCAGTAATTTGTGTTCGTGTTTACTGTGTGTTTGTGTTTGTGTCGCGCCGCTAACAGTATGTCGGCTTCGGCTTTTCTGTCCATTTTCAACCATTCAGCATATTTTGGATCATTTAACTGCGGTTTGGGCAATAATCCCGAAACAAACTCCCATAAGTCATTTTTAATTAATATAGCCCGCATGTGAATTTTCCATGTATCATAATTATCACCAGTAAGTCGATCAATCTTTATAGATGTAGCCATAATGAAGTTTCTTCAACTCCAGAATCAAAACAATAGCAATGAATAAAAATCTTCGTAACAAAAGTTTAGTAAACAAACGGCGACGGCGAACGTAACTTGAGAGTCCGCGTTACACTAATTGACCTTCACTTAACTACACGCGTTTATAACTTTCAATTACGATGAACTGTTTTGGTTCAAATCACTGCAATTGTTCACTAATATGTCCTGTTTTTCACTCACTGACTGTTCCTGGGCCCATAACCTGAAGGGTATGGGTAAATTAGACACTTTTACAGCAGTAATCTAATTTATTTTATATGTTTCGATTCAACAATGCAATCCGTGCTAGCGGCGCGACACAACAACCAAACTTACCAATTACATAGTTAGAGGGCACTGCTCGCGCGCTTCGTCATAGCTTAACAAAAACATGTATTTAAAAAAAACTTGTGAAAAAATTGGAACTATGACTCCCAGTATCTAAGTAACTAGAAGGTTCCCAGGTATTGTCTAGAACAAAAAAATGATCGCAAAGATGGGGTGCCTTTCGGATATGTTAAGGGTCTATTTTCACCCTTTATTTAAGTTAATCTTTGGTTATTATCATCATGATACTCGCCATCTCTTATGACTTATATCTGCTTAGTATCTGAAATTGGGAGTCATTAGAAGGGTAGGCCCTATTGGCGATGTAAATTAATGTTCTGGCCGTTCTGTATTAGGCTTATAAAGTGAAGTTGGCAATTTATTTGTCTCAACTGAAGTAGAATTGCTGAGAATTACCCACATTCGAAACAAACAAATGAACTATAGTTTCCGAAGTTGGCCATTATTCTTAAGGGAGGGAACTGCCTAGTTTTATTCACCGAATGTGAGAAACACAGTCAGTCTCACTAGTGATGCTAGATGCAGCTGAATACTTATCCGAATTCACGATGTTGTACTAGAAAGTGATGGAAATCCTATCCTACATCCTACATACAATATTATAAATGTGAAAGTTTGTGAGGGTGGATGTATGGATGTATGTTACTCTTTCACGCAAAAACTACTGAACGGATTTCGATGAAATTTAGCACACCGATAGTTTATAACCTGGATTAACATATAGGATAGTTTTATCCCGGTAGTGTGATCCCGTGGGTCAATTATCGAATTCTATGCGGGCGAAGCCGCGGGCATAAGCTAGTAAAAATTAAAAAAATACCTAGATGGTATTGCGGTTAACCGATTTTCAATCTTCTGTCATTACAGATATGTATTATTACAACCTGTTACAACATTAATGTTTGACCTATTAAAATAAAGGTCTAAAATATTACGCCGTAATCTGAAATGTAAAGATCTTATTAATATGTTACACGCACGGTATAAAGGTGTGCACACATTACAATGTACAGCACGCGTAATACCGGCCAATATTCGTGTTTGCGAATGTTTTCCATAATGAAATGACGCACGTTCTCCGGCGAGGTCCAGCCAGGGCTATATAATAAACCGGCATCGGTCAGCACAATTAAGGGGTCCCATTTGGACCTTTGCTAATGGAATTAAATCCAATTAGATTTTAGGGTTACGAGGTGAAGTTTGCCGACGGTAAACAAATGGCTTTCTATTAGGGTCTACACCTGCTGTTTGGGCTATTTGTCCACAGACAAATGTTGCTGTTCGGTTTGACGTTTTTGCCATTAATTAGTTTTATCTTAATCGGTGCTCGTCTGCTGCTTATTGTGTTCGATATTTGCTTACATTACATTGGTTCGATATTTCATTTGTGTGGCAATAATAGTGACAAGTTACAAATTCAACATAATATTCTTCCCTTAATTAGACCAAGAAGTTTTAATGACTGCCAGACATAATTCTTCTCGAATAATCGGAGCGTCAGTTTCATGTTCCATGATGAACTACAGACTTTAGAGCGTAACTTTTCAAAAGTTAATAAAACGTATTTGGACTTATAGACTGAATCTCAACTTCGACTAAAGTTACAATCTAGTTTTCCAAGTTCCCCACTATTCCCTTGTTAGATTAAGACAGAGGTCCGAGCGAAGTAGTTAGATATACAAATGTAGAACATACGTGTAACACATACTAACTTTTTCCTCCATTTAATGAGTTGGTAGCTGGCGCTGACTCGCGCTGACGACTGTAGACACATCGTTACGTAGTTTGCGAACATCGCCAACATATCGCTATGACGCTCGCAACTTTTTCTCAACACAAACATGACTGGATAAAATCAATCAGAATCCATCTCACGAGTATCTGAGATCAAACACGCCAAGTGTTCCGAACTTGTTTGGCTTAGAGCGTGCTGGTTGCAGCATATTCGATAAAATCCATGAAAGTTCCCCTAGCGAGAACATTTTCTCTTGCTACAACGTTTCTTGCTACGTGCGGTTTTCGATCAAAGTTTTCCGTTTCATCGTCTACAGACAAGTGGGAGTTTACGAGCGTAGGCATCTCGCCGCAAAATGCCATGTCTGGAAATACGACAATTTGTGATTTACGAACATTTTTATGTAAAATTTTGCACAGATTTTTAGGATGAAATAAAACAGTAAACCGTTCTGAAGGTTGTAATTTAGAATTCTGATTCGTTGTTTTCACTTTGGGCCTTAAACATATTTGAAACGTGAGGTACGAGAAGCATTTTAGCATTTCATAAAATAAAGTTTTATGAAATAAATTTTCTAAAACTGTGGAATTTAAAAGACGAGAGAAATAAGCATATTTTAATTTTCAGTCAATTCGTGAATTCTCCAGACTTGTGTCAGCAAAAAATAAAATCCATTTATAATGTTATTAGTAATTTATTCTAGGATTTTTATAAGACATTTCGAACGCACTGAACCCTGAAGTTACGTTAGAGGTCTACAAACCTCATGGTCTACCCGCTGCACTATTACAGATGCAGCAACAAATCTGTTTGTCTACTTCCGGCCATTACACGAGCAAACAGTTATAAACGCACCAAGTAATTTACGATCAGCATTCCCCCGATCCAAGGCGAAAAATTCAATAACATAGAGACATTTGTTAGCGCAACCGGGCCGGCTTTCATTTGGTGTCTCCCCTAGGCACTTAAGTTTACATTAAACTTGTCCAAGCGCGAAATTGATCTTTTAGTGAGGGGATCCCTCAACGAAAATATAAATTGCCACGCGATCCTATTGATATTACGCTCCAATGTTGAAATTTGGACGCGAAAGTATTTGTGTTTCGCTTAACGATTGTCCTAAGTGTGGGGGATGACAATGGTCACATTGGTCACTGGTAAAGGAAAATATTTTGTCAAGCGAGAGTTATTAGGGAACTGAGGGAAATTGCTTTTTCGTGGTCATTGGACTGATAATCCTACAGGAGTAAATATTATTTATTGCCGCGTTAACCTTAAGCAAGATTTGGCTTTCTCTCTCTTACGACTTATTTCTCTTAAGTAAAATCAATCGAAATCCTGGCTCAACCAAATGGCGATGATGCGAAGAGTATGTTTAGGTTCATGGGCCAGATATGAACAGTGTATATTTAGGGTACGATGGGACTGAAATACGCACTGTGATCATAAATGTCCTTAAATAAATAAGAAAAAAAAAGTAAAATCAGATCGGAAATAATGTTGGTTAATCTACTGATGTTAATTACTGACGTTACAAAAGCAATTGCAATTAAGAAAAAAAACTCGCAAAATATTGCCATTGCCTGGCTATGTTCATAAACTATGCCGTTCGATAACTCATTACTATACAATGGGCAATGTACCCTGTAACTCCCAACCTATAACTAAGAACCATGTACGATACCTACTTAATTAATAACAAACGTAAGCACACACGTATGTAGGTAACCCACAGAATAATGAGCTTTTTAATTAACAATCTACATCGATATAAATAGCAGGTACAAGGTATCCATCGTGGGATTACGCCTGAAAATTTAAAAGTAAATCTCCAGTGGATGAAGTAGGTAAGAGGTGAAATATTTCGATTTCCTTAAATATATGCAGGTGGAGCTTTACGCGCTCCTGATGCTGAATTACAGGAAGCGCGAAAGTGTGGAGCGAAGGTTTACGTGAATTATTAGGGTGTTGTAAGGTGTGAGAGAAACTTTTGATGTAGGACTTACTTACGTTTTATAAGAATTTTCTTATTTATTTTTGCAGGTATTAGAATACGTTCTATAAAGGAGGCTGCTGTAGAGGACTTTAAGTAATTAGGTCATGAATTGCCTAAGGTAGCGGATTTAAAATTAATTGTTTGGGTACACAAAGAACAATTTAACAAAATATAAAAGGTGAATAGCTATTGTATTTACAACCTAAGTTAATTATTTTAATATCATTCTCAAACCCACTACAATGACTATCATTTATTTATTTAACAATAGAAGTCTACGAAAACAAAAATAAAAACAAAAATCTTTTATTAATAATGCTCATCCATTCTCATCTGACATCTTTGACTTACCCCTCAAATCTGTGCAGGAGGAGTGGGACGTAATCAAGGATTAATTTTCTACTTGGATTATTTTCAATCCACCTTCGCATGTGAGCTTTAGATGTGTCTTCAATTTAAAGGGCTCCTCAGCCCTCTTTATAATTTGAAACGTCATGTATCTAGGTCGTGAACTTCGAAGACTCGAATTACAAAATGGCTGCGAATTTAAAGGCACTAAGGAACGACTAAGTAGGTACACTAATTTACTTTATGGTACAAGATACGCCTGCCATCTTTCATTAAAAATTCTCCGCATATATTTAAACCATGAATTATTTAAACAACGAAATACATACGGCACTCTTGTCACAAGCCTTGTGGGATGTTGTTTCTATATTTTAATTAGTATATGTACTTTCCTGTAATGGAAAACGGCTCTGAAATTACACTGTAATGATGCTTGTTCCTACTGAATATGTGGAATTTATATTCTCTCTCAAAGTACATGTTTGAATGAAGGTTCTTTCATTTCTTAGCGTGTATGAGGAGATTTATGATGGCGTTAAAGTAAAATACAATTTCATCTCCCGTTTCGGCCTCGCGAGGAGGAGAATTAGAAAAATCTACATAATAATATAATACCAGTTCTCATATTCAATGGGCATACATTACCGGTGTGATGACACTTATTACGTTTGTAAAGAGATCTAAATCGTGGCTAGACGTGTTATGAATTTTTTTTTTTGATAAAATGCCTCCACCTTCGAAGTAGGTTAGGCTCATAATATGAAACCGAATCCTGTTATTTACGAGCTGTCATTTTAATTGAACGCTTTAAAGTCTTTTTTATTAACTCCAGCGGTTTAAAATATGAATTATTTGCAGAAGGTTGGTTTTATAAAATAGTTAATTACTTTTCACAAGACAACTTATTCTGTACA
Organism: Noctua comes; assembly: GCA_963082995.1. NCBI lineage: Eukaryota > Metazoa > Arthropoda > Insecta > Lepidoptera > Noctuidae > Noctua > Noctua comes. The sequence goes on along the minus strand of OY720279.1, from coordinate 8,448,113 downwards.
TGGGACGGGAAAACTGAAAATCAATTTGACCTAATTTAATTTGTTCAAACAAGACAACGATGGGATTCAACTCGAAACAACTGTATTTATTACGAAATTCTGAATTTTACTCGAAATATGTTTCTCGAATGGCACTCGATCTACTTGGTTCTTTAACAGCTTTTAATTTATAAACTCGAGTTAAGTGAAGCTACCGGGACTACGCTAACCAGAGGCGGATATTATGAAATTTATTGCCAGTAGAAAATAAACGGTGTTTTATCGTGTCCCGACAATTTCCCATCGTCATTTAATTTAGTTTGGAATTTAGCATCAATTCGCTAAATTGTAATTGCTTTGACTAAGAAGTTCTGTTTTCGCTTGTCTTTAACAATTTGATAAAGAGAGAGGTTATCATTTAAAATGATTTCAACGTGTAAAAGCCATACAGTGTTTCACGTTTCTTTATAAAATTGAACAGAATAAACAAAGCTTTGTGCCGTTCTATCCAAACAAAATCAGTGATATCGTCCGCAACAATCTTCACATCCCGCTCAAAGCTAAGCAATAACTAATGCCCCTTATCAAAACAGCAATGTATAACGTACATATCAGTAAAATACGATCTATCACTAGAAAAGCGAGATGTATTGCCGGCGGACATCCGAAAAGTATTTCCGGGCCGTCTGTTCGTGGAGCTATGAATGTTAATGACCGGGCCACGTTCGAATATCGAATGATTATAAAGAATTTAGAATTCTAAGTTTTTCGGCCATCGTTTTTTACAATGAATCGATTTGAAATGAAATCGTTTTTGTAACGATTAACGTTTGAATTTAGAAAAGGTTTTTATGCGGCCGTTTTAAAACTAGATTTAGATTCAGTAGATTATTGTGAAATCTCTCTTTTAAGCTTAAAATAGTAATAAATTACGATTCATTACTGGCGAAGAGGCCAGTGTTAGTTTTAACCATTAACGGTCAGAAAGTCATTAGGAATCGAGCATAATCGATCGAATGCAAGTAGTGACGAATAGTAACAGCTACGAGTAATCCACACTCCTTCCTAGTTCAGATCCAATTGGAAAGATGGCGCTTGTCGCTCTCTCTAGGAAACACTTAATACTGAGCTTGAATTAATAGCGATACCGTTGATTTCCTACCGTATTTGTACTTAGGATATTAATAAATCTATATCACACACTTAATTAAAATGGACTGGATAAAGTAACGGGAGTTTCTCTATTTAAGGGGCATGCTTTCATGTTACATTCCGTAGATAGGAAGTACTTATTTAGTAGTGCTAATTTTTTATCAGTGGAATGGTTTTGGTTCCACATTCTTTTCTTTTGTTGCAAAAATTTTGTAAAAACAGAAGAAGACGGCGGTATGCCTTGGATGGCTTCCTTACAAATCAGCAAGAAGTAGCACAACACCGAGAGAACTGGAAGGAATGGGGGAGACCTTTGCCCCATTCCTGGGCACAGAACAGGCTAACAAAAGAAAAAAAAACTAATAGAAAACGTTCTTAATTTGAAAACTACTATAAGTTTGCGTTCAAAATTAAATTGCGAAAAAAGGATTCAATGATTTTCCTTTGTGGTTTTGATAAGATTTGTAGACAAGACCTTTTTCTTCGTATTTTACCAGTCTGGTATTAGTCTAGAATTTAATATTTATATCCAGTTCATTAATCCGCAGAACATTTAAAGATAAGGTCTCGATGTTTATCTTTCAAGATTTATTCATAAAGCGTGTGAGTAATTACTCTGTAGTGGCAAGCACTTTATGATATTAATCTATGTTTTTTTTTGCGTTGAAGTATTCGCCTAATAGCGCTATGTCATCAGCTGTGGGCGGTAAATGAACTTGCTAAGCAACATAGCTAGGCAGGTTCATTTACCGCAACGTGGTTGATCAGCCTCTCCACACGGACTACCGACTGGGGAACAAACAGTTCTGGGAGGTTACGTCTTAAAGCAGTATTATTATATTCTTATTCTAGAGTCGGAAAAGGATAGCGCTATACAGGACGTCTAGCCGTCTCTTTTCCACAATTGTAGGCCACCTGTTCCCCGTGGAATGATATTTGGGCTTCCCTTCCATGCAGCGCGATGAGTTACCATTTGATTATGGAACATTCCCTGACCTATGGTTGTACACTGCTGAGTGATGTTTCACTTTTCCCTTCTGCCTTAGTTGGTGGCGAGTTACTGAAAAACCTAAGTGGTTGCATAGCTTTTCAATTATTTTTGAGATGTTTTTGCATATACCTCTAAACAATACAGCTGCCCCCGTAGCATGACCACCGTAGACAAGGATTTCTTTGACAGAAGAATCGACAAAATGACAGATAGTGCAAAGAAATCTGTCATTGTGTCGACACAATCTTCAAACATTTGCTACGAGGAAATTGATCCATCATGTTCCTTATGTAGGTTTCCACATAATAATGTACCCATAGTTATACTGAAACCAATACCTATTGGAATATACACGTTCCTATGTAATTTAGATCGAGAGAAAGCAATAAGGGTCTACTCTTGACTATTCGACTATACGAAAACTCAATTTACTAGGGGTTGCGGAGAACAGATAGCAGTTTCGACGCTTAAAAGCAGATATTGGCCATATTTAGGTAAACTAGTTAGTCTGCAGCCGTTGGCAAAATGGGTTAGCCAAGGAAAGGGAATGGGGTGAGAAGGGATGGAAGCAGTTAGCTTTGTGCAAACCATAAAAATGGTCACTGTGGTTTATTGCGAAGAATAGAAATGATAAATAATGTTTTTGAGTAATCAATCATTGAATTCAGCTTTTTGCAGACCGCTGCTGGACCTATTCCTCTCCCAGCTTCGCCACATCACCTTGTGCTTCAATTTTGCTCCTAGCTGGTTCCAGCTATCTTTTTACGATGGTTGGTCCACCTAGCTGGCCTAACGTCGTCTCACGCTACACTTGCTGACACGCCGTCTTCGCCCTAGAACTCGATTGCTCCATCAGCCTATGGTACTTCGATCATGGCCAGCATTGACACTTCAGCATACTTACTCTACCAGCTGTCGGTAACTACATTTCATTTCCCGATAATTTTATTTCGGGTCTTATCCTAAGAAGAAACTCTGAGTATAGCCCACTTCAAAAATTGCACGCTGAGTGAACTTGAATTTGTAGATAAACCCGACTGTATGAATTGACTATTCAATGAGCAACACCATATTTTTCAAATAAGAACAAACTACGATCACCATCTGGTCACTCAGCGTAGTGATCATGAAAATTTCCCCATGAACGTTCATTGTAGCAGACCTCTTCAGCCATGAAAGCCTTTACGATAATGATGAAACCATAAACATAAGCTTCCATCGAATACCAAGTAGAATGTTAGTATTCATTTATTCCCTCCGCTACTTTCTTTTATTCGCTCCTTTCGATCCAATATCTACACTTAGTTTTTAATAGTTTATTTAGCACATACGAAAAGTAAGTGAAATGTATTCATGGCTTCGAGAACGTCCTTCTATCCGTTGAGTCAATATTGGAGACACGCGTCTCCCTAGCGGGGGAATTTAAATTGCAAATGGTCCCGCTGAAACATTGAATTGGGAATATTATAAAAATATATGGTAATGGTGAATTTGTTTCACGTACTGTGTAACGTTTAAGTATCATTATATTAGATTTATTGGTAATTTAGACGAACATTCGTGAAGATGAAAAGGCCATTTTGGATTGTTCTGAAGTAGAATAGAATAATATGTATTTGCTTAAAGTAGGTTGAGTCTTTTTGCCACTAAGCCATGGGATTTTAAACATCACATCACGCCTGTTATCCCCAAAGTGTAGCTATTTAAAATAGTACCCCCACATTTCGCTACTTATAAGTCCCATAAGGGGCGACTCTATTGCCATCAACCGGGCACAAATCCAGACTCCGTGGCTGCTACTGAGAAATTCCTGATGGAAAAACCCAATAACACTTAGCCCTTCGGAACAGGACATTATGCTCAGCAGTCGCGCTTGAAGCCACTAGACCACCGAAGCAGCTTTTAAAATAGGTTATATTTGATATACTGTATCTTGTACCTACTTAGTAGTGCTGTCCGTACTTACTGTGAAATCTGGTGTTTCAGTATTTCATTGTCTAAACTTTAGACGACTAAAGCCAGGTAGTTTCTAACTGTAAATCAACCTGGCTTTGGTTCTCATACTGGTTAAGTATTTAGCTGCTTGCAATTGTGCGAAGAAGCTCAACAAGATAGCACTGTATTTTTGTATCTCAAACTACCAACTGTCAGAATTTGATTGAAATACTTAACATTGGCCACCCGCCCCGGCTTCGCACGGGTGCAATATGTATATATATATAAACCTTCCTCTTGAATCACTCTATCTATTACTGAAAACCGCATCAAAATTCGTTTGCGTAGTTGTAAAGATTTAAGCATACATAGGGACAGACAGACAGCGGGAAGCGACTTTGTTTTATACTATGTATTGATAAAAGATGAAATAGTCATTATTCGTAACAATAAGGCATGTAAAACGTACAAGTTCATAACTAAAACAAGATCAAATTATTTGTCCGCACCCTGTACAGTACAGTACAGTAACTACGCTATAAAACTGTATAAGCTTAGTCGCACTAAAAGTTAGTCTTTGTATTTTCGTAACATTCAACTTGGCTATAAAATTATAACTTGCAGACGGGTCGACAGTTGGGACCTACTCTTAGATCCAGCTGAACGTTGGTCAGACGGAAACTTCAAAATTAATTTCGAAGTTTGATCGAAAAATGTTTTGCTCTGTCGTCAAAGTGAGTCGGTCGCTGTGGACCTATGCCACTGGGAAACGATCGGGTGAGGTGATGTTAAAAACTTCCTCTGATGAGTTTTTTTTGCGTTAAAGGAGTTCTAGATTTCTCTATATGAAAGGAGACTGTGATAGACAAATGTGGTCGTCGACAAAAATGTGCCTAAATAATTATGATGCCAAAATTAAGTATCTTGACTTGGCTCACGAGGTTATCGACATGTGGGATGTGGACTCAGCGATCATTGTGCCGGTAGTTGTATCAGCCCATGGCTTTATTGCCAAGAGCCTCGACCAATACCTGAGGAGGCTCTCGTTAGGCAGCTGGATCAAGGGCTTGACTCAGAAAGCGGTACTCCTGGACACGGCGCGTATTGTTGGGAGTTTCCTCTCTCTGGACACTGTTGCGGATACCGGTGGGCTACATTTTTTTATATTTTTAAATGTTTTTATATTGTTTTTTCTAAGGAATATTTAAAAATGTAATTGATTTGGAAAGACAAATAAAGGAAATAATAATGATGTCAAATTATTTTCAAGTCAAAAACTGACAATGAATGACTTCTTATCACCTCCAAATCTTTCCCAAATCCGAGCCATTAAAAATTACCGCTGTCATATTCCGCAAAGTTCATAAGTTGCCCGTCGAAAATACCTCTAGATACACGTCATCGGAATATAATCAAACAATACCCACTCAGCTCGTCTCGATCCCTGTCATTGATGGACGGTGTAGATTTAATAGATGATTTTTCTAACATTTCAAACAATGAGGCTCGTATCATTAATCTCCGGACTACCGGTAACGGGCCGTACCGCGGACAATGATAGCTAACTACCCACCGATGCTATCGGATTAGATGGAACTAATCGATTTACTGGTCCCCGGTTGGCTTTCATTAAAACTATTGGGTCACGTTGTGATGATGATGATAAGTGTTTTGCGCCAGTTAACCCATTACTGTTATGTCGGGGAGCCAAAACAAATAGTAACTAATACTCTATCAATTAACCCGCGAGATACCATCTCTCCGTATTGTAAGATGCAGTTCAATTACAGCTTGTAACTAAACTTGTTAGCGGCGGATTGGTGTTTGATTTTCACACGGTGTAAAACAAGATCGAGATTACGATATAAATTAACAAAGGATATGTTTAATTCAGTCATGATATCTTAGCTGCATTTAAACTTGGAGGAAGAAATTAACGGAAACTATTAGACTCTGCTCACGATCAAATAAAAATGAGCTTTTATCGGATAAAGTGCCGGAAGCATATTTAATAGTAATGCGAATTAATTGATCGCTGGTCCCGACAAAGTTTCAACCTGCCGGTAGCTTTAATAATACTAGATTTTTATCCCCTGTCTAAATAGAATAAACTAGCAGAAGTTATCGCGAGCGAAAAGCGTATAAAAGCAAACACGGTTACTTAACACGGTGCACATAAATAAAACTAAGATATTTAATTGGTAGTACCGTCCGCTCAAAGCTTGTATTGTTGCTATCAAATAGTAAATACGCGCGTTTGATAAATTGCCACAAAACCGACGTTTGCGGATCCACGTGTGTGATGGAAATCTCGTGTCAACATTGTATTTTGGTTTGCCTTTATTGTGGTATGATTTACATAGTAGGAAGCCGAATCTAAAATTATAGGCATGGTCTCCTATTCACATAGCATCAACAGAGTATTAATCGATTCTTGGAAGTTGAAAAATCGATAACACCAAAATATTCGGAATTATTTTAATTAATCCAGGACATATACGAGCGTATTGTAGTAAGTCAGATCAGGCAGTACGACTGTGACATATAGATACGACTCCACAACCGGTTTAACTGTGGCTCTCGAGATGCTCGCACCATGATATCTTTGCAAGAGTCGGAATGGCTCCAAGGAATTCTTTCCGATATTTAGAGGTACCAACAGTGGAGATAGTGACACGCAAGCCAATGTAGGCATCGATGTGTACCGGATTGAATTTTAAACAAGAACGTTTGCGTTTAGCGAGAGACTTATAAATTAATAGAAGGGGATTTACAATGAAATAGATCCTTGTTTAAAACTTCTGGGTGTATTTAAACAAAGCCACACTGTAATTTATAAAATAAACTGCTTATCTGTTTTGTCCACATGAATATTCCCTTTACAGAAGCTCCCACACATTCGGAATTAGAACAGACAAACAAACTGTTAAACACATTATACAAAGTTACACGTTAGGCGGCAGTTTCACGACCTGGTTGCATAGGAGATTAATAACTACATACATACATTACTATACGTAGGTATCGTACGTAGCAGACGCTGTGCATGTACATGCTGCTTCACATCCCAGTGCCTACTCGTTAATCGTAGGAATACGATCAGCTGCCGTCATGCGGAAGCACATCTTTGATCCCGGCACTAATCAATTGGTATCGATATCTCGATGTTCGACAATCGAGTCAAATCGAAAGCGATTCAACCCACGCGCTGCCTGTCTTATTCTATTAACGAAGGATTGTGATTAAAGTTCTTTATGAAGCACCCACGCCATGATGTTTTTATTGTTTGTTTACAAAGTGAATGCGGTCCTATGAATGTCCATTTATCAAATAGACACATAAAGTAATGTCTGAATTTACTTCGCACATAACTTGTAAGTTTGTTTGAGGATAGTTATTTTGGTATGTACTACTCATTTTTGTACAGTCAAACCTTATCAAATCAAATCATTTATTTTTGCAGAAAACACTGTCACAATGGTGTTATAAAATTTACATGTTTCAAGTGATACCACCATAAGGCATGCAAAATGAATACAATCATGGTTTATCAAAACCAAAATTGTCATAATAATAAAAAAATAATAATACAATTGCCATTGATAATTTATACAATTTGATCAAAATATTTTAAGATATTAAATTAATGCAATGTCCTAATACAGACAAATTATTTATTTAATAATAATAATACACTTAATAAATCGATACCTTGCAAGTATAGCCACGATGCGCTATCACAAAAATTAAATATGTACCTACATTGTATCATACGCAAAGCGTCCTCAATTAACACAAATACTCTACTGACTCCCCGGCTGAATCACGAAATTCATAAATAAACCACGTATAGTGAATATCGATGTAAAGTCAATTCGTGACCATTAATGTGAATTTGAAAGTCGAACATAACTCGAACGGTTAACCGGGGACCATTAAACACTGATATAATAACGTCGAAATTATAAAATATTGCTTTCAGTGCGCCTTGGGACTATCGGGGCATCGGGCTTACAAATTAACAATAAATATTCATGCGGCCAACGATTACACACACTCAATCGGTACGGTGTATTGTATCGATGTTGATACGTCGTTGTATCGATGCGCGATGTAGCCACTGTGTACCACAATCGAATTTTATAAATGTACACGTCATATTTGAGTAATGATTTTCATTACCTATTCAGTGCATGCTATTGTTGCTTTTATAGAACATCATTCAAGCTCAAGCTTTAAACTCATAATAAGATCTATAAATATAAATCTTGATAGCTTAGGATTTTTCTGAACCAATCTGCAAATGAATGGAAAACGACGCAGGATTATCGCCTGTCATCCTTTTGTGGGACTTCTATGAGATTGACTTGTTAATGGCCGTCTGTCGCATCGGATGGCATTAAATGCAAGTTATTTGTAGTCTAAATAACTTGCATTTAACCTTACTTGTATATGGGTTATTCTAGTGACAAAGTGGTACAACAAGAAAAACTTGAATGGGTTATTTAGCAGCTGACTAAATCATACATCCTTGGTAAAGAACACAACACAACAAATGTCAAAACAATGTCAATTCTAGATTGATGGAACGTGTCTGCTAGTTTTTAAGGGCCAATGTGACCTTTCCAGTTTTTATTTGAGTGACTTATAACGTAGATATATGTGACCTACAAGGTTTCAGATGTCGAAAATCAGGGACGAGAGCCTAGATCTTATCTACATTGCCCCCCCCCCCTCCACCTACCTATCTCTTCTTCTCTCATATCGATACTACCTAAAATCATTTCATTAACCATCTACCCATGCCTATCTGCTCTTCATTTTCCTTAGTATGGGTAAAGCAGGTGTACAAAATCGGCCCCAGTGACGTCATGTGCAGCGGGAGGTCAACGCCTTTGAAGAGCGAAAAAGTTCGCAATTAGATACAAAACGTGATGACCTTATGGTGGAATCGCAAGGATAGCCCGAGAAATACAAATTGTCTTACGTTTTATTTTGCAATTTACCAGAAATAAACTTAAATAATGAACAATCACGGAAGATATCTCGTTAGTCAGGGGCGTGCCGTCCATAGAGGCAGTTAGACGTAGCCTAGCCTACCAACAACGCCAAATGCATTTATTTTAATTAGGTAATAAAATAATACAAAACATTAAAAAAAAGTTAAAACTCCTGTTAGAACACTTATAGCAACTTGTCGCGAACGGTAACGTAACTCAAACCCACAAGTAAGTTCGTATTGTCAATTCTGAGGCTTGGTCACGTGCAGTCTTAAACTCATTCAATATTTTACGCACACTGTTGCATATTTTTGAGTGTATGAACGCCACGAACGGCACACATGTATAGATTATGGGCGTGAACTCCGTTCACTGTAGACGATCACCACGTGCTATGATTCGCGAAATAGATTTATGAATGATTATGACATTAGAGCAGTGTTCCCAATTTGAGGACATTTCCCCGAATTGCGGGGAATTCGAGAAACAGAGACAGACATAATAGTTTCCTTACTGACTACTAGATACAATTAAAAAAACATGGTGGTATTAAGCTTCCAAAAAATGATAAATTGTATTTGTAAGAATTGCAAAAGCCCTATAAAAATAATTAAAAACTACATGAATTTTATTTTTCGCTTTGATTTTTGGGGTGTTTGGAAAATAAGTAATGACAACACCACCGTTACTGTCGTCTGTCAGTATTATTATACGGCAAAATTTTGTTATGCGCCTTTCTATAGGATCACGGTATGACAATGATGCATTTTATTTGGTAGTGTTTTTTTTTAACAAAACGAAATACTTTTTTCTTGAGTAGCCATATTGTTTATTTGTTTCATGTGACAAGCAATTTATATGCGATCTTGAATGTTTTTATATCTTACTAAGTTATTACTTATAAGTAATTGGTTTTGAAACGTACATTAATGTAAATATTATTTATTCAGTACATTTACACTTAAAGATGGTTTTCTGTTGTGAAGTGTGTGGTGATAATGTGTTTGTTAGAAGTTAAAAACAACAAGTTTTTGCAATTATCGTTTAATGATAAGATTCAAGTGGTGTCTAAAGGTCTCCAATTACGAGAATTAATCCAAAAATATGATAATTCACCTCGTACTCTCATTTCAATCCTCAAAATTATGCAACATTTAGCTGGCTGTGTGCATGTTAACACACAAATAAATTGTATTGTTTTCCGTACATTTTGTTTAATACTTCCAGTAAGAGGAGTGAGGGATATATTGATTTGCATAATTTTCATTACTCGTCAAAAAAGCATGACATATCAATAGAATAACATCTACAGGCATGCTTAAAGTTAAATACATTTGGTAAATCACCATGCATCGTCAGAAAATCGTGAATTGAACCTTCAGAACCTTGAATAACGTGGTGGGTTGTTGTGTTTTACAGGCTTATTTTCAATGTTTTCTTTTTTTCAAATTTTTATATCATTTTTTTTTGCCGGAGGGTTAGCCTAACCTCTGAGGAATACCTATGCACGCCACTGTCGTTAGTGACAGTATAAGTTTAGTTGTAAACCGTGAAAGCTTAAAATAGTGTTTACCAGAAATAAATATTTAAGTCTCTGTTAAAAAATTCAAAATAATCGCTTTTTACTAAGAGCATGTAAAAATACACACGGTAGGTAGTAGGTACTTAGGTGCACACGGCGGCACATGAAGTATAATATTTGCAGTATTACTTGGCCTCGCTTTGTATAGATTTTCTATACAATGAGAGATCCGCATAAACGGGTTTTGTATAGCTTGATTGGCCGTCGTGTGTACAACTTGACAAATCGTCAATGGTGTTCTGACATGTCCGCTTTGCGTTTGGAAATTTTCGGAGATTTGCGTAAAGTAGCTCACCAAAGATCTCAAAAACCACTCTATAAAGCAATCGAATGCAGTTCGAATGCAGTTGCAATTCTAATGAAGACCGATTCCGGTTTTCGGGATTTCTGTATAGCCGATTTCGGGTAGATGGCATCATCATCATGCCAATTATGACAAAAAAGAAGACATTATTGATTAACCTTTTCACCGCCACGGACTTCAATAGAAGTTCTAGATTTCCGTGCCACCAGCGCCACAACTTCATCAGAAACTCTTAATTTTTAATTACCTATCAAACAAAAAAGTACTGTATTTAAAGCGTGTAAATCTTATTCATCGATATGACGATACCCTCATCAGTACTGTTTACTGCATACTTCGTTATACAATTATAGCTTCGCGCTGGCGAGGCATCGCGTTCTGTGTACGTTGGCGGTGAAAAGGTTAAAAAATTCTGTCTGTAGGTATCTAGCCAAGTATCGAGTTTCCTTTAAGAAACGTTAACTAAACCTGCCTAACAAATACAACGCCTAAGCGAAAGTATCTCACACTGCTCTCTGTGAACTTTAAGTCAATAAACACTGAATGTATGACTGATGAGAAACACTAATGATTAATGGTGTTGAGAGCTTTACCGTTGCTTTAACTGTTTGTTAAAGATGTATGTACACTGGCTATTAAAAATGTTGAATGAGAGATGAGTAAGTTGTCATGTCATGCGACAGGATATAGGTAGATAGGTGGCCAGGAATCCGAATCATATAATGAAAAAACCGGTACTTTCGGTCTACATAAGCCGTAAGAACTTAAAAATTATATTTGTTAAATCAACGTTCAAACCATTGTTGACTTACCTTGATTTGATTGGCTTTTCAACCACGCAGCACACTATCGCTGGCGATAATAACAATTGCGCAACATTTAACGGTCAGTGCGTACGCACCTTTAATGATGATCCATTGTATAATCAGTCACTTAGATCAAGCGCCGAATAAACTGTTTGCTTTTAGTTGCACATCCCACTGGGATGCTATTGGTGAATAGATGAATAATTAAATAGCTGAATGTTTTTATAAATCAGTTGGAGACAGTTTGGGACAGTCGGCTCTTAAATTGTTTATTCAAAACGTTACTTTATAAACAGTTTTTTCCAGGCACCTTCTTTGAGAACATGCCAATCTATGTTTAATTAACTCTTAATTTCATTAAACAATCACGGCGGAATGGCAAATTAAACATCAGAAAATCCACAATATGCTTATTGTGAAGTTTCAAATGGACACCGCATATTTTTGCAATCAAATTATTTGTCCACTACCAAAAGAAAATTCGTCACGCATATCATACATTTCTGACGAATCAAACTTATACTATGAGCTTTTTAAGTAACGTAACTTGTGTATAAAGAAAATTCACACAAACACACACGCACACTCCCACTCTATGTACACAAACACTGAGAAAGGCAACCAAACAGTGACCATAGATAGATGTTGTGTGTTCCCTGAATGATTCGGTGTCATCGGCTCTTAGTTAGGGGATCATTGTAGCCCAAGATTGATGATAGCCTAATAGCCAGCCGACAAACCCGCGGTGGCCATACGCCTGGCTTAATGAATAGAGTTTCTGTGAAGCCGCTTTGGCACTTCAAAAGATGTTTTTTGGTAGTATAATAGAACCTGGGAAGCAACAAGTGAGGTATTTAGGAAGTTAAATGCGTAAATGTGAGGTCTTGTTATGGCACTTGTGTGATTAAAAGGCGTTAATAATTTTGATAATGTTACATTGAATTTGAAAAAATGTTATAGATTTTTCTTGCTGGTCGGAAACTGATGTAAAATATTGAGCGTGTAGTATAAAAGAGCAACAGAGTACTACGTGAAACTTTAATTTCTCTTTTTGGAGATTAAAATGCTCCACAGATGATATTCAATCAAACTACACACAGAATCCTTCTTACATCTTTTGTACTCCTATGTGTGATACTAAGAAACGCATAAAGAATTTAAATTGCAAACACACAGAGGTCGCTAGTGTGTCCCACAGCTATTTCGGGGAGGGCTTAGCAAACATTTAAATTGGGCTTAGGCAAACAATAAACAAATGATAACAAGCTCTCCGAGGGACAGAATAAACTTCATAAATGTTGTTATGATTTATTTACTTTATAATTCTGTCCTTTGCTCCACTTTGATTGTGGTTTGTTATCTGTAAAAAAGGGTTGAATTAAACATCGCGGGGTCAAACTTTGAACTCGCAATTTTATGTGCATGCTTAATGAATCACCCTTTGACTGAATTCTAAGTCTAATTGACTAAAATGTTTACTTTTTTTATTTTAGGAACTTTGTTCTTTGGCATTGAAAACGTGGAGATATTTGGTTGAGGTCTACACAGCATGAGACCATGCCAATTGAAGAAGACGAAGACTTTCACGTTGTTTTCATTGTACCCAGAAAACAAGATATTTAAACACCTATTGTGGTGTTCACTAGAAACTAGTTAGGGTTTAGAATAAGACCATCAAATTATCAGTAAGTAGATGAACTAATTTAAGGGTTCGTGCGCACTGCCAGGGCTGCGGGACTGTTCGAAAGAGATACCGTGGCCCTGGAACACAATAGGCAAAAAAGGAACATGGATGGGTTTTAGTCAGTACAAGTCTGACACTCCCTTCCGGTCCGCCCAGAGTGGGGGGGGGGTCATTTGATGACATCATATCCGAAAAAAAAAAAAAAAAAAAAAGGGTTCGTGCATCGTGCTCGGGATAAGTGAGGACTAGTCTACACGGAACCTTAAAGCGTCACGCTACATTTATTAGTATGTCACACCTATATTAAACTTTTCCGTATTTACTCTAGAAAATATTAACTTTCAGTTAAAACACTTGAACTTAGCACACTTGCCAAGCGAGTTAATGAGCGAGATTTGCATACATAAGCGTAACCAAATATAAGCAACACAACACACAGACCGAAAGTATCACTTGCGAGCAATTTAGTATTCAATTTGCTAAAGTTAATCGCTAGTGCGCCAAACACGGTTACGGTACAAATAAACGCGTGTTCCTCGGTTAAGGTGGATGCGCCAGGGTATCCCACGAAATTCAAAATTTTCTAAGGTTTTTTGCAGGTCAGTTTCAGGCTATATGTGAAACAAAATATGATTCGCGACCGTAACACGTATCATCATCATCATTTCAGCCGAAAGACGTCCACTACTGGACATAGGCCTCCCCCAAGTGTCGCCACATTGACCGGTCCCGTGCGTCTCGCATCCAGCGGATCCCTGCAACCTTTACCGTACCGTACCGTAACACGTATGTAGTTACAGAATTATAATCATTAAAATCATCAATACAACTCTCTAAGTTCATTTAATCCAATTTAATGACTATTTCATGAAAAAGTCATTCAGTGGGATTGTATGAACTTAGAGGGTTGTATTGATGAGTTTAATGACTATAACTCTGTAAAGCCATATTTGTTAGGGTCGCGAATCATATCTTAATCAACATACAACCTGACTCTGACCTGGTGGCCTACTATGACGTCTTAAAGCAAGAGTAATTCCAGTGTGGGAAAGAGATGGCGCTAGACGACCTGTATAACTCTGTCTCTTTAACCCCCCTGTAAATTGCAAAAAAAACGTAAGAAAATTTAAATTTTGTGGGATACCCTGGCGCAGCCACCTTAACGGCTGCAGTTTCAGTAATATTCCCACACTCGGGTGGTCCTTGTAAACGCGGCAGTTAACGTACTCGATACGGAAATCACGAAAAAACACCCTCTATCTAAACCCAACTCTAGGAAATTGAAGAAAAAACGATTTCCCACCTGCAGTTTGTAGTGAAAATGAACGCACGAAAGTTAATTAACTCGCTCGTTATCTCTGTTACGTGTTTTTCATTAAATATTTTATTGAAAATATGAGAAATGTTCCAGTTTTTTCACGCGTGTTTTGTTTCTACTGTTTTGTAAGCAGTATAAAGTGAGTAAGTGAGTGGAAGGCAAATTTGAGTGCTGCGGGACTGTTCGAAAGAGATACCGTGGCCCTGGAACACAAAGGGCAAAGAAGGAACATGGATGGGTTTTAGTCAGTACAAGTCTGACACTCCCTTCCGCTCCGCCCAGAGTGGGGGGGGGGTCATTTGATGATATCCCATCCGAAAAAAAAAAAAAGGCAAATTTGAGTGTCGTATTGTCCACAAAGTCCACTACCTGTCGACGAGTATGTGTTGCAATCCCATTTAGCACTGCGCATAAATGTGAACCCGTTTAGTTGAGCCACTGTTCTGTACCATTTATTTAATACTGTTCGTGTGGCCAGCAATGTTTTGAATATCCTGCAATAATAAGATGTTTAACACTTTATCTTAGGAATTTTTATTGTCATGTGTTTGACCGATCAACTTTATCAAAGATGAATCATCATTTTTGAGTTGTCTGATGTGAGAGCGCGTGAACCTTACAAGATATTGCGTTTTCGATAGCTGTTGCTATGTTTACAAGTAAAATCATGCGTACCTGTCATTTTGTTTCCTTGTCAGATAAATTTATCAGTACTTGTACTGGTAAGTACAAGTACTTCTCTGTAAGTACTTGTGTTTGAATGATCTTAAACTAGACAATGATATATTATTATGACTACTACTACACACACCCACACTACACTACTGACACATACGCACACTCACACACACAACACACACACTACATTACTCACATCACACACAAACTCTCCCACTCACACTCACGCACACACTAACTCTCTCACTCTGACACTACTTACATCATGTTGAGTCTATTTGATTTGACAATTTTGTTCCACTTAGGTTGTCAGTGACATTTCAACACTTCCACTGCTATGCATAAAAACATTATATATATATTTTTTAATTTTTGCCAAATATTGAAGGTAAATATTTCTGAAAGAAAATCCAAATTGCATATTTAACTATGTTTTCATTTTATAAAATGTATAAATAAAGCACTTCTGTTTTGTGAATTTATATTTTATAAATTGTCAAAGGGAAAATGAACGTTTTCCCCAAATAGTTGACGTTGCATGCACATGAACAGAATATTTTTGATAATTTCATATTACTTTATCGTGTACTCTTCAGATAAAATATTTTACAGTAAAATACGTGTTGTTATGTGAGAAAATAAATATTCAAATCATGATGTAAAATCGCTTTTCCTTTGCACAGGTATTTACTACAAAACACGTGGAAACGTTTTTTTATCTATGACTTGCTGTTGCCCACGGCTTCGCCCACGTTAACGTCGGTAACTATCCCACAGGATCATACTACCGGGATAAAAAGTATCTTACATGTTAATCCAGGTTTTAAAATATCTATGTGCCAAATTTCATCCAAATCCGTTCAGTAGTTTTCGCGTGAAAGCGTAACAAACATCCATCCATCCATCCTCACCTCTTTCGCATTTATAATATTAGTACAAGATATCTAGCGTCAAACTTTAGTTTTGCGATTGTGAGACAAAAGTGAATGTTTCAAGAGTTTAAATATAATTTCATTAAAACAGTTTCAACTGCTGTCATAGTTTTTAAAGAAATTGTCTACGTATGTACTATCAACCTTCAAATCGTCTTCTTAGGCTGCGTTTCCACTAGAGATGAGCGAGGATGCGTAGCGAGGAATGTGTGTACAAGTAACCAATAATATCGCTTCTTTTTCACAGCTTGAGCTATTCTAGCTATGTGATTGGTTAGTTCCACACACATCCCTCGCTACGCATCCTCACTCATCTCTGGTGGAAACGCAGCCTTAACCTCGCCTAACCCTTCACATGCGACAGCAATTACTTCAAAACATCTTCATACACCTCCATCCACGTACGATCAGAACTAATACAAACATACGTGCATTAGGTAACATGCAACCGTTTTTAAGTGATTTTAGACAAATAGTGGAGTCGGTCCCACAGTCGGGTGGGCCGTAATCGCCGTCATTACACCGTACCCGAGGGTTCTCGTGCGGCTTAGGGCTGTCACAGGCAGGTAGGAGGGGAAATAGAAAATAATATGAAAAGCTTGCTATGGAAAACGTTGAAAGCTATTTGCAAAAAAACGTGTTTTTGTTACGGCGCCGACGTGTAAACTTTCTGAAGGGCGTTTCTGTTCTTTACAGATCAGGAGTATCTCCAAATAAATTTACTGGACAATAAATAGAAATGGTCATAGAGCCTTGAACTTGAAAATCACAACAAGGCGAAGCGCCGCATTTTTTTTTGAAGAAGCTCGGTGACGAGTCAACCGTTTTTAATTGTAACAGAGTACGTTGTTAGTTTATTAAATAAAGTTTAACTTTTGTAGTGGGTTGGTTAAATTTCAAGTAAGCATTTTTTCAGAAGAAGCCTTCCACATAGTCAAATCTGAAAAAAAGAATCCACTATAAAGAAAGCCTTGTAATCACAACAATAATACATACATTAGGATACCCGTATAATATTAATTAGAACAATTAAATCAAGTCCAATTCTTAGTCAAATCCAGCGTGACACCCCTATACCCAGCTACCTATGTGATTGTTGAGCCCTGCGAGCGAACTGCCGCCAATGTCATAATTCGCGTATTGCATGTCTTAGTGATTTACGTTTTTAGTGCTTTTTAATTGTTCCTAAATTGAAAGTGTAGCAGTCTAACGAGCGGGTATGCTAAACTGTAGGTTATTAAGTGCTAATGGACGGTGAACATTCAGTTTTGCCCTTTTTATGATTCTGTATAAGTGCCTGGAATTGTATGTATAGGACATTAATATTTCTGTAGGTTGCACTTAATATGCGGCTTAATACCGCACATTTTTTACATCCATTTCAAAACTCCAAGTTATTCAAGGTGTAGGTATTATTCAATATTCATAAAATATATTAGACTACTATGTCGATGATTTAAATGATGATTTACAACCAGTCTTACAAAGTGGTACCGTATTACCCAGTACTAACTGGGTTGTGTAGGTCAGATAGGCAGTCGCTCCATATAAAACACTGGTATTCTAAGGCTGCATCCGGTTAGACTGGAAGCCGACCCCAACATAATTGGGAAAAGGCTAGGCAGATGATGATATGTCAATTTAGTTAACTGAAAGCTACATAACACAACTTTGATCTCTCAGCGCAAGTTAGCAGCGTGTTAACATAAAAGTAAACAAGTAAGGGTCTATGCACACCACACCCATAGACAAATGATACGAGTGTTCAGTGTGTGCAGAATTTATGACTAAAAACTTTACCTACTATTAATAATTCAATTAATAATAATGATTAAGTTCGTAAGCGTGGCCAGAAATTGCACAGAACAGAGAGATTTGGAGGGAGACGGGGGAGGTCTTTGCCCAACAGTGGGACACAATGTAGGCAATAAAAAAACAATTAAGATCAGACTAAGAAAAAAATTGATTATTTTTACGCAACTTTAGCACCTAATATGTAACAATTGGCATTAGCAGGCTTTATTATTAATACTAGAAACGGGATATTTACCATGTTTAGTGTTTTCTAAGAGTTCCCCATATTTCGGCGCTGTTGCAAGCACCATGATCACGGATAAACTGAAGTGACCATGATAGTTTAAAATCTTATATTAGCAGGCATGCATACGTTCACAGTACATGCTAACCCTACTCGATGTCATACATTTTGTTAATGAGAAAATAAGTAAGGTCTGGCGGCCCTGGAATCTTGGACCAAAAACACACCGTTCGTTAAATCAATTTAAAATAAGATTTCTCGGCGTAGCTTCGCTTGTAGACACTCTTGATGTAGGCACGCCCTAATACCAACAGTAGTTTCTGTTTACAATGAAAGCACTGAGGCACGTAATTTGAGTGGATATCTAGTATTCGCAACTGATTCGCTAGTTATGCTAACCTTAGAATTAGATTGATTAACCGATAGGCCGCTTGAATAAGAATGAGGCGAGTTATTGTCTTTTGTATTCGTATTGATATTGATTTAAGCAGGATTGAATACTATTATTGTATGTGCCTATGTTTTATTCAGGCTTTAAGCAATTGCATAGTTACATATATTTTCTTAAACATATAAACATAACATCACGCCTGTAATCCCCAAAGGGTTAAGCAGAGGTCGCGGGACTTATAGAATTACCGTGACCCTGGATCATAAAGGGCTATTGAAGGACACCGTGGATTTTAGTCAGTACAAGTCTGACAGTCCCTCCCGCTCTGCCCTGGGTGGGAGGACTCATTTGATGATTTTACCACGAAAAAAAAAAAAAAAATGGATTAAGCAGAGGTGTACTTAATAGGACACCCACACTTCCAGTGCCAGTAATTTTAAGTCCCATGTTATATGGGGCGAGCCTATTACCGTCAACTGGGAATAACTCCGAACTCCGTGGCTGCCACTGTGAAATTCCTGATGCTTAGCAGTCGCGCTTGTAACTACTGGATCAACGAGGCAGTCAGTCGAAAAGATTTTAGATTGATTGATTTTTTGTTATTTTTTTTTTTTATTGTGATCAACGCGCAACTTGCTACCTGTTGATCTTCACATATTTATGTTGCGCAGGTCAGATGTTGATGACCTAACGGTTCTCCAGGTTAGGTAAAGAACACTACCAAAAAGCTGAGGCTGAATAAGAACGGCTTAATAATTTTGCATTGCACGTTGATTAAGTAGAAACAATGCATGTCTGATAATTATGAGAAGTTCTTTCCAGTAGCGAGAGGATTTTAGATTTCTGTGTCAAGATTGATTTGAACCCTTGTCACAAAGTCTTGAGGTAACCATCTCATTTTTCTTAGCTCTTTCATGCTCACTTAGCTGGAAGCATTACGTACAGCCTCCATACATCTTTACTGCCTACCTTCTAAGACTTGACATTTATGCATTACACAATTTACGACGTTACAAACAGCTCGGCTGATATATTAGACGTCTAACATTAATTGCGTAATTCAGCTGAGATTTCTCGTCATATTTTAGGCTGTACACCCACAGGCAGGCGTGGACCGCACGATAAAACGACGTAGATTGGCTTTAAAAACACTTTATGACGTCGTGAACACACTTCAATCCAACCTGTCTTATGTCTTTATTCTCTTTATTAGTTCATTCAACGGGTCTCGGTTAATTCTAAAGAATCTAGGTTATACGTGCACAAAGAACCTGTTTTGGTGCTGAACGTGGGGGAGTTGATTAGGTTTCTTAAGAACTTTGCTGCGTGCGGCTTCGATTTGAAACATGTTGCGGACGCATTGCAGGGTTATTTTTATTTCGTTTTTGATGTTATTTGTGTTGTGCCTTTAGCTACAATGCTACGAGTTATTTGCTTTACTGTTTTGCGTGTACAGGCAAAAAATAGCTTGATATTTTACTAGCATTTTTAAATTGTGATAGCTGACGCCGATTGTAAAATGTAATGATGTGATATTTTACTTTCAATAGATTTATAATGTTCATTCAGTTTTGTATCGGCAAGTACGATTTTAGAACCAATTTGTGGTTCGAATCCACAGCTACTTCGTGGTTGAGTTATGTGTGAAACTCGAGTCTGTAGCCTAAACAAACTGGACCTAAATCTATAAAGGTTTTAGATTCAATTAATTCTGGTTTTGTTTTGGTTAAATAACTGTTTGTATTACATGGCTTAGTTATTTGAATACTGGGCTCTGTGGTAACGTAATGGTAAAGTTAACGAAACATTCTGGAATATTAATCAGAATGTTTGTTGTGGTTTCAGTTCGCTTTCAGCAGCGTTCGTTATCAAACCTCCAGAGTTTTTAATCATCCGAAATTTTATAAAATGACACGAATTTCGTTACACGTAAACTGTGGCGAAGTTAAGCGGCGCTGAGCGTTCCGTACGGGCGGAATTTATAATAACATTCGCGGAATACTTCTCTGGTTGAAATTTTTAATGAGTTATGGCAGTACACTCCGAGCTCGAGACTTAAAATGAATAGAGTCTCCGAGAATTACAACCAAGAATTAATTAGAGGACGGCCCCCATTGAAAAGTTTGAAATTGTCGCCACCTGGCAATCGTGATACAAGACAAAGCAAACACGAATGCGCGGAAATCGTCTTCACTCCTAAATGATTTTGTTTTATTTATCATAAGCACATCGAATATTAATTTGAGCTTTCAGAATGATGCGTATATTATTAATGAAAGCTATTTTAATATTCGTCTGTAATTTTGTATTCAATATTTAGTAGGCACGTGGATTCTGACGAGAGCTAATTATTTCGCGTTGTATTTAAGATTAATAAACTTATCCTCGAAATTAACTCCTTGACATAGTTCTCTGGTATCTCTCTTGTAATTAATTTAGCTAATTTTATTTGACTCATTATATAGCTTAGAAAATTACGCTGTTGAAACGCTACCATTAAATTGGTACAGATAACATAGTTCCAATAGAGCTGTGGCGAAACTAACAACTTGATAATATGATCTAAAGTAAACTATCGTTGAGGGATTTAAGACGTAATTACTGTTTGGTCACTTTATCGGGAGCATTAATTTCATTGCGGAACCCGTTTGACTGAACATAATTCCTGAGATGGCGTCCAAATTGCGCGATCGACAGATTTGAGCGGCTCGACGCGTTGAGCTAAGTAATAGCTCCACTAAACACATATGAATATTCATTGTCTTATAGGGATTTAGTGAAATTCGATCACTGCTTTAAACGATATGGAAGGATAATGGTGTAACGGTCTGTAACAATACAGCTGGCGATGTAATTAGTCGTTTGATTGCCTGGTAATGTGTTTATTATTGGTGGTGACAGTTTTGGCCCCAATTGGGAATGTAATTGATTGTTACATAGTTTTATCAAAAGACATCGTTCATAAACGTTTTCTCAACGTTGTTGTTGTGAAAGAAGCAATTCGATAAACCCAAATAAAATCTATTATTGATCAAACGAATGCTATCTATTCAGTAATAATGGATATGATAAAATGTAGTCTTACGTACGGGCTCAACGATAATAAAAAGGTCTGGCAATAATAAGTAGACAAGATACACATCTACTTGAAATCATATTTAAGCGAATAATAGTAACGGTATAAAATCAACGGCTTTCGTAAACATTGGATTTAGTGAAGAGAGCCGGTTGGGTATATATAAGCCGAATTTTCGTCTGTTTATCTCAAGCTAAGTATTTGAGTGAATTGTTAGGGAGGCCGGCGCCTGGAGCGGCGTTCATAATAATGGAGTAGGTACCTCGAGTGCTGATCATCAAAGGGAGTTAACAATGAGTGTTTTTGACGGTCATTGCTCAATGCTCTTTGATCTAAACGCTCGTGGAGAAATGTGCCAAATATTTGAGGTGGAATCACGGCTCCCTTAGGTCAAGCGAGCAAAGGATTTGTGTGGGCGCCGACATCTTTTCATCTGAAGCGCCCTACACTGTGCTCTGATGAGGGGACTTTAACAATTTTACATTTTCTGCCCACGCTAGTACAATTTTACGTGACGTCACGAAGCTAACAGCCATGAAAATTACACGCTAACTACCTTCCTATTATTATTTACCAAATTCATTTACTAATTCTACAAATTAATGGACGCTCTAATTTGGCTTTAATTACATATTTATTAATTTGGAACATTCATCATAATGCGTCAATTTCCACTCGTATTAATCGTATGAACGTGCAAATAAGCACAGAACAATACGCATTGCGTGCGTTAATGACCCCTAAACTGGTTAAATCCGCTTCATGCTCGGTTTGTTTCATTCACGATATTTTGATAATGGCGTAAATTTATGCAGCCGTACTTCGAAATCCGAGACTGCATAATGACTTGGTGTCGGGCTTGTTTTATGCTAAGTACGAGGATGAAAGAGCCTGCAAATGTATGCAGATCGGTTGCGTGGGAAGTGGCAACAAGTGGCCGAGACGTTGGTGCCGAAACGAAAAAAAAATAGGCTTTTGGGTCTTTTTGGCAGTCGAGATTAACCACGGGTTAATTAAAACATTAAGAGGCGGTACAAGAATTCGGGGAATCATGACAACATCCGACCATGTGCATCGCAAAAAAAACTTAAAAATCTTAGAGGTTGTGTTCAAGTTAAGAATTTTGTAGGTGAAATACTTTAAAAGCTGCTTTTAATTTACAAAGAATATGAAGAAAATAAATGGGAGACAGCACAAAAACCATCTGCATCTATTATTTCATATTTGTGGAGACACGGCATATTATTATCTGTAGCAAGAATCTTTTATTTAACCAAGATGCATGTATTTGACTGTTGGGTATTTATAATACTTAATGTTATTTGTGATCTTTGGCGATTTTAATGATTACGATCAGAATATTTTTTTTACATATTTCTGTCTCTAGGAGATTGCGATAAATGCTTTCAACATTAAAGTGGTATTGAGAATGCAAACTACTTATTGGATTATTGATAGTTATCAGAAATATACAACCCCAATAAAAATAACGAAAAATATTTACATATAAACTGTTTGTCGATTAAAGTTTATAGTCTTTGAGACATTTCATATTAAAAATATCTCATTACAAGCATTCTGCGTTCTTGCAATAAAACGAGGTTGATAATAAAATGTCCTTTCAGCACATAAGCTAGATTTCCATCGCGGACAGCCAAAGGGTTGTAAGGTGCAATGAAACAGAAGCGACACGCGAGATTACGCGACGCGCGGCGGCGAAGCAGCGATGTGGACCCGGTGACTCATTCTTGTTTAACATAAGTTAGAAAATACAGATGTTCTGATACTGTATTACGTTTAGCGATCTTGTTTCGTGCCATGTTGTCTGACAGTGATGAGTGTAAACCAAGAAGCAGGTGGAATATCAGCTGAGGGAGTTTCGTTTACGTAGTCCCCATTTTCTTGTCTGCGCTGCGACTGTCTTTGGCATTTGCCATTTTTTATGAGAGGAACTTAATAAGAAAGAAGGAAAGGCAACCTTCGTTTCAGACAATCTTTATATATTAACAAGCTGTATACTCCATGGGTTTTCCCCTTTACAAAAATAACAAACTTTTATGTAAGCTTTCATCTTCTAGTTAACCCATTTGGTGGCGAATTTTCAAAAATCCTTCTTATCGTCCACTTCTGTGACGTATCCAGCGCTATAGGCGCGTTGTCTGTCAGTGAATTAGAGATTTTTATTAAGAAGATTTGAACTTACAAACCTAAAATCTTCTTGGTGCATCTGCATACGCGTAGGTACACTGGCATACGTGTTACGGCGCGCGGTGGGGCGTGTCGTCGCGATCGTATCGGCGATCCAGTAATTACCGGGCATCCACTAAATTTTCACAAACGCCCTTTATCAGATATTCAGTCAGTATGTTAATAGCACATATTCTGAATGCCGGCAGTTCGTAATCTTTTTTCCGTAGCGTTTATATGCCTTCGAGGGTGAAGCGACAATTATAGGCAAGTGTAATACGTTTTTAAGTGTTTCTTTTTGTATAGAAAAAAAAATTGTAGTTGGAAAGAATTAATTAATGTATTTCCTAGTGCAACGATTTTACTGCGATTTCTTTGAAATATTGTGATTGTTTGTATGGAAACATGATTTCTATTTACATAACTAGAGGTTTCCATTTCTAGAAATGGCTACACAAAAGCAAAGATTGTCACATGCTATCCTGGCGGAATTCCGGGAAAACTGTACAAACCGTTAACTACTACTAGTTCTATCGCTCTTCACTTCATTTATTGCTTTTATTTACTCGGAACTTTATCATTTACAGGAAGCCAGCAGCAAAATTATAGCTAATATTTTTTTCAAGTTACTTTGTACGAAAACTGGGGCCTCAACCCCGCAGTGGTAGGCGGTTTTAATTGCATTTCGTGAATTCGTATTGTATGCTTACTTTATGCATTAAGCTAGAAATATTATAGTTTTATGTGAGTTGTAAAAGAGCATGACGTGCCAGCTATTTTACTTCCTCATAAAATTGAATTATTGGAGTTGTTTTCCATTTTCTACAACCGTTCTGTACAGTTTTGGATGAAATATTATGATAAAACTAAACTAGTTTACCTAGCTATTGCAATTTAAGTCTTAACTTACTTAGCCATACGGTCCTAAAAAATGTTAAAAAGAATAACTAGGTACCTTAATTTATGTATGAGAACCAGTATTTATTCCCAAAATAATTCGTACAAAATCAGAGCTATGTCGGGATGCAAATGGAATAAACTTATCAGTATTTAAAAATATTTTTTTTTTAAATTTTAAATAGCCAGTATTCTTTTTTTAAAACCTTTAAAATTATTCTTAAACAAGACACCAGTATTCCCCGCATCTAACACACATTCCTCGCATGTACTTTACTTTTAAACACGAAAAATGTCAACTCTTCCTTACGAAATGGAAGTAGTAGAGAAGTTGGCATTTCGTCGGGTGATTCATGAAGGGAACCTCCGCCGAGGTAGATTTATAGTAGCTCAGTCTGACGGCTGACGTTTATTGCACAGAATAGCCCTCGATCTGCACACCGACAATTTTGTCCCGCTATGTACCGAATGTGTTATTTGTCACAATGTGTTATGCACTTTTCGTGGCGCCTTTTGGGGGTTAGATGACTCTTGTCTTTGTACTGATAGGTTTATGCTTAGAATAACGATTGTAAGGCCATTCATAGAATTGAATCATTGATTGTTTTTTTTTTGATTGTTTTTTTTTTTTGGTTTGATTGATTGTTATTGTTTGATTTTTTTGATTGATTGTTGTTGTTTGATTTTTTTGATTGATTGTTTTGGATTGATTGATTGATTGATTGATTATATTTATTTTTTTTGATTTTTTGTTTGGATTTTTTTATTTATCAGTTGTTCATCTTTGTAAGTAATTGTAATAGTACATTCTCATTTCGCCAGTTATGTTTAAGTCCCATGTAATAGGAGGCGAGCCTATTGCCATCAACTGGGCACAAATGCAGACTCTGTGGCTGCTACAGAGAACGTCCTGATGGAATATTAGTATATTTATCAGTGTAGAGTATATTTATCAGTAAATAGTTACCGCTCATCTTTGTAAGAAATAGTTCTCTTATTTATTTGTATCTTTTACTATACGAGCTAATAAATTGCTCATCTTAATTAACCCGATCCTTTTGCAAAGGCACTCGAATATCAATAAATTATTGCTATATTTGTAGCGGTATCTGTTTCACTACTGTATCACTTTATATTCAAAACAGTGAGTGCAGAAATATTTATTTTAAATGTAGCACGAATGTCTTTAATGCATCTGCTGCAATAAAAAATCTTTAGCATTCAACACGCATGACTATGACCACTTTATTCTACAGTGGGAGACAAAAAAATGACACCAGTATCAGCTATCAGATGCACTTATCACGTAATGTCATTACGTGCCTTTAATGGCAAGGTGTAAAACCAGTTAAAATGTCTCGCGCAGGATTTGCTTAGTAAATTGCATCGCATCCATTGCACCCAGGGAGAGGCGTAAGTCAGCGCTCGCCCGGGGCAATGCAGTTATGACGTCATTAGCACGTTATGTGACGTCATAACTCTCCAGCTATCTTCCGCCTGTCAGCAATTACCGCGATGGATGGAGCTACACGTGCTCCAAAATGTGCGTTATTATTTTATTCTATAGTTTATTTGGCAGGCAGTTGCTGCGGCTGTCATTTACTTAAAAGCTCCATGATATACCGCAGGTTTTACTGCATTTTTCGCTCTGTAACCTATCTCAAATTTACCTTTCAACGCATAAAGTTTTACGCTGCGATAACCATCTAAATTGCGTTCAATTACGCAGAACTTTACAAAGCTGTAAACAAAGAAACACAAACAGTTTACAATAGAAAGCAAAAGGACGAATTAAAATAAAAATCATCCATATATTCAGGTGCATGGCCCAACTTGTAGACGTAAATGAGAATAGTTGGTTCAGACAATGGATTCATAAATCGCGTGATCCTATCTACTTGTAAAACTGCTAAAATAGAACGCTAGGCGACGTTCATTATGCGTATTTAGTTCCATTGTAATGAATGTTCTACCAAAAGGGGAGAACATGAATATTACAATAAAGAATATCTAGTTAAGCTTTTGAAGTTGTTAAGTGGTGCTGTAGATAAGCTGACAAAGTTTTGCTGTTTGTTTACATTTCTGAATTGTAGTCGTACAGGATTTAAAGTTTTAGGACAAAGGGTTCATAATATCACGTATGTTCATACATCAATTTTTCAATCGTGTAATTAAATCAGGCAACGGTATATGTTGTAGTGTTTACTTTCACTGTGCTCGTGTGATGCGGAGGAATGAGAAAAATGTCGTGAGGAAAGTTTTGAATGTAACTGTGGTTGTACTACTATAAGAGTAGTAGACCAAAGAAAAGATGGATGGAGTGTGTGAAGGTTGATATGGCAAGAAATTAGAGTCTGTCTGATGAGATGACGAGTAACAGAGAAGTATGATAAAGAAGACATGCTGCGCTGACCCCAAATAAATTGGGATAGGGGCAGGAGACTGATGACTCGTAAGCAAGAATGGTAATTGCTGTATTTGTGCAATAATGTTATTCTAAATGGAAAACAACCACCTCGATTGCAGGGATCTCTAGACCCTTCTGAAGGATGCAAAAGCATCATCAGTACTCAGTGCCAATGGGTATCATAAGTCGGATTGTAGATTTACATCTTTAACTTGTACCTTCAACTACAACAACGAAGAACGATCTACAAATGTTCAGTATAAACAAAAAACAGGTAAGTCCACTTAACTTGTATTTTCTTCTCTGTATCGTAATTAGCCTCAGAGGATTTCGTATTTATTCTCTTTATTTCATCTATATATTTTGAGAACAACCCCTGTAGCCATATATTTAGGTACGTGTTAGCCCCTGTAGAATTCTTTGCTATCATCTGTTTTACGTTGTCCCCCTGCGGCGATGATCTTTTCTTTGGTGTATTTTCATCCAAAACATCCCTAATAGACTTGAACGTTTTTCTCTGGAATTGGGAATTAGAGAAAAGATCTTGTTGTTGTACTATTGACAATTTGGTGCCTTGTTAGGCCTGTTGCTTTGCTATTTTCTATTTCGGTGTTGTTCTTGAATTTCAGTTTAGGTACTTCAAGTGAGTGGACCATTCAATCAATTTTGAAAAGCGAAAGCTTTTATCTTAAAATAGGCTAGTTAGTAATTGATTTATTCAATCAATTTAGTCATAATTCGTGTACTTGTTTATTATTTATACTAGCTTTTGCCCACGGCTTCGCCCGCGTGGATGTCGTAAATATTCGATTACTTACCTTCACCCCCCTTTTTAACCCTTCGGGAGTAGAATTATCAAAAACGCCGAGACACGTATAAATTAATTTTCAATCGTCAGCCTAAACACAAAATTTGATGATCCTAACTTCAAAACTGACAGACTTTCATACAAACTTCCATCCCCTATTTTACCCCTTTAGGGGTGGAATTCCCAAAAATCCTTTCTTAGTGGAAACCTTCTCTTCACAAAGAACACACCAAGTTTCATATCTCTAGGACCAGCGGTTTGGGCTGTGTGTTGATATATCACCCAGTCAGTCAGGCAGTCAGTCAGTTTATTATTTTATATATAGAAAGATAGAAAAAAGAATAGATAATCCTTATAGAATGATTCAGTATTCACGCGCGATGGCTTATTATTAGCGTATTTCATGTATAACTTTGGTGTTTCTATACCGATTTCTATGATTCTTTTTTATGGAATAGTTAATAATGTTAACTTTTTTAATTAGGGATGACTGAGAGTGTTATAAACGTAAGAGTAGACAAATATAATCAGAAAGCTTCGAACTGCTAAGCTATCGGGAGTTACACGTGATATTGTGAGTCAACCATAAAAGATAGACATATGCTGTCGTGGGATATTTTTTA
Source organism: Noctua comes (assembly GCA_963082995.1). Classification (NCBI taxonomy): domain Eukaryota; kingdom Metazoa; phylum Arthropoda; class Insecta; order Lepidoptera; family Noctuidae; genus Noctua; species Noctua comes. The sequence goes on along the minus strand of OY720279.1, from coordinate 8,419,325 downwards.
TATAATTTTAAGGAGAACATTTCCGTCATACATAATTTCTGTATAGCTTTAACCATTAAGGTTGCACACGCGACGGAAGCTTAAAAATGGAGTAACTTCTCCCGTTTTCCCAACATTTCCCTTCACTGCTCTGCTCCTATTGATTGTAGCGTGATGAAAAGTATACTATAACCAACTCAGGAGTATGAAAAATAATTGTACCAAGTTTCGTTAAAATCCGTCGAGTAGTTTTTGTTTCTATAACGGTTATACAGACAGACAGACAGACAGACAAAAATTCTACTGATTGCATTTTTGGCATCAGTATCGATCCCTAATCACCCCCTGATAGTTATTTTGGAAATATATTACATGTACAGAATTGACCTCTCTACAGATTTATTATAAGTATATAGATAGATAAGGTCCCATTAAAATAGATGGATTCATTTTAACACAGCGTTCAGTACGTCTAACCAAAGATATCCAAGCAAAAAAAAAACACTGATTAAAGTAATTTTATTTTGACCTAAAATCATTGATTTTTTTTCTTGTAAGTATCTCATGCAATTTTCTTATTTTTTTTTAACAATTGACCTTATTTTGGTGGACTGAATGATTTCTAAAAGTTTGTCCATCTATTTCAATGGGACCTTATATAAAGTCGTTCCAAAACTGAAAATTTTACAACATTCCAAATATAAATAGACTACAACTAAACAGGCAACTAAATAGGCTACTACTTTTATATGTTATCAACCTAATCGGTTCTTTCTACCTCGCACTGTTCCATATCGATCTAAGAAACACTCATACTACATAGTACACACATAAATGCACACAGATGACTAGGAATGCGTAATCATTCCATTAAAAGGCGCGTTCCTAAGGATTTGTTGGTACCCTTTATCCTACGGGAATCCAAAGGAAAAAAAGGTCGAGTCATTTGTCTTTACTTGGAGGATTTATGTTGGGATCACCAGTATAGAGCAGTCGCCGGAGACTGGATGCTCTCGGAATGAATTGTTGATTATAATCGCCCTGTAAGGACATATCACGTAACTGATATCTTATGTCTAAGTACAATCGTGGGTAGAAGGATTGGAACACGTTGTATGGGCTGTGTTGTTTGCTATCTGGTATTGTAGGTAGACCAAAACAAAGGAATTATTTAAAGTCTAAATGTTGATAGCCTTTGCCAACAATTTCTTTTTTAAATGGTATTCTTACAATTCAAGTCTTAAAATTTTGATTAGTTGATATTGTCACATTTTTGGGTAAAGTTCTCCACCAAATACTACAATAGTAGCAGTAAACCAGGACCACAGTCTTTAGCAGCTTTAAGGAAGAAACATCTATCCGCTTGAACTATTTCCCTTCGAAGAATATTGCACATCTTGAGAAAAGTATTGCTGGAAAATATACATGCTCTCCGAAGAGTGTATTTTTAACTCTTTGCCTTAGCTGAGATTTTTTAGTAAAAGTGGATTTGAACATTTTCTAGGAAGGTCTGTAGAGGAATGTCGTCGTTGAGACTAAATAGATGCGATCTCATCCGGACGAACGTCTTGTTTTCTATCGAATCTTTAAAAAAGGCATACAGGGTGTAAACAGACCCTTCACATAGCCGTCAACCAAGCATTCTGTACATCAAACTAAGTAACTTTACGCAAAAATTATTGCTAGAAATCGACTTTTTTTTTTAGAGTGAATAATCACGTTTTACGGTAGGACTCGAGGGAAAGCACTCAAAGCATTGTGCTGATGGATGAATTGAATAGTACGGGGGTCGCCCACCAGGACCAGCGACCACCACCAGGAGCAACGGTTATTCAATTAAAACTACTTTAATAATCTTACTTTCCCGTTTTATTTCATTGACACCATGTCCAGCTTGTGAGGTGGCTTATCCTAGTACATTTGCGACCTACGGCTTAGTATATTTTACATTGTCGGATTGTTTTGCCTTAATTATTTAATTGCTGGTTTTGAAACACTTTAGGCGTTTATAAGGGTCTTCTTTATCTTGTTGCTTTTATGTTTGGTCAACACTGTAGATTCTGGCATAGAGGAGTCGCAAATTGAAAGACCATGCCCAGTTATGCCAGTTTAACGCACGGTATGATGAAGACAGACGTGAAGTCTGGCCTGAAGACCAGTCGAATATTTTATCCAGTTCCAAGTTCCAATCATATACTGCTTTCTTATACATGGCAAGTTTATCCCAAGATTAGCATTGCAACATATAATTGTATAAATAAAACGTATGATTGCGGGACATAGACGCACTTAGTCGGGTGTCAGTCACCATGATGAATGTCTGACACTTGAAGTAGTACCGGCTGTACTAGTTTCTGAATGGACAGGTATATCCATCGCCGTTTTAGATATCAACCACGTGGCTAGAATTTATGGATGAGGTAGTTTTCTGAAGAAAAAGTTGGTACTATCTATGGTGCCGACATTTTAATCGGCACGACTTGGATTGCTGGAAAAAAATCGGATGATAAATCGAGTACTCGCAATCGGTATATGGCGTACTAGTTGGGCACTAGTTGTCCGGCATTTTGCTGAACTGGGCCTATTTGGCGCAGCCGTGAGGCACACAGTGTCACACTATTTTATTTTTCTGTTTAGATTTAAGATTTTTTAATTTTTTAATTTGTTTTTAATTTGTTATTTTTTTATATTGTGTGCACTTGTGGCATGTGCCAAATAAATGTATTTTCTTTCTTTCTTTCTTTCTTACTACAGAGATTTGTACGTGGCTGGTTTTTTGACACGCATCGTATCGGATAACACAGCGTATGCATACGGTGGCTTACCGAACTATCGTACCAGATAACCATCCTCTCCAATATTGTGCAAGCTGTTGAGATTATTTAGAGATTTATAGTGTTTCTAACTTCTGCTGAAAACGCCAGCTCACCCGCCAAATAATACAACACACTATTCACATTCAAACATTCCGAACTAATTTACAACTACACAAGCATCTGCAATTTCTGCATGCTGAGCATAGTTACGTCATACTATGTACAAGATATTTAGTTTAAGCTTTGTACATTGTATACAAAGTTTGATGTAAAGACGCCAGCACTTCAAGCTATCCGAAGCTGTCAAATTTTCCCAATCAACCTTGAACCTAATGCTTTAGCGATAAAGCTGAAAACCTATTAAAGAAATTTGTCAGATTGTAGTAGCTTGTTATGCTTGCGTCTGTAAATCAAACTTTAGATACAAGGTCTAAACGGGGGTCCTTCAAGAAGCTGTCAACCGAGCATCAGCACCGAGGTAACTCTACACAAATATTATTGCTGAGAAACGATTTTGTTTTGGGGTGGAAAATCATGGTTTTCGGTAAGACTCAATGTTACGCACTCAAAACCTTGTGTTGGTGAATACAATCAATAGCACAGGGGTCCTGAAAGTATTTAAAGAAAAGTTATACCATTAAAAACTTGTTTTTTTTTTAACTTGCGAATGGTTGGAACTTTGACTTCCAATATCTCCGTAACTCGAAGGTTTTCAGGTATGGTTCAGAAAAAAATTATGATCGTGATGAAGGGGAGAAGAACTGTCTTTCGGCTTCGTTAAGGGTCTTTTTACACCCACATTATCGTACTCGTGCTACTATGTAACAAGGTTGCAAGGCATCGTCGGTCCGGCGGAGTGCACACTGGGAACTGATGCGTTCGATTCATCGCCTCATTACGGCACACGTGTGCCTCAAGCCCCAGGCGTATAATCAAATGGATTTCAATAAAGTATTGTTAATTATTCACCGAAGGGCATCGTGATAATGATTTGAGTAGAACTGTGTCCTCATTATTTCTTGTTTTTATGAGGTGCTTGTGTTGAGATGGATTCAAATTAGTTTTGTTGTTGCATATTTTTGTAAGCCTTGGAGGTTTTATCAAAGTCACCTTTTTGTTTTAAACTAAATCTTGTTTGTTTTTTTTTTTTAAAACGTTGCCCCACACTAGGAATTCCTCCTGTATCGTGGGTGCGTTTACAAACATTTAAACTCACATACACAAACAGCCAGACCCGGAACAACTACCTGTATATCCCACACACACATGAATATTTTGATTAAATAACCACATAACATCACCCCTGTAATCGCCGTAGGATTAGGCTGATGTGTACCTAATAGTACACCCACATTACGCCAGTTATGTTTAAGTCCCATGTAATAGGGGGCGATCCTATTGCCATCAACCGGGCGCAAATCCAGACCCCGTGGCTGTTACAGAGAAATTCCTGATGGAAAAACCCAATAACACTTTGCCCGACCCGGGAATCGAAACCAGGACCTCATGCTCAACAGTCGCGCTTGTGGCCACTAGACCAATGAGGCAGTGATTAAATAAATTAAACAAAAAAAGCAGCTAAGTCAAACCAGAGTTATTTCAGCTATTAACAACAAACATTAAGATCATCAATTGCAAATTACACCACATAAAAATTACTAAGGGCGTGAACGCACAACACTACTCACCGGGCGATGCGTCTTTGCGTCACCTCATTACATTACACGTCGCGATTTACGTTGTCCCTGCACGCACGCTCTCGCTGTTCTTGCGTGTCGGCACATGCAGCCGCGGCCTTATTCCCTTTCATATTTCTTTTAGCAAGTACTCGATACTAAGATATGAATCTAATATAGAATTGAAGGATCCTGATAGCGTGGGCAACTGGGCAGCTGTTGATTGATACTTCATCAGTATTCTATTTGGTTCAACCAGTCATATAAACTCTGACAGTGTTGTAATGGTGATTGAGATTCTGTTATCCGTTTATCTTTACGGTAGGATGTGTTACACAGGAAATATTTCTATTTATGAGATGCTAGCCGTCAATCATAAAACTGAACTGTTAGGATTGATGATATTGCTCTGTCTTTATCATTTCTTTTTCAATAAAACGAGTGACAAATACTTACTCGTAGAGCTTTCGTTTTGAGCTAGAATTTCAGCTCAAAAGGAATACAGATTCTTGTGAAACGTTTATAAAATAACGAGAATTGTCTTTCAAAGGCATCTCTTCAGCTTGCGTTACATTACCATTTTTCTACTATTTATTTAAAGAAATTGTTGGAGACCGTTTGTACCTAGAAGTTATTTATCAACTAACAAACCTGCGTCAAAAAAATCTACGAAATTCATTCCAATTTCACAGAAAGACCCGAGAAATTCCTTCCCATTTATGTAACCACCCATTGTCTTCGTAATATCCAAAAAGCTTCAGGTTTTACGAGTAATCGGGAGACAGAATAGTCGAAAGAACATTAATTCCACCCAAGCGACTTTCGCTCGGCAAATATTATGAGTGGCCTCCGACAACACTCACATATGAATTGTTCAGTGTAACGAAAACGCCGCTATCCCTAAGGATACCGCATAAATTGTTGAACAACTTTCTTTCGGAACCTTTGTTTTACTCAAAATTGGATTTTACACAGAGATTCTTTATTAAGAGGAGCTCGTGGCTAAATAATAACTGGCGTACAGATCGATCTTCAAGGTTTAGCCACGCTTGCCGAGGTCGATCTGTGGATGGGTGACCATCATTACATACCGTGTTTCCTCCGTGCCTAAGCCATTGGACCCGGCTGTCTTTTGTAGATCTTTGACAGTCGTTGCAGGTCATTGGCCCGAAAGTCTGAAAACCAGTCTAATCAAGGGGTACCGTATTACCCAGTCCTAACTGGGTTGTTGAGGTCAGATAGGCAGTCGCTCCATGTAAAATACTGGTATTCAGCTGCATCCGGTAAGGTTGGAAGCCGACCCCAATAAAGTCGGTAAAAGGCTCGGCAGATGATGATTTTTTATTAGGAATAAAAAAATCACGAACATGAGAGTCCTTGTTCACTGTGGGTACATGTCATGAAATACAAGTTTTAAGAGAGCATCTTCTTGATAGCTGCTTCGGCAACAATTCGCTTGAAAAGACATCTGCAAACCGTCATTATAGTAGACTTATGGTAGGGGAGCTCAGCAAGGTTTCTCAGCAAGTATATTCAGCATGAAAACTTGATAGCCGAGTATACAGAGCGTGATGAGAGAACACTAAAATTATACTAAGGAAAGTTTCAGAAAGGATCCCTTCGGGCCCACTTTCAGTTTTAAAAAAAGGTCAAAAACTAACGACGGGCTGTTCAGCAACGTTAATTTTCATCTCATCGTACGGGGCCAGAACCAGAAACAACTAAAGCAGGCAAAACTTCTCGTAGATATTTTGGCCTTACACTAAAACTGAAGAAACTAACGATTGTGAAAAATTGTTTTTTTTTTAAAGGATATATACAGCAAATAACGACTATTATTACGAGCTACTGGGGACAAGGATCCAAAGACAATAAACTTATTTGTGCTTAATATTCAAAATAACATAAAAAATGGGCACTAAGTCAAATTTTTCAGATTTAGCGAAAGGGTTCTCTATGGACTCGACTAAAAAGTTTTAATGCAGAAAAACCCTCTTGACTCCCCGACCATAATTGTTTCGAAAGAAGCAGGCAAACTGGTGATCAGGTAAGTGCATAATCATAATCAATTAGTCAAATTTTGTGATTACAGCGTATATTTATTTCACAACGATGACGCCTATTGACTAATTCACTTTATAACCTACTAAAGATTCGTGATTTCGTACAACACCAACTTGTGAAGGGCGCTATATGGCGGTGGCCCATTTTAGCGGGCACACAGCATCTATTAGCGATGTGTGTGAACAGTGTTTACCTCATACAGTATACCAGAACACGAAGTTGAACCCTGCCCTATGCTTTATTTGTTATCAAGTTCACATGTTAAGAAAACATCGTGAGAAAATAACTAACAATTAGTTCCACGTTCTCAAGACGTAACTAGCGGGGCTTATATTATTAAAAATTCATTATGCTAGGACCCAAACTGTCGAACAATGGTTTCCCTTTGACTAGTTAAAGTTTATTTCAAGCTTGGTAGGATTTGTTATCATTTTTATATGTCTACAAAATAGTTAATGGTCAATTGTTCTCGAAAATAAAAGGTATCAATCACCAACTGTTACTTCCTAGGTTCTGTAAAAACATGTAAGGTCTATCTTTTATACACGAAATATTGTAAGAGTAACTTCTGTAAGTCGTAAAGTCGCCATAGCTACGAAAAAGAAAATTATCTGAGTGTTTTTTTTTTAACGAAATTATTATAATTCTACAATTTTTTGATACTTTTTGCATAAAACCTTTACTTCCATATTCTAACAATGCCAGTAGGTAAATACGACGTAGAAAACTAGCGTAATGGATGTTCAAAAATAAGGAGCTAGTATTTATTTTGTGGGTCAAGTAATTTTAAATTATTTATTTTTTATAAAAATAGACTCAGATAAAAAAAAATCCCTTGAAATAGCTATAGCCATTATATATAGCTTCGTTATAGCCATTAGATGATTCCCTGAAAAATATTTTGTGTATGAATAGTTAGACCTTATATAATCACTACATAGTATAAAACAAAGTCGCTTCCCTCTGTCAGTCCCTGTGTATGCTTAGATCTTTAAAACTACGCAACGGATTTTGATGCGGTTTTTTTAATAGATAGAGTGATTCAAGAGAAAGGTTTATAAGTATATATTGCACCCGTGCGAAGCTGGGGCGGGTCGCTAGTTAGTTATATAGTAATAATAGTAACTTTGATAATAATAGTAACTAATAATTTACTATTATTATCAAAGCTGTTGTAACAGGCATCATTATTTTTGGAAGCTTTCCACTGAAGCTTGAAATATCCTCCACATTGTCAAGAATCTATAACAACAGACATATATTGTACATAATATCATACTTATATCTACATACTGCAGTAAACATTGGATAGTTACAACCTACGTAGTTATTTACAAAAACCTATGATACTGAATATTCAATGAATTCAATACTAAAGGTTTATGTAGGTAAATTGGTATAGCCGTATGAGTACTTAGCTCGTAAAGTTTATATAAGCTAGGCTGAGCTATTGAAAGGATTACTATGTAAATGGCCGGGTTCTACTGCTAATAACTTGCGTGTAAATAAGTTACGCCTACTGTGATGTACTCGTAGGGTAAGCTTTACGTGCCTCGGGTAATAAAACTGAACTGAGATACGCTTTGACAATAGATACCTCCGTTTGATGGATTATATAGTTTTCAATTACCTACCTATGTAAGTTAAATGATTTCGTTAACATACAAGCTCTTTTTACAGAAATTATTACACACAGATATTTATTCCTTATTCCAATTGAATTTGGTTTGACAAAGTCGTTGGTGCTTTTGGAGTTCTTTACTTCAGATTTCCTACATTTCCTTTTTTAATCATATACGGGGTCGTCCTTTAATAACGTGAGGTTTGAAGATGGAGGGGATCAGAAAATAATCACGATCGATTACGATAATGGGGATGTGACAATCACTTGTACTATTTTAGTGGGACTAAAATTAAAATTAATGTGTAACGTGTGTGTGTATGTGTGTAATTTGTTTTACCAATAATAAATTAAAAATCCGAGCAAGCGAATTTTTAATTAAAAATTCTGTTTTTTTGTTAAAACAGATTCTAAAACTATCTGATGTTTTTAAAAAAAAATACACGCGATGATGGAAGGGGGTGGAAGGGGTAGCCTTAAACCTCACGATGTATCACCAAGGGATAGGGGGCGGCTATAAAACTGGTCTAAAAAGTCACACGTGATTAAAGGATGGCCCCTAAGACATGATATTATCATACGTAATCGCCGTCGAGGTAGACCGCGGCGAAAATGGTGTGACGATATGATCTTGTTTGCGGGGCGAACATGGCCAGACATCGCACAAAATAGAGAGGTTTGGGACGAGAAAGGGGAAGCCTTTGCCCAGCAGTAGGACATACGAAAGGCCAACAAAAAAAAAAGATATTATCACCATTATCATTCTCTTGGCCTTATCCTAATTCATTTGGGGTCGGCGCAGCATGTCTTCTTCATTCATACTTTTCTATTACTCGTCATCTCATCAGACACCTCCTTTCTTGCTATATCATCCTTTAAACAGTCCATTCATCGTTTCTTTGGTCTTCCTCTACTCTTATACCCATCCACATCATACATACTACTATTCATACTACAAAACTTATAATATATTTATGATTGTTAAAAAGTACCTACTTGAAAGTTTCTTATTTTTGTGTTCTTTTCGGTCACTACTTTTTTATCATCCTTACCCTGAAAAAAGAAAGTATAATCAAGTAAAAACGTCCCTTCTACCGTTACACATGTCGTAGGCTATACCTACCTACTTACTCCACTTGCCTTTTACCAGAACGAGTAGGTATCATTCCGTTAGTGATACGAGACGCGCTTATTATAAGGGTAAATTGGATTTCTGATCTCCGAACATCTTAGATTTAAGCTGATCGGATTCCTGTCAACAACATTACTTTAGATGTAGGAGCGAGTACATCACGAGACGTAATACCTTTGAATTATTTATTTCTTCAAGTGGGATTCGTATTATTGATCACCAATAGGTAATGTCTCTCTAAGTGCGGTGATAAGGACACTAGGTTATTGAGCTTTCAGACAGGTCCAGTATTACGTAAGTAACAAAACATAACATCACGCCTGTAATCCCCGATGGGTTAGACAGAGGTGTTCTTCAGATGGTACACCAACATTTCACAAGATATGTTTAAGTCCTATGTAACAGCCAGAGAAACTTTCACCATCAACTACAGACTTCGGACTGCTACTTAGAAAAATCCAATAACGCTTTGCCCAACCAGGTAATAGAACCTAGGACCTCATGCTTAGCAGTAGTGCTAGCAACCACTACCACTACCACTATACAAATGAGGCAGTCTATACACGTGTAACATAGGAACATTAAGTACTCTTGGAAATCCTAGAATGCCTACAAAGTTTGTTGGATTACAGAAGGGTAAATACAGGGTGGAATGGACATCGATGCACAAACGATTTCCACGTGTTCAGTACATTATTCCAACCCACGTAGAAATTTATCATCGGTAATTTTAAAAAAATCTGCTGTTCGATACATTTTGTCCTTTTGTAGGAAACAGCTGATTTAGGTAAAAAAAATACAGAAATGCCATGTGGAATGATGTATTGAGTCCGTGTTACCCGTCTGTGCGTCGATGTTCCCTACCACCCTGTATAGGTATCGGAAATCTTTAGCCATAGCTTGATACTACGAAAATAGTTATGAGTTGCGCTCAGAAAGTAGCGAGTTTATAACGGTGAATGTGATTCTCACGTCACGCCAGCCAATTTTTGTCAAACATGCACAGAAGAACGAGCTGATCCAATTTTTCTTAAATCACCTGGTTCTAAGAAAATGGCTTACATAATAACACTAGTGTACTACCTACACCTCTGCTGCCTAACCCTTCCGGGAAACTAGCGTTGTGTTATGTCAGTTTAAAACAAGAACTTAAACCCAACAATAACACTTTTATAATCCCCTCACATAAAGCATGTTGTCAAAAACATAAAACATGAACGTTTCAAAACAAAATGAATGATAATTTATTCGCAGATCAAGAGTCTACTCGCTCTTAGCCTGGCGACAAATTAACATCTGACTAGATTAAAATTAATGCAAATGCACTTAAGTTAATTAAATCAAAGTCGAACGAAGCTCTTGCACTTAGTCACAATTGTAGGATAACTTAAGCATTTGATTGTGAGTATTACACTGACTAATGGTGTCTGCACCCTTGAAGATAGGGGTGAAGAATTTGAGTACTTACGTTGCGTTCAAAAATACTTTTGACAAAGTTTTGTCATTTATTTTGGAATGGAACACTATAACCAGACACAGAATAAGTTAATCCGTAAAGTATTTTAATAAATCAGTAGTAACACAGTTTAAATTGTATGTAGGATTTGCAGTTGACGCAAAGGCTTTATTGAATATTATGTTAGTGAAACATAAGCAAATCTGTTGCTAAATAAATACACGCAGCAATACTACACACTAAAATCATAACATTCGATTAAATAACATTAATCAAACAATATCGTGCATTATAAGGTTTCGCCATGTCGCACAAATTGCTAACGAGTAAATAATCAAAACATTCAATTCGCTGAACTCAGTTGATCCCGAAATCCCTGAGTGCAGAACTAGGTCATCATTGTAATCGGCGAACAACGTTTATGCAACAAATCCCCTTATCATATTAGACATAGCAGTCACTTTGCCATCAAATCAGGCATACGTCACAGAAGTCAAATTACAAAGGATTGATGTGGATGTGGCATAGACAGTGATGACGTGGCATAGAAGTGACATGAAGTTCCAGAGACAGGTAGGACAAGATCTGTCACAAGATCCATCTCTCTCGTCTTCGTCGCGTTTGTGTGAGACCGAGACATCGACAAGTCTGCAAATGTCCTAATCATCATCGTCACTTTAGTCCACGTGTACAAGGAAACCACTTTTTGTCAGTCAAAAGTGCCTACATACCTAAGAAATCTTCTTATTCGAATAAATGCTTTGACTCGATCCAGAAATTGAACAGGCTTTTTGTCATTATATCGGATGCCCTAGAGCTCAACTTATTGCCAGCAGACCGATAAGTGAACTTATTATTCCGTGTACGATATTGTTACAATACGATCCATATCCCTTTGTGAGAGAAGATTGATAATGTATATTCCATAGCCGAAGTTAATTGCAATCAACCGGGCTACGTAATACGATATAAATATTTAACAATCACAACGTTGTGATGCAAACACGTCAGCTCAGACGAATCTTTTCGGTCATAATTTAAATATTAAATTATACGACTTTTTCAGTATTGATGACGTCGGCTGATACGAGTAAAAATATATTTTTAAACCGGTACAGAGATAAATAATTTCGTTATAGGCGGAAAATGGAATTCTTGATTCGGTTTCTGAAGTTGGCCAAATGAAATGAATATTTTTTTTCGGTGTCGCTCAAAGAGTAGGTGAATTCGTATTCAACTTTATATTCGTCTGCCTCCATCCATTTTGGAAGCATCCCAGCTGACCAGCAGAATCCTCTTCCTCTTTGTTTCTGCAAAGCAAAAACAAACTCAGCTGAATTAGCTGATACAGACAATTCTAGAAAAGTAGGTCGGGGAATAAAGAAATCGGTCAAGCGTTTTCTGATCTACACAAACAGTTCAAAGGAGACTTTATTTAACGAGTATTACGGTCAGCGCAAACGTTCTGCTTGAATATAAACTGCTAAGAGGATGCAAACAAAATCTCGTTAACATAATAAACGTGTTATAACTAACTAAGTTTTCTATGCATTCACAATGCAAACACTTAGCTACTACTAGCTAGACGTACCAAGGAGTTCTAGACGAGTTGAAAGGAATTTCTGCAAGGAACATGCAAGTATGCAGATGTTAATGAAATTATTTCTGGGAAAGTAAGATCTGAGACGGGTGCAATGCCCTGAGTGCTGCCAGCAATTTGCATTTTGAATACTAATGACGGGGAGCACTCACCACGGCGACATCGCCGTGAACACTATAGAATAATAATAAAATTGCACGAAATGTAATTATTGATTAAAATGTTGCAGGCTCGACAGTGTAGCGAGGGGGAAATTGTTTGCCTGTTTTGTTAATGGCATTAAAAGCAACGTTATTGAAATGTTTCGCCAGCGGAAACAGACTGAAACACTTTTTATGTAAACACAACAATAATACGCCAAGAAGATCCGACAAAAACGAGAGGGAGAGAATCCGCCCAAACACTTAACCGACTTTAAAGCAATTCTATTCGACTTCAAAAACCCGGAGTAATGTCAGAAGAATAAAAAGAACATCAGTGGCTGTTAGCTGTTCAACAAATTGTCCATTTTGAAATTTTCGAGCGACTCTCACAGCCTGCAAAAACTGTTCTCAGTAGCGGACAGGGCGACTGGGCGATAAGGAGTGCTTTTATTAAATTTTCTCGCATCGCCTGACTAATGCTGCCCAGCTGACGCGTATCCGACACACTTACTTTCTCTTTTTCGCTCGCTTGCGAAATTTATACGGATTGCTAAACACTGCCGTCATATTTTCCACGAATTTACTGCCTGGGGACCATTTTGATACGTTATTGTAACGAAACAATAACGTTTCTGTTAACATTACATTTAATTTCCTTACAATAAGTTAGTTGTAAGATAAACGTTAAAATCGCTCTAAATTAATACGGTAACTGTCTAGTACAACAGATCTTCCGAAACTTGTATTTAATCACACCGTTTCTAACTTAATCAATCTAAATGAACAAGGGATTAAATGGAGCGATTTAAAATTGGCTAACATTATTGAACATCTACAATAGCGAAACATTTGTTCTGTTCACATTAATTAAGAATGTTCGTTTTGCGAACACTACAGTCGATGGGAGGCGCGCTCAGCCCGTTCGATTCCACGAAATTCATTAATTAATTTAAACATTCATGCTTAATTATCGAACTCTTCAATTAAAAATGCCTTTTAATTTGTTGCTTTATTTATTTACTCTATTACACTCGTTAAGTTAAATGTAAATATGGGAGTTTTTGCATGGAAATCTATGTTTATCGTCGGACCATCGGCGGTTGTAATGAACGAGTAATGAATGGTGTAATTATGTTTAACGGTGCTAATTACTTATGAGGTGATTTAATGGCGATCAAACACGTCCCCGAGGTTTAATTCAATTTGACCTTCAAGTGAATCATTAAGTGACTAATTAAGTGTTCCATTCATGACCGTTAATTTCGGATCAAGACTGATCTGAGACCCTGCCAGGGTTGCGGGACTGTTTGAAAGAGATACCGTGGCCCTGGAACACAAAGGGCAAAGAAGGAACATGGATGGGTTTTAGTCAGTACAAGTCTGACACTCCCTTCCGCTCCGCCCAGAGTGGGGGGGGGGGTCATTTGACGATTTCCCATCCGAAAAAAAAAAAAAAAAAAGACTGATCTGAGACAAACTCTTCACCTGTTTTGGACGTCGGAGAATTCTATTTCCGCAATATTATTCTAAAAATACCGATTTACCCATAAACTCCAACAATGGGTGACCCGGTTTACGCTCGAGAACCAGAATTTTGAGATCGTTTCAAAGAGAATGAATTCCTTATCCTTACATAGGCAGCTACGTATCACTGAATCAGAAACTTTTAATGGTGCGACTCGTCAGCAATCTGTCTGCGGGACTCTAAAGAAGGCATTCTATCAGAACGTAACGTAATACGAACGAAGAAAATGTCGTCCCGTCGTAAAACTCTAGACATTTGGTTTTTGGACAACAAGCCGAAAACGAATGACACAGCTCAAATAGATTTGATTTTTGCGGTAAAATCCTGAAATCTAGAAAAGAAAAAGAAATTCAGACTCAAGAATCGTCAGCAAGAAAATATCACCTTTCAAATATTTTCCTGTTTTATTTCTGTGCTTTATGTACTTTACACTTCTAAGATGCAAGTTATTTACCGTCTGTTTACATTTGAGTAAAAAGGAACCTTTAGCTTGAAGGTGTTTCATGAAAGATGTATGGTTTTATTGTGACGTTTAAATGTTAATGGTTCTTTTTTTTGTACCTACCTGTTTATCAAAGACTGTTTCACTATTTTATAATTACAGGTCAAACAAGCAGTTGTACCAGGACAAAAGCAAAGCAAATCACACAAATTGATGTTATAAATCCACACGATACTATTAGTAGTTGCTGATGATCAGCAAAGTGAACGCCGTCATTATGAACTCACCCGTGACTCTCAACGAGCTACTGACGCAGTTGGAGCTGCTTTTTAGATATCTGGTTATGGATATGGAGGTGAGATTCATGCTGTTGTCAGCTATACAAAACTTGAATTGTGGATGCAATACAAATCGCATCTTAGACCAACTGTAGATTTATACGAACGATGGGTGGTTACGAATTTAATGACATTGTTATCGATTAACAATGTCATTAAATTCGTAACGGTGTGACATGCGGACATCTCACGTGCGCGTCGTCTAGAGCTTGTTATTGGACAAACTTTCCACGTGACCACTTCCAATACTGCTTAGTCATTTCTCGAAGAAATATCTACTAGCAGTGTACAGAATTCTCTTCAGTTGTTATTTATTTCTAACCATCTACGAGAGAGAAGAATTTGATGTTTTATTTACTTGAGCTTGGTATATTTTGCCACGTGGTTTACAGCATCAAATCCACCTTAAAGTTGTCAATGACCTAATTTAGGAGGCAAGGCTTGGCTATTCTTTTAACCATAATTGGTTAAAAGAATAGCCAGTCTCTTGAGCGTCAGATTTCTAAAATTTTAATACTATTTCACTCATATTCAGTAAGCTCCATACTTCTTTCTTTCTTTGTCGTTTGGTTAGTGCCTAACCTGGTATCAGAGTGTTTATGCCACCTCTGACTTAGCTTAACATGCCGTCGAGAAACGTTTCTCAGGCATGTTTGGTCTCCTCACGATGTTTTCGTTCACCGAAGCAACTGAACCAAGTGATAATTATAATACAATACGCACATGAATCCGAAAAATCAGAGGTGAGCTATGACTTGGCAGTTCGAAGGTCACACCACTAGGCTATCACTGCTCTAAAGCTACTGAGAGCGAGAAATTCATAGGTACTCAATCTTCTGACAAAAAAAGCAACTTAGATCGAAAGCATTATTATGCAAACACAAACACAGCCATAAAATATTGGCATGCAATTCCGCTCTGTGAATAGGATACGAACACAATACAGTTTACCTTTTTTATCTACAACAATGTTGTGCAATCGACTCGATACTCCTTTCAAGTACGTCTTATCATCGTATTGTTCACATACTCTGGGATCCTTTTACCATTTTGGGGGACCTTTCCAAGAAATGACACCGTTTGTTCCGATACTCCAGTATCTGTGAGGTTAGTTTGATCCGATTTTTATTCAAACACAATTTTATGCCAAGGACGGACCCGAGATATTGTTTACAAAGCATAAAGAAGAGGAATGAAGACTAGTGGAGCCCTGGCGTACGTTGACTTGCCTGCTGTTGCTGTGGGGTGCAAGTTGTAGGAGGAAAAGCGACGATGCCCAAGACGTGGATCACGTTTTAGAGACCAATACGTTTTAGTAACCAGCCTAGGACCAGTATCAGCTCCTAGTTTCTAACTTCAGCGGGCGATGTTTTCACTATGTAGTCGTGATTGGGTGTTAAACTAGATTAGAGAAAACCACCTTTTTCACAGTTAGGTTTCATGTGTTAAAGCATCGAATTGTACTACATAAGTGAAGGCATAAATTATTCACTCACCTCATAAAATGAGGCTTGCATTCTGATTATTTAATCACTGCGGTGTGTTTGTTTCTTGGCTATCAGATTACGACGTGGTCAATCTCTCAATCCATGCGATCGCCTCAGCTCATAATTTACACACTTCATCAGAATTTGCATTCTGGGCGGCGTTAGCGGGACTATCCCGGGAAACTCTCCCGCCGGGACGCTATCTGAATAGGTATGTATTTCTAAGTGGTCTAACTCTGGCACCTAAAGATATATGTACGTGTAATTGCTTCACTCAAATCACTTCAAGTATTTTGTTATAGCTCTAATTATATCCATTTATGTCGAAACTATTCATCCTGGTTGCTGAAGATATTAATTTAGTTTTAAAGGTCAGAATAGGGTTCAGGTTAAGCCCTCTTGTTCTAGGAAACAGGACTAGTCTATTTCAGTTATGAACCGCGATGGAAACTTGGTAGTATTTCTGGGTAATAAATAGATGGCAGCACGTGTAGCGTTTTCAATACCGTAGTCGGAAACAATTTTTCATTTTGGTTGATCGGCAATTTCTCTGTGGCTTCAAATATTTGCTGTTGAATACAGCAATAACACGCAATTTCAAAATGAAATTCTTATAGAAAGCGGTAGTATCAGTCCTTTGAAGCACAATAAGTACTGAGCTGAACTGTATTAGTACAATGTGGACTGTAAAGTCCATCCCCAAATTCTATTGTATCAGATATTTCCTGCTATTAGTCTTTTCAACGTATTTTCAGTATTGTTCCGCGGATATATTCCGTTGTTTTGCTACGGGATGTGTTCCACTTACAATATGGTGAAAAATCGTCTGTTTACCGGGTTCCTAGCCAAGAAACTAACAAAAGCCACTGTTCTGTATGTACAAAAATTTACTTAATAGTATTTGGCAGAGGGAACTCTTCCAACCGAGTGGCTGGATTATAAAAATTACTGGAGTAACGGAACCAGAGGAAATTGTTGAGTGTTTACGTACTTGCTAAATTGTGACGTTTAAGGGTTGGGTTCTCATATTTTTTTTCACGTTTAGAGAACCTAATATATAGAATCTTTTTATGAGTTTTTTTTGTCTTATTGCACATTAAATTATGCATCAACGAGCTAATTGCATGTGTGATTTACCTGAGCGTAGAAAATTTTCGTAGTTTATCAAAGAATCATGATCCGAATCCTGTTTGTGTCTGGATTGCTATACACCCTGTTAATTATTTAAGTTTCCAAGATTGTATACAATTAAAAAAAGCTGAATCTTCGTTTCTTATTGTTGGTTCTTTTAAAGCCTTTTTTTCGTGTATTTAGAGGCGGAAACATCTAAAGACGGATAGAAATAAATTTATTTACGCACTTTTATTACTAGTAATTTCCTCCAAGATTTACTTACGTGGCACACAGTATTGGATGTTTTACTAGTATTTTATAGGAATTGCGTGTTTTTTCCGGACTCAGAATATGACTAGTAGGATAATAAAAAATATATATAAGGAAATAAAATAAAAAATGAGGTCATGTCAAAACGTTTAGAAAAAGACCAATGCTAGGTGCATTGGTCTTTTTCTAAACGTTTAGTACGTATAGTAGTTGTGTTTTAGCATGGCAATAGCAGGCGTTGAACCAAATACATTTATTGAATCTCTTCTTTTAAGAAACGGTATATCAACCTGTTAAAAGCCCCTGCATTGACATTGATTGTGATACTGAACATTTTTTACCAATAGAAACGATAACTGCACAGTTTATGGTTTTGGTTCGTGTAAAGAGATATTAGGGAAAGGGCAATGCCCGCTATTGCCATGCTATAACAGTAAACCGTTTCGTTTTAGATACATACATTGGTTTCGTATTTCATTATAAGACTTAAGGGCCTACACAAAATCATGCAAACTAGGTAGGTAAACCAGCCAGGTTACCGGGTGTGCAAAATCAGTAAGTAAATAGAAAACATTATTCACAACCGATACATTCACTACGACTGCATCTAATCCATTCACTGGAAGTAATATACAGTTGTCGCATCTCATTTGTCCTCAATTCATCTACCACCCATCAGGGAACTACCACATCGTTCCAAATTTGGTAGTGAAGAGATTTACATTTAAAGCGAGTTCCTGCCACGACGTTATCGCGAGACTCCGCGGCCCGCCTCAATGTCCTCCCGACAAAAAAGGTCCCATAGAAAAATGGGCGAGAGCAGTTTTTTGGAAAGCCTTGGCAACCCTTTTAGACGCTGCTATATTAAAAAGAAAGACGTATCTTCGCTGCCTTTGTGAAGCATCGTCTCTTCCGACACCGCTGAAATAAGTGTACATACCTGTTATTTTCAAGATGTAGGTCAAAGCATGTTGGTAGTTGCTGAAGTCTGGAGATTTATAAAGTAAAAGAGCATATTTACAATTGCACGTTTTATTTCAAAAAGGTTTTAAATTCTGAAGGAAAGCACGTTTCTTGAAAATTTAATTTAATTTTCATTGAATGAAAATCTTTCACCTAAAATGAAGTTGCGGTTAGAATGATAAAAAAATGATGCTTCGGTACAAATAATAATCTCAGAAACGAGAATTTATTCATATTTTCGTTCTGTTCTTTAAAATAGCCTCAAAAAACACAAAGTCGCATAAAATCCTACTTAACATTATAAATGCGAAAGTTTGTGAGAATAAATAATAAAATAATTTAAAATAATATAAGGTACAACATTTACAGTTTTTCTTAAATCTATTTCAAGTTCACCCAAGATGTTTGTTACTCTTTCACGTAAAAACTACTGAACGGATTTGGATGAAATTTAGCACATACATAGTTTATAACCTGGATGTACACATAGAATACTTTTTATCCCGGTAGTGGGACAATTATCGAACTCCACACGGGCGAAGCCGCGGGCATAAGCTTGTTGTTCATAAGTTGAATTCAGAAAGAAAACCTCATGTTATCTTTTGATGTTCTAGCTTACATCAAACGCTGTGTACTCGTAATAAGCATGCTCATGGCAAAATTAGCGTGTTACATTTTTCTCGCGCATTTGCGTTCGCGGGCCCTTCCGGAGTGGTATCAAAATAAAACGCCTTACGCTTTGGCACATTTCAACGGAGTTCCCTGGTTCCCTGCAGGTAGTCCTAACTTCAAAGCGGCTTACAAACGGACGCCCCTAGACAACATTCGCTAATTCACTTTGATGTCACCCCTCGCGCCCCTTGCTACACCCCACCCGGTAACGAGAAAACGCGCCTTAAAACTTTAAACTCAGCGCGATGTAAAATATTATTAAACGCGCGCAACAATTTTCTAATATTTTTGCAAACGAGAAATTGTTTTCAAACTTCTTTGAATAGGAATTTTCCCGACGCCCCGTTGAAACAACAAAAAAAAAATATTCAAGCGATTTTTTATTAAGTAATTTAAAAAAGCAGAGTTAGAAACATCACTTTGAAGTTTGAAATATCTTTGTATTTGAAAGTCCAAAAAATATCAAAATTGGTTTCTCACTGTGTAATTTTCCACAATTGTGTTATTTTTATGCTTTGTGCTGAAATATTTTCCTCAAAAGTTTTTTCGAAGTTTTTCCCAATTCAGTTAGAAGATGTAGGTATGTACTTTTGATTTGATTCTTTGATTCTTTTCATTTGATTTATTTTGATTTGATTTGTTTTATTTGATTAAGTTTGATTTTATTGTATTTTATTTTATTTGATTTTATTTTGCTTCTGATATAATTTTTTTATGTCATCGGAGTTCTATCAACTTATGTGTTTCAATGGGTGTTATCTACGTGAAATAAATTAATTCATCATTTTATTATTATTTAACATAAATACGAAACCAAATGCTAAATCTATGCTTGATCCGACAATAAACCAACCATCACTTTATAGGCATGTTTCTCCAGTATCCTATGGTCTCCATACAATACACATTCGGATACACCCATTGTTAGCCGATAAAGGTATTAGGTGGACAACAGTGTTATTCGTGACTACTGAACGTAACTTCTACTACAAGATCTTATGAGTTCCTAAGTAGAACCAAACTATATATTGTAAAATGAACCGTGGGTTGGGCCACTACTTATTTACCTAAAATGGTAGGAATTTTGAAGCAACAACAGTTCAGTCATAACGCAAAATATTGCCTGTACGTTTAGAGATCTCTCCAAAGTCACTGATAACGCCGTTGAAGAGGCAGAGTTCTGGCTACCTAAAGGAATCATCGAGACGACGAAGAAGAACGCAAAATCAAAGTATCACAGTGCAATTTATTTATTTATTTATTTATGTACACACAAAATACTTAACAAGACATTACATTAAGATAGAAGAGCACAAAGGTACTGCTTATTTCATGAGAAATCTCTTCCAGCAGACCTACGAGAGGAAAGTAGAATTAGAGATGTAGACACAGTGTGTAGAAAAGACAAAACAGGAATATGACGTCACAACACATGAATTTTACGTCATTCGTCCTACAGTGTTACGATAGTTCTATTTTTACACATACTCAATACAACATAACATTCAAGCAATCGTCCACATCAAAGATAACGCCGTCGAGATACACCCCCAAAAACACATAAAACAATATTGATATTAGCATATGAAACCCTGGACGCAGTTAATACATATTAAGCTTTCAGCAATATTGCTTTGTGAAAGGCCAGCGGTTACAACGAGCTTTCATAACGTAGATTGAAAACGATACAAAGCAACCGCAAGAACGCTTTGTGGTATATTTTGCGTCTCTTTTGTTTACAACTAAACTGGCCAACAACGTCGAGGTCGCTTGTTCATCTAACAACAGACATACCTGTGGGAGACGTACCTACTTGTGATGAACACTTCTTCTTAGGTATGCTTAGTTTTAATGAGGCATGTTTGAAAGCGGTTAGTTAAAAGTATGCGCGGCTTTGTTGATGGAAACTTGTTCGAGAGTCGGTTTTTTTTTCGCTGTCAACGCAGCTTTAACTTTGCTGAAGGTAAAATTTTAAACATCATTTCATTTTCTGTCGACGGCAGGTAAGTGAAAACCTAATCTATTTCACCATTGTTTAATCGTTGATTTAGCAGTAAAACGTTGAATACAGAAGCGATCTCAAATAGCCGGTTTTAGTCGCCCGAATAGTTTCAGTAATCTGGCTAAAACTCTATTTGTAAAAGCCGGTTTAATCGGTAAATGTTCGCACTGCCATGCATCCTTTTATCTATTGGCAATCAAACTAAACTATCGAAGTAAAAAAAACTAAAATGCTGCAATCTGCAATGTTAGACACGCACACAGCCATTATTTAGATTCATCGTTTTTTACACCTACCTGAAACATGTTTTTGGAAAGATTTTTTTTGCATGTTTTGTATTCTTTTAAGGGTAGATTGTATTCGGATATCCCAATTCAATACTGTGGGATATTTCATATCATGATACAAATAATAATGTCCCACACTGAATTGAAACTAAAAGGTAAAGGCACAATTAACATTCCCGGATGTCTGGAAAGGTAACAGACATTCGCGCCTGATCACAAAGAGATAAATCGAAGTAGGCTAATCAAATCAAAGATTTAATAGCTACTATTACGCCACCAACATTACTAATAACATTCACAATCGACTTGTGAACATGTGTTTAACTTGTCGCAATTTTAATGGGTCTGTAGAACACGTAATTACCAAGGAATCTACCCGCCGTTTGTGAGTTAAAAGGGCTCTGTATGCAAATGTTAGGTGCTCAATGTGCGACTATGTTGCCAGCTATTCGCATTGTCTAGCATCCTAGTTACGACTCAATTATCTTCAGAAAGTAAGGAACACCAATTAACATCCTTTTGTGCTGTCCCTACTTCAGCCGGTAAAAAACGTGTTTTGCAATACTTGACAACTTTCATTTACCGCTCGCGAATTCTTCTTTCAACGAGAGTCTACCTTTTATTTTGGTTCACAAAGACCAACTTTTAGTTGTTCGATGGCAAAATTATTGTTGTAAGTAGGTAAGGAGTGATGCACACTCA
The DNA here is from genome assembly GCA_963082995.1 of Noctua comes. Lineage (NCBI taxonomy): Eukaryota > Metazoa > Arthropoda > Insecta > Lepidoptera > Noctuidae > Noctua > Noctua comes. The sequence continues at coordinate 8,397,037 of OY720279.1, read as the reverse complement.
TTTGCAAGTGTCCGCGGCTAGATTACGTTTTGACATGTCTTAAGAAACGTAACCAGTTGAACGGGAGTCCGATCGATTTGTTTTATTAATTTATAGATTACTTTTTGAATAACGACTGTGCTCTCCAGCTTAGTTACGAACAGAAATAACTTGAAATTGAATCATGATAAATGGTTATTTTAAAAGGAGTATGTGTCACTCCACAAGTTTGTGTTTACGAAATGTCCGGTGGTGTTTCTGCACTGTGAAATACTAGCGAAATACTTGGGAGGTAGTATGGAATAGTTGCAACTAAAATATATTTATGTAAGCATTAAAAGCAAATAAGTCAGTGACAGCATAAAAGCACAAACATTTCTACGCGGACCATAGAATGGGAACCACAGCACAAGCGTACAGACGCGACTAAAATTGTTATCAGAATTCCTTCTTTGAGCTTCTTTAAGAGTACTTGGGACAGTTTCTGTATAAAAGGTATGCTCGTATGTTGTTGGATTATTATTATAGAGGTAAAATTCGTCGCAAACACGTTTGTCAGAAGTTTCAAACAATTGTTTTTGTCAGAAGACACAAAATAACACGCGGGTAAAAATTTTTTTTGGACATCTGGATATTGGAAAGAGGTCCTTAATAATATGTATCTAAATTCGTATCCAAACTGGCAAATAACTTTTCCCAGTTGCATTTTCAGAATCACCAATATGTTTGTGAAAGAAAGCTCTCCATAACACTACACAAATCTTGTAACAAAACGCCTAAATTCCCTTAAACAAACCCATTGTTAGCGGAGGTACGCAAGCAAGGCGGTGTTAGCGGCAAAGCAGGTGCCACCTCGAGTTCCATTCAATATGGCCCTATTGTACCATTATGGGTAATCGAGATACATTTAGAACGAGATGAGGTGTCGAATTTATTACTTATATTGCCTTGTACGTGGGCTATTTGCTATTATTATTGTGCAAGCAGTTTTGGTATTGGAAAAAGTATGATAAGCTCAGGTGCGATGTGGGACGTTTTATGTGGTTTGATATCAAGAATATCGTGAACAAATGCCATAGCAGGAAGAACAATCACACACTGATCATTCTTCGTTAAGTCTGTTTCTCTGTGGAATGTGCTTTCCCAGGAAAACAGGATGGCAACCAATCGTTTATCTTTTAAAATTAAAGTTCGCGAGTACGTTCGGAAAAAGCGGGCAGTATAGCCAGAACGTTAATGTTTTCCCAATTGTTTGTATTTTTATTTTAGTATATCCGTGTATAAGGTATGGTGTGGTACTTTGACATATATTTTTAGTATTTTATATATCCTTGTCTTATATCGTAGTAGGTATGTATTAATAATTGGAATTATTTTCAGAAATACACCTACAACTGTTTGTCTCTGCGTCACCCAAAGGTTGACTGGTAGCAAATGCCTATGGCATTAAGTCCGCCTCTGTACTTTGTGCTTGAAATTTTAAATAAATAATAAGAATTGGTTTGGGAAAGGAAGAGCAAAATCGAATAAAATCAGAATAGGGATCAACGGTGTTTTGTCTTTTGTACTAGAACTTTACGAAGGTGAACTTAACGACTTTCGTTCTCCCATACTACTTTTTCTACTAAACTCGACTTACTAACGTTAACCTAACGTCTCAGTGTATAATAAATACCCTTTGATATGTATATTTATGTAGTAACTTTATGATCCCAAATTCCGTTGGCCATGTCTATAAAACTGAAAGCACTTTAGGTAATAAAGTGTCCCCTGGCCTTTCATAGGGGATGTTTAGAGGGGTGAGCTGGCTGAGCCCGATATCTGCATGTTTCGTAAAGACCTAGGAATTTTTGTGTACGGCTATCAATACTTTACTACATGGCCGTTTAAGACAATGTTGGTTTCTACTTTTTTAGTTTAGTTTAGTTTGTATATTAATAATTATCAAAATTATATTATACCTGAGGAGGCTCTCGTTAGGCAGCTGGATCAAGGGCTTGATTCAGAAAGCGGTACTTCTGGACACGGCTCGTATTGTTAGGAGGTTCCTCTCTCTGGAGCCCTGACCGCCGGTAACTTGGACCCTGTTCCCGATACCGGTGGGCTAAATTTTTTTTTTTTTATATTGTCTTTTTCTAAGGAATATTTAAAAATGTAATTAATTTGTATAGAAATAAATAAAGGAAATCAAAATTGCGATTTTTATTTTACGTTTTTCACAATATGACCTTATTGTGAAAAACGTAAAATACAAATCATAATACATTACAAAACAAAACAAATCATTATACTTTAAAAAGAGCATCGAACACACATTTCATAAATCATAAATAAAAAAAATATATTAATAACACACAATAAACAATAATAGAACCACAAAGTATAATAATCACATCAATTTACCTAAAATCATTCTTTTAGGTCATGTAACGCCTGTTCGGTTAGCCAGCCTTTGAGTTTAGTTTTAAAAACAGTGTCAGAACAGTTTTAGCGGAGCAATACTGGTGAACTACAGTATAACTCTGTTTTATTTTTACAAACCTGTTTGTATTCTCTTACTAAAGTAAGTGGCGCAAATCTATTTACAAATTATTCGAGAATTTTATACTTTTTTACTCATTCGAGTACCTTTGCATTGGCGTAGGCGCTACACTAACGTGGCGTAGGCGTGATTGTATTTAAACTAATGACAAATTGACGTGACGTGGCGTTAGCGTCGTATTTTCGCAGCTTATTCGGTACACGAACGCTCACGTCTTATCACTTTACCTGCATGTGGGTAGTTTAATTTTTGTGTTTATTGTTATTGTAACAATGTTGTTTATTACGTTTTGCACACATTTAATTTCATTTTTGCATTTGTGGTCACAGAAGACTGATTGGCTCGTGACCACAGCCGCTGAAATGTTCACTTTTATTGCAATGCCAGAGCGTTAACATTTTTGGTTTATTTATAGAAACTTTATTTTGTGCGGCGGGCCTATCTTCATACGTAGATAGTACGTATGGAGTCATAAGCTACCCACGCGAGTCGTAAAAGTTGATTGGCTTAAGGATTAGGCTCCCTTCCATTCAGTAGGTAAGTCTGGTTACCTACAAGTTCATATACTTGGGCACTTATTTTGCTGTTACTTACTGCCGTTGACGTGTTTTTCATATCTATATTGGTATGATCTTAAGTTCCTCCTGCTCCAGTCTTTGGCCTGTAAAATAGCGACTAAAATCTGTTGTTCCCACGATGTTAAAGGCGACAAGCAGCATTTTGTCTGGCCAAAACCAGGATTTATTCCCTTTATGTCGAGTCCCGTTATGTCGAGCCGAAAACCTTGTCTCGCTTCTATTACCCCTATGTCGAGCTTAGTTTTCTGTCCCGTTTCTATTCCCTTTATGTCGAGTTTATTTACCACGCTTTTGTTACCTTTATGTCGAGTTTAATTATATCATATTTTAGAAGTACAGTCACCTCCAATGAAATGTAAACATGCACATAATTTAGAATCAATTTTTACACAAAAAAGAATTTAAAAACAACTAATAACTTTAACCATACAATACTATGTACTATTATATTTTTTATTAACCATCAAAGTATGTCACAATATCACAGTGTATTTTTTTTTTTAATATTCGAAATTATGTGCATGATGAGAAGTACCTATCTTTTTAAATATTAGTTCATTATTATATTATTGTTAATTTCCTTTATTTATTCCTATACAAATAAATTACATTTTTAAATATTCCTTAAAAAAAAAACAATATAAAAAACATTAAAAAAAATTAAAAAATTGCAGCCCACCGGTATCGGGAACAGGGTCCAAGCTACCGGCGGTCAGGGCTCCAGAGAGAGGAACCTCTAACAATACGAGCCGTGTCCAGAAGTACCGCTTTCTGAATCAAGCCCTTGATCCAGCTGCCTAACGAGAGCCTCCTCAGATATTGGTCGAGGCTCTTGGCAATTAAGCCATGGGCTGATACAACTATCGGCACAATGATCGCTGAGTCCACATCCCACATGTCGACAACCTCGCGAGCCAAGTCAAGGTACTTGATTTGCTTATCTTTCTCGGCTTTCACGAGGTTCTCATCATGCGGGACCGTTATATCAACAATCATTGCGCGCCGCTCTGATCGATCCACCACCACTATATCAGGCTTATTGGCTACAATAGTCCTGTCAGTGTTGATGGATCGATCCCAGTACAATGTGATACTGCCATTTTCCAGAACTGGGTCGGGCACATACTTATACTACGGCACTTCCGATTCCACAAGGTTGTATTTTAGAGCAAGTTGCTGATGGATAATCCTGGCTACAAGGTTGTGTCTATGCAAGTACTCTCCGTTAGCCAGACGAGAACACCCGGAGATAATGTGACGAATTAATCCAAAAAAAAAAAAAAAAAAATTTCTTAATCCATAATTGCACAGACAAACCTTCGGTTTCTCCGAAAAGGTCTCCGGAACGTAGCCAGGCTACGGACGCTAATAAGTCTGCATCGGGCCCATGCAGGGCCCGGAAAAAGCGTCCGTGAAGCTCCTTACTCCGCCAGACCTTCATGCGGTCGTTAGTGTCAAGCACTACAGGTTTGCGCCAGTTCTCTTTAGCCAAGGAAAGCGGGGTGAGGCCCTAGTCCACTGCGACCACATCTCGATGCATCCCCACGTCGGCTTCAAGGAAATATTCCCTGAGACTGCATATCTCGCGATTATGGAGAGTCTTAGCATTTAAAAAGCCTCGACCCCCGCACTTCCGCGGAATATACAGTCTCATAACCGTAGACCGCGGGTGATGCATTCGATATGCCGTCAATAATGTATGGACCCTCTTATCCAGGGCGTCTAGTTCTGTTTGAGTCCATTTGAGTATGCCGAATGAGTACATCAAAACCGGCATGACCCAACCGTTGAAGGCACGTACCTTATTTCCGCCTGATAAAAGACTATTAAATACTTTTTTGAGGCGGCCAAAGAAGTGCTCCTTCAACGATTGCTTCATGTCAGCAACATTGATGCCCAGCGCTTCCTACATACCCAAATACTTATAGGTTTCGGTTGCTGAGAGGGAATTCGAGAGCTGGGTTCCCACGGATTCCACAATCTCCCCTTGCTTTACATGCATGACCGCACATTTGTCCACACCAAATTCCATCCTGATGGCGCTACTGAAAGTTTCAGTTACCTTCAGTAGCTCCATCAGTTGTAAATCATTGGGGGCAAAGAGTTTCAGGTCATCCATGTAAAGGAGGTGAGATATAACTTGACCACCTCTCCTCAACCGATAGCCTAGACCTGAAACCTAAAGCAGCGTGCTAAGAGGATTCAAGGCTAAGCAGAACCAAAGTGGACTCAAAATATCGCCCTGAAATATACCTCGCTCTATCCTTATCGGCTCGCTATTCCTCTGGATTTGCCGACATCCTGGATAGCGAAGGACTGTCCTCCATTGCCTCATACATGACATCAGGAAGGTGCGCAGAGTTGCATCAACTTTATACAACTCTAGCACCCTCATGAGCCATGTATGTGGCACCGAGTCATAGGCCTTCTTATAGTCTATCCAACATGTCGACAGAATATATCCAACATTATATTCATTATTATATTTTTTACTGTAATACTATATATGCTGTTTAACATTTGCAACAATAGTGATGATTATACTGTGATGTATATGTTTAGATTAAGAAAGATTAGATATATATATGAAAATAAGTAATAGAACAAATAATAAAACAAGGTTTTATGCCATTGGCTTTTAATTTACATCCCTGAGTGTACTTGTTCACCAAACTCGACGTAAAGGTAATAGAAAGCGTAAAATATCAATACTTTGGAGAACAATAGGCTTCCAGACTCGACATAACGGGACTCGACATAAAGGGAATAAATCAAAACCAGACCATGTCCAGCCAAGTCTTCTTTTCCCAACTAAGTTGGGGCAGCTGAATATCAGTATTTTACATGGAACGACTAGCCTATCTGACCTCCACAACCCACACTTTGGCACCAATTTCCCAAATAAATCGGATACCCTCTAATTGGATCTTTACTACCAAAGATCATACTCATACACACTATATAGTCCTGTACACTAGACACCCAAAGTTTCGCAGTATTAGCAGGCAACTTAGCATAGTTACGTACGAATATGTGTGGTGTGGTGTACCGCTGATGTATTTACGACGCACCCGATCCGACGTGTTGTCTCATCCGCGTAATTTAATCGGCATTATGATGCTGACTTTGTAATTAATTAACTCTCTATATGCTTTATATTTCGGCATGGACGAAACTTCTGCAATATTGAAATAGTGCTGACTGTAAGAGTTTCTGCTTGCATTATTTTGAACTGAAATGACTACAACATTTGTATGGAGTTAATTTAAATTTCAAACTGCTCTGAAAACGGTCTGACTGCATTTTGTCTTAAATACCTGTTGCTTTTCTCGTTGCTAAGATTTAGCACCTAAAATTGTGAGATACTTTTACATAATTTTAAATATACTAACTGCTACACAATTATGTAGTAAATATTTTGTTTTGTCACGTACTTACATCAAAAAAACTCTCCCTGAAAGTTGGTACTTGCTATTATTATCGTCTTTCCATCATTCAGATCCATCGTTTTCGCAAACCCCCGTACCGATATCATGATCGTTCTTGGCTATATTATTTTCATAATTTACGACCCCCGTGCAATGACAAAATAAGCATTTGATGTATTCAAAAAGTCTCATAAGTCATAGGAGAATTCCCCATAAATGCTTCGTCGATAAACCATAAAATGTTTATACCTGCCAGTCATGATGTCTGGCGTAATATTCGTACTTTGTTCTGTGGATATTATGTACTGTGGTGTAGTAACATGGCATTTTGGCATGGTTACTGACTGAGGCCTGATGCACACGAGTGACTCGACTTTGAGACTTCGAGACTTTACCAATTTTCGCGAGTTAAATCTATCTCTTCGCTGAAATGAGTTGTTGTAAATAATGATTTCCAATATTGCTAACATTGGATATCACTTTACAATATACAGCTTTCCCTAAACCTACCATTACCCTTAGTGTAACATTGATATGCGATTGAGACCCATTACAGATAATTAAGTGCACTCTCCTAACTTCAGCTTTTCAGAGCATGAACATTTTGAAGAAAAATTGTGTTATATACAGCGTGTGTTCAGAAAAGCGATACAACCGCCATTTTCCAGAGTATGGCTTATGGCTGCTAAAATATCATGTGTGCGCACAACCTAAACTGTAAAAGCGTTTATGACCGGATCATTGTGGGGTATTCATTCGCATAGGAAGCTATTTAGTTGATACTACAACCGCTTAATGTTTATGCGTTTAGGTCGAGTTGATATCGTTATCTCCCAACGTTCATGTTTTGTTTTTAACGAGTTTTGAGGTGGGAGGGAAAATTCACACTGAATATTTGAATTTCATGTTTGAATGCGGTTTTAAAACTGCTATGTGGATGTTTCAGGGTAAACATGCCACTTGGTATTTGAATAGAACAGTTTCATTTACATACAGCGTGATTCCATGGTAGTAGAGAAGGTGGAAACTACTCTTCGTGCTACGGTACATATATACTACAGTTACGCCTTTCAAAAACATCCTTGCATGAAAGGAAGTAGTTATTTTCGTTTAACACATTTTATGGCTTAACTACCTAGTACATTTTGATGTTTCAGATACATTGCTTTAGCTTAATTTTCGTCTGAAGCCCATGATTCAAAATTCTCCTTTTCTCCTGGTACCAGGAGAAACTGTTTAGGAATTTTCGTGTTTATCATAAGTGCTCTTATTTACGTGCCGGTGCCAATTATCTCACATGTGCATCAAACCTTAGTTAATCAGGTAACTTCGCCTTTAATCGTGTCTCAAAATTAAAAAGATAAATACTTACCCACGCAGCTAAATATGTGAACATAACGTTATATTAATGCAAACATTCACACAACCGTTTGCACCCTTAAAACTTGGAGATCGTACTGAAATGCCAGCAGGTGTAGCCCAGAGCCCTCGCCGTTGTGGTCTTAGACATGTTGACAAGTGATGACCTGACAGCGAGTCGGATAAATGTTTTAGTGGATTTATGTGCTGTTGATGTTTATTTGGACATTGTAGTAACACAGTTAGACTGCAATGTCAGAATATGCAGTTATATAGGTACAGAATGAAACAATGTTTATATACATGTCACAGTCAAAACTGTTAATCAGTCAAAACTACTTTTGATCGGTGAAAACTATTTTAACAATAACTAACATTTACTTAGAAACTTTTTAGGTTGTTAGTTTTTTTTGTGACTCTTTGCAAAACATTTTGTTGTTGTAATTCTAGGACTAGGTAATTACGTTCTGAAACAACATATTTTAAATAGAGAAAACGCATTTTAACATAATAAGGCTTTTGACTGTCAAGTCAAAAGTGGTTTTGACCGATTAACAGTATTGACTGTTACATACCTTCTTTGGCATCTTTTTTTAACTTATTATATTACTTTATCTTCTAGTTGTACAGCTACACTAACGTATTTCTTTGTTATTTAGATAGTGATCTGTTTATTATATTATTATGGATACTTTACTTGGCTTATATAACTATATTAATGAATTTCCAATAATTTCAATATGGTAAGCTGAGAAAACTGTGTCTGGATTTAGTTTTAGGAAACTTAAATAAATACTACGTAGATGTACCAAGTCGTCATTGATGGGTATCGTGTTATGGCAATTTCAACATTTTAAGTAGCAATTTTCTTTTAAGGCATTATTTTGAATATCAGAAATACTGGACACAATTTGCAACTGTTTTACTTCCGTATAAACAACGAAACCTTATTTCACATAACCTCTACAGTACTCTCACACATGTAAACACATTTGTTTGTTTCTTTAGTCTCTTAACACAAAATCAGACGCTCGTGTGAATACAATCTAGTATCAAAGACATAGAAACAAAGCGGTGAATACAACACAGCTGTCAAATGTAAGTCCCATATCTCGTTACTTATACCACACACATGTTCCCTTGTGGTCCAGTTTACAGCAGTCCTTTGTTTTGAGGCGTCGCCCGCGGCCTGTCATCAGTCGTTAAACGCCGTCGACCATTCCCCGTGTTGCTTTGTTAATTTCATGCCAGTCTGAATTCGTCCTTGGGCGAAGCGGTCTAACAAATTTATTTTACAGCTGTGGCGTAAATTGCGTTGTGACGTGTGTATGTGTCTAATTGGTGGAGAATATGTTTTGAGGTCTTTAAAGGTGTTAAGTTAGTGGGTGGGTTAGGAGGCAATTGTTTCTGAAGTTGTCTTCGTGCTGTCAATAGTTGGGAGACATAGCATACCATCAAGTCTGTAACCCCCGAAGGGTTAGGCAGAGGTGTAAGTACCTAATAGTAAACCCATATTTCGCAAGTTATGTTCTTAAGTCACATGTAATAGGGGGTGAGCCTATTGCCATCAGCCGGGCACGAATTCGGATTCCGCGGCTGCTACTGAGAAATTCTTAATGGAAAAACCCATAACACTTTGCCCGACCTGGGAATCGAACCCAGGACCTCATGCTCAGCAGCCGCTCTTGCCACCACTAGGCCAACTAGGCAGTCCGGATAGTTGGGAAATGTATTCAATTTTCATGCGAATACAGTAAAAAAACTTTTTCGAAAATGACCGCAACCTTTGGAAAATCTGGTAAAATAATATTGATTGGTCAGCTAGATGCGTCTTTTTAAGTTACTTAGCTTTAAAACTAAAGAACACTTATAAAGATCGCAAAAGAAAACTAGTGCATTCTTTCGTTGCCGACGACCAACGCTCTGGATTGATAGTTGACAGTAACAAGATAGTTACGGTACGTTTTAATTATTGAGATTGCATCTTACTTCTTGTTTTTTAGGTGTGTAGGTACTTCTTTTCTTCTTAAAAACATATTATACAGGGTGTAAACAGACCCTTCACATAGCCGTCAACCAAGCATTCTGTACATCACACTAAGTAACTTTACGCAAAAATTATTGCTGGGAATCGACTTTCTTTTTTGGGGTGAAAAATCACGTTTTACGGTAGGACTCGATGGAAAGCACTCAAAGCATTCTGCTGATGGAAGGGTTGAATAGTACGGGGGTCGTGGAGGTGTGTAAAGTAAAAATCTTACATTAAAAACATGTATTTAAAAAAAACTTGTGACAAGGTTGGAACTTTGACCCCCAATATCACCGTAATTAGAAGGTTCCCAGGTATGGTCTAGAACAAAAAAATGATCGCAAAGACGGGGAGAACAAGTGCCTTTCGGATATGTTAAGGGTCTATTTACACCCTTTATATTCGTAAGTGCAATTGCAACAATATCAGAAATGAGATACTGTTACCAAATATGGACATTCACCGACGTAACTGCAACTAAAACTGCTATTATCACTTAGTTACATAAATATAAGTATGTTTTGCTCCCGAAGAAAGTAGTAATACATAGTTAGGCACATTAATTACAGCGAAGAAGTTAGCTATTGGAAAATTGAACAATTTATCCGAATTTTTCGTTTCAAATGGCAACGACTGTATGGAAACTCGCAAGAGCCGGACTCATCTTGAGATTGCAATTCTCGTTTAGGGTAGGGCTGTCTCCAATTTGAAGCAAAACAGTTCCTTTTTCGAAAAACATATTTTTTGGTAGGTACCTAATGAAAGTCTGTTCTACTTAAATATCTACTGAATAAGGATACTTAATTATTTTAAAATGTATCCTTATTACAAGATTTTATGACAAGAGTCCGAATGTAATTTTGATAACTCTGGTTCATTCATATTTTCTTGTATAGAAGCAATTAAGTGTTTAGTATCAACAAAGCTGTAGAATTTCCTTTTCCTCCTAAATGGCTGCATCCATTTTGTTGCAGTTATGTGCCTGGAATTCAAAGACCGACAAATAGGTTGGCTGCAACCACCTGCTAGTGCTGACAACATCTAGTTCATTTCATATAGTTACTGGCTGTTAATGTTATAAATAAAAAGAGGTATAATATAATTTTAATTTGACTGCAGATTAATTTGACTGGTCTAGTGGTCGCAAGCGCGACTGCTGAGCATAAGGTCCTGGGTTCTTCTCCCGGGTCGGGCAATGCATTATTGGGTTTTTCTATCAGGAATTTCTCAGTAGCAGCTACGGAGTCTGGATCTGTGCCCGGTTCATGGCAATAGGCTCCCCCCTATTACATGGGACTTTAAAATAACTGGCAAAATGTAGGTGTACTATCTGCCTAACCCTTCGGGGATTACAGGTCTGGTGTTATGTTATGTTATGTACATTTACAACATTATTTTTAGTATATGCGAAACCCGAATACAGTTTGTTCAGAATAAGTAACTGAATCGATTCCAATAATTTTTAAACCATGTTATATTTTGTTCCAAAAATATTTAAAAATGGCTACAAGTTGGTTACGGAGCGACACTAAGTAGTACCTATCCCAATCATTTAGGTACCTACTGCCTTATTATTATTATCAATGAGCTCAAGGCGACGCTGCGAGCGCCCGGGCGGCGACGCGTGGTGGTCACGTTTTTGTGCAAACAGCCCGGAAAAAAAACAAGCTTATAAGTTTGTGATTTTTCATGATACAGTTTTGAAATTTTGTACATTAATTCTTTACATAAAAATACTAGACAGGTGTTTCAGGTTTCGCATATACTAAAACTAATGTTGTATAATTATCAAAACAACAAAAACATCCTTATCATTTTTTATGTCGTTTCTTGTGCTAAAACAGTGCCAACCCTAGCACTCTTGCAGTACTTTATTGCTCGCTTCATTAAGCAAAAAGTATGCTGATGTTACGATCCAGGAAAACAACCAATTAATTAGTTTAAGTAATTGGTAGTATCTGGACCCCGTAACTTTGCCCATTCCAAATAAATCCTTTAACTGCTTGAATAATGTATGAAAGATTTTCTTTGGAGACTTTGAGATGGAAAACTAGTGATTTTTAGCGTTTGCTTTGCTGACTTGTGATATATTAGGTTGTTGATTGAATCGGAATTTGGGCTATAAAATATTGATGTTTACTTGAAGTCGAGCTAGTTAGATATGTTAATATAATAGGGATGTTTCCTGAAAAAATCTAATTAGTCCGTCAGATAGATTTCCAAAAAATATTGGACACGTATTTTTTTCACGAAAACTAAAAATGAAGACGATACAGTGCGTCGAAAACTCGTGTGACGTCATACTTGTAAGTAAAGTGTACTGACTTTTTACCGAAAAGTGACGTCTCATGATCTTTGATGCGTTTTATCTTCGTCAATTTTTAGTGATTTGATAAAACAAACAGTACATATCCAATATTTTTCGATAATCTAACTGACAGACTAAATAGAATCATAATTTTTTTTACACAGGAAATATCCCTATTATGCCTATGTATTTACTTACTCGATAACATAACATTTTCACGTAACATACTATAAAAGGGCGGATAATTAATATTTACACGAAGTTAACTACGCAGTTTCTTTACCTTTGATATCAGAAAAAAAATCCTTTAAAGTACAACAAGTAAAGGCAATTCTCGTATACAGAAAGTTAAATACAAGTGCATAAAAGTCAAGAGAGTATATCTGAGAAATAGGTCGTGTACAAACAGACATGATAACTTTTCGATCAAGTTTTTCTTGTAAAAAAGCGAGTAACTGTGTTATCTGTCCGAAAAGTTTTAACGACATCTCTGATCCTTCGGTGGAACGAAAACTAGTCAACGTTTGCTGAAGGGCGCTTCATAAGTAGTTATAGGAACACTGTTTTTGATGTAGGTTGTTTATTTTATTTCTGGCTACTTTATGTTAACTGCCTTGTTTGTTCGGCGTAAGAATGACTGCCGAGCAGTGGCGAAGGTTTCATACAACTCGATTCCTACGGGATTCCCTTTGAAAAATGGCACAGTCAGTATTCTATAGACAAATAATATTATCACATTAAAGTTATCTACTCCGGCTTACTTCTTATAAAAATTGACCCTTCGCTACTGCTGCCGAGCATGTAATCCTGGGTTTAAATCCCAGGTTAGGCAAAGTACTGTTATTGGGGTTATTCTATTTGAAATTTAACAGTAGCAGCCACTGACCCTGGGTTTATTACAACAACAACGACATTCATTTATTTCCAGGCAACTTTGGCTCATATATATAGAGGGTGTAAATAAACCCATAAAATATCTGAAAGGCACTTGTTCTCCCCGTCTTTGCGATATTTTTTTTGTTCTAGACCATACCTGGGAACCTCCTAGTTACGGAGATATTGGGGCCAAATGTCCAACTTTTCACAAGTTTTTTTTAAATACATGTTTTTAATGTAAGATTTTTACTTTACACACCTCCACGACCCCCGTACTATTCAATCCATCCATCAGCATAATGCTTTGAGTGCTTTCCATCGAGTCCTATCGTAAAACGTGATTAATCACCCCAAAAAAAAAAGTCGATTCCCAGCAAAAGTTTTTGAGTAAAGTTACTTAGTTTGATGTACAGAATGCTTGGTTGACGGCTATGTGAAGGGTCTATTTACACCCTGTATATACCTTACAGACTAATATACATATGATAAAATACAAATTGTGTTACGTTTGTAAAACACTTCACTTGTGCACTATATCACTGTGTGCTCATGTGGCACTTGCCCGTGGAAGCGACGGAACACCACTCCCTATGACCAAAGTTCTCTTCCAAGACGAGGCCACGTTGATGGCTTTAGACTTCACTAATTTGGGTACGACTCTGCCTAACCCTTCGGGGATTACAGTCGTGGCAACTCATCATCATCATCATTTCAGCCGAAAGACGTCCACTGCTGGACATAGGCCTCCCCTAAGTATCGCCACATTGACCGGTCTCTGTGCGACTCGCAGCCAGCGGATCCCTGCAACCTTCATCAGATCATCGGTCCACCTAGTGGAAGGCCTTCCAAAGCAACGCCTTCCGGTTCGCGGTCGCCACTCCAGAACTTTTCGGCTCTATCGGCCATCCGTTTTGCGAGCAAAGGGCCCTGCCCACTGCCACTTAAGTTTGGCAATTCTTCGGGCTACGGTAACCTTGGTACTCTTGCGGATGTCCTCATTTCAGATTTGATCACGCAAAGAAACTCCGAGCATAGCCCTCTCCAATGCCCTTTCGGTGACTTTAAGCATTCTGATGAGGCCCATTGTGAGCGACCACGTTTCGGTCCCGTATGTAATCACTGACAACACACACTGGTCATAGACTTTCGTCTTTCGTGGCAATTCACTATGCGCTTTTTGCTAGCGATCAACATTTCCTCATATTTAGGCCTAAAGATGATGAGATGCACATTGCACAAGGCTAAGAGGTCCCAGGCTAAGCTAATACCTTAAATGCCGTGTCTCTAATAAAACAACAGTTGTATTCAACCTTCGGGCCATATCTACTGGGTTTGTTTTACAGGCAGAACCCTGTAAACACATTTTACAGAAACAAAAAAAGGGGCTTTCTTTCAGTTACCGCGACGTCGCGGGATATAATTAAAATTTATTATGAATTAAGAAATTAAGACTGTCGAAATGAAAACTGCCAAATTAAATTACAGCCACATTGAAATTTGCGAGCGAATTTAAACTGCATACGCGTCTCGAAGTACGACTTCTGCCAGTCGACGATTTCACGGTAGAACTATTCTCCTCCTACGCTGACTTTTAACGCACGTTTGTTGCTAAGAAATTTCGCTTTAAATTCTCATTCCGTTAACAAAATGTAAACAGAAAGTTCAGGCTGAAGGCGCCAGGGGGCGGAGGAAGCGCGGCCCGTTTACACTTCTCCACTGATATAATTGAAATTTTGTTCAACGTTCCTTCGCTATCTGTCCCCTCATTTATGTTGTAATGGGAGTATGCTAATAAATTTTCCTAGTTGGCTATTTTGTTTATTATGACGGCTATTTTTGTGGCGTTCATTTGTCCTGGTTTATGAATTGGATTGACGATTTGGAAAAATGTTGTTTTAATGAAATTCTTGTGGTTATTGATGGTCTAGGGGATGTTAATTATTTACTTGGGAGAAATATGACATTTTGCTTCCATATTCTCAAGTTTAGTTGTATTACTTATCGGCAAAATATTTGCCAACACTTTGAATGCTCTGTTAACTCGAACTAATAGGGCCTGTTTCACCACGTGCGATTAAGTTCCCGTTAACTTACTTGGCAGATTATTTCATGCAAATTCTGTTCCATTTTTGAATTCATTCGGTAAATAGCCACTATTTACGAAATTTTAACATCGTGAAATAGGCCCTTACTCTTATATTAAACGTACTAAATTCCAATCAATATTTTTTAACAATAGCAATACAAAGTTTGTTAAGGAAGAGCAATTAATTTCCTTGACCTTGAACGATAACTTAGCTTCATTCCTTAATTTAACCCCCCAATTCGTATCAACACAAAGTTAGAGAAAACAAATAAAATATGAACTTCAATATTGACCAATGGTGTTAGATTGTTGATTATATTAATTTAAACTTAGAATTAGGGTTGTTTCACAAAAACCGTTTGATTTGGGTTTCACAAACTTGGGTGATGAGGGTTCTCCGAATGAGCCAGAGTGCTTTTAATTTCTGACGAAGCGTTTATTTGTTTTATTGCGTCTATTCACTCTGTAATTTTGAAACTATTTAATTTTATCGGATAGTTTTAATAACCAGGATTCATCAAAAAATCGTATGCTTTACGAGTAGCATATTAATATTCTTCTTCTTTATCAATCAATCAATCAAATCATTTATTTGCAATGAATGTAGGTTACATATAAAATACAGGTGGAAAATACACATGGCAATGTACATCGCCATGCGCCATTGCCATGTGTATCGTGTGGTTAGTGCAACTTGTCATATTATTATTGCTCAGCATATTAACATTTATAAATATAACAGAATTTATGGGATTTTATTAACCATTCAAAAGCAATATAGGTATTATTTCAAATTTAACTAATATTAACGTTTAAATGAAGCGTCGCAAACGTTCAACTACCTTAAAACATATCTGTTTTCTTGAACATTTAGTTACAATCAACGTGCGCACGCTACATAATGCCAAAATTGCTCAATTTCCTGCCCAAGACTCCAGTTCGCTTAACGTCTTTATGAAAACTAACTTAACAAAACTTTATTTACATTTTCCCTTCAAAGAAAGTAATTAGTTTTTAAATTATCCTTCGGCGTTTACAAGGATAGTATGAGATAACGACATCTAAAGCCCGGGGTTGTTTTAACTTAATTTTTTTAATGTCATAAGAAAAAGTAATTTTAAAGATTCTGCAGATGAGAGACTCCGAAATAATTGAACTTTACTGCAGACTAGACATAATTTTCGTAAGAAGGTTTAAGTGATTTGTGGTTTGCCAAAGGAAATTAGGATTTTAGTAGGTCATGTTCAAAATAAAAACCGGCCAAGTGCGAGTCAGACTCGCGCTTGAAGGGTTCCGTACCACCATCGTAGTAGGGGCAGCCCCCTTTAATTTTGTTTTATTTGATATAGGGTCAACAGAAACACACAATCAGTGAAAAGAAGGCTGGCGAGAGTCCATGTATTTTGGGACCCAGTCTTAGAGGTTGCATTCATTATGGCAACTTATACATACTTGTAAAACGACTAAAGACTAACAAAAAAGCAAATGGAAAGTAAGACGAACAAGTTGGGAGAAAAGAGATATACGTCTTTATACAAGATAACCTAAAAATCTTACGGTTAAGGTTTTAACTGTGAAGGTCTGCTTATTTATTTAAAATTAATAAAAAAATAATAATGTTTAGGATGAACCATAAAGGAAGATTCGAATAAACTACTCTTAGATAATTCCCTTTCCAACCTACCCGGTCCGAGTAAAAGGGTATTAAAGGCATGGCGAGTTGTACACGGCCTCTTTGGATGATGCTCTGTGCTTTTTGGTTCTCTTTGGTTTTTGGTAGTAGGCAACTGACAGGTGCCAGGGGAGGTAATAATTTTGGTTCGGGTCATGTTATATTATTCTGATGTACTTATTATTTACTTGTCTTAAGCCAAAACCCGAATTTTTTGCCTGTACCTAATTGATGAATCATAAAACTGCCAGACTGCGTCTAGAGACTATACTGATTACTAACCTAGTAATTAGTTCAATCACTATTAAAACTATGTTGTTACGACTTGGATCTATAAGCGAATGAAGAACGATTCTTACTACGCTGAATGAAGATATACTTTTACATAAATTATAACAGCCAGAGCTCACTAGCTATGTATGTACGAGTACAGCTATTGAAAGGCAGGGTTTGTTGAATAAAAAATGTGTAATGTGACGTAATAAATCTCGTTTATTGGTTTTTTTACATGTTTTTTTTTTAATTTTTCAACAGTGTTATAGAAAAAAATATTATCTTATTAAAAGATTATCTAAAAAGGAAACTGGTGCAGCGATATAGTTCTGGCGTCTGGCAGACCCCGTATACCATAATATGCTCATAACATGAGAGCAACAACCCGCTGTCCGTGTCCCAACAGGACAGTGACAACAATAGCCTAATACACCACTTCGCCCCTGTAGCCTTCTATCTACTACGATATACGTTTAATAGGACTTGCTTCCTATGTGCATAGATTTAATTCTGGCACGTAAAATAAATGGGTGGTTGCCATGAAATATAGGATAGGTAATAGGGACAGGATGTATTTCTACTGAACTTGGGGAGTGTGCAAAATCAGCAGAACTTCTGTAAGCACTATCCACAATTGGCTCTCTGTTCAGAAGGTACAGGGTGTGTACTTTCCTCTGTACTTGTTGTGGGTACAACATTAGGGGAACTCCTCTGAGCGCTCTCAAATAGCATGGTACACACACTTCATCATTAGGTGTTAACTGAAACAATAGGTACCAGTAAAAAGTAATTAAAAAACACAAAATAACAGAAAAAAATATAAATAGTGTTCATCATAAGCCAATTATCATACTAACCAGGCGGGACTTGATCCATTGAGCACCTTGAGCACCTTCATCAGAGTGACGATGCCTCCGTAAGCGTGCAAGTCGTATTAATGGCAATTAACGCAACGCATGATAATGGTTAAAATCAAAGTCCAAATCAAAAGCAACTTGTTGTCCAAAGAAGAATGCGGTAGTCCAAGTCAGGGTGCACTATCGTCAGTTCAAGATGTAAAGGCCAATTCATCTAGAATCCGCAAAATCGCAATGATAAACATAAAATCCCACGCAAAAATACAAACGTATCGAACGATGGAATAGAAGTGTTTTTCAACCTTTTTCATGACACGACCCCCATAGTAAGAAAAAATATTTATGTAGAAAAAAATAAAAGAAAGTAACTTTTGTGTCCTTGCAATTTGATTAATTTACGGATATTGCGGGCTGTGCGCAGTTTGTAGCTTTTGTGCGTTTTAAATGTAATGAAAAATTAATGGAAGAAATACTCTTTTGTGAGCACTTCCCACTAATACTACTGTTCAATGCATGCTTAACATGTTCCTTGAAGCTACGCAAGATATGAATATCAATTTGGTAAAGAAATGCATTGCTATTTGTAGTGACAGAGCAAAAGCTATGAGTGGTGCGAACAGGGGATTTATTAAAACACTGTTTTAAGCTTTCACGGTTTACAACTTAACTTATACTGTCACTTACGGGGTATATTCCGTGATTGTTCATTGCAACAGAGTCGAAATATCGGGAGCACAAAATAATGAATAATCACGGAATTTATTGCTAGACTGAAAGAGCAGATGAAGAAAACGAATCCACGATGGGAGAAATTGGATAATGAACGTGCGGGTCGCGACCCCTAGGGGGGTCGCGATCACGATCATTAACCGTTGAAAAACACTGGAATAGATCATCACAGATCTTACAGTGACAGTAGTGACAGGACTCAATCAATCACCATTGATAACGTTCCTTTATAACATATACTACGAAATCACCATAGTTTCATTTTTATTACATGATTTTGCCTTGTTAATTGGCGTTTTAATATCAAGTTTACATGTTGTTTATAAATATTGTACATTATAGAATGAATAAAAACGAAGAGAAAGTGCCATTTATAGTAAGAAAACCCTTGAGAAAAAACACATGTCATTGGATTGGAATGTAATCGGAAAAGATGTTGCGTTTTGTAATTGCACGATTACTTAATTTTGAGTAAATTAAAATATTTATAACTTTTGATTCCCGTGTCCTAAAAATTCAATATTTTTTAAATAAATATCTTATATAATTGTGATTATAATTATATTATATTTACACTTGCATGGAGCTTCGTTAATTTTTAGATTCCTTGGGTCCATTTTCGCCGCCCTTCTTTCAACTGTCTCCCTATTACGGATCATGACATATACGCCGCTGACAGACAGACAGCGGAGGCTAGTAATATGGTACGGGACTAATATAATATTATATATTATATTTTATTTTAGTGAAATAAAAATCAATTGAAGTACTTGTACTATTAATAGGAAATTAATTCTGCCCATTATAATAATACAAGCCTCAAATGTTTTAGCCTTATAGAACCGAAGTTTTCGTCGAGTCTTCAAGTTTACAGACGTGGTTTTATTGAAAACAAGTTGGTATCTAAAAATAGAATGGTTATTTTAAGTCAGGGCTCTATAATAAAAATATCACTCACCTATCTTCATAAAAATCTTGCTTTTACTATGTAAATATAAATACTATATATATAATCTTGTTTCACATACAATATTTTTATAATTTTAATATTTTATTCATATCTATGCGTGATGCTGATTGTGCTTGTTGCGAACAATTTAACTAAAATGCTATAGGATAATTGTATGTATTTTAGAATAAAAATCGACGTATTTACATTACGTTTACACCGCGCGTTCGTGCTAGGGCCTCCGATCAAGGCGGAGACCTCTCGCGCCCGGCATTGGTCGAGGCCATGCTGCGGAGCGAGACGGAGTGGGAAGCGGTCGCCTCCTTCTGCGAAGCAGTCATGCTCGCGAAGGAGGAGGCGGGCCGCGTGAGGGAGAGGACAGCGTCCTCCCTCCACGACGCCCACGGCGCCGGACGTCGGCAGACGATCTCCGGCAACCGTAGGCGCGGGCATGCGGGCTGCGAGTAATGGGCGACTCGCTGTCCGACCATGGACCATGTCCGGGTCGACGGCGCGTTGTGTTCCACGCGCGCCTCAAAGAGTGTCAGCATAATGACGGGGCCCCCCTCTAGAGGGCCAAAGCCTGCCGGGGTCGCGGGACTCATAGAATTACCGTGACCCTGGAACATAAAGGGCTACTGAAGGACACCGTGGATTTTAGTCAGTACAAGTCTGACAGTCCCTCCTGCTCTGCCCTGGGTGGGAGGATTTGATGATTTTAAAGGGCCTCCGATTACACACACATGCCAGCCGGTTGGAAGTACTCCAGAACTTTCTGAAAAACATCCCCAAAAATAAATCAAATCCTCCACAAAATTAACACTTTCATTTAATTCTAGATATAAACTCCCCACCGTTACTTTAAATAAGGGTCCATTTAAAGTGGAAATTAAAAGTAAAGTTGATCCAGGTTGATCTCGAGTCTAGATTAAAGTTAGCCTATTGAGAGTTAACTAGGCTAAGCCAGCACCGGGGATTAATTCCATCATGCTTTTTTTTTAGTTCCATTTGTCCCCTCAGTGCCCCAGTTAGTTGAATTACTAAGCCTATTAACAGTTGTTAACGAAGGTAGTACCTTAGTAGTTGTTACTTGGCTTTCTGAGCTTAGTCGTATTACTGTGTTCATTTCATTCTTTGTATTTGATGTTTAAATTTTGTTAAAAGTTGTGTTTTGTTTTAAATTTAGGTAGTCTTTTACTGTTCAGTTATCTAGGTACGTCGTTTGAGGATTATAATGATTAATCGTAAGATAATACATCTGCTGTGGTCAGTCTTCTTCAACATTACCATCATTCCGAGGAAAAATATATTTTACTGGGAATAGGCCTCCCACATCCATCGCAACGACGACCGCTCCCGAAGTACCCGTATCCATAAAGCGTCTATTTATTATTTTAAAATGCCTGTTTAATCTATGCAAATAGCTACGGCACGGTTCGCGCAGTGGCTGAGCGATTGACTGCTGCGCTTCGTGTCGCGGGTTCGATTCCCGCACGGAACAAATATTTGTATGGCCTACAGGTAATTGTTCCGGGTCTGACTGTTTGTGTATGTGAATTTATATGTTTGTAAACGCACCCACGATGCAGGAGATATTCCTAGCGTGGGGCAACGTTTTATAAAAAAAGAAAGAAATAAATACCACTTAGTAAATTCATGTTCGATTTATTGCCAAATTGCATTTTCCAATACTAATCTTAATCCTGACACAATTCAATTAACTAGGACCCAGCAGACCTAAACAGTTCCTTCACTCTAAAGCGGGTGATTTAATTTTTCACCCAACATAAGATATAGGAAGTCTATTCTACGTGTTTTGGCATGTGCATTGCTCGGGACCTCGTTAGCGCGCCACTCACCATCGCCCAATTATGGACCAAGTTCAGATGACGTAGGCCATCAATTAAATCTGTACGGGAATTTGTCACGAATGAAATGATGTAAGCCTTTTGTTAGTTATTGTTGAACTGCTTGTTGTTTGCGCTGTGGCCTGTGACGTTTTTGTTTAGTTTTGTTCCGTGGCTCGTGGCTCGCTGTTGTTCGTTATGTCTGCTTACTCCGGCTGACGGATTTTGTAGAGATTGGATTAGTGGTTATGACAATGTTGGTGTTGGGATTTATGTTTTTATTTACGCGAGAGGAAATAAGTCTAGCTTTTGATTTATACTTCGGGCGACTCGTGAGAAAAACACACGACAAAAAGTCTTATTAGAGAAGCCAAGGTGACTCAAACAAGGCTTTGGCAAATCACACAAGCGTAAGAAGACCTAAGCAAACAAAAATAAATCCTCTATCCTCTGTGATTATCCGAAAAATAAATACAAACACTACCGTGGATTTTTTGGTTGTGAAATGTGACCGCCTTTGTCGTGTGTACCTCTGCTTACGAGGGTTGCCAGTCTAAAAAATGCAAAACAAACACATGTTTGGCCTCGTTTGTCTAACAAGCTTGCGGTGAACTAGGACTGGCTCGTTACAGCCTAACTACGAGTACCTAACTGCTAAGGTCGCGACCGGACCCGACCGCGTCGCTTTTTGTTGTACAACTATTTATATATTGTAATGTAAACCAACATGGCGGGAAGTGTTTGTTTTTGTTATTCCGTTTGCTAAACATAGTCTTGAGGAACATAATCTAGACTAGAATGGAAAAGCATAAAATGGCAGTTGGCTAAGCCACTTTTCTATTGCTGTAGTAGGGATTTTTTTTGAGTCTAGCTATTTGGTATATTATTGCTGTAAAAGACATAAGTGGCAACTTACGACAAATTTAGTTTTGAATCCTTTTATTCATGATTATATATCTTTCGTTATTTTGAACGTACAAAAGTGGAGTCAAAGGTCTCTGATGTGTTCACTGTGAAAAATGTCTAAGCTTAAGACACCAAAGTTTAGAAGGACTGCTGAAATATTTCCACAGTTAGTGACATCCCGACCTCAATTCTTCTGACGATGCTGTAGACTGTCCATTTCACGCCACATCTTCAGTGGGAGAATGACAACGCCGGACTTCAGTTCCAGGACAACTGAATTGCCCGATATTGATTGACTCATGGATGCATAAAGTTTAGTCAAAGAACGCCTTTGGATGGACATTTGTTTCATGGAACCATGACAATCTGAAAATTCGCGCAGTGTTCTATTCACATATTGGACACGACATGGCGTAGTTCTTAATTTTTTATTAAATTTAACTTACTTTGATTCGTATTATGTTTGGGATATTTTAAGCTAGTTCCAAGCAGGTAAACTATTTACATACATACATACATATATAGGGATACAGAACGCCGCCTACTAAGATCCTTAAATACTCCTATAAACCGATTATTTTGATGATAAATAAAAAAAAAATATCTTTGCGGCAAAGCTGTTTATTTATAAAGGAAAACATAGCATTGTGTTAATTAAATATTCTATTTAGTCAGAATTCGTTGCGTTTATGAATTCCATTAGCTGTGATGAGTTCAGTACAATGCACGTTGGTTAAGCTCGTTTTAAGCTGGATATTCTTTAGCGTTTGGTACAAGGCAGAAGTTGTGGCAGTATTTTACTTCATTATGTGGAGAAGTTCTCATTAGTAAACATACTTAGTTTCTTACACCTGGAGCCTATTTCGTTTAAGGCGATAAAAATAAAGCGCATGGAAAGACACGCTACGATTTTTCTCATTGTGATTGTATGAACATGTTTGGTCTCGATTTACAAAAGGATCTGATTAGGTAGAGTGTACAATGCCATTTGGCTTATATATTATTCTGTTGAGAATCCTCAATATCGATTACAGCACTGCTGTCTCTAGTCACAAAATGTTAATATCCCAAAGACTGTCTTGGCCGCCCTGGGCCCGTACCAAAACCATTTGCAAGGTACATCGAAGTGACAATCACAGTTGCAACGCCCATGGTTCAACATCACTTGAAGCTTTGCATCACTTTATGTTAATGAACGACCTGTGTTCTATAAAATATTGTGTGCATAATAATCCTTCTTGTTCTTTGTAGCCAAAGAAGGTGAAGTAAGTTTGTTGGTGGCTTTTGCAATTTTTGAGTTTAGATTGTAAGCTCCTTTGGAACAAATAAATACCAGCGCTATGACTTTTTTTTTAATGTTATAGCACCACGCTGACATGTTCTTATGGCCTGATGCAGGACCAATATCGTTTGTTTTTTTTCTTTTCTTATGTTTACTTTTTTTATTTTTGTTTTGCTGTTTTTTTTTGTTTTGTCCTTTGCGGACTAATAAATACTTTTCTTTCTTTATTTCTCCTTACCTGAAAATCAATAAGAGAGGTGGTAAATTGAGAGTAGACAGAAATGAAAGAAAGAAGCCAGCGAATGTCCTTCTAGGGCGTCCTCTACATAGATAGCTAAGTATTTCTGACGACCCACAAATTCTCGCTCCTCTCATACTCAAACACCAAGCAGTATAGAATGCGATCCTCTTCGCAAGAGATACATGTCGCAAACAAGCACGTGTCGAGGATTAAGTTGTTGTGCATAATAACCACCCACTTTATGTACACACCCCATTTTGATTACAAGGCTTAAATACAATAGTGATATTGTGTACGTATAACTGAGGGCTTAAGTATGTTTTGGGTGGCTTTGGTTGCTTTCTAAAGGAGAGGTCGTTGAAGTGCATAATGAGTATTTGAGATTGCCAAATTTCGTTCATCTGTAGAATTTTATTTGATGGCCATTTATGTATGGTGGTGTATTTGGCAGGGTCTAAGCTAGGTTCACAAACACGAACGAAGCACAAGTGAAGCACGAATTCGCTTACTTACCTAGTCCGTCTACTCTAAGCGAATTCGTGCTCTGCTAGTGCTTCGTCCGTCTAGTGTAGATCTAGCTTAAGGCTAGATATGATAGAAATACGTAGTTTTCTTGACTGTCTTAATAATATAATACGGAACTGTGGAGGATTGGTAATCTGAATCTGAAATCCACTGCCAGAGCCAGCGTGACCCACCACCGCTCGTGCGCACGCAGGATGGAGGAAATGCAAAGCATCAGTTCAAGTATTTTTTGTTTCATTGGTGTAATGACCTTTTTCCAGTTTCAATGAGAGGATAAACAAATAAATATGCTGTTGGTTGAGGTTCAATTAGCCATCATAAGTAGTTTTGTATGTGTACCTTGATAGTCCTTATATCATTAATCTTTACCAAATTCAAATAACGAAAGTGGATGAACAAAGGCTTAGGTACTCTCTTTTGAAACTCGATATCGATATTTTAAAATTGGTATAGTTACTAAAATATTATTTGAATACTTTGTCCTCTAGAGTACTGGCACATTTAATCCGATGTCAATCAACGTGATGAATGCTTCGGAACGTTGTAAGGGTTGGAACTAATGACGCGTCTCTGTCCAGTAGCCCTAATCACTGGAATATTGCGGCGCCCTGATTGGCGGAAAGTGGTTTATCATCATCTTGTGACGTCATTGTCATTTGCTGAAAGTAATTTTGTCATTGTTTTGGAAGTCGGTGCAAAATGTCGTGGTGAACTAAAGCATCTTTTCGCTACAAATTTTCTTACTTAGTTTAAAAATATTAGATGATTTTATTTAAGGTTTTCTGTTGTCACTTATTCAGCAATATAATAAATCAAATCCATTATTTGTCAAATTCCACACAAATATTCTTCTCACTCAGCGCAACACAAATAACTCTCCTAATTTAAATATAAATTGATACCATTAATTTGCTAACTGAATCAGAATCTGCCATCGAATATATTATTACCCAATAGAATGTCCTTCAACGGCCAGTCGGGGGCCCGAGGTCCCTGCCCGATCAGAGGGACTGCCAGACCCCGGTCGATTATTTGCCGATACAGACGACAATCAACACAAATTTGCATGTGAGCCGTATTGAATTGAGACAAGCGACCGTCACGAGCCACCCCTGATGGCCGCGGTATTTTGCTGGATGGGACAACCGTCAATTAGTAAGAACAGATGCAATCGATGCTAGATCCAATATTTCTAGATTCGAAACAAATGTAATTATCACGAAAACAGTCGTTGAAACATGGAGTATGCTATTACAATATGGAATAGAGGATTAAATACCAAATAATAAAATGGTAGATTGATTAACTTGCAATCAGAGGCAAAGGTACCATACAACTCGATTCCTACCGGATTCCCTTTGAAAAATGGCAGTCAGTATTCTATAGACAAATAATATAATCAAATTAAAGATATGTACTTCGGCTAACCTCTTACAAAAAATGACGCTCAGGTACTGCTAGCAATTGTTTTGTACTGAGCATTTTCTCGAACCACTACGACTTTCTAATAATATCCTGCTTGCTACATAAGTACCCATGATAAGAATACTTATTTTTCCTTTGCGTTGCAATAACAACAAGGCCTCAATGTGAAAGAGTCCTTGACCATTCCATTTCTTTACATCCATCTACAAATTTGCAATTCAGTAATCTACCGCCGAAGGGAAAGATAGCCGTCGAGTTTAATTTAACCGTCTGTATCACGGGTCAACCGTTCCATCCATTTCATTAACTTTACGCATATTTTTATAGTATTAAGTATTGTATGAAATCATTACGTTCACAGCGGTCTCGTAATTGAAGAAAAACAGTGCATCAGCTGTGGCCGTTCCCACGCAAAGTTAGGTTCTTGTGATGTACCGAAATAATTATACTGTGTTGCGATGAAAGGTGCTGAAATAACCATGTCGTGTTGACGTCACTTAATAAGCTCCATGTTACGGGGATGACTCACGTCAATTCATTTTTAGTCAGAACGAACATTAAGGAGATATCAAGATAATTGTGCGCCAAACTGTACCGAAAATTCATTTCGCACACATTTTGCGATATATTTTTGATCGGCATCAACGATTAAAATTATATTGCGGAATGATTTTTCGGTACAATTTGGCGCACTATTAGGTACACCTCTGCCTAACCTTTTGGGGAAAACAGGCGTAATGTTATGTTATGTATAACAAAAAATAGAACATAATTTGAATGACGTACTAAATTCATATTATGTCTTACTTGCCTGATTGTCTTCAGAATAGTTCTTTTATACTGGCCATACAGCCGAAAACCTTCGTGAACTTAATTTCATATAACTTCACACACATTCCGGTTATTTTGAATTATAAGTTTAAAATCGTAACAGACCTTTGACATGGTTATTAAATGCGAAAGATCCAGGTGGAATTTTACTAAGATGGCGACTAAAATTAGAAGAATGCAACTACGAGACGATGACTTCATAAGCCTAGCCTTAGTATCTATAGGATGAGTTCAACACTGATAACTCCCTTCTAATAAATTGAACCCAAGTACCCCAAGTATCCTAAAAAACCTTAACAAATTTTATCTCCGGAGTTCAGTTAAAATGCCCGATGTCTTCGGGGTATGGAATAGTGTCTAGTTTCTATGTGACAAGCGCTTTATTGTTGTAGAGGAGAACTGGGATTCTTCGCAGAGCTCTCCCCATTTCTCTACTTTATTTCACTTTGAAAAAGCACGTGGTTTAGTTTCTTCTGGTTCTCTCTCCAGGATAGTTTCTTTGGTTTTATGCCAGCTTGCACTAAACAGAGAATGACTAGCTTATCTTTCTAAGTAGGTACCTATGTACTTCCTACTAATGATTTCTTGAACCGTTACCATTTTCAGTATTTCTACATCATCATCTTCATCATCAGCCTAACCTTCCCCCAACTATGTTAGAGTCAGATTCCAGTCTAACCGGATGCAGCTGAATACCAGTATTTTACAAGGAGCGACTGCCTATCTGACCTCCACAACTTAGTTGGTACTAGGTAATACGATACCCCATTGGTAGGACTGGTTGACAGAATTTTTGGGCCACTGACTAGCTGTAACGACTGTCAAAGATCTACAAATGACAGCCGGGACCAACGGCTTAACGTGCTTTCCGAGGCACGGAGGACACTCGGTATGTAATGGGTGGTCACCCATCTACAGTTTAACCTAGGCAAGCACGGCTTAACCTAAAGATCGATCCGAGCGGCTGTTATTATTAATCCACGAGCACCTCTTTCAGTATTACTACATGTTGAATACATAATAAAATACAAGGTTTATACAGCATTAATGTTCGTAGGTTTGACCTAAATTATGGCTGTGCCATTTTTCAAATAAGTGAAAGAAATGTGCATTATGAGCCGGGGTACTTATCCCATGAAATATGGCGGTCTTTTGTGTGGGCGCTGCACCACGCTCCGTACTTTTAACAAAACATAAAAAAAAAAACTATTTCTTAATGGAAACTCTATTTAATGGAGAAAATGTTTCGTGTATTAAGAAAATTATGATGGTGTCATGAATTTGTCGAAATACGAATTTTTGTGTACTTTTCTGCCGATTTGTTTTTACCAAAATCCTCATAATTTACATACTTCAACCATTTCATGAAGACGTAGTCAACTAACCGATAATTGAACCCAGCAATTAAACCAATGATAACTTTTACAAAGGGAAAAGCTAAAATTATACCTAGAATTAAATTGGATACAATGTTTGGCCATCTGGAGCCAGCGTCCCTGTAATTTTGGAAATTGTCCTTTAACTACACAGAATTTACTACGAAGTCAAATTTTGATGTGACTTTTCGGAAAAGTTCCCTTCTCTCTTAAAGGGAGCAGGGTAATAAAAAAGTTTTAATTACCGATGCCATATTTCACTGAATTATCAAAAGTGTTCAGGCAAATCCAAGGGTAGAGGTAGTTCATCATCATTAGGTGTAATTTTAAGGACTGGCTGCGAAACCTGGGTAGACGATTGTGAAAATATATGACCGTGGAACATTAATTAGTAATAAATGTGTGTGTGTGTGTGTTTGTGTGAGTTCTATTTAATGTGAGAAATTGTAAAAAGAGCATGTTGATTTTTATAATATTCCCACACTTGAAAAATGTTCATTGTTACCATGTCGTCCTTGAAAATAGTGGGTCATCATCATCATTTCAGCCAAAAGACGTCCACTGCTGGACATAGGCCTCCCCCAAGTGTCGCCACATTGACCGGTCCCGTGCGATTCGCATCCAGCGGAACTCTTCAACCTTCACCAGGTCATCGGGTTCACCAGGTCATCGGGTTCACCAGGTCATCGGGTTCACCAGGTCATCGGCTTCACCAGGTCATCGGTAAATAGTGGGTAATTTACAACAATCATAAACTCACACTATTTTATCGTGTGTGAAAACAAAAAACTACAGAACGCCATGTGCAAAGATTTTTATAAACACCTTTTAGTTCGTCTGCGTTTATAATCCAGTAAATCGTTTACCATTTTGACTTTCAGTTACCTAATAATATCCATATCCTAACATTTTTGTCTAACACAATCCTAACCCAAAATAAATTTTGCTACTTTATTAGAACCCAACAGCGTTCAGCAGTCTGTAGTGATCAAAATGTAAATTAGGTATAGAGGTTCAGCGCCGGGCCGTGACCCCACCATATAAAATGCTCTTTTATATTGTTATGCCTTCAGGTGGAACCGTGCTCTTCGGGCTCTGAGATACTCTGACGTCAACGGACGTTTTCGGACCGAACTGAGTTATTTGGTAGGAGGTACATAAGTTATTTCACTATTTTCTCGGAATTAGTTAAGTAAAGGAAGTTGAATCTTATTTTGAATTTGAATTAATTATTTTGAAAATCAATGACGTTTCGTGAAAGAAAACATGGTGAGGAAACTTGTATGACTTCTTTTTCACGTTGAACAGTTTGGTGATCAATGCTCATGCTTCCTCTGTATGTAAAGATGCAGTTACTTCATTGGGCTTGGATATTAATTATTTAAGAATAAAGCCAAAAAGCTCATCATCAATTGTGTAATGAGTTACATTCCGTTAAAATTTAGTTTTTTAGTGCAATGTATTTAGTGCATTTGAAAAATATGGGCCCCAAAATAGTTTTTCAATATTTCCAAAGTAAGTATATCCACTTACTTTGCTGTCTATCCGCTGGAATAGTTACAATTTCACACAACTTTCACTCAAAGGTAGCTTAAACTGGTATACATATACCAGTTACTAAAGAAGCCATTAACAACCTGAACTGCAGTCCATATCCTCAAGCTAAAGTTCAAACGTTACATACGTACCTACTAGCTATGTACGACAAATAACTCAAAAACCTTAATAATACACCTAACCGCCTTCAACAACTAATATTTCAAAGCAACACTATTTTCAGTAACATTTATTTAGTTGGTTTTAATAGCAACGTCCTGCCGAATGCGAGATTTGTTTCGAAACTAAACTGAAATCATATTATAGTTGAGCAGAGTTTGCTTTGGCGTACTTCCAAGCGTGTTAGTCACGGCCAACCGAACTAAGGCTTCATCCATAATGGAAGTTTTGCGGCCGATGCTGGTGACGTCATTTGATTAAAAAGAAAGTAGTCGGGTGGTTAGTAAAACGTTTTTTAAAGATACTATAGACCGACCGCTTTAATGAGTCCACCTTGCCCTATCAAAGGCACATTTAAACAAAAAAGTCCTAACTTTATCCCACAGATTATTTGCTTTAAAATAACCATAATCTATGTAGGTATTACGATACTAATTGAATCAATACGTGATCAACCTCAGAATATTCCATTTAAATTGATACCTTCGCGAGGACTCATTAAGGCGGTCGGTCTATAGGTACTTCTCTGACTGCTTTGATGGTCCAGTGATCGCAAATTCTACTGAGCATGAGATCCTGATCCGATTTTAACAGGTCCTGCATAGTGATGCTGGGTTTGTTCATTAGGGATTTTTCAGTAGCAATCTGGAGTCTGGGAACGTGCATAATTGATGGCAAACCCAAACTATGTTGGGGTTGGGTTTCAGTCTAACCGGACGCGGTTGATATGGAGTGACTTCCTACCTGACCTCCACAACCCAGTAACTGGGTGATACGATAATACTTAGTAAGACTGGTTGACAGACTATCGGGCTTCTGACCTGCCGTAACGACTGTCAAAGATCTACTAATGACAGCCGGGACCAACATCTTCATGTGCTTTTCGAAGCTAGGAGGAAACTCGGTTCGTAATGATGGTCACCCATCCACGGACCACCTTACATACATACGTAGTTTTATTTATTGAAGTATTTGTCTACAAACAAAAACATTATTAAAACAAGAGACGACACGTATGCTCGCTATTGGTAGCTAGTAAGTAACTCATGACCATCTTCGAAGCTTGACAATAAAGAGAATATCCCTTATATTTGTTGATAGTGGAGATAATTAGGAAGGTCCTAGCTTCGAGTGCCTTTGTTGAACCATGATTAAGAATATTCTGTGATTTTGTTTCAACTCCAACCGATCTCTTTACCTAATGATCGTTTTGGCATTTAATGCAAATGCGACCATACTTGTTTAAGGCATTTGTTGCATAATTTCGTTTCTTGCTTTACCTTATAGCGATCGTCACCTAATACCATTAGTTTCTAGTGCTGATGACTACAATGTGCTGTGTAAACAGCTCGTTAATTCCCCTAGCTCAATTTGGTCTTGTGTAGGCTACAATAATGGATATTTAAGGGGAATTGCCATAATCACCTCGTTTGGCAGGCGGATTACTTGCAGTATGTTGGTGGGTACCTGTGATGGTATTACAAATGTGGGTGTTGATCTTTCTGATGTAAGTAATCTGTTGTAACACTCACGAGAAGCGTCGATATCAACAGTTAGTCAATATTATACAGGGTGTAAAAAAACCCTTCACAAAGTCATTAACCAAGCATTCTGTACATCAAACTAAGTAAGTTTATGCAAAAATTATTGCTGGGAAACGACTTTTTTTTTGGGGTGAAAAATCACGTTTTTCGGTAGGACTCGGTGGAACGCACTCAAAGAATTGTGCTGATGGATGAATTCAATAGTACGGGGGTCGTGGAGGTGTTTAAAGTAAAAATCTAAACTTTAAAACATGTATTAAAAAAAAAAACTTGTGAAAAAGTTGGGACTTTGACCCCCAAGGTCTCCGTAACTAGAAGGTTCCCAGCTATGGTCTAGAACAAAAAAATGATCGCAAAGACGGGGAGAATAAGTGCCTTTCGGCTTCGTTAAGGGTCTATTTACACCCTTTATTGTTTTAGCTCTAAATAAAAGCGAAACAATAATAAGCCGCAATATTTCAACACATTTCATAAATAGATTTAACAGTCAGCTACTAGTTGATTTTATACCCTGCTATTCGGTATTTAAAATATAAAATAAATACGAAAAGTGGCATTATAAAATACGCCATAAAATCGATATGTTATAATATCGATTTAAAACGACGCATTGAAAGTAGAAACAATGCCGGGTATAAAAATATAACATTCTAATGTTATGGCACTTACAGCTTCTCCTTTCTATGGTAATAAGGAGATCGTAAATATTTTACGAGCGCCTTCAATAAACTTTCATAGTGAAATTATGCTGTGGTTTAAAAGTACGGCATCCGTTTTAGTGTCGGCAGAAATTAAAAGGACGAAGATTGATGTCAATGAACTTTTCGTGGCACGAACTTTAACTTGAGCCATACGTAAGAAGTGTTCTCAAGTTGGGAATGAACAATGAATAATGAAAGAGAGGACTTATAAAACTTGTAATTTTCTTAAAACCTTGAAAGAAGGTTCATATTTTACTACTGAGGAACATAGGTATCTAAATCAAATCAAATCAAATCATTTATATCTTTGCAAACATGGGTAATAGGTACATAGATGTTATCTTATAATAAGTTTCTCCACATTTTGCCGTCACATGGGCATGCAAATAGTTGGTATACAATTATTATAAATTTAAAATAAATGGCATATTATCATTGGAATTATATAAAATAAAAAAATGTCAACATGGTCAAAGTAATAAAAAAAAAATATTATTAATAATTTCACACAAATAAGTGGGATATCATTGGAATTATATACATAAAATAAAAAGTTTTAAAAAGTCAACATGGTCAAAGTAATAAAAAATATTATCAAAAATGTCAAACAAATAAGTCTACTTACTTGTATGCTCTACAGCGACTTTGTAGTATTTCTGTACCAATGAGCATTTTACAGTTACTTGATGAATGAGAAATAGTTTCTAATATATATTTTTTAGCAGCCAACATCAAGGCTAGTTCGAGGTGGCGCAGGAGAAGAGTACCTGGGAGGATATGAGATGGCCTTTGCCCAGCAGTGTGACATACAAGGCTATTAAAAAAAAAACAGGCCTACATCGTGTCCCACTGCTGGGCGAAGGCCTCTCCTTTCTCCTCCCGTAGCTCTGTATCCTGTGCGATCTCTAGCCATGTTAACTCCGCAAACATGATCGGATCGTCACGCCACCACGTCGACTTTTTCGTCAACTAGCGAGTGTGAAACTCACCCTTTTTTCCCTAAAAGGTAGGTACTGTTCCCTGTGGAAAAAACAATAACGTTCTTATGATAACAGATGGCGCCACGTGTCTTTCGAATCATGATTGAATTATATTATTACAAGCAGAGTATAACCCGAATTGATTGTCAAATTCTAAATGCGAGCGAAGCCACGGGCAACAGCTAGTAATTAATAAAAATGGTAGACAGACATCAAAACCGCATAAACTACCAAAAAATATTCCATAATGACCACACGAACTTCAACTCAAATAAACGAGCACACACGGCATTTACAGGTCACGAGCAAAGCAAAAGGGTGCAACTAGCTCAAGGGCACCGCTATGGAGATAAGAGCCTCGGTTTGGAAGCTCTCGCACAAAACGTCTGGGTACCTAGTTCCCACTTCTACCTGTACCGAAAGACTGTTGTTATGAGGCTGGCTTGTCTATTGAAGGAAAATTGTAAAGATGGGATGGTTTTCTTTATGGTGGAAATAGGTTGTGGGGTTAGTTGGTCAGCAAGGTGGTGGTGGATAATGAGAATAACATGGTTTATTAATGAGATTTGTGTTTATGTGACATGTTTGTGCCTACGTAGTGTGTTGTTGACCAGCATGGTGCAGGTGGGTCATGCCCGTTTTAGCTTTTTTGTAGTACAACTTTCAAATAGTTATTTTTTTACATACAGGGTGTAAACAGACCCTTCTCATAGCCGCCAACCAAGCATTTACATCAAACTAAGTAACTTTACGCAAAAAATATTGTTGGGAATCGACTTTTTTTGGGGTGAAAAATCACGTTTTAAGGTAGGAGTCGATGGAAAGCACTCAAAGCATTGTGCTGATGGATGGATTGAATAGTACGGGGGTCATGGAGGTTTGTAAAGTAAAAATCTTACATTAAAAACATGTATTTAAAAAAAACTTATGAAAAAGTTGGAACGTGACCGCCAATATTTCCGTAACTAGAAGGTTTCCAGGTATAGTCTAGAACAAAAAAAAAATCGCAAAGACGGGGATAACAAGTGCCTTTCGGCTATGTTAAGGGTTTATTTACACCCTTTATACACACGTATACTTACGGCTTTACAGAACGAAAATAAAAAAACAAGCTCCCAAAAAGTTTTGATGAATCTAGTTTATAAAGGAAGGCAAAATCCTAAATCATGAAATTATGTCCACTGCGTCATCAGCGGTGAAAGATTTATAAAATATGATCTGTAATTTTGCAGCTGCTTTCTGTATTTAAAACCAGCTGTCAGCCCAGGTGAAGTAGACTAGTTTCGATTTAAATGTCACGATATTTTAAACCATAACCGACGGCAGTAAATAGAGACATTACTTAGTCGTGAGAGCAATAACATGTTTATTAGCACTAACCTACATACTAAAGGACATTACCAACAAATAGTAAAAAACATTACGCTGTCCTTCCAATGACAATTTAATTTTTAATTTAGACAGTAGGTGTCCCGATTGCAAATGAATGCAAATTATTTGCGTGGGACTCGGTCGACAACAATCAAATTAAGCGTCAGCAAAAAGAAACAGTAAATGGCGTGTTAAAAAAGTATTTTCGATCTCTACTTTTTAAAGTAGGTAGGTGCCTTTTTTATAGAAAATGAGTGTTCTTTATTTGTTGACCTTATGTTATATCCACTTGTAGATATGTCAGTTAAGTACCATATTTTAGTGTTTTGCGAACTGTCTGTATATTTTTGTGATCAGTTATGGAGTACTTACCTACTTTAAAAACAGATAACTATGGGCTAGGCTTCGTTAGTTGATATTTCGACTTAGTTGGATTATTTACTGCATTATCTATTTCTCATAATTAGGGTTCGGAATTATCAATATTTTTTTGATAATTATCAAAATGGATTCCTAATTTGATATCTTTAATTTTTTTACTAAAATAGAAATAAATAGAATTTCGTTACTAAAATATTAGACATGATTGTATTATTATAAATTGTTTTATTTTTTAGTTTTTACTAAACATTCCATTTATTCTATTATCAATTAATTTTGTTTGGGTCCGATTTTTTATTAAGTTGCCATTTAACGCTTTTGGGCAGCAGCGGAATCAGCAAATCGCGTTCGGGTACACGTAAAGTTCAAAAATTTTTACTTAATGATTTTTGTTATTATCAAGATAATTATCACTTCAAACCCTGCTCATATTACTATATAATTTATATGCAATAGACAGAAACAGAAATTCAGCCTAAACTTCACTCAACTGTAAATAATTGTGCTCAAGCATTTCCGTACACCCAAATTGCAAACAATAACAAATGCCTAAATAATTTTTGTCACAAAACTGAAAGCTGCTCAACAGCTTAACAATTGTTGTTCGTGCAATAATTTAAATTGGATTATTTTACTTTCACAGCACATTTCGCGAACAACCTAATTCCGGTTATCCCCGACGACACTCAAAACAAACGAAAGTCTGATAAATGTTGCTATTAATCTTCCGGCAGCTTCACAGTGCACCCTTGCGAGAAAGGGACGGAAACAATTATAATAAAAATCTAGATTTGGGTTAAGAGTGCTTAGGCAGACAGTTTATGCCACTTTACGTCACGGTTTTATGCAGGAGAAGCAGGAATTTATTTTTGTATGAATCCCTTTTTTTTTGGATTTGCTGGACCAACGGCCTGGGCCCTTTTTTGCAGATTACTTGCACTAAAATACGAAACTAACGGGGCCATGTTTGTCGTGAAGAATGAAAATTGGTCGTGTCTTGAATATTACGAGTTTAATATGAAGCAGGGTTCTAGTTATCAGATAATTATCTCCGCTGATTCATAACTTGAACTCTTATATTTTTTTTGTCATACATTGGTATGACATATAGCATACAGTAGATAGTTTCATTTCAAAATTCTTTATTCTTTATTCTTTATTGCACACAAAAAATATACATACTCGTACAAATTGCAACAATATAGCGTATATAATTCGTTTCGAATGGGCAACTACAGTCCATTCACAGTTATTACACCTGAGGCTGGACTGTAGGTAGCTTATTTTTGACTATGCAAAAGTGCCTGTCACGGGTCTATTTGAAATAAATGCTCTGAGTTTGAGTTAAAATCTGATTTAAAGACAGACATTTATAATTACTAATTGTTTAATTCTTTAGTTTTAACACAAATTTACCAAACGTTCTGTTTAATTAAACACA
This sequence comes from Noctua comes, assembly GCA_963082995.1. NCBI lineage: Eukaryota > Metazoa > Arthropoda > Insecta > Lepidoptera > Noctuidae > Noctua > Noctua comes. Next base: position 8,360,805 of record OY720279.1, on the reverse strand, counting down.
ATGTTTTTTCATGTTGACACGAACCGCGTTTGAGTACGCATGGACGCGTAAAATCGCATTCAGATACACGTGAAGTTTATTAATTTTATTTTATGATTTTTGTGATTATGATAATAATTATTATCACTTCGAAACCTGATACGGCGCACCTGTGTTTCATTGTTTTGAGGCTTGTGTTTCATTTTAGGATTTGGACAAAGTGTGTTGGAAGTAAATCTGCATCTTAACACGTTCCAACTTAAGAACGTTTTTGCAATATTTGGAATAAAAAAAAGAACTAGCATTCGTCAGAACGCTCACTAGAAAGCTTCGAAAAGGAAAGGAAAAGGTTATTTTAACAAATCCGTTTTATCCTAGTCACCATGGTCAGCAACACCCACATGAATATAGGGTGTTTTATTTGTAGCTTCGAATCACGGCGTGTGGCAACTCCTTCATACACTTACTATTTTCACTTAACGTACGCGTAATTGGGGGTATTAAGTAATGCGACACCCCCAATTATGTCGCAGCAATAAAAACTGAGCTGCAAGCAATGAAAAAGTTTAAGTTTAAATAAAGGCGAATGGGGTCAACGAAGAGTAGTCGACGTCCGTACAATGGTAACAATACGGTGGAATATAACTAGGACAAATTGCATGGGAACATTTTGAATGGCAACAAGTGGACTCAAACTCTCTGAAATATGATTATCATATTCCGGAGCCGTATCCCCCTCACCTGTTTCATAATGTTTTTGTTTTTTGTCCTCCTACGTAACGAGCATCCTGTTTCGTGGTTAATTTGAATGCGTGTTTTGTTGCTAGAAATTTGCCTTTGGATTTTTGTCACTTTTATTTTTTATGTCGGTTCGTAATTTCAGCGGAGGGATTTGTTATTTTAAAGGTTCCACGACCGAGTCGTTGGAATGTATTTTTTTACAAGTTATAGAATGTACGATGGCCTAACATAACAACTGGGTGAGAACCGCCTCGCTCGCGGAATGGAATCCTACTGAATAATGGACGAGCACTGCTAAGCACTACCTGACCCATATTAGACTAACATGCCGCTTTAAACGGTATAAACAATTGTTCAAGTGAAGAAAAAATTACGTTGGATTAAATCGGCACTGGCAGCTTATCATAAAAGCTTAAATAATGAACAAAACCAAAACAAAACAACATCCGAACAGGAATTCAACCAACTTTGTTCAACATGTGAATATTAATGTAAATAAACAATACGTAAATACCGAAGAACCGAAGACCGTTGGGGTAGACGTGGGACGCCCTCAAGCTCGGTGGGTGACTCGATCTTCGCAGGGTGGCTGGTGGCAATTAGATGAGAGTTGCTGAGAATCTAGTTGAATGGCGTGCGATTAAGGAGGCCTATGTCCAGCAGTGGACTGCTGTAGGCTGATGATGAAATACCGAAGCAAAATACATAGATAAACGAACATACCATCAGTACCAATCTTAATAACTTTCAATCCACTCAATCGATAACAACTTGGCCCTTTCAGCGAGAGCACCAAGAGCTTGCAAATTAAATTACAGAAATAAGAATACAGTAAAGTTAAACAAACTTCGCGAGCTAAGCCGCCTTTGAACAAAACGAGAGGGGATGGGGGAATGGTGGCTTCAAACGTTTTATCCTGAAAACACCTAAATTAGAATTAGATCCTACCAACGAGTTCACTAATTAATTTTGTGATAATAGGTTTTCCGTTTTCGCGTGTTTTTTGTCAGGCAAATTAGTTTTTTTTCTTTCTTATTCGGGTTAAGATTCTATGGTGGCCGGTGGGGTAATTATTTTGTTAGTTTATTATTTAAATAAGAAGTCTGCTATGTCGTGTTTTCGGTTCCGATTTTATTATACTTGAAACATTCATTTTGCTTTATCGCATGATAACTATTTATACCAGAAATTCCAGATACATTTTATACCATATTCTAATTAATTAACTTAATAGCAGTAATAGTGCTGAAACATATGCAGTTCCTCGTTTCTCAGAAACTTCATGAAATAGTAATTATGAGCTGGCAATACGGCACAATCCGATAACTTCACATTGTGTGGAGTTGCTCTCTAGTGGAATACTAAAGTTGGTCGGTATTTGCTCCGCGATCATATTTGAAGTTGATTTAGTGTGCTTTCTTAGTTGTTACTCTAACAAAATGTATAGCTTTAGTTCCAGTAATAGACCGACGAAATATAAGGTCGAAGAAGATGAAATTAACATACATCTTAATTAGAGTCTCGAACAAATGCTAACTCTTCTAGTAGCGTCATAAATCAAATGAAGCATAAATTACTTAGGAACTTTGTTATAATTTAAGATTATTCTGTACCATCAAGGTCTCTTATTTTGAATATATTTTTATCACATAAGCCGAGAAGCCTCTCTTGCAGCCGATCTAAGTGATTCGCGCCACTTGCGTCATCAGAATTCGTCCCTCAAACACAATCTCCCTCTGATAAGGTCAGAATATCAGTCGTTCGCTCTAAATGCAAATATTACCGCACCCGGGAGAGGTGTTATAGCCTCGGTTTTGAGGTAAAAAAGGACGAAAACAGCGCTAAATGGCAAGAAAGCGCTTTTTATGCTGACGGAATTGGGTAGTTAAAGATAAAGAATGGATAGACCGGTCCTTAGATAGTTGTTTTAGTACACTATAGGTAGATAGGCACGTTACTTACTGTTTTATTTATGTAATGGGACGAATAAGTTTTTTTGAAGTCTGCCTTTGGTGAGGTGCGTTAGTTTTGATGGGCAGCGGGTCTTGGGGATCATTACGTTTCAAAATGTTGAACATAAAGGAGTAGATAAATGGACTTTCTTTTGAGCTTTTTACTAACAAAGCGTTTTTGTTGGAGCTGTGTCTTGGTATGCTGATTGGTAGAGGGTAAATGGCAAGATGGACAGACGACATTGTTTCCATTGCGAGAATATCTTGGTGAGGCCAGCACAAGAACGTGGAGCTTGGGTACATCAAAGAAAGGCCAACAGTGGGTGAAGTCGGGCTGTGAAGTGAGAGGGCAAGTTAATCACATTGCTCAACATCCGAAGAATCTTGATAAGTTCTGGTGTTATGTAATTTCATGTAAATTGTTAAAACACTTAATAATTCATACTAACGTTCTACCGTTATACAGCTTTATACTGCAATATTCATTTATGATTAAAAGCCAAAGGAGGTCGATCGTTTCCGTACTGGTAGGAAACGAATCCTCCAGGGAAATGAAACTACGAAGCGCAGTTCATTCTCTTCACTCTTAGTTATAGAACAGCGAATTGATTTACGTACATTTTTCAAGTAAATGTGGGTACTTGGGAGCTTAGAGGAATGAAATAGGTAACAATGCTTGGAAAGAGGAATTTTCAACAACATAAGAGGTTGCTATGAACATCATCAACTGCAATTACAGTGACTTGTTCTGTTAATTCTGATTACTGAGAACTGACTTTACCATCCCTGTGTTGTCACGGTAGTGACCATGCCAATACCGGGCGCCATTGGGCCTCTGACTTGGCTTTACATGCCGTCGAGAAATATCTCTCAGGCATGCTGGTTTCCTCTCGATGTCTTCCTTCACCGAAGCAAGTGATAATTATACAATACGCATATGAATCCGAAAAATCAGAGGTGCGTGCCTTAGGTTCGAACTCGAGATCTATAACTCAAGTGGTCATGTATTTCCATTGAATATTGTTTCAACATAAGCTCTATGCTCCCACTAGATGGACCGATGACCTGGTGAAGTTTGCAGGGACCCGCTGGATGCGAGTCGCACGGGACCGGTCAATGTGGCGACACTTGAGGGAGGTCTATGTCCAGCAGCGGACGTCTTTCGGCTGAAAAGATGATGGCAAGCTCAATTGCTATGAAGCCGCATATCTGATACATGAATATCCATATAATGAATGAACCTAGCGTTAAGCAGTGAAAAATATCACAATACTAAAACCCGAACAACCATTTTATACGTACCAGAGACTTGATAAAGCCTGCAGAAGCTAAATTAAATCATCAACGGTCGCATGCACTTGCAAACAATCTACAGCACACGACCACAATAAGATCTTGTTTGCAGTTTCCAAGTGAGTTTAGTAAGTTTGTCGCCACATCTATCTTTCCTAGTTATGTGCGGATACGTCACTACATGGCTGAGCTTAATGTCTTTGTATATAGTCGTATGCTCTATGTGATCATTATGAAACTGGAGATTTGAGTATTCACGTAGAAAACAGGTCTGTTTTGTTCACAGTTTTGTGATTCAAATTATGACTGATACTTACAGGCCAAGGTGAACAATGAATCGTGAAGAGTTGAAATTAATGCACTAGTAGGTACCTATCCTAAAAGCAAATGGAAAGTTTCAGAAAGACATAATCGCGTCTGTGATCCACATTATGCCAGTTATTTTTTAAGTCCCATGTAATAGGGGGCGAGCCTATTGCCATCAACCGGGCACAGATCCAGGCTCCGTGGCTGGTGCTGAAAAAATCCTGATGGAAAAACCCAATAACACTTAGTCCGACCCGGGAATCGAACCTCATACTCAGCAGTCGCGCTTGTTAACACTCGACCAACGAGGAAAGTTTATAATTGAAGCTAAAACAGTCAAGGTGAGGGATAGGCTTCAATAGCTTCAACTAAATGATAAGCATAAAACAGAGGGACACTAATTTACTTAATTACCAATTACCGTCAAAATGTCGTTTAAAACCTTCCTTAAACAGCAGGTTTATAAATCAGATCTGCCTACAAACACAGCGATGATAAATTCAGCTAATTCCCTTGAGTACATACTGATACTAAATTGAATACGCCTTTAATAGCTTTGCAGATAAAAGCTAATAATTCCCAGCAGACAGCCGAGATATTATGGTTAGGGAAATAAATTATTATTATGTTCTGTAAGATTGCTGGTGCCGTAATACCGTTACACACATAAACGCACGAATTAACCTGGAAATATAACTAGGAGTAATTGCCAATCATTAAAGAGCCAACATACGTCCAAATATCCCACATGATTTGCAAAACCGATCTGTTAGGGCTTTCGGAAATCAAATCGGTACTTTGTAGGTACCTATGTAGATAGATTGGTGCAAATGATTGGGTCACAACCCGCACTAGAACTGTCACCAAATTCATCGTCAGTCAGCTCTTCATAAATAAAAGTTCCATTTCGTGTCTGTTTGTGTGGACACGTTGATCTTCTCAACTAGGCAATGAAACGTGTTCAGTATCTTTTACAAAATATATTCTGTAAATTTTATGGGTAAGTACATACTTATTAAACTTAGGACTCTCGTGGCTAAATAATAACAGCCGATAGGCTCGATCTTCAGGTTAAGCTGCGCTTGCCTGGGTTGGTCCATGGATGGGTGACCACTCATTATATACCGAGTTGCCTCCGCGCCTCGGAGGCACGTTAAGCCGTTGGTCCCGGCTGTCAATTGTAGATTTTTGACAGTCGTTACAGGTAGACAGTGGCCTGAAAGTCTGACGACCAGTCTTACCGTATTACTCAGTACTATCTAGGTTGTGGAGATCAGATAGGCAGTCGCTCCATAAAATACTGGTATTCAGCTACATTCGGTTAGACTGGAAGCCGACCCCAACAAAGTTGGGAAAAAGCTAAGCAGATGACGACATTCATATTCAATTTAGGTAAACATATCAAAGAAATCTGGATGTTTTGCCCAACGTAAAACTGTGAGAAGCAGCGATGGTTTGCTAGTTAAGAATAAGGACTCCTCGTGTCATTAAAGTTCCTCATAAAAGATTGTTTAGGTTTGACAGTATCAGGTTATAAGTAATAACCTATTTTCCAAGCCATTGTCTATAAGTATCAATATTCTGAATAAAATTCTTCTTCCTCGATTGATTTTCATGACAATGGGCAGGATCAACAATGAAATACTGTGGTGGATACCATCTCTATTAAATAAGCACTATATTTTTAGGATTCTTCATGCACTATTATTAATAAACAACACCATTGTTTCCAGAACAGCAGTTCCTGCGATTTTAACTATACTGATAGAATATAATAACCAGCTGGTTCAAATGTAAATATTTTCGCAAAACTATAATAAAAACAGAAACGAAAAATACACATATCATTTTTATCCTAGAAATACCAAAAGATATTGAAACATAAGACAATTGATTCCAATCCCCAACGCTTCCCTGATAGAATATTCAGGTTTTACGTGAATATATTTATCAGAAATATAAGCGTACGGACGATATCTGTTGAAAATGGAAGGCAACGTCTTTCCCCTGGGAGCTCATTAGATTGTCGCGCGCTGGTTGCCAAGGGAATCGACTGCTGGATAACCGATTCACCGCTTCGATTTCAGAACGAACCGTGTAAAAATACAGGGTATTGACAAATGATGTCGGAAATGATATTGATAATGTAAGTTTTTTTGGATTGGCAATTAGTCTGGTGTGAAATGGGGATTCTGATAGGATAGAATAAAGTAAAAATTGTTGTGTAAGCTTATGTCTAGGCAGCGTTGCATAAATGGATGCTCGACTACATGTAATTTCTTTTTCAATGTAAGACATTTCACGAAACAAACAAACGAAAAAACTGATTCTACCGTTTCCTGTACAAATGTCTATTTCGTATCAATCATCGATGTCAGATTGACGTCTTATAAAGTAATCTTTCACAAAGGTTTTTACTTTTTTATCTATGTCTATACTAATATTATAAACAGGTCAAATTTGTTTGTATGTAGGGGGTAATCTCCGGAAGTAATGAACCAATTTTAATTGTTTTACTGGTAGAAAGCTACATTATTCGTGAGTGCTATAAATTATAAAGATATCACGCAAATTAGCCGAGCTATCAAAACTTTCGCGGACGAAGTTGCGGGCGAAGTGCTAGTTGACTATAAAATGGCTGACATTCGCAGCATAGTATAACAAAAGCATTGGACCAGTAGTTTTATCGTTACCAAAACTTTGTTCGCCCCAAATATATGTTTGTATAGTAACACTAAAATTGCTGCCAAATCAAAGTTTTTCCGAGCATCTGTAACACTTAAAACTTTGAAGAGCACATAATAGCACGCAATAGATCGCAAAACACACTCAAGTATGTCTACTGTTCTCAACCATTGTGTTCATGACAGATAGAACTTGGAAACTACTGGGGACAAGTTAAATATTGAAGTTGACAAACTGGGACCCAAGTCTGTTCGGCGCGGATCCAATCTGAGGTTAGCTTCGAGTCACCATGTATGCTTTAATATAATTTAGAGCGTTAACGTCTTACGGCATTTCATACATACTTTCAAGTGATTTTTTTCGAAATGACTTAACCGATTTTAATGAAACTTCGTATGCATAAGCAGGACACATAGGCCTAAAAACTTGAACTTCGAAATGTCTTTAAAAAAAAAAGATAATTGGTAATTACTGTTTCTATGGAAAACCTAAAATCAATCTAATTTAGCTGTAACAGTATTTTTCGAAAATGTTCTCTGTCAAGTTTTTAGACTTATGTATCCTGCTTATGCGTACGAAGTTTCATTAAAATCGGTTCAGTCATTTCGAAAAAAAATCACTTGAAAGTTTGTATGAAATGCCGTAAGACGTTAACGCTCTTAACAGAAGAACCCGCTTTATGAATAAGCATGTCCAATGGTTTTTGATTTAGACAAAGATTTATTATCGCTTGATGTGCTTAGGACATAATTTACAATATTACAAGGGCAACGGGTAATAAGCGCATTAGAGTTATTAGCTCAGGCTTGTGACACATGGAGTTGTGAATTTGTGAGCAATGAGCAATATTCTTCAAAATGTATGGCAACGATGTGATGATGATGAGGTTTTGAACACATTTTGAGCTACAGTTTCAGTGGAAGTATCACGAGACTTTTGTTTTCTACAATAATTACAAATGCATTGAATAAATTCATAAATAAATTGAATAAAATATGGTATCATGATTTATATATTTTAATATATTGTTTCGAACTGTATCAATGTTCATTCAATTTGACAAGTTGAATCACAAAAAATGAAATTGGCCTTTCATATTTTTACACATAAAACCTATCCATCAAAAAAAAAATGATAGTATCGCTCAAGCATTAGACTCGTTAAGATGCCCGCCATACACAACTGACATGAGTAACATAGAAATATAACTATTCGTTCGGCACACGTGACGGTAAATTACAATTTGTGACCGGGCGTTAACTTTACTGACAGATTTATTCTTCGTATACACGTCCTACTTTGTGTCACAGCTCATAAAGATGTCGTTACGTTGAATTAATATGGTCGCACATTGAATTAATTTATACTAATAATGTCTTTCGAAAATAAAAAGGGCCGTGACCAAAAATTGGTTTGTTTATTTCTCTGGTTGAGAGACGCGTGGAGCTAATTTAAAATTGGAATGTTAAGCAGACACGTTTGACCTAAAATCTTTGATAAATTAGACTAATTAATCACTAGATGGAGTTATTTTGGGTATGTGAGATTCACACGGTACTGGTTATCTAGATGTATAAAACTTTCATGCCTTCAGTATTCAATAGCCTTAGTTTTGACGGAGATAGCGAATGTTTATTCGTTTATCGGCGATGCGAATACTGGGTATAAGTATAAAGGGTTGGCAGAAGCAAAATTGCCAAAAATTTGGGTTTGGGATCTGTGCTGAAAATCTATCATCTGTGTTAGTCAAGGTAAAAATAAAACATGAAGTAATAAGTTTATACTTTTACCTACTTATAATTTATTAATTTGTTTTTTGTGTACATATTTTTTCGATTTTTTATGCGAGTCGCACGGAACCGGTCAATGTGGCGACACTTGGAGGAGGCCTATGTCCAGCAGTGCACGTCTTTCGAATGAAATAATGATGATGAAACATATTTTATTGTATTGTTGGATTAAAACATACTTATTTTATTGTTTTTTGCTTATTACACAAAGCAATTATACTTTGAATGCATCACAACTCAACTTTATAAGAAATAATGATTTCTTAGAATCTTCTCTCATCTGGATTAAATTTGTCCGGAGCAATGTGAATAAGAAAATGGATCCCGGGTTCCTGAGGAAATTAACTTGAGTGAGGATTTAAATTTTTCATCAACCAACCTAATTAACTTCATAATTAAACTTGGCAATCTCGTGGAGTTTTATTCATCTATTGAGACTTCGCCCATTCGCGCTTTGATCAAGTCTTTTATTATTTCAAGTTAGTACTAAATCGAATTAGGTACTCCAGTCTAATCTCGCAGTTTCTTCGTTAACAATAACATTTCTTAAGTAATTAATGAATACGTAAAATTTACAATTAAGCAACGAAATGGCTTTCGTTCAATAAACGTTTCTGTAACAAAGCCTCCTTCAGATAAATAGGAAACGTGGAGAGCGAGCTCCCTTCAAAATAAGCATTGTTAAATCTTTGTGAACTCCCTAACTTTTCGCCATTAAGTACAATTTAAGTATAGAACTTAAATGAAGTGGAAAAGTTGACCGGAAAGAATCACCGTAGGGCAAGTTCATCCCATCTACGGTGTGAGCGATAAAAAAAATACTTAGGTGGGTATATGGTTCACATTTCCCGCTCAAACTTTTATAGTTAAGCGATGAATTCATGTTCAAGTTAAATTAAACAATTTTAAGTTAGTCCTAAGTTGGTATAATATAATACTGAAAGTTAGCTGCACCTTTTAACAAAGGTATCTATCTATAACGAGGCTTTCATATGAATCTGGCTGATTATGTTATTCTCTGAAGCAGCAAAGCCGCAAGAACCTCAATGCGATTTAAAAAGCTAATTCCCATTGAATAAAACCGTATAATTGCTTCATTCGCTTCCCCGTTACAGTTTAAAAAAAGAACGAAAAAAAAGAAAAACGAATGATAGCGTGCCAACCAGCCCATCCAATTAGACAACGATTATGTAAGTACATACCATTCAATGTAATAGTTATGTCAAAGGCCGTTAAACCCGGCTAATTGTTAGTTGAAAGTAGGTCATATAGCCTGCACTATACTTGGTTTAATACACAAAGTTTGTTGACAAGGGTCCAATGTGCAGGGCTCCGAAAACCGATTCATTAGCATAGGAGTATTAGTTTGATATTGTACTTATATTCTTGTCGTTTACAAAACACGGTGGCTTCTGTAGGATTGTGTTAATTACTGGATCTAATACACTCGGAATACAACAATGTTAATTGGTGACTGAAAGTTATTTGGTTTAGCAAGTTTATGGGAAAAGGGTTAGTTAAGTATTTCGAGTTAATCAAGTGAGAATGTAGATTTTAATAAATATTAAATACAGAAAAGACATATTCTTTGATTACGCTCGCTTTTAAACCTTTAAGTATCGAGTTGAGGTCTGACAGACCACCAAATAATATTTAATGCGGCACATATTTATAAAATTATTTTTGTAATGTAAGGAAGATATATTTGTAAGAGAAAAAAGAAAACGAAAACTCTATTGAATTTTCAATAGAGTTTAGTATTTTTATTCTGTAAAGCCACAAATAATTAATCATTTTGCATGTAAGTAAAATGGCACCTCGGTACTAGAAGGTATTAAAAGTAAATGAGTAGCAACCTGGAGTTTGGATTTGTGCCTCGTTAATTTGATGGCAATAAGCTCGCCCTCTATCTATTACATGGGACTTAAATCATAACATGGCAAAATGTGGGTGTACTACAGATACACCGCTTTTTTTAACCTAACCTGACGAGGAGAACAGGCAAAATGTTATCTAAAATATTGAAAAGAAACTGGTGTTTAACAACTTTTTATCTACAAAGTTCCTGATTAAAAAAGATGCCTAATATTTTCATTAAAATCTTCAGGATTAGGTACGTTACGCTGACTAAAAAAAAACTTCCAACACAAGCGCTACGCGAGTATTTCCCCATTTTACGGTTGTCTATACAAATTGGAATCAAACTTTACGTAAAATTTATAGTGGTGGCGACACACCCCCTCGTGTGTTCTGAACGTACGCAAAAACTATTCCAGCATTTATCGTACCTTTGTTTTGGAAGAATTTAGTGCCGAAACGTGGGTAAAAGGTTTTTAGGCAATTGATTTTTGTTTGTAAAGAGGTCGTGTGCGACTTATACAGAAAAATATAGCTAGTATTTTTTTTAAAATACGGCCATTACCACCAGTACTCCGTTGTCTGGCATCCTGGCTGAGTTCTATTGAATTTCAAATAAATGTGATCGCGGCGATCACTGAACAAGGCTTAAAAGTTCTTAAACAACAAAGCGCCATCTTTGACTCCGGACTGCGGATGGATACCAGCGTCTTCACAATGTGTCCACCATCTTTGCTGCTTGATTCAATCGGTTATTTTTCAAATTGCGAGCGATGACTTAGAAAGTAGAAAAGTAGGTCCCCAATGGACAATAAGCAATAGTCCCAATATTAGTTACCTATAAACGTATTAGGAACTAAAATATTTCCTGTATTCCGAAGTTAAATCCAGCAAAATAAACTGGAATCAAACGTACAATTTATAGCGGCGGCAACCCGCCCCATACCACATGTAGCATGAACGTATGCAAAAACTATTTCAGCGTTTCAGATCGCACCTACCTTTGTTATGGAAGAATTTAGTGCCAAACCGCAGTTAGAATGCTATCATAAAAAGTTTTATTCATTCGTATCGGGTTGGGTTTTGAATTGTAGGAGGAATTCAGTATTTTATTTATTTTTAAACTAGCTTTTGCCCGCGGCTTCGCTCGCGTTAATTCAGAATTTTACAAAAAATCGGGTTGTATCTGCTTGTAATAATATTATTCAATCATGATTCGAAAGACACGTGGCGTCGTCTATTATCATAAGGATGTTATTGTTGTTTTCCTCGGAAACAGTACTTTTTTTCGAGATGAAACAATGGTCTTCGTTTCAGTGGCTTAGGCGTGAAAAGGTAACAAACAAACTTACTTTCGCATTTATAATATTGAGTTAGGATACATACCTAAGTCCTGAATAGGTAGTTTACGGAAACGCATTTTTTTACTTAGATGTATAATGGAGAAAAAAAAATAAAAGGACGTCAAAAATTCGTCCGCATCACTGTCAACGGGAATAGTGTCCAGAAGGTTTTGCATCATTGCCACGTTGGATGGCTATGCTGACAGCCATTTTTAGGATAAGTGGTTACTTTTAAGACTATTAAATGTCTTTATTTTCGTCATAGCCTTTTGACTGCTTAATAAAAAAGGTATTTTTGTGCTTTTGAAAGCATGATTTTTTATCAATCTGGGACAGTCCGGTAAGAAGAGCAGTAGCATCCTTGGTTACGTGATAACAGCCCTTATTCCTCCAAAACCAGGACAAGACATCGGATTACCTGACAGGCTACCACAGTCTGTCTTAAGTGACATTAAGGAAGCGGCTGTCGCAAACGTTTTCTCTGCAGACATTGCAAGGAAGATTGTGTGAGACATAGGTAAGTCACTTTATGTCTCAAGCTGGCTTATTCGAGCTCAAGTCAGGAAATTCAAGCTACCGTGTTCTGATTTTAAATACAATCGTCTGTTCAAGATGAAATGTATTTTTCAATTGTTTTCAATATTCGACTGTGGAATCAAGTAAGGTTCCAAATGTTGTAAATACAAGCTGATTTGTTTGATAAAACTGGGAAATAAACTGACGATAGTGAGGCGGATTATTCAGAATTCTTTACCCTACGTAAAGATTCCGCTCACAATAAAATTATATGGCTCACAAACGAAACGAACTGCACTGCGCGAACGGCTCCGTTCACTTTATAACGAATGCAGTTAGAACTTTGAAAACCTCATAAATAGTTACCTAATCACGAGTAAAAAACTTGGACTTTACATATCACCAGCGCCAGCGAAACTGTTCGGTAACTATAATAAAGCTCCGGACTTTTATGACCCGAAATGTTCCCCAATTTAAAGTTCTATCGTAAGCCAATGTGACATTTAAAATCCTAAATCCTTGTAAGTAGCCACTTCAATTTGTAACTGACTGTGGCAGACTAAGTTGTGCTGCCCGGGGGCAACGTCTCCTCCCTCTAGTTTCATACAAATTGATATTTACGGTAATAGCATGAGTTTTTCAACGAGAAGGCAAAGTTAGAGGATAACAGGCTCAGTTGGTTACGCTCCGGAATCCAAATGGGCAAAAACGTGGAGCTAAAGAAGTGAAAAACGGATCTACAATTTCCCACGAACGGAATTATTCAAGATCAATTTAATGTTTTACGAGTTAGCTTTTCAGTGGGGATTTTGTAAAGAATAAAAGCGGACGGCCCTCAGTGTGGATATTACATTAACAATGGCACCAACAGTCTGCCGGAAGTGAGGTTTGGAGTGGTCACCTACTTAACATTTATTACGGATCGTAGCTTTTAATGATTGCGTAACCTGAAAAGAATGAAAATAAAATTCACATTTGTTATCCTCATTGCAATTGTTTTCATTATGTAACACTTCATGCCTGTGTATTATAGGCCGTGAATGGGTTTTTCATTTTAAATAGCAGTCGTTATTTTGTTTGTAGGCGTATTGAGTACCCACTGAATTGGTATTCGCAATAATGCTTAATGACAACAGAATTAAAGGTTTTAATAAATAATCATTTGAAAAGTTGTTTATTCGCTATGAATTGATTAATCTTTTCACAAGTTCCTAGATTATGTCACAGCGAGAATTAATTCTGTGAAAGGTTATTTAATAACAACTGCGTCACTAAGGAAAAATATAACTGCCAACCTCGTTCATTGGCGTAACAACGTCTGCACACACAGACACACAGAATCGAACAACAAAAGGGCTGATCCTTCGCACACAAACAGCTCCATAATAAACACCCCGCGTATCCATTTCTTATTCAGCGACCTCAAGTACCCATCCCGATATTAATAACAGCCGCAGAATACGTAACTATTAGATCCAGGTGCATGATTCTGAATAGAGCTTCGTAAATACGCGTCCCGTCCGCGCCACAGCGGGTACAGTCAGCCCAATAAATTATGCGGCGGACCACAGTACCGGGATCCGGACGCCTGTCGAATCCAACGGGAACCAATTAGTCGCACTCGAGAATATTTATTTGCGGTTTTCTCAAACAAGTGAGCATCCGACACTTTAACCTCGCACACACTTCGTGACTCGACTTCTTTATGTGATAGATGTAGTGGCCGTTCAGTTAAGTGATTACGATTAATGCCCTTCTTAGAGGTGTTCTCTTTATTTGGCGCCGCACTTATCGTAGATTCGCTGCCATGTATCATGTTGTGTTGATCTCAATAAACTGTTGTGCAGATCAGCTTGCGGTGATCGTTTCGATTTTATATTCGCACGAAGTTTATTGATGACTAACGGAGTTAGTGACATAGCAGTATAAAGAGAAATAGGCCAATAAAACAATATCATGAAAGGCTTTCGTTGTCACGTTGTTGCCACTGAAGTAACTGAAATTTATCGATATCACGAGGCACGATTAATGACTACAAGTTTACTTACTTTCTTTTTTTCTGAGACAACAATAAAAGTATTTGTAATAGGTACCTACCTTGCTGAATATGTGTTACAGAGACACAATTCGATTTTCTTAGAAAAGAGAACATTAAATATAACAAGAAAATAACTAACAACATACAGTACCTCATAAGGAAAAAGTCTCCCAAAATACCCGTCGTTATCCACAAAATTCATATTTCAATACCCCAATAAATAAACGGGTAACATAATTCGATAAACGCAGTCGTTTATACCTATCTGTCTAGTTTAGGTGGGTCGACTCGGCTAATATGAACCGATGTCGGCAAGTACTACCGTGTCACGCACGGCAAACACGCAACCGAATATCGTTGATCCCCACATAATGCCATGATTGATCGATGTTGGCACTTACTACATTAGCCGTTATGAAAAATATTAAAGAGGTGGCGAAAAAATGTCGCCCACTGTACCTTATAACACGGAGTAGGGAATGAATGGAATGGTTTCTATAGTGAATTCTAATTCGTATGGAACGTGAAGGCGAGGAATCGTCGTCATTGGAGAATCAATGCAGAGAGTTACGACATACGGTGCGTTACTATTTTTGTAATAGTGACTCTTATTGTTGCCTGATTACTCCATTTTACGGTCTACTCGGTGTTAAAAGGTGTGCGTCAGGGAATTAAGTGACCTTTGAGGATTGTTAATTTTGTGCTGTTTGTGACAAATGGTTTCTGAATTTGAAAATAACTAGCTTTTGTGTAGTTATTTAACAATTTGTCGCTGTACTAACCAGATGGAAGCCTGAAAATGGATGTCATGATTGATGTTGATTTTAGTTGCGATTTTGACCAATTACACTCTAGAATTTTAGTCATTTTCAGTGACTGTAAGGACGTGTAATCAACCACCCAATATGAACTGTGAAGCGCAGGCCGCACCGCCAGCTAGCGGGCGGGCGAGCGACGCGAACTACGCGTCGTTTCACCTCTTTTCATACTTTGGTTCATACCGCGAACTATGGAAAGATGGCTGTTTTTAAAAAATATTTTGCGTATAATGCATAATAATGTAGTTATATAATAAATCATTTTTGTATTCTAAAGTCGCGTGTAATTTTGACTTGCGTGTAGCGACGATTTATCATAAACAAATTAGGTTGTTTTCATATAAAGCACTATATTAAAGTAATGCCCCATCCAAGGAAAACTCAAGGGAGCTCTTTCACGATATTATGATAATATTAAAATGTTTACAACGTAATATCGTTCAAATTGACAAATATATGGTGGAATTTTATGTCTAATGTAGGTATTTGACGAACCGAAAAAAAATATTGTGTAAAATGGTAAGAAAGCAATTTTGTGGCTTATAATAAGATTGTTTAAGGCTTTATTCTTTGATAGGCTTTTTATGGAGTTAGGAAAATGATTAAATTCCACTTAAGCATGCCGCTCTTAAATTTTCCAATGGCTGTAGCCAAGCTGTTTTCATACATTTTGCTGGCAGTTGCCACGAAGAGCGCCACATTGCGTGGCAAATGTTCGGTTCGTGAGAAGCCACCTTAATCTTTATATTTGTACTATAGGACCTAGTCAGAATAAAATGTCCACGTAAAACATAAAGGTACCTTAACATAGGTACTGTTTGAAATTCAAGTATTTAAAAGTAAAAAAGTACAATACTAAGCGTTATTAATACAATTGGGACACATTTAAAGCAGAAAAACTTAAACAATGTCGTCGCGAACTTCCTCACAATTCCGTTTGTAATCACGCAGATCTTGATTACGTATTAACCTCATTTGTTTATACAAAGTAAGTATAAAAGTAAACAGCTATTTTCTTACCCCTGCTATTTTGTTTTAACCTAATTTAACTTCAGCTATTGAAGGCTCATTTTGCGTTAGCGAAGTTATCGCGTCGGGTGGGATCATGTTCGTTGTTTTGTAACTGGCGATACCATAACGTATAATGTTCCCGGGAACGGCAAATATTAATAAATTTTTGATTAAAATTATGTGAGCGCGTGCAAGCAAAATATTCACTGTTTTGAGAGTTTAATGGAGCGCCCTGTTGACCTAAACGGGTGAGTAATTGATGGCAAATACGTAACAGTTGGTTTTTCTTGCAATTTCCGGTTTTCCGATTTTATTTTGTATTTTTTGGCGTTAAGGTCGTAAAAAGGTGTTTTTAATAAAACTGTCGGGACTCAGTAAAGTGCGATTTTGATGAAATAATTTAAGAGTTTTTCAGCATCACAGAGCGACTGTCAATTTTAATCTCTACTTAAAGCTTGATTTAACCAATCTATGTTCAAGGACAGTGCTTGAGTGTTGTGCTATAATACGGACCTATATTCCCATGTTAATCAGCCAATAATGTTCCCACTGCTGGGACACACGGCCTCCTCTGTATGAAAGGGAATGGGCTATAATCCACCACGCGGACCCAGTGCGGGTTGGTAGAAGTCTTGTCTTTTTTGGTTCTAGGACATGCCAGTTTCCCTCGATGTTTTCCTTCACCGTTTTTGAGAGCAATGGTGATGAAATAAATTACACAAAGTAATGCGCCAGCCTGGGTTCGAACCCACGACCTATTGTTCGTAAGCCGCCACCACTGGGCCACCACTGCTCACGTTAGTATGAATAACAGGCTTTACTACATTTTTAAAAGTTTATTATTTTTGGACGTGTAATAAAATAAAGCTGAAACATCGTTATTACTGGAAATAACAGTAGAATATTACATGCTAAAAAAATAACATGAATTTCATGGGCAACGTATTTTCATAGACTTTTCCTTGGCCATTTTCAGGATTAATATAAGGCAACTAGATTGTGCGGACGTGTTCACAGCAGGTTTTGAAAAACCATGGTTATGGGCAGACTCGACGTTTACCGCCGGATAAATTGGTATTTATTATTATGAGTAACTTTTTTTACTACGGTAAATGTCTGTGGTTACCCGAAATGAGGGCCGTACTTAACCCAGCTTAAACATTTTGTGTAGATAGGATTTGCGGAAATGCTATTGAGGAAAATATTTTCTAGAGAATTGTAGGTCCATGTATGTGAGCCACTTCTTTTCTTTTCAGTCTTATGTCTGTGTTGGCTTTATTGAAGTATTTGAAAAAAAAAAAATTTATTGACATGTGGGATGTGGACTCAGCGATCATTGTGCCGATAGTTGTTTCAGCCCATGGCTTAATTGCCAAGAGCCTCGACCAATACCAGAGGAGGGTCTCGTTAGGCAGCTGGATCAAGGGCTTTATTCAGAAAGCGGTACTCCTGGACACGGCTCGCATTGTGAGGAGGTTCCTGTCTCTGGAGCCCTAACCACCGGTAGCTTGGACCCTGCTCCCAATACCGGCGGACCACTATTTTTTATATTTTTAAATGTTTTTTTATATTGTTTTATATTAGAATATTTAAAAATGTATTTAATATGTATCAAAATAAATAAAGGAAACTACATTTATTGGAACGAAAAATTCAGTTTACAAAAACTCAGTGTTCGATAACAACTGCATTAGTATAAAACTGTGTCGCAGTCATTAACGCCCACCTCCAAATAGTCGAGACATAAGCAAAAGTAAGAAGTAAAAAATAAAAAAAAACTAAAACTAAGAATTTAAACAAGAAAAATAAAATAAAAATAAAAACTAACAAAAACAACTTAAAATTAAAAATTAACAATATTTTTACCATGTAATTTTATGCGAGATTATGTGTTTGTATGGAAGGATTGTGTATGTTTTGTGGGTGGAGTGTATATGTGTGTGTGTTTGTGTGTACGTAGGAGAGGAGTGTACTCTTGTGTTAGGGGTGTGCGTTTGCGCATGTTTTATATATAAAGGGCAATTAGAAAGGGAGTTTAAGTTTTCACAAAATTTTCTAATTCTTTATTATTTATTCCGTTTTTTTTTCCTTTATTTCAAATATGGTAGTTAATGGTCTGAGGAAATCGTGGCTAAATAATAACAGCCGCTCGGATCGATCTTTAGGTTAAGCCGTGCTTGCCTGAGTTGGTCTATGGATTGGTGACCACCCATTACATACCGAGTTTCCTCCGTGCCTCGGAAAGCACGTTAAGCCGTTGGTCCCGGCTGTAATTTTTAGATATTTGACACTCGTTATAGGTAATCTGTGGCCCAAAAAGTCTGACAACCAGTCTTACCATGGGGTATCGTATTACCTAGTACTAACTGGGTTGTGGAAGTCAGATAAGCAGTCGCTCTATGTAAAATACTAGTATTCAGCTGCATTCGGTTGGTCTGGATGCCAACCCTGACATAGTTGGGAAAATGCTAGGCAGACGATGATGTAGTCAATGGTCTATCTATATCTTTCTAGCAGAGAAATCTACAATACCAATACTCAGGATCTGCGAAAGGAAGATTTAAAACTGTCCCTGAGGAATGTATTTAATTTTAGAAGTCGTCTACAGTTTTCTGTTTTCTGAAGAAACTTTTTAAGCAAAATAAAATAATGTTTCCATGAAACTTAGTTTGTTTTGAAGGCAATGATTAATTAATAACTTATTTTGTTTCTATAAAATAAAAATAAAAATATAATTTAAAAAACAACCACAAAGATTTTATAATAATTATTCATTTACTTTGATCATTATTCTTTATCTCTACGTTCTAGTTAAATTAATAAAGTTTAAAATTTCAAAGCAAAAAGGTATGTAATTATAAAGTTTAAGCTCTGACCCAACTTTAGTACGCGTTGTAATTTCAAAAATAACTTAGCTTAGTTTGAAAAATGTTAGTTAGTGCCCGCTTTAAATTCTTATTAGGTACGGGACGCGAATATTAACACTGACTTCAAAGCCTAAAAGTAAATCAATCACTGTTGTAACTTTTAAACGGATTTTTTGTAATGTTTATGAACGAAATATGCTGGAATAATTATAAACGAAGTAGTATTGCCTGCTTTAGACATGATAGTAATTGTATGGTATGCCTACGAAGGGATTTACGCCTAGACTTTTGCCGGAAAATACATCGCTATCGGTACATAAAGGGTGTAAATAGACCCTTAACATAGTCGAAAAGCACTTGTTCTCCCCGTCTTTACGATTATTTATTTGTTCTAGACCATACCTGGGAACCTTCTAGTTACGGAGATATTGGGGGTCAAAGTTCCAACTTTTTCACAAGTTTTTTTTAAATACATGTTTTTAATGTAAGATTTTTACTTTACATACCTCCACAATCCCCGTACTATTCAATCCATCCATCAGCACAATGCTTTGAGTGCTTTCAATCGAGTCCTACCGTATCACGTGATTTTTCACCCCAAAAAAATTCCAGTCGATTCCCAGCAATAATTTTTGCGTAAAGTTACTTAGTTTGATTTACAGAATGCTTGGTCGACGGCTATGTGAAGGGTCTGTTTACATCCTGTATATCTGTGTTTTGACCATACACATTACTTATTTAGAGTACGCTCTTAAATTCTCGAGAATTTCGGACTTTTGAAAGATTAAAAAACAGTCTTAGCAACGGGTACTGGGATACTCAGTAAATAGGTTGTCGGGGTTAGATATGGCCGTGGCTCTATGTAAAATTCTGGTATTAAATTGCATTCGTTAAGACTAGAAGCCGACCCCATCATAGTTGGAAAAAGGCTGGGCAAATGATGATGGCAGCAAATGGTACAAGGTATTAAGCAGCCTATAATTAAACATGAATTAATTTCCAAATTTTGAAATAAATCACCAGAACCCTTCCTCATAAAAATCCAGGGGTGCAAAACATACGTCAAAAGCAGAAACAGAAGCTAGCCAACATCCACAAAACGTTCAAGATAAGCTTACATTTAGCCGCATAGGTGCAGCCATATATCGGGTATGTCACAGGAATCCATGTCAGTGCTGAGTTATGGGCCGGCCCGCCCGTATTTTGGGGTGAATTGTTAATTAAACCACACCAATACGCCACTCACAACAGCTTAATAAAATTATAGACCCAATTTCCGATCAGATTTAAATTTCTGATGCACGTTACGTAATTAGGTATAGCTTTTGCGTCATTTTAGCGGTTCAGTTCTAGTTTTATAGAATGAGCATCATATAACATCACGCCTGTAATTCCCGAAGGGTTGGGCACCACCAATGGGTAACACCTATTAGTCAGTGGCGTGCACCACTAGGTCAGACTGCCTACCTCCATACCGCTACTACTTACATTTCACCACTTCTGATTGAGTTCCATGTAATCTGGGAAGAGAGCCTCAACTGTGCACCAATCCAGGCTGAAAAAAAACCTGATGTAAGAATTAAAAACCCTGAATCACATGCTTAGCAGTAGCGATTACGACCACCAGACCAACTAGATGAGCATACGAGGTTATAGAGAGATCGAGTATGGAATCGGGACAGTGTTTTTCATTTTTTTAAAAAGGTACAGTCAATTCGATCGTTTAGAATTCACACTCTTACATACATAGATAAATATTATATTATATAAAATATGTTTAAATGTAATCTTACCAAATAATTTTTATGTTAAAAGTTTTTAACAGATCTCAATAAAATTAATGTTATAATTTAGTTAATTAATAATAAGCACATGTTTTAAAATTGTAAATTGAGTCAGTATTAATTTTATTCCTCAGATAAATTTTATACTTTTCGCTGTGCCCTACAGGGTCCGTAATTGTTCCTTAGCTTTAAGCCCATTGTAAGATCGTCATACATTATGGAATGCGAATATGAGTTACGGGTTCTTTTTTTTCTTGAAATAACGATTGAAACTTAGAGAATGGATCTGTTTCATAATAGTATCATTTCGAGAATGGGTAGTAGCTAGGGTCCTAACACCATAGAATTTAAATTAATACTTAATGGCAAAATAGGTTTCGAATTTTGTTCAGGACTGTACATTGCTGTTATCGTAAACCTAGCTTGAACTAAACGGCAGCCGAATCAGGACGAGTAAACCATCGGAGTCCCTAGTAGTAATTTGTTATTACAATCTGAGCTGAGCATTTGATAATGGGTTTCGGATTAATTTCATGGATCCTGATCTAACCATACCAATTACAACAATTATGGAGGCTAAATTCTATCTAACAGTGTTTATCCAGTAACATCATCACGCCTGTAATCCCCGAATGGTTAGGCAGAGGTGTACCTTCCTAAGAATACACCCACATTTCGCAAGTTATGTTTAAGTCTCATGTCATAGGGGGCTAGCCTATTGCCATCAACCGGGCAAAACCGGGTGGTTGTTTTTTGGAACAAATCGAGTTTATCCACCAGAAGGAAATTCCATCCGAGTCAGAAAAGGGTACCTACATTAAAGGACCGTATTATTTCATATTTTAGTCGTTTTGCAACGCTGCAGCTGTTGCAAGTTGATTTATGTTGGAAAATGAGAGCCGAGGGATAACAATAAGTTGAGGACCGGAGAATTATGTAAGGAAGGGAGAAAAAATAACAGTGGCTCGCAATGTGGCGATATTTTATTTCAGTGGATGAAGATGTCGGACGGAAACAGGTTTTTATTATTACAAAATATTTAGTAGATACCTTTGTTTTCCCGTTAAAAGACTGTGCTGAATGTATCTGTAGCATGAGTTTGTGAAATAAGTTGACTGAAGAGCAAACAGTTGATAATGTCAACAGAATTTTCAAAAACAACGTAATTTTGAAAATAAAATGTTTTTTTAATAATTTGTTTATGGTCATATCTTGTGCCTCACTGTAAATATGAACGTAGGTGCTTATTAGGTTTCCAAACTGTGCCTGTAAAGGAATTTAGGTACCCGTTATATTCAATGAATCCTAAAAGCAATCGATATCAATTTAATCTTTAGCAAATAATAATTCACAGCTGTACAAGTTACACCTACAACCAACCAATTAGTAGGTTCCAAACGCTAATTTCTTACAAAACTAGTATCTATCGATCTAGTACAACATTCCACTAAAACTACCACAAAATTATCCATTCATAAAATCAACAAAACTATATGCGAACATTAAGCTATAGTTATAAAGATAATTTTGTGTACTTTCCTTGTTTCCTAAAGATTGGCACATAGCCTTCGGCTCATAGCCATTCTAAACAGTAATTATGTGTCCCAGTTATCTTGTCCTATCATTATGTAATATTTTGAGAGCCCTGCCAATGAGTTTAGTTTGCAAGCGTGAACCGATCGCCGCCATTACAGACCCTGATAACGGCTGAAACTTTCAGTTTGATATGAGACGGTTCATGGTTCAAAGTTTCTTGTTCAGCGATAGTTTGAATTTTATGGGGATTTTATAGTCTGGTGGGATGATTTATTTCCTAGTTAAATTATTATTTCTTTTAATTATATTTTTACAAATTATTTACATATTTAATATAATTATTTTTATATTCCATTGAAAAAACAATTTAAAAAACATTTAAAAATATAAAAAATTGTAGCCCACCGGTATCAGGGCTCCAGAGAGAGGAACCTCCTAACAATACAAGCGGTGTCCAGGAGTACCGCTTTTTGAATCAAGCCCTTGATCCAGCTGCCTAACGAGAGCCTCCTGTGTCCCACACCTGGGCAAAGACCTCTCCTCATGACTTCCAAATCTTTCAATCTGGGGCTAATATGGACTGGTCGTTGGTTCTGACCAGCTCGTCCCACCATCTCCAACGAGGTCTACTGCTTCGCCTTTGGGGTTGTGGCAAGCCTTCAGATCGTAATTATTTTGGCCCACAGCTTGTCGGGCATACGGCAGACATGACCAGCCCAGTCCCACTTCAGCTTAGCGGCTTTTTGAGTATTTTCGATCTTTCTTTATCGTGTGGTTAGTGCCTAACCTGGTGTCAGAGTTTTATGCCGCCCATGGGCCTCTGACTTGGCTTTACATGCCGTCGAGAAATATCTCTCAGGCATGCTGGTTTCTTCACGATGTTTTCCTTCACCGAAGCAAGTGATAATTATACAATACGCACATGCATCCGAAAATCAGAGGTGCGTGTCTTGGGTTCGAACTCGAGACCTATGACTTATCAGTCCGACGAAAAGTATTATCGATAATAATGTATCTGGCCTTATAGAAGGTACACGTGACTATTTTGTTTTGATGAAATACATTGTATGCTTAGTTTTGTACCTATACCTTGGATGCAATGTTACGGAGCAAAGGTTGTTAACATTGAAATGGCTTCTTGTCCGTGTTTACATCTTTTCGAGGCTGACTGTACATGAAATTTTATTTTTCGCGATTTGAAATGCAAAAGAAAAGTTATCATTGAGGAAAGAATGATAAGATTAATTTCAATCAAATCCAATGGTTGGAAAAATCAGTCTGACATTTCTATAAATAAACGTCCAACTTTTATGTAGCAGCTTGTACAGCTAGACAGATTTTTTAAAGCGTATTTTTTCGTAGTAGGAATTCAAGCAACATTTCCATTTAAAGTGAAGGAGAGCTGGCAACCGGTCAACTCAAGCTAAATTGAAAACTTTTTTAATACATCACGGTTGCACGAGGATTTGAAAAAAAGCTATGTATGTAATACAGTGAGGTACTTCTGCGGGATCCTATCCGACGAGATTTGAACTGAACAGACCTATGTCTGTATATCTATTTACATATAACTGTTGGTGTGAGGCGCATCGCATGTTGCATGCGTCTCAACATTGATTAACCTTCAAGCTAAAACAACCATTGGGCGGTCCAAAATGAAATCATCAAAAAAGTGTCTATTTGTATTCAAATAGACACTTATTTTAGGTGTGTACTTGTTTGTGTGTGTGTGTGTTTTTTTTAAGTGTCTATTTGTTTTCACTTTTATGAATAAAATCTTGTATTTAACAAGCCATTGAAAGTTTTCCGAGCCTTTTTTATCCAGCCATTTTAGAAGAGCATAGACTTCAGTGTTCTTTTAAAATGGCTGGATAAAAAATGCTCCTCATCTAAATTTTATTTCTGGTGTAAAGACAAGTTTATAATAAAACTGATTACGTACAAGGTTTTAAAACAGTGCTTATTTTTCTAGAAGTATCTACGTAGGTTGAATTATTTTCAATACAGTATTGTATTTCAAAACTTTCTACTAAACAATTCAGTGTACAACGTAGTAGGCACTAGTTACAATATTATTACATCACCAATCTTCAATATTATCGGAAGCCCCCAGTACCAGTTCGTTGTTTAATCTTAGGGCTTATATAAAATTTATTAAAGGTAAGGTTTGGCAAAAAACGCGAAAGAAAAGTAGAATTCAGATTCAGAAATGAAATGAATACGGGCTTGAGGCGTTTCGTCGCCGATGAATAATTTATTTCAGAACTGGGTTTTCACGAAATTACTTGCCATCTCATTTGAAAGAGTTTGCCGACGTTTGCTGAATCGACTGTTAATGCTGTACGCAGCTCTTTTTATATTTATATTGTTTTTTTTTTGAAGAGTTGTATGATGTTGAACATGTTCCATGTTTGTGTTGTTGAATACTTGAGTATGTTGAGTTTCTAGCGAAACAACTCTGTAGTTTGGCAGTAGTGAATCAGTGTGAGCGAGTGTAATTATGTTCCCAGTTTTTTGTTTTTTTTTTTCCATTTAGTATAGTGTTGTAATAGTTTAGTATACTGTGTAGTAAGTAGTATTCCATTTTAGTATAGTGTAGTAAGTAGTATTCCATTTAGTATAGTGTAGTAATTGTTTAGTATAGTGTGTAGTAGTATTCCATTTAGTATAGTGAATTGTAGAGGGTGTAAACAGACCCTTCACATAGCCGTCAACCAAGTATTCTGTACATCAAACTAAGTAACTCTTTACGCAAAAATTATTGCTGGGAATAGATAGCAGTGATAGTCTAGTGGTGTGACCGTCGGACTGACAAGTCATAGGTCTCGAGTTCGAACCCAAGACACGCACCTCTGATTTTCGGATACATGTGCGTATTGTATAATTATCACTTGCTTCGGTGAAGGAAAACATCGCGAGGAAACCAGCATGCCTGAGAGATATTTCTCGACAGCATGTAAAGCCAAGTCAGAGGCCCATGGGCGGCATAAAACTCTGACACCAGGTTAGGCACTAACCACACGATAAAGAAAGAAATTGCTGGGAATCGACTTGTTTTTTGGGGTGAAAAATCACGTTTTACGGTAGGACTCGATGGAAAGCACTCAAAGCATTGTGCTGATGGATGGATTAAATAGTACGGGATCGTGGAAACCTCCACGACCCCCGTAAAGTAAAAAAAAAAAAATTGTGAAAAAGTAGAAACTTTGACCCCCAACCAATATCTCCGTAACTAGAAGGTTCCCAGGTATGGTCTAGAACAAAAAAATGGTCGCAAAAACTGGGAGAACAAGTGCCTTTCGACTATGTTAAGGGTCTAATAACACCCTTTATTTAGTTTTAAGATACGATGGGGTTGACGTTTCTTTGTGGATCAAAAACCCCAAAAACAATAAAGAGAAAAAAAAGAGTATGATGAGTTGTGTCACGAGGACATAAGAAACAATACAACAAATCATAACATCATGCATGTAATCCCCGAAGGATTAGGCAGAGGTGTACCTAATAGTACACCCACACTTCGCCAGTTATGTTTAAGTCTCATGTAATAGGAAGCGAGCCTATTGCCATCAACTGGCCATACATTAAGAATCCGTGGCTGCTACTTAAAATTCCTGATCGAAAATCCCAATAACATTTTGCCTGACTCGGGAATCGAATGTAGGACCTCACTCTCAGCAGTCGATCTTGCGACCACTGGACCAACGAGGCAACTGTGCCTTGTACTTAAACTATAAAAACAAACTCAAGTCGACGACGAATCATTCAGTGTTTCATAGAGTTTCATGAAAAAAGCCTTTACAAGCTTCCATGAAACACAATACTAAAATATTCAATAAGCACAATAGCCATATGCGTAGGGATTTTAAGGTTGATACTAGCTGTAAGGGGGGCGTTTTGTATAATACAACACCTGTCAGATTCCCAGTACAAATAATTCTATTATACAATTAAGTATTGTGTTATGATTAGGCCCAGAGTTTGATTGTCGTAACTGTCACGATATTATGTTTTGTGGGCGGAATGATTGTTTACGAGTAATAAATAGATTAATTAGAGAAACGTTCGCTTCGTACAGTTTTTCAGTGTAAGTCGTGCTTAAAAAGTCAAATTAAACATTTTAAGGATGGATGGATGTTTGTTGCTCTTTCACGCAAAAACTACTGAGCGGATTTGGATGAAATTTAGCACACAGATAGTTTATAATCTGGATTAACACAAAGGATACTTTTTATCCCGGTAGTACGATCCTGTGTGACATTACCGAACTCCACGCGGGCGAAGCCGCGGGCTTAAACTAGTAGTTTATATTTGTTTAAATTTTTTGAAGCGAAAACAAATAGTTAAGCTTACCTTTAAAATATTATAACACAAAGTTTTGATCGAAATAGTAACTGAACTCCCGTTTAACTAGCCACAACTGTTGAAATACTCACATAAACAAGGAAAATTAACCATAACATGAAAATGAGATGCCGGCTTCTCCAAACTTTGTTACCTACAGGATGAATGGCAGTTATATAACTCTTGTCGGAATCTAGGATATCAATTACAGAGGTAGGCCAAGTGCGAGTCGGACTCGCGCATAAAGAGTTCCGTACCATTGCAGTAGTTGAGTCCACTTTAATTTTTAATTCAGTTTTATTATTTGTTGTAATAGCGGCAACAGAAATAAACATTCTGTGAAAATTTCAACCAACGTTACGGACAAAAATTTTGCGTTCATTCATAATTTTTACACCTGTTATTAATTGTATCCACTTCATTTTCTGCCTTTTTTTTTAAATTAATATTGTTTTGTTTAAAAGTTCTGTTTTTCCCTCAAACTTAGTGTACACAACCCATTTTTGATTTTCTGTTTATTTTATAACTTAAATTCTGTAATGGTATCTTATCATCATCATCATTTCAGCCGAAAGACGTCCACTGCTAGACATAGGCCTCCCCCAAGTGTCGCCATATTGACCGGTCCCGTGCGACTCGCATCATCTTACATGACCTTCTGAAAATGCTGTACACTTCTATAAGTGACGAATTCACGATGTCGATACCTAAAATTTTTTGTTATTTTTGTAGGTGTATGTTTTTAATAAATGAATGAGTCCCTACTGTCCCAAGAAGGCAAAGGCATGTCATGGCATGTCTGGGCGAAGGCATCCCCAGGTCTTTCGAAGAGCTCTAGTCCCACGCCACCTCGTACCATCCTGACGGTATCCGGCTAAAAACTAAGTGCAATTATTTTCAGGGATACACATTTTCCGAACTACAAAGAAACTCAAACAATGAAATAGGTAAAAAGTAATTTAGTAGTACTCAATTAAATTAAAAATAAACCGTAAATCAAACAAACCACCTGAAAGCAGACAGATATTCATTGGGGTGCTCATAACGAATTGCGTGATTGACATCCACCATTCGTCATTCTTAATTAAAATGAGAACCAGGTTTCAATATTCCCAAATTCCCGATGAATTACAGCTACTCAAACCATTCCCCCGTGAAAACGATTTTCTTACAATTTGAAGAACAATTCAACACGCGAAATATGGGCTCAGTTACCGCAAAGTATTCTTACCTAAACAAATGTCCTAAATTGATTAGGAAAATCGTGAAGTTCTTTTAGATTCACGAAGTAAAGACTGTTAAACGTAGTGATCGTAAAAGCTAGCCACGTTTTCGAACTAAGTTTCAAATTAGGGTTTCGTGGCGAAGTCGAACGATGTTCGCAATGAATGTAAATAAAATGAAACTTTGTTTTTATTTGCGGTTTTAAGGATATAGTTTGCTAGGTTATGCTTTGCATACATTAGAGTGGCCTGGTTTTCAAGTATAAAAGTGCGATACCTACTTATGCAGCAAGCAGTACTACTTGGAAACTTAGGTGCTTCTAGTCAACGTTTGCAAACAAGAAATGTTACTGTTGTGAATTTATTCCCAACTATCTCGACGCCAAAGGACTAGTATCTCTGGTTAAGAAATTGAAGCTTCTTAACCAGAATGTCATCCATACATCGATCCTGATTGGGTAAGATATTGTTCCCCGCACACCCTCTCCTCGAATTTTGTAAGAACTACAGAAGAGGAAAACCGATATTAATATTAATACTTACATGAATTTGGAAAAACGAAAATTTTATCGGCCTTGGGTAATTTAGGAATCGTCACATGTGTTGACGCCATTATATCACACTATTCGTCATCACACATCGTGTCCTCGCCGATGGATGCTGCTACAGTTACTGTTGTTTTTTTTTTCTTTTTGACAAATGCGATTATGAAAGACCAGGTGTATCTTTATAATTTCGGAAGTCCAAAGTTTCCTAATTCTAAAATTGACAAAAAAGCTTCAGCTCTATCGCAAGTAGTTTGTATTTCGATGTTCCAATTACGGCAAGCAATAAAAGTTTTCTACGGGACGCTACGTGACGACGATACGTAGACGTTACGTGTGACGAATGGACAATACTGAACATTTGGTGATACCAGGATTAAGTTTTGGGGAGTTAGAATTTAATACGCTGTCACATAAGAAAGTTACAAATTGAAAATCATTAAGAAAGTTACAAATTGAAAATCATTAAGAAAGAGAGCGGTTACTTTAATATCCTCAATATCGTTGAGAGCTCAAAAGCCTATTTTTCAGCATCAACTCCTGAGTAGGACCCTGCAAAACAAACAACATCATCAAAAAAAAACAAACAATAAAACAAAACAAAAACAAAAAAACATCATCTTGTGAACATCATCATCATTATTCTCCTACCCTTATCCCAATTAATTAGGGGTCGGGCAGCGTGTCTTCTTCTTCCATACTTCTCTATTACTCGTCATCTCAGCAGTCACCTCCTTTCTAGCCATATCATCCTTAACAGTCCAAAAACAATTTGGACTGGGTGAAGGATCCTGTTTGTGAACATACCTTAACTAAATGCAAGCAAGGTAATCCATAGCGTCTGCATGTGTTTTTAATGTCAGAAAGTAAATAATAAAATAGTGCTTTCAAGCTATTAGCTACTAAGCCAGCGGTTCAAGTACAGCACATACTTTGTGTGTGATCAAGTAATGTCAACGTCATAGTTATACTAGTGAGTGATTGAGCCAAATAGCTGCTCTGTCCGTCTGTTTGCATCCAGCGTACAAAGTAATCCATTGCTTTGCTGGTTGGTACCTTTAAGTCTCGCCTACTTGCCCTAATGATGTCCATTACTGAAATTGTCAACCGCATCGTCTTTCTGGTTGGTGCATCAAGCTGACGTCTCAGGATTACAATACAAGTAGTAATCAACATAAGCCATTTGTGCGAGACAAACCCAAATAGTGTTTGAAAAGTTTTTCGAACTGTTACTTTACACATTGGGACTTTCAGTTTTAACTACTAATCATTGTACTGAAGACCACGAGCGCGTAAAGAGGTACATTTTATATGGCAGAAAACTGTGGCGATAATATTATGACTGCGCTAAATAAATCGGCAAGACATACTCCATTCACGCCAAAAGCAATTCCTGAGACGGGATTTCCCGAAAACGGCTTATTTAAAAAAGATCTGACATTTTTTGTATAGACACCTGGTAGCCCCGAAACTCTTCCAATAAAGAGGTACCTACGTGTTTCGTCCTCACATAAAAGTGGATTGAACAGAATGTTGTATCACTTTGGGAAATGAAGCCACTTGAGCGTTCATCGACATTTTTTACTTTGATACGTCTCGACGCCGATATTCGGTAAGACGTGCTTTGACGGGAACAAAGTTTGTGGAACACTTATTAAGATTAAGTAGCTATTATTTCCTTTGATTATCCCTTTACATATTAATTACATTTTAAATTTTCAAAAACAATATAAAAAGGAAAAAAAAATAAAAAAAATTGTAGCCCACCGGTATCGGGAACAGGGTCCAGAGAGAAAAACCTCCTAAAAATACAGGCCGTGTCTATAAGAGTACCGCTTTTTGAATCAAGTCGTAAGTAGCTACATTATTAGGAAGATTCTTCAGAGAGCATTCGTCAAATTTTACAAAATATCTGCAAGTATTTTATAAAAAGGAACTTTTGAACTATTGGAAACCAAAAGGGGCAGTTTATTTCTTTATTTAAAAAACACTTTAAGTACAAAGTAATTGGGTGGAATTGACTGCCTCGCTGGTTTAGTGGTCGCAAGCGCGACTGCGCAGCATGAGGTCCAGGGTTCGATTTTCGGGTCGGGTTAAGTGTTATTAGTTTTTCTATCAGAAATTTATCAGTAGCAGCCACGGAGCCTGGATTTGTGCCCGGTTGATGGCAATAGGCTCGCCCCCTATTACATGGGACTTAAACATAACTGGCGAAATGTGGGTGTACTATTAGGTACACCTCTGCCTTACCCTTCGGTGATCACATGCGTGGTATTCATCATCATCATCATTATTTCAGCCGAAAGACGTCCACTGCTGGACATAGGCCTCCTCCAAGTGTCGCCACATTGACCGGTCCCGTGCGTCTCGCATCCAGCGGATCCTTGCAACCTTTACCTTTGCGTGGTATTATGTTATAATAATTATTTTATAAATAATCATCAACATTTTCAGGCAACTTAGGCCCATAGGTGTGTAATGTGATGTGTAGATGTTACGCATGTACATGGGCGGGCATAATGCCATATGCATTTTCTACAGGCAAACAGTGGTAAGTGTAAATCTGAAAATTGAAGAAACATTTTCATTGATTTGTTTATTGTTGTGAAAGTCTGGTACGCTTTAAAATTGCTAACCTCAGTACGACCTATATTGTAGGTACTCTAGATAAGCAGATTCTCGATTGCTTTTTTATCTCTGACCTTTCACGAGATTACGTTACACTCACGTAATCACGTCTTTGGGTTAAAAAAAGGATTTAGATGGCCCAGGTTATAAGACTAGAGGAATGAAACCAATTTAGAATTTAAAGTGTTTTTGTGGCACAGATTTGTCCTGTTTTCGTAACTGGATGCCAACTTCGACAAGCGTCATCATCTGTCTAGCCTTTTCCCAACTATGTTGGGGTCGGCTTCCAGTCTAACCGGATGCAGCTGAATACCAGTATTTTACATGGAGCGACTGCCTATCTGACCTCCACAACCCAGTTAGTACTGAGTAATACAATACCCCTTGGTAAGACTGGGTGTCAGACTTTTTGGGCCACTGACTACCTAACGACTGTCAAAGATCTACAAATGACACGGGACCAACGGCGTAATGTGCTTTCCGAGGCACGGAGGAAACTCGGTATGTAATGGGTGGTCATCCATCCACAGACCAACCTAGGCAAGCACGGCCTAACCTAAAGATCGACCCGAGCGGCTGTTATTATTTAGCTCCTTTTTCGACAAGCAAAGAAGAAAATTCCAGTTTTCGCAAGTAACTATAAAACTTATGGAATTTATGTGAGCCTCTGAAATAAACTCGAAGTTGTTTAGTAAAGAACGGCTTACTTGTTTAGTTTTTTTCTCAGACGACGAGCTTTTTCACAGACGATATCAAATAATAAAAAGAAATAAGATTTTTTCTTATTATTTCAGAGCAGTAATGAAAATCTACGCGCCTTACTGAAATTTTATTATTTCTGTTAATGTAAAAAGAAAATTAAACAAGACTGGAAAATGGGTTTGACTTGAAATAGACTATTTAGTCGTAAAATTGCCAATATTATAACAAAAGATACTCCCAAACTTTTGAAATAACACGAACCTTATAAAGTACTAGCTTTTGCCCGCGGT
This sequence comes from Noctua comes, assembly GCA_963082995.1. Lineage (NCBI taxonomy): Eukaryota > Metazoa > Arthropoda > Insecta > Lepidoptera > Noctuidae > Noctua > Noctua comes. The sequence continues at coordinate 8,328,557 of OY720279.1, read as the reverse complement.
TTCGCTGGCCTTAATTTAGAATTTGACAATAAATTCGAGTTGTACTCTGCTCGTAATAATATAATTCAATCATGATTCGAAAGACACGTTGCGCCATCTATTATCATAGTGACATTATTGTTGTTTTCCTCGGTAATAGTATTTTTTTCGGGATGAAAGGTACCCTAAGTCCGTTTCTGTACACCTGACAACGCAATGCAAAAATGACGTCATGATGATCGGTTCAGTTGTTTAGGCGTGAAAAGGTAACAAACAAACAAACAAACTTACTTTCGCATTTATAATATTATAAGTATTGAAGAGACGCACGGGCCCGGTCAATGTGGCGACACTTAGGGGAGGCCTATGTCCAGCACTGGACGTCTTTCGGCTGAAATGATGGATTTGACTTTACTTTTAAAAGCTTCTCAGTTCTCAGATTGCAGTCCACGTGCCTATAACATTAACCCTATACACGCCGAGAACATAACAATCGATTGGCAAGCGTCGATGGACAAATATTAGCATGGACATAATGACAAAACCACAGAGTCAATGGGATTGTCGGGTTGCGGTCCCATTTCAGTCTATTGCGTGCAACTATACATTTATGTTAGTATAGGATTAGTAAACATCGGAGCATATCGTTAGTATCGATTGATAGATTGGAGCTATCGATTAATCTTTAGTGGAGATTTACTCGGATTGATAATGGGTTTGAGAAGCTCTTGGCTTATTAAGAAGAGCCGCAAGGGTCCATCTTCAAGGTGAAGTAGTGTCCATGGATGGCCGACCATCCATTACAAACCGGGTGAAGTCGGTGCCTCGGAAAGCATGTTAAGTGGTCGGTTCCGGCTGTCATTTGAAGATCTTTGACCATCATTACGGGGTAGTCAGAAGTCCGAAAGTCAGACCACAAGTCAAGCTAAGGGATACCGTATACCCCGTTACTCGGTTGTAGAAGTCAGATAGGCAGTGGCTCCATGTAAAATACTGGTATTAAACTGCTTCTGGTAGACTGGAAGACGATCCCGATATCGTTGGGAAAAGGCTAATCAGATGATGATAATGCGTCTGGGAAGCTGACCTCGGTTGCTAAGACGGAGACCGCTAATTGCCCAGTGCTATTACCACCTATATAACTGATTAGGTTGCTAAGGTCCAACAGAAGGTAAGGGTCGTCCCGTCTGAAATACTCACCTAGGTAAGTACTGGCACAGTTCAGCTAATATTATTCTTTGTCTTTTTATCGCAATCCGCAAACTTATATATAACCGACTTTGAAAGATATACATACTTTTTTTTTAAAGATGATGCTTATGAATGGCTGACTCATGAGATGAAGACTAATAGAGAAATATGGAAAAAGAACACATGCTGCGCCGACCCCTAATAAATTTGGATAGGGGCAGGAGAATGATGCCGATATCGAAAGTATTAAAATATCATAGCTATCTTGCATATTCGGCGCATTATGTTGAGGTTCCCACTAGCTGAAGGTACTGAAACTCACATAATTATGTAGTTATCACTGAAGTTGTCGACTTTCAGGTACATTATTAGGTAACTGCAAAGCCACAACACCGTCGCCACATCCTAGGAAACTGTTTCTAAATTCGTATATTTCACCATTCTAATTGGTATTTTGACTTCAGTTAAATTTTATGGGTTTGCAGGAGTTTAGAAATGTTTATCTTGGGAGGTCAACAAGCAGAATTGAACGAACCTTAAATTTTTGTTGTCAAATATTTGCAAAAAGATAAAGTGTGATGGCTAAATAAGGCAGGTATAAATTTCGTTGTTAAATGAAACATATTTTTTTTTTTTAATTTCGCCGAGGTAAGATAACTTAATTCATCGAACCTACTGAACCTGAAAATTTTTACTTCTTTTAACGTTAAATAGCTAACGCTTTGGTATCCCAACACGGACGTTGATAAAAGCACAGTGACACAGCAACATATTGAAGCTCATCTCAATCCACTTACATTAAAGTTCTTAATTCAAACTGGCAAAATCGCTTGGGCAGATGACAATAAAAGAAAAAAAAAGAGTGCCAAGTACAGATAAATAAAACACCAAAGAGTACAATTACGTATTTCTATTGTCCTGTTTGATTTTATACTCTTGAACGTGCAGTAACAAGCACAATACAAAAGATAGCTACAATGAACGAGGGTTGAAGAGGGTTGGCCACTGGATCCTTAACGAATTGTTATTTTGATGCATTCATTCGGAAAAACAATCGGGCCTCGCGAATTGAAGGGACAGAATTAAAGATTTGGTACGGTTAACGGTGATTTGGGGGCTTCTAGCCGAGAAAAAATATTCTTCTTTTCTTGTACAAACAATCTCGAATACTGACTAAAATTCTCTGTGAACTATGAAAATATTATTCTGGTCGTGCAAAAATAAAAAGTTGGTAGAAAATCTTTTGAAAATAAAATCAACTAATAGCGTGGGAAAATTGCCAGCTTTTAAATGGTTTCAAAAGACTTGTTGCTAGTTCACAGTTAATCATAAAAAAAACAGTTTTAATTTAAAATCTATAATCATAATAATTTGAGTGGATATTTACTTCGAAGGAGTAGGAACGACTACAAAAAAGTATTATTGTGTTTTTTTTATTAACGTTTCCCCACTCTATGAATGTCTTCTGTATCGTGGGTGCGTTTACAAACATTTTAACTCACATACACAAACAACCAGACCCGGAACAACTACTTGTATGCCATACTTACAAATATTTGTTCCGTACGGAAATCAAACTAGCGACACGCAGCGCAGCAGCCAATCGCTCAGCCACTGCACCAACCCTGCTGTCAAATAATTTGTTAATACTGTAAAGTTACCTAATTAACCATTTGTGTTATCAGAAAATTTGCCTTCTTTACAGTACTTGCTATTTTATGCATGAAACTATGGTGTTCAGTTTCTTGGGTAGCTTGAACGTCGTAATGTAACACAACTTATTGTAAATTTAGTTAAGTTTCTCTTTAAGTGAACTGTAATTTGTTCTTTGAGAAATAAATGTCTTTAAACCGAAAAAATATTGCTTAAAATGTATATAATATTTTCAGTAGCATAAGTATAGCTGAGAACATTATCTTGTGTTATTGGTTCGTATTTCATTTCTGCTGATTGCGGCAATATTATTTCGTGTGCTTATTATTTGATCTGAGGTCTATGCAAACACAGCTGGGCATCTACCGACCATCATCCATAAACCATAGAGTTAACCTAACCATCCCCAAGACTACAGAAACATAAAAAATATTTTCAAGCTAGAGAAAAATTGTTCCAATCTGTATAATAAAGTAATCGCGGGCGAGAGCTCTCCGCTGAGGTGCCAGTTAACGCCTTCAGGAGGGTTAAGTGAGGATAATTTCCCTTTGCGTGCCCACTCCTAATGACGAGCTGGAGCTATGGCCGGTGAAAGTAGGGTTAGAAGTTCCATTGGGGACAAAAATTGGTTGCAAATTTATTGGTTCGGGCAAGAACCGAATCTAAGTTAAAATAATAGAATTGAAGAAAATGAATTAAGGTCAGAGCATCGCCTTAGAGGCGGTTTGTTGGAGTATATGAGGGTCTAGGATAAATAATAAAAAATATTGTCATGTAAATTTTCGCCTTTTTTATGGAAATCGAGCAATTTTCGGGTTAACCATGGTCATAGAAATCGTTAGCATTTCAGAAGCATGGCCCTACGTCACATCGTTTCCGAGATATCGGCCTTTGAATTTTTTGAATTGTGTGTGTAAGATACAGAGAACGTATGTACCTTCTGTTTATATCTCCGGTGTGGTACAAGGGAGCCAGGGAGCAACGCACCCTTCCTTGGAGGGGCAATTTCGATTTTCTTCGTCTTGGATATATTTTTTTGTTTAATTATTCTTTTTTTTTGTGCGGTTACTAATCGTAATACGAAAAGGGTAATAAGTTTAAAATAGCGGGTAATTGTAAAATGTTTAAGGAAGATCGGTTTTCAGATCGGTTGTTTTTTAAAGAAGGTTTTCTTGAATGTTTTATAATTATAATTTGATTTAATAACGTGGAGAATCTTATTATTTTAATTTTAAATATACACAAAAACAGTTATTGATTAGACTTTGACAAACTGTTGCAGTTTTCAAAAGAAGAGTGAAAGAATTATTATTATTTTTATTATTTTTTTATTTATTTTTATTTCATTATCTTTCCATTTCGTCATAGTTGCATAAGTATTTATTATTAGTTATTTTATTGTATTTACAGTATTTTTATGTTTTGTCTTTGTATTTATAAATATGTTAGTATATTCTTATATTATTATGTTTAAATAGTTCTGCTTTACTTTTTATGTTTTCCATTTTCTCTTCTTCTTTTACACACTATGTCTACATTTCTTTTTTAGTATCTCCTTTCGCAGGTATGCTGGAAGAGTTTTCTTAAGAAATAAGCATCACCTTTGTACTATTTTCTGTTCCTTTCTTCTTTTCTGTATTTAGTGTGTACATAAATTGTTAAATAAATAAATAAAGATTTTTTCCGTATGTCAAAAGTATATGTTGTGGGAAAAGAAACAAATTGGAAGTGGAAATGGCTGTCATTTCCCACATTCTGATTGAGAAAAATGGTTTCTTCCTGTAACGCGTTGGCGAAGGGTTTGTGAATTTATTACGACCCTTAAGTTGCCATAGTATCCATATATCTTCTGGCTGGTGCTTACTTCTCTTGGATCTAGTGTAAGAACTCAAAATTTATGTGACCCAGTTCTAATATCAGTCTCCAACAGACTGTATTTCTTCCAGAAATCCAGGTTGCACTTAGGATGACCTGAAAGAAAGGAAATCATGTTAAACTTAGTTTTATGAGCTAGTCATAGCGATCACCCTTATGAAGTAAGGTCAGAGTGTCGCCTTACCTTTCACACAAAAGGATGCTACAGCAGTAGGATCATTACAGGCTGATGGAAGCTATACAGTCAGACTGTTGATCACAGTATGTTGACGACATTTTCTTGATTACCTACAAAACTCAAAGTATTTCTTTTTTTAAATAAATTTTGTGCTTTCATGGTTTGGTCATGTGGAGAGGATGAGTGAAAGTCGACTAACAAAAGGTATAAATACAAAGCAGATGTGAGTGGTAACGCCGGAAGGGGACGCCCTAGAAAGACATACACCTTATTTGGGAGATTCTACAGAAACGTCAGTGCGTAGTACTCGTAACCAGCGTGCGTGTATGACCAGATGTATGGACATGGTTGAGGCAAAACAAGTATGTAACTCCCTTCCGCTCCGCCCAGAGTGGGGGGGTCTTTGATGATACCGATTAGAAAAAAAAAAAAAAAAAAAAAAAAGTGTCGTAGGAGGTGGCGTTCTGTGGTTTCTGCTAACCCCCATTTAAAAGACTTGAGTTCATGTATGAATGTACAAAGCACACCAAAACACTCAAAAGCCAAGGTCAGAAGACTAATGTATTAAATAACTCAAACACCACAGCGAACTTGAAAACTCAGAATACGATAAGTCACACATGGTTTTTATTATCTTTAGCTAAACGCTGTAATGGAATGTCCACATCGCAGCCCCGTGCGAGATATTTGCCTTAATTAAAACTTGTCCCAGTCCAGTGGAACGTGGATAATCAACTGCTGGATACGATAGAGATGTGTGCGAATTTTTTTTTGGCTAAAGAAAAGAGTAGTCTTTGTAGAAAAATCTGCAAAATAAATACAAAACATCAGGAACGAGTAAATCTGTACTAAGTATTGAACATACCATAACATCAATGGCGCACTTTTTTACAAAAACACCTTTCTTTTATCTGTGCCCTCTGGGTGGTGGGTAAACTCTAATTTTCTGCCCAAATCTTTGAACCAAGTTGTTAAATATGTGAAAAATTAGGACACTAATTAATCTAGTACACTTTTTATCTATACTGTTTGTTCCGATCCCTCAGACAAACCGTGAAAACGGTTTTGTGGGGCATAGTTCCCAAGTTAAGTTTTCTGTAAATCTTGTCTTTATAAATAAAAAAAAAACCATATGTGGTTTCTGACCATGTCTTTCTCCTTTCTAAGATTTTGCCCAAATCGATGCTGATTCACCTAACTTATGACCTTCATTTTTGTCAACTTTCTCTGTGGAGCTTTCTTTCTTCACACATTGGCTGCCTTGTGCCACCCACTACTGAGTATAAACATCCTCACCTTTGTGCTATGCTTCCCTGGTCTACACGAGTCTCAACCAGGATTTAGCGGACAGTAAAAAAGAACTACAGCGCCATCTATCGCACATTCATACTTAAAAGGAAGAATTAACATCAAAATTATGAATCGCAATGCTAAAGTTATCCGCGACTAGACCACTAATAGACCTTATGATATAGGAAAACCCGATAATAATTATCGGACAGTAGACTACCAGACAACACCCGTCTGGTAGGAGGATCCTCCTTCTTTAACTAGGGATGAACAACTCTACACGAGGAGCTCATGGCTAAATAATAACAGCCGCTCGGGTCGATATTTAATCTAAGCCGTGCTTGCCTAGGTTGGTCTGTGGATGGGTGACCGCCCAATACATACCGAGTTTCCTCCGTGCCTCGGAAAGCACGTTAAGCCGTTGGTCTCGGCTGTCATTTGTAGATCTCTGACAGTCGTTAGGTAGTCAGTGGCCCAAAAAGCCTAACAACCAGTCTTACCAAGGGGTATCGTAATACCCAATACTAACTGGGTTGTGAAGGTCAGATAGGCAGTCGCTTCATGTAAAATACTGGTATTCAGCTGCATGCGGTTAGACTGGAAGCCGACCCCAATATAGTTGGGAAAAGGCTAGGCAGATGATGATGAACAACTCTACACCTTGTACTTCATCCCCCTAAAAGGTCTTCCATCCATCTGGCTGTTGGTCTGCCAACACTTCTTCTACCGTCTCTCGGCAACCGTTCAGAGAACTTCTATTCATCTGCTACCATCATGAAAATTCCAGTGATAGAACACAAAAAAAAGATTCATCTAGTTATCCTCTACATCTTGGTTAGCGCGCTCGTGTCCAGTAGCCGAACAGTTTGTCTTACAACGGAACTCATTAAGTTACGAGCAATATCGAATCGGTGCTCCTCAGCGCGTTAATTGGCGCAATGTTCATTGCGTAATAGCTCCTCATCTCGCTACGATGAAAATGCTTGGATTGTTTTAAAATAATGGCGGATTTTGTGGGGTTATGTAACGAGGTTGCACTTTAAAGGATTTTGTTTGTAATACTGACCTTTAGGCACCAGTGACCTATAAATGTATTAGAATATGAATGGATTCACATGGGCTAGGAAAAGTCAAAAATGACTTGCATAAGCTGCCGAAAAGCTAATGTCGATCCTGATTCAAGTTAATGTAGAATTAACGTACGAAACGGTTTGATAAGCACACCCTTTTTATTTATTTTTTATTGAAAATAAATTACTTTATAATCATCCATGCATGTTTTTTTAATAAAATAATACGAACAAACAAACAACACAACAATGACAACAAATAGATAAAAACAATGGAGACATTGGATTAGGACCGCACTACTCGTGCATGGAGTTTTGTCCCATTCTCCATGAAAATGAATACGAATATTTATAAATTGTTTTTATTTTCGTCCCAACTTTATCAAGTTCATGGAATGGTTGATTCTTGTGATATACAAGGTGTATACGGACCGTTCATGAAGCTGTCAACCAAGTGTTTTGTACATCATACTAAGTAACCCTACGCTAAAATGATTGCTGGAAAGGGACTTTTTTTTGGAGTGGAAGTCAGATTTTACGGTCAAAATGTAACGCCCTCAAAACATTATTCTGATGGATGCATTGAAATTTGAATAGTGCAGAGGTCATGGAGGTATTTAAAGTAAAGTTATAACATTAAAAACTTGAATTTAAATATAAAACTTTAGAAAAAGTGTTTAAGATTTGTATGAAAACTTGAGCATTTCGAAGCACTTTCATTTTGTAGAAAGGGAACTAAATAATATTTACATTATATACAGACTACAAATAGAACTAACCTAATGAAAAAAAAAAGAATTAAAGTAAGAAAACATAAACAAATAAAAAACGATGACAAAAGGACACTTCAGAGTGCGTCAAAGTACTCCTCCGCATCGCTGTCAACTGGAATCGTGCCGAGAAGACTGGCAGCATTGCCACGTTGGATCTTTGACCTCCAATATCTCCGTAACTAGAAGGTTCCGAAGTATGGTCCACAACAAAAAAAATGTTCTCAATGACGGGGAGAACAAGTGCCTCTCGGCTTCGTGAACGGTCTCTTTACACCCGTTACAGCATTAACAGCTGTAACATTTAGTTTATTTACTCATCATGATTAGATCAGTCAGATTAGAAGAAACTTATTTATTCCTGGGTTCATTTGTCTCCGAAGGAAAAACCAATCAATTTGTACAATCATGGACCGTACCCATCCGTACTTATGTTTACCCTGTTGACCCCAGTATGATCACCAATAAATAACAAATGCACCATTAAATGGCCTTCTTGTCCAAATAAAACGTACATTTGTCCGATTAAGTCCGGACCGGACAGAACTCATTGATGTATACGATGGAACGGCGACGTGGACACGACTGCGGGACGGAACCGGAACGTGAGGATGACGTGCGCTTTCCGGATTAGGAAAAATACAGCCTTTTTCGCTGACAGAATGTTGAATGGGCCTGAAATATAAATTGGTCGCTTTCGGTGTTGTTTTCCTGGTTTCGTTTGGAGATCTTTTTCATATTATTTAATTGACATAAAAAATATACGTGATTAGGCTCATGATTCGGAAAAACAAGTAAATTTTTTACAAAAAAAAACCTTATAGTTAATAAACCGCTTTTACAAACGCAGATAAAAAATGCAGCCTAAGGTTGAGTATATCTGGCGTGCACACTCACAGTGCACAGCAATGCAAAGTACAGTTTGTTTCGGTCATATTTCACCGGTTCGACAGGTGTGTAAGCATTGGCTTCTCCATGAGGCCGGGCTCGATTAATGACCCCCGCCTTTTTTTTGCGGATGCCAAATGTTGATTAGACTGCAATTGCTTTTAAAAGTGGCCAGTGTTAAATTCTGCCTATTATCGCTTTACCAGCATTCCTAGACTTAGGACCAAGAGTGTTGCATGATTCTTTTCGCTGTTGAATGACAGCAGTGCGCTGTTGGTAAAAATTTGTGAAATTATCTACGTTCGTATTGAAAAAACAAGATGGCGGTGTGGTTTCCGATTAAAGACACGCGCCAAAAACATCATGCAGACGTAACTTCTAACCCTATTTGTGAAAGGTTATGAATTTAGTTTTCGGTTTCACCCTACGTTATTAATATTTTACGTCTAGACTTTTCGAGTCTAGGCCACATTTTCTACTAATAAAATAATGTGTAGTTTAAAATCTATATGGAGAATTTCAATTTGATGAGAGTGAAAATTAATTCATTTTCTAGTTGGTATTTCTGGCCTTTACGTCGTAAGTGTTTGGATTACTCTGCCAAACTGGGTTAAAACTCGATTTCGGCAAATAGTTCTAGGCTAGGGTTTTATCTATACATATAATAAAATTGTAACAGGCCGATGTCTGTACATTGAAAATATTGAAAAAAAATAAAAAATGGGGGATCTTTATTAGAGCAACAGAAGCCAAAACAACAGTTTTTAGATTTTTTTTCTGTCTGTATGTTTGTACGCGCATCACGCAAAAACTACTGCATGAATTTGAACGCAGTTTTTTTTAACTTAAAATATAGGCTACGTTAGAAATAGTTTTGGATCCACTATATGGCGCTGCGCGAAGCAAGGGCGAGTTGTTTTTTTTAAATATTCAAAAGGCTTTTAAAAACTATTATAATCCTATTTCAAGCGTATAAGCTTTGTTTTAACAAACAACAACTGAAATAACAAAAAAAGTTCTATTCTGTTTCATTTGCATAAATGTTTTGACAGATGTGTGGGTTTAAAACGTAGTCAACGTCCTCGCTGCAGAAAATTATGCAGGCGAGAACATTTCATTTGAATTAACTTTAATTACCTTTGACTCCGACCGTAATAGTAGCATTTTGTAAATTACAAATACTGTGTAAAACCCTAATACAATAAAAGCTTGGTGTTAACAAATCACACCGAGGTAAGGACGACATTAAGCGAGTGCGAAATATTAATTTTAATATATTCAGACTGTAAGCCCGGTTCGGCCGTGGCAGTAAATTAAGTAAGCGGAAGAAAGCTCATTTATTTTTGGGCGGATGCGGCGAAATTCACATCCGCGTTAAATACACAACCCGACGAAACGCGCACTTTCTCGTTTCGAGTGTTTTCTGTTAAAATTTAATTTCTCGCGCAAATTACTGTCTTTTTGTTCATTCACTTTCTGAATTTCTGATGACGAAATTAGCTCGTCTCTTTATCATTAATTCAGACGCTGAAACATGTTTAATTGAGAATTGTTATTAAATATTAATCAAAGATTTTAGCTCAGCGATGCGTAGATAAAACATACATATTTATGGATATTACTTTGGTAAATTAATAATTCGTGTTGGGATGGAGAAAGTATACTAATCCCTGCGTCGGAAAAGTGGATTCTGCGAAGAGACTTAGTGAGTGGCGCCGTGAATAACATAGTTGAGCTCCCTCGGTGAGGCGGTGAGTCGTGGGGCTCCGTACATTAACGAACAGTATCATGCCCTATCCGAAACTAAGTGAAACCGATAGTAATCTCGGCTTTACAAGGTTCATTCTATTAACTAAATTCGGCTGGCGGTGTTGTGTTTTAATTAAATTTTTGTTATAATGATATTGAGTCCCATATCCTACCTAATCTGCTTTGTTTGTTTGCTTGAACAGTAATCCTGTACTTTTTTCTGAGTTTAACCAAGGACGACCAAGTCTAATAAAAAGAAAATGACGTAAAAGTAGTTCCTAAACACGGAAACAAAGCAACAACCCTTCCTTTTATCTCGAGTTCAACAAAATGAGACCTTCCCTGAAGCACCCAAAACCTCATTAAGGCAAGCTAATTGCGCCAAAACTTCGGCCGCAACTAATATAGCCCAAACATTGCGAAACAACCTCTAACACGCAATTACAAAACAAAACGACGTATCGCCCAACAACAACAACTGTCCACATGTTGTTCTATTCATTAACCCCCGGCTGCTGTATCGCACATCTAAAATACAACAGCGAGCCAATTAAAGTTGACCCTATAGCGTTCCGGTACTGCACTCTTAATCAGCCGGCAGATACACGGTTAATTAATGTGATCCGCTTTTATTATTCTCCTCGTAAAATGGGATATTCGTCAGGATTTTAAACGGTAGTGCTCGGTCAAGATTTTGGTATTATAAGGACGATTTACTGGCTATTAAGTTAGTTTGTGGTTGGGATAGTTTTTGGGAAGCAAAGCTTTTCCATTTCGTGATTTAATTTTCACTAAATTCCGATGTAGTATTATTTTATTTTACATAATAAAATAGTAACATAATAATTATAATCCACCAAATCCTAACTGCCATAATGTATTAATTGTTCTTAGTGCTTAAGCAGATGCTTAAACAATTAAATTTCTTACCACATCCGTAACGAATATCCATGTTTATTTCCTCAACGATGAAATACTAGAATCTTTTCCTAGACCAAGTCCACGTCAAAATATCGTCAACTTCTAAGCTAAAGGAAAATATCTTTATATTTCATTTTAATTTTCCGTCATAATGCTAGAAGTGAAACGCTCAAGTGTTGAAAGTGACCATTTTGAGTCGAGAAACAGAGAAATAAAACGAAACCACGTCTGAATTCAGTACATAGTTTTTTAAAAGTGTTCAACGTCGCCTGAAAAGAATAATTGTTAAAAATAAACAACACGACTACTTACGTTGCGTGTTTAAGACGCGATACATTAACTATTTTGTTGTGCTAGACACGAAAGCTAATAATACGTATTCGGTAATGTACTCGTAAATGCAATATTTCGAGCCTTGTCGGCTGTCACTCAAGCGGGTTGCGTGATCGTCATTGCAATCTGCAAACGTGCGGCAGGGGTGTACCCATGATATTATTTTTATTCTAGGTAATATTTTCCCTGGAAAAGTGGCAAAGTTTTAATCTAGACTATTCACAAATACGAAATCGTGTACAAGAATTTCGATGTCCCAGTAATTTTCATGACATACGGTTTCATGTAGGTAATTACTGTGAAAATTGGGAATAATAGCGAGAATCTTCATATTTCTATGTCAACATTTATTTTGAGTAGGGGTTTATCTAATGTGTGGAAAACGTCTAGATTATGTACGCTAAACTGAATAAAGAAATAGTTTTTTCGACACCTACTTAACCAAGATCCAAGAATCGGTATAATTATTTTTATATATTCCACCACGTGGCTCCTTGAAGCGTAGGAGGAAAGATCCGAGTACTCCTGGCTATGTTTTCTACCCACTGATCTGAATTAACGCCTTGACGACATCGGGAAGCTACCGAAGACTATTCTTGGAAATATGTTTATTAAAACATTAAGCTTGAATTATTTCCATATTTATACCTACGGCCACATTTTATTAGAAGAAGATAAAAAAAAATCTGCATTATGGTTCAATTTCGCACCTAAAAACATTGACCATTCATGCGAATGGACGTTGGACACTAACCCGACACCCCGATCACAACATCAGAAAACTGCAATCAACGTAAATATTCCAATATGTCCCCCACTCGGCTTGTTTAACCAACTTACCAACGTTTGCCTGGGGCGACATATTATTCGTCTGCTAGGGTACGTCACTCAATCGCTACGTTATGGCTACGTGCTCGCAATCAGAATACGGACAACGCAATCGTGCAGCGCAAACTTTGTTATCAAACTATTGATTTTTAGATCAACTGCGCTTAGCCGTCAACGACTTTATTGAAGTCTGCAACTTTCATATTGTTTAATGGAAACTCGACGTTCACTTGTAGTGCCAAGGTACAGAATTGGAAATATAAATTAGACTTAATTGGGTTTCCGTTCAGAGCTCTAAAATATTAGGCAGTTAGCTTTCGGATTTCGGCAACGAAAAATATCAGGTTTCATCGTTGATATTAAAGTTTTTGGAGTCTAAATTGTTTTGTGTTATTAATGGAAACTGTCTTTGAGAGACAAGATTTCAATGAGAAGGTTTGTGCCTAAAAATATGTGTTCTAAAATGAAAGTTTTTAGCAAACGAATGTAAACACTAAACTGCAGAGTATTCCAGCAATTAAAACAGAAAACTGTTGTTTAACATCGTAAGAATGCACAAAGTAAACTAATTTATAACTTTTAATCATGCAAGACGCATACGCGCATAGATCTTAGTTGCAAACAAACTGTTTGCCTTGAATTCTTGAACAAGGAACTACAATCAATAACAAAGTTGGTACCTTTTTCATTGGCGTGCTCACTTTGAATTAGACTTGCTATGAAGACATAAAGTATTGCTGTAAGTTCTACGTTTCCAATTGCAGAACTTGTACTTGTGAAATATTTTTCTTGTGCAGTTTAGGTGAGCTGGTATTAAAAGTTTTAAATTACAGCTTTAGAAAATATGTGTTTTCTTGTTTCTGTTTACTGTAAGGAATGATTTTGAATTCATTTTTTGTTTTCAAATTTTATTTTTAAAACCGAAAAATAGGAAGTGATTTGGTGTCCGGGTTTTCTGTAATCGTTTAGCTTGCGATGACTAGAGCCTCCAGAGAATTTGCTTTTGTGACTTATTTTATCAATTCACATCTATAAAATACTAGCGACCCGTCCCGGCCTCGCATGGGAGGATATTTTTTTTTTAAATATTGCCTATGTTACTCAGGGATAATGTAGCATTCTTATGGTGAAAGAATTTATGAAATCGGTCCAGTAGTTTTTGAGTTTATTCGTGACAAACACACAAATCTTTCCTCTTTATAATATTAGTGTAGATTCTGAACAAAAGTGCAAATTTCATAATCCTCATATTTCTCGAATGATGGCCAGTTATGTTTATCTTCATAATACATTTCCACCAGCTACTTAAAAAGCCACAAGCTGAAGGTTTAACTTTGCATAAAATTATATTGATTCTAAAGAAAAATAATTGTGTGTTATCTTAAGAGTGTTTGTTCTATTTGGCTCGAAGCGATACTCGCCACTGCAATCAGTAGCCAGAGTAACAAGTTCCTCCGCCATTATTAATTTGCGATAAGCTAGTAACACACTTTGCTTTTTTCTTTTAAGATCGTGATTGTTGTGAGATATTTGTTTACGTTCTTTTAGTGTGTAGTAAGTTAGCAGAACGTACCGATACGCCATTTTTATTTAAATCACTAGCTTTTGCCCGCGGCTTCGCCCGCCTGTATGTCGACAAATATCCGACTACTTTTCTTCATCCCCTATTTTAACCCTTCGGGGATAGAATTCTCAAAAACGCTGAGACACGTATAGATTAATTTTCAATCGTCAGCCTAAACACAAAATTTGAAGATCGTAACTTCAAAACTGACGGACTTTCATATAAACTTCCATCCCCTAATTTTACCCCTTTAGGGGTGGAATTCCCAAAAATCCTTTCTTAGTGGATACTTACTCTTCACAAAGAACACACCCTCCAAGTTTCATGTCTCTAGGACCAGCGGTTTAGGCTGTGTGTTGATATATCACCCAGTCAGTCAGTCAGTCAGTCAGTCAGTCAGTCAGTCAGTCAGTCAGTCCCTTTCTTAGTGGATACCTACTCTCCACAAAGAGTACATTCTCTAAATTTCATGACTCTAGAACCAGCGGTTTGGGCTGTGCGTTGATGTATCAGTCAGCCAGTCAGGACATGGAATTTTAAATTGGGGGATGATTTTGGAAAAACTGTGATACACGTATCTCATCATTTTAACTGAAGTATATGTAGACACAATTTCAAGTCAATCGACTCAGAGAATAAAAAGTTTCATAGAAAATTCAACACCCCATTTCACCTTCTTAGGGGTGGAATTTCGAAAAACCCTTTCTTAGTGGATACCTACTCTTCACAAAGAGTACACTGTCCAAATTTCATGTCTCTAGGACCAGTGGTTTGGGCTGTGCGTTGATATATAAGTCAGTCAGTCAGTCAGGACTTTGAATTTTATATGTATAGATAGATAGATGGAATATTTTTCTCTTGGTTTATTAAATTAAATTCTAATATTCCTTCAGTAAGGTGAAAGATTTTTGATCTTGTTCATGTCAGATCCGGTCATTGGTACGGACATAAAATGAATCGCAAGCGCGCCAGTGGTGACATCAAGCGACCTATTTAGCTTAGCTTAGCGGAGTTGAGACGTCCTGGAACTGTATCCGATTCATTATGCCCCGTGTTATTGTGTTAAATAGTAATTTCAAGTAATTTGTTAGTTTAATAGAAACAGCGTATTGCACCCGGTGTATTTTCATTGCACGAAACCCATCTTCTGCCCACATGATGTACGAGCCTGACGACATAAATCCTGCCAATCCGACCTACAGATACGCAATCGCAGACAACTCTGTCATAGAATATTACTAAAACAACTAACAGATTAATATTTTCGAGAAACTTAACGAACTCTTTTGTAAGGAAACAAAATCTGAAAGAAACTTCAAGATTTTGCTGCTGTATCCAGCGGGTTCACTCAGTAAATGAAGGCTTGTTCGTGTTCGGCGCTCACATACACCGACTTTACGTTTATGTGCCTAAATAACAATGCAGCTCCCGGTGCAAGTAAACCTTTAGAAGCATAAGCTCCGAAATTGGGCTAAATCCCAGTTTACTTAAGTGCGATTCCAACTCCAAACACAGGGTGCACTGTGCTCAACTCGGCTCAAAACTGAGTCCCCTACATACGAAGTGACAAGAGTCATAGTGCTGCGTAGTTCTCCGTGTATCAAATGGAAAACGTCCCTTGTATAGCGACTAGCATGCGTTATTTGAATGTGTAATCCCAAGCTCTCGCGTGCCAAGGATTTTGTGGATTAGAAATATCAGCGGCATTACGTTCAGAAATATTTCGCAATAACCGTTATTATACGTACACTACGTGCTTTTTCACTTGAGCAATCTTGCCTTGCAGCGGAGTTTTTGGCCCAAATTGCAACGCAGTGTTGTTTGATTATTCTGTTTAATAACGGTGTGAGTTTGCCCGTATTTCGAGCCACTTTTCCCAGTTTGTGGCGCCTGAATGTGCAAGTATTTTGTGAATCCACAAAAGTTTCCGAACATAAAATTTGAAATTGTTGTTGCTTCTTAACTGGGTTCTACGAGGTTTGTTAATTAGGTACTTTAGTACGAGATTTAACGTGCATGTCGCTGTTTACAGTAATTGTCTTGCAAACTGATTACTGCAGTTTCGAATTTAATTCACTTTTCAGATGGCAACACTCTATTCTAAAACTACAGCAAATCCACTGCAGTAAATTGAGATCGTAATTTTGCTACAAAGCGCTACATTTGCGTAGTCAGGCTCTATAATTTACAAACGTGACAGATAGCTAGAAATTTAGCTGCAGTTCAATTGCAAACTCATCACAAATACGATACAGCATTTCGCTGCAGCGCTCCAGCGGCTTCATAACAAATACTACAGGTTAAACCAACTTGAGCCACAAAGCTGAACTACTTACCTATCCGTTATTCTATACAGTCTTATTCTCTGAAAGGTTCTTCAAAATGTATTCAGTCGTGTTATAAGCTCTCTTAAGGCCACTTTATGGTGAACGTATAACTTACATTCTACGCTTTACTTTGTGCTTTGTGAACTATGAAATTATTGCTGCATAATTTCAGCGGCAGCTTGAAGCGACGTCAGGTATTATTTACTGTCTAGAAACGATTACAGACTAGTTATAACTTAAAGAACACCCATTTCACAGCACAGTTGGGAATTATCACTATAGACAACGGCATAAAAATATGCTATCTGGGAAAATGTTGTCTTCCACAGATTTTTCATTGAATTTAAGAAAGCTGCAACCTTCAACCTTCTTGCTGGATGCGAGTCGCACGGGACCGGTCAATGTGCGGACACTTGGGGGAGGCCTATGTCCAGCAGTGGACGTCTTTCGGCTGAAATGATCATGATGATGATGATGATGATAAAAAAGTTGGTGATATTTTTAGCTTCTCATCATCTGCCTAGCCTTTTCCCAACTATGTTAGGGTCAGCTTCCAGTCTAACCGGATGCAGCTGAATACCAGTATTTTACATGGAGCGACTGGCTATCTGACCTCCACAACCCAGTTAGTACTAGGTAATACGATACCCCTTGGTAAGACTGGTTGTCAGACTTTTTGGGCCACTGACTACCTATAACGACTGTCAAAGATCTACAAATGACAGTCGGGACCAACGGTTAACGTGCTTTCCGAGGCACGGAGGACACTCGGTATTTAATGGGTGGTCACCCACCCATCCACAGGCCAACCTAGGCAAGCATGGCTTAACCTAAAGATCGACCCGAGCGGCTGTTATTATTTAGCCACGAGCTCCTCTATTTTTAGCTTCTCAAACAAATGTATTTTCAGAAATAGACCTTCTTGCCGCCGTGATAAGCTACATAAGATAAAGCTGCACTTCATTTCGTGGGCGGATCTCTCAGTGGTCGCAAACGAATTTTGCGGAACCCGCTTATCAAGGGAATGCCTATTCACGTTAACAAATACGCAATCTACAAGAGCCAAGGGAACAATCCGGTTCATAGTACCTACGGCTTTGATGGCGGGACGCGCGTAATATTTGCCGGTTGTGGCTAAATTGCATCTCTCGCGTTCCTGGCTGACAACTTTAATCAACTCGATGGGAATTTGTCTTACTTGCGAGTTCTACTCACGTCTCCGCGGATCCACTGAACAATGAGATTTGCTTTAGATAAATTCTTGCGTTGGGAGCGCGAGAGCTGAATGGATGCCCTGTTCTGTTATTCTGTGTACCCACATCTGTTACATGCTGCAAGCGAGAAACTACTTTATTTTCTTAACTAGCTTAAAGAATAGCTTTTGTTATATAGTGTTTGATACTACATCTTTTTCGTTTTTAAAATGTCTCAACTGTACGTGACTATGACTGCGCTACGTTAAGAAGCTTTATTTCTTCGGTCCACAAGACCAATTACACTTTTCTTATCGCCAAAAGAATATTAAAATGTCATACAATTACCCTCCGCGTCGCGGATGAAGTTAAAACATTATAATGAAATACCAGCCCATTCTTTACGACTCCATTAAGTTGTTGGAGAAAAAATAAAGGGAGAGAGGAAATGGCAACCACTCAGCACAGTCCAGCCCCCGTCAAGATTGGACGGAGCCGCGAAAATTCTTTTCTCGATCGACTGACTTCCATGAATACTAATGTCTGGGGGAGTGGGTGAAACATCACCTATACAAATGGCGTCGCAGATAATACTGTGAAGGTGATAAGTAAGTGCCGCGAAATTCTATTTATCTAGTTTGAACTCAATCGAATCGCAGAAAACGACTTTTAGAGATTTGTTCGAAACTCTCCAAAATACAGTTTGCAAAGTAAATATAAACTAGAAGCTATGTGGACATATGTGCAGTAATCTACCTCCAAAGTAATAATTTACACAAACGGCTGCTGGTGCGAAAGCGAAATATTCCCCCGTAAGGTGGCGCGGCGTTCAGACGTGGCGAAATTTACCTCAATTTCCATGCAGAAAATTCCATGAAAATGCACATAGGGGAAAATGTTGTTCTTATAATTGGACAGGTGCAACACCTAAGTCGTGCGTGGCATTTCTACAGCGCTGCATTAGCATATAAATAAGCGACACCCCCTGAAAGCCGGCAAAGGGCGGTTCAGATACCGAGCAGTTTTTTACATTTTTATGACCGGAAATCCAATTATCACAAGCAATTATCGAGTCAGCTAGATAGAAAGCGAATTGCTTTTTCAAAATGCGAACTGCAATTTAGAATTCAATGGTCGCAGTTATTTTGGTATTTGAATTTTGGCGAAGAATTTTTTGGGTTGGGTTAGTTGAATTTCGTAGGTTTTCGAGTGGACTATGGTCAATGCAAATAGGGAAAAGCGAACAGTGCGGATTTAGGTACACATCGGGTCTCACACATCACTGGCGCTCACATTAATCTGGTGATACATTGTATTGTACGCTTACGCCCTCACATTTAGACAGCGTTTGGGGCAAGAGTCAAGCACTAAGCGATAACATAAATAAAACAATTTTCGCATTAGTCAGAATCCAAAGAATAAAAATCAACCCTAAAAAGAATGGCTTTCGTATGACCAGTTGGGTATTACTATGCAACTTCTAACAAAGTGAGCAGTGGCAGCCAACAATACGGCAAGCCCATCAGGCAAGCAGACTGTTCAAAAACCCTAACATCGTGAAGAGAAGTAGGTTATAAGGGCAAGCCAAGCTTGTAGGCTTGTTTGAAAGTATGTGATGGTACTTTCATTCAAGCCAAGGTATGGCTAAAGTATACATAATTTATTAACCCCCTTTTCAATTGCTCTGGTCTCAATTTATTACCCTTAAATTAATTACATAAACAATCAAGCTCAATACACATAACCTCTTCAAACTTGGTAAGCCAACCATCTGTCAGAAATTATACTCGTAATAATTAATACCAAAGTCTGGTTTAACTTTGAGGCCGGACTCATATTTAAGTTCACTTTAGACCGACCTAAGGTCAAGTGTAATTATTAATATGACGTGACGTCAGTGCCCGCTGGAGGTCATCAATCAGACTGTAGGGTGACGTCGACGTCGCACGCCGGTTAACCGCAACGCTGATGTAGCATGCTACCCTTCGTGACCGATGCTGGGGATGGCAGTGTTATATGCAATTGTGTGTATTAATATGACCAATATTATTGCTAGACTTATACGTACGTAGCTCTATAGGCGTCATCTGTCATCGACAGTATTGATCAGTGGCGTGGGCCCACTGTAGTTATCCTTAGTGACGGAGCATACGGTTTGGCAGTGTTCGATTTAATTTTACCCAATTAGGAATACTAACTAGTAAATTATAGTTGGTTCATTGAATTTAAAACCAAAACAATAAACTAAATAATTAAATTCGCATAAATTAGCCTATGTTAGTTGAATTGGCTGTTGTTTTTGATAAAGAGGCACTGGCTCTTGTAACACAGGCCTATCACCTAGCCCAGGAGTCTGGAACTTCACACAAATTTGGAACCACTTTCTTGTGTAATAACTTTCTTTCTTTTTAACTTAACTTATCTTTTACAAATGTGTAATGTCGTACGATTATTATATCTTCAGGCGTTCTGAAAATAAAACATAGGAAAATAAAATATCAGAATCAATTTTATTCAATAAACTGGTCAAAGGGATTTCCGTTTAGTGTTGATCCATATTGCTAGTAGTTTGCTACGATCATTTTACAACGTGTTGATAGATTTATAGACGTTCAAATAAAATTTATACTTCCTCACAAATAAATATTTGTGGCACTAAAATGAAAGATGCAACATGCTATTTATTAAAGAGAGCTAAAAATATGGACAGCCATGGACCTGAAAATGAATCTTAACCAACGAATTTATTGAATTCAATGCTTGTAATGTTCACAAAAAACAGTCGCTCTTAATGCAGCAATGACAAAAAATACGATAAAAAGTGGTACTATAAAATTCATTCCCTACGTTTATGAGCAATATTAAAGATAAATGCACTAAGAAGAAACTAATAAAACTTAAAGCGTCATTCATTAGCCGGTAACTGAGATAAATGCGATTTATTGCAGCCAAGTAGTCACACATGGGAACAATGACTAGTTCGCCCGTAGTTCGATAGATGGCGCGACTAGTAGCTTCGTATTAAACCCTCAGTTTTGAAAGATGGGGCGTTTTATCAACTTTATAGTCGCGTCTGATTTGATCTTGGATATGAGTATTTGTTTGAATGGACCAAGTTTTGAGGATATGTTTGATAAGATTTAAATGCAAAAGTTTAAGCATTTTGTGCGATGAATGAATCTGAGAGTCGAACTGTTTTAATCAATCAGAAAACCAATTTCTCTATTTTCCAAGTTGATCTTATAACACTTGTCTTGATAAATTGACAGTAAGGTACTGCTGAACTCGACTCTTTTCACAAAGTTTGGCGAGTAACAGCACTGGATAGGGATAAGTGAACAGAGGGAAGGGAGGCCTTTGCCCTGCAGTGGGACACAAATGGTTAATAATAATAATAAGGAACTGGTTTAATAGCCAATAGCCTCGAGCAACATCTGAGGAGGCTCTCGCTTAGCACCTGAATCAAGGGCTTGATTCAGAAAGCAGTAATTCTGGACACGGCGCGTATCGTTAGTAGGTTCCTCTCTTAAGAGCCCTGACCACCGGTAGCTGGGACGCTGTTCCCGATGCTGGTGGGCTACTATTTTTATATTTTAAAATGTTTTTTTCATATTACTTTGTATAGAAATATCTAAGAATGTAAATTATTTGTAAAGATAATAAAGGAGGTACTGCGACGGTAGTCATACAGTTGTTTTATTGATCATCATCATCATTCTCTTACCTTTGGGGTCGGCGCAGCATGTCTTCTTCTTCCATACTTCTCTATTACTCGTCATCTCATCAGGCACAGCTTATTGATCATCTGGGTATGTCATCATCATCTGCCTAGCCTTTTCCCAACTATGTTAGGGTCGGCTTCCAGTCTAACCGGATGCAGCTGAATATCAGTATTTTACATGGAGCGACTGCCTATCTGACCTCCACAACCCAGTTAGTACTAGGTAATACGATACCCCTTGGTAAGACTGGTTGTCAGACTTTTTGGGCCACTGACTACCTATAACGACTGTCAATGATCTATAAATGACAGCCGGGACCAACGGCTTAACGTGCTTTCCGAGGCACGGAGGAAACTCGGTATGTAATGGGCGGTCACCCATCCACAGATCAACCTAGGCAAGCACGGCTTAACCTAAAGATCGACCCGAGCGGCTGTTATTATTTAGCCACGAGCTCCTGGATAAGTAAATAACTCAAAATCGGAATAATAAGACAAACTAGGTACAAACTGAAACTCAAATAATGTTTAGATCCCAACTGCTGAGACTCATTTTTGTTGTCATTCATCCTAACTGTCATAAGATAGGAGTCTGATAGAAAATATCTCGGCAAGGGATTAATCATAAATCTTCTAGTCTCGGCATTACATATTATCAACTTTTTACAAGTCGCCTAAATCATCCTTATACGTTTACAACAGTAACAAAACTTCTTCCGGCCGTATTCGTTCGTGATGGCAAACTTTTTTACTCTGGCCGCCAATCAGGGTCCCCAGGCCAGAGGGTGTATTTTCAGGACACTTTTTTTTTTGCAAGCTTTTCTTAACAGTAGCTTTTGCTCGCGAATGTACTCCCGTTATGTATGAAAATAAACACACGGGAACGTTTTAATGTAGCCTACGACACTGGGGGATAATGTTTCCCGTTATCAAAATATTTTTTGGAATCTTATCAGTATTAAATATTAGCCGCTGGTCTGCCCAAGATCAGCCCTACATACAAACTTACAAAACAAAGTTATAACTTTACTTTGAATACCTCCACGACACCCGTACTATTCAATGCATTCATCAGCACAATATTTTAAGTCCTACCGTAAAACGTTATTTTTCACACACCAAAAAAGTAGGCGTTTCCCAGCAATATTTTTTGCGTATAGTTTGATGTACAGAATGCTTGGTTGACGGCTTCGAGAACGGTCCGTTTTTACCTTGTATTAAGTTGCGGACCCACTATACTACTGGCCATACCCCTGGTGGTATGGTGGGTCTAAAACTATACCATTGAAAAAATAGTGTTGTGGTAAACTAGTTTATTACAAATAAAACATGACACAGTAAGTTATGATTACTGCAGGTACTGCAGGTAGGTATACCAATCATGTCAGCCCAAAATCAACCACAGGTGAATATCGGAATGTTTGCTACACCGAACGGTCAAAAGGATGAATGCCATAATCACCCACCCTAGACAGGTGGATTAGTGGTTGCAGCTTTTGTTTGTTACTGGTATTCGGATGCTGTGGACGATGTTCACTTACTGCCTTGGTTGTCGTTTATGACATCCACAATGATTCTAAGACCGAATGATAAAAAAAATGAAAATCAGATGATGTTTTTATTTGTGACTTGGATTTTTATCACCAAAAAAATGCGATTATTGATGTTTTCTTGTGTTAGTTTTTGCGAATTGTTTTTATTTGATCGTGGAAATTCCCCAAAAATTCCGTTAACTTGGAAGCACTACCGCCAATAACTCAAGATACGTTGTCAACTTTTTTATGAGTCAAATGTTGGCGTACAAACATTATTAGTTTATGCGGTTATCGTGCCTGCTATGAATTATTGTTGTATTTTGATCAACATTGTCATAAAGTGATGTTTCTTGCAAAAAACTTGCAAAAATAACCTATGGAGTTTTCTTAACTTATGTTTTTCATTTCAGCATAAAAATTTTCTTACTATCTTTTTACTAGAAGATATTTTTAACAGCTCATCCGAGGTAAGTGGCAATTCATCGCTTCAGATGAATTCATTAAGTCGGGTTTAATTAACTGTGGATAGAATTTTAGACCTCCTGTAATTTGTAAGAAGATACCATAATTATAGTTATTAAGCTAAAATTATAAACGAAATATAAGCTGGTCTGCCCACAAATAAATGTAAATGACTTTATTGAATATCTTATTTTGTGAACAAAGTTAAATATGACAGAATCAGAATCAGACAATGATTGTATTGTGATTTCTGAATAGTCACTGATTTCGTAGTCCACAATAATTACTTTTGTATAATATTCAACATGGAGCATCAATAGAATTCATTCCCGATTATATTTTTCGTGGAAATAACAAACTCTGATCGCTTGTGAGGCGTTTCGAAGTAAATAATAAACCAGTAACTTCGAACTTCATTTCTAAGTACTCTTGTAGCACCATCAAAGTCTTCATCAGTTAAAATGATTTTCGAAATGATTCTAACTCGTTGAATGAAAACTTTTGAAGCTACACTTGGATTTCGTGTTATATTTTAGCTGTAATTAAAATTTAATGGATTCACTGCCAAAAGCCAATTTATGGTCGACGATATAATAACATAAAGTTTATTCTTCGTTAAAGTCTTCCAAATTATATTTGAAGGTGCATTTGAAAACCGCAAAGTTCCATGCCTTGAGCAATGGGAAGCGATAGAAGAGTGTTGTGTGCAAAAAATATTGAAACGTAGCGATGGATTGATTTTGGTGGTGTCTTTCTATGATGGCATTTTGCAAGGGAACAAAAGGGAATAAATTATATTCAACAATCACGTATAAAGCAGTCTATAGTTACACAGGACTGCATATCGCACATAAATCCAATATTATGTATAGGGTTTGGCGTTAGACAGCTGCGAATATTGACATAAATCATCCCAATGCTTAGCTCGAGTGTTAGTGGGCTGGTTATGTTAGCGGATTAGACATAATATCGCGGTAAACTGTCGTAACCATTTTGACCTTTACACCCAATGCGTCAATGCTGCATATTGCTTGAAGCGCTCGATACGTTTAGCGATACCCTTTAGGTTCCCATTACGCCCATACTAGAAGAGAAATTGAGCTTCAGTTAACTAGTTAAGTTGCCGTGCATTTTCTGGTATGGAATAGGCCACCCGCTATTTTCTCGTAGATGCCATAAAATACTTCTGTTTTCTCATTAAGTTTTTCTATAAAAGAATGTGGAGCATTGTCTATATTTAGTTTAAATATTGGGTTCCTAAAATCACTACAGTTAAAGTGAAAGATTTCGTTCGAAAGTGGACATTATCCTTTTATATTAAATTAGTCTGACGTCACTATTTTATTTCAACATTCAAATATAGTAAAACGAATATCATTAAACCCTGTCTCACGGAACCATGAAACTGAAACGTAAAATTTTGAAAGACGTGTATGTTAAAGATCGTAAATTAAGTGGATTAATAAAAATTAAACACGCTATCGACAATAAACAATGGTGCAGCAGACTTTAACAACGCTGAGTAGCGAAATTTGAAATTTTATAACTGTCGTTAAAGTGAAGGTTACGTTCCGAGTTGGCGTATCCCCTTTACTTGCTTTATACACGAATGCGAAGCTAATGAAAGCAACCTAGCATGTTTTATGATCCTCTCAAATGGGGATGACATAGTTTCGAGTTTAGGTTCGTATAATCTTCAATGGACTTGACAAATGTGTCTGTAAGAATAAATACGTTTGACCACATGACAAAGTTGGGGCGTCCGGAAGGAAGTTTACATGGCTCGTTTTATGGGCTTTAATTAAAGTTGATGTTACATTGTCGTATTAGTGCCTACGTACCCTTTGACGAAACGACTGTTAGGATTACTCTTTGTGGAATTAAAATAATTTATGCGTGTAAATTGTCTGGCTCGCGTAAATGTCAGTTGTTTGTAAAGGGCGGGTGTATCATCACATTGTTCTGAGTAATAAGTCGTAAAATTGTTGTAAGATTGTTGTTCAGTATTTCAAAATGTAGTTGGTAGAAACAGTGAGATAGTAAGACGCTTCTTTCAGGGAAGGAAAAGGTTAAACGTTAAATGGATTCCGGTCATGCAGGTAGGACGTAGGTACAATATTATATTCAAGAATATAGATGTGGGTCGGAAAATAATAAGAATGATTGGCACAATATCACCTGTATTTTACGGTAAGAAATGATATGGGTTTAAGTAAGTAGGTATACTGTTCTATTTCATACAAAAACAGAACCTTTTTACACAGTTAAAGCTTACGTTTACGGATCATAAACTGATATTCCCTCCATTTTTCTTTTACTCCAAGTTAAGCATAGCAGAGCAATATAAATAGCGGTGGGTACTATATTTTTCGCGCGGCTCCGCTCGCATGGTCCTTTGGGCTTATTCGGGATTTGCTTTATTGCTCATTCACTTTAGACAAACCGTACTCTGTTGTTACCGGGGCCAAAACTGGGGCTTTTAGTACCGACGCCAAAAATCCTGAAATTCCCTTGTAATTGCACGCTGTATCATGTGTTCTGTGGTAGCTTTTCCATAGTATGTTTATTGTACAAATGTATATTTAAGTTCCCGTTCTAAGTTCATAAGTAAAAGGTCTAGGCAACTTACTTCTTATGAAAAAGTAACTGATAATTATTATTATAATTAATATTCTTTTTTTTTTAAAAACCGTTCCCCCACTCTAGGAATTTCTCCTGTATCGTGGGTGCGTTTACAAAAATTAAACTCACATACACAAACAGCCAGACCCATTGCAAAAACAAACTGTACTTTTTATGTTACTTTCCATTTAATTCGTAAACGAGTGCATTTTCATTACAAAAGTGGACAAGCGTAACAAATTTATTAAAACTCTTACTTGTTCGAGATCGTCGCGCAATGCGGATCCCTACTGGACAACTTTAACGTCAAACTTCCGTCGAACTATGCAAATTTTAGTTAACACTTTCAACAAACGTGCATTCCTCCACTACGCCGCTCTCCGCCAGTACTACGCCGACGTTACGCTGCGTTTTTATTAACTACCCTCGTTTCAATTTAATGAAAACATTATTTCGTTACTTTACAACACTTCCCGAAGAGCGTTGAAGTTAGAATTTTAATTAGTTTTGTTTTTAAGTTCTAAGGCGGAGAGGGATAAAGGAAAACAGGAATACGAAATGAATTAGCTTCAGAAACATATTCTAGAGTAGTATCTTAACTTGGTTACTGGAGTTGCTGATAGAAATTCTCAGTAATTTGATTATTTGCGTAAGGAAGAGAAAGAAGCGATGCCTGTATTCGACTTTTAAATAAGATTAAGGGCTTGACTGCCTCCTTGGTTTAGTGGTTGCAATCGCGACTGCTGAGCATGAGGTCCTGGGTTCGATTCCCGGGTCAGGCAAAGTGTTATTGGGTTTTGTCTATCAGGAATTTCTCAGCAGCAGCCTCACAGCCTATATTTGTGCCCGGTTGACGGCAATAGGCTCACTGCCTATTACATGGGTCTCAAACTTACAACACTTAGGGACTGTTCGAAAGAGATACCGTGGCCCTGGAACACAAAGGGCAAAGAAGGAACATGGATGGGTTTTAGTCAGTACAAGTCTGACACTCCCTTCCGCTCCGCCCAGAGTGGGGGGGGGGTATTTGATGATGTCCCATCCGAAAAAAAAAAGAAAACAAAAACATAACTGGCGAAATGTGGGTGTACTATCAGGTACAACCTCTGCCTACTACTTCGGGGGGATTACAGGCGTGATGTCATGTTATGATTAAGGACTTGTCTGTCGTATGTTGTCTTCGGTATTGTCAACATTTTGCTGTAGTCACTATTTGTGGGAAGGTTGCGTGTAGACCCTAACTAAGATTCATCATTTTAATTGAGTCTTAGAAGGCTTTCATTTGCGCTAATACATGCCAATCTTGTCTGTCGGATTGGTGACCGCAATTAGTCATTGCTTGCAGCACAGGCCCTGCTATTTTGTTTTCCTTGGTAACCTTTATCGGATATTTATAGAACCTGTGCCAACACAGGTTCTATAAATATCCGACAAAGATTACCAACATCCGAATATACATAGATTTGAATCTAAGGAGTAGAATCTATCTATTTGTATTAAATAGGTTAGTTTCTTTAATTTGTATTTTATTGTGTTATATACAAATTTAATTCTAAATAAGGTTACAATTAAGTCTATTATAGGGTATAGTTATTTCCAAATAAATCACTCCAAATTCTAAAATACCACCATTTAACGTGAAGAGCCCACAATTGTATCAAGTCAAAGCAAACAAATCCTTACAAATTGAATTCAAAAAGTAAATAAAATTTGAACAGGCAGTGAAATAATTAATTAACATCGGTCCCGTCTCAACCAAGAAACTAAGTTAATGTTTGTGTTCCTACCGACTTGGAAGTTACATATAGACGAACAATTATTACCTGTTCATACCTATCCGAAGAAAGTTGTGCTTGCTCTGATAATATTGATTTAAGTTAGCTCACTATTAATGCATAACTTAAGGGTATACCCTTCTGGACAAGTTTCTGTTAGTTTTGTACAAATATTATTGTGTTCGAGTCTATTTGGTCAGCTTGAATGTGAAAGTGATATTGTTGGCTTAGATGTTTTTGAGGTTTTCGTGTTGAGTGGCATGTACTACCTAGTTCTGTATGGTTGGTAATGGTTTTGTTGGATGATGTTGGTTACAATATTTCTGTTTTTTTTTTACGTCGTAACTGGTGTGTAAAAACAGCCAGGCTGAAGTGGGAGTGGGCAGGCCACGTAGCACGAATGCACACGGCGAGATGGGCCAAGGTCGTCACTCACTCGCAGACGAGGTTGACCGCGGCGAAGATGGTGTGACGATCTGATCATGTTCCCGGGGCAAGTGTGGCCAGAAATTGCACAAAACAGAGAGGTTTGGAGGGAGAAAGGGGGATCTTTGCCCAGCAGTGGGACACAATATAGGCTATGATATAAAAATTCAGGAGTGCAGGTTACTTTGAAAGAATAAATCGATGATTCTTCTAGTTTCACCTTTTCTAAGGGCTTTTATTCTTCTATTTTAAATATTGGCACCTGTTTTCATACGATTATGTGTATTTTCCATAAGCTTCTATCAGTTATTTTATTTGGAGTCTTGACTACATAAATTGTTTCGAGCGGTTGTTTGTCTGAATCTAAAGTACTTACTCTAAATAGAATATTATTTGATAATAAAATATTCCGTTCGTTTATTAGCTTTTGATTTTACATTTACATTGAATATTTGCCTGTAACGCTCATTCGAAATGGATTCAAGTATTCAACTTGCCTTGTTATTTCAGTGCTTACGTTTGAATGTTCGTCATAATTATTATACATATCGATCTCAAAATGTTCCATAATGCTTGAAAAAAAAGTTTATGACCTATTTTCTATTGTTTTTAAACTTTCATTGTTCTATTGTCACTACATAATCAAATAATTTATATACCTTCCATGATATTGATCTATCCATATCATGATATCGGAACATTAAAGCCAGTAATGGGCTTCAGTGTATCACTAACCCTCCATTGACTCGCATGTTGTAGCGATCCATCAATGTAAACAGAAGAGCGGCCAACAACGGCCATTGTGTGCGCAGCAATAAAACTTTTTATACAAAAACATTCGCAACAGCGAGCCATAACATAAAATCATAACCCGTCCACTGCAGCGAGCATAAACCGCTCCGTATTATAATGACGGATGACAAACAAGTCACATCATACAGCCCACGTACCTCGCAAGCAGCACCGCGCTTAGACACAGTATTTTATACAGTAGGAGGTATACGAGCATATGGTACGCTATAACCGTAAAATTTTATCGCTTTCGATGCTGAAATGATACACGAAACAATCTAAATTATAGCGGGCGGCGTGTCCCTGGCAGCGGGCCAGTGTATTGGTAATGACAGGGCTTATCCAATTTGTAACGTTATCTGAACGAAAGGTTTGACAGCTAGCACGTCTGGACCTTAACTGCTGACGTCAAAATATCAAATATTGTTGGGACCGTCGTATGTTTGGCTATACTTAAATATTATATTGGTACACAGGGATTGCTTTGTTAACGAAAGTTTTGCTAGTTTTAGATTGTTTATTTTTGTTGCTACTACTGTCCGTGTACTTAAATAAAATAAAGCATCAGTGGCCGGAAGGTTCAAAGCTTCAATAAATTTATTCAGCATGTTAAAGCATGTTAAAGGTTATAAATACGAAAAATAAAGTAGGAGACTTTATTTTTCGTATTTATAACCTTTAACATGATAAACAAGGCATCAAATGATACGATAATCACATCAAAAATAAATAAACAAGAGAATACCAGAAGAAGAGATTTACGGAATTCGGTAGCTTCTTAAGTTTACCATAATTGTGCTAGTTTAAAGACGATCTTCTAATTACGGTTATTACAAAATTGAAAATAATCTTGAAGGTCACACGATTTCTCAGAAACATATTGATTAAAGCATTAGTGTGTTTGCGCTGTGGTGTTAATTAATTACTACTTATGGAGGGCGACCTTATTTTTACATAGCATAAAACGGAGTCGCTCCCGCTTTCTGTACGCTTAGATCTTTTAAACTTCGCAACGGATTTTAATGCAGTTTTCAGCAATAGATAGAGTGATTCAAGAGGAAGGTTTATATGTATACTATCTACCAGTAACGAAGGGTCAGTTTTGTAAGAGGTAAGCCGGAGTATATCATTAATGTGATTATATTATTTGTCTATAGAATACTGACCATGCCATTTTTCAAAGGGAAGCCGACAGGAATCGAGTTGTATAGAACCTTCGCCACTGGTATCTACATTGTACCCGTGCGAAGCCTGGGCGGATCGCTAGTCAAGAATAAAACGTCCAGTTCAGTGACTTTTCTCTCATTAAAAGTATAAATAAGACCGCGGCCAACTCCTCTCGGTATGGAACGTGCTCCGATCAAATTACGATAAAATACAATTTTAAAAAGTTTCCAACTTTATCTAGGACACCAGCTTAAAAGGTTTGTAGTGATTTCGCGGCGGCTCCCCTATATTTCTTATAGCAAGTAGCTACTTTTATTGGCGAGTGAGGCGGGCTAAGTACACTACTTTACGCCTATATTGCCTGGCCGACGACGTCGTAAGAAAACTTGCTCCCGGCCACTGATCTCTCCTTATCAAAACACTGTAGCATAACCCTGACACGGTCTAAGTAAATAATAAACTTTACTTTTTTATGTCGACTTGTCAATTTTTTGTCGGGACGATGTTATTTCGATGTATGAGATACGTTTATTGATTTCGGTTTGCTATTTTTTGTGTGTTAGCTCTTTGTTTGATCGGTCCACATACTGTTTCGTAGGCGGCCTGGCAGCGGAGGAAGGTTTCTTTTTATACTTATCGAACATTATGATATTCGGTATGTCGTAAGTCTAAACAATGCGAAGCGAAATATGAACGTCCAATAAGTTTTGGACTATAAATAATCGAAACATCAATAAATAACGCAAGGCTTCTTAAACAGAATAGTCCACCGCTATCGATATCAACAATCTTATTTCCTTTATTTATTTCTACACAAATTAGTTACATTTTTAAATATTCCTTAGAAAAAAACAATATAAAAACATTTAAAAATATTAAAAATTGTAGCCCACCGGTATCGGGAACAGGGTCCAAGCTACCGGCGGTTAGGGCTCCAGAGAGAGGAACCTCCTAACAATACGAGCCGTGTCCAGAAGTACCGCTTTCTGAATCAAGCCCTTGATTTAGCTGCCTAACGAGAAACTCCTCAGGTGTTGGTCGAGGCTCTTGGCAATTAAGCCATGGGCTGATACAACTATCGGCACAATGATCGCTGAGTCCACATCCCACATGTCGACAACCTCTTGAGCCAAGTCAAGGTACTTGATTTGCTTATCTTTCTCGGCTTTCACGAGTCAACATTTTTTATTATTATTTTGATCTAATAAAAAATAATAACAAAAAACATTAGCACCATCCTAATGGCTTAAAAATCACTGTTGAACTCTCATAAAAAGGGCCCTAATCGCTTTAGTTGAAGTGCATCATAAAACCACGCCCCTACATTTTTCGATAGCAAAAATGAACCACGAGCCATCAAATCTGCACTGATGATTAACCCTCAAGTCGCCATTAAAAATAGATAAAACAAAATATTATTGGAGCCGGGTCCCTAAGGCCCTGCGCACGTGACGTCGACGCGCGCTGGCTTGCAATTCAATTACTACCTACTACTCTGGTCCACACATATCTGCAATACAATCAAATAACTATGAGACCCCGAGCAGTAGAGGGTTAAATTTTCTGTAAGAATATAATTTTATTTTACAGTAGTTTCTCGATAAATCTGAATTTGGAGTAAAACGAATGTTATTGAAATTTGGTTCATATTGTCTCACTGAATTCTACGAACTGGTTTTAATAAACGAAGAAGAGTATGTTATGATATTCGGTTAAAAATATTGGAAAAATACACATCTCTGCTTTATTTGATGGTCTCCATTGAAAGTAAAATGAATAAAAACGTTAAAAACACATTTGAGCTCTGAAATCCATAACGTCTATTTTCGCATAAAACAATTTCGCCGAAATTCCCCTTCATAGGTATTATCGATGTAAATAATGCAAGGGAATTTAATCACTACAATGTACATGACGTGCCAAACAACACCGAATTAATTTTGCATCCAGCAATCTAGGGATGCAGTGCGGCAGCAGCTGCCGTGACACATCCTGACCGATTTGATATGCACCCTTCCGCTGGCTCTAGCCTGTCATGATTATTCTGTGCTTATATTTCGATCTGTATCCCTTGAGTGTACGCACATTTCAATATATACACACAAATCTACAGATCAATTTTGTACATATTCCGATGCATCTGGTTTGTTCTTTCAAGTTTAATTTAAAATTTTGTGATTGCTAGTACATTCTTTAATTTCTCTAAAGCTCGCCTGGTATAGTCATGTTCTATACTTTTGGCTTTTAACCGCGGCTTCGCTTGCTTTACCTCATAGCTTCCAATTATAAGTAGGGTAGCTTCCTATTAGTGGAAGAATTTTCGGAATTGGATCTGTAGTTTCGATCTTTATAATATTAGTCTAGGATAATTATTTTCCTGTTAAAGGGTTCCTCTATTTTCCAAATGAAAAAAGAAAATGCGTTTTTCGCAATACATATTTACAAAGGTTGTTTTAAAACTCATAAGTACCCGCAACTTACTCCTATCGCTTCAAAAACTTCAGACGAGAATAAGATGATTGAGTAAAAGTACATAAAAGTACGCAGTGGTAATATGAATGTACTTACATAAATCTAAGGCGGTAATCACACGATGTGGCATGTCGCTGTGACAAGCGACACTAATACGATAGCAGTGTGCGGCGCTGTAAGTGACTTAGTACAATACAGGGTGGAATCTACGCACAAACAGCTGCCAGCACATGATCAAGATCAAAGCATTTATTTCAAGTAGGCCAGTTACATGAATCTAAACCCCCCAGCGTAAAAACATTTCCCAAACCTACAGAACTGCAATACCTACATGGTCAAAATAATATATGGATCAGTTTTTGTTGTCATCTCTGGTAAATTTAATGTGATTATCTTGATCTATGGTATGACAACATTACCGCCCTCTAAAAAACTAACTATTATATCTGTCATGGCGTCGCTTACTTTTAATATGTAACTCTGTAATTACGTTCTAAAATTGTAAAATTCTGTTAAAGTAATATATGGTAACAAAAATCATACATAATATGATCGCTGGCCTAAGTTCTTAATACCCATCACTCCAACAGTTTTTTTTAAGAACCGACGAAAAATGTAGCCCCAGCATCTGATTGACTCTGGACTCTGATAGCGACGAGTTTTATGAGCTGAATTCGTAGTAACCGTTTGTGCGTTGATGTCCCTTCCACCCTGTATAATACGACGCTAAAATCACAGTGTCGCACGGAGCTGCACGATTAGGTATGATGTAAAAAGTGCCTTACGTGTTCAGGCATTGGGTAGCTTGTTACGCTCCGTTGGTCTCGTGACCGCAAGCACGACTGCTGAGCCTTGGGTCCTGGGTTCGATTCCCGTGTCGGCCAAAAAGCGCTATTCGGTTTTTCCATTTGAAATTTCTGAGTAGTAGCCCGGAGTTTGGAAGATGGCGGTATGATACCCCGAAAGCACGTTAAGCCGTTGGTCCTGCGCCTTATCTCTCTCCGGTCGTGTCAGAATGCCGCCCCATCGGATTATGATACTAAAGGAACGGGAGTGCACCTGTGCCTGCGCATACACTTGTTGTGCACTATAATATCTCCCGCGCCGATGGCTAATCTCCGCTGAGCTTGACCGCCGTGACCGACAACGACCGAGAGGACTATAACTAGGAACTACTGGTTGATAGGAAAGATCTAGAACCATGATGTATATTGAAAATTAATTGTAGAGGAGCCAACCTACGTAAACTCACGGCTTTAAGGTTGAAGAGACAAGAGTGAAATACAGACCGACTAATTTCCCTATCTTTTATTAACAAAGAAAAATTTTCAAAAGATGAATGAGTAATCTGAACGCGTATTACGCGTTATAACTTTGTGGTTTATGTTTTATAGATAGATATACACCGTGACTTTTTAGTCGTCTTACAACGGCAGCCCACTTCATGCATCCAATGACTACTAAACATTCATAAAAAAAATGGTATTTATGAGATTTTAATAAATTAAAAATAAAAATATTATTCAGTATTATGACGCATGACGTAGATAAAACACCCTGTTGCGAGCGATGATCTACAGGAGTCGAGCGTTGGGTAGATATGTTCTCCCGTTTGACACGTAAACATCATTAACAGGAAGTTTCAAAATTTTATTCTAATGTATTATTTGTTTTTCTTTGTACCTGTTATGGTAGGTAAAAAGCAAAAAATTGCGCCTAGAGCTATTCTATGTCGGGTACATTGAGTGAACCACTTTTGTAAGACGACTAAAAAGTCACGGTGTATAGATTGACATTTATTTAGTGCACAAAAAATATATAGCACAACACATAGAAGCACAATTAAATATTACACGACTACGATTACGATTATTTTCTATCAAAACTGCTACATCTATGAATGACTATCTCAACTCATCATGCCTTTGTCATCGTTGATGAGGTTTCGGAACTACAAATAATGGTATTTTGCCTTTATTTCCAACACAGCGCGTTTTGAACAGAGCGTACATCCAACCACTCTATAAAGAACTGCTAACCTGACTGACCCATTCACCGAAAAATTGAGAAACGTAGAAATTTAACACCATAAACCATAATGACTCGTTATGCTAAGTGAATTGCTGGTTTAAACAAAACGCAAATTAATTCGCGGAACCCAAACATTACGCTGAATCCGACGAAATTATCACAATTAATTAAATTTGGCACTGTTATAATAAAATTAAAAACGTATAACACAAGTGAATGTAGCTTAACGAGGCTTCCGTAGTGAAATAACATTTCAATATAGTGAAAATATTTCAATTTTATTTCACGTTAAGTTGAATAAACGGGCGTGTGGTCGAAAGTTCGCCAGTTATGTTGCCATTGCATACGAATCACCGTTTCCGTTAATGCAATTACCCGTTATCGTTACATTAAAACATTTATACAGCGTAATTGTTTAAGTGCGCTTTATATGCTGACATTTTCGTGGTTACACAAACAGGCATATTGTATCGATTTTATGCTATTAATAATTTGAATTAAATATACACACAACGCTTTTGTATTTAACACTTAATGAACTTCATTATATTACGTATCGATGGATTTAAGTACCGGGAAAATTCAAAATAATCAACACTACATTTGTGTCACCGCAAGCCCTTAAAAAAGCTTGTGCCTGAAAAGGTGCCGACTAAGGCTGATAATGATGAGGGTTTCGTGACGATGCAGAGAAGGAATCGCCGTTTGCAACAAACCAAGAACCGCTGCGGCAAGGCATCATCAGGCTGCAGCAAGAGGACATCGTGTAGTACGTGCGCCTAAAGAGCAGTGCAGTGTAGTGCTTGCAGTTACTGGCGTCGCGCCGCAACGTCAACGACAAGGCGTCCGTGGTGCGAGTCATCATCATCATTTCAGCCGAAAGACGTCCACTACTGGACATAGGGCCCCAAGTGTCGCCCCATTGACCGGTCCCGTTTTGAATTGTTATCTGCCCCTGGTGATGGAGGAAGACTTTTGGCCACAGTACGTGGTGTTCCGTAGCTTCCCCGGAAAAGTTCCACTGGTCAGCTGGTCAGTACAAGTGAAGTGCAACTAACATAGTTTTAAGTTTTATTAATTTACAAGTTTCGATTTACTTTAAATATGTTAGTTTATAAGGTATATGTCTATGGGATAGTGTAGCTCGAAATTAATGATGTTATACAAGGTGTTTTCACGAAGCCGTCAACCAAGCGTTCTGTACATCACACTAAGTTACTCAACGCATAAATTATTGCTGGGAATAGATTTGTTTTTTTGAGGTGAAAAATTACGTTTTACGGTAAGACTCAATGTAACATACTTAAACATTATGCTGAAAGTACGGAGTTTATGGAGGTATTTAAAGTACAGTTATAACAATAAAAACAGGGATCTAAAAAAAACTTGTGAAAAAGTTGGAACTTTGAACCCCAATATCTCCGTAACTAGAATGAAAAAATGGTCGCAATGACGCGGAGAACAAGTGCCTTCCGGCTTCGTTAAGGGTATTGTTACACCCATTATTTATGTACCTATGTACTATTATATTTTCCCTTCTGACATAAATTTTCTCTGGATTAACATTCAAATAATTTTAGTCTTAATTATCTCCTACAAATAATTTACTACAACATAATTAAGATCTTAGAAACGGTAGGGGAGAGACGAGCTTAGCATCCTGTCACCATCATATTACGATATAATACTGCGTTGTTTAGTAGCTAGGCTTATTGTGTGATATTAACTAGTATTGTTTAATACCGAGAATATTATTTCAGCTTCGCAATGGGACAGGTTTATTGACGTGACAATTTGTCTAATAAACTTTAGTAGATTGGACGTGGAAGAATTTTCTCATACCTCTATTTCCTGGAATACAATGTTACAGGTATATCTTATACCTGTACAATACAACGTTACAGGTATATCTTATACCTGTAACGTTGTATTTTACGTGGCTTAGAACATTATTACTAATTGCTAAGTTTTAGTGGACCACGATGTGGAGCCCTGACACAGCCAGAAGGCGACGCGGTAGACCTCGCAGGAGATGGCGGGACGAGCTGGACAAAACTAACGACCAGTAGTCTACATTGGCCCTGGATCGAAGAATTTGGAAGTCATGGAGAGAGGCCTTTGCCCAGCAGTGGGATGACGCAGGCTAATAGTAACAGTAAGTTTTAGAAAGAAAGTAAGTTTGATTGCGGAAACTGGTTTATTAGTTATAGTCGAACAGGAAAACCCGCTCTAATCTACCTAGACGCAAAACATGGAGGGTTAATTCGTAAAACAATAGTTTAAGGCGACTAATTCTTAAGCCTTTTAATAAAGGATTAAAAAAAAACATTAAATAGGTCCACTCTTGACCTCAATCTTGGACTCAAACAAATGGCTGATTAGTGAAAAAAAGGTGGCGAATTTAAATTTTTTGGTATTTTAAATGAATTTGGAGTATTTTGGATGAATTTGGAGTATTTTGAATGATTTGATGATTGCGGATTGGTCATGCGGATCCGCAAGATGTTGCGGTATCTGCTGGACGTAGAATAACGCTGGATCCCTCTGGAATACGGGATCCAACTTTGCTGCATTGCAATCCCTAGTCACAGTGAAAGTAAAATGATTGTAAATCAGCTTTTATCAAGTAACTGAAATCAGAACCATTATTAACACCTCTGTTGTTATCAATAACAAACTGATTCGAATAGCGAAAAATGAAACAAAATCGTTGTACCAATTGCATTAATTCAACTGCATAAAAATCAGCCAATTATTCAAATCGGGAGCGCCATGGACCGAAGACCGTATCAATGAATATTAATTGTTTTCGATCGCAATGAAAAAGAGTGAAATAAATAAACTGAAATAACTGAATAATCGAGTAAGACTGTTTGCATAGACAATGGTAATTAAGTAATTGGTTGATGCCATTTAAAATTGACAATTATACAACATAAGTTTTAGTATAATGCGAAACCTGAAACACGTGTCGAGTATTTTTATGTAAAGAATCTATGTACAAAATTTCAAAACTGTATCATGAAAAATCGCAAAGTTATAAGCTTATTCTGTTACCTGGTTGTCCGCACAAAAGCGTGGTCACCACGAAACGCGCCCGCGCGCGGGCCTCCAGCGTCGTCTTGAGCTCATTGATAAACATAATTTGGCAGTAGATACCTAAATTATTGTGATAGGTACTTAATGTCGCTCTGTGTCCAACTTGTAACATTTTTAAAATATTTTTGGGACAAAATATACCATGGTTTGAAAATGATTGGAATCGATTCAGTTACTTATTGTGAACAAACTATATTCAGGTTTCGCATATACTAAAAATAATGTTGTATATTGTTGTTACGTCCTGTAGATTATTCATTCCTAGGTTCAATTTTGTGCTTCGGCGTTTATACCTAAGGTTCTGTCCTTGCAATGCTTGTGGTTATACTTAAGCTGAAGTATAAAGGGTCTCCTCTAAAGATACCCTCAAAAGACCTCTAAAGTTTAAAAACTCTGCTAGATTTGTCTTGATTTGAAAGTGAGATGATTTATTTTCCAAGACTTAATTCAAATCACATTATGATTGAAAATTTTTCATTATTCAGATGAATTTGACTTTAGCTTTTTCGATAAATTTTAAACCTTTTCATATCAGTTTCACGAACAGAACTTTGATTAGAAAAGCTTGCATATTAACACAAACTTCTGACACTCGTTCGTCGTGTTCATTATCTAAATCATAATTATTAAGAGGGACATGGGCTCGCCAACTGTGACCTTGAATTCAGAATAATCTGCTGTTTCATACCAAAGTGCAATAGTGTCCATCTGTCTGAATTTGATTTTTGGCGTGTTATGGTAGTTAAGAATATTTTGGTTTCGGTGACGTAGACACAAAATGAATACATTTTATTTCACAAAGGCCTACATGGGCACTTATAAAAGGTTATAAATGGTTCGGTTTGGTCGTTTCTTATGGAGAAGAACCGGCAAAAAACTCCATGGTTCTTTTTTAAATTATGAGATTCAGATTTACTTGGCGGGTCAATTCCTTACCTATTTTAGTAAATCGATAGGCTAACTCTGTAGGCAGTTATTTAAGGTAAGATTGTAAACACAGCCTTATGTTTAATTTTGTAACAAAATCCACACAGAGGTGATCCCAGCAGACATTTGTACATGAACACAGTTCCTGTACCTACGTTTGTACCCAAAATGGTACATTTGTGTACGGTGTGTCCCGTAATTTTGTTTACTTACGGTTATTGTAGGGTCACCAAACTTAACGTCGACATAACGTTGTAATTTTGTAACAAGGGACCGTTTTAAAATGGTAGACGTTTAATTAATTTTTGCGTTTTATTCACATTTACTTAACTTTTTAATGACTGACTAAAGGTTGTTCTAGAAAACTGTGATATAAAACGCGGTATTTCATCCTGCGCATACAAAAATTACGTGGATGATAAAAGTGATAGTAGGGGTATACAATTAAAACTACTTAGTGAGCTTAGAAAGCTTTTATATAATTATAGCAGTGAACTGTGATAGGACTCAGTTGATTGAATTGCTTTAATACTTTTCGATGAAATCAAGGATTAACTTTATAGGGCTTTTACGGCAGGTAACACACACATACATAAAGAAAAGTGCGCTGTAACAGGAAAAATATAACGCTCCTTTTATCTCCGCACTCGGCGAATATACGCAAAAACAATAAACGAGAGATAATCAAGTTTCATTTGAACGAATCGATTTGGTATAAATATCTGAATACATTAATCCGCTTTCACAGTTGCACATTTCATGGCAATGGACGATGATAAAATTATTACCTTGGTATTATGCTGAAAATGTTCATTTCCTACGGCCATTTAAAAAGTTTGTTTCTATAGAGTAATATTGCATAATAATTTTGATTTCTTGTAACCATGAGATGGCCCATAAAATTAAAGGTTTCATTTATCCTTAAATTGCTGGCTGATGCTCTTTGTGTAATTATGGGTAGCCCACTGCTGAATCACAAACATGTCTATTCGACCACTGAATTTAGTGTTAATGTATTTAAAAGAAATTTCAAAGTTTACGGTAATAATCTAATAAGCTCACGTCTTTTTAGATAGAACTACTACGATAGCTTTTTTTTTTTTAATGCGACGAATTTCTCCTGTATCGTGGGTGCATTTACAAACATTTAAATTCACATACACAAACAGCCAGACCCGGAACAACTACCTGTAGTCCATACAAATATTTTTTCCGTGCGGGAATCGAACCGGCGACACGCAGCGCAGCAGTCAATCGCTCAGCCACTGCACCAACCGTGCCGTCAAACCGTTACAGGATAAGTTTTTGGTAACCACCCAAAAAAACACGCAGGCGGCTTCACACATTCTTCCCTACACACTATGAGCCATCCTCAACCTATATGCTGTCAAGATCGCCAACCGCATAACCACCGTCAACGTTTCATCAAAAACGACCAAAAAAATGGCGTACGCTAGCAAATATGCAAGTTTAGTGCGGTTGAAAATGGTTCGGGTGCCTCGAGTAACTCACGGAATCGATGCGAGCCTTCATCGCCATTCCTGTGCAGCATGAAAGCTGTGTTCTTCGTTCAATCAGTAAAAATTCCGGCAAGAATTCGACGCTATGGAAGGTGCAAATAATATATGTACCTATTAGAGTCAACGATTATTGAATTCGGAAAGTAAGCTTGTCCTCAATAGGAAAAATATGAAATGAATGTGACTAGAAGACTGATGGACATGAATGTTGATGGATGGAGAGGGAGAGGAAGGCCAAAGAAAAGATGGATGGATTGTGTGAAGACTGATATGAAAGAGAAAGAAGTAAATGATGCCGTGATGTCTGACAGGGGAGAATAGAAGAAGAAAACGTGTTGCACCGACCCCAAATAGAATGGGACAAGGCTAGGAAGATGATGATGAAGCTTGTCCTTAATATGTTGATATTAATATCTGTCGATCAAAATAATGATACTCAAGTTTAGATTTTGAAACGTAAGGAGACGTATCTATCCTTTGTTCAAAATATTGTTATGTACATACGTAAGGTAGACTACCACCTCATTAAAACTAACTACACCCCGCATATCCCCACCGTACACACTACATGGAAACCCTATTCCCATTATCACTTGAAACTAGGAAACGTATTTCACGTACAGCACTGGTACATTCCTATACATTTGTAAGTCCTTAATATATGCCTACAGCAGACTTATCACCTAAACATTATCGTGTTTCTAACGATAATGGAACTTTCGAGTGTCTGTAACCCCACATTAATTTAACTGGTACCTTCACGTAATGGCGTCGGTTTTGCTAATTGTACGTTAGAATAATTATATTGCGCCACACGCGTATTCATTTTAATGGATTTTGAGTGTTATATACGGTTAAATGTCACTTGTACTGGTATTTAATGTAAACTAATTTAAGCTAAGTTTCTCTGTCTGGCTTTGTGGCGGTACAAAGATTAATGGCGGAAATGTATTTACGCATATGCTTGGGTAATTACAGTTATAAATCTTGCATCTATTTTACTACTCTGTGAAGGATAGTCATAGTAACGTAATATTTTTCGAGGTAATTTCTTCATGACATATTGTTTTTTGAAAATGAGTTTTGTCGCATCCAGTACCTATGTCTATCTCAATGATCACTATTGCAGTTAATGATTGTTTTCAAACTTTATGATGAGTCTTTCCTAATTGGTAAAACAAAAAAGAATTATATTCCCAGTAGTAGCACACATTCTTCAGTACAAATACTTGGCTTACTCTTTCGGCTCACCAACAAACCCTCGCATTTTTAATGGTACTTTATCTGTAGCAGTGACACACAAATGTCCTAAGATGGAACAGAATGTAAATGGCTGAACCATGACCTGAGACACAGGTTCCCGTCTAGTTCAGGGGGTAGGGTCAAAACTCTGTGAACCTCGTTACAAACACCACAAAAAAAAAATGGAATAATTTTCATGTACCTACTACATTGTCAATTTAATGGTGAGAATTAAACATTTTTTTATTTATTTATTTAGATGTATTTTTTCAGTTAGGTACTAGTTAGTTAGGAATGTAATACGAAGAAGTACGTAAGTACTCAGTATAGGTAACAACGTACTACCGCACTCGCTGACGGTCGACCACTTTTCAACCTTATAACTCCGAGCATAAGGGTGTAAAGTGATCGACCGTCAGTGAACTCCGTAGTACCTGTTCCATACTACATCTTCTCGTTATGAGAAAGGCAACGTTCCAAGAAGTACTATAATGATCTATCCGTTGAGCAAGGCATTAAACACAGGGAGGTCAAAGTTCTCTGATGTACCCCAAGATAGGTTTGCTAACTCATCGCTTACAAGCATTATTAAGTTACATCCATAACTTGTGATAACTTGTTTGGTTTTCCAACCGTTGCTAATATACTTTCCCTTTTTATTTGCAATATACTCCGGTTGTAGCGAAAACTGTCTGTAAGTAAATGTGTCGGGTTTTGGGAGATATAAAGATTGATTGAACGCTTAGAGACAACAGTCTTGCGTGTTAGGGAATTTGCTTTCGTTTTTTTTAAACTGACATAACTTAACATCACGCATTGCAATCCTGCAGGCTTAGACAGAGGTGTACCTAACAGTACACCCACATTTCGCCAGTTATATTTAAGTCGTATGTAATAGGGGGTAAGCCTGTTGCAATAAAGTGGGCACACATCCGGACTCTGTGGCTGCTACTCAGAAGTTTCTGATGGAAAAACCCAATAACATTTTGCCCGATTCGGGAAACGAACCCAGGACCTAAAGCTATGCGTGTTCCCCGCGCGCCTCAAAGAGATGTCAGCAAACATGAAGGGGTCCGCAAGGGCCGATGCCTGCCGGGGTTGGGGGACTGTTCCAAAGAGATACCGCGGCCCTGGAACACA
The DNA here is from genome assembly GCA_963082995.1 of Noctua comes. Classification (NCBI taxonomy): domain Eukaryota; kingdom Metazoa; phylum Arthropoda; class Insecta; order Lepidoptera; family Noctuidae; genus Noctua; species Noctua comes. The sequence continues at coordinate 8,285,817 of OY720279.1, read as the reverse complement.
AAGGGCAAAGAAGGAACATGGATGGGTTTAGTCGGTACAAGTCTGACACTCCCTTCCGCTATGCCCAGAGCGGGAGGGGGACCTTTGATGATTTCCTATCCGAAAAAAAAAGAACCACAAGCTTAGCAGTCTAGACCAACGTGGCCTCCTTAAATCTTCTCTCCTCCTTTTTTGAAGGTTCTTTAACAAAATGGCGATACGACTGCATCTGTTTATTGGTAGGTTTTAGTATCTTGTCACTGCATTGTATTTTCAAGAATCTATTTGATAGCAATGAAATCATTCACAGGGTAACGAGTTGAAATCATAAGGTATACACCCTAAAAGCGCACACAAAGCATATAACTTCCCATCATCATTGTAACCATGTCCTGCCAAGCTGTCAGGTGCAGCCGATTAGCTGAATGTCTGTTGTAGCTGACAATACCACACTTCTGTTGAATGCTAATCGTGAGCTAATTGACGTTATACATACTTGATTAGGGTGTTATACAAGCTGTATCCAGAAATTAAGCCATGTTCTGAACGTATAGTAGAGGGGAATATGATTCGAAGACTTTTCGTTAGAATGATGACAGCACGGTTGGCGCAGTGGCTGAGCGATTGGCTGCTGCGCTGCGTGTCGCGGGTTCGATCCCCGCACGGAAACAATATTTTTATGATCTACATGTAGTTGTTCCGGGTCTGGCTGTTTGTGTATGTGAGTTTTAATGTTTGTAAACGCACCCACGATACAAGAGAAATTCCTAGTGTGGGACAACGTTTTTTTTTTAATAAAAAAATGGGTACTTCATTCGAAATTCAACAATATAAAGTACCACTTACATACGTTTAGGTAAAGGAAGAATGAAGATATTGTGAGAAATTTGAACTTTCACGTTCTGAATTTCTAGCACTCCGTGGTCAAGCGCCATGATAAGAAAAATCAACTGGGCTTTATAGAAAACTAGCGATCCGCCCCGGCTTCGCACGGGTAAATATACATACCTATAAACCTTCCTCTTGAATCACTCTATCTATTGCTGAAAACTGCATTAAAATCTGTTGCGTAGTTTAAAATATCTAAGCGTACAGACAGCGGAAGGTTTGTAAGGATGGCTGGATGTTTGTTACTCTTTCCAGCAAAAACTGCTGAACAGATTTGGATGAAATTTTACACACAGACAGTTTATAACCTGGATTAACATAGGGTTCTTTTTATCCTGGTAGTATGATCCTGTGGGACAATTACCGAACTTCACGCGGGCGAAGCCGCGAAGTGTTCAGTAGTTGCAAAAATGCAATTTAAAAATTGCAATTCGAGCGTCAGAAGGATTCTGTGCCATTCGGTCTTTGAATACCAATCATAATGATACCATAACACAATCTGTAATATCCAATACCTAACCATATCGTACACGTACAAGCTGTAACATTAAATCACAACAAAAAGTTTTACGTACAGAAATGTTTCTGTATCGGAGTAACAAGCCACGATAGAGCATAGAAAATGGCGTCTTCAGTGCCAATATATTGCTTTCTCGCGTGCTGTCGTTATCCACAGCTGCTGCCGTAACCTACTTGTTTTTGCCGCCAATGTTAAAAACATTATAAAATTTTCTACTTTATCATTCTCTGGTTTATAAAGTTTACTTTGGTGTATTAATTGCAACTGCAGCATGCAATGCGGCGATCGGTTATGATCGTGTTATATAGCGTGCAACTTCGGTTTTGTGGAGTGCTGTAGGGTTTTTGCATATTCCAGAGATTGGTAATGCAGTATTGTTGTTTGGAATTGTTATTTATATTGTTTGTTTATGTAATGACTACATGCAACTGACTGCTTCTTGGGTCTAGTGGTCGCAAGTACGGCTGCTCAGCATGAGGTCCTGTTCGATTCCCAGGTCGGGCAAAGTTTAATTGGGGTTTGACCATGGATTGGTGGCCGGTTGATGGCAATAGGCTCGCCCCCTATTACATGGGACTTAAAACATAACTGGCGAAATGTGGGTGTACTAATGGATACACCACTGCCTAACCCTACGTGGAGCACAGGCGTGATGTTGTGCATATTATGTTATGCATGCAACTGAAATGTACGTTGACTCTGCAGGTTCCATAAAGGTTTTATCATAGACTAGCTTTAGCCCGCGGCTTCGCCCGCGTGGATGTCGATAAATATCCCACCCGAACAAAAATAATTACTTACCTTCATCCGTCTTTTTAACCCTTCGGGGGTAGAATTGTCAAAAACGCTGAGACACGTATAAATTAATTTTCAATCTTCAGCCTAAACACAAAATTTGAAGATCCTAACTTCAAAACTTTCATATAAACTTCCATCCCCTATTTTACCCCTTTAGGGGTGGAATTCCCAAAAATCCTTTCTTAGTGGATACTTACTCTTCACAAAGAACACATCCTCGAAGTTTCATGTCTCTAGGACCATCGGTTTGGGCTGTGCGTTGATATATCACCCAGTCAGTCAGTCAGTCAGTCAGTCAGTCAGTTTACCACTTTATATATAGATTCCTTTTTAGGTTTTGGTGGTGACCACGTAGGTATGTAGATTTAACGGTATCTACTGGTATAAGTAATATTCTACACTAATATTAAACAAGACACAGCTGTAACTTTGTTTCTTGAAATGAGTACTCATTTTTCTTTTCTTTTCTTACACAACATGAAAATAACGAGAAAAACAGTTGTTTTCAGCCGGTTTCCCTAAGCTTAAACACTAATGAGATGACATTCTTTTCATATTTATCTTCCCTTAAATCTAGTCTACAAAATATATTCTGAGAACGAATGTTCACAACAAAGGAAGAATATACAAAAAAACGGCAAAGCAAAATCGTAACAAAAACATAAAACGGAAATATGCCACGCATAAATTAAAAGGATTTAAAGAATTTGGCATAAAGCGGAGGAAAACATAAAAGGAAAATATAAAATATTGATAAACGCGTTGTAACACAATCTTTAAAGAATCATTATTTCGATGTCGATGAAAAAGCGTCTGGATAAAGATAAAACAAACACTAAAAATGTTTACAAGCAATACTCGTAACTTTTAGAATCGTTCAATACATCCGAGGCCCAAATCATAATAAATTGAGTGGAGGTTAAAGGATAAAGGCAGATTGACAGCGGTCTTCAACACTGCCCGGGGCAAGCATCAACTTGTGTTTCGTGGATAAGTCTCAATTTTATCGAGAGAATCCAGCCGTAATAATTTTTGAGGAGTTTATACTGAAAGCTTTTCCCTTTTGATTGTTAAAGGCAATTCGGAGGTCCGACAATACGGGCCCGTCCTATTTTTTGTTTGAAAGGCCACGATTCCCTTATGTCTTTTTCATAAGATAATGTTTTACTTTAGCGAATACTTTTTTGTCCCTTGGATATTTTGAGATAGATAGGTAATAAAAATATTTATTGCAGCCGTTCGTTTGACCTTTTGGAACATTAGTATTTTAGTAGATGTATGCTTTTTTTAGGAGCTCGTAGCTAAATAATACCAGCCGCTCGGATCGATCTTTCGAAGCCGTGCTTGGCTAGGTTTGTCTGTGGATGCGGGACCACCCATTACATACCGAGTTTCCTCCGTGCCTCGGCAAGCATGTTAAACCGTTGGTCCCGGCTCTCATTTGTAGATCTTTGACAGTCGTTACAGGTAGTCCAAAAAGTCTGACAACCAGTCTTACAAAGGGGTATCATATTACCTATTAACTAACTGGGTTGTGGAGGTCAGGTAGGCAGTCGCTCCATGTAAAATACTGGTATTCAGCTGCATCCGGTTAGACTTGAAGCCGACCCTAACATAGTTGGGAAAAGGCTAGGTAGATGATGATGATGCTTTTTATTGTAGCTGTTTAAGAATGTATGTGCAATAATTCCGTCAACATTGTGGTACTTGATTATGTATGAATCATTTCCCGAAAACGGTCCTAAACAACGGTTCCGAAGAAAACGTTTTTGTCACAAAATGTAACGCCTTTTCGGCGAAAGGTGTAAAACTTTTACGATAATGGAAAGCGAAAGAGGTCGAAAGAGAGTTTAAAATTCATATGCTCGAAACGGAAAACACCTATAAAAACCAATTTCAAAGGGTGTTGGTGTGAAAATAGGGCCTTTAATAGAGCACTCGGGCCTCCCGTGTGATGACGTCCCCTATCGCGTCCTAAATCTGTCCTATATTACCTGGAAGGCTCTGCCACATAGAGAGCGAACGTCGGCGGCTGGTTTCTATGGCTATATGGGTCAGTATGAACAACGGTCCCACTGAAAGCGAGGCGGAAAGGGAAGCTATTGTAAAGCGGCCGTGTCGCGATCAGTGTGACGTAGCCGTACAATGAATATAAGTCGGTCTGTGTGTACTGTTGGACAAATAATGTTGACATTTTTAAGGGTATCTAAACACACTTGTATTGCTACCGAACAAGTTGACCAGCTTTCTGGCATTTAAGCTGGCTGTATAAATATTGGATCGAAATCTGGGTTCAATCTTAAAAAAAAAGGTTTCTTTTGACAACAATCTTATTTGGTTTCCAGATTTCGAGAGCAACAAACATTGATTTAAGAGGAGTGTCTCATAATTGATTCTGAAGTTGATTCGTGAATACACGTAATCGATTTCCAATTCGATTTGTTGGAGATCACACAAAAACGCGGATGCGCTCTCGATTCTAATTACGTACACAACTGAACACATTATCAGAGCCGAAGCTATAGGTGTGTATATGGGTATCAAATTGCCAATTATCGATTAAATAGGTACATGGTGTTTTGTTAAAAAACCTGGCTCATGATGGTTTTGTTTTCGAAATATGAATCACGGAAACAATAACTATGATAATATTAACTATTAGAGTTTGCATATCTAAAGTAAGTTATCAGTTTGCCGTATTCAGGTCACTTTATTCCCCATTCCTTCCTAAGTGAATATTTGCATGCCGCTAGTGGACTCTAGGTTACGTTGAAATGGCCTATAAAAAGTAACTGGCTGGTCTTCAGCTGTTTAATTAAAAAAATACGGTCAACTTTTTCATGTTGAAAAAATAATTAGGTTCAGAAAATTGATTCATACGTCGTAAAAGTAAAGTTGGCTAGTTGATTAGTTTTTGTTCTTTACATTTAGTTTTTTGCGTAACATAACGTAACATCACACCTGTAATCCCCGAAGGGTTAGGCAGGGGTGTACCTAATAGTACACCCACATTTCGCCAGTTATGTTTAAGTGCCATGTAATAAGGGGTGAGCCTATTGCCATCAACCGGGCGTAAATCTAGACTCCGTGGCTGCTACTGAGAAATTCCTGCTGGAAAAACCCAATGACACTTTGCCCGACCCGGGAATCGAACCCAGGATCTCCTGCTCAGCAGTCGTGCTTGCGACCACTAGACCAACGAGGCAGTCATTCAGTCTTTCCATAAAATAATTTACTACTCTTAAGAGAATATAGGATTAATCTAATACAATCCAACATTAATTATGGATATATCCTGTTAACGCGTAGGTAGTGAATAGCATATCAACTGCTAACCTACGGCAAAAATAATTCATTTCTCCGAGAAATGATTAATGTCTAAGATATACTTAGCCGTATAGCCGTAGTCCCTCATAAAACAGCAAGCATGCAATGAAACCGTTATTTATGAGCAATTAATAAAGAAGACAAATGCAGAAGTGTGTGTTAGCGGTTCATTTGTTTTACTCAGGTCTTAAGAATCTATGACCAGTTTCGCGCAACCATATTGTTCTGGCCGTACGGTATGACTGCTTTGTGTTCGTCACAAATGCATTTAGCACTACATTATTGTCATGGCATGTTGTATTCTGCTATAACGGTTATCGTACCCAGCACGTAAACCATTGACCACTACAGCCATTGTTAAATCCACATTGGTTTCTCCTTACTTAGATCTCTACAATGACAACATCTTTGGAGATCAATGGGTTAAGTTTTACCATGATTGCTCATTGTTTCAGACCAGACACTGACTTGATAATCGAGGTTTTATACAGTCCGTTATAACTTTTACCACACATGACAAATGTTATACCACAGATATAGATATGCCTAGATAATGCAAGTATCGCGATCCGTATGAAAACCAAGCGTGGCATTTTTTGACTACCTACTAAGACGTCATAAGTACTATTTAGTTACTATACAAAACAGATTACATTTTTGTTCTTTAAATTTCTAGAATTAAGTTTTTGAATTGTAACGTTGTTGTTTTGAACAAATTAGCTTGCTTCAACAGAAACTATGTTAAGCATGAAATGTTATACCACAGATATAGATATGCCTAGATAACGCAAGTATCACGATCCGTATGAAAAACCAAGCGTGGCATTTTTGACTACCTACTAACACGTCATAAGTACTATTTAGTTACTATACAAAATAGATTACGTTTTTGTTCTTTAAATTTCTAGAATTAAGTTTTTGAATTGTAACGTTGTTGTTTTGAACAAATTAGCTTGCTTCAACAGAAACTATGTTAAGCATGAAATGTTATACCATAGATATAGATAAGATAACGCAAGTATCACGATCCGTATGAACAACCAAGCGTGGCATTTTTGACTACCTACTAAGACGTCATAAGTACTATTTAGTTACTATACAAACTAGATTACATTTTTGTTCTTTAAATTTCTAGAATTAAGTTTTTGAATTGTAACGTTGTTGTTTTGAACAAATTAGCTTGCTTCAACAGAAACTATGTTAAGCATGAAATGTTATACCACAGATATAGATATGCCTAGATAATGCAAGTATCGCGATCCGTATGAAAACCAAGCATGGCATTTTTGACCACCTACTAAGACGTCATAAGTACTATTTAGTTACTATTCAAAATAGATTAGTTTTTGTTCTTTAAATGTCTAGAATTAAGTTTTTGAATTGTAACGTTGTTGTTTTGAACAAATTAACTTACTTCAACAGAAACTATGTTAAGCATGAATGGGCGCCCCTGTGTTATCTAGGTATATCTGTATCTGTGTGAGGAGCTCGTGGCTAAATAATAACAGCCTCTCAGGTCGATCTTTAGGTTAAGCCGTGCTTGCCCAGGTTGGTTTGTGGATGGGTGACCACCCATTACATACTGAGTTTCCTCTGTGCCTCGGAAAGCACGTTAAGCCGTTGGTCCCGGCTGTCATTTATAGATCTTTGACAGTCGTTAGGTAGTCAGTGGCCCAAAAAGTCTGACAACCAATCTTATCAAGGAGTATCGTATTACCTAGTACTAACTGGGTTGTGGAGGTCAGATAGGCAGTCGCTCCATGTAAAATACTGGTATTCAGCTGCATCCGATTAGACTGGAAGCCGACCCTAACATAGTTGGGAAAAGGCTAGGCAGATGATGATCTATATCTGTGTGTTACACACAACCACACTAAATTGAAGCCAACACAGAAATGACAAACATACGCTCCGGCTCATCATCTTACCCAAGCAATAATCATTAAGTACTAAATCACGGGAAGACAACGCAACAGCTATCAGAGCTGTGACCAATTTCAACACATTTGAGGCCGCAAGCGGAATACTATTAATCATAAGTCAGCATATCCACACAGTGTGCCGCGTGCACAATATATTACCTATGATAGTAAGGAGTACCAATGTGAACAGTTGGCGTTAATGGGCGGCCTTACCCCAGGGAAATGCGCTCTTGATAATGTGAACAGTAATTTTACGTTGCAACAAAAGCGATAGTAGTTTGATTCCTTCATACAGATAATGTCCAATTTAAATATTAAGAGATGGGTAATGGATTTTTTTGATGGACTGTACCACGTTTTGAATAACAATGGCGTATCTGTTTCATTTGTCTTTTGTTTCTATTCTTTTTTTTTCGAATTTACATATTTATCTTGAGTTTTTTTCTTTAGCATTTAAAATAATATGATAAGTTTTTAAATTACATCTAATTTATTATGGACTATTGTAGATTTCATTCGTGTAGTTTTTAACAAAGGCAATCTTATTTTTTTTTTCTTTTATATTAAAATACAACAGCCTCATTCCCAACAGAACTATGAAGAGAAAATAATGTGAATATGAAACAAATGGCCATAATAACATTATTTCTTCTAAATTCAAATTTATTTTGATTAGAGTCCTCTTTTCTGTTATTACATCGTCTAAGTTATGTTAAAAGTCCTTCAGTTTTATCACATCTTTAAAAATAATTACGCGCTTTAAAACCAAACATTATCTAAGACTGGAGATCATTAGCTGTTATATCTCTTAAACCATAATGGTTCCATAAATATTTTCATATCACAGTTTGAGTAGAAACTCCGAGTGAAAGTTCCCGATAGGGATACGGTTCAAGTTTTAACGGTAACGGTGTTCTGTCTTATATTGCGAGCTTTATCTACCCTCTTTTTTTTCTCCCTTTAAAAGTAAGTACTGAACTCGATAAATCAATGGGCATTAGATATATCTGGTTTAGTGATGTGCTTCTATCGATAAGTTTTACTCGATTACATATTTTGTCCAATCGAGTGAAATTGATCATTTCGTAATCGTCAAAGCTTTCAGTGTTTTTAGGGTTCCGTACCTCAGTTGCCAAAAACGGAGCCCTTATAGGATCACTTTAGATATGACCGTTTATTTATTAAATTTTTATGCACTTCTTCACTCCACTTACCCCCTTACTCACCTTAAGATATTGAATAAAATAGCTAATATTTTGAATGAACACATCTAATACTACGTATCATCGATTGATCATACAGGAATCTGAAAATTTGAAAAAAAATTTTTTTCACTCCATCCTGCACAATTCAAAACTGTACAAAGGCGGACTTAATGGTCGCGGGACTTACAGAATTACCGTGACCCTGGAACATAAAGGGCTATTGAAGGACACCGTGGATTTTAGTCACATTTTGTACCAGTCTACCAGTTTTTTCCAGTTTATGTCGCATATATTGCGATTTTACAAGATAGTGAAAACCTATAGGGCACTTCCCGTTGACCTAGAATCCTGAAATTTGGCAAGAAGTAGTATCTTACAACACATGTAAAGGAAAACATCTGACACCGTAAATAGTTTTATAACAAAATACCTACAATTTTATACGGAACCCTCGGTACGCGAATCCAACTCGCACTTGGCCGGTTTTTTAAAAGTAGATATTTACTTTACTGTGAAATTGGGTTTTTAGTATAAAAGTGTCTACTGTAACATTTTCACTTAGTGAAAATGTTAGCACTATGGCTAGAATGAACCACGTCTCCTATTTAGTATGCTGCACGAATAAAGTCCATCTCCGAAATACTTAACTAATTGTCTTTTTCTGATGAAGGTGACTTTAGTTAACCCTCATTCACACTTGTTCAGCTCTAGAACGATTTTATCTTAAAAACTTTTTCAGATCAGCATTTATGTCGATTATACTCAATTCACTTGAGATGAATATCGGATGAATCGCATCACTATACAAGTGAGTTAGGGATTCACGTAAGCCCTATTACTGCACGACATCTAATGGCACGAACCCTATGTATCTAGCCCATGTACTGACATTCCAATTTGAGAATTCAGGTCGAAATAAAGGACGTAGTGACTTTGATGAAGAAAGATACATTGAATTCTTTAGCCTACCCGCAGTTTTTATTTGGCAAAGAAAAGGGCAGACCAGACTTAGCACTTTCTTTACAACCTGCGCAATAAAACCGTACCCAACTTTTAGTTTTCCGACAAAATTATTCCTTGATAGGGGAATAAAATGGGACCACAGTTTTATATAATCATAGTATAAATAACCATTCATCATCATCATCATCATCATTTCAGCCAAAAGACGTCCACTGCTGGACATAGGCCTCCCCCAAGTGCCATCCACATTGACCGGTCCCGTGTGACTCGCATCCAGCGGAACCCTGCAACCTTCACCAGGTCATCGGTCCACCTAGTGGGACGCCTTCCAACGCAACGTCTTCCGGTTCGCAAATAAATAAATACCATTACAGAAATGTTTTCCGACGAGCTCTCACGAAAGACGTGAAATAACAAAGACAATTCCTAAATATTGAAATACAAAGACGACCTACGCAAATAATGTATGGGATAAAAAGGAGCCTAAATACATACGCAACGGATCTCGAGAGGATTCTTTTGCTATAAACATGTATTTGCAAATCTTACCTTTTGAGATGTAAGGTGTGTGAAGTGCGTATTGCCGAAAACCTTTACGCATTCACCGGCTCTGTCGTGTAATAGTACGCAAATCCTCTCTGACAAACACTGGTACAATCCCTTCGTGTCCGTCAAAGAGCCACGTATTAAAGCATTGAAAGGACGGGATTGCCCAACCTCTAATTCCGATGAGAATCGCCTTATTCCACTCGCTCAATGAAATCTTCCTAAAAGCTTCTTTGTTGTCGTTCAACAACGCGAAATAAAATACTATTTTCTTCGCCCATTTTCTTGAAATTACATTTTTGCTTGCCATTTTAATAGAACCTACCTCATTTCTAACCTTCTGTCCTTTTTACCTTGACACGGTGCAAGATAACTGAATAGAAGTTTAAAGTGGATGACCATATAGAGCTTACAAAATATTTTCATAATGTTCTTGAGCAAAATTAAACTTCCAGAGCTGGAACGGGAGTTCTTACACCTATTAGGGGTTAAGGATGCATTTTATTTGAAAAATCTGGCTGTAAGTTGGTAAACACTGAATTTATGTGCAAATTATGCAGCAGAAACTAAAGGTAATACCAATTTTCTTTCAAATTTACGAAGCGTATAATTTGGTCGGTGTGCTAGCGGGGAAGTTATCTATTCAGACATGTGTCGGTGCCCTCAACAATTAAAGCCTACGCATCCGTAAAACAAAAGTAACACATGTTTAATTACTCGCCGTAGCGGGATGACCTATGGCTTTAGTTGTTTGTCCCAGAAGTTGGGAAGAGATCCTTGATTTTAACAGTCAAACAGTGGCGATGTTTGCGCAAACAAAATATGCAAAGTAGGTGCGGGCGAGGGAGATACGGGCCTCGCTAATTATGTGGGAGCACGGTGTGCTGTGTCCAACCGTCGTCGTCCTACATTCGGGGAGGCTAATAAAAATGCAAAAAATGTGGCAAATTATCAATTATAATTAGCCACATGCTTCGTTGGCGGTTTTGAATTCATGCCGAGGCTGTTAAGATTGTGGTTGCGACCATTGTTATACAAATATCCAAGGTCAATAAAAAAGCTAAAAGAGTCTGTTTCTCGGTCGTTGGTACGTCATGAATGTGGACTATAAATATTGACTTATTCTTTGTGTGCTGAGCAAACACGGTGCATCTTACACGCGGTATTTCGCCGAATTAGATTTAATTCGGTTCAAATATTACGAAGTGGTATTTCTCGCTTCAAATTATGAATATTTATGAGGTGTCTAGTAAGATAATTTTTTGTTAAAATAAAAACAAACCCTTCTCGTTTTAAGCTCAGTTATCTTATGATGCTCACAACTTAACACCTAAATATCGTTTTTCTACCGGATGACGTCATGATTTATTGTCAGTAAGACGAGCTAGCAAACGAAGGTTTTATCTCCCCCTCCAGCGCGATTTATATAACACCAAGATGTTTGAGATATTTCAATAAATCACAAAATGCGTGTCGAATTTCTAAAGTAAAGTCCCCTTCTGTTATTTCTTTTTGTCGGGTCGTCCAAGGGGTTGGCAGGAATGTTAATCTTTAAAGCTCATTTTTAATCACGTGTCTCGAGCGTATCGAATGTTTTGTGATCGAGTAATCCTATTAGTTTAAACGATTATCGATTATGTATGTAGGAGACTTCGAAGCGTTAAGACAATGTTGTAATTTGTAAACACGTTTGTGTCCGAGTGTAAGGAGATTGATAAACGATAGCGTCCGTGGGCGAGCGCTAACATAACAAAGCAATGTTAAACATTTGTTTTGCTCTATAGATTATTCTGTAAGATGTCGTGTTGGTAAATATTTTACTATGATGTTGCTACGTAGACATGCGTGATTTGCACCATGAGAAAATAATAATTTGTTTGTTGAGAGTGCTTTGTGGCGTGTATTAGGGCTTATGAATCTTCTGCGGCTTGCGAAACTAACGTAGGCAAATTATTTATGCGTAGAATTAACTGAAATGAATTTATAATAAACCCACGATTCTAAATCTGTTTGAGTATTTTATGGGCGGTGGTTTGTTCAAAGGCTGAAATTAACTTGCCGTATTGATTAAATTACCCAATTGAAAACTTTAGACTAGGTGCTTGAGATCAATATTTCAGTACTGGGCTAATTTAAACTTGTTATTGCTATGTTTGAAAGTGTATACCTATCGCTTTATTTTCACGACAGAAATATTGAGAAAACCTTTCTGTCTGTCATTTCGCGTAGGTCTCGTTCACAACGATATTTCCCATCGCGAAAGAATTCGAAATTCAAAAAGTTAAAAACGGGCATCTCTGCGTTTGGCTGACCGCGAAGGCTGCATGCTGCATCGTGTGCATCGTGAATGTAATGAATACCTGTCAAGCGCGCGTGTGGGCGCTCCACCGCTCCACCGGCCGCTCTAAGTCGAACGCAAACATTTACCCTTCGCTCAACAGTAATTGTTTAAAATTGAGCCTAACTGTGTGGGCCTCGCCTGTTGCCCGAGTCCTGCCATGCACTCAAATACGCCGTCTTTCTTTGTCCATACACAATAAGTACCCACTAAGTGATACTGTATAGTCTGCGCCGATTTTCAATGTGAGTTACGCGCTCGAAATGCCCTGTTATAATTTCAGGTGTATGGATGTACGATCATGCATTTTGTAATTAAATCTTCCGCCTCAATAAATAGAGATATCGACAAGTTAATGGAATTAATTGGACGTTTGGTGTAAATTAAAATGGTCGCTTCGTTAATTTTAAGCTTCGCATTTTGTATAAAATAATCGTTGCTACGGCCACCTAATACGATAGTAAATTAGGGTGTTTCGACGCAGTGGCACGGCGGCCATGCTGACGCGAACAGTTTTAGCTGATTTATGTCGCGCCGTTATCAGGATTACACCGTTGTCACTAAGCTCTAACTATAAGGCATTAAACAATGTTTGCCGTGAAGTTTGTACTTTAATTAATCGTCTTATGAAAACGCTTCGCGGCGGAAAATTCTCCATTTTCACTCTTGATAGTGTCTAAAATTTAATTAAGAACAACAGTGGTTGTTAGTTACTGTCAAATTATGTACTTGTATCGTAAGTTATGATTCAGCAATGATCCTGCCTATTAAAAACATAACATCTAGGAGTGGAGGGTGGTCTTTGCCCAGCAGTGGGACAATGTGGGCTAGCTATAATAATAGTAAAATATCTTGCTCCTTTTTTTATTACTGCACTATTCGTTTCAATCACAGCGCAACACGCAATAAGAGACACTCGAGACAGAAAACGAAATTCGTCACATACACACGTGCCGAAAAACTTCAATGATTCCACTCATTCGTTAGTAGCTAGCTCCGTTCACTATCGATCAACAGCATCCCATACTGCAGATAAACAGAGCGAACGACAAAAAGAACTAAAAATAAATCAGCCTTTTGCTTTATAAATGGAAAATAGAACATGATCGGGGGTTGGGAAGGAGTACAATGCATATCCAGTGGACCATTGCGATGGCACAAAAGAGTATTGTTCTTGCCATGTCGAATGTATCGGATGGGAACGGCAATACGTGAACTTTATTACCTTCTTTATTATGGGGAAATGATAGAAAATGTAGGCAATGAAGGTTCTGGGAATTAGGTTATCGAGGAGCATTTTGATGTCACAGTTATTATGCACAAAGAAAAACGACAGATTTCCATACAGGTAGGGTATGGTACAGGATGTTTATTCAAAACTGAGCAACCATGATAGTTATGCGTGAAGAAGATAATTTTTTCTCTCGAAAGAGGATTGAAGTTGCCCAGGAAGCCACTGTACTCGAGTGAGTCAAAGCCTACGTAAAAACTCGCATATCGAAGCCTATTTTTTTGATTTTTCGTGTCCTCTACTTTTAAAACTCGTTGGTGTAGGTCGGTTATGTTTTTTTTGGTGGTTAGTGCACGTGTTTCTCACCTAAGCGTCACTTCTGACGACACTGCGTCCCGTGCCAATACCGGCCTTACTTGACTGTATTTCGTTCAAATATTTGACATAAATAGGCTACACATTTTGGAGCTGAATAAATCACTAAAGACTCTTTACACAAAGCGAGTTCTATGCTTTTGGTCGGTTTTTTTTTTCACAGAGCGAGACAGACAGGTCTAATTAATTATTTAGGCATATAACTTTAATATTTTACAATTTATCTAGGCCAAATAGCCAGGCCACCCACCTACTCCATGCTAAAAATCCAGTCTACATTGTAGCCATGTTCAATCAAGTAGAAAAACACATTTGAATCCTATGTCATTTATTTTGTTGTCAGTCCAAATTAATTTTAAAGTTACAGTGTATTTGCAAAAGGGTGTTTGGAATGATTAACGAGCTTAGTTTTTTCTGCTTTTAGTAAATCGATAACAACTCCGTGTTCCATGCAGAGGATGACCTGATTTTTAAAAACTGTGTTTGTTTATTGAAAGAGATTTTTCTATTATTTTTTTGTATCTTCTTAGCGTGTCGATGACAAATTAAATTGAGTCAGCCCAAAATTTGGCGACGTGTTTGGCACTTTCAGTAGCATCCATCGGTACCCGTGATGTGCAAACAACAAGACAGACATGACATGATATCAAGTGTCCCATCTTTTGATATGATAAATCTAAAAAGGTTTTTTTTTTATTTTAGTCTTTGGCAGGCATTGAAAGGTTTTCGTAAAAGCAAGAATAAAATGACTTGGCATAGAAGCAAGTACTATTGTAAGCATATGTTCCTATGTAAAGCCAAGAATAGACATTTGGCAATTTCAACAAGATACATAAATATATTACTATATCTATGGCCATAACTGCAACAGCTGCATTTGACAGGTGCGCTGTCAATCTACTTAGTACTTACCCTACCCATAATTAATCAGCCATACATTACATCAAAGAACATTATGCAGTCGTGTAAGATCTTTGTTATGGATACCTATTATCACAATGCATTCCTAATGAACAATTATAAAACATAAATAACTGATTTTCTAACTGACTGCATTATTACCTCGCAAAATTCAGCTAATATTTCGCAACAATAACTATGAATAATTCAACGTCATTATAACGTTATTTAGTTCATTATAATGTAACTTGGCAAACGGCAGGTATTGGGGCGGTCGAAAATAACTAATAATGTAACTGCGAATGCAAACAGAGTGTCATAGCGGGAATCATACATCATATGATTCTAATTATTGTTGCGGCCAGCCTAAATCAATTCTGTCCCGGCACACACTCGATTTACAACACATTTCTATAATAAAATGGATTACGTACACGGCAGTGTCCCGCGCCACGCAATAACTTTGATTCTTAATGGTGCATACTCCACTGTTATGACTTATGACACATAACTCTTGGCGTTTTCCCTTTTTAAAACAAAACATCGATACAATTTTGTTTGTGTTATTATATAATAACATAAGATCACGTCTAATTTTCTCGAAGGGTTAGGCAAGGTGTGCCCATAAGTACACCTATATTTCGATAGTGATATAATAAGAGGTCCTCCTATTGCCATCAGCCAGGCACCAATCTAGACTCCGTTGCTGCTACTGAAAAAATCTTGTTGGAAAACCAAAAACAGTTTGCCCGACCTGGGAATCAAATCAAGTACCTCATACTCAGTAGTCGCACTTGCGGCCACGAGAGCAACGAAGCAGTCAAGTCTGTCATTATTAAATAATGTCTGCAGTATTTACCTCGGTTATAGTAATTTGGCCGCGCAAACAGACGAGCGGTGACCCTACGGTCACAATTTGCCCCAGCAATGCCCCTCGGCCTTGCTTGAACTTCGGTAACATTGTTACACCGTCCCCTGCGTCCCTTGAGGCGCTGAATGTCCCTACATCTGTTCCACAAGTCCAACTATAAAACTGTAGCGTACTTTACAATCAACAATTTCATTTTATAGATATTGTACAATAAATCATGATGAATAAGAGTTTCATTCGGTCTCTTTGTTCTGCGGTGGTTAAGCTCGCATCCAAAGGATCTCGGACGATTGGAATTGAAAAACTGCAGCCTCATTTTCTTCGTTGCTATTGTTTTATCTTTCTTTTTTTTCAATGGGGCTTCCTGTTTTAATATGGAAGCTAATTGTTTTCTTCGAGGAGATATCTGTATTCTTTAACAAAGGAGGGTGGTTGAAGATTGACCAAGATTTCTCTATTTATTCGAGCAGGTGTCGTTTCCCAGTATAAAATGTTTTTCTATCGTGTTGCCCTGCAGCGTCCGCCCTCCCCGGAGACGGAGCAAGTCGTCTTAATAGACTTAGAGACGTACCTACCGTAGACTGCATCCCTCGGGGCTAACGTGTCCCCATCCCGCCCTATAGCTATACCATCAAAAAAATGAGATTAGCTTCTTTTGTGAAGCTCTACTCGTTTATCTGGAGACATTTCGGGTAATTCCACAGCTTAAACGAATCTCTTTTTAATGTAAAGCGTTTCCTTTGTTTTATTATTCTACTTTGTTGCATTAACTAGTGAGTAGTGCAACGTTTTAGGATTCATAAACAATATGCTAACGACGTAGCTCGGGTCATAAACGGTGGAAAACTGGGATAACGTTTGTAGTAATGGCACAACTTCAATTTACCTAGTTTCCGTACAAAAGTTAGAATTCCTTGCAAAATATCAAAAACGCAGAGTGTGTTAAAACGTGTTATAACGAGAACTTATCGAAGCAAAAGAATAATAAACGGACGTAAATGGCAGTCCCCTGGAATGTAATTACCAATATGCGAATTTCATGTTACCATTATGGCAAATCAGCACGTGCCTCCGACATAAATATTCACATTATTGCGTTGCCCTAACGTTGCGCGATTTTTTTCTCGATCTCCTGTTGTGCATTTAGATGTGAAGGGGATCGGGGCGTAACATATCGATGCAAAGCGACGGAGGGTGACGCGCGTTCGCCTACTGTTTAGCCATTATTTGCTATAATGTGGGTGAAATTTAGCTCGTTTCGTACACCCTGCAATAATTGTCTCCGTTCTTTTATTGGGAACGCTTTTATTTATAGCGTGGTGGGGTTCGCATCGAAATCCCGGATTATTTGGCTAACAAATTATAGCGAATCTGTTAAGAATAGGACGGGCATGTCAATAAATCAATGTGAGGATTTATTGATGAAAGCTGACAAGTTTTTGCTATAGAAATTGTAGACTCTCCCTAATATTGATGACGATGTAAAAATGGTTCGGTTTTACGTGAGCCATGTGATTAGTTACAGTAATGTGATGTGTAGTCATTATGTTTATTCAATTTGTCGAAATGTATTCTTATTAGAGGTGTCAATTTTATTAATATTAAATTAAACCTATTTGAGTTTTGTAATTAACTACGTATGTCAATGAAATCGCAAGTATTGTTGTTAGAGAATAAGTTACAAGACACAAAACACCCAAATTTTACGATAATTTTATATCACCAATAATACACCGAGACATACTAAACCCCAAAAATCATATACTACAAAAACCGCAATCTAGGAAATGACAAACAAGCACAAACCAAAATAAATAAAATTATCCGGAATCACTCAGTAGATTACGTACATTTCTGGCACAAATATTGTCTAGGTCAGACCCGAGGAAAACAGTGAAATATATGAGCACATACAGCCACAAGGCACCGCAAGGCTACCCTCAGTGATTAATGAATCCACACTATAACAAATATGTCGCATTCGTAAACGTATTCTGGGGTCCGCGAAGCAAATGTTCGTGTCGAAAACGTTATTTGTAAAGTCATTGTGTAGTGTGTGGTTCGGAGAATACTTTCGAAGTTTTTTTTTTGTATGAAAAAATGCTGAAAGAATGCTGTATGAATAATTTGTAGCAGTGGTTTTATTTTGTTGGAAAGTACCTACCTATTTTCAACAGTTGTTTATTAGGTTTAGTTATCATATAACTGTGTGATTTATTTGTAAATCGATTAAAGTTAACTGTCCTGAGTTCTTTATGAAAAACTTTTAAGATTGAAGATCTACTTGTAGAATAGTGTCTTCACCATCCTATGCCAATTGTAATGCACTGCTGTTCAAATGGGCATTCCTCAAACCGCAACTATTTTTAAGCGCAACCAACTAAGCACAACTAAATTATTAAAAATAGAGAGGGGTGTGATGGATTCATTAATTTTTTTTCAATCATGGTTGCGCTTTGAGGAATAAACATATTATTATAATATTTTGAAGCGCTTAGTTGGTTGCGCTTAAAAATAGTTGCGCTTTGAGGAAGACCTCGTTCAAATAGTACCATAGAGGTGATAATAAAGTAGACTACAATTTATCCACAAAAAAAAAACAATACATACAAGTGGAACTTAATAGTCTAAATTAAGGTCCCATATAGAAATCAGTTTCACTAGAATATTTAACAATACTTACGTTTTAAAAGTTGATAAGTCAGTCGTCGAAATAATTTTCTTTTAATAACTAGTTTACTGAATAAGGACAGGCGACCACAAACAATTCTGGCAACGTAACGCCCAGTTAATAAGGTATTAGTGACTGTGTGTTAGTGTCTACCTATCAGGACAAATAGTAATGTATTTACTGAACTGAAATAAATATTGTTTAATGGAAACAGAAACAGATATTTGACTTAATGGATTTGTTTGTTGATTTTTATTACTCACCTATTCATTTATTTTCTTTGTGTTTTATACCGATTAATATTTCTTATTTCATCATCTGCCTGGCCTTTTCCCACCTATGTTGGGGTCGGCTTCCAGTCTAACCGGATGAAGCTGAATACCAGTATTTTATATGGAGCGACATCCCAGTTTTTAGTACTGGGTAATACGATACCCCTTGGTAACACTGGTTGTCAGACTTTCGGGCCACTGACTACCTGTAACGCCTGTCAAAGAGCTACAAAGGACAGCCGGAACCAACGGCTTAACGTGCTTTCTGAGGCACGGAGAAAATTCGGTATGTAATGCGGTCACCCATCCACGGGCCAACCTAGGAAAGCGCGGCTTAACCTGAAGATCGACCCGAGTGGCTGTTATTATTTAGCCACGAGCTCCATATTAAGCTATGAGTTCCATATTTCGTATTTATAGAGCTTAATAAGAAACACATCCTGCCAATTTAAAATCAAGACACAAATAACACAATCAGTGTAAACCTAAGCTCAAAATGAAATCTCACTAATAAAGCTGTCTCCTTAAATCGCTCCGGTGATCCCATTTCGTCGAGGATCGTACCTCATATTGCAATGAACGCACCATTACACACCTAAATTACAAGTCGGACACACGATATGTCACAACGCTTTATAATGCAAATATCTCGTAAACCCGAGGCAGAAGTACTCACATTTAAATCTATACTGATATTATAAAGGGCTAAAGTTTGTATGTTTGTTTGTACGTCGGGGGTAATCTTCGGAAATACTAATAAGATTTCGAAAATTCACTAATGGGAAGCTACATTATCCCCAAGTGTTCTAGGCTATATTTAAAACGTTTCCGTGGGATAATTCCCGACCAAAACGCGAGTGAAGTCACGGGCAAAAGCTAGTTATCTACAATACATAATGAACATATTGACGCAGCATTACCAAGTGAATATGGCAGATTATTCTGATTAGGATAATAGTTCGCGATTAATTTTCGAACATTATTTATGCCGATTATAGTAGATTTCGATTATTAGGTCATGGATAATTTTCTATTTATTGAATCGGAAATATATTTGAATTGTTTGGAACTAAATTTCCACATCGTGAATCATTCGAATTGACATCCGGATCAGAAATGACTAATTACGTCACAGCTGAATATTTTCGAAAGATAACAAAAATACGCGAAAAACGCGACGTTCTTTATTCAGGTCAGTTAAAATTAATACCCACCACTAAGAGGAAACGGAAAGAAAAGGAAAAAAATACGTTAGTCTAACATTCATTTCTCACTATGATAAGGGGGAAGCTAATAATATATGCGTGAATCAGTGGTTCAAGGTTCCATACAACTCGATTCCTACCGGATTCCCTTTGAAAAATGGCACAGTCAGTATTCTATAGACAAATAATATAATCAAAGTCAAAACTAAGTGTTCAATGTGGTAATCACATTACAGTTATGTACTCCGGCTTACCTCTTACAAAAACTAATCCTTCGCTACTGGCGTGAATAAAAACTATTTAACGTGGAGTTCCATGGAAAACTGAGTGCAATATTTACAAACTTTGTGCCTATTTCAGGACGCATTGAGTACATTTTTTATTACTCTTTCTGTACTTTTTTATAGCCTGTGAATGACTTGTAGCATCTGTGGTGGATTTCAATTTCCTTTACTTACACGACTTCCGTTACTTAGCTATGTATCGGTGATAAAAAATTTACAACTCTTTTATTTTTCAGTTGACGTTAGAAACGAGAATAGCTTTAATGCTTTTTTTACAAGTACGCGAGGATTCTTTCAGATGCTAATAGGTTGCCGTTTATCGATTCCGTGATCAACCCTTTTGAAGATCTACATAATTTATTCTAATTATAAAACTACTAATGTTAATTAAGCTACTACAAGTTTACACAGACACCGTTTCTAATAAAATAAGCAGATATCATTAAAAATTATGATTAATAAAAATATGGGCGCCAGTCTGCTAATAAAAATATAAACTTACAGATCTGTAAATAAAACTAATTCAAATGCAATAAAAAATATAACACGTTCATTAAAAAAAGTACTAGGAGAAATTAATTCTTATATCTTGTTGACAAAGTCATTCGGTCCCCAAATGTGCGCCTGCGCAGACATCAACAGAACATTCGTTTGAAACATGTGGCACCAATTAAAGTTCTTTTACAGAGAGGATAATAAAGATAAGACTTGAATAATGATCTGTGGAGAAACGTTTTACGAATGACTGCCTCTTGAACAAGTGACAAACTTATAAATAACTGTGTAATACACACATTAAAATTAAAATATAAGTACCGTAAGTCAGTGATTCCCCGCGAGGTAGACAAAGGCGAACTTCCACACACCCACATTTGGCCAATGACAGTTTTAGGTCTTAACTTGATAAATGGCGGGCCTATCGCTGTTTATCATAATCACAGCTCTAATCCTGCATTCAGGATATTCTAATACAAAACAGTAATTTAACGCTGTCAGATATTATGGAGATCTGACCCTAGAAATGGTGTTTTGGTATTCCAAAATACGTAAGTTGCATTTATTTTGAACGTTTTATGACTGAAGTCAGTAAGCTTTTCGAGTTGAAGTAGTTTCACGAATTGAGTAGTCCAACAGCTCTGAATCGCTGAAACTAGGTAAGTGCCTCAATCGATAAATGGTACGCCGATTGAAATCGAAATTGCTTGACTAGGGCAGTGGGAGGCTTCACTATACAAGTATTCCAAAAGCACTCCTATTGCACTGAACAACATAAAAAATACTCCAATCTGCCCTGATTTTTTAGGAATCCCTTTGTGCCTGTATCGTTTTGCCAGATTCCTAGAAAAATAGAGGTTTTAAATTTCGTTTGTGACCTACATTCGTACTTGAAAATAATTGACAGAAAAACTGACGGCGCAACGATTTTACACGAGTATTATTTTAACAATATAAATTGACTGTGTGATTGACACTGAGTACTTAGATGATCGCATATGCCTCCATAGAATCAGATTTAAATCTCATAAATACGTACACATAATTATTCACAATTATATACGTTGTAAATTCACATTAAGTCTCGAAGTAGTAGTTATACAACAAAACTTATGGCAACAAGATTATGAAGTTTCGCTCACAGATTAAGTGTTAGTTACTAAGAAACATGGTTATAGAATTTATTGAAGTACTTTTCAGACATCAATGTGAGATATTTTACAGTCTAACACTAATATTTCAAATTGCACAAGGACATAATCGTAGCGCGGCAATAGCCAGCTGCAATAACTACTAAAGTACAATATTCATAATAATAAAATACAATAATCTGTAAGGTAAATAAAAATTATTGCCGTAAGAGCTGACTTTCTATGCTTTGTATGTCACAGTAATTCTTTTATATTACAAGCGATTATTAAGGCAGGATACTGCAATAATGATTTTGCATAAGCGACTGCTTGACGGGTTCAATTAAAATTGTAATTAATTGCTTTGCTCAGAGCACTGACAGGTTCACGGCGAACATCATTCACTTTTATATTTATGCGAATCCACTTGGCAGGTGAGGAACGATGCTCATCTTTTTCTAATACTCGTCCACTTTATTCACATCACCTCGACTAGTTTGAATAATAAAGTAAATAATTTTACTGCTAAGCATTTTAGATTTACTTCGTTATTTAGAATTAATGTTTAGTTAGCTTTAGATGGTTTAGATTATTTTGTAGAACCTTGCCAACTCTTTGACATAAATACCTTGTAGAGAAACATTTGTTACAACATCGTTTAATATTCAAGAAAACCACGTTTCGTGATTTCGAACATCGCCCTAAACTCACTCACTTAGTAAATAAAGCAAAAGTATTCTCCATATGTAAATAACTTGTATATCTAAACGCGTAATGTGTGTCAAACTTGTCAAAGCCATAAATACTTCGTATAATATCTTGACATAACTGTGATTGGTTAATCGCTGGGATATTCAGCAAATGTATGGAGATAACTCCGTAAGTTAGCTACTTATCGAACTCGTGTGGAACTTGAGCGAATTTATCTTACTTTGGCATAGGCATGTAAACGACATTAAATATACATTGGCTCTGATGTATTCGGGAACTTCGCCAGACCTTGACGACTAAAAACTTAACATTTTGTTTTTCTTTGGGAACATTAATATATGGGAATAATAACACATATAAAAATCTTGTACAAAATTTAATATACTAACAAGAGAACATTGAAGTACATTATTATAAAATTAAAAATACTCGAGTGCCCAGTCATAAGTCGTCGTGTTATAAGACAGACAAGCGTGGTTACCAATGTTTATATAGCTGCCATTTTTAAATATGAACGTGTGTACACAATTTTAATTATCTAAAGAAATGTTCTTTTTTGACCTTTACGAGGTAGTCTGAAAAACATTTGCCTAACAATAAATGTTAACCGTATATCACGGAACCAATATTTCGTAAATGGTTATTGATTGTTAAAAAAACATTGTAAAGGCAGTTTGGTGCGGGTGTTGGTATTTTTTGCTCAAAAATATAGGATTTCAGGACTTTCGAGGGCCATAAAAAATGTATTTGATGTCTAAATCTGACTGATTGTGGAGGAGAGTGACTCGGTATTTTGAAGGACTCTTATGTACCTTGTGGTTACAAGCGTGTCTATTGAGAGGTCCTTGTTTGATTCCCAGGTACAGAGTAGTGTTATTGCAATTCACAAGGAGTTTGGTTGTCAGACATTCTAAAGTTTATCATTGATTTCGCGACGTAAAAAAAAGTATATTAAATATAGTCTATTCTCAAAAACAGACCTATATGTTAAAGCACCCTATCTCCTTTCGTTTTAGCAATCCTCCTACAAAAATAGACCTAATGGGTGACCACAAATGGAGTATTTCTCATAAATCTCTAATTTTATCTACTAATAATACAAAACTAATTACAAACAATAACGTAGAATAGATCTGCAAGTAAAAGTCAGTAACATAACTGCGGAAGCTGTAACAGTCAGCTTTTAGGAACGGGTTGGCATCGCAGACGAGTGATTTAGATGAACCGAGCTACCTTTGAGCTAACTTGTTTGCCGTGTGACCTTTAAAACTGGAGGCCTCTATTTATATAAAATAAAGCTGTTTACTTTAACTAGAACAGTTGAAGCTAGACATAAATAAAAAGTTGAATGGATCTGGGTGTAAATTTAATGCAGGTTCAAGAATTTAATGACGCCGGTAGTTAGTAAAGAAAAGACAAAGAAAAATGATTACCCCAAAAAAAAAAAGCAATCAATCAAAACAATGAAATCAGTTCAATCAACAAAAAAAAACAACAACAAAAGCATCAAATCGATTAAAAATCAACCAATTTTCAATTTTTTTATTATTTATTTTTATTCTCAATATAGTAAAGTAGTACAAATAACGCGAAATAAAAAGAAACACTGAAAATAACGCAGTTAATAAAACTATTAAAAATGCAATCGCTGCACTAAAATTAACAACAACAGCATTCGCTTAGAACTTTTGAAAATAAATAAAAGTAAACTGTGGACCTATTAAAATATAGAGTATAAGGTATTTCTGCCAGAATGAAAGGATACTTAAATTTTCATAATCCTATTCCAGTCATGTTGAAAAGTAAAGTGACCTTTGGCCATTAATATGAAATGCATTGCCTTCATTTATTATCATTCTGGTTTAAAACTGCACCATATTTCACTTGGGTTTTGTCCTACTTTTGGTCACTGTTCTGGCTTTTAACCGACTTCCATTTTATGAGACTGGGCGAAATCTCATTTTTGAAAAGAGTATTATGTTGGCTTAAAGTCTTTCATGAAAAAGGCTTGTAGTATTTCTTCATCGTCGTTATATGTTTCACATTAAATTGTAGACAATCACCATCTGCCTAGCCTTTTATTTATTTATTTATTTAAACTTCATGTACAAGAGTGGTACATAGGCGGACTTAATGCCACAAGGCATTTTCCGAACTATGTTGGGGTTGGCTTCCAGTCTAACCGGATACAGCTGAATACCAGTATCTTACATGGAGCGACTGCCTATCTGACCTCCACAACCCAGTTCGTACTTGGTAATACGATACCCCTTGGTAAGACTGGTTGTCAGACTTTTGGGCCACTGACTACCTAACGACTGTCAAAGATCTACAAATGACAGCCGGGACCAACGGCTTAACGTGCTTTCCGAGGCACGGAGGAATCTCGGTATGTAATGGGCGGTCACCCATCCACAGACCAACTCAGGCAAGCACGGTTTAACCTAAAGATCGACCCGAGCGGCTGTTATTATTAAGCCACGAGCTCCTCCTTATTAAATTGTAGACAATCCATGGACTTATTTCAGCATCTTTCCTAATTTAAAACGAAGCTCAGTACCAAGGGCTGCGGGACTGTTCGAAAGGCCTTGGCCCTGGAACACAAAGGGCAAAGAAGGAACATGGATGGGTTTTAGTCAGTACAAGTCTGACACTCCCTTCCGCTACGCCCAGAGTGGGGGGGGGTCATTTGATGATTTCCCATTCGAAAAAAAAAAAAAAGCTCAGTACCAAGGGATAATGAACAGTCTAATATTGCAAAACTGGAAATCGTTACACTATAGAGACCTTATTTAATTGGTTACCCACTTTGCAATCCTATTTGTATGCGTAAGGGATACCCAATTAACGCAGGTGTCTTTGCATGTCCTGACAATATTTTAAGCCAGTGTCTACAGTCGACATTCAGAATTCCTACAAAAGAATTTAGGTCTTTTTGAACAGAATAATAGAAGCAATTTTAGATTGCAGGTACTTGTACCGCTCACCCTTTTGACCCGCCGTAAATAGATACTCTATACAATACCTATATAAACATAGAAGGAAAATCTCTCACAAAGAATATGTTACCCACATAAGTATGAAAAGACTTTGTATCGTTCACAATAGGTCGGGATTGATCGGCTCCCTTCGGACGAGCATTTTATCAGCCCGTGGCAGTTGAGGGGCATCCGTTGTCCCGCGTTCACATAAATAGGACTTGAGAGGTTCTGTGGATTAACCTGGGAAGGTACTAATAGCTTCGGCCTATCAGAGAAAATGTTTTTGGACCATTATTTATGACGCTCGACGAAGCGCTAAATATTGTAGCGTAGATTTTTGGCAATATCTCAGTTTTAGATTTTGTATTTTACTGAACCATATTTTCTGTTTTGCAATTGCAATATTGGCTAGGGATATCGCGGAAGTCATTAACTATAATTGCGCTAGTTATTTCCTCACTTTTGTTGCAAACGAAATCATATTAGCAATGAAAATGTCTTTCTGCTAAAGTAATATCGAAACTTGATGAGTTAATGCTGCGTTCATATATTGAAACTAGCTATTGCCCGCTACTTTCGTGCGCGTGAAATTTTATAGTCTTCCTCGAAAACTAAAAGAATTTTTCAAATCGTACCACTAGTTCCTGAGATTAGCGCGTTCAACCAAACAAACATACTCATCAGCACTATAATATTAATAATAGTATTTTAATATGAAGTAGTCCAGCAGTGGACGTCGTTTGGCTGAAATGATGATGATGATGATGAATATGAAGTAGAATGACAGAGGGCGACTTTTCATCGAGATTTACGGGGACACGAACACGTTGAAAATTCCAGGTGTAGCAAAAGTCCACATGATTGTAACCATCAGGCGAGCCATCCATCTGTTTGCCAGCCTGTAACATAAAACAACAAGATTACAACTTATACACACAAGAGCCAAAAAATATCAACAAGAAACCAATATCATTCCAGCTGAGTAGCTACTAAAGGAAAAATCTCAAGAAAGAAAAGACGAGCGTTACTAAAACTGTTCGGTAATTCGGCAACACTGTTCAATAAGACGCTGACATCACACAATAGATGTACCATCAATTTTGTTCAGTAAATCGTTCAATCTTGTATAAAATTCATGGGGTGTAGCAACGAGGAGAATGATAAATAAGGCGGAGGCTCGGCCGAATATTCTCATTTAATACGTGACTTGTTTAGAGAAAACATCCCTTAGATATGAGTATCGCGATGGATGGTAATGCTGGAATGTTATCTATCACACGTTGTTATCAGTTGTGTGGCTGCGAGGTTTTAAAATGGCGGTAGCGGGGAACGTGACATTTTCTGAAAGAGGTTTAGTACTGTCTGAATGAAATTCTTTTTTTTTAATCTTCTTCTTTATCGGGTGGTTACTGTCTAACTTAGTGTCAGAGTTTTTATGCCGCCCATGGGCCTCTGACTTGGCTTTATATGCCGTCGAGAAATATCTCTCAGGCATGCTGGTTTCCCTCACGATGTTTTTTCTTCACCGAAGCAATTGATAATTATACAATACGCACATAAATCCGAAACATCAGAGGTGCGTGTCTTGGGTTCGAACTGGAGACCTATGACTGGGCAGTCCGACAGTATCACTACTAGACTATCACTGTAAAATGCTTTAAATGCATTGTGGAATGTTCATCCCAATCATGACCGCGTTTGCTTCTGGCTTGAAGCTTGACCATGCACAACTATTCGACACTATCCCTATTTGAAAAATGCAAAAGAAAAACAGTAACCGGACGTCAGGCACTCCTTGCTTTGCCAGCTTTGGCAAACGGATTGCGGTTCTCAAATTCTTAGTCGTGTATAGCTGCGCCAAACGGGTTAAATAGCCGTGAAAAGAAAGTCATACGCTTTTTCTGTTTCTATAACTATTTAGATTATGGTAGGTAGTAGGTAGGTAGTAGGTAGGTAGTAGGTAGGCAGTAGGTAGGCAGTGGATAGGCAGTAGGTAGGCAGTAGGTAGGCAGTAGTAGGTAGGCAGCTTCATTAGCAACTCCATTACGTACTTTCACGATATGTTTGTGTCGAAAAGTTGTTATTGAAACAAGTATAGAAGATTTTGTCTCTTACATAACATTTTGTTATTGTGAACAAAATAGAAGAGACCAACTAACGCTAGAATACAAACTGAAGTGAAAACTTGGAACAAGATTTTCGATAGATATGATGCACGTTCCTTAAAGTCAAGAAAACACAATAGTATGGCACGGTTCATTGCTTCGACACCAATGTTGAGATACTATACAACTAGGTATATTCGAAAAATTCAGAACTGTGTGTGTGTTATGAAATACTAGCGACCCATCCCTGCTTCGTGCGGTTTTTACGTCTTGTTAAAACATCAAAATTTCTTTATTATTTGTAACTTTAATACATATAAATAATGGGTCTTAAAATCCTCTTAAAAAAACCGATAGGCTGTGACTTGTTCTCCCTGTCGTTGAGATTTTTATTTGTTCTGGAAAATACCTGGGAATCTTCGGGTTACGGAGATATTGTGGGTCAAAGTTACGGCTTTTCAAGTTTACACAAGTTTTTTTTAAGTACAAGTTTTTAATGTTATAACTTTATTTTAAATACCTCCATGACCCTTGTACTATTCAATGCATTCATCAGCATAATGTTTTGAGTGCGTTACTATTGAGTCCTACCATAAAACGTGATTTTCCACACAAAAAAAAAGTCGTTTCCCAGCAATAATTTTTGCATAGAGTTACTAAGCTTTTTGTACAGAATGCTTGAATGACGACTTCGTGGAGGTTCCGTTTACACCTTGTATACAAAGTAGGCTTGCGTTTGGCCCCAACTCGCCAAAACATAAACCTTTCTGAATAAATTCTCTAAATGATGGCGAAAACCGCATGAAAATGTAGTGAGGAAAGTGTTGAGTATGAATGTGGATGGGTATAAGAGCAGAGTAAGACCAAAGAAACGATGGATGGACTGTGTGAAAAATGCTATGGCTAGAAAAGAGGTGTCTGATGAGATGGCGAGTAATAGAGAAGTTTGGAAGAAGAAGACATGCTGCGCCGACCCCAAATAAATTGGGATAAGGGCAGGAGAATGATGATGGTGTAAATCGCATCAAGATCCGTTGCAAAGTTATAAACATTTAATTTAAATTTAGTTTCTCAGTAATTGAATTAT
Source organism: Noctua comes (assembly GCA_963082995.1). Classification (NCBI taxonomy): domain Eukaryota; kingdom Metazoa; phylum Arthropoda; class Insecta; order Lepidoptera; family Noctuidae; genus Noctua; species Noctua comes. Next base: position 8,257,013 of record OY720279.1, on the reverse strand, counting down.
TGTTAATTCTTGATGAGGAATAATGAAGTTCTTAAACCATTAAGTTTAAATGAACAGCGCCGTCACAAAAAGACATGAGAATCGACTTTATTTTATACAATTTAGACATATACCTACCTATGTACGACTAGGTACTTTATCTTTAAAGAAAAGGTTTCGTAGAAAGCCAGGGATTTATTTACTTAGGTGAGTGGGTCTAAAAAGGAATCTTAGTTGACTTGGGCAATATCAAAAGACAATTTTAAGAGACGGTTCTGGAAATGACAATTGTCTTTTTAGCTTTCTCGATTTAGTGTGGCTTCTTGTAATATCCGTCAAATATGCTTGGCTTGTCCGGGACTAGTAAGCTCGACTTTCAGTCTAACGAAAGCCTATAAGGAATAGTCAAAAGTACTTAGATTGACATAATATGCTACCTTCTTATGTCGGTACTATTTTAAATCGTTTTTAAACAATTTTACGACGTTGTACATACAAAAGGGTTTGGAATCGACTCGTCATCTCTGATTGATCTCAAATTATCCTCAGATTGTCTTGATTGTCAAATTAAGCCATCTAGCGATAAGTAAATACTTATCGCTAGATGGCTTAATTTCCTAGAATATATGAAAATAAATATTAAATAAGAATTCTTATTTTTTGTAATTTTTTTAATTGTGAGCCTGATGTGTACCACTGCAGGGCAAAGGCCTCCCTTCCTTCGTTCCATTTTTCTCTGTGTTTGGCTATTTCCAGAGTCCAGCTCGTCACGCCATCTCCTTCTGGGCCTACTGCGTTGACGGGTTCTGTTGTTCGGAAGTTCGGAACCCAATCTGTTGCCACTGTGGCCCAATTTTGATGCGACATGCGGCAGATGTGGCCTGCCCAGTTCCATTTTAATTTGGTGGCTGTGTTGCAGAAGTCTGCAATTTGGGTCTTGGATCGAAGTATACTATTCCTTACACGGTCAGCAAATTTGATTCCTAGTATAGTTCGTTCATTAATTATTGAAACGTTTAATTTTCTTTTAGCTACAAATGGAGTTATCGATAGGGAAATTAGGAACATCAGCCAAATGATTAAAAGCCGTAACATTCATCAAACAAAAAGCATCCTTAATAATACCCACATTAATTACACGTTTCTTTCGTTTTTGTGGCCAATACGTTCGTCACGGCGCCTGTTGGCATAGTGCCTCGAACGATACCGGACGCCCGGCTAACATCCGGTTCCTGAAAATGGCAGACAGTGCAAACGGTTCAGTTTTATTGTTTTCGTCTCAACAAAAAGGTCCGATGCGGTGATTAAGAAAGAAGTCGTATTTGTGTAAGGTTTTTGAATTAAGTGGGTAGTTAGGTTTTATTTTTAAATTAGGTTAGGGAATTGTTCAATTAGTTCTAAGTACAGATGCCTGACTCGTATTGGAATTACGCAAAACGAGTTATTTCATAACGAGCAGCGGTGGCCCAGTGGTGGCAGCCCCGACTTGCGAGCAGTAAGTCGTGGGTTCGAACCCAGGCAGGGGCATTACTTGGTTTATTTTATTTCATCACCACTGCTCTCAAATCGGCGAAAGAAAACATCGTGAGAAAACCGGCACGTCCAAAACCAAAAATTTAAAGACATGTGACTTCCAGCCATTCCCTCTAATAGAGAGGAGGCCTGTATCCCAGCAGTGGGAACATTATAGGCTGATTATGCTTATGATGAGTTATTTCACAAAAAGAGACTCTAAGGTGAATGAACTACAGGAAGATCGAAAATGAAAGCAATTAAAAAAGTAAGAGATCGAAAAAAACTCAAGAATTATTTTAAAATCTAAAACCATTTCTTCAAAAAATCTTTGTAAAGTCGCCAACAAAACTAGATAAGACAAGCCATTACTTTGGACAAACTATATCATCAAATAAATAAATAAAAAAAAATAAAAAAACTACTACTTCTATTATTAGTAAATAGTAGTATAGATAGGTGGGTGGGTTAGGTGGTGGTGGTGGTAGTAGTAGTGGTAAAGTAGTGGTAGTATTAGTATATAATATGTAGTAATAATAATTAAATATTTACATCGAACTTTACAATCAGATAGCCTCAGTTTTCATTCGGTAGTCGATATGGACGAAGCAACGTTGCGCTTAATTAGTTGCCTTAAGCTCAGCTCTAAGTGTAAGTCAATAGCAAATAAAAAGCTAATTAGGCTCTACTCGGAATTCAAACCTAGGGCCATTGAGGGCGTGCGACCCGATTTAAGTTTACTGTAGGCAATATCGTATTATATAAAAAGAAAAAGAAAAGAATCTTAAAGCTCTTCTGGGGCCTATAGAGATATATTTGTGATAGTGAAACCGTTACTGTGAACTGGAGTATTATAGAATTTAAAAAAAACTCAGCCCTTTTAGTCTAATCGTCGCAAATACTACTACTGAGCATGAGGTCTTTAGTTCGACTCTCAGGTCAAGCAAAGTGTCTTTAGGTTTTTCTATCAGAAATTTCCCAGTAATAGCCCCGAGTCCAGACTCCGGCTAACTTGCACCCATTTGATGGCAATAGGCTGGCCGCCTTAATACCTGCCTTACATGGGACTTGAATATAACTCGAGTGTGCGACAGGTACACCTAGATATGTGTATCTCTTCATGTTACATTACCTGCGAGGGATAATGAGAAAGGTACTATAATCAAGTATGAACACAAACGAATAATCCCATCATCCATCCGTGTCAACAAACCCAACATAATAGAAACGCAAATAAAATAAATAGACCTATTATGAAACGCAAACAGAGAAGCATAATAGAAAATTAACGGGCTACACCGAAAACAAATCAAGAAATATATTCGTGTACAAATTAGTTTTAGAATAGACTCAATTTCAAACTGTTAACGCAAACAGGGCATTAAATTGAAACAAAACACTATCACACCCATGTTGGGGCGACCCTAGAATGTGTGGGAGCGCACACACATGGCGACTTAGACGCGCGATTTTATAATGCGATTGTCTGGCGTGTATCTATCTATGGTCCATTCATTAGTTATATTGGTAATGTGTGTGAAAGCAGCAGTCGAAAAATGGCCATTACCTTTCATAGTAGGAGTGAACAGGCTTTCTTTTTTCAGGTCTAAAACTGACTTGAACGTGAAGGAATATTTTATCAATTCATTATCCAGACTTACGATAGGTACCTGTATCATTGTTAAATGGCGTCTGCAGATTTAACGAAACTTAGGGCCTTTGCATACCACGTTTTATTTACGCGCTGACGACCCGCGTTTATGATTAGCGCGTCCTTGGCGCGTTATCAACACGTTTTAGCAGATTTTACACGTTTGAATCGATACAACGTAAATTTAACGTGCGTTTGTTTCACAGTATTGTCTCGAGCAACGCCATCATAATACTGTGGTTCCAAATGACGGTTTATAGCAATACAAACGCAAGGATCGTGTGCAAGGGTAACAACATGACTTCAGTCTTGCGTTTGCTGAGCGTCTTGATTGCGTTCTACGCGCGTCGTCAGCGCATAAAAAAAACGTGGTGTGCAAAGGCCCTTAAACTCACTCACACACTCTACTAGAGAGATGTAATTTTTTTCTTGGATAAAATGGTGTATTTTTAATTCAGCCACCATTTCCTTCTGCTACTCACAAAAATGTCATATGCTTTGATTTTTATTTATAACGTCTACTCAAAGTGCTAATAAAGGTAGTAAGGGTTGTTTTAAGTATATCATACTCATAGGAATATTATACCTACACACACCGTAATCTCTAGGTACACAACCGACCTAGATTATTAATTAGTTTACACGGATCCTGGCAAACTGCCGCCGGCGAATTGGAATGAAGTAAAAACATTTTTGATCATCACCAAAATATTTCTTACTAGCTTTTGCTCGCGGCTTCGCCCGCGTGGGTGTTGTAAATATCCGATTACTTACCTTCACCCCCTTTTTTAACCCTTCGGGGGTAGAATTATCAAAAACGTCGAGACCGTATAAATTAATTTTCAATCGTCAGCCTAAACACAAAATTTGAAGATCCTTACTTCAAAACTGACAGACTTTCATACAAACTTCCATCTCCTATTTTACCCCTTTAGGGGTGGAATTCCCAAAAAATATTTCTTAGTGGAGACTTTCTTTTCACAAAGAACACACCCTCCAAGTTTCAAGTCTCTAGGACCAGCGGTTTGGGCTGTGTGTTGATACATCACCCAGTCAGTCAGTCAGTCAGTTTACTCTTTTATCTATAGAAGATATCTGGATAGGTACTGCCAAGATCACGTGTGTAAAAATCAACATACTAGGCAAATATTTTCAGGAGTTGTATATTTGTACAGCACGGTATTTATTTAGTCACAAAACTAAATGTAGATTGCCAATAGTTAATCCCGAAGTGTGGGACCCCCCAGCTGCGTAAACAACCAAACTACCTACCTTGATCAGTCCTTAGGACTTACATATATCTCCATAAGATTATCGCGCCCTCGATCGCATCTAATCTAACAGTCTGCAGCCGTCGTAAGTTCATTCAACCTCAATTCGTCGCACTTTTTGCCAATAGGAATTAAATCATAAATGTCGGATGGTTAAACACGGCATTTTTCTTCGGGCTCTGATCATCATTCAACGTCAGGCAGTAATGAGCCAGGACTCGCTTGCGTAGAGACGATATACATAAATCAGGAGAAATTATTCACTCACGCCTCTCAACTTATTTCGATGGATTTTGACGTGTCCTATGTGGTTATTGGATGCAGCGGAGTGGATGCGTTTAGCTGTATAGTGCATTATGCAAGTATTGATCCAGCGCAGCCATTTCTGTTGTCCGTAAACGTATTTTGTTTTGCTTTCCTTGTAACAATATTAGTAGTGAATATGCGTCATCTATGTGGTATTTTTTAAATTAAAGGTCTATATACAAATACATAATTATTGTTTCGCAATAAACTTGTCATTTTTGATTTACTGTATAAATGTTCAACACAAAAATTAAATTAAAACTCTCAGCACGTAAGTCCATGTAATTTAATTTAACTCCAATACTGCATATGGTAGCCAAGAGTTTTTGCAACAGAATTATATGCTAATATAATCAACCGTTTAACCACATGCCCGTTAAACAAGTTCATTGAAGCAGATATTAAAATAATTGCCACAAAAGTATTAAAAATGTAAATAAGCATAAGAACCGGTAAGATTATTAAAGTCAGTTACCATATACATTGAATCTTAAATACAAAATTATGGTGGTCATATTTTAATTGAATTTAATTCGTACATTTAGATGAACATAATTACTGCATTTGCTGGGAAAAATAAGAAGGAGCATTCATAAAAATGGGACTATATCTCCGTCGTAGCTATGGATAATGATAAAGTGACCACCACAGCGTGTCCTATTTAAAGAGGATTAAAAAACGATGACAAGGATCTTAAAACCGCCAAGTTAAAATTGATAAACAGGTTTAAATTCATAAAATAAATCATTGAACTTTAACAAGGGTTTAAGAATAACAAATATGTCACTGATCACAGCCACAAATCTCTTAACAAAGCAATTTTACGACACCGACTGTTCTAAATGTCGTAAGCTCAAAAAATATTGATTAAACTCGTAAATAAAATTGATCCGTAAAAACCGTACCTGGTAATTTGGGAACACCGAAAGCGTTCGGGCGAATGGTTTTTTAAAAAGGCGTCGCATTTAAAATTTTTACCTACACCATCTTAATTGTTGTCCGATCGATGGCTAAAGTCGTAGCGATTTTAATCTCGGATCGGACGCGTTATTCTGCAACACTTTTTTTTAACTTCTTCAAATTTTATGGCGATAATCAAAGATCTGAACCGAGTTGAAAGTTTTTTTTGTGATTTGGGAGGAATCCGTAATGAGTTTTGGAATATTTCGTTAAAAAAGTTTCGGTTGGACTAAAATAATTTGTCTTAGTTATTTTGATATAATTTAGAAAGGGATTAGAGTAATTATTTCGGCGAATAATGTGTAATTTGGAGAAATAATTACTTGGGGTCTCATATGATGTGTATAAACTGTCAACTTATTCTATGTTGAAGCTTATATTAAATCTAGTTCATTATTCAAACAGAATTACAAAACGAAAAATGAAAATAGTTTAGTGTCACTTTTCAACCTCATTGCTAAGGCATAAGAGTAAAAAGTATGGAAGAAGAAGACATGTTGGGCCGACCCCAAATGAATGGCATAAGGGCAAGACAATGATGATGATGATGATGATGATGGGTGAATTTGGCAGACTATCAGCGAACTCGACAGTACCTACACTGTTTTCAAATTAGATGTATGCAATATTTTGCAAGTTATTTATTTCTGTTGCAATATCAATCACGTCACGTCATTTACTTCTTTTCTAACCTGGGCCCTAAAAGCTTTCGTGGTATGCGCCAATTTTTGTTCACATTATAATCTTTGGCTAACACCGTTGAATATTGCTGATACTGTGAAATCAGTAATTCCAGGCAATATTATACCCATGTGAAAGTATGCCTATCCAAATTATTTCAGAATAGTCCATGGATGTAAGCCCGGAGTCGACGCCGCCCGCGGCCGCCCCGCACTGTTATTACACCAGCTCCCGAGGTAAGCCACTTCTGCAATTGATTTTTATCGTGACGACATTATTACTAAACTTACCTGATAAAAACCAGACTCCCAATCTATAATTATTTTTTATTTATTAACAAAAAATCTATTATCTACTGACTAAACTAATATTTACCAGCAAATCGCTCCGGCCTGAACGAATTCCTTTGTTGGTACAACGATTAGTTTGTTTTTTAGACGATTACGAGCTTTGAGATAGCCGTGAAGTGTTGGGCCTGTTCTTGTATTTAAGTGAAAGATATGAAGTAAATAGAAAAGCTTAAACATATTAATGTTATCATCTGTTTAGATTCCAAAAGTAACAGAAAAAGAAGTATGTACATTTGTACAATGTTGGCACCAAATGCTTTGCTTACCATCTCCAAGTGTCAACAATAGTAGCAACTTGTTTTAGAAATCGCAACATTTCATAAGTTGTAACACATGGCCCCCTTATTCAACAGGGTCACAACTCGTAACAAAAAAAGAACATTCTTGATAACAAAACAGTAAGATAAGTTTTGATGAAACCATTTTACGTCTTCAGAGATCCCGACAACTCTATCTAGTAAAGGTTCTTGCATAATTCAAAGTTCAACCGAAAAACTTGTGTCGAACTGTCGAAGTAGGATAATCTGGTGGATCGGTGGCAGACGAGACCAGACGTTCCACACAGAAATTTATGCGTTAACTTTTGCACATCACTTTTTCTTATCTCCAAGTTTGTTTGAGCCTGTAATCTGCGCTCTTTAGTGGCGTTTCAAACCGTTAAATCCTCTTATTTGAATCGAACACCCGTGAATATTCATAGACCGCGTTCACACACGCAGAAACTTCGCTATTGAATATCTTTAAGGGCTCCAACTGATGGTATTTATTTTACGATCCAAACTATTGTTATTAGCTACCGTTCGGGATGTATAAATACCACGACATAGCCATCCGCTGACATAAAATGAAGAAATTATTGCTCAGAAAATTATATTGATAAATATAAATTACTCAGATCCTGGCAAAAGGAAAATTAAGAGGTGTCTTTAGCGAATACTGCCATTAAATTTTATGCTTGTAAGTTTATAGTGCACCGTAATTGGTATAAAATATTAACGATATGGCCACTTAATGCCAATATGTATTCATTGGTGATCAGATAAGATTACTTTAGCGTCCCTAGGATGTTCAACAGTAGTATAATTCCAGTTTACAAGCTTGTAGCATGCATGCTCCGTGGGTGGCGTTTACTCAGTCTGCGCTTATCGAAGCACGCTCTTAATGACAGCTATTCGGTAATGGGCTCACGACTAAAGCAAGGATGTACTTTTATGATAATTAGTACGATCCAATATTTATTCGAGCGGCTTTATAGGCCGCCCTTTTATCATGTTGTTTATTAGTATTACCTCTGCTCCCAATCTGGTATACTCAATGGTAATTACGTATGCTTCATTTGACTTTAAATATTTGGTGGTTATTATTACGATTTTTAATCAGAACCTGTTTATAAATGAGCAATTAGTCGTAAATTGAAATACGGAGAGAGTTTTTGTCGGTAATCGCTCAATCTTCTTTTGTTTCTCCGAAAGATAATTGTGTAATGATGTAGGGAGAAGAATAAGCGATAATAACGTGAGAAATGGTAACAAAGCTCGGAGCGATACGCTTAGTCTAATGTTTGCTGTAACTACCGAAACATGTTACATCGTTCCGTCATTACTGGTAATCGCGGTAATTTTTCACACATTTTTTCACCACGCAACACTGAGCACACTTAGACCGTAATTCATTTCCATCATGCATCAGAAAAAAATGATTGATGCTACACGAGTAAGTTTTTACTCAAAAATTGCGACATATTCTCAAGTCATTAAATAAAGTTCCAGCAAAAAAATCAATAATCGAGCGTGTCTCTTATAGAATGAACATAAAAAAACGTAATAATGTATAGAGTATAAAAAATACATTAGCATCTTAATAATCTCGGCTGACATGTAACGGCAAGAAAAATAAATGAAGGCGTTTGTTTGGCAATACCTGGCCATTATGTAATCTACTAATAACATTAAAGCTTAGGTATATTAGAGTGGAATTAATCAGAAGCGGTCGTTTTTAATCTTTTATTAGGGGTCCGCGCTTTGGCTTTGAAATAGAAATTAAGAATTTATTGTGGTTTGTAGCAAACGAATTTTGGTTATGATATTTATTTTTGGTTACATAATTATGCAAGAGAACTAAGGAAACCGACGACGTAGTCGAAGAATTTTCAAATTTAAGTGGCAGTGGGCAGGGCACATTGCTCGCAGAACGGATGGCCGGTGGGCCGAAAAGCCTCCCACTAGGTGGACCGATGTCCTGGTGAAGGTTGCAGGGATCCGCTGGATGAGTGTCGCACGGGTCCGGTCAATGTGACGACACTTGGGGGAGGCCTATGTCCAGCAGTGGACGTGTTACGGCTGAAATGGTGATGATGATGACATAATTATGCGTAGGTATCAACCAACCAGACACGTCAGGGCCTTGAAAGCAGCTTGACTGTGTGATGAACCTGGTGTTAAATATTTAGGACCTGGTTCTCAATCTGGCACGTAGGTAATAATAAAAGTTATGTTCCACTTATTTCATTTGAGTCAGGAAAATACTCCAGTTTCTTGAGTCCAATTTTAAAATTAATTTTACCTACGGAATAATTTCCCTTAAAAGCTTCGTACTTGTCCAGTTTCTTTATGATTATATTTTTTTCTCAACTTTTTTTAATGTTATTTAAAAGCCAGTAGGCATTTTGTAACAGGAACAAGTTATACCATGTCTGTTATGCCAGATTATCGATAAGTTTTTAACTAATAAAAAACATAGCATCTTACTTAGGAACGAGAAGGTAGGTACAGACGACCTCTCGTCGCCTCTCGTCGTTGGCCTACCGTAGTAAGGAGTTTCAACATAATAAGAGTCCAGCTTATACTGGTTTCGGCTTATACCACTTCCGTACGGCCTACTAAACCTATGCATTATAGCTTTTTAAACAGGGTGTTATGTTAAACGAAAGACATATTTAGAAGGTAGTACTCATGAAAATGTACAACTTTTACAATGGGACCAACTTTGATATAAAGGGTGTAAATAGACCCTTAACATATCCGAAAGGCACTTGTCCTCCCCGTCTTTGCAATCATTTTTTTTTCCAGACCATACCTGGAAACCTTCTAGTTACGGAGATATGGGGGGTCAAAGTTACAACTTTTTCACAAGTTTTTTTTTTAAATACATGTTTTTAATGTAAGATTTTTACTTTACACACCTCCACGACCCCCGTACTATTCAATCCATCCATCAGCACAATGCTTTGAGTGCTTTCCATCAAGTCCTACCGTAAAACGTGATATTTCACCCCAAAAAAAAAGTCGTTTCCCAGCAATAATTTTGCGTAAAGTTAATTAGTTTGATGTACAGAATGCTTGGTTGACGGCTATGTCAAGGGTCTGCTTACACTCTGTATGAAAAGAATTATCAGCTGTTCACTACATTTTGCTGTGTTATGCGTGAAAGTAGTCTGAAAGTGGCTCCGGTGACTGAAAAGTTGAATGAGAATCGGTTGTCGTCGTATGTGATGCCGAAGAATGAGAAAAATGTCGTGAGGAAAGTTTTGAATATGAATGTGGATGGCTACAAGAGTAGAGGAAGACCAAAGAAATAGAGGATAGACTCTGTGATGGATGATATGGCAAAATAGGATTTGTCTGATGAGATGACGAGTAATAGAGAAGTATGGAAGAAGAAGACATGCTGCGCCGCCCCCGAATGAATTGTGATAAGGGCTGGAGAATGATGATGTATGGATAGACTGTATTTTGTTCGATATCAGAGTTGGTCTAATCTTGTCTGTAGGTATAGTTTTCTCGAAAATAACAAATGCAAAGTAATGAGTTTGTTTGAAATTGTATGCAAGTCCTTAATTATTATTCATTTTAAACATTGAAATTCTATTTTAATTAAAACCATCGCAGAATTGAAACATTAAGCAAATTGAATTCAGTCGTCCACAAAAGCACTAGAAAGGAAACAATATATGTGCTATAAATCACACGGAAAAAGATAATAAACATTTCATTGTAACTGGCTGACGTTCCTGACATACCGTATTTCATAGAGATTTCATTCGAGCATAAATTTCGTTCACATTGTTCAGTAATTATGCTTAGAAATACATTTGATATTACACTTTCTGTTTGTTCTTCTTTCGTAGTTTTGTATCGTAAATCATGTGAGCTAATCTTATATTTAGCGCTCTTCGGAGAAATGTGTTGTGATAAACAGTTCTATGTGCAAACTATGTCGCCATTGTTTTATTATTTATCTTTTCTATTTGTTGCTTGCTTCATTCTTGTTTCTAGTTCTAACATACATAACATCACGCCTGTAATCTCTAAAGGGCAAGACTTAGTTCCTTATAGTACACCCACATTTCGTCAGTTATGGTTAAGTCCCATGTAATAGGGGGCGAGCTTATTAAATAAATAAATTCATTTATTTCAGGTAAATAACACCCATTGCCACACATAAATTAATAGAAATCTGAAAACATGGATAAATAAAATCCGATAAAATAACATAGAATCAAATTGAATAAATTAGAACCAAATACAATACAATCAAACTAAGTCAAATTGAATAATATAAAACCAAATAAAAAATAAAATAAAAACAAAGTAAATCAAATCAAAATAAATCAAGTCAAAATAAATCAAATCAAATCAAAATAAATCAAAAACAATCAAACGATCAATCAATCGTTATTGCTATCAACCGGGCACAAATCTAAACTCCGTGGCTGTTATTGAGAAATGCCTGATGGAAAAAAGCCAAAAACATGCAACATGCCCGACATGAGCATTGAGGCCAAGACCACTCATGCTTGTGGTAGCGTTTGACCACATGACTAAGACCTACCCAGAAATTGGTGGCGCGTTGACCTGGACGCGCACTGCGAATACCTGCTGCGATGGCTGGCTCAAGGAGACGCACGAAAAAAGTACCTGGAAAGATATGGCGGAGGCCTTTACCCAGCAGTGGAGCCTTTACGGCTTATAAAAAATAAAAAAGACTACAGCGAGGTAAGTTTGAACATAAGTACAGATGGGAGTAAAATTAATTTATTTTGTGAACATAAGTAAAAAATAGATGGCAAAATACACAGGGTGTTTGGTTAAACGTGGCAATACCGGATTAACGGAGTAAAGTACTCATAAATATGAACAACTCTTACTATGGGGCTAACTATGAAATATGATTTAAAAAATCTGCGGTTGCCTACATTTTTTAGAGTTACGCGACCAATAATGTATGGAGCAGCTCATATTTTTTTCGCGATTTCATGGTCGGTCCATAGTAAAAGTTGCTTATTTTCACGAGTACTACACGCCCCTAAAGTATTGCCCACGTTAAAAAAAACACCCTGTATACAATTCAGAAACTACCTTTCTTCTGCCGGTAGGCATACAAAATGTTTCTCTAATTAGATGACATAAAAAAAACAGTGTCTACGTATAGATGGCTAAAAGACCAAAGAAACGATGGACGGACTGTGTGAAAAACATGTGGGGGTGACTCATGAGATGACAACCAATAGCGTAGTATGGAAAAAGAAGTCATGCTGCGCCAGCCCTAAATAAATTGAAGTAAGAGCAGGGGAGTGATTTAATTTGCTTTTAATCACTATTATAATACTATACTAATTCGACTTCTAATGCATTATTATCGATTAATTCAGTTAAACCGCAATTTGTTGCCATTTCCGCTAATTCCACATCAACCGCATTTAATTCAGGAACTGTCTATATGCAATAGATTTAGCGGTTCCTGTTTTCAGTTTAATTTCCAATTGTTTCTCTATATTCCAAATAAACACTGTTTTATTGACTTTCCACAAACATAAACAACTGAAATTCAGTACAATTCACGAAATATAATTTGTTATAGAATTTAATTAATTCAAATGTAAATTAAAATATTGTCAAGATCACACCCAATTTCCTATCGAAAGCTCGTTGCCTACAACAGTTCGAACTACATGCTCTATGTGAATGTCACCCATCTCCCAACCGCAAGGATTACACAAATCTGAGCTTACATGTATACTAACTCGTATGTGAAAGTAGTAAGGTTTGTTTTAGCTTGTCGGAAATATAATGGTATTTGCATAAGAGCACCTCGATCGCACTTCCAAGCGGTCAGCTGCGAGCGATGGCTAATTAAGAACCTAACCTCAGAGGCTCGGTGGCCTAAGGTCCGCTAAATGCGAACTAAGTGAGCCTCTGAGCTTGTCTTCTAAAGCATTAGTGAGGTACTAGGTACTTCGTACTTGGTATTTACATTCGGTATAGACGCGCAATGAAGCGTTTCGACGTTCAACGATAAATTTTGCATGAATTGAATTGCAAATAGTTGTTAAGTTTACAGTTTCGTATTGATATGCAGGGACACTGTCTGTGTGTGTTTGAAGATTTATGATTTGATAATTTGTAGGTAGTGCATCTCTGTGTGTTTGTATGGCGGAAATAAATTATAGGTGAGCGGTTATTTGTTACATGAAATATACTGGCTCTGGCTTTCGGAAACTCTCTGTACCGTTGTTTAATTTCGCTGCGAATATTTATATCCCTAAAAGCTCTTTTGTTGAAACAGCTTCTCCATATTTTGTATTCAGAACCGTAAAAATATAACAATTCATTTTTCTGGTCTATTTATTCAGTCTCGTCTGAGCTAACCTAGTATTTTGACAGATACAGACTAAGTCTACATTAACCTAACATGCACTACTTTGGGTAATTTTTCAGAAAACGTGACGGATTATCATAACAGGCGGCGTCTTTTGGCTGGAATTTTGTAAGAATGAACGTTTGAAAGCGTTCTCAAAGAATAGCGTAGCGCATTAATATTCTCAGTATGTACGGAACATCAGAGAATGCGAGTGTGCCTGCGGATCCCTGGGGACGGTTATTACGTTCAAAAACTGTATTATCTTATTTGAAACTCTGCATGAGAGGAAACTAGTGCTCAAGTAGATGGAACTTTTCGTTTAACAATAAATTATGTACAACTTTAGTGTATTCACAATGTGTACAGTGTTATAATACAATCTCTTTATGTGAAATTTTATTCTCGAAGACAACACACACACAACAACACATGGTAAACACAGGGCAAGGCATGGTGGTTAACATGGTAAATACCCCGCTTCTACTGTTAATGATAATGCTTGAAGATTGCCATAGCGCTGACAATTCTATACCAAGTTATACATAAAAAAGCACCTTTGAATGTAATATTTACTTACTCCTACTCACTTTTAATAATCGATAATAAATCGAAAAAATAAAAAAAATATTCAATAATGATTTATATTTGCTAAAAGTAGTACATAAAAGTGTAATATTTCATCGGTTTGCAGAGTTTGATAGTCCAGTCTTTTTATTTTCTTGTTTTCTTAGCTAATTTTAGTTTTCTGAGCACGTTTTTCGTGATAACAAAGTCCAATATATAACGGAGATGGGCGCACTGATAGCGATGTACACTGTGCCTATTTATAGATAAAAACAGGTTATTGGTTTTCATTTTGAATCAGAGATAAAAAATGGATTAAGAATGTGATCCAACTACAACAGATTGACTCGATCTTTTATGCAAAATTCATGTAAGTAATATTAAGTAGAAACCACTGTACCAACTTAATATTACTTGCAAGTATTAGTACTTGTAAGTATCAGTGAAGACAACATTCTTAATATTTACTTTATGGGTAAACTAACTTTTGCCCGAGACTTCGCCTGCGTAAAAAGTTCAAGGTAGGAAGGTTGTAAATAAGACCGCGGAAACATACTTTGCTAAAAAGTCGGCTAAGTTCTGAAAAAATAACATAAAGACAAAGTTCTAAGGTATCTATGGATAGTTATGAAGGACTAGGCTATATGCTATAAACTCACCCCTGTAATCCTCGAAGAGTTAGGCAGAGGTGAACCTCAGTATGCCCTCATTTCGCCAGTTATGTTTAAGTCCCATGTAATAGGGGGCGAGACCATGCCATTAATTAGGCACAAGTCCAGATTCCGTGACTGCTGACTGAGATATTCCTAATGGAAAAAACCCAGTAAGACTTTGCCCGACCCAGTAATCGGACCCTGGACCTCATGCTCAGCAGCTAGCTGAATTTAATTCAGAGAGCTGTATTCCGAACCCCGCAATTCTCAGCTCACAGAAAGAAGCACATCGTACCTTTGTTCGTCAAACAGTACACCAATAAAATACAATATCAAATATTCACAAACAATAATACATTGACATTATATTTTATTACAAAAGGTTTCTCGCCTACACTCAAACTCGACCCAGCTTGTGAGAGAAATGTCTAACAGATGAGTAGGAAATTTTCAAGATACTTTATTACCTCGTAAAACCAACTAGATTATTTATATTGAAGCACTTTTATTACCGATATCTTTTTTCATGGAAGCTAATTATTACCTACTTCCTTCCTCGAATTAATCGCGTTTATAGATTTAACGAAAATAACTTCGGAATTCGCTGCTCGTAAAAAAATGGAGAAGAATTTAATAAACACGCTTGAGAAAAAGTTGTGACAGAATTGATAATTATTTTAATGGGATTTTTAATTTATGGGGGATGTTTGATTATTATCTATTGCTTTTCATAAAAAAACAAAAACAAAACAATGATTGTACAAATTGATTAACAGTCTTATGAAGATAGATGTGATGACTACAAGCGTATCGAATAAGGTAGTATCGAGAACGATGTGAACGTGGAAAAAACGTACACGCAAAAATGTCCCTTATTCACCAATAAATCAAAAGAACGACATAAAAAATGACATCCAAGAATTTGTCTATTTTACTCGAGCAAGTTGCGATGGGAAATGGAGACGTTCTGAGAGTTCCCAACACATAGGTTTTATTTTATTGGCAGATGCCTCCGTGTATCATTGAGGTTTACGATGCACAACCCTCTTTATTTCTGAGTGCAGGCTTGCATTTTATTGTAATAAATTCACTGGCTGTTTAGAACAAAGCTTCGACTTTGGAAAAACTATTATGAACGATGTTTTATGTTCCGTACTTGTTTTAATTTGTGGGGCTTTTATTTATTTATTTACTTAAGGTTCACCCACAGCACATACATACACATACTTAATATACTAAATCATACGGTAATATTGTAATATAAATGCCAATTACAGGTAAACACAACATTGACAACGAAGACGCCAGATTACCGATTAGTTGCTAACTTAAGTCTAGGTGTACAGGTACATACAATCGATTAGGAAAATGGGATATAAATTTTGTTACGAACAAAATGAAATTGAAACCAGAGTAATTCATTCATTAACCATACAGGGAAATTTTGACTACGTTTCATTGGTGTGTAGGGAGGCCAAGATTCTTGATTTAAACTTCACGGGGCTTGTATATGAGTAAGTTTGTTTGGCTTGCTGTGTGGTCAAGTCGGACTTAAATAAAACTGACATAATAAGTCGCTAGAGTTACCTTTGGCACCGATTGCTATTGGCGTCATACTAGCAAAAAGTAACCAAGAAGAAGGCAATTATTATTTAAGTTTCAATTAAGGTGGCAAATAATTATTTAATGGTGTGCATGATTAGATTTGACGATAAAAAAACAATATAACCAAAACCAACGTTTACTCATTAATTTTAATGATTGGTTTTATACAACATTATTTTTAGTATATGCGAAACCTGAATATAGTTTGTTCAGAATAAGTAACTGAATCGATTCCAATCATTTTCAAACCATGGTAGATTTTGTCCCAAAAATATTTGAAGAAAGTTACAAGTTGGACACCGAGCGACATTAAGTACCTATCACAATAATTTAGGTACCTACTGCCAAATTATGTTTATCAATGAGCTCAAGACGACGCTGGAGGCCCGCGCGCGGTTGCGTTGCGTGGTGAACACGCTTTTGTGCGGACAACCAGGTAACAGAATAAGCTTATAAGTTTGTGATTTTTAATGATACAGTTTTGAAATTTTGTACATTGATTCTTTACATAACAATACTAGACACGTGTTTCAGGTTTCGCATATACTAAAACTAATATTGTGGACATGAATCACTGAATCAGGTACTGGTAAAACCTTGATAGCCTTTTCTCATGTATGTCGGGGTTGAATTGCAATCCTACCAAATGCTGATGAATACGACTTTTTTAGGAGCGACTGTCTACCTGACCTTCCCAACCCAGTTAAAGAGTGTACGATACCTCTTGATAACAAGATGCTGGCAATAATATCGTCAAACATGAACATAAAAGTAACCCCAATAATAAAGACATGAGCAACGTCACTGAACACCTCTAAACAGCAAACATAAGTATCACTTGAGTTAGAAAACAAATTGCTAAGTTAAAGATTGTAGTGAATAATGACTTGTTGGCCGTCTATTGTGTAACACCATCACAGTTGCCAGTTTACCTCAGCTGACCTTACAACTCGCGTATTCTAAGAGCTTGATAAATAGCTTCATTCATTGTCAGATCTTTATAGTCTTGTATTACTTTGTTCTTGTGTTTTCTTGGCCCATTACTTGCTGTTATTAATACCGTCATTAGTTTTATCAATTAGTGAAAGTGTGATACATTGCTATTGTCTATTAAAAGTTTCATTGTAATAATCATAAACTTAGTTTTCATCTTTAATCACAGGTAGATTATATTCTTGAGGATATTAATTTACCCGTGTGCCATTGATGACTTTTGCCCATTTATTTTAGCTTCATCTTACAGCTCACGTACAGTCTTAGTTCCTCTTTCACTTGGTAAATAGTTTAATTAATTATCAAATCTATAACGATTATATTGCTTTCTATAACTTTTTTCAGGTGTTTTTATTCCGGATTATGTGATTTTGCTTTGCAAAAATAGGTCTTCACGTTTTAATCCATGGGTCTGCTGCAAATATCGTTCACTTTTGTCACCCTTTGTACGTGTATTGGCTAGCTTCGTCTTACTTGATCTATCAATCGGTGCAAGATCGTATTCTTTAAAATATTTAGCTATTATTATTTGCTTTTCGCGAGTCTCTGGTATTATTTATTTTTTATAATAATATTGGCAAAACAACTCTTTTCTGATTACAATATTCCGTTTCATTTCACAACTTACAATTGCATCAATTGGAGTGTACTACAAGATAATAATATGAAGTTGTCAATGCTTGTGTTAACTTATAATGATTTCGTCATGGATAAATTAAATGCTAATTTCATGTAATATTATACAGTTATCAACTAGTAATCATAGCCGGATTTGTCACAAATACCGATATTTGATTCTAACTTTATAATGGAGTTATGTCCATTATAGCAGCTATGTTATTGAATCAATATATCGCGGTTCTAAGTTGTCAATTACATTTATTAGCATTAATGGCTTTTGGAAAATAGCTGGTGTTACTTTAGTGAAAGCTGCGATACTACCAGTGAAAGGCAAAGTTTATGAGGAGAATAATACTTAACAGGCTAGGATAGCAATACTAAAGATGAAAGTAAGATAATTAGAGTACATAAATACAACTAAGCAAACTCTTCAGATGGGGGTTCATGGACAGCTCAGATCTCGAATGTGTATGCGTGTCTCCACAGACAATGGCCCATCTTCCATCTTGCGCTGCATGCCCTAATACCTGCGCACTTGAAGATCTTATGGCTGCATCAGCGAGCGGAGTTCGTATAGCTGAATTTTGGGCCCAACATATTTAATAAAAATTGCCATCGACACGCTAAGAAGAAGAATTCAACTAAGCAGCTTAGACATGGTTTGAATGATAGCGAAATTTTATTTAGCCTTTTTTGTCCCACTGCCACTGCTAGGCAATGACCTCCCTCATTTCTTTCCAAGTCTCCTTGTGTTTTGATTTCTCCTGCCAGTCCGGCAGGAACCACTAGTCACGCCAGCGCTTCTTGGACCTACCTCAGTGACGACACTTCTCTTTAAGTAACCACGATGTGAAGTTCCTGGCCCATCTGTAAGCTCGAAATGGAAGAAAAATATTAAGTAACAATTTCTATCAATATTAGTCAGTGGAAATGGCACTAGCAACACAGCAATCCATAAAGCAAAGGTTCTCCAATAGCTACCTACTACAGAGCAAAAGGCAAAGCGTGGGTGGCGCTGTGTCAGATGTACAGATGACCTGGTAAGAGTCATGGGGAGGCGTTGGCAGCAAGGGGCATAAAGCCGTTTGTTTAGAAAATTCATGTCCAGAGGTAAATGGCATATATTTGACAGGTCATCAATTCATAGTTCATACTGAAGGATATTTAAATGGAAAATCAGTATCGGTTTGAACACGGCCTCGTTTCACTCGTGAACGTTTGAACGTGGAGTTGCGGACTTCAGCCCGATATTCAATACAAAATACATATTCACTCGAGAAAATCAAAACACTGACACATCTGGAATGATTTCTGTATAAAAGTTACATATTTGAGATATTAAATAAAACACACAGGGTGTAAACAGAACCTTCACATAGCCGTCAACCAAGCATTCTGTACATCAAACTAAGTAACTTTACGCAAAAATTATTGCTGGGAATCGACTTTTTTTTCGGGTAAAAAATCACGTTTTACGGTAGGACTCGATTGAAAGCACTCAAAGCATTGTGCTGATGGATGGATTGAATAGTAATAGGGTCGTGGAGGTGTGTAAAGAAAATCTTACATTAAAAACATGTATTTAAAAAACACTTGTGAAAATGTTGGAACTTTGACCCCCAATATCTCCGTAACTAAAAGGTTCCCAGGTATGGTCTAGAACAAAAAAAATATCGCAAAGGCGGGGAGAACAAGTGCCTTTCGGCTTTTTTAAGGGTCTATTTACACCCTTTAGATTAATTGAGGTGCGAAATACACTTTGAACAGATGTCATTGTTTTGCTGATGGTGTTGGGTCTATAACAAGTGTAGTTTATGGGTGTGAAATATCTTCGGGGCAACATCACCATAGTTTTCTAGCAGTCAAGCTTAGTCACCCTGGCTTTGAGTATATTTGCAGTTTCCAGAACCTATAGAGATGTTAATCCAATGTCTCTCAAAACCGTGATATACGAGTCTGTATCACTGAAAATCACACGAGAGATGCACCCTAAATGGCGCGCAAAACTGAACTCTAAATACAGCTCACTGTTGCAGTCTGTACCGTACCATAATGCTAAATCGGCATACTATAAATTTGCTCACGAAATAGACGTGCGTGCGGGTTCGCTTGCAGTAATAAATAAATTTTATGTGTATGTATGTGTACCTTTGTTTTGGTCACTTAGGGCTTGGACAGATGATCGACAATCCCGGCTGGTCGACAGTGGGTAAATGACATTAGAAATAATTGTTTCGCTTATATGGATTGCAAGCCAATAATATTCGCAACGGACAGAATCCCTTCGAATGCAAAAAAACGCAAGAGCAAATAAAAAGATTTCAGTGTAGAATTTTAATGTTACAGTTTTGCTATCTCATTATATATTTATTTACTTATTGGATCTCCAACAGAAACTACACAATTACATGCAAGTATACATTAAACAGAGACAAGTACAAGTATATATATGTAATGAATTCAGTGTTACAATTTGAAAACGCCAAGAAAAAATCTAACTATTCCTTCTGCACAATAAAATCGAATTCAGCTAGCGGGACTAAATGAAGGACCTTAATCATTGACACAACAAATGGTTTTCCGAAAACCGATCGTGTGTCCGTTTCCTTATTTATTTGCACAACATAGTTTCAGTTGTGGTCTCACAAAGCTTTGTCCCGAAAGCCAACCTATTTATCCTTTGTTAAAATAAAAGTTTAACCTGTATAAAATCGACTTTTTAGAGGTATTTATTCGTATGGGTAGGTGTATAATTTATTTGAGGTTAAAATGTGAGGAACTATCGGGGTTAAATTAAGAGAAAACACATATTATTATTTGTAAACTACTCTTTCACGTAAATGGTAAACAAAAAAATACAATATACCTAACGAAAAGATACTGAAGAGTTTTTTTATAGTCATTATTTATAACATCATACAGCTCTTTAAACTAGTATATAGACCAATTCTTGTGGAAGGGTATAAGACTATATGTATAACATCACGTTACCTTAAGATCCGAGCAAAAAGAGCAAAGGTGAGTGATACCGCAGGACTCGGTTAATTATAAATAAATGGTTTACTTAATGGTTCTCCATTATCGCAGATTAACTAACACTTAAACCAAAAAGGTGACTGCTAACTAATCCCCATAAACAGACCTCCCTTTCAAAATAAACATAAGCACTTCAAATACACCGCAAACTAAAGTTTCCCATGAGATTAAAATAATCCGATCCGAAACCACGATGTTACGGAATAATTTCAAAATTTTGTGACCGGAATAACGATTAATTTAAAACAGCGCATTAACTCGCAAAGTTTTTACCACAAAAGTAATGAGAATCGATCGTATCAGCTTAGTTAGCTTTTGACCGCGGCTTTGTCCGGTTAGTTCAGTTTTTTTTAGTTTGCCCTTATTGTCCCACTCCTGGGCAGAGGCCTCACCCCATTTCTTCCACTTCTCTAGGTGGTGTGTTTCTTCTCGCCAGTCAGCGAGGAAGCCATCCATGGCGTCCAGCCATCTTCACCTCGATCTGCCGCGACCCCGTTCTAGCTATCGGAAATTATCCTACAGAAATATTCTACCAGACTGAAAAGTATCTTATGTCGGAACCCAGATCATGGTTTATTCGTAAGCCAAATGTCATCCAAATCCGTTCAGCTGTTAAAGCATGAAGGCGTGACAAACAAACTTACATTCACATTTATAATATTACTAAAGATTCCGGGGTAATAAAATCCTCTTCATACGATATTCCGTGATACGATTCGATGGAATCGATATTACATTGTTTTGCAATGAAAATAATTTTAGTCTTGCGAGGCGAGCTCACTGGAATATTATTATGGAACTCCTGACATAAAGTACCATGTAAGATTATAAGGTTGCGTTCCAAGACCATATTCCTTAGGTATAGAAACCGTTTAATGTCAGTTTTCCTGACTATAATTGACACTCATTGTTTCCTAGCTACAACGTTGCTGTATACTGCTCATGTACAGTACAGTAGCAACAAAGAGAGGTTAGACATTTTATTCAATAAGACAAGAAGATTTTTTTGCTGATGGTGTGTGGTCTTTGTCTATAATAAGTCTTGTACCTACAAAAATATCTTCACGTCTATATCATCTAGCACATGGTGCGTCAGACGAGAGATGCGAACTGTGGAGAAACAAACATCCCATCCCTGCACATTTCATCAACCCGGAAGAACACCTGCCGCCAGGATACGAACTGCAGTGGTGAATCTGGAAAACGCTTAACCGATTGCGAGCCCACGTTGGTCTTTGTACATAACGGGTGTAAATAGACCCTTAACGTAAACGAAAGGCACTTGTTCTCCCCGTTCTTGCGATAATTTTTTTGTTCTAGACCATACCTGGGAAACTCCTAGTTACGGAGATATTAGGGTTCAAAGTTCCAAATTTTTACTTGTTTTTTTTTCAAATGCATGTTTTTAATGTAAGATTTTTACTTTACACACCTCCACGACCCTCGTACTATTCAATCCATCCATCAGCACAATGCTTTGAGTGCTTTCCATCGGGTCCTACCGTAAAACGTGATTTTTCACCCCAAAAAAAAAGTCAATTCCCAATTTTTGCGTAAATTTACTTAGTTTGATGTACAGAATGCTTGGTTGACGGTTATGTGAAGGGTCTGTTTACACCCTGTATGATCTGGCCAAATTCTCGATTCATTCCAAACAGATTGCCAGTGTGGAGACCCTCTGCAGGATATACTCCACCTCCTGTCCTGCCCATCCTGCACAACCACTTGCACCTACCAAGATTTAATCGAAGCAGACGTTAGACAGAACTGTGCAGGTGGCTACATTGTGGTCTAACACAATTTGAGTTCATCGACACGTAGAGAAGAAGACGTCACTCTGTCTTTGAGTATGATTAATATGAATCAAATACAGGATGATCAGTAGCCAGCCATGTTTACTAACCGTTATATGAGTAAGTATGAGCGCCTTTTATGCAAACGTACAGTCTGTAAATAAAGTCTATCAATCAATGAACTTGCAATTTTTTACGCCAAGATTAATAAAAAAATCTGCTAAATAATAACGTTTTCTCTGCGCAATATTAAGTTGGTAGCTTGCAAGTTCATTGATTTTTTTATTATGCAAGTTCATTGATTTTTATATTACTGCTTTCGTTTATAAAATACTTGCTTCAATGCTTTTGATGCTGACTCTACATCATAAACTTTTGTAAGGTATTTATTCACTAGATCGAATCAGGAAATTATAAATAGGAGTAGAAATATTATTTATCTGTTTATATTTTTATCGGATCGGTGCGGAAACGGCTTTAGCCGTGCAATTGATCACGGTATCTTACACCTGATTAAATACTTAGATATTTACCGTATCTACTGCAAAGGAAATGAGTGAAAGATTCATTAATATTATCTACTATTTTAAACTTGCTCAAAGAAGTTTAGTGAAGTTGGAATAAAAGTGTTAGGGTGGAATAAAGATGGAATAAAACTCTGAAGGTTGGTAAAATGAATTTATAAAGGTATTTTGTTTGAAAGTTACAGTAAAACAATAATTTCGAAATCAAAAAGAGGAAAATATGCAAAAAGATTACTTTTAGTGTACAGTCGCCAGCACATCAAGTTACCACAAACTGTCAAATTTCTCCAATTGATTTTAAACCATAAAATGTCGAAGGTTAAGTTCAAAATCGAATGAGAAAATTTGACAGTTTGTGGTAACTTGATGCGCTGGCAACTGTACGTATAGGAAAATTTATTTTCAGAAAAAAACACATAAGTGAAGATTTCAATTGAAAGATAATCCTTTGTCCTGACTGACCTATCAACGCACAGCCCATACCACTGGACGAATCGGTCTAAAATTATTTCTGTACTTAAAAAATGTTTGTCCTGACTGACTGTCACCGCATAGGTCAACCACTCTGGACTAAGATAAACATCACACAACACAACAACACATCTAAGACACACGCTAAAAAAGCATTTTGGAATATTATATTATTAACTTATTTCAACCCCTAACGGGTGAAATAAGTGTTGAATGTTTGTATGATTATCAATCACTGGGCAAAGCTTACCAACTTTGTCTAGTGACTGCGACGAGTGGACCAGTGCTGCTATAAAAGGTGATGGAAGGCCCCCAGATCTAAATTATATCATGTTCTATACGGACATGTTAAGTAGCCGAACAGTAAGTGCTGAAGGATATTATTACACATCATTATTATATCGCAGGATATAAAATTCCAATTGATATATTTATTACCTAGACCTACACTATAAATTGTTCACTTTTCTTATTTTTGTTAAAAATAAATTACGATCGCGACTTTTATATTTTTGCGTTTCTCATTAATTTTTAAATTACGTACATATTTAAGTAATATTCCATGTTTTATATTTTATGGCTGTATGGGAGTTTTTCTAATTAAAATTATTACGATAAGGTTTTCATAAATTACCATAGGATAAGAATGTATTAATGATACATCAAAAGATATGAGAATAAATGAAATGAAGTATCCTGGGCGACATTAATTAATTTAATTAGCTTGTGTGAATTTATATCCGGTGGGTAAGTTAACAGGTATTCTGCAAAGATTTTGCTCATGCTAGAAAATTACAAACTAATTTCTGCCCTGTTTTGGTTGCGCATCCAATCAAACATTATTTTGGGATTATTGGCTGTCTTACATGCTAGTAATTTAGATCTGGGGGCCTTCCATCACATTTTATAGCACATACCTTTGACAAGATTTCAGCTTTAAGCAGCAACTTTAAGACAAGTCTATCTCAAGTTTGCACAACGTGGTGACTACACCAGTACACCCGTCCCCGATACAGAAAACCGTTAGCACATGAAGTACAACCTCAGCTCCCAACTAAACTACCAATCAGCAGACTGAATGTGTGGCATTAAACATCCATTCCCGAGCCCATTGCGCAGTTAATTAATAATTATATACGCAAGAGAACTTTATTATACTGCGCACTAACTTTGCAATTACTAAAACTCAGACAATATCAACGATAATTTAGCGCTTCGCAATTAAATCGACACTGCGCTGACTGGAGTCTGTAATAAGTGGCCCAGAACGTTCAAGACTATTGTGTATGTAAATAAATCAGAAATCGCTGTCACAAATTACGGAGATTACAGAGTTCGAGGAGCGCATGTGGCCAAAGTGCTGTGAGACAATCCTTAATAGTAGGTCAGGGTGTACCTAGATGTGCCTCGGGCAAGCTAGTGCTCTCCCTGATTGCTTTCTGTACCTAATGGAGACGCGATCTGTGGCTTATGTGTGGCCGTGGTACGAAAGAGGTCGGTTATGTACCGAGTATTGTTATGTTAAATGTATTCGTCGGTCTGTACGTTATTAAGTGTTGAGAGATATGATATGATGTGGTTGGAAATACTGTTGGTTTGTGTAATGCATTCTTAGAGATACTATGTTGTATGTGTCATTACAAGTTTGCACGAATGAAATGTGAAGTTGATTCAGTGACGAGTAATTTATTAAAGCGAGCATTGATTTAGGATATTAATAATCACACGTTTTACTTTGTATATTTGACGATAGTTTGTCTATTACTGTCACGAATGTGCTTGCAGTTGCGTGCAACACATTAATCTACATTGTAACATAATGTACCATAGATTACGATGTCAACAAATAAATCATTTACATTGAAAATCAAACAACATTATTGGTATGTAATTCAATTACTTACTAGGTATTATAAAGTTGTTAGAGCCGTTGATTTTACAAGTTATTATACTTTAAATTAACCCAAGGCGAACAACTGCCAATCTATATCCCGCTGTGAAATCTTACACCGATTAAAACGACTACAAAATCGTTTACTTTGAATTTTATGAATTAAATATAATATGAATGTACGTTTAACATTGTAAGCATCGGTTTTCGCATATTACACACGACACTTGACTGGCTCAGTTGAAAATTTGTAATAATTTGTAATTGTAATTGAGACAGGACGCCATGGTACAGAACATAAAATTTTACGACTGTTGTCATTCGTTGCACTTTACGATATGAGCTAAAATATGTTTTCTTACATTACTAGGAACCCGCGTCTCGTTCACAATGAATTATTTATTTGCCAATTCACATACGAAAATTCATTATGTCCATCCTCTTTGTCTGGATAATCGGCTGACTGTAAAACTGCATTGAAACTAAGTGAGAAATTGTAAATCTGCAGATACGACTCATAAATACAAACTAAGCGCTTATTTAACTTCAAAGTCTTGAGACCTATAATTTTTGCAGTTTAATGACTCAATTTATTGCATGTGAACACGTTTGTGCGAGGTGATGAATTCTTTTGAAAACGATTTTACATCCACGGAGCTTAATGAATTCATAAATGGATGCGAATATTTTTAAAAGCACCTAACAGTTCCACGAAAAATATTTTGTTTAGACAAAAGATCAACTGCCTCCCTACACACAGGCTGATAAGCCAAACTCTCAGATGTCAAATGCAATATTCTAAGAAAGGGCACTCTATTTTCATATTCCCAAAGCTACTCCCGGGGCGCACCTAACTAACCGTGATAAGAGTCAAAGAAGGGGACTCAAAAACTTCGCAAACTAAATCTCCGTCCAGTTTAGAAAGATCCATATCATCTACATCTCCCTCCTGAAACATTCTCACAGCCAATTCAAATATTTACTTTGTCAAAACTTCCGCAGTTCTAGCTTCACTGGTCAGCAACGTAAATATCACTCATATTTCGAAATACATCGAATATTAAAAGCAGCCTCGAAAATTAAACGCCAAGTTTTGATACAAGCCAAAATTAAAATCCAATTTTGGGAAATCAGATTGAATATCGAATGCTATAAACATGAATGGTTATTTCATATGAAACACGTCGGCTACCGAAAGCGAAGTGAAATAAAACTGTAGCGATTACGGTAAATGAGGCAAATCGTTGTTTGTTAAGTGGCATAAGCACTCACAGCGCACTTTACTTAAGTTCTATATTCAAATACTTTTATCCCACTCACGGTACGCTAATGCACTTTTTCGTTGAGGTGGCCAGTAATAACGTAGTCCATTAGTTGTTTCGACCCAAGGAGTCAATGCCGCGTTAGTGCTGCGAACACCACTAAGTATCGATAATCGATTCCAAGTTCAGACAAACGATAAAAACAATAGTCTCGTAACGTGCTCGAGCCGTAGAGGCAGGAGAAGGTTACATCGACAGATCTGCTGTACCTTCGCTATCGACAAACTTAAACAAACATAGCATTCGACGTTCATAAACTTTCTCACAACGGACGAAACGCTTGAAAGTAAAATATTGTGACAACAGTGACATAAGTTTAACATTCAATGTAAACATCGACTTCTCGGAATCAAAACCATCGACTGGGTAATAGAGTTTACTGAGTAGAGAGCAAATAAAATAACAAACGGGCAAGTAGTGTAGGTACATTCGCAATGGTACACGAAGACTGGCTCGTTACCAGCGCCGGGTGTTTTATCCATTCTGTTTCTTTCTTTGTACTTAGCTACTTACGTGGGTACTTGTGTTAAGTTCGTTTCGAATTTTGTACTAAACTTGGTATAGCTCTTAAGAGTCTTGAAATTACTGCAAAGTTATTTTTAGTTAGAATTTTATGGTGATTCGTAAAATGTAATCGTCTTTTTAGGTCGAATTTTATTGCTGTCTAGATTGATCGAAGTCTAAAATCCGGCCGTTAATTCACATTTAAAGACTAAATGGTATCGTCATCCTGTATTAGATTAAAGCGGCCTCTTTGATGTATATTATTTTGTATAGTAATTATAGGTGCATGTAATGTAATTTAGTCGTAACTTCTTTTAGCTACTATCGTTTTTTTATCGTTACAAGTCGTGCATGAAGTTTTGACTAGTTTAAGAATTAGATCATCGATTTTGCTATTAACTAAATACCTATGAGTCATGCATGTGTCATGCATGTTTAGTTTATATACCTACCTGAACGACTTCTTAGTTCGTTTGTTAAATTGATAATACTTTAATTCATTGTAATTTGTCTAAAATTAGAAAATATTAATATAACCTACACTTTTTATATCGACCTGTGGCTCTTGCGGTTCTGGCGGAGGTACCTACTTACATTCCATTTCCAATCTGTACATTGGTAGCATACCTTGTCATTGCAAATAAACGCCTTGCATACCTGATTCACGACGCAGAATGACAGAGGGTTAACCCTCCCGTCATTCAAATCGAACAACATAATCAAAACCAAAACCAGTAGCACTTAACTGACAAACGGACAAAATCATCACACGTATTTATCAAGAACACATTCGTTCATATTTCAACGTCCTAAATAAAGATATGTAAAAATGTTTATAATGACCGCGATAAAAAGTGCCTAAGCCCTTGTCACACGTTCAAGTAGCAGCCTCATGATTTATCATTGCCCTCACTAATTTATTCACCGACCACGCTCTTGCATTATTTTTATACTACACGAAACCAACGGGTTAATTTATTATGTTAATTGGTGTTTGTTAAGTCATATAAATGTTGGTGAACTTAACAAGGATATTTCTATTGTTGGGCGTAATGGTCAACAAGAGGAAGTGGACCACAAATAAGCAGGTACAGAGTGAAAAACCAAACTCAATACTATGTGAATGGAAATATTGAATATACAAATTTTGAATAGTTTCTATCATGCAATCATGAATTCATGACATAGAAGATTCAATTCTGAAGCATTAATAGAAATGATCACTGTACTAGTAGCCGTAAACAGAGTAAGAGGCTTTTACTGTTGTGGACAGAGTATTGTCTATTCGTGTCTCAGCCCTACAAAGAATAAACGATGGACGATTTCAGGAAATGTTACTACGTATTGTGATATTGTCAGAAACATACTACTTCTTAGGAATGAAAAATCTGTGGAGGCGGGTGTCACAAAAAGATAGGTACATTTACTTTCTACGTTTCTAGTAAATAATCATAATAATATAAACAGTAATGTCTTGTAATTTTCAGTGTTAAATATGCATTAGTTTTAATTCAAAAGGCGAAAAAGAGATGCGTTACCGAGACTATCTGGGATTCTCAGAAACTTCCGAAAGCTCGAAAGCTTTACTGATACTTGCACGAGTGTTAAATAACGATAAAACAACGATTTTTACATGACAAGTGAATACAATGCAATAACTTAGCAATCAGATGAACTGATGATCTAAGTGAAGGGAACTTGAGCAGACTCGATGTTTAAAGTCTTTGTAAAACATTGAAGAAAAACGAAACTCTTTGAAAACGGTTCTTAGGTGTCCAGCTAGACCATCTGGTTAAAAATCGCATCAGGATAGAAGTCCAATATCGATAAAAAAGTCAAAGCGATTACTTGAGTAAAAGTAATTATTTATGATACGATTTTTATTCTGTAGTTTAGTAACTGCTTGAATTTGGAACTGTCAAAAATTTAAATTCTTAATTCAAATTTTTGACACTTTTGACTATGCTTTCTTTGACGGTTCATACTTCGTTCAAATTCTTGTCTATTGCATAAAAATGGTTGTAATATAAGTGTTTACTAAAACTCAAGAAATTATTTAAACTTGACTATAGATACCAGGGTTGATATTGATGAAAACTAGAATTTATAGTCTGAGTTGAATCAGTTACCAAAGCCATTTAGGATCGTTTCAAAAACATGATATCAGCACAAAATTGATTCCGTCTGCAACATATTTCTTGGTCGGTCAAGTCAGTAATATCTTATATTTGTTTTCCATTTCCTATTCCCAATAGTATAAGTCGTTGGTAACGATTTTCTACGTCATTGACTGTGACCCTCAGTAATAACATTATTCAGAACAGATAGCTTTCAATGCTGCTAGATGGACTCTTTATAAAGAAATATGTGCGGTTCTTATGGGCTTACAGCGATATCTTCTGTTTTTGCTGAGTGAAGAAATCGCGTCGAATAGGTTTTTGTTGTGTTCGATAATTTTGTCATTGATTATGATGATTTTATTACTTCTAGATTGATATAACATAACATCGCGCCTGTAATCCCCGAAAGATTAGGCAGATGTGTATCTACCTAATAGTACACCCACATTTCGCCAGCGTGTAATAGAAGGCGAGCATATTGCCATCAACCGGGCGCAATCATCTAGGCTCCATGGCTGCTACTGAGAAATTCCTGATGAAAAAGCCAATAACACTTTGTCTTACCCAGGAATCGAACCCAGAACCTCATGCTCAGCAGTCCCGCTGTCGACCTCTCGACCAACGAGTCAGTCCAGATTTATACCCAATTGTACTAAAATAGACCCATTCAAAATCGATCATAAAGCTTGTTCACCTACCTACAAGCCGATAGACATGCCACTCCCACTCCGGAACAGTTTTATTGTATAAATATCACAAGTACCTTTCGCACTCAATGTGCCTATAAAGGCATTTCGATTTGACTCAATATTCAGGTATTAGTACTCACTTTACACGGAAACAAAGTGCGGCCATAGTTCTGCCGGCCCACGCAACGTTCTGAACGCCAACGTAAATAGCTAACAATCTTACCACAAAGAGAGCAGACAATACTGAAGTACGATTTAAAATCATGTTTGAACGAACTGGGCTTTGTTGTTTTG
Source organism: Noctua comes (assembly GCA_963082995.1). NCBI lineage: Eukaryota > Metazoa > Arthropoda > Insecta > Lepidoptera > Noctuidae > Noctua > Noctua comes. The sequence goes on along the minus strand of OY720279.1, from coordinate 8,226,584 downwards.
CTTCCATCGATTCATTTGAGAGGACGAAATAAGAGATTTCCGACCGTTTGATGAGATCACTAGGTCCATTTTAAGAATCAGTATCTTTTTCGATTTTTTTTTTTTTGGTTATGCTCGCCATTGTACATAAGCTGTATTATTGCAATTTGTATGTATATATGTGTGCAATAAAGAATAAGAATAAGATTTTTTTTCAGGAAAATGTATGTAGCAGCTAATTACTGTGCTTTATTCATTTTTTCTCTTATCTAATACAATTTTAAATATTTTCAAAAGCAAAAATTTACAAAACATTTAAAATATAAAAAAAATAGATGGCCCATTGGCATCAGGAACAAGATCCAGGCTGCCGGTGGTCAAGGATCCAGAGAGAAGAAAACGCCTCACTATGCATGCCGTGTCCAGGGGTACTGCTTTCTGAATCAAGCCCTTGACCCAGCCGCGCAATGAGAGCCTAATTATTTATTATTAGTCGGTAAACACTCCATCTTTGACTTGAGCATGAGGTCCTGAGTTCGATTCCCGGGTCGGGCAAAGTGTTATTAGGTTTTTCCATCAGGAATTTCTTAGTAGCAGCCACGGAGTCTGGATTTGTGCCCGGTTGACGTCAATAGGCTTGCCTCCTATTACATGAGACTTAAAACATTACTGGCAAAATCTGGCTGTACTATTAGGTACACCTCTGCCTTACCCTTCGGGGATTACAGGCGTAATGTAGAAATCTGAGGGTCCCGATCAGAGCATACAAAGTAAGTTTGTCTATAGTCTCCAACACCCATATTCCAGAACGCCGACTTAGTCCATTTTTGAACTTAAATCGACATTTGTTGTCATGGCAACAGGTGAGGAACGCCCACCACGGTATCAGCAACACCCACTCAATGATGTTCAAAAGGTGAGGACAGACTAGCTAGAGCTTGCATTTGCAACAAGACATCGAGCCGCTTGACACTTTGTTAAAACTTGATTTTGCTAAGAAACAAGCAACTTGTGTTTCATCGAGCAAAAACACGAGCGCGGGCAAATCGTGCAACATGGAAAAAGGTGCGTGGACTTTGCTGGTCGTTACTTCTCCTAATTCGCTCAGTGTTTTTTTTTTAATATTAAATTAAATTGCAGCACACGCGACTTGCAAATCCAACATATCAACGAAGAGTACCTAAATGCCACACAGTAAGAACAGTCACTAAAGAACCCCACCGGCTTACTCCTTTTGCTTCGTTCACGTTCATACATCTGGTCATACACGCACGCAGGTCGCGAGCACTGCCACCTGACCTTTTTTAAGAACAATACCAATAATTTTTGTCCTTCTAAGGTGTTCTCTTTCGGGTTTTGTTAGTCGCCTTTTACTCGTCCTCTCAACAAGACCATCATCCAAACATATTCTTTTAATTTTTTGTCTCTACATCTCCTTTTCAACCGCAACCTTGCAGTATTATATCTTTCCTCAATTTATCAACCAATGTTACAATACGTTTAATTGCTCAGATGAGTACTCACCTTAATCTACCTCCAAAACATGCTGTCCATTTCAAACCCAAAATAAGTATGTTGCATGAAGGTTGCAAGCTGCTTTGTATGCTAAAAATGTTATATTAAAATACGTCCCAATGCTAGAGATGTCTTCAATTGATGTTCTACCGAATGCTCTTGGTTGACATCATTTGTCAAAGAACTTAAACGGAATTACTTGAAAAAAAATATTTATTTTTTCGGGGTTCATTTATAAGATTTTCACTTAAAATAATGGCATCAAGAATTTTCTTTTCGGATGGTGAAAAGTCAGGACAGGAACTTGTCTGCAAGTACAAGCTTCTTCAAAATACGACGTTGCCGGGCAGCTCATGAGCGACAAAATGTGCTGTGGGCTCGCCTAACCCAAGAGTATAACTCAGTATTTAACTCGCGCGTAAGTACCAAATAACATGTATGCTGTTTAATTAATACCTGGTCTTTGTTTGATGATCGTAATGAACGGCAATCTTTTCTTTTTATAGAGAACCAAATCTCAGTTAAACAGGTGCTGGTCCAATATTAAGGCCACCCTTAATTTAGAAAAAAAAGAAAGAATGAGGACTGGGGGTGGCCCCTATCCTGGCCCCGCGTCCTCAGATCTCGAAGGAGTGAAAGATGCGCTGCCGGCCTCCACCGATTTGTAATTGAGGTTCGCAATGGACTGTGACACTATGCCAAGTGAAACTCCTGCTGACGATACACCTATAGTCTAGTAATTTTATTGATTCTATTCTTTGTGTTAACGAATATATGATTAGATTATTAAAAATATTTACTTTCTTTTTTCAGTTCTGGAATTTCGTCCGGTAGACGAGGTACCGGTGGCTCAAGGGCCACCTGAAAATAACTCGACTGACTTGGCGTCAGCAAACTCGCAGTTTATTGGTAGGGTTGATCAAATGATTTTCAGTTCATCTCTACACGTTACCGTACATCAGAAAGTTAAATTATCTGTGTATGGCACCAATACAGAATTTGAAATAACATCAATCTATTTGTATTCATTCGAAGCATTTTATTTTTTATATTCTCATTAGTGTTTTTTGAAGGTGCTTGTGGTTAGCAAATTAATACTAATATATGTTCGCGCCCAAGTTATAATAAAGGAGGTACGGGCGAAAAATTTAAAACGGAATGAGGAACGAGAGGAGGAGTAACATCTGCTGAAAATGGAGAAGCAGAAGTGGTGGTGAAGGCAGCAGAAGAAGCGTACCAAAAGGCAAAACTCGAACGTTTGAGTGCCGCCCAGCTACTTCGATTCAGTGATGTTACAAGGGACGAAGCCGAAAAAATAAATTAAATTATTATTGTACAAGCCAACTGGTTTTTATTTTATTTAAAAGTAGTATCACGTATAAAAAATATCTAAATTACACATTTATAGACATAGAAAAACAAAGAAAATTTTTCATTTTCATTCACGTAGGACTACGTAAGACTGGATCCAATCTCTAGGTTAGTAAAACCCAACAACACTGCATGCATGGGGATCGAACCCATAACCTCACACCGTGCATGCGCTTATGACTATTTGACCAACGAGAGAACAAAAATACAAATATGATCATCACACAATTATAAACATACTAGCTGTTGCCCGCGATCTTCGTCCGCGATTTTTATATTTAAAAAAAACCCGTTTTCGCAACATTTTTTAATGCTCCGCTCCTATTCCTCAACAAAAGGGTTATCCAACACTAAAAGATTTTTTCAATTGGAACCAGCAATTCCTGAGATTAGAAGGTTCCGGTCGTCCAGAGTTGAGGGAAGAATTCAGTTGGACGATGGACCGAGTAGCCTTGAATTTCTTTGGATTCGTTATCGCTTATTCTCTCATCATTACTCTGCAGAATGAGTTTGTGCGCATGACATGGTTGTGGTCACCCAACATAATGGTGGGTTTCATATCGGCCCTTCTCTTCCTCCGTTTAGCAGTAGCAAGCCGCCTGCTACTCATGTTTAGCTTACACCTGTCCTTTCCCGTATCATATGAAAACAAACCTAAGATAAGCCGGCTAAACCACTAAACGCAACGGCGAATAAGAATTCGATTTGATTGTTTTATTATTGCAATATAACAGAAACTGGCCACAACAGCGGCTGACGAGCGCTACATCCAAGTTGGTTGCATGAAATTTGTATTTTTTTCTTTCTCCTTCTATTTACAATCTATATACTACTGCGATAGTACCGCAAAGGCAATGGGATTACCCGTATTACTACAGGTAGAAAGATCTATGTGCTATACCAGACTATAATATATCTCTGTACCAAGTTTCATCCAGATCTGTTCAGCCGTTCTGGCGATTGAGTAACAAACATCTATTCATCCAAACTTTCGCATTTATAATAGTTATGTAAGATTTATGTGTAAGCTTTTACTTTTAAAGTTGAATAGGTAATAAATAATAGTTAGTGTAAGTATTTCATTTTATTTGAGCAATACAGACACACTCGCGTTTTTCTTACATGTACTCGTACTTACTTATAACTTGTTCATTTTCATATCAATTACATTACATTTATGTGAAATATTGATAACTTGGTTCGAGATTGGACACCGGTGGCGACAATCAAATGATTCATTAGGAATCTATATAGACATAATACTTTTACATAATATTTAATATCAGACAGTTGGGGGAGGCCTATGTCCAGCAGTGGACGTCTTTCGGCTGAAATGATGATGATGATGATGTTGTATCACGAGCCAACGCGAAAATCGGGTTTTCACATATATTTACAGACACGACTACCTCAGAAATATTCTACCTACTTACTAATAGGTAAATGCGCCCTGCACGCCCTGCGTAACACTGCGCGCCATGGCCCGTCTACGTGAGTTTCGAAGGCCTATTTGACTCTTGATGATGTTTTTATGTATAGATAGATGATGAGAGCGACTTTGTGGTATCGTAGGTTTAAACAAAATAACACGAGTATGGGCAAGCTCGCTCATAAGCACCATTCGCACCATTTTGTCTGAGATTCAAAATGGTTCGTTCGTTTTCTCATGCTTTAGAAATATCACGTGAATTAAGCTTGTATTCATCTTTTATGTGTACGGTACTCCATATTACGACTATTTGTCACTAATATAATTATTTACGCGATCTTGATTGCTAATTCATACAATCCCACGATAATGAACACCTACCGATACCAATACCTACCGATTTGAAAAAGAAACTGTGCTTTATATATATTTACCACGGATATTTGCAAGTGCTCGCAATATTAATAATCATTGATTAATAATCCCGACTACATACTAGCTGGCTTGGAAATTAAAGGCGACGGAAAATAGTTTTTATCAACAAGGGCCGTCCACGGGCTGTAGGTCAAAATTTCCAGAACGAAAACGTTGGAACCAAAAACGAACCGCGTTTTCTTTTACAGTAGCTTCCCTATTTTATTTTATATCAGCCCTCTATGTCCTACTGCTGGGCAAAGACCTCTCGCATGGCTTTCCAATTTTTGTACGGTTTCCTTCTAAAATCGAAAGTGTCTTTGGAACTGTATATTGATGTCACATTCTAACGGGTTGTCGGCATCGGGTCGCGATAAATAATTGTATGGCATATCGTATCGTACATAACCGACATACTCCTCAAAATTCATCTTGCTTTGGCTATAACAAGAAAACAATTTTACACACGTCGATTCACTTGGATTTCAGTAGGTGCATATGTCACCCACAAGGTAGGTTTCAAGGATCTGATGGCGCGGGCAAACATCGGAACTAACGCAGCTATCTCTTTCTTTTCTCAATATTTTTTACAAAACAATTAACAAAAGGTTTACCAACAGCGCCCCCCTGTCAGCTTCATTCGAGCGCCAAAACATTCTTGTATTACAAAACCCCTGAAAAGTGGGCGTTTATGTCAAATTATAAACAAACTGTAGCTGTCAATATGACTTATGGGGTGAAAAGTAGGCGTGTCTAGTCCGACTTAAGTTCAATCCACGACTTAAACTACGGGTGCAAAACTCAAAAAACTAGACAAGTATCAATCGCTTTCAGGGTGTTTCTATGGAATAACGACAGACAACGTCATTAAAAACATACGTCGTCGTAATAAATAATTGGCCTTTCGGTAGGTTATGCCAGTCCGATTTATTTTCGACTTTTGCGTCATCATTATAGCATACTAGCTTATGCGCGCGGCGTCGCCCGCGTGATGTTCGATAATTGTCCCACGGGATCACACTACCGGGATAAAAAGTATCCTATATGTTAATCCAGGTTACAACCTATTTGTGTTCCAAATTGCATCGAAATCCGTTCATGAGTTTTGGCGTGATTGAGTAACAAACATCCATCCATCCATCCAAACTTTCGCATTTATAATAGTAGTAAGATACCGGTCTATAATGACACTTTGTCTGAGTCCTTTGTGTACGCACTATTCACACTGTCAAAGCTGCCTGAAATAATATTATCGTGATTAAAAGACACTCAGTGTTAAACAAGGGTTTCCCCCAACAGCTTGGTCCCCATCGCAATAATCACCAACCTTCGTACCGTTGATAATGGCAATAAGAAGTCATTAGCACACAGGTGGATGTGACTGCCCATCCCCCTTCTGTAGTCCCTTTGTCACGTCTTACGACACTCATGGGAAGCGATGGGGTGGTCCCATTAGTCAACGGAAATAAGACTGTAATAAAAAGATGCGTTAAAGGTGAAATTAATTCGCCACACGCGTTTATACGGAGATCTTGCCTAATTATATCTGCATTCGGAATATTGAATTGCAATAAAAATGCGCGGCGCGTTTCGATGGGTTTAGGGTGACATCACATTTGTAATTTTATTTTTCTTGCACTATAGCGCTTTTTGTCTATTATGAGAGTGTACCTAAATTGAGAGTCACTAAGGTAAAGGCATACATTTTCCACATGTGAAATACTTACATATTTAACTGTTCTTATTTATTTCTCATTATTTTTTATTGATTTTCTGACAACCAGTCTAACCATGGGGTATCGTATTACCCAGTACTATCTGGGATGTGGAGGTCAGATAGGCAGTCTCTCCATGGCTCATCCAAAATACTGGCATTCAGCTGAATCCGGTTAGACTGAAAGCCGACCCCAACATAGTTGGGAAAAGGCTAGGCAGATGATGATATTTTTTTTTTAACCGTTTGAACGCGGCTTTAGACTCAAATTCTGCAAAAGTTTTTGGTCGCTTTTCAATATGCAAAACTGTACTCCCCAAATTACTTACTATTACCATGTATTACTTTAATGAGATTCATATTACTCTAAACACACGATAAACCACCAACAATGACAGGAAATATAATTTGCAAAATCGTGGGTACATTAGCAATTTAACAAAGAAACACACTGGCCTGTGTGTTCGCATTGTCAATCAATCTGCATAGTGGTAGGTTGTCACGCTAAACACGCACGTGTAGCGACGTAGCCACGTCAACGTCACGGTACGAGCACATGACTCATGTGTAGGGTTGATTTTTGCGTGACAGCTTGCGTTTGATCAAAAGAACAATACAACTTTGCAGTTTATCAAAGTCAACTTGAGCGGCTATAAGGTGGAAGATGCTTTGACACACGTCACATTTATTAATTCTGATAAAATACTAAAGAAATACTTATACTACTGATTTCTTGAATGAATACGTAGCTTCAGGTCCTGCTTGGAAAAATGGAATGATTTTGAATTAACTGGTTTCTTTATGTAGTTCCGTATGGTGTCGGACGTAAAAGAATAGCACCATCCCATATCTTCCCGTGGGTGTCGTAAGAGGCGACTAAGGGACTTACCAGAGAATGGGCAGCAGCGTTCTCTGCGGTATTTAACAACCGTACTGCGATCGCCAACCCGCCTGCCAAGCGTGGCGATTATGGCAAAACCCCCCCAATGATGAGCGCAACCAAGAAATGGCCCCTAGTACCCGGCAGCCCGTCTACCCTCGACTATGGTAGCGGTCGAGGTTACGGCGTGGCAAGGGGTGCGAAGAATCTCCGGACGGGATCAGGCTGCCTATACCGACGACTTGACCTGGCAACATACAACACGCGTACACTCCGGAACGACGAGAAGATAACGGAACTCGAAGAGGAATTGAGCAGGCTGCGATGGAGTATTGTGGGATTATCTGAAGTCCGAAGAGAGGGGGAGGATACGATAATCCTGAAATCCGGCAACCTGCTCTATTTCCGAGAGGGTGACCGGCAGTCCCAGGGTGGTGTTGGGTTTATCGTCCACAAGTCCCTCGTGAATAACGTGGTGAAGATCGAGAGTGTGTCGACCAGGGTGGCGTACCTTATACTCAGAATATCCTCAAGATATTCGCTGAAGGTCATACAGGTCTACGCCCCGACCTCGGCACACCCCGACGACGAAGTGGAGACCATGTATGAGGATATCTCTAAAGCCCTGCATGGTTTCAAAACTCACTTCACCGTTGTCATGGGGGACTTCAACGCGAAACTGGGCAAACGAGACGGGGATGAGCTGCAGGTGGGGCAATTTGGGGTTGGACGTCGGAACCACCGGGGTCACCAACTGGCTAGTTTTATGGAGAAGGAGGGCCTCTATATGATGAACTCCTTCTTCAGAAAGCGTGAGCACAGGAAGTGGACCTGGCAGAGTCCCGATGGTGCAACTAAAAATGAGATTGACTTCATCATGTCAACCAAGAAGCAAATGTTCAATGATGTCTCTGTGATCAATTCGGTGAAAACCGGGAGCGATCACCGCATGGTAAGAGGCACATTGAACATCAATATAAAGCTTGAAAGGTCTCGACTGATGAAGTCTACGCTCCGTCCAGCACAAATCCAGATCCAAAACCCCGAGAGCTTTCAGCTTGAACTCCAGAATCGTTTCGAGTGCCTAGGAAGCTCAGTGGACGAATGCAACGATGGGTTCGTGGAAACTGTCCATACGACTGGGTCTAAGTTCTTCAAGACACGTCGTGCACAGAAGAACAAAAGACTCTCTGATCATACTCTCGAGCTCATGAAGGAGCGGCGCGAGATGATCCTGCAGTCTTCAGACGAGGCGTGGAAGTACCGGCAGCTCAATAGACGGATCTCTAAATCCTTGAAACGCGACCTCCGCCGCTTTAATACCGAGCGTATTAAAGACGCTATTGAGCGGAATAAAGGCTCCAAGGTTTTTTCAAGAGATCTGGCTATTGGGCAGAGCCAGCTCACGAAACTGAAGACCGACGATGGCAGGATCGTATCCGCCAAACCGGAGCTGCTGAGGGAGATCGAGAGTTTTTATGGGCAGTTGTACACTTCAACCAGTAAACCCGTTGCAAATCTAGCTAACGACCCAAGAGCTAGACTGACCCGACACTATACCGAAGACATTCCGGATGTCAGCCTGTACGAGATTAGGATGGCTCTGAAACAGCTTAAAAACAACAAGGCACCGGGTGAGGACGGAATTACGGCCGAACTCCTGAAGGCAGGTGGAAAACCGGTACTTAAGACCCTTCAGAAGCTGTTTGATTCCGTCATACTCGAGGGGAAAACGCCGCAGGCATGGTGCAGGGGTGTGGTGGTACTCTTCTTCAAAAAGGGCGACAATGCCCGGCTGAAGAACTATAGGCCCATCTCACTTCTAAGCCATGTCTACAAGCTGTTTTCAAGAGTCATCACGAATCGTCTCGCGCGCAGGTTTGACGATTTTCAGCCTCCCGAACAAGCCGGATTCCGAAAAGGCTTTAGCACCGTAGACCACATACATACGCTGCGCCAGGTTATACAGAAGACCGAAGAGTATAACCTGCCTCTCTGCTTGGCGTTTGTGGACTACGAGAAAGCCTTCGATTCGATCGAGACTTGGGCTGTACTGCAGTCTCTCCAACGGTGCCAAATCGACTATCGGTACATCGAGGTGCTGAAGAGTTTGTACAAAAACGCCACCATGTCAGTCCGACTTCAGGACCAGACCTCGGAACCTATCCTTCTGCAGCGAGGTGTAAGACAGGGAGACGTCATATCTCCGAAACTGTTCACCGCTGCACTGGAGGATGTCTTCAAGGTTCTGGACTGGAGAGGGCTAGGCATCAACGTCAATGGCGAGTACATCTCTCACCTTCGGTTTGCCGACGATATAGTGGTCATGGCTGAGACCATGGAGGACCTCAGTACAATGCTCGATGACCTCAGTAGAGCTTCCGAAAGAGTGGGTCTTAAAATGAACATGGACAAAACCAAAGTCATGTTGAATGCCCATGTAACACCCACTCCTATCAAGATCGGAGACTCTACACTCGAAGTTGTAGACGATTATGTCTACCTGGGACAAACGGTCCAGTTAGGTAGGTCTAACTTCGAGAAAGAGGTCAATCGTCGAATCCGACTCGGCTGGGCAGCGTTCGGGAAGTTGCGTGGTATCTTCTCGTCCAACTTACCGCAGTGTCTCAAGACGAAAGTCTATGACCAGTGTGTGTTGCCAGTGATTACATACGGGACCGAAACGTGGTCGCTCACAATGGGCCTCATCAGAAGGCTGAAAGTCACCCAAAGGGCAATGGAGAGGGCTATGCTCGGAGTTTCCTTGCGTGATCAAATCAGAAATGAGGAGATCCGCAAGAGAACCAGAGTTACCGACGTAGCCCGAAGAATAGCCAAACTTAAGTGGCAGTGGGCAGGGCACATTGCTCGCAGAACGGATGGCCGATGGGGCCGAAAAGTTCTGGAGTGGCGACCGCGAACCGGAAGACGCTGCGTTGGAAGGCCTCCCACTAGGTGGACCGATGACCTCGTAAAGGTTGCAGGGATCCGCTGGATGCGAGACGCACGGGACCGGTCAATGTGGCGACACTTGGGGGAGGCCTATGTCCAGCAGTGGACGTCTTTCGGCTGAAATGATGAATGATGATTTATGTAGTTATTAGTACATTTATCTTCCTCGTCCAATGGACTATATTCTATTGTCCACGTGACACGGTAAGCCGGTAGTATTTATAGCTTTTTGTAAAACCAAGACTTTAGTATTTAATTAGTCTACCTGCCTACATTGTCAATCAATCTTACAGGAGCTAGTTGTCACGCTTAAAACGCGCGTATCACGCGACGTCACGCTCGGCTTCACATGACGCACGAACTGTTAGCTGCTTAGTTTTCTCTGACTTAGTCCTTATTTCCCACACATGATTCTTCGAAATGCATTGAAACACAATCAGCATCAACTTCATGACGTCTATTGTCGTAAAGATAACTCGTGCTCTTTGCATGCAACTCATTGCAACTAACAAGTTATGAATTATTTATAGGACAAAGCAATATATTCTAATTATGCTGTCTTATTTATGACGTCAAACGCACTCATTTATCACATAAATCAGTATTAGGCGCAATGGCTACTGACTGTACCCGGCTATCGTTTACTGATAATCGTAGATAGTTATAAGACGGAGCACTAGTCTGTAAAAAAGGTGCTTATTTCACACGCGATGCACGCGAAAAACAAGCAATAGCTTTACAATGTTTTAACCCCCGCGCAGCCACTGGGCGATACCTTGTCACGGCAATGTCACGCTGTCGACGCGCGTGCGACTGTGACACGCAAAATTTAAATCGGATTTATTGGTGTCACAACAAAAGGTATCCACGCGACCGTTGGAGGGTTATATTGTCTTGTATTTTGTTGTAAATTTGAGGGACCGCTCAGACCATCGGCTGACAAAACTGACTCTTTGTATTGATGGTGCGAAACGGTTCGATTTGAATTGATATTTTTGTCGACTCAATCGATTGTAAAGCTTTTTATTGTAACCTCAGTGGTAAATGTGATCACAGACTCGAAAATGTGGGGTTACACGCAGTATTTAAAGCATATTTCACAAGTGAAGACGTCGACACTCTTAAATTCATTAAATTTTCTTACCTACGCCGCGTGCGTGTATGACCAGATGTATGAACGTGGACGAGGTAAAGGAGTATGTAAGAATCGTAGCAGGTGGCGTTCTGTGGTTTCTGCCAACTCCCATGGGAAAAATGCGTGAGATTATGTAATACTAGCTTATGCGCGCGGCGTCGCCCGCGTGATGTTCAATAATTGTCCCACGGGATCACACTACCAGGATAAAAAGTATCCTGTGTGTTAATCCAGGTTACAACCTATTTGTGTTCCAAATTTCATCTAAATCCGTTCATTAGTTTTGGCGTGATTGAGTAACAAACATCCATCCATCCATCCAAACTTTCACATTTATAATAGTAGTAAGATTTTTAGTATGTATGTATTTCTTACCTAATCAATTGCAAATCATAACCCTAATGCCATTGTCTTATCCATATTGCAAAGCTTGTAGCCAATACAATCACTAGATAAACTTACATTAAACTGTCGCCATGATTTAATATATTAAGAATACTGCATAATGTCAACAAGATTTTGTGTCCGTCGATTGCCATATCCGTTGTACAAACTGCGCACAAGGCAATCTAAATAGAAAACCTAGTCGACGAATATCATATGAATTGAAAAAGAGATTGGTTATCTTTAAAACAAACAGAGTTGCAAGTATATAAAACCAATTTTTGTCCAGAGACTTGGTCTAGACCAGACCAGACTAGAAATATACAGTCGAAGTTCTGGGATCCCAGGAGATTGCTACATAGACGATGCACATCAAATAGGGATGTGTTTTCCAATTTTTCTTTTGTTTTAGAGATATTGTGGAGAATCTTGTTTTCGTGGCACTTTTAATTTAAAGAAGCATTCAAGTATTTTTTGTAAAAATGTGAAATGCCATACGTTAGTTTTCGTCTTTTCTAAGTTAATAAACACTAATTTAAAAAAAACAAGCAATTCTTAGCAAAACTTTTCAAATTAAAAATTAAATTGTTTATCTTTGTTTGAGTTAAAAACGATGTACTCATTTCTTAGAAAAAGAAGCAAACTTAGTATTATCTGATCCTATTGTGATTTTAATCAGACAAAAAAGGAACAGTTTTAAATTACATAACACAATACATTTGCAAGTTATACTTTATTTCTGATAATATAAATACATTTAATCATTTTTATTACATCGCATCATTTTATAATTTATTGTGCATGCTATAATATCACTTCCCTATATTATCATGCTACTAACTTAAGCAATATTACTTAAAGCCTATTGATAATTTTAATCAAAATCAAATTCTGCATAAACAAGTTCTAAGAATTTGCAAGTTAATAGAAGTTTAAACACGGACATCCTAAAGGCGTTCAACATACAAAAGCCAAGTTTATGATATTGCAAAAAGTTTTTCTCATCTACATATTCGATTCATTCGGAAGCATTATTATAAATTAGCTGTTGCCCGGGACCTTCGTTCGCGTGCAATTATTAAAAAAAGTATTACTTCCCACTAACCCAAATTCTTTAATTAAAATCGGTCCAGCCGTTTCGGAGATTTGCCGGAACAAACAGATATACAGACTGACAAAAATTAAAAAAAATGTGTTTTAGTTAATAGTGCCGTATATTTTCATATGCATTCATTAAAAAGCTGTTATTTTGATATTACAAACAGACATTTCAATTTTATTTATTTGCATAGATTTGTCAGTGAATAGGCCGCTTTAATCCCGCAAAATATGTTAATCTAAAAATGCTAATGTGATGCTCTAAATTGGTATTTAACAGGAAATAATCCTGTATTAATGTATGCAGTTTTTATAAAGCTTATCTTTATAGTATTACATTCCTTGTCCGTCCGTGTGTTTATAACTTAAGGATGCCATTTACCTCCGCGGGTTGAGTATCAAGATAAAATATTGTGTTTAACTGGTACAGATTAAGGTTTGTGTTGATACGAGATATGGCAACGAGGTGCTAAACGGATGCAAAAAAAAATATGTGTAAACTTCGGGCGTGAGTCGGATTTGCGGTCGCGGGCAGTGCTGGATGCTAGTGTTCGCGACAGTGCTGAAAGCAAGTTTAGCGAGTTTTTTTAGCATTAACCCCGTGCTGGCAGACAGTGCTAGCCGATACGCGCCAGTCTCCGCACTAGTGCTCTTGCGAATGATCGCGCCAGTGCGCGTTCCAGTGCTCTCAGCGCTCGCGCCAGTGCTCGGTCCTGTGATGGCGCCAGTGCTAGAAGCCTGGTCTAAATGAGTAAAAAGCAAATCTACAAATCAAAACCAAAATCATGTTTTGTTTTGTAGATTTGCTTTTCAAGAGTTTACAGAAATCACAATAGTGTCGCTTAACTTTTGTTAGACAAGTCACCCATCTTACTCTATACCTTGGGGAGTGTCGCGTAGTGGTATTTTTGAAAATATCAAAAAGAGTTGTGGTCGGTTTTTTCGCTCAAAGGCGGTGTCGGTATTTTTATTGCATAATATTCATACCAATTGATTTTTAACTACGTAAAGCTCAAGTCGAAGAATCCATATTACTTTTGCGGTTGAGTTTTACAACATGCACAAATTTCAACGAGCATGGTCCTTTTTTACGACTTAAGATTCTTCGTATAAGTTTAAGCTGAGTTTTAACTATTTCCATTATGAAAACTGATTAAGCAACCTGAATTAGTTTTACGAAATGATGTCTTGATATTAAAAATCATAGTTTCTGAAAAAACTGTTTTTCACTATTGTACATGAAGTTTAATTTAAATAAATAAATAAATAAAAACTGTGATTTTTAATATCGACTTAGGCTTGTCTCGTGTCTACTTATTTCATTCATAATTATGTTATGTTTATTCAGGTTATTGAAATAAGAAAAATAAAACGAAAACCTTTTTGTTAACAAATATCGAACTAATTAATTGATAATTAGAGGTATTTAATGTAGATGGCTATATGAGTAGAGGAAGACCAAAGAAACGATGGATGGACTGTGTGAAGGATGATATGGCTAGAAAGGAGGTAACTGCTGAGATGACGAGTAATAGAGAAGTATGGAAGAAGAAGACATGCTGCGCCGACCCCAAATAAGTTGGGATAAGGGCAGGAGAATGATGATGAGGTGGTAGTGGTAGGTGTGATGGTGGGGTGGTGGTGGATGGTGACTAAGCTATCTTTTATGAATTAAAATTACTATCTTAAGTCATGTAGTTTCTTAATTATAACATTTTCCGGTTTTTCTATAGTGTATCATCATAATTCACAAAGACGCCCAATTCTGTACAATTATGATTGTCATAAAGTTATAAACGGTTCGAGAATGCAAGGAACAAACAAGTTTCAACAATTTATGGGTCTAAACGAAAAATTTCTTGAACAAAGACACACTGAGTATTACGTTACATGGAACAAATATCAAGAAAAACTAATTTGTTTTCAGTTTCATAAGGAAGGGGAAGGAGGAGGTTTTATTTAATTTAATAATGTGTGAATTATCTGAAATAAATGAATTAATAATATTAAGAGATATCAGTATACTATCTTATTTATTCATATAGTGCCTTGTTTTTTTACATCATACATTGCCATCGTTTTTATTAAAAATCAATTTAGAGAAAATAATTAAATTAAGACTCAGTTTAAGTATTTTCTCTAACTGAAACCTCTGACCGAAAATCTAAATATAATTTAAAAAAAAAAAAATATACCTAAATACCTAATTACACAATCTATGAAATTTTTAATAATAACTCAAAACAAAGCCTGTCGACAATTTTCAATAACGGACATTGAAAAACAAAACAAAACATTTGCAGGGCGTAAATATTTCGTTTGACAGGATTATCCTAATGGCCATCGAACTCATAGAAAACACAACTCCACTTATAACTCACACCACGTGTAACGTAGGCTAGATATATTGCCGGCTACACATGTAACGAGTTAGATGTTACATAATGAGAGATATTTATGTTCATTTTATGCATGAGCAAATATCGGCTTGTATTAATTACTAAGAAAGCCGGTTTACGAACAAACAATAAAATCTAATAACTTTTTATTATTGTGCTGTATTTAGATTGCGGTGACTCCTCCGAATCACTATTTTGGAGATTTATGTTTTTTTTTAAAGATTAATGGATCATTAAGGCCTGTTTTAAAGCTGTATTCTTTAAGGTTTACTACTGAAACCAAAATATTATTATTATTTTGGGAAGGTTCAACAAATCTCACTTGGAGGTCCCAGTGAGGCCCGTTGAAAAATAAATAACTGCTCTACGTCTTTTGAATTAGAATCCTTTATTCCTTATATGCACGGTAACTGCGACAAGGTGTAAATAGACCCTTTACGAAGACGTCAACCAAGCATTCTGCAAGTTTTACGGTAGGACTCTATGAATCGCACTAAAAACACTGTACTGATGGATGGATTTAACAGTGCAAGGAGCATGGAGGTATTTAAAGTAAAGTTGTAACATTAAAAACTTGTCTTTTGTTTAAACACGACTAAAAAAATTTGAACTTTGATCTCCAATATCTCTGTTACTAAAAGATTCCCAGATATGGTCTAGATCGAAAAAAAAATCGCAATGACGGGGAGAAAAAGTGCCGTTCGGCTTTGTTGAGGATCTTTTTACGCACTTCATTTGACAGTTATTTACGACGTTGCTAACTTTCAGAATGCCCTTAACTTAAGCATCTTACCCTGAGTTTAGAAGATTGCTGGCTGCATAGTAGATCATATCAGCTGTTGATCATATCATACTAACCAGCTGTCATGCGATCCCATGCTGGTCTACTTTACTATTTTAAGCTATAATATTATATGTAATTAATGAATTCCCGAATGACCCCAGGTTCAATTAACCCTTTCCAAAGAGACTTACCGTTGCATAATTAATCCACAAAAAAAACCCGACCATAGACTACATCAGCTTCTATGAAAGTTAATACTGACTCTTTACAAATACATATAGGGAGCGTGACGCGGCTTACTAACATTATTTATTGACAAATTCGTTAGCCTGCCATAAATTACAACAAAATATTCTTAACTAAACGTTTTCTGACTCATAAAAATATGAAACTCATTTCAAATATTCGGAGAGATTCATTTGGAAGCGGCACAAAAACTCATTCTGTTTACTTCGTTTTGTAATTAAGTTGGAGTCTTTAAATAACTAGGAGCTATGGACAGGTTCCATTGACTTGATAGTGATTGTGATCGAAATATTTTATTGACTGTCGACTGATTTAGTCGTGTCAATTTTTTTTGCCAATAATTTATGTGATTCTGATTAGAGGAGGCTTGATTATGTTATTTTTTTTCTATCTAATCAATAAAAACATGATTCGGCCATTCTTTCTTAATTAAAACACCAAAGGCTAGTCTAATTCGACATAACACGATTTTTATTTGGAAATAAATATCATGTTTCTTTGCTGTTTTTCTTAACAATGTAAAACTAACATTTTCTTCGGCACTAAATACACACAAAGTAAAATAAGTGGTCACAAAATTACAACATGTCACAATGCTGACCAACGAGACCGACCTGCCCTATACTTTACATAACCAATTACATTAGAAAACCTAACTTACGTAATTCCTTTAATTAAGTTATTATTGCTTCAGCTACCAACCCAACTTATCGTTGAAGGAAAATGAAAACAAATGAGAATTGCGGAGCGGGAGATAACAGTAATTAGATCTAATAGCCGGCCCAGACGTAGCCGCAGGGTTTTTTCTTCAATTGCAGCTTGCCGGAGATAGCACGTCCATCAAATTATATGATAATCGGTCCGAGTTAATTCCATTACCCACAATCTCAATGTGGCTTCCATACGAGACAGTACAACTTGAGCCACTTATGACCACAGCGTAGAGAATCTCTTACGACTTCACGTACTCAATTTCCAGTATCTCCATAACATTCTCCGGTTATTTATTACTCTGTGGCAGTGTAACTTGGTGCGTCGATGCAGTAGGAACTTGTAGTCACCGGCAAAGTTGAATGGTATCCGTCGCTACCATTACGACGGATTATGACATCAGTATAATTATACATTAGTGCAATAAAACTAGAAAGTTCAATTCGGTAGGACGATGATCTCTTTTACTATTTTTGTTTTTTTTTTTTCGAAAAGATCGTATCTGTTAAAATCGGGTTGAAGTTCGTTGAGATCTAAAAATATACATTTAAGAGTTATGGAATTGATTTAATAGCGTGACTTTCAGAACATCAGTTAAACAAAAATTTATTAAAATTGACTATATGTAGACATATTCACCACAATTTAATAAAACCACATTCCAGCTAAAACAGCAAAGAGGTAAACTTTAAAAAAACAGCACTCGATCACTTAACAAATAGTCATTAATCGAGCTTAGACACTAATAACGTACCGCTGAAGATTAATCGAGCGGCCGTAGTAATAGAATATTCAGTCACACATGCAACCTGTAAGTTATTATAAAATTGAAGTACGCTTTGATAAATTAGCCCTATCCGTCACGATTGGTCACGGAAGCATGGCACAACACTACGGAGCCAAGCCAATGTTGGGACGCTTTTACACTTGTTTCTTTTACGCAGCGATCACGGTAATGCAGCGATCGTTTTTTTGTACGCCCGCTGCGCCTTAAATTACGATACGAGTCAATTAATGTGAGGCATTTGTTATGCTACTATGAAATTTCGGATGATTTTACTGTGAACTCATTATAGGATTACCACGAACGTGGACTTAACGGCACATCAGTGGTATATCAACGAAAACCTCCCTTACTGCTACGACATAAAGGCGCTGTCAAAGTCAAATTGTTACAACGAATGTGCAACTGCACTTAACAACTGCATTTGGTCTGTTCCTACCTGCCTGGTACCTATTTAAATATTTGACAGAAAAAGTACTTACTAAATAACAGAAATTTTAAAAGATTTACTGACTTCATTCTTTTACACCACTATTTGATGGGGTTTTACAACAATATTTATTGTTAAAAACAGAGTTTCACGTAAATATTTCCACGCTAACAGATAAAATATTTAATCGAATGTCAATCAACGCAGTGTATGCATGAAACTGATACATCGACTGATACACAAATAACACGATCCGAGAGTTATGCTTGTGGTGTTAATTAATACAATCCAGAACAAGTGTTGATAAATATCAGCTTGAAGTAAATGTTTATTTTACATTGAACCTTTTAATTTTAAGACGTATAATGTGGGTCATTATAACCTTCCCGTATTTGATGCATCCCAGGTGCAATTAAAGTTCTGTCAGGAACACGCCAGGAAAAAGAGATATCTCGCAACCAAACCACAAAATATTCAGAGGAATACCTACAGTGAGGTTTATGTTGTTCATAGTCTGACCTGACCAAGACTTCTGCAAAGTTAGGTGTTACATTGGTCACTACAGAAAAAGTAAGGCAATTGCGATCACTGTTAACAACCTATGTTGCAATGTCAACGTTGTTGACCTGCTATTAGGAGAGTCTAATGTCACCTTTATAGTGTGACACAAAAGGTGTACAACGTGTACGAAGGGGTTGTAGTAATGACTCGTTATATTTAACTATTCCGTCTGTCCGGATGTACGCGTTGCTATCACTATTGTACACCATTGTACTAACGTGAGACTGTTGGAGGGAACTAATTGTTTTCATTATGGTACTAGTGTAATAATAAGAGTGTTTTAATTGTGCGTGTTTAAATTTGGAAGGGATTTTTAAAATAACAGTGCTGTAGAAAAATATTCGTGTTGTAAAAACTTTTACCCCAAAATTTAACAGAGAAAAACCAATGTTGGAAAGTTAACTTTTTAAATTCCGATAAGAATACTAGGTCAGTGTTAGGTACAGCCAACACATCAAGCTACCCGAAACTGTATTTTCCCAATCAACCTTGAACCTAATACAGTAGCAATAAAGTTGAAAATCTATTAAAGAAATTTGACAGATTGTAATAGCTTGGTGTGCTGGCGTACATTGCCTATTCTTTACCAAAAAACTCGATAATTGAGTTATTTACAACTAAAGCAATAAAACCTACTTTAAACTATAATAAGCACTATAATTATTTTAGTTATTCTAATTATAACACTATACCCACGCAATAAACTCTAGTTTACGACATTATCACACGCATGTATTGAAATGAGCCCTAAATGTGTTGAGGTGTTAAAAACGTTACAAATCTAAGCCAATAAAACCGTTAAAAAATAAATTTTATTATGTGCCGACGTCGTTAAGAGCACGATTTATATAAAACATGTGACTCGATGACAGGGCTTATTTTAAAATCGTCTGGGACATATTCATTAGACACCGAAGGAGAGCACGTAAGCTGAAAAATATTAAAAGTGCAATAAAAAAACTAGTAGTAAATAAAGCAGTAGTAAAAAACGTTCGGCAATAGGTTTGATTTTAGATTTATAGGCATAGTTTTCCTTGAAATTTTTCTGCCTATAATTTGCTCAAAACTGTCGCAGGTTTTATTTAATGAGTTTAAAAAAAATTAAAGTCGTGCGTTGAATGTGAATAACCCTTGTTGCATTCTTATGAGATCTCTTTACTGATTTTCTGAACATTTTTAAATGTAAGAAACACTAATTCTAAAAAAGTCTGACGAACGGTGCTTTCATCTTGTCTCTTCTATCGACTTCAAAATTATTTCTAAATTAATCATGCGTAGCACGTGTGGCTCGCGTTAACCCTCAACTTATCGTCAACATAATAAATAACTTCAAACCTTCACAAATCTCCGAGGATCCCGTCTTCCAACTATATTCTGCGAATATTAAAAAAAAATGTCACACAAAAGACATTTAAATGACGTGAGGTACCACCGAAACTGGTATGACACCGAGCACATGGTGCCGTAATGGTTTCCTGTTTCCTCGTACCATGCACAATGGAACCTTCGGACTAAAATTATAAATATTCTCATGCGAAATTCCCCTTTTTTGGAAGATATAATAACGCTCGTTGAGCTGTGAAAGATGATATTGTGTGTGGTGATTTAAAAAGCGGCTCTGAAATGCTATAGCGGTGATATTCGCATAAATGGTAATGTGAAGTTGTATGGTAGATTCTGTAATTGATAAGTCCATCTAGATTAAAATGTTGAGTGTTGAATCAAGAAGATTAATGCAAAAGAATCCGGTTACAACTTTAACTACGAATAAATCCTTGAAGAAGTGTTTCTAAAATACAGAAAAATATGCTTGTACGTTGCAAAGCAAAAACAGAGTACCTACATGAATGCATTTTTCTCCTCTATAGATACTTGTACTTCATTGAGGGATAACTGAGCTATTCAAAATAACACCTAACCGCACACCACACATTTTTCAGTAACCGTCCCCGTTTTGTCATTCAGAAGTAGGCCACTATAACCAAAAAGGTCACAACAGAACGTAACCAAAACTGTCGAACCAAAAACAAAACGGAATTGAGACACTACACCATTCAAATGGGAGATCGCAGTAACGAATGGCCAGCATGGTCGCATCGCGTATTTGTTTCACGCAGGGGGGTCGAACGGGGGTCATTGGGGGGTCAGCGAGGAAGCACGTTCCTCACATTCTTTCCGAAATAACACCCCGTCGCATGTGTGAGCGCCGACATCGATTAATCACTTCACACTTGCGTCCAACTACCAAATGTTTAGGAGTGTAATGGTCTATTTTTTGACCTATCGCTTTTAGTGAATGCTGATTTGGGTTATGTGATTGATTCTCAGTATCTAGCTGATAAAGTATTGAACTGAATACACATTGTACCTATTGTAAAACACACTTACGTGGAAGATCACATAAATGTTTTAGACTCTGCTACTTCGCAAGCAGCAGTGACACATATCTACATAAGTAGTGGTTTATAAGCAAATCAGGAATGGGTATTTTAATAATTAACCCGAAAGTAAAACTCTGAACAATCCTGACAAGTGGTGATTGCCACAATATCCTCAGCGATCGTTCATTGCAGCAGCGGGTTTTATGGGCTATAAATGAGTGAGTGTTGTGAGTGACAACTTCGGTGAATTGAACAACACAATTTTGTCACTATTAGGTACTCAAGGATACTTCTCCAAATCTTCTATCAACAGCTGATAAAATGTTTCTTATTTATCATCTGATGATTGGCATTTTTTTTCTTACGTTTGATATTCTCGTAGACAAACGATAGGTTTGCATGATAAGATTTCATTTTTGCTTAAAATAAATGCGCTAGACAAACGCATTGCGAATATTGTTCACTTGCTTTAAGAACGTAATACATCACATCATGTCGCTTGAAACGCTCATCTACGACGAAGCTTCAAACGTATATTCTGTACGTGACTTAAAAAGCAGTTTCAAGATAATAAAGGATAACTTCTTTGAAGAGACTTTCTTTTTTAATTTCCTCCAGCCTGCGTCCTCCGTACGATGCAAGAGCGGTCACGTCTAGCGCAGGTGCTCGGCTTAGCTGCGCCAACCAAATTGAGCATTGTTCCGCTTATTTACATTCACCTAAAGACGACTGTACCTGGTACCTCTGCTCGGTTTGACAGTAATTGACTTTTTAATGTAAAAAAATGGGACGTAAAAACTTAGACTTTTACTTAGATTTTTAGTTATTTTGGAATTCCGCGCGCTGGCATGTAAAAAGAAAATGCGTCTACAACGAAACACTTTTATAAAATGTATAGCGTGGTGATTTTTTTTCCCCCAAAGAGAGAGTAAACATTAATAATAGAATGCGTTTATCCTCTTTGCCACGGTGTCGCTGATGTTTACAATCGTTTCTTCATGTGTGCAGCGAAGCAAAAAAATCAAAGAAGGATTATCTTCTTGAAGCAGGTGGAACTGAGATTATGCGCATTTTCCGCCATCCGCGTACATAATGTAACCGTTTTAGAGCATAGCTACGTGACTAAATACGCTCTGCGCACTAATATGAACAATGGATTCGCTGGAACGGATTACTTTATGTGACTGGAATGCTCAAACATTTGAATGTTTCAAACGAACACTTTGTTGGTTTTACATCTCAAAGCCAACCAAGTATGAGAACACGGATTATTACACTTCCGGGCACACACAAAGAAAAGGTGCTTTAAAACTACTAATTCGATTATAATTGGAAAAAATACCACTAGATCATTTTAATGAAAAAAGCAGGAATATCCGTATCATCGCAAATAATGAAGGCAACGTACAGTGTCGAGTCGAGTGCTCCGCGCCGCTCTGTCATTATAAAACAAAAACTAAATTCGACACAAATGATAGTTAGCCCGAAAAAAACCTCTCAACCTTTTTGGGGACACAAAATGACAACGAATTCGCGTTATAAAGTAGCGTTTTATCGAAAGACGGGCACTAAACGAACACGGCAGACCGATTGCTACCATAAAGATAACAATAATTAGCCGTAATGACCACGTCGTCTGTGGCCCGGGCGGTTTTTTTAAGTGCAGTGGGCGGCACGAACCAGCGATCGGGAGATAGTGCGTCCATCAAATCATATGATAATCGGGCTCGGTTAATTCCATTACCAATAATAAATGCACGCATTAAATTAGACCTGTCGGATGAGTCGACGGAACGCGGGCCGCGATCGCTCCCATCACTCGGATTATGATATGAATAATTTATCAGTAAAAAATAAAGGAACTCCAACTTATTATTGTTTTGAATTTCGAACGTCAAGCGCGATATGTCGTTGATCGTAGACCCGATTGTGTCTGCGCTCAGAAAATAAAATGATTACGAGTGCAAATGTCGCGTCCAAGGTAACTGATGTGACAGTTTCTTTAAATTATTCTTTTTTATTCTGTGTGTCATGTAGCTTTGCCTTTTTTAAACTCCTTGCTTTGCCACAAAAAAGGACATCTTGACATTGAAGGACGTAAACTTCTCCTAAGTAATGATTTCATGCTAAATAAATTACAGTCCAATAATTATTGAACTAAGTACTACCTCATACATTATGTATCTTGATAACAACACAATGCCCAGTGTTTTATTCATTAGTGACCAGTATCAGAAGCCCATGCTTCAAGTTTCTTTGCAGAAGGTGTGTCTTTTCTGGCCTCTACGTGGGCCACTTAAAATGCCTTGTCTATAATTTCATCAGTTCTGATCTCTTAAAAAGTGACTGGGTGCCAAGAATTATTTCTAGATCACCGTTATTCTTGCTGATGTTGATCACGTGGAATAAAAATGTACGAGTAGTAAGGAACAATGACGTGTCAGAATTAAACATACATTTAGCCGTGGGTGGTTAGAGGCTTAAGAAGAAGACAATTAATGACTCAAAACGAATAAAAAGATTTTTCACATTGTGCGTTGCACAAAATTTATTTAACGCGCTAATATAAAGCCATTTTACGTTTTTAATGTAACGATGTGACATCAAAAGTCGGGTTTCCATACATCATACCAGCATAAGGCACTAAACAATCTAGACGCCTACGTACGGAGACAAAGAGAAAGCTGCATTGTTAGCAAGTGTCGCGTTTAAAAGGACATAACTCATGGGAGATTTTGTTTCGGGCGTAAATCACCAGCTGTCACATTTTTATATACGGCCATATTTTTTTAGGAAACAGTGGCGTAACTGGTGTTACAATAAATTGTGGAAATGCACGAATAAATTGGTGCGCTGCCTGTTTTTCGAGGTGGGAATTAATTGGGTTAAAAACGTAAATATTGTGAATGGGAAACAACACCCAATCGCATCGCTAGATAGCTATTTAGCTCGTGTCAATACACACCTCGAAAAAAATCCCTGCATAAATTCTGAATGCTCGATTGATAAACGCAAAGGTGCAACTCCAGCCTGAAACATAACTGAATCTGCAGCCAAAAATCGTAATTCATAATCGCATAAGTGCCTACGTGACCTATTAAGAGACCCATGATCCCCGTACCAGGATACTCATCATCTGCCTAGCCTTTTCCCAACTATGTTGGGGTCGGCTTCCAGTCTAACCGGATGCAGCTGAATACCAGTATTTTATATGGAGCGACTGCCTATCTGACCTCCACAACCCAGTTAATACTGGGTAAGACTGGTTGTTAGACTTTTTTTGGGCCACTGACTA
The DNA here is from genome assembly GCA_963082995.1 of Noctua comes. Lineage (NCBI taxonomy): Eukaryota > Metazoa > Arthropoda > Insecta > Lepidoptera > Noctuidae > Noctua > Noctua comes. Next base: position 8,202,122 of record OY720279.1, on the reverse strand, counting down.
CCTAACGACTGTCAAAGATTTACAAATGACACCCGGGACCAACGGCTTAACGTGCTTTCCGAGGCACGGAGGAAACTCGGTATTTAATGGGTGTTCACCCATCCACAGACCAACCTAGGCAAGCACGGCTTAACCAAAAGATCGACCCGAGCGGCTGTTATTATTTAGTCACGAGCTCCTCGTACCAGTATACTACAACAATGTATTTGGAATGCATTAATGATCAAAGTCTCAAGTAACTTAGTTCATAAGACGAACTTCGTTAAACTTACGACAAATATGATGAACGCTTCCTTAACACAATTAATAAGGCAGATGACTTTTCTGTTCTCAATGACGATGAAAACGATTAACTTAATTTTGTTGCGTACTAACCGTTACCAAGTTTATTCCTGACTCATCATGAACCACCATATTTGTACTGAAGCTGCCTAATAAAGTGTATTTTATTCACGTGTCACTTTTAATTACGATATGATACCTTTTTGATTTTATTGTCGTGTTCCAGGTAGCAGTTAAGTGTTTTATTGCATTGTTAAAAAAATCAGCGAATAAGAACGCTATTTTGAGAGCAAACATCTTTAAAGGTTGACATAAAAATGTTTGTGTGAAAGGATTTTCGAGAACTGATGCTAATAAATTATTTGGACTTCGTGGTCAATGTGTGGTCAATATTAAAAAGTTTTTTAGACGTATTTTCTCGAAAACAGAATTAGCAAGAAATACTTAGGTGTCATCGATTGTCAGATTACTTATTCATCATCAGCCTAGCCTTTTCCCAACTATGTTAGGGTCGGCTTCCAGTCTAACCGGATGCAGCTGAATACCAGTACTTTACATGGAGCGACTGCCTATCTGACCTCCACAACCCAGTTAGTACTGGGTAATACGATACCCCTTGGTAAGACTGGTTGTCAGTTTTTTTTTTATTTTTTTATAATAAGTAATCTGAATCGATCGTCAGATTACTTATTATTAAAAAAAAAAGAATTGGGACTTACAAAAAAAAAAAAAATTGGAAATGCAAAAAACTAGACGCAGCGCCAAAAAGTTGAAACAAGCGCTCTTGTAAGTCGGTGGCAGATGTTGTCCAAAGTTCCCAATTTCGGTTGTAAGGTTAAACTTTTGTAACTTTTTTCCAACATCGTTTGTACGGATCAAACCGCGTTTTGTGTTATAATTAATGGACTGTCTCTGGTCGTTACAGAAGCTAATTAGAATGGGACGGCTCGCGACACAAACAAAGTCAATGCTTAGAGACAGGTGGCTTTGGTAGATAACAGGAAAGAAGCATTAGTGTGCGAGTGCTTGTATTAGCTTGTGTAGATGTGCTGTCTGTTGGCTTCAAGCTTATTATAGCTGTTTTAGAATGCTGCTATTTGAAGTGGTTTAGTTTGAAATGGTCTAATTTGGAAAACAATACAAACGATTATTATAATAGATTCAAAAAGATCAAAGTTCAATTGGGCACACGGAAGACCAACTTAGGAAGAAAATATTGCATTATTCTTTGTATAATTGGGACTGATGAGATCCCTATGTCCAATTTTGGACATCGGTATTTTTTAATCACTTTTATATATTAAATTGATAATAAAAACTTATAAGGTATCGTAAAAAATATACAACTTTGTATTAACGAAGCATAAAACATTTAACAAGAATAACCTTCTTGACTTTGGTCGAAACACTAAAAACATTATTATAATAATGAAACAGTTCCAAGAAATCGTTTCAAAACGGTGATGCAGAATGCATTGACTTATTTTTTTATGCTAACTGATGTGATTAATGTTTTCAATCTTATACGAATAACACGACACATTAATTTGAATTATTTATGTGACATGAAACACTTCGAAAATTCGTAACAAACAATCCATAAAACTCGTATTAATTTTTTCCTCACAAAAAAATAAAAAAGAGCTTTGAATAGTAAGCAAAAAAAAGCGACGCGTCATAGTACTGGTCAAAAACAAAAATAAAACCAGAGAACAATGAGAGAATTTCGAAAAAAGAAAAATGGTTTCCAAACAAAACAAAAACGAACATGGACGTAATTAGAGCACAAAGTGTTGTGTTAAATTAAAGGTAGCTAAATGTAAGGGAAGGAGGAACAAGCGAGTTGGCGAACCTTTAAGTCAGCACTTAATTTATGGTCAATTAACCTGGTGTTAAAGTTAAATAAGGTGACATTTAGATAGCCTCGGCTTAACGTAGTGCTACCTGTGAATCTAAAAGTGGCAATTATGTGGTGATAACTTGGAAGTTGATGGCTGATCGGTCGCTCGGTTAAGTAATTAAGATTCAATATTAATTTCGTTACAAAGATATTGATGAGGATGCTGGTGTCAGATAAATAATTATTATGAGCAAAATAAAAAAAAAGATTATTTTGATCAATATAATGTACACACAGAGCGTGTTTCAAACGATATGTATCTCATCTAGATTCATACATGGATACCAATATCAGTTCTTTTGTTTTCCATTTACAATGCGATAAGAATTAGAATAACTAGTTTTCGACACACACATTAATATAAAGATGGTACTTAGGCAGGTACTACATTCCTACATGCATTTACATTTTACATATTTGATAACATCAAAATAATGCCCTATTCTTGTCAACTCTTTATCATTTACAATCATAGTCTCATCACTAGCTTCGTTTCCTGTTACCTTGCTCTGTTTTGACGTGACAACGTCTTATAATTTGATGGAGCCGGCTGCACGCACGAAAAAATGAGGCGTTCCATAAAACAATTGCTCAACGCACATTCGTTTTTTGAAAATTGCAACCATTCCATCAGTATTTTCTTATGACGTTGTCACGTTCAACTATCGTCAGTAAACCGACTTTACAGACAACCGATTTTTTTTTAATGCTTCATAGTCTGCTTAGTGTCTTGCGTTTGGCGGAAACTTGCCTGATGTGAAGCGATGATGCGGCCTAGGATGGAGCACGCTTCCCTAACAGAAACCGATTCACTCGAAGTTTGAAGAAATCTAGATTATAAAGATCAGGAAACAGAGAAGCAGTGAATTCCACACAGACTGTTCCACAAATTAATTATACTCATTTTCAAAAATGTCTTCTTCTACAATTTAAGCCATCAAGCACGATACACGTCACAGCGGCATTTGACGTTATACGCCTATAATACTTGTTACATTGAGTTAACAATCTCAATATCGAATCAAGATACGATAATAGATAGTGCAATGGATAACGTCTATCAACGCTATGGATTACTTGGGAATTAATTAACTATTCCTGTGAAACTATAACACCTTCGGATCTATTAGAAAGTTGTCTTGTTAGAGGTGCATTGTTCACGTTAATTATCTTTTGATGGTGAAGGGTACTATGAATAATGATTTCGCGAAAATTGTGGCTTGTTATACACTTGCTTGACTGTTGCTGGATTGTTAAGAGTTGCTTAGAAGTTATTAGCTGTGTGAAGAAAGGGATACCGTTAATACTTAGTATGGTGTCGTTCAACTGATATCCAAGTTTGGTGTGTCGAGTGTCGACTGACTGATGAAATGAGAAGATGCAGTGTGCTTGTGTGTATTGTATGTGTAATTTTTTGTGGAAATATGTGTTGTTACTTCGTCTGAAATGTCAACACTTCTTACAGTTTTTTCATTAGAATTATAAAAAAAACAATCATTAAAATTTGTGTGATAAGGTTTTATTTCACGTAACACCGTGACGCCAAAAAAATCCATGAATACACTACACACTATAACACTTCTTACAGTTTTTTCATTAGAATTATAAAAAAAGAATCATTTGTTGAAAAAGTTTTATTTCACGTAACACCGTGACACCAAAAAAAAACATGAATCATAATTCTTTATTCTGTGCCTTACACGTGGAACCCCCGGATTTAAGCGATCTCAAGAGTCAACAAGAATTTGTAATACCAGAATCCCAGAATAGGGACAGATGGATCAAATGACACACAGTTGACGTGATAGGGTGCCTTATATTAGCTGGGGCCAATGTAATTGAGGCCATAGTTAATAATAAAACTGTAAAAGTTGATACAGGAGAGTAATCAGAACAGTCTCCAGAATTCTATTATTCTGTGCAAAGCTTAAATCATAAAATATTACTATTTAAAGCAATAAATATAACGAAATTAGCACCCAGTGGCTATTTAAACTAGAAAATGCGGTTCCCAAACTTCATTAAAACATCAAAGAAAAAACCTATCAATTTTAAAGTCTATAATTATTAATCATTAATTTACTACACAATTTGGTTATTTAACAGAGGCAAATGTCTACATAAAGTAATTTATAGCGTGTGTATACATATAAAAATGAATGTGTAATAAGTTGGAGGTTCGGATACAAAATAAAGAGCAAACGGCTGATTACACTGACCCCGGGCGAAACAAAGCACAATTATTCCCCATTTGATTTATAATGTTTGCTTTTAATAGCTGTGAAGCGTAATCGTTTATTTATATTACTCAGGTATATTACGGACCGGTTCTGTCTCGAAGGAAGCGTTTGCCTGTAGATTATCTACGGATAAATGCTTGGGACTACGGGGGAATTTACATTTTCTTGAAGTGAACTGTCTCGCGGAAATTGGCGACGAGAAGACTGGGAACTAGTGTAATTCTAAGCTAGTTTAAATTCTAGGCTAGATGTTTCATAAGGTGGTAGATTAGATCCTTACAATTATTTGAGTCTTGTATGCAGTCTTTTTATGTTCCAGATTACAAACCAGACGAAATGTAGGAAAGCGCCATAATATTTTAAATTCGTTTTCAGACTGCTGGGTGGAATGCTGGGGTTGGGCGGGCCATGTCTCTAGAATGCATCAGGACCGATGGGCCAGAGTCGTCCTCGTCATGCAGTGGGTGAAAGAAGACGAGCGTCGTCGCCGAGGGAGGCCTAGAAAACGTTGGCGTGACGACCTAAAGGCCTTTGTGAGAGATTGGCCAGATAAAACCAGACGGAGAAAAGAGTGGAAGGCTATGGGGGAGGCTTTTGCCCAGCAGTGGGACATAACAGGCTAAGTAAAAAAAAGAGGTTTAGTTATTATTACTGTCTCATAAAATTATTTCATGAGTCTTAATAAAGGGTGTAAATAGACCCTTAACATATCCGAAAGGCACTTGTTCTCCCCGTCTTTGCGATCATGTTTTTGTTCTAGACCATACCTGGAAATCTACTAGTTCCAACTTTTTCACAAGTTTTTTTTTAAAATACATGTTTTTAATGTAATATTTTTACACACCTCCACGACCCCCGTACTATTCAATCCATCCATCAGCATAATGCTTTGAGTGCTTTCCACCGAGTCCTACCGTAAAACGTGATTTTTCACCCCAAAAAAAGTCGATTCACAGCAATAATTTTTGCGCAAAGTTACGTAAAGTTTAGTTTTATTATTTTATTTGTTGACTAAATTGTAATGTTCTGTTTTTTTGTGTTTGTAGTGTGGTTGTATTGTGATAAATGGCAATGGGTCCTAATTACCTGAATAAATGAAATTATTATTATTATCATTTGTTACTTACTTTGATTCACAGAATGCGTGGTTGACGGCTATGTGAAGGGTCTGTTTACACCCTGTATAGTTCGTAAGTCAAACTAAAAACGGCCATCAATACAAAGATGACACATCCTAAGTACTAGTTTTGAACTATGTGTTACGACCACGACATAATTTGTATTACAATCCACTACACCCGATCCTAAGCATTACAGAGACTGTCTAGTCGCTGCATTGAATAAAAATATATTGCGTGTAAAGATTTCAATAGTGCCCTTAAGTAGTTTACAGGCAATAAGAGAACGGCTTTACCGAGCAAACGGACTGCGCCTAGCAAGACACCCCTCTGTATTAGACACTAGTAGCGAAGGGTCAATTTTTGTAAGAGGTATGTACGTATCTTTAATGTGATTATATTATTTGTCTATAGAATACTGACTGTGCCATTTTTCAAAGGGAAGCCAGTAGGAATCGACTTGTATGGAACCTTCGCCACTGTTAGACACCTTGTTTAGTAACTAAATTGAGAGTCAGATGCTCAATGGCATCTTGTGTAACCCTTCGTTTTGCGTAAGACGGGAAACGAAAATTATCATGGGGTTCCTCTAATAAAGAGTACAATAGAAGGGCAATATGGTGCTCGAGGCAACGGGGTACAAAGAACCGGATTAACCCTATATTAGACGTTTAAAGGAGACATAATTAAAAAACCAATTTGCGAAATACATGTACAGAAAAGATGCCGCGAGCAGAAATAAATGATTGTGCCTACCTATATGACTGTGTTCTTTTTTTTTCAAACTCTTTTGTATGTTGTAGGGTATTTATTGTTCATAATTCACGTATGACTGAATCGACAATTATTTGCTCTTTATTTTTTTGACTACTGTTTATTTGCGGTCTACTGACTTTGAATTTTAAATTAAAGCTTTGAAAATAACAATGATATTTTATCATTCTCTTAAACAATAACCGAACCTATTTCTTTTTTCTTAAATAAGAATAAAAACATCAAAAGCATTCCACAAAATGTTATCTTCTCTCACACTCTTCTGTCACTAGCACATAAACACAAATAAACTAAAGACAATACATTGTTATTTCCAATTAATGTTGAAGAGCCGCCTGTCAATGGTCTATTAGCGCCGAGATGAGATATAATCAGTACTCTGGCGAAACAATAAGTATCCGTAGGGCGGCTGTTATTGTTTGTCTTACTCTTACTCTTGTCTTACTCTTACACTATGAACAAATTGACAAACATATTGGTAAAGCTCGTGGCTAAATAATAACAGCCGCTCGGGTCGATCTTTAGGTTAAGTTGGATGGGTGACCACCCATTACATACCGAGTTTCCTCCTTGCCTTGAAAAGCACGTTAAGCCGTTGGTCCCGGGTGTCATTTGTAGATCTTCGACAGTCGTTAGGTAGTCAGTGGCCCAAAAAGTCTGACAACCAGTCTTACTAAGGGTATCATAATACCTAGTACTAACTGGGTTGTGGAGGTCAGATATACAGTCGCTCAATGTAAAATACTGGTATTCAGCTGCACCCGGTTAGACTGTAAGCCGACCCCAACATAGTTGGGAAAAGGCTAGGCAGATGATGATTATGATTGGTAAAGTATATTTAACGGTTTACACATACAAGATTTATATTTTATAAATATTTGATGGTGTTATAAAATGCAAATGCTGATGTTTGAACGCCAATGATTATATTATAACGTTCTATGAAACGCTATTCGTAACGTTATAACGAGAATTATTGATATGCTCATTTGAATTCTACACAATTTTGTCTGCGCTTTATAGTGATTTTTCTCGATAACAGCTTGTCCCTGCTGTGTTTGGTGCTTAATAGTGTAAATCTAGACACTTTCCCTATTATAATTCAATTCGAATTTACTAAATATATTTACATAGATGTAAAAAGTATATTTATGACTGTATATGCCTTCCATATGGGTTGAAATTAAATAATTCAAATTCTTGAAATGTTAGCCTTGTTGAACTTTAGGTCGGTTGGGCTGTATGCGGCATGTTTACTGTTTAATTTAATATGTAGCTTAGTTGAAATATCTTGTAGTAAAGTTCAGTACAATATAGCATATTTAGACAAGCTTCTGCCTGCGTCATAGAAACATATAAGCAAACAGTTTTTATTACAATAGTTTAGATCTTTTTATAGAATAGTTTGTAAGATCAAGTGTAGGAATACGATGCACCAATAGCTACGTTCCAAAGTAAGTACAGCCATTTTCAGGGCATTACAGACGTTTGAATTTTATTACGCCATCATACTAAAAGCCAAATGTTGAGTTTCCTTACGATGCTTCTCTTTAACGTTTGTTTACAATAAACCAATTTTCAACTTTGTGGTCAAAAAGTACAATGACTATTAACTACATATTACGAGCCTACTTATCCCAATTCTGTTGTGTGTTTTGTAGAGCGGGGCGGTTACGTCATCTAAAATATTGGCCATATTCCTCTTCTATTTCGTTTCAGTTATCCTATTCAAATTTAATTTTCGATTCAATAAACGCTGGCTGAATCAGCTCCCGTTCGATTCACACGTCATCAATGAAACCCAATCAATTGTTGAAATCGATATCGCATCCATCCGTTGGATCCCTTACCCCTAGCCGGCTCATTGTGGGACATAATTAGTTTTTGTCACTTCACATTGACAAATCCCATTCGAATCTATGGCCCGATAGCATGGGCCCCACCACTTGTCCCGCTGCAAACCGGTTCTTATCAAAGAGAATATTATTTCAAACGCCCCTGTCAACCCCGATGGGCTTTTCGAACCCCAAATCCAGTTTGTTATGAATGAAATTACAGAAATCGAATAAGGTAAACACAACTCGGAGGCAACAAAAGCTTGCTCGAAAAAAAGCTAAATTGAATTCAAATTGGTTTCGTCGGGTATTAGGGATAGCCGGGGGACGTTTCAAGATGAGCCCAGCAACATATAGCGGGCAATCATTTTAAAGTAAGTTTTTTGTCAGAGGGCGACAGACCGCGCCAGATAAAACCTACAGAGATGATTGAATGAAAACAAAAAAAGCTCGAGGAGCGAATTTTTAATTTTACAAAAGTGCAAAAAATACATGTTCTACTAATTGATTTTAAAGTAGACAGGACCTATCGATCAACAAAATAATTGAAAACAATATTGCATTTAGTTAAGCTTGAATATAAATATTTTATTACAAGAAGCCATTCTATTTTTGATAACTAAAATGTAAATCCTGAAACTATTTTCAATAATATTTATTGGATACGATTGTGGCGACGTGTCGACAGCACATTTCAAACATACAAGGAATAATGTGAAACAAAATCGTTTCACGCCCAGAGAACCAATATGGCGAGAATTTTCACCCAAAGTTCAACAGGTATGCAAATAGTTGGTTAAAAACACATTGATGCGCTATTTGAAATATTGAAGGGTTTCGGTTACACACCGAGAACTTTAAGTTTAAACGTAAACTTTCAAATCCATGGTTTACCTGACAGAGAGCGTTGTGGTTAACCGCGCAAAGCGATTTGACTTTGTTGCCTGCAGCTTATTTTATAACGGTTTGTTGAATTGAATTTTGCGGTTATTTATTTAACTGGAGCTTAGAACGGCCACATAAAGTCGGTTGATGATGAAAAATGGGAACTGTTTACGCTTTTGCTTTTGTCATTATTAAAATTGCAATTTATATATCACGAAGCTGTACGACACAGTCTCTTTCAAGGAATTGGATTTCAGTATCGAATAGGGTAGCAAAAGGTTAGTTTATTTCGGGCAATATTGTATGTCAAAGAAAAAGTAAGACAATTCCATGAATTCAACGTCTGAAATCCTGAGTAGGTCTTTTTCTTTGTACTGACGATGAAATCCAATTGTGTACTTTGCCTTCCAAGCAAAGGTAAATCCAATTAAATATTGTCATGTTCAGAGTTCTGAATTCCGATTCCATGCACATAAATTTCCAAGAAGTAGAGTAAAACTTTAATGAATGCGATAATCTTTGATCTTTAAAACGGGACCGCGATATAAAATACATTAGAATTCGCAGGGGACTAATAGAGTAGCAGATTAAAGGTAACGTCTCAATGGTCATAAATTATGTCGTATCTCTTTTATAGTCGATTCAAGAGCTAAAAGATCGTTAAAACGTGGTATCCATTAACGTAATCATTCGGGAGCCAATAACGTCATACGGACATGCAAAGGTTGGACGTAGAGAGCACCGTTCGTTGTATATCTATCGGCTGCTAACATTCCATTAATCTTATCTTATTTACATGAATAATTAATATGGCTTTTAATATTACTTTGCTCTTTTTTCCACGTTTCAAAATAGAGACGTATGGTGTATACCCACCGTTTTATTATGAGTAAATCTTAACTGTGCTATTGCATCAGAGTTTTGTTTTTTCTTAAACTATCATTACATCCAGAGTCATCAATCATAGTAGTTCTCTCGCCGTTCTAAATATATTTTGTAGATTCAAAGACGATTTATAAAACAGGTTCTCGAAACTGTTCGCTTTTAGGTCTACTTTCAAAAATCTCGATTCAGTTGCCACTAAAATAGATCAGTTGAAATGAGGCATCGGACAGACGTTATTATTATATTAAGTACAATTTTACCATCTGCCAACTGCAGGAGATCGGGTAGGCTGGCCTGCACGTGACGTCACGTTGGCAGTACGTCGGCCTCGTCGCCGCTGACGTCCGGCCGACATATTCGATTATTTTGAAGTTGTATCTGCAATACATTATTTACTAGGATTTAGGCAGTAAACAGTACATGATTATGTTTACAACTTAAGTTCAGCGTCTAACTGTTAGCTACAATCAGTCTTAGTAGACTTGAATTAAAAAATAAAAGATTTTCATCCTGAAAAAGCAGTCCAGTAATGAGTATAAGAACTTAACTTACCTCTTCTTTATCTCAAGTCGCGTTTGATCTACTGTAGCTTTATCTTCCGATTTTTCTAACTTAATAAATAATGTTTTCAGTTTCATTACTGTTGATGATGGTGTTAATAACATTAAATACATTACAACAGCTGCGTTGTATGTCGCAGATTCAATTACCATAATAATTGTTTCTAATATAAATGTCACTAGTTTAATTTTATGGTAGGTACGAGAGGACTCATTACAAACAAGTCGTTAGCTAGTTTATAGGCCACGTTTCTAACCTAAATGCTTAGTTAGAAAGGTCAAATAAAGTTATTAACAAATTATTTATTACAGATATTATGTCTAGATATAACGTGGTAGAAGTAGTGGGTAGTGCACTGTGCAACGTGCTTCAGTGGGCGTAGTGATTTGTTGTAATGGTTGCGGTAACAAATTGTTCCTAATTTAGATAATTCAATATTTTTTACCGACCATTCGTGAATTGCGTTTATTTAACTGAAAGCCCATAAAAGCAATTTGTTCTTTAGACGGAAACCAATAAAATTTTCTATTATTCGTAATGTGAATAAACTTTTCAAACTTTATTTACATAATAATACAAAACAGTTTGTTTGCCATCGAAAATTCGTCTTAATACCGAGAAAAGGTCAAAAGACAATATCAAAGCGTAATTTTGGACTTAGACAAACAATTTCCGTTTACTTATGAAAGTGTGGGCGTCTTTCTGCCGTCTAATAATCTCCAGAATAATTTAAGCACCTGCAGTTCACGAAGCTATAAATTTTTAACGTCACAACATTTACATGCAGGAACTTAGCTAAGTTTCCACTATTTTCTGCAATTTCATAATACTGGAAATGTCGCTGGTACGGCTAATAGTTCTTATCTGTCGGATTTATCGTTCCGTTGGATTGCTAATTTACGAATGACGCGAACAAAATTAAACTTTACGTCTAATTATTAAGGTGGTAAATCTATGTGTTGCTTTGTAAGTGCATTCGTAAACTAAGCTCGAGTAATCGCAGATTTCATTATTGTAACTGTCATTGGTGGGAGCTGTCAGCGGTCTTGCGATTCCTAATAGTGGATTGTGAATGATTTGATTAACACTTAAATTAATGTAATTATTACCTATTGCTTATCTGGTACAATCAATTTCACAACTATGCCAAATGTTTAACATCTATCCATATACAAAGGTACAATAGATACGAATAAAATAATTATCTTGATGATATCAACATTCTTAAAATAATGTAACTTATTTTTGAGGAGGTTTAATGGAATTAAACCATGCAAAGGTTTCTGATGCAATAATTAATGACAGAATGACTCTCCTTTTTTTACCGCAGAATATCCATTGGGTTTTTCTTTTTCTGGGCTATTTCCAGTATGTTGAAAAAAACATATTTTTTACTTTTTTAACATCACAATGCTATAATATATTATGTCGGATCCGGTCATTAGTATGGACATGAAATGAACTGGAAAGCGCGCCAGTGTGCAGTGGTGACATCACGCGACTCACTAACCAGTCTACCCATCACACGGTGTGCTTGTGCGGAGCCCTGATGTCCAACTCGAGGGAGGACGACATGCACTGTCGGATCGCGGCGGAGTTGAGACGTCTTGGAACTGTACTCGATTCATTGTGCCCCGTGTTATTGTGTTAAGTTTTAATCTCAAGTAATTCGTTAGTTCAGCTAGAAATAGTGTACCGCACCCAGTGTGTTTTCATAGCACGAAACCCATGGTCTGCCCACATGATGTACGAGCCTAACGGAGTAAATCCTGACATATCCGACATATATTTAACTATCATTCTCTTTACAAATATTAATAGTTCAGTATGTTTAAGAAAAAACATTTTATTTCATCTAGTTACGATATACAACATGCCATTGACAGTCTGACCCAACTTAGATTTTTGATCCTCAGACACACGGGTCGTAGACCTCAAGTCATCTCGTCGTTAAATTAGGTACACAAAGTCGTGACATGATAAAGTGAATGTTTTATTTTGTCAAATTGGAAAGCTGAAAAAACTCGTGCATTTAAATTTAAATTATACAGTGTGCTCTGATTTGTATTTCTTTTATTAGATGAACTCCTTTTGAGGTATCACGTGTTTTAAGTATGATCTGAAAGGCACCCAAGTGTAATTTGAAACTGAATGATAAAAATTGAGGTGACATACGGTACCTAAATATAGTGTTTGGCTGTATTTTTGACACTAAGTAACTAATGTGATGTAATTTGGCTTTCATCGGAATTTTTCGTTGACTTGTCATCACGAAATGATTGATTATCATGATAAGTATTATAATTTAGTTACTTATGCGGCATAAACCAATACAACAAAACAAGTTGGGTTCTGGTAAAATACACACAGGTTATTATTTCTGCCTGGAAGGTTGGTTGGTTTAGGTCCAAAACTTAAAAAAAATATTCAGTCCTTCGCAGAATTTTCAACCCTTTCAACTTTCACGCTTCAAACTCCTTATCGAAATAACAATAGAATAACATTCCTCGAACACATACATGTTTAATCGGATTTCGCGAAGTTATGGACGGTTAGATGTCAGAATTCAGAATTCCGTCTACCCGCATCGGTTAACCGCAACAGTACTGCAGGCGACACGCCGCTCTCAGCTTTACAATTCGACCAGTAACAACGTTATTGCTAGGCTGTGTGGCCTGTACGTCGATACATTGTATAGCTTTGCCTGTAAACTGCGGTCTAAAAGGTAACTGAGTAATCAATTCGGAGATGTAGTATTCACACTTAAATGTTGTGTTTTTCAGATTTTCTGTTCGGCCAATGACCATTTGTAACTTATAACCTTAACTTAGTTAAAATTTGAAATTGTTTTCCATCCTATCCTAACTAATACTATAAATGCGAATGTAAGTTTGTTTGTTTCCTTTTCACGCCTAAACCACTGAACCGATCATCCTGAAATTTTGCATATACGTTGTCAGGTGTACAGAAACGGACATAGGATACCTTTTATCCCGAAAAAAAGTACTGTTTCCGAGGAAATAAAAAGTAACGTTCTTATGATAATAGATGGCGCCACGTGCCTTTCGAATCATGATTGAATTATATTAGCACAAGCGGAGTACAACCCGAATTGATCGTCAAATTCTAAGTTAACGCGACCGAAGCCGCGGGCAAAAGCTAGTTTTCCATATAATATAGTCTCCTGAAAATTCTCTAGCTAGTACTGTCCAAGAGTTCTTTGACCTTTCCTGAAACAACGCTCACACACCAATCGCGACTCAACTAACACTATTTTAATACTGCAGGGCGGAGGGGTCTGTCAGACTCTAACTGACTAAAACCACCCCGGTGTTCCAAAGCATCACAATATTTAGATTTATTCGTCTATTCACTCATTATTTTGCTACATCTTAAATTATACACTAGCTATCGACATCTCCCTGTCTAAATTCACATCCCTAGTATCAAAATCCCCACTCAATCAGCTCCCGAGTTTACCCTTCCACCGTTCTTGTTTCATGGACGGCGACAGGAGGCTCTATCATTCATATCTGTGTTTATTTAGTCATTTCCCCAGTAAATTATCGACATAACGACCGTCCTATCTCGAATGTTAGTGCTGTATGGACTCCCAACACTAATGCCAAGGAAACACTGATGTTCTGTTACTGGAAGTGGCTTAGAATCAATGATTTCTGGAAAAGCAAACTGTTAGAATGGAGAATTGATAAAGTATTATAAATATTATAATAATATTATGTAATTCATAAATCTTCATATATAATTTAATTTTATAGGTAACCATAGAAGGTGGGTTTTTTTTATTATTTCAAAATGGGCCTGCTCTTGTCCTCGATCTCGCCTCGATCTCGCCATGGAAAGCGATAGAAGAGGTCTATGACGGGACGAGCGTGCCCAGAAGATGCCTGTTCAATTCCTTAAGGTTTTATTTGCTTTTGTCGGAATACTTGTAAGACTCCTGTTGTAACAGCATTTCAATTCAAATAAAATATATAATAAGCTGACAGAATAAAAGTAATTGAAACCGGTACAAAAGGGTACCCAGACAGCATTCTCTGTAATAATCATGCCGTTTTTAATAAGTAATGATTAATAAAAAGTATTTCTAGGATTGTTATTAATAGTCAATGTAATGTCACTTACAATGAAGTCGGAATAACATTTATGTCGCAAAAAATATCCGCTCTGAAAACAATTGAGCAATTAAAAAACACATTTATTTTAATCCAATTATATACGGAGTACAGACAGGCAGCCATCAAGGACATCAGCTACCTAGCCGCGCGCCGATAAGGGCATGCGATGTTACCGGTTCTTAAAAGATTAATCTATACATTTTTTCATAGCATGATATGTCAATCACCATCAATTTAGCATTAATACATGTGTAAGAAATATAAAGTATTTGTAGTCTTGTCAGTAGTCGTATTATGTGTAAATTTATTAACTACACGATTATCTTTGTACACAAAAGGCAAAGTTTATCGTCCATTCATCAATTCTCGTTGGAAATAATATCAACATAAAATTGTATCTGGCGCTGGTCGGTTACCTACTAAAGCTACGACCAAAAACTGGTATACGGGCAGTTTTGCTTTGAAATTAATTCATATGTGTTTTACTATGGCGTTTATTTGTTGGCCGACGCCTTTTCCATGTGTTCTAATATCCATGATTCACAATAAAGCGCAACATGGTGTCCAACCATTACCATTATCATTTGCTTTACAATGAAAAGGGCTTGTCCTGATCCGATTCAAAGGAAACCATTTCGGCCTAATAATATTAAACATAAAGAAACAGCGGGGTGTATCACTGTCACCCTTTTATATTCGTTTATGAGTTATTTTAGATAAATGTACGGGCAATATTGCGAGTAGGGTAATATTTGAAAAGTAGGTATTAGATGTCATTTGCAAGCAGTTACTTGCTTGAGTTTTATCTGTTGCAGTTTAATGAAAATGTTGAATAAAGTTACGCACCATCTGTAGCTTCACATTTTCCATAACACTTACACCCGTATCTATAAACAAGTCAAAGTTATTACTTGAGAAAAACTCATTATTTAAGATACGATTTTTATTCTGTGGTTTAGTAGTTGCTTGAAGTTAGAACTGTCAAAAGTTAGAATTCTTTGGTTTTTTTGACGGTTGGAACTTCGTTTAAATACTCGTCTATTGCATAAAAATTTTGAATAAGTAATTACTTAAACTTGACTATAGATACGGCTGCTAGATTTTTTTCAACACTTTAAGCACAAAGTACAGAGGCGGACTTAATGCCATAGGCATTTTTTACCTGTCAACCTTTGGGTGATGCAGAGACAAGCGTATATCTGAAAATAATTTTAGATTTTGAGTACTCACGGAATGTTTTCCGTCTATTTGAATGAAATCCTTCAGATGCTGTATTTTCTCCTTGCAATATTTTTTCTAATCACTTTAAACAACACCTCCACTTTTAACAACTTGAAACAGTTCCTATTCATTACCTCAACTAAAACTCGGAGGTAATCGTACTAACGAAGCCTTAGGCACCACATAACTACTCAACAACCCTTAAACGCGGCCCATAAATCCATGATCGACTTCTTAGAATAATAAAACAGAGATAAACAGTTAGTCTACCGGTAATAACAAACACAGGCTCGTTTGCGGGAAGTCTTCGGGCAGCATACAATTGCTGTTATTATTGACCGACGGGAGCGGACCATTCCGACGATAACGGATATTTTCTATAAACAAATAACGTTGAATGGACGGTCTGTCCGTTCAGTTTTTCTGGTTGAAGTAGTTTTTTGAAGTGGCTACGTCATACACACTCAAGAAGTAATGTGTGTGTGTGTGTGTGTATGTGTGTGTGTGTGTGTGTGTGTGTGTGTAGCTGTTTTTGGGAACCTAACCCTACGGGCACTAACCTACCAAGTTAGTGCCCGTCATTACCTAGTCTTCAGTTCTTGTTTAAAAGAGGGAATAAATAATGCAAGGCACTGACGTTATGAGTTCACTGACGCCATGACGGTCTATCACTTTTCACCCTTATGCTCTAAGTAATAAGGTTGGAAAGTGGTCGACGCTCAGTGAATTAGGCTAGTATATAGGTAGCGTCAGCGCCTTCCTTATTTGTCCCCACTTACGAATATGTTATTAGATTATTAAAACTAACAAATACGGGGTGGAACACCGACGCGAAAACGGTTACCACGTATTCAGTACATCATTCTGAGCCCCAAATAGAATTTATTACATCGGTTATTTTAAAAAAACAGCTGTTTCCTGCAAAAGTGCAATACCTACACGGTTAAATAGAACAGCAGATTTTTTTTTTTCTATGTAGGGGGGTTCAAAATGATGTACTAAATACGTGGCAACCGTTTTCGCGCCGGTGTGCCTTCCACCCCGTATATTTTTTAAACGTCTTTCAACTCAGATCAGCACCTACAAACTTAACCGAACCCCTTTATCAACCTTCAGGAAATTCGCTTTTCTGACAGAACGAGAATTAAGAACCCTTTCATAGAAATGGAAATGGCTAAATGATGATTGCTGTAACAAAACTGAGATTTATAGCTTATTGTTTACTAAGGTCGTGGTTACATTACCAAAACGATATAACCCGCTGACCCTGACGCGACGCGACGACGGCGACAGGGTGACGCGACGCGACAAGCACCAGAACAATGCAACACATGTAATTACGCATGCTGTGTTAAGAAAAAGACTATTGTTTAAGTTGTATCGCCCGCATCACCGTCGTCTCACCTGTGTACCTGTACCCTTACATTTTACGAAAAAATTGAATATTATTAACTTAAAAGTAACTTGGCTAGAGTTACTTCAACAAAATAATATTTTATGTTATTTTTACGATAAAGTTTGTTGTAAACGGGAGGTATTACATTTTATTTCCTCTGAAACGTAATACCTACAAGTTCGTACTTAAGTTTTACTACATAGGTGCAGTACAGTGTACACCTATAAATTAATGTGCACACTGTACGCACGACGGCCAATCAAGCTATACAAAACCAGTTTATGCGGATCTCTCATTGTATAGGAAATCTATACAAAGCGAGGCCAAGTTATACTGGAAATGTACAGCTTCATGTGTCGCCGTGTGTAGCTATTTTATGTGAATCATAATATTTAAGTAGTTTTAAGAAAATAATTGTGAAGGAATCAACTTTTTTTTGCACTCCAAAATTGTTTTAGCGTTAGTCATCCTTTCTGGAATAAATTAATCACCACAAAACCATTGTTTCTCTTCCGCCATTTTGATGAAGAACCCTTGAAACATGACGTATGAATTTAATTAAATAATTTACCCAGAACTTGAAATCTGATAAGTAAACATGACTAAAATTTACCTGGAAGGTACGTCAATTTACATAATACGAAGTTTCTACTTTACTCCCATAACCCAAATAAATAAACCATAAATGTAAAATCTTATTAAATATATCATTAATTACTACGGTAATGACACAGCCACTGTTTTTAACGACACGCTGCAGAACCCGTTTTTACTTGCAGTTATCAATCATAACAGAGTAAAAAACTGAAGTTCACTCACGAAGCGAGTATCGCTACGTACGGAACCTTTTTGCAATCCGTAATAAAATCTCAAAGAAAACTACAACATATGTTTCGATCTCATCTTGGACTAAATCGAGCTTTTTAGATCTGGCTGTAATGATGTACAGCCTCTTTGTTCGTGATATTATAATAATGTACATATTTCATGCAATCTATTTACTTTTTTGTCTATACTCGAACCATGAAGTTTATTCAGTTTTGCGTTGTAATGAGCAAAAACTCGGTCATGCACGAGCGGTAACTTTATTTATGGTTTGCGAGAGCAGAAGGAACCGTGAGATTTTGTGATCGATTTTAACCGTGGCTAATTTTATTGGTTTAAGATCTGAAGGAACTATCTGTCACAGGTGACGAGCAGAGATTCCAGATTCCTTGCCACCAAACATGGAATATAAAAGTTTCAGTAGGTAAGTTAATTGATGGGCTGTAACCGTTTAGGTAAGTCATTTGAATAAGTTATATTTTGTTGTGTAATTGATTCAAATAAATTAAGCAAGAAAAGCAGAAAAAAAGTTATAAAGTCAAAGAAATGTGTAAAATCTCTTCAAAATTCAGATGGTATAGAATATTACATTATTATTACTTAAATTTGTGTTTTGTGATTAGTACTGCGGATACTAGCTGTACACTTAGGTATATTTTTTTTTCAAATAAAATTTTCAATTTAAAAGGTATATAAAAAAAAAACTGTTTCCTACTCAAAGTTAGAATATTTTTTAAGTACATAGGAACCTATTTTGAATTATTATTATGTCCCACAGTTTTAAACAGAAGACCCCTACTTGATATTCTGAAATTCAAATGACTTCGGGACCGACTTCAGAACACAATCGCGTTTTAGTAGAACAGAACTTTGTATACAAAAGACCTTTTTTAATTTATTCTGATAATATCTTTAAGATAGAGCTACATAACACGACCGTAGAATAAAATATAATAATATGTCGATAAAAGATTTAGCCGTAACCAAAAATTAAAATTTACGAAACATCAAAGAAAATGTTTGAGATAACATAATGACCGAGTCTTGAAAGTTTTAACATAACAATTTTATTCCCAGAATCGAATCGTGATAATTCTTCAAAGGCCCGATAATAGGGTAAATGGTTACCATCTCTGCGTATCTGAAACGATGCTGAGACGTTTAACAATTATGCAAAGCCCGAGGCTTCTTCGACGGTACTTGATCAAGAACCACTTATTAAGATATCGCGGTCACATCGAACATTACGCAATGGAGGAGGTTGGCATGGCAATTTCTTTACCCCGTAATACCAGCCCGCGGAATTACCATGACAGTCATCAATAAAATTTTACCGTTCCTCCAACTTTTGCGAACAACGAGATCATCGATTTTCTTAATCTGATTTGCGAAAAGATAATTAATACGATGCTTCTTTTTCGAAGAAAAATGGCCGCCGTTTTGGTTTGAATATTCAAATTATTCTACGATCAAACTAATCTGTAATACGAAGTTTATAAGTAAAGGTCTGAAACATCAATCACACCAAAATTAAACATTAGTCAGGTAACAATTTCATAGTTGACATGTTGCGTGGCCGCTCCTGTCGGTCGGGGCGGTCAATTTACATCAAATTACATCGAGTGTCATTAACGAAACCCGACAAACTTTTATTTACCTACCAGAAACTACCAAAGAGACTCTGTTTCTCGGAGATAACGATTAAAATGCAATAAAAATACTCGGTGGCGCGCTAAATGAGATTTGGAAGCGGTGTAAAACTAAAAACTGCAACAAAAAGTTGGTCCCACGAAAACGGACGTCGCAGATGACACTGAGGTGACTTTAATGACAATTTAATAGCATCGCCTTCTGCTGCCGGAGAGAACGTGTAATCAGCGCCAGCGATAAGACCCCATTACGGCAGGATGTTTTTTGTCACAGCACAAATTGACCATTTCTAAGAACATGATCCAGTTCAGGTGTGCCTAATGATGTGGATTGATATTACAGACTAGTGCTGGTTATTTGAAGCTAATTGTGTCGCTTTTATTATGACCCTAACGCTGAATAACTTAGAATAATAACTTCCTTTGTAGGGGTCCTTCCTTTTAAGAATTGGCGTTGAACTCGTTTTGCATAGAAACATTACCATAATTACTATTGTAGGACAGTGAATAACAAAGGAGCACGCTTTTAATTTTTAATTTACCAGTTGATCCACAACCTTTCTTGTATTCTCAAACATGAACAAAATTTGTCGGAGACGTTTCTAGTGAAAATCTTGCTAATGAACAACATTTTCATATTCATTTTACATCCATTCCGTCAACTGCGTGTCTAAAATTCTCGTCATGTTCTCCGGTAATATTTTTTAACAGGGGCTTTGGGTTAAAAGTTCACAAGCCGACTTTTCGCGTCGTCTGAGCTTATTTAAGAATTTTGACACGTTAGGTACATTTGAACGCTTTGATATAGGTGTCACGTCCTGGGTTATCTTAAACACTCTGACAGCGGCACCCTCTAACATGATAGGTAGGTAGATACTGGCATTTTATATTCCCCCGGAGTTGCTATTACCATGCACGGGATGTCTCTTTAGTATGCGGGTTTTGCTACGACACTTATTAGTCTCAAAAATTCCGAGGTTCTTACAAAGTTTTCGATGTAAAACGCCCCTACTTCGACCGCATTTAAAACTTAGGTACCTAATGTTTAATACATAGACGATATTGCTTTTGATAAAGCGGTTTACGAATCTAAAATTTAAAGCACGATCGTATACTAATGCGGCCATGTTTTGTTTGTGTCGCGGTCATAAATATTAACTTGGAACACGGAGAGGTGAAAATTTCCAAGATGCACTTTTTTTAAAATCCCAAATTTTGTAAGAACAGGACGGGACTTACGAGAGCAAATTTGTATGTATGTAAGCTTGTATGAACAAATGGGATGCTTTCCTTTGAGACAGCATGAAGATGAATGATAGCTTAGTGCACAAAAACATAATAAAAAAACTTGATTTGTGGACTCGTCTACTCGAAATTTCTCTTACAAAAAAGGGCAACGTGTACCTAACTTATCAGAACATATATTTTTTATTCTGGAGAGTCATTGTTCTACAATGATCTTACAAGATTTGGACGTGTCTACATCAGCGAGTGATGGCATACAAGAAATATTAATTCATTCTTGTCACTTTGATGTTATAGTATGGAAATGGTTAAACCTACCCATTGTTTAGATTTGGTACACAATGTTTCATGTTAAAATGATATGTTGTTCTGAATATAATGTTCATATTAAACTTGTTGAAAAGTTCTCATTGTTTGAGCGGTGGAACGCGAGCTTCATAAAAAGTTTCAAATTAAAAATGTCAGTGAGTATTTTTTATTTTTCGAAACACAAATATTTGATTCCAACATGTTTTTTCTCCTTTCAGTTTTTTAAAACCTACCGAAATATAAAAGAATATTTTTAACAAATAAAATTTTCATCTTTTTCCGTAATTACTTTCCGTACCTCTCTATCACTTTAACAATATGTAACAAGTATGTTTCTATCCTTGGATTACACAAGTACTTACTAAACCACATTAAGGCTGTGAAACACTTGCAACAGCAACTGGTTAACATAAAGTCGCGACACACAAAGTTGCGACTCATTTCGCCTCGTTTTAAAATGTCGAACGTGCTATTTCCGCGGCAATTGTTTCGCTCAGCACAGTTTCCCTAGACTACCACACCACACGTCTGCTCGACTGTTCCCTTTATAATAATTTAGCCGATAATGCGAAAAATACGTGCCTTCAGCCCTCTCAGCAATACGTGAGTGCGACCTTATTGCCACTTATTGCTCTCGAATGAAGCGGAATTATAATCTTAATGTGGTAACATTCCGCTTTGATTGGACCAACTTTTACCTACACGCCTCTATTGTGTGAATGAGCTCCACAATAAACAATTGCTACCCTAATTAGATACGTTTCACGTCATTTCTGGTAGTTATTTGAGGATTGTGGTGTAATGTTCGTTTGCCGTTCACAAATTTTATGTATATTATTATACGGTTCATTTATTTTAGTGAGCTTTGTAATTGCTATAACCATTGAAACCATTTGCAGGTTTTGTATTACTAAAGAATACTGCTGGGAAATAAAGTGAACTGGTAAAACACGAACTGGAATTTATTGCATAAAACATGTTAACGAAAATAGTTGAAAATACAAGCTTTTAGTAACAGATTTAAACATTGCCACAGTGCATGGCTAATGACAAGCCCCTAGCTCCCTCCGATCCTATGAACACGAATGCGCCATCGCTTTCAATCGACTGCTCGACTGTTACAAATTGCGCTGTGGAAACCTATATTTTATTATTTCCTATCATCAATTACCCGTATCAGTTCACCTGCCATTACTACTACGGAAGTCTATAAAATAATACAATTTAGACACATAATCGAATTGAAGCTTAGACTAAAATAATGTGGGCGTACAAAAAAGGTACAATTTTCCGCTCCTGTGCTTCGATATTGACGTTCGTAAATTGTATGAAGTGACGTCATATTTTGTGAAGCTGGATTGACTCGTCTATCTCAGCTCCAGTGCCGTCGATCTTATGATAAATCCGTGATAAATGATGAGCAAGGCATGCAACTGCGAAGGTTTGTTAGGATCTATCTGCACGTCAATCTGGCTATGTTATTTAGGCGTTAGTGTATGGCGCAACAGTTAGGAACAAGTTCACAGATTAATTC
The DNA here is from genome assembly GCA_963082995.1 of Noctua comes. Taxonomy (NCBI): domain Eukaryota; kingdom Metazoa; phylum Arthropoda; class Insecta; order Lepidoptera; family Noctuidae; genus Noctua; species Noctua comes. The sequence continues at coordinate 8,179,324 of OY720279.1, read as the reverse complement.
AGTAACAACTGGCCAGTGCGTTCTAATTAGTGTGTTCTAGAATTCAAAACACTCTATGATTTAAATACTTATATTCTAGTTCCATTTATGAACATTTATTGTCAAAGCTAATGGCCACTTATCACAGCTTGACTGAAAATAAAGCCATATAGGTAGGTATTCAAGTTGATGAACTTTTTAAAATTCATATTTTAAATCTAATGTTCATGTGTCATTTCTAAGAACTTTATTAAGTGTGATTAAGTCTTGTGATATTACATTAAATTATACTATCTTTACACCAAGACCGATTCATCAATCATTCTTGAGCGTTTTAAAACTGATTTATGAATTTGATAGCTTAAAAATGAGCGTTTCGTTTTAAAAATCTGAGATTACTCATACTTATAACCTCTAAAAGTCCGTTGTTGTAAAGTGTAATTATTTTTATAAAGACCACGAGATTCCATTGAACTTTGCGGTAACGATGAATTGATAAAATCGGTTGTTCGAAATTCTAAAGTTGTTATCAAACTAAAATTGAATTTCTGTGCGGAACTTTCAGAATTTAATATTTTGTAGCGACAAATTATTGTATTCTAAAGCAAAAACAATACATATAGCATTTAATTTAGGTGTACCTAGACAATTTCTGCGTCCTTTCAACATTATATTTATTCTGTTTAGGTCACTTCAACGAAAACTTTGAAATGGAATGCAGTCTACATTTCAAGATTCTCAGCCCAAAATTCAATCCTTATGTGGAGCAACGTGTAAAGCAGTTAGGTACCTAATCCTGTCTTGCACTAGAAGGACTACCAAGAAATGAAATTGTGTTTCAGAATGGAATAACCCCTGGAGCTGCAAGACACAGTCATAGTGAACAAGATTTTGTGCCAATCTTCACTTGTCTATCGAACAAAAACCGAAGAATGAACCCTCTCTTGAGTAACTTGAGATAATAGTTAATAAATAAGTAATAGAAAAATACGAATAGTGGTAGTAGTGTGGTGGTGGTAGTGGTAGTGGTGGTGTGGTAATAGTTTTTAAGTAAATTGATTCTTTCGTCATTTAAGAACTGCTTCCGTCTCCATCAGCACACCAGCTTCTGTCACCATGATATCTAATTGTCATTAGAACTGCACTTTGAAGGGCCTAGGCAAAATTACACTCAATGAGTGATAGATACAGTTCAGCCAACTTATTTGTACAGGTGGGAAAATACAGAATTAAAATAAATGTACCCAGTTTGACATATTGATGCATTTTTTCTTGACAAGCAGCGTCACCTTAAACCTTAAACTACTGTAACGGTGATGGAAAAGGCAAAAATGGATTGAACGTAAGCTAACGAAAAGCTTAATGTCAAATTGATGATCCGGTAGTGTTGAAAGTCATTTTTTAAATATGAAACACTTTGTAAGCGATTTGTCACAGTCTTGTCTAGGTCCTTGGTGTGCTCTCCGCTCAATTGTGATTTCAATAAGTGATAGGTACTAATAAGTGGAAATAAACTTAATATTCCCAAGAATTTAGTGTTCAATCTAAGGAAGCTGAATAGAACAGTCAATTCAACCGTCAGTCGTAAAAAATTCCAAGGTAATTTATAAGAATAGCACAGAAGAACAATGTACGGGCATCGTGATCAAATTCTAGCTCTTACCTGTAAAAATCGTGACCATACGTGCGTATTATGAATCATGCATTACTATCCGATTCTGAGGACTTATAATTGAATTTACTGATCCTAACGACACATGCGTGACAATGAAAGATAGTTCTGACTATTGTTATCCACCGCACACATACACTCGAAGTCGACTGTCATGGCGTTGGCAAATCACATTTATCTGTCTTTTATCTTACAAACAATCTGCTTATAAAATACAATGTGATATAGAAAACCAACATCTACGTTTTAGAAACAATATATCACAGTAAAACAACGATTTATAAAAGTCTCGAATCAAAACAGAGATCCGGTCGCCATCTTAAGCTCGTACGTGCCTAGTCGTGTTTTTGTTAGAGAGGCTATTCTTGGATTCCATTTTTTGAGTGTCACAGTTCGAGATTAGGGTTAAAATCTGTGGGTTTGTCTATTGCACCTTTGTTTTTTTTTACTTCTAGCTTATTTGATTGTCTAACCTTTTTCAGGTAACCTACCCAATTTAAATATACCCACACTACCCTACTTATACAATCGTATATGTACTTAAAATTTTAGTCTGCTGTTGTGTTAAATTTTATAGACAGGGTCAGTAACAAACATCAAAGGAATATTATGACTATTGGTACACAAACTCTTGTATCATAACTCAAAGATCTAACACACAGCGCATGCTGTCAAGAAAATGGGCACATTTGCTGTCAACATTCAAAATTCAAGAATACATCCGTGGCTGTACAGACGCATAGCCAACACGCCTAATGCATAAAATATGAATCGCCTCTTTGAATTTGTCATATCAAAACGATAGCAGTCGATACGGGCCGGATAAGCCACGCCCACCATACAAACTGCAAGAGATTTTACTCTTTATGACAAGTGAAATATATGCGCATAATTTGTATCGACTGAGTGTCTGATTGGTAACGAATTGAAATTAACCATTTAAGACCTGTGCTCCAACTGTGTCGTAATATTTTGTGGGCCTCGCCATAATCTATGTTTTGATCTTTATAGAGCTGGCTTGTATCGGAAGAAGGACATATAAATCGACCCCAAATAGTGACACTGCAAAGCAATACATGACTTAGCTGCTAAGCGTGATTCAGAATCACACCTCTAGGTTTAAGTAAGTCAAACATTTTGCTTGAAAATATAAACAACCAGAACAACGTTTGCAACACCGTAGTGTGTTTATTTATACTTGAAATAAAAGCATTCCCAGATACTGTTAACGGTGATATTTCGGTAAACGTATAGTTAATGCAAATAAACGCTTAGTCACAGCGAGTCGCATCAAATAAAGCGTATTCAAACAGACTGTAAAGTGGCTTTTGCATTAAATCTTTGTTTATTTACGACCCACATCGAAGCCTCGTTGTATTGTAAATTATTACCGGCTGAGTTTTAAAACGATAAAATGTACGTGAAATACAGTGCCCCGATCAAGCGTAGGGTGTAAAAACCGGAAAGCAATTAAAATTAGTCAAACGGCAAAACTGGAGATCTTTATAGGCAACTAGAGTCATAAAATCATTCGATTTATGTCAAGAGACGACTCGGCCGACGGACTCTGCTATGTTGATGTCATTTTGCTCAAAAACCTGACGCCCAATCAGGTTTGTGAGGTGCTAACAAAATGTTCCGAAGGAAATTATGAAGTCACTAACACGAGAAAAATAGCATTTTTATTACAGTTTGCTCTAATCTATGAATAATAAGTTTTGCATAATACGTTACAGTTTTAATTTGATACGGAGATACACCCACGCTTCTGAATAAGGTAGAAAACGAAGATTCCAATTGCTAGGAGATTTAAAGACGCGATCGAATTACGCGTGTGTTTGTATTCGATTTGACTTTTGTTACTATTTGTTAAAAGTATCAGATTTTTCTTATCGGGAAGATCCACTTTAATTTAACACCACGAACTTTAAGTGGTGATTTAATTTAAAAAATAGTCTATGAGTCTACTATTTTGAGAGTTTATAATCGAATTCGGCAATACAAAGTCTCAGCTTACATTAGTCAATTTATTAGTTGGTTTTAAGTGTTTATTAATTAAGAAACTCGTAAAGCTATGAGACATACTTTACTAAATCATCGCGTATCTAAGCACAAAGCTTTATTAGACTCACAGTGGGTCCTTAAGTTATGAGTGGAAACACATAAAACAAGCACCAGGTATTAAGCTATAAAATTCGATTCAAACGCCACAATTCGATTTAAAAGTAAATTATTGCTGAGTCAGCGCAATGGTAAATTGAATATCCGATCATAATGACCTTCGTTTGTGCATAAAGGCGAGTCCGAAGGCGGATGCCGTCCAACTTCTTATTACCCTCACTCGGGACACACGGCCGGTCCGCTTATAAAACCCTAATTACTTTGAATAAATTATCATTTTAATCGAAAGTTTCCATTTCGAGGACGAAACAAAAAAGTTCGCGAAACGAATTGGTTTGCAAACACCAGGCAAATGAGAAAGATGATGATGGAACATTCTTAATTAACGACTTAATAGAAGAAACGAGTTGCCGTTTTTTGAGTGTAATAATTATGTGTTATAAAATGGATATTTTGAAATGTGTTAAATATATTAATGTGTATAATCATATCTAATGACCGCCAGGAGTATTTTTAGTGATTATTATATTCCAATAAAAAAACACCTACTGGGCATCAAAGAGAATAACATTAAATAACTAATTAAAATATGTAAAAATAATTCCTTGAATATTGATACATAATTTTCTTCAACGCAATACTTCAGTCGCTCCTTTTTTTTTGTGAGACGACCAACATTACGAATGCGGTAATTTCGCCAAGCTTTATGCAACGCACAGTTACATTGTTTTATGCTTAAACATTTCAATCGCGCATAAGTAGAGATCGCTAGGCCATTGTTATTTACCCGTTTCTAAGTTAACTCTTGCAATAGCCAACAATTAGCTATTGTTTGTCGAAGTCAATATAATGAGCGAATGATTAAAAATTACCCTAACAAACTTTATGTTCGTGTTCTGGAATATGTTTCTATATCATTATAGCTTTTTCCCAAGCTTTGTGGGGTCGGCTTCTAGTAATTTAACTGGGTGGTTACTGGCTGGTGGCTGGTGCTTTTATGCAGAAAATGACATTTTGATCTTCGCAACTTTAATTACACGTTAGAACACATATTTAAAGCTTATGATAATAATATGGTTAACATTTTCATCGATTTAAGATTGAATGCCTTCGGACACAACACGTCGCAATGAGCATATTATTTTTTATTTATTTTTTATTTTAACTGGGCTTACTCTATGGGCTCTCTATTTGAATTACATGAACCATTGAGCGACGAACGATTATTTTCAAGATTTCTAACTACAAAGAAGAAACCTGTTCTTCTCCCCGACCACATGTTTCCAACATTATCGAGCCCTATGTCCCATGACATAAGTATAGTTTCACGCATCGATTACTATCCAATTTTGAGCGCGCCGAATACCTGTCGGACGATCTTTTGTCGCCTTGTCACGTGCCCGAGGCTGCCTCCCGGCCTTTATTTTCCAACGAACCCAATGAAAAACGTGCTCTTTCTTATGTCAACAAAACTACATTGTTGTGTTCAGCTTATTTAGCGATTCTCTTACTGTTTTTGCGGCTTTGTTGGCCGATCATAACAAAATTGTTAAGTTGGCAAATGCCAATCATCTTTTTCGTTTTCCTTGAAACGGATTCGGTGCGATGTTGTATGCAAAGCTTCATTTATCGTTATTTTTATTAATAGTGCAAGAAAGAAAGCGATAGTTGCAATACATCATCATCATTCTCCTGCCCTTATCCCAATATATTTGGGATCCGTGCAGCATGTCTTTATCTTACGTAGGTACTTCACTATTGCTCGTCATCTCAGGAGTCACCTCCTTTTTAGCCGTACCATGTCCATCGTTTCTTTGCCTTAAAACAGTAAAATATTAGACAAAACGACAAGCATAATTTTATTTTGTCGGACTGAACATCCTTGCTCCATAACCTAATACCAAAAAGGGTTATTCGAGAAATTCATACCGTACGAAAAGTTTCGTTATGATTTAGATGCTAGTGTGCAGTAAATAACCAACATTCGTATGAATCGTTTGTGTATGTATTTCTATGCGAAACGAACTGGAAAGTGCTAGAACATATATAACATCTAACAACAATTTGTTGTGTGTCGGTTTAAATTCCGGATAAAATTACTATTCGCGCCTCGCGGCTTGCTCGCAAAAAATAGTCTTTCACATGTAGCTGTTCCCAGTTTTTTATGACCACAGTTTTGGATATTTGCAAGCGGAAATATGTATGTGTAGTCGTTGTTTATAATTAATTTCACGAATTGATTAACGTTGTAAATATGTAACTACAATGTTGTTCATCCATGACGAAATAATTTTAATAAGTAGGTCGGTACATGGAAATATCGTTAGTGGATTATTCCTATAATTTACGCTTATTTTCACAATTTTCCGATAATACGAACTTGATTATAATAATATTACCGGAATCATTGCAGATATATATTGTTAATTTGTTTGTTATACATATTACACAGTTGATTGGAAATGAAAACAATAAAATCAGACAGCCAGAATGTCATGATTTTCCATTATTAATAGGTTCTGTAGGACTTACAAAGTTTTGTTCAAATATTTGAAAAGTAGAGCCAATGTTTAACTTAAGGATAGATTTTACCAATCTTTAAGCGATATTACAAAGTCATTACAGTTGGGATGAGGAAGTCCTCCAAAGTTTAATAATAGACACCCCTGTTGTAAATTCAGTCGAAATTTTAATGCGTTTTTTATATCTATGCTAATTCGGGATTAAAAAAATCTTTGCCTTTTTACGGCATCATAAAATCGTTTGACGGAGATGCTCATTAGAGACGCTATAGACGTTAGATTAATCTGCGAGTTTCTCACAGTGTCACATTTCTTACTAGGCTATTGCAATGAGTCATCAATTTTTAATCAAAGTCCATAATATGCGTTACTAATCCAGACAAGCTCTTGTACCGCAGTCGGTCCACTAAAGCAGGATCACTGGAATAAATTAGAGTGTCATCTATACATATAAAATTCAAAGTCCTGACTGACTGACTGACTGACTGACTGACTGACTGACTGACTTATATATCAACGCACAGCCCAAACCACTGGTCCTAGAGACATGAAATTTGGACAGTGTACTCTTTGTGAAGAGTAGGTATCCACTAAGAAAGGGTTTTTCGAAATTCCACCCCTAAGAAGGTGAAATGGGGTGTTGAATTTTCTATGTAACTTTTTATTCTCTGAGTCGATTGACTTGAAATTGTGTCTACATATACTTCAGTTAAAATGATGAGATACGTGTATCACAGTTTTTCCAAAATCATCCCCCAATTTAAAATTCAATGTCCTGACTGGCTGACTGATACATCAACGCACAGCCCAAACCACTGGTCCTAGAGGCATGAAATTTGGACAGTGTACTCTTTGTGAAGAGTAAGTATCCACTAAGAAAGGGTTTTTCGAAATTTCACCCCTAAGAGGGTGAAATGGGGTGTTGAATTTTCTATGAAACTTTTTATTCTCTGGGTCGATTGACTTGAAATTGTGTCTACATATACTTCAGTTAAAATGATGAGATACGTATGTCACAGTTTTTTCAAAATCATCCCCCAATTTAAAATTCAATGTCCTGACTGGCTGACTGATTTATCAACGCACAGCCCAAACCACTGGTCCTAGAGACATGAAATTTGGACAGTGTACTTTTTGTGAAGAGTAGGTATCCACAAGAAAGGGTTTTTCGAAATTTCACCCCTAAGAGGGTGAAATGGGGTGTTGAATTTTCTATGAAACTTTTTATGCTCTGAGTCGATTGACTTGAAATTGTGTCTACATACTTCAGTAAAAATGATGAGACACGTGTATCACAGTTTTTCCAAAATCATCCCCCAATTTAAAATTCCATGTCCTGACTGGCTGACTGAAATACCAACGCACAGCCCAAACCGCGGTTCCCAAAGATATAAAATTGGAGGGTGTATTCTTTGTGAAGAGTAAGTTTCAGTTTTTCGAAATTCCTACCCCTTAGAGGGTGAAATGGGGTGTTGAATTTTCTGTGAAACGTTTTACTCTCGGGGTCGATTGACTTGAAAATTTGTGTACATACTCTTCAGATAAAATCCAGTAAATCCGATGTCCAATCTCAAACCAAGGTATCAATATTTCACGTATTTAATTTAATTGATATAACTTTAAACTAATAATTGCAAGTTATAAGCAAGTACATGTAAATCTATGTATGTATTATAGATAGATACATAGATTACTTATTATCCCAGAAGTAAGATCCCGTGGGCAATTCCCTAACTCCACGCGGGCGAAGCCGCGGGCATAAGCTAGTATACGCATAAAAGCGTCAATCCCGCTCCTATCATGATTAGATCATAGTTCTGATTATGACACGATTAAAATATATAAATTTAAATTTCCTTCCTACCGCCTCACGGTTGATTCGATTAAACTTATATTGTAAGGGATTAAAGCTCATGTCAATCACCTTAATAAGCAATTCAAATGTGGTTAATCCAGTGAAATTGGTGCATGTGTAATTACTACCCACCATATAGGTTAATTAAAGTGCCACTATTTTCGGTTAATGGCGCCGAAATAATTGAGGTTTTTTCAACATTACGTAAATGACTTGGGCACGATTATAGCTTTATTACACGTGTTTCCGATGTTTTTTGTAATTTAAATGAAAGTTTTCTGATTTACTCGTAGCTTCATCCACGAGAGCAGCGGTGGCCCAGTGGTGGCTGCCCCGACTTACGAGCAGTAAATCGTGGGTTCGAAATCATGCAGGCGCAGTACTTTGTGTAATTTATTTCATCACCAAAACGGTGATGGAGTACATCGTGATGAAACCGGCATGCCCTAGAATCAAAAAATTCGAAGACGTGTGACATCTACCAACCCGCACTGGGCCCGCGTGGTAGATTATAACCCTTTCCCTCACAGAGAGGAGGCCTTTGTCCCAGCTGTGGGAACATTATAAGCTGATTATGCTTATGCATCCAAAAAACCTGGTATGCATAGTAATATACAAACAGTACCATGTACGATGGTATGTTGGTTGCTGCTGGCTGTTTTCATGAAGCTTGTGCTTATAGTTTGAGAGCTTTACTCCAAAACTAATAATTTACGTGAAGAAAATCATCAGGACAGTCTTTCTTTTAGACCTTGATATTTAATTTGCCTTATCATTTCAATCTTCATATAAAACTATATTTAAACTAATTTATTATCCTAATTATTTATTGCAATTTTGGGCATCAGAAAAACATATTTATACCCCATAAAACTTCACATTGTACACTTTAATCATTAAGAAGATCTAAGATTTTAGATTGTTAATATGTCACATTTTTTTATTTACAACATAATTATATTTTTATCACTTTTCCTGCATCGAATAATAAAATCAAGATCGCCATATCGTAAACTACAGTTGGACTAATTACCATTATATGAAACAACAAATAATTCGATTATATTAAAAATCTGGTTCTGAATTAAGTATTAATCATATACAGTTTGATAATTAAAATGCCTACTAGCAGATATTTTCTTTGAAATGTTCATTATAGAATGGCATTAAATGATGTCGGAGTCTATAAATCGTTTAATGTCAATTATGCTGGGAATTGCTATACCAATTAAGATTAGGTTGTAGTGATTCAATACATTGAATAAAACATTCTCCTCTGATATATACAGGACGCATTTAAACTGAAGCAGGTTTAAACGAAGGAGCTGTATATTGATTCAGAATCCGAAATTGTAAAAAGGACTCTTTGATTGAGTATTACCTTTACGAAAATACTGGTTTGAGTGTCAGTCAAGCTTATGATATGTTTTTTGGAAAGAATTGTCGAAACGTTCCATGTTTGGTTTGACTTGACTCAAAGCAATTGCTCCAAAGCTTGACCAACTTAATACTATTAGTGTTTTAGTTGTTTCCAATTGAAAGGCATTAATTGTACAAACTTTAAATCCATCCTTGCTAGTCTCTTTAGCTTCAAATGATTCACCCTGTATGTGAGGTTATTAGCTAAAGCTTTTAACGTTATTCCTATCTTAAAGTTCTAGGTAGTAGAGTCCATTATTCATCGATCCTTAATTATGCTAATTTTGTACCGTAGGCGTAATTAAGTCTATTTTCATAACATATTGTTTGGGTGTGTTCTTTGTTTCTGATACCTTAGCGTGAGTCTTAATTGTTTTTATCTTAATGGATTAAAACAATAAAATTAAAACTTGTTTAAATGACGATACAAAAGCTAAGAAAGATAGATATCTTGTGCAAATGAGATGAACAGAAGCCATTTAATTGATTTTAACGGAGATAATGATAATGGTCACGATATCATAATCTATCTTAGATAAAAGTTATTAAAATAAAGTTTGTGATCACTAAAGTTGTTTTACATTCACTTCGCATATAATTTTATAATAAAATCCCTGCCCAAAAAATATTTATAAAACCTATTTTAAAAGTAACTATGGATTTTTCCACTTATTTTTTCCATACAAAACTAACTTATGATCAATCAGAATCAATAATTCAATTTCCCTGAAAATTCAGATATTTAAACTTTCATATTAATGGCTTTATTGCAATAAATGAATTTGTGGAGTTTAGCAGAAAATGTTGAACAAAATAATTTAATTTAGCACCATGATCTATCAAGGGACTTATTTATAACCGTTTCATAAGAAACGTGCAATTACAAAATCCATTTTGCAGATAAACAAACGGAAGGCTGCTAAATCGTGATTTGTCATAGAAACGCAATTTATATAATTGTATCAGTTCATAAATGCCAATTCGTTGCGACAGTTGACATTAATACGATTGCCAATAGTACTGTCATTCAGTCCATTGCAGCACCTGTAATAGATTAAGCGGAGATAATAAGTTTCATAATGGATTAAATAGGTACACACCTGCATTGTGGAGAAATAGGTACATGTCTCATTAAGTTTCTTTATTCATGTCCTGTAGATTGGCTATAAATATCAGGTTCTTAGCCTTCTTGCAGATGATGTCTTCATGCGATGGGGCGTTGACGGACTGATTTGGTCTTAGCTTCTTCAATATTCATACATATACTTACGCCTTTTTGTCCGTGCCAGTGGGCAGAAACCTCAGGACCTCACCTGATACGATCCTTACAAACTCCTTTCCGTTCGTTCATGTGTACATCTGATCATTTACACACACCGGTTCTTCATAACATATTTTGAAAATGATATTTTTTTTTTGTTTAAATAACCTTCAATTCAAAAACAAAAACGAGTCTAATGAAATGAAGATTCATTCATCTTAAATGCAAATACACAATAGAGTTTAAGAAAAAGATCTGTCTATATATATCCCACTAATATAGAAATGAAGGAAAGCACTGTTTCAGATGGTTGTTAACCCGCACAAGTTGTAAGAGTCAATTGCAGAAACCAGTTCTGTGATGCTCGCAAGCGATGGATTACTAACCTGTCACTGCTACAGCATCTAGATGCAAGTACTTATTGCTACACACAGGCTGAATGATGCTGCCGCACTTGCAATAGATACTGCATGTAATTTAGTTCAACTTGTTAAAGAAACTGGATGGAAAGATGTTAATAAAGAAGCTATTGATGAAAAAGAAGTCAGTGAAGATATAATAAACCTCACGGCAATTGTAATAGGAACTATTGAAATAATAAAAGCAAGTTTCAATTTAGAAGCTGTTACAAAACCCAAACATAATCAGGTTAATTTACAGGTTGGACTAGATATATATTTTCGTAACGCTAATAGAAAGGTACAGGGTCTACGGACGTCCATAGTTTGTAACGAAATTACCTTTATTGCGGGTTGAGACAAAGCGGAATGCTGGTACGTTAGGCGGCTTCTATAAATCACTGGTCGACGCAACTGATTCAGATTACCGGTGCAGTAAACTGTGAGGTGAGATGCAAGGGCTGCTGCGACATGTGATATGTTGGCTTTTCTCTGTAATTTAAGCATAGGACGTTAGAAAGTCCTGAGGTAGGTTCAGGCATTTTATTTGGTGTTTATCTGCATTTATCTGCAACGCATGACTCTGGATTTCAAAATGGCCTTAACAGTACGAATACTTGCGTAAGTATATCTAATGTTTCAGCTGCTAAATGTTAAAACCATTGACATTATCAAAGTGGTCAATTTAAGCTAAAAACTATTTTCACAATATTCCACGGTCGCGCGTCGCATCAAAACAATTTATCTCACATTATCGCATGTACTACATCTAGGCTTAAACATCCGTACAGTGAGATTGATTATACTGTATTACTAAAAAGTATAAAACGAGAAGCAGGCTAGACTGGCGCGCGTTGCCTCAGGCGCTCTGCGATAGAAAATTATTAAGAAAATTAAATGATCTACCGTGTGCTGGTTCACAGATATGCCAATTATTGATACCATCTAAAGTCAGGCCGTGAAAAATGTGTAGGCCGTTCCTCTGCATGTTGCAATTTACTTAAGCTTTATCTGTAAACCGTCTTGGTTCTAAAACTAATAGTAATTGATTTTATGTTTCTAGCAACGTTGTGAGAAATGAGTTCGTTCGGTACGAATGTTTTAATGAGGTGAAAAATATACAGCCTTGTTTTATGTCTGTTCTGACTATGAGATAACATGCTTGTAATAGAATTTCTTGTTTAATGATTCTATTTGGCATTTGTGTTTCGTAAACTTAATGGTAATGGATGGACAAGTTTATGGCTGTAATGGAGAGTCAGTCATTATAGGGAATGGGGTGATCGATCGCCTAATAGGCACTTGTGATCCCCTATGACTTTATAATAGATTACGCACATTCGCAGATTCTTTTGTAAAACCATCAATCTCAATTTAGAGAATTATTGGTAGTTGTTGCAATGACACAGGATATGTCATAAGAGTGCCATAATTGAAATACTTCATGGACCCTTGGTCTAAGTGGAACGCAAAAGAAGTGATATTTTCGTTTAATTCTCGGATATCGGATACTGAAACCACCATGACTATGTTCAATGGGTTCATTGAACGTCATTGTCTCCACGAATCCATCAATAGGATAGTGCTCGCGTTTTAACGCTACAAAACAATAATGTTTTCGACTATCTCTGTTGCCTGCTCCGAAGAAAATAATAATTATTCTTCTTAGTCGATTCTTCATCAGTTTCCAAGAGTGTGATATCCTCTAAACAAATACATGTATGTATAACTACCATGGACAAAGCGAACCACATCGTTATCTAATTGCAGTAACCAGCATGGGATCACAATTATTCTTTGACATATATCTTCTGATAGCCTGTAGGATCTTAAGAAAAGACGTTCAATTTACGAGCGATAGACGGAACAAGACGAAGAAAATCGTAATCTACTACTTGTGACTACTAAGTAACAAGTCGCTCTGTCTAATGTCATACGCTCGCTTGTCATTCGTGTGTCAAAAACTCAAAATCGAAAATGTTCGGCGTCCCCTCTACAAGTCTTTTAAGTCTCTTTCAAGGCCTTCGCAAATGAGGGACAATTTGTTCGCGAACAATTTGCAATGGACGTCGACCAATAGAGGGACAAACAACACAACAACCAATGAACAGGAACGGTCATTTCTATCCGGCGGACAAAAGTCCCTCGTCTGCGCAGGCTCTGATCTTATCAACTTTTCCAGTCCTAATTTATTCTAGGTACTTCATCATACATTCAAAAACCTTCCATTTTATATTTGAGTGCTATATCTCCATGACCCACGACAACGTTATTTACCAACACATTGTGTATACAGGATGCATGCAAGCTATCAGATGCCCCGTCACGTACACAATAAAACTCACAACTTCACCACGAACGTTAGTTTGTCACAAAAACTCCGCCGCCGGGGCTTGCAAGTGAATTAGACTATTAAAGCTGTAGTAAGCCGACATGAGGTTGGTTCAAATGTTGGTGATTGAGTTGGTTAAGGTATGAGATACAAGCTCACTCAACTTGTTTTTGCAAAGCGTTGGAACAAAATATTGTGAGTGTAGTGCATGTCCGAAGATAATATCAAACAAGATAAAGTCCAGCTAATAGAATAATTTATCTTTGAAACACCTGAGACAACTGAAGCGAAGAAATGTCTATTGAAATTTTATTGCACCTATCAATTCTAGGCTTTATCTAATACATGACATTTATGAGTAGAAACAGTAGATCCATAAAAATAAATGTGCGACGAACACATTTCTTTTAAATATGCAAAACCTAGGCTTTATTCCACAATATCTATACAAAAATCGTAACGAAACTTTGGCCCCAACGTTGGTCCACAATGCATCCATTGAGTCACGCGCAGTACGCACGATCAACGCACGCGCAGCGCAAGCTAAGTAGAGTTTAGTAAATTGTACGCTGATTGTTACGTGATATGGAGTTATTATTTTGTTTTTTACTGCAAAGTAATGTGGTTTAACATGAAGCTGCTGCTGTACATAGCTAAACAAAAAGAGGTTTTGAGTGTTACGGATATATGATAAAAAGTTATATAACGGCTTGACGATGGTTGAGGTTTGATGTTCCAAGTATTTAGTTGTTAGTAGACTGTTTTTGATACATTAAAAAATGTATAAAGGATTTTTGAATATGGCTCAAATCTTCAAATCGTTATAGTCGTGTACAAACTCAATATCAAGATTTGGTCTCAGATCTTGTCCTCGCCGCGTAAGGTCATTTGTCCCACAAAATCCCAGAGCCAAATAAAATCGGATATCACCATAAAAGCTCACAGTTACGACATAGTCCATGTGTTAAATTATACATGAGTTGAGTCGCCGAAGAGCGACCACGCCTTTCCGGACAGGCGGCCTGCTCCTCCCACTACCGCCCCTCACTAATTATTATAACCGGTTTTGTTTATCGTAATTAACCGGTAACGCCACCTGTTGTACTCATTCAACAACATACGAACTATCCGTAATTGCAACTTTGGAAGCAACAGTTCAGCTATCGGATATCGAAGTTGAATGCTAATTTCAGTTAGAAATTCGAGTAGCTAAGGTATTAATTTAAACTTGGGTAATCGGCGGGTTTTAAGTAGTTTCTTCAATGGATTCGATGAGATTTTTATTGGTAGCGATTTCTATTGTTACGATAGAGTTAGTGTTCATTTAATTCACTACATCTGTTGCTTTTATATCCTTGTCTTTTATGTTATGATTTATGAGTCTTGCTAAAAAACTTTATCGGTATTTTAACGTTTTCCGACTATAAATTTCGAATATTGAAGATTCATTTAAATAAGAATACTTAAAACTTGATTGTGGTCAGACTCTTAATTAAAAAACACATCTACTCAATATATTTCTCTTCATAATTCCGTGCAAGTTATAAGTCTTGTAAAAGTCAACTAAAACAAGTTGGTATCGTGATCGCAAGCGATGGGCAAGCGATTTGTCTCGTCCCAGCGCGATGTTTAAACCTAACATGGATTTGCTCTGCGTGATTCCCAAGCCAACACTATATGGTCAACACTTGAAAATGTTTTCATTTAGCTCTAGTTATATTTTCTTGTATATCTGGTCTAGCTTCGTCTTCATCTTACTAATGCAAAGGTGGTTGAGGCCTAGCAAAACGCCAGACGTAAGTTACACTACTGTAATTGTCTCTTTATTTCTTGCTGATTGTATTATCAGTCCTTTTACTAGATTCATTTGTTTAATAACAACAGAGCTAGGTTTGTCATTATGATCTTCTTTATAAAATGGCTGCCGAGTGAATCAATGTCCGAGATTATCGTCTGATACTAACTTGATGTTATGTTCAATAGTATCACTGGATTTAGTATTTTACTATAAGGGGCTGAATTAAGGATTTCCTGTTATTATTTTGCTGTAGTTAAAGTTATTCATCTACCTACTGACCCTTATGAAGCATTTCGGAGAATAAAGTCATTGTGTATGTAAACTATAGTATCAATGTTATGTTTACTATATCAAAGCCTATGGGTCTATTGAGTCTGTTTCTTAGAACTATCTTTTGTGTCAGTATTTTTACACAATACTGCTTCGTGTCAATATAATTTCAAAAGTATTTAGAGAAAAACTGATTGTTATCTACTGTTGCCTTTACATTCATATGCCATACATATCTGCACGTTTCATAAACATTTAAATGTCTTCATTAGCAACTGGCAAGAAGTAGTACTGTAGAACAGATGAAAAGATGGAGAGAGGTCTTTCCCCAGGGCTGCGGGACTGTTCGAAAGAGATACCGCGGCCCTGGAACATAAAGGGCAAAGAAGGAACATGGATGGGTTTTAGTCAGTAGAAGTCTGACACTCCCATTCCACTCCGCCCAGAGCGGGATGATTTTCCATCCGAACAAAAAAAAAAAGGTTTTTGCCCAGCTGTGGGTCACAACAGACTAGCTATAAAATATTTAAAAAAAACTAAATGTCGTTGTGAAGAATAAAATCTTCCAACAAGGTGAACCTTCAAAAATCAACATAGCACAGGAACTTCGTCGAAGTATACTTCACAACGATAATTAACTTCGCGAAGCTTCCCTCGTATTTGATCTAGCAACAGTATGTAATTTCTAAATGGTTATAAACAGTTATATCGAGATAATTCCCGGCTTCCGCGAATTATTGATTGATTGGCATCGGGAGCCAGTGTTTTGCTGTGGGTTGCCTCATTCCGGAAAGTTACCCGTAAATTGAGGTGCTATTAATATGTGTATGGTTGTTGTTAAGTTGACACAAACTGAATTGGTTTACTTTATATCCCATGGGTGAGACTTATTCCCATTCGTAGACAACGTGTAATTTAAATAACTGAAGACTTCCTTATAGGTCATTGCACTCATCATTATGAATAACTTTTATTAAAGATACCACTTTGAATACGAGAAAAAAAGACTTTTTTCTACATCTCCTTTAGCTATATAAACTTAAATGTATAGCAGCCTATCTTTGTCGCAGTTTCTGGGTTTGTTTCATTGTAGAAGTCATCAATGATGAGAACAAAGACGGGGATCTTTCTCAGACTTTTTCAGCTCTTTCTGCACCTTGTACTAAGAATCAATAGAATTCCTGTAGTTTATATTGTCATTTTTTTTCAAACTTATAAAATGGTATAAACACAGTCGCCAAACCCCAATTTTACGCAATTAATTTTTTTAAACAGAAAATAACTCTGAATACTGATCCTAACAACTCTCTTTAAAGCAACTCTAACACTTCTATCTATAGTCAAGTTAAATTAATTACTTGAGTTCAAGTAATTACTAATGCAACTATTGTTATGCAATAGACAAGAATTAGAACGAAGTAAAAATCGTCAAAGAAAGCAAAGCGAAGAATTCTAACTTTTGACGGTTCTAACTTCAAGCAATTACTAAACCACAGAATAAAAATAGTATCTTAAGTCATCACTTTTGCTTGTTTATAGATACGAGGCTTGAAAGCAAGTTAATCTAAGAAATAATCACGATATCTATTCAAGACTTCAGCATTCAGCGGCTTACCAGTTACATTCAGTGTTGGGTAAATCGAACATGGCAGCTTGCAACCCCAATGATAGGCGTAAACGGGCTGCATTCAATATCGGTAAGTGTTTATTCATAAGTACCGTAGATATCGGTACCTATCTAGAAGAGTAATGGCTATGGGACTACAGGTTCCTCTGATATAATCGCTTACCCTCGTCGAGTGACGGGGTAATAGTGTGGAAGCTATGTATTTTGTGGCTTGTGGAACAGCGAAGGCAAAGGAAAGGAAATGAAAGTTTTGGTCGCGTGTTTTCAGTTTCAGGAAGGAAAGTCAAAAATGTAAAACAACCAAAAAGATTTTGTCAATCGCATTGAAAACTTTTGTAGAAAATTACATGAAAGGCTTTAAAACCGATTGTCATTTATCTAGGACCCGGAGAGTATTGTAAGCGATATTTTATAATGTTTTAAGTCGATCTTGACGGCACGGTTGGCGCAGTGGCTGAGCGATTGACTGCTGCACTTCGTGTCGCGGGTTCGATTCCCGCACGAAACAAATATTTGTATGGCGTAGAGGTAGTTGTTCCGGGTCTGGCTGTTTGTGTATGTGAATTTAATTTTTTGTAAACGCACCCACGATACAGGAGAAATTCCTAGTGTGGGGCAAAGTTTAAAAAAAAAAACAAAATATCTTCTGTTTCAGGTCCTTGAAGATATAAAAATGAAGCGATGTAGGAGACAGATATGAAGAATTTGTTATGATGGTATCAGGTATGGTATATCATTGTTTTAAATTACTGGGTACTTTTAAATGTTACTCTGCGGAAAAGCCGCATTTGTTGATATACACCTCTAAACCTGATACTTACCTGCGTATTATACTAAAAGCATTAATTATACAAGTCTACAGACAGGACTTTTCCACACACTAAACCGTCCTCGTACATGTTGATGATATTTCAACTAAAAACACACAATGAACAAACACTCATAGACTTCGTTACGTTTGTTTGGATTATCTGAAGTAGGTTAAGTACAGCATAAGTTAAACACCATGTTAAGGGTTTATAGACTTGTATAAGTGGTCAAGTCAATACACTTGTCGTTAGTCTAACCAGTAACCATTTCAAGCCTATAAAATACTCTGTTTTGCTTAAAATAACTGTAAGTACGCGAAGTTTGCCAATCAGCACTATAAAATAAAGTACTTAGCCCATTTTTGCAACAAAAAGATTAACTAAAAGGTTGTATGGTTTCGAATTATAGTATCAGGACGTTGTAAAAGCTTTTAACACCCATTTAAAGTTTTTTTTTTCATTGCAATGAGGTTCAACTCTTGCGCATAGCCATAATACCTGACCATTAGCACCTCAAATAAAGAAATTTACACTTCAATTAATTTAATGAACTCCACGTCGACGTCTCGTACAATTACAGTAATTATAGCGAAGACAAATATTTACCGTGTATTTACAACTGATGTTTAGTCGATCGCCCACGCGTTGACAGGCGGCCATTACTGCGCGGGCGCACCGGAGGGCTTAAGCCCCTTCACATTAGCTGGCTTGTTCGTATCAAACTGTCAGAAGTTCAGGATGTTGTGCTAAAATGAGGCTGTATGGAACATTTTGAAGGAGCCAATTAATTTTCTATTTTTTTTGATCGACAAGACTTTGATATTTTTAAAAATCCTAAAAAGATAGGATAACTAAATAAATACTAGAATACAGGCAGATGTTCAGTTTCCAGTAGAAAAGTAAATTCGAAACTTCAAGAAAGTCATTTAAAAACTGATGTCAACTTTTTCACAATTTCATAAAATAACCATCTCTATGAAGATTTATATGCTTTCAGTGCCGCTGAATAAAATAAATCTAGTTGTTATAAAAATACACCTAAACATAATTTACGTTAAGTTTTTTTCCATATAAATAACAACTCAACTTTTCTATATACATGACAAATGTTGTTAGTTCAATTTATCTCGGACTAAGAGCTGGACTTGCAAAAAATGTAACTATGTCAATAGTTTGTAGGCTCAGAGCTATACAAATTGAGCACTTGTACCCGATGTTATATTTAATTAAATTTTGTTCGTTTGTTTCGACAGAATCTTCATCATGTACCAATTCACGGGTATTTCCCTAGGGTTAGGATGAATTATTGAGATATAATAAAAACAGAACAGTGGACTAATAAAAATGTAAACTAACTTCGTTTTTTTCTTCGCACAAGAAAGACGTGATCGTATTGTTATACAGGATCTGCGAGTTTGAGATTCATGGAAACTACTCGTATTAAATAAATGTCGTTTCAAACGATTGAATATAAATTGTTTAACTTCACTGTTTTATCCGCGTCAACCTTCTTCAAAATAGAGCCATAAAACAGTATGTAACATAATAAATTACTTTTAATCGTTTTTGTCTCCTATATTGATTGTGTTTTTCATTCCAAATATGTTCTGAAGTCGTTTTGGTTTTATGCCAAACATAGAAACTATTATCTCGTACCGTTTTTCATCTCAAAAAAGCGATAAGCCACAATTACTAGGAATCATTTTCGCGGACTAGAACGTAAAATATTTCATGAACAAGGCAATAAACACAAATTATCCAAGTAAAATTACTAAGAAGAATTTTATTAAAACACTATTAGTTCCCAAGAATTATATATATACAAACGAGCTTTACTATTCATCCATCCATACAAACCCTTTTCCAACAGACCGTAGTGTGTGAAACGGCTTCCTTTTGATAAATGCACTCTCGCGACTTGAGATAAGCAGACATCCAGCTCTTGATATGTCTGTCTGACAGTCGCTAAGACTAGTGGTAATTGCTCCACGAGAGCTTGCCATCAATTAACATTGAATTCTTAAGAATTTATTCGACCTTTCGTTAATATTGCCAATCCTTAATTGCCGTCTTTGATTGAGAGGACGACTGACATTTTCAAGAGAATAATTTACAGAGCCTTTTGACTTAACTGTTGATGAAATTGACGATTTTATCGCTAATTAGGATAACAATTATGACTAACTCTGAGGAAAATTGTTTATAGGATAGATAGTAAATCTAATTGGAATAGCACACACACATTTAGACACACTCTTTTTTTTCTTTCAGCTTTCTTTATGTGATATTGTTGAAGCTATTCTTTATTCCTTTATTTATTTACATTTTTAAATATTTCCATACAAATTAATATAAAAAAAAAAAAAAATGCATTTAAACCATATTTTATTATTATTATGAGCCTGTTGTGTCCCACTGCAGGGCAAGGCCTCCCTTCCATTTTTTCCATTCTTCTCTCTCTACAGCTATTTCAGCTCAATCCTTTAAGTAGCAGTCCAGCTCATCAAGCTGTCTCCTTCTAGGCCTGCCGCGTCGCCGATTCCTGTTGTCCGGAACCCAATCCGTAGATATTTTCGCCCAATTCTGATGCGACATGCGGCGTTTATGTCCTGCCCAGGTCCATTTTTAGCGGCTGTATTGCCTACGTCTGCAATTTGTGTTGTATTTCAAATTGTAGAAGTTACAAATTGTTGAAGTTACATTTTTAATAGATTTTTCTTATTCCCAACAATGTTCCCTTGACTGATTCCATTAATCATTAAATTAAATGAGTTTGCTTGCATTTCAAATTTTATAGACGTAAGTACTTTTAACTACACGATGTTCTCCTTAAATACTGGTTTTATTCTTGACAATCTTGACGAAATAATTGATACAGAATAAACACGATTTCTGTTTAGTATTTCTAAGCCAAAGTGGTTGGGCACTTAGCGGTTTATAGGTAACTATTTTCCTTTCAAAACATAAAACCTATACATTTAATACAACGGCTGCTAGTATTTAGATTTAAACCGCAACTTTAGATAAGCAGCCACGCTTCGGGCACTTGAAATGTCCATCTGACAGTCATTAAGACTAGTTTAGACTAGTGGTAGTCGCATTACGTGAGTTTCCGTCCTATCTGAACTAGACTTTAGTTAATGGACGTATTAAAATTTTAATGTTCCGTGTGGTTGCATTGATATTTTGCATTTAAAGGGCTAATGCATCCTGTATGAGTCTGAAGTTGTTACGTGTAAGACGTTACGTGTAAGACGTTATTTAGAAATATTATTTTGATGACTGCTAAGCAAGAGGTTCTGGGTTCGATTCCCAGGTCGGGCAAAGTTTTATTGGGTTTTTCCATCAGGAATTTTTTAGTAGCAGCCACGGAGTTTGAATTTGTGCCCGGTTGATGGCAATAGGTTCGCCCCCTATTACATGGGACTTAAACATGACTAGCCAAATGTGGTTGTACTATTAGGAACACCTGTGCTTAACGCTTCGGGGACGACAGGCGTTATGTTATTATTATTATGAAATTGCCTTGGAAAAGTGTCTATATGTAGACTGGTACTATCTTGCCTCTTTACTCATGTTAGTTACACCTAGTGATTATTTACTGCAGAAAAAAGATGCATACTTGTATGTGTATCATGTACAGACGCCAGCACCTCAAGTTACTACAATCTGTCAAATTTCTTTAATAGATTTTCAACTTTATCGTTAAAGCATTAGGTTCAAGGTTGATTGGGTAAATTTGACAGTTTCGGGTAGCTTGCTGTGCTAGCGTCTGTACAACGTCTGGCCACTGTAACATTTGTCTGTTATACCACAATTTTATCATAGATTTGTTTCCATCAATCTTGTTATAAAAAGAAGCACAGCGAGTCTTAAGTAGATTTCTTTTGCTTTTTCATGAAGTGGATTATTTACTCACATCGATTTATTTTTTATGTCTCCTTTTTATGTTAAATCGATTACCAAGCTTTTGTTACTTATCTACTCGTTATCTAACAAAAGATTTCATTTTAAGGCGATTCACAAACATAAATTCAATTACATTATACCAGTGACCAATTGGAATTTCTGTTATCGCCAAGAATGGAGCCAAGAAAAAATAATTGAATTACTTTCACTAACTCCATTTAATCTAGCGTAGTAGACCAAGAGCTAGAGTTACAAAACAATATTCATCACACTAAAGTGTAACAGAACAGATACAATTTAAAATCTAGCTTTTAAATAACAGCCTTCGGTATCAGACAAGATTTCAGTTACATAAAAGATAGTTGTACTGTTGGTCGTTAACAAGAAAGTCTGTCCCACACATTCGCTTTGCATCGGCCGTTTAGATAGGATCAACTTAAAATATCCCGATTGCAATATCTCCGACTATAAGTTAGGTTATCTATCGACGGGGAATAAGGATTTGTAATCGCAGGATAATCCAGATCATGGAGCATAACATGTTGTGTTATTGGGGATCGGGACTGAGCAGATATCTCGCAATTTTCCTTATAACTTATGAGATTTTTGTACTTACGTTTATTTTGTGGTGGATTATTTTTGTGATCTTTTTTTGGATAGGTAGAGCAGTCAGATGTATTAAGATTGTCGTTGTATTAAGGTTTAATCTTATGGACTATATCTTTTATGTGCTCGTTAGTAGATCATTGAAGATGGAATGAGAATACCATATATAGAAACAGTAAATCATAACCATTTATATAATAAAATTAATACCAATCAGTATGAATTAAAACGAACCGAAAAATGTCTACATTTAAGGGACTATCGTTTCCAAAGGCACATAAGGAATAAGTAATGTGCTCAAGTTCTGTAATAAATCTTAAAAGAATGCTTTGCCCGCTCCCAAAAGGATACTCGTGGAAGCGTTCACCTTCTATTTTCCTCGTTATTTATGAGCCTATGCTTTATACTAGAACCGCGGGCCAAGAATAAAATGGGTAACTAAAATAAATGGCCCTACGTTACCATAATCATAGATTTCCAAAGCAAACTGAATAAGTTTTTTCTTAATGAAAACGAATGAGAAAAACTGGAAGCTGATACCGAGAGGGCGACTATCTAAACTGACTTTTATAAAAAAAAAGACACCGTGATTCGACTTTAACGATGAGAAAACAAAAAGCCTATATCTAATCTTACGACGTGAATTATGGGGATCTGTGGATGCAGTCGTCTATTATAGTTCAGAATGCCGGCTCTGTCTTCCACTTACACGTAATTTACATTAAGATGCCTCCACATTTGCATGCCGGAATAACCTTTTCATAATCGTCACGTCGGTGGCTCCCAACTTAGCGATTAGCTTAATGGATTTCTCAATTTAATGAAACTCAAACTTCGTAATTGGCTTTTTAAAAGATAGGACGGAATTTACGATTACTTACTTATTTCGGTGTTTTTTCTGTGCGTCGCCGCCGACGGACTTTTTTGGAGCAAGGCGTTTTTAAAACGGAATTCATTGTTGTGTCCCGTTATTCGAAAAAAAAATATTGGTTAAGTATTTAAGCTGGTACGGACAGGACGACAATAGTTCGAATAGGGGGGTTCCTTGGTTGTGAGAGGCACAAATCTTTTTGTTTGATCAGGCGTTTGTTGACAACAAATTCGTTGACGTTAATCCCTTGACAATAGTACCGTTTTATCCGGGGAAGGCCCCACCGGTATCCTTTAACCGAAGTTAAAACTCAATGTTTGTTTAAAGGATTCTTTGAAATGATTGATGTTTATTCAAGCGGCAAATCCCCGCTAAACCCACAAAGTATTAAAAATTAATATCGATATTGAATAGTTATATTGTATTTATGACATTTATTGCTATCGCTCCAGCGCACTATGAATAAATGTTTAAAACCTTTTGTTACGATAGTAAAATACTTTTATGTCTATTCCATGCGATTGTACTATACTTATAGTATCACAAAATGTTTATCCGTTTGTGAAAAAACCTGTTACATGAACGTCGGAAAACCTGAAAATGCACAATGTGCTAAAACTACTCGTTGGCATTTACCGAAATACGTACTAATGTCGAAGTCTTCGATGCCTTTAAAGTATCATCGTATAAAAACGGTAATTGCCCAACACTCGTTTATAAATCGTCAAGAAATTTCGAGAATGTAATGAAAAAGTTCGGTAATCTCGCTCAAGGTGTCAGAACCGTTCGTTAGCCGTCATTCTTTCCGTCCACTCTAAATTATATGAATTACCGAAGTATTTAGTTTTTATACAGACGTCGTTCCGGGAGCACTGGAGAGATTCTTTGTGCAGTATTTTGAAACAAAAGACGATGGGAACAATAGCACATCTATTTTTTTTCCTTCAATGGAAACAATCTCGATAAATGAAAACTCAGCTGTAATTTGGCAGACATATTTATTTATACACGTTAAAGATCAGCGTCGTCATTTATAGCAATTCGTTTATTTACAAAATCGAGTGAAGGTACTAATAAATCACAAAAAAATAAATAAATTTAATTAAGCTCCTAACTTACGTCCTACTCGGATTTTGGTTGTCACAGAACCAAAATTTGTCTCAAATTATATATAATTTTGGTCTCTTTTACACTTTTGCACTACGAAACGAAACTTAAGTTATTAAGTACAAGTGTTTAAAGCCTAACATCAACTTTAAACAAATAATTATGACACTACACTGTGATATACGTAATATTACGTAGATGGCTAAGAGATTCTGAGAGACACTTATCAAGGGAATAGGCATATCGCATTAGAACCAAATATAATACTTTCTGGAAAAAAACTTGAATCGATACATCCACCCGTAACTTCTACAAATATTTGTCATAGGCCAAGAAAAATATAATTTCTCTGTTATGTTTTTACAATAAATGTTTCCATTATTTACAAATACATACATATTTATGTTTATTGCTGAAGAAGACGTCGTAAAGTTCACTAGAATGAGTAAGAACCTCATCAAAACTATTATCGTAAAATATATCTAATAACTATGTTTTAACTAAACGATAATAAGGACTAGTTGTAAAAATAGTTCTAGATATTTATACCGATTAGTCTAATAAACTTGATTCCGTATAACAGTCGACCACAGTAACACGAAACAAATAGAAATTTCATTTCGTATTCCATTTTGAAAGATAACATTTTTGTTGATCTCGGTCCAAAAACTCAAGGGAATCTAAAATGAAACTTCATATTTCGTGCTCTTGTAGTAGATCACGATATTTTCCTTAGAAATACAAAACGAATTGAAATTGAACATCGAAATTCGGTACACGCATTACAGTTATTTATTTACAAGCAGTATATAAATCAAGTCATATTTTAGAAAATTATCATTTAGGTACTATTTTTCTTCTTAACATATGTACATAACTATTTTTTCTGGTGTTAACCTTACTGTGTTTCATAAATACATTTATAAGTAGTAACTTTTTAATTTACAATCGCCTAATTCTACGTACAAACAAAATTACACGAGTAATTTTTATTACAGCAGCATTTACATACAGTGTTCCAAAGTCCATTACAATTTACAACGTAACAAGTTACACGACATTCCACAATAAATGCAATTTAACTTTCACTTATTATCTCTCTTTAAGAGTTTTAGAGTATCACAAACAGCACTTCTATCCACTCGAACAACTTGTCTTTTAGTTAGTTCGTCCACATGCTTAGGAACTGAAGACGCGGTCTTCCACCGACAGCATATCGAAGCTGTGACGTCACACGACCACGTCGCGCGGCACCGAGTCGTTGGTCGGTGTCTCCGGCACCAGCACTGGCTGGAAACAGTGTGCCGCGGGAGCGAAATCCTCAACCAGCTTCCGCTTTAACACAGAAGATGAACCGATGTACACATTGGTTCCTGGGAAGGTTCCTCGTCGTCTCCGCCTCCATAAGACCGCGGCTAGTACGGCCAATCCAAACGCGATCATGGCTGACAAACAGCCTAGTACTAGCTCAGAGTCAGGTGAACGCTCTGGCACACGTTCCCCTCTCATAGAGCTGACCAGAACGGACATCAGGCGGTCTCCTTCACTGACTTGAACATCCTGAACGCTTTCAGTTGAAACGCGTTGAGCTCTGCTGGTATCGATAGTCATGGTCTCTGACCGTTCATTGTCGACTCCTGGTGTGCGAGATACAAGCTCCACTTGAATGTGATAGACCGTGTCCGGCCACAATGATAGAGTAACTCTGGTGGAGTCTGTAAACAAATTGCCTTTCAGACCTCCACCGTCAACTTCCCAAGTAACTAAATAGACACCGCGTGCTATTCTAGGTTCCCATGCAATTTCACCAATAACTAGGACTTTTTGGTGGATGAGGGATATTTCTTTGAGTATCCACTTGTGTTCATCGTGGTTGGAAGTGTTTGTGTCATGAGCTACCCAAGTTTCGTCAGGACTGTAGATGGTGACGAGTCCTAATGGGTCGACTACAAGTACTCGAAGAAGGGCCCCTTCGTTGTTTGAAGGTACTCTCGTTGCTAGTGCTTGAGTTTGTATGATTTGCCGCCAGGGGCCTTCCGCGGCACGACGCATGACGACGTAGACGAGGGGCACGGGGCGAGACGCGGCGCGGGGGGCTGGAGGGGGCCAGCGGGCGAGCGCTCCACTCACACGCATCACCCCTTCGCCCTTCGTGTGGATGACAGGCTGGGTCTGAGACGCGCGCGCCGCTTCCGAATGGAATTCACATGCGATCTTGCATCCCGGGAACTGTAAATAAAGGTCCCGTTAATTGAACTGTTCGTCAGAAATAAAATTAGGAAGTCGTAAAAGTTGTCAACTTACACAAATATCTTTCTCGTCGCAGATGGCTCCCCAGACCTGGTAGTTGGACTGCAGAAGTTCACAATTTTCCCAACACTGCAACAACAAACTCATGTTGTACAAAACCATCACATCACAAATTCGTCACAATTAAACTAGTCTTTTGAACTCCTTTGATTTATTATCGTGGCGGTCATTACGACGAATGAGGAGTGTGTACTGACACAGACAAATTTAAAAGTTAATGCTCATCCCAGAGACAGGCTGAGTGTGTTCAAACGGAATCTTTTTTGTCAAATTAGTGTGCGTTATCGGGTGGTCGTCGACTTGAGTGTGGATACAGTCGTTTGTCATTACTAGTGGAATTGGGTCGAGCTCGTTACTGACATAGAAACACGGACACTGTAATGTGAATAGGGCATAATTATGTTCGGATAGCTTCGCCAAAACGTGTGATTATGAACAGGTAAGCAATTATTTGAGATTACATTTGGAGCAAAAACTATTCTGATTGTGGATTGTAATAAAAACTATATCTATTCCTTAAAATATCTACCGATACAACACATTAGGATTGATCATTTCTTAACTAGCACTTTGTTTCATCATCCGATGCCATAAAACTGTTACATTTCTTACGACAAAATTTTAAAATTCTCTCTTTATTTATTTTCGTCTGCTAAGCAAAACATAAATTCTGTTAATCCCTAGGACAACGGCACATCCAGCCAAATTTGACTACTCAGTCGCTTCGAATGCAGCATTTGTCATTGAAAACGCTCATTAGTTGGAGTTGACGTTAACTTGACGCCCGCTCTCGCCTCGGTAAGCTTTAATAATTATAAGAACGGGCGAACCACGATTATTAATTACTGGTATTGACAAAAGGTACCGGCGGAATCCATGTTCCAAGCGAGAATTTATTGGTTTTAGCACTAACCCCACCGATGTTTTGTAGCAAAAAGTCATCCATTTTATTTTCGTGTTTTGTGACACGGGAAACGATACTGAGCTTCGTCACGACACAGACGTTATATATAATGATTGAAAAACATAAGAAGAACTATCTACTAAAATTGAAATGGGTTTCAAAAGTGGTTGTAGTTAAATTTAACCGATTTTGTCATAAACAGAGAGTGGCTTGAAAGGAATCTTGTGCACAATCACCTATGGTGGAACTGCTAAGTTTCAAGTTTACTGCAGGACTTTAAATTTGAAAAATAGCTGCAAGCATAAAATGATCGTGAGCAGTAAGTAATATCTTACAATTCCACAGTCCTAAATATTATGTTTTAGAGAAACTCGTAATTAAATGTTATGGCAAAACCAATTGGTATAGCTTTACGAGTTTCCTGACTACGGGCTCCTAATTGTTGGGAGCTGTAGATTTTAATATTCACAATAAGTATTTTTGCGTCGATAGTAAAATATGATTGCTGCCGTTAAACAGCTGTGCCTTGAGAATTGTTTGTTCACTAATTGAAAAGTCATGTTTGTCCAGAAATTTCTTTGTGTTATCGCAGGAATAATTGATTAATTTGTCATTGAACTGGCTTCCTATTGAAGTGCTATTAATATTAAATGATAGGTTATTTATTTTGTGCTTAAGTGTTTTATGTTACCTACCTACCTACCTTATTATGTTATCAAATGTTTCATTCAATCTAAGCCTGTGATTCCTGTGAAAGTTATTTCATCCTAACATCCAAAATTGATGTTTAAATCCAAATCATGAAAGTCTAAAACTGAAAGTGAAACAGTGTGATTTCCCTTTTTAGAACGTAATTGTTCTTATGTAGCAATAGTTTATGATTGGAAATGCAATAAATTCGAGTTTCTTGGTAAAATTCTTGAAGGTTATTAGGTTTAACATGTCTGAGTTAAGTTTTAAAGCTGACAGCTGGCAGCTAGGCTCATTTCCTTTGAACACTTACCATAAAACAGTCGGGGCCCTGCAAGCACGAAGACTCCCCGCCTGGCCGCGGTGTTGCGAACTGTGAACAAACATCCAAAATGTCACTCAAGAACCACCTTTATTATTTAAGCTAAAATTAACAAAAGTTATAAGTATTTTAGTATTTTTATTACTAAATAATATAATTTTATTGCTTTTGTTTAATATGTAGAGTGGGCTGTTTATATTCATCGTTTAGTTTTTTTTAAATAATAGATGGATATCATATGTCCCGGCCATTTTATAGTACCAACGACACTTGAAGAAACTATAAAATATCGCCTTACAGTGTTTATTGCGTAATTAAATACAAATCCTGACTTCTAATCATCAAATCAGGAAACCAAAATCTTATCATCTGCATTTTAACAACTTTTAGTTACTTAAAATCGTATTTTATTATATTAGGTACAATCTAAAGTAATCGCTGATATTTCTGAAATTTCAATAACATCAGACAATTATTATTATGGTTGCCAATATGCAGTTTGTTGATGAGAAAAGCCTGCAAAGGTAAGTAATTTTCTTTCCCATGTAAAGTAAACTGGAAATAATCGCTACATGCAGTTTGTGCAAATGAATTATTTGCATTTTACAAAGATCTTTATATAATATATTTAATCGTAAGTTATCATAATCAGTACCAATTGGAACCATGTATTTTTAAGCCTTTATGTTGTGTCCCACTATTGGGTTTTGGTTAAATGCCTAAGCTTTCTCTTTCAAATCTACCTTTGCGATTTAGGACAACTAATTCCCTTTTAATCAAATCATCCCTTAATGAAAACAAATCTGCTTAAAAGGGTCTGCCATCATCACCCATTTGTTTGACAATCAAACAACTAAACAAAACCTAAAGCGCTTAATTAGTGCTTCAATCGCACTTTAATTTCGGCCAGACCCAATATAAAAGGGACATTTAATTATTCGACGGAGTACCAATACATTACTCGTTATCTGAACAGTGTTCGGAGAGGTTTTATGTGCGGGCCAAAAAAAAAAAGAAAATAAATGTTCGATTCGAGCAACCAGTTTAATGTATTTGATAAAAGTGACGGGCATCTGCTTACCGTCGGCTGGACGGTCGCTTTAATTGCCTGATATGCCGTGCCCCATGGCTGAGGAAGGCTGAACCACAGTGCAGTGGCCTAAATGTCAAATGTTTTAATGTCGTGATGAAGAGTTTATGTTGAGTGTGACGATTTGGGTGCTTTTTTTCTGCGATTGGCTCTTGATGGGCCGTAAATATGTTTTAGTGTGCGCAGTGCCAGATTCTATGTTGTTCTCTGTTGTAGTGTGAACGAATTTTATTTAGTTGCTGAATTATTTACGACCGTCAACAAACTCAAAACAAACGCAGATTTTGTAATTTACTTGGCACGACATTCTTTCACGTTTTCTAGATTGTTAAAAAAAGACAAATATTTCTTAACAATGTTCTTAAAATTTGCTGTTTTAAAACGTAGCTAATTACAAAAAATATTGCTTATTCATGTGTTATCTAAATGAGAGACATTAAAATAACCTATTTCCTTGCCGGATGCTATTATAGACGTTAAGATAACTTTACACAAGAACGATAATTCCAGAATGTAAGCGCTTTTACTGACGACTGTAATTATTAGAACTAACCCATAAAATAAATGCTTTAGAAAGCAAGTAGCGAACAAAGAGTAGCAAAGGAAAACAAAATTACTCTTTTAGGTCACTATCATTGCGGCTAATGATGCCAATCTGTGGCAGAGGCCATCAAACGACTCGGTCCATCTACCCGTTATTAGACGTAATCATCGTAATTTTTCACACAATTTATTTTTTTCTACCACGATACAGCTCAGGAGTGTTATTTCACGTCAACTAATGACAACAAAAAATACACTCGAGATTGAGTGCGCAATGCGCCGACAATAAAAACAGCCGCTATAGTTACTACATTCTTATTCCCGCCGGACTCAAAACAGACCTCATAAATCAAGCAAATTAAAAAGATACCTTGCTGAAGGCACTGCTCTTATCTAGGCTTATAGTTTTACTCTATTTTGCAACTCCAGTTTTTAATAAACAACAGATAATCTACTTTCGCCTTTCCAAATACGCAAACATCGAACTTCTAACCCATTCAGTTATTACAAGTATTGTATCGCACGACTTCGCCTCTGAGAGTTCGAAATATGAAAGTTAAACAAAACAAAACGACGTGAATATACTTCGGCAACTGCAAAGGGAAGTGAGTGAATAACGAATGACGGTGATTGAAAACAGCCCGTCGAGTGGCGAGTATTTGTGTTAGATGCCGCCGCAGATTACCCTTTTGTTAATCAAACAACGTTTATTGAATAATATTTAATTAATCTTTCGTATTTGACTTCGGATAACGTCCCCCAAAACGGATCACTTAGAGATTGAACGCTAGATACTTACAGAAAGAATTTAAATATCGTTCAAGCCAATAAATTGAATCGACGAACAAAAAAAGAGAATCGATAAACGTTTCAAACACGCGTCTTAATAGTTATTTCGAGTCAACCGTTAATCTGAATAGAAAATTAGGGTTCAAGGATGTATTACATTTTAAAGGCGAGCCAGGATGTTGCATACCAACACTTAAGAGTTTACGAAATCCATTAAAGATAATCGTCAATAAGTCAGGCCCCTGCGGCCGGGCAGGAACTAATCGATCGATGGGCACACACGGTCGTTTACAATCAATCCATCAGCGTTTATGTAACGCGCAACTACCGATGATCTTCATTTATCATTTTGTTTTGTGGGTAGCGAGCGCGCGCTCTTGGGGGTCAACCCAGAGGTCCGTACAAAATAAATGCCAGTGACTTACGAAATATGATATGTAAACAACTTTTTCTCCTTTAATCTAACGACACATCTTCGAGATTAATCACTTGTGCAATCGGTAGTTTGGAGTTGATTAACTTTTGATTTATCGCTTTGTACTGCGCAGGAGATATTGAAATTGTAAATAGAAGAGAGTTTTATTAAAATAGAGGTAGCATCAATTAAAGTGTAGCAGAAATTGAGATCTTATCGACAACAATAAACAATGGTGAGTGCGACGTTTGCATGTAAGTTAGATAGGAGGAAAACATTAAACACCTAACAGCCTCCGCTGGCGAAAGAGGCAAAAACAGCATGAATTATGATTTCGCATAAAGATAAAATACAATCTAAGCTAGCGCGCCAAATGGCGAAGAAAAAATGAAATTTCTCCGCAGAACAGATTGTAAGAGTTGAAGAGCGTAACAAGAAATAAGGGTTGAACCTAGTGCCTGACGCGGACCACGATTAAAGTGATGGTGCAGAAGAATTTTATTGAATACGTCCGGATGGAGTTTAGCTATGTTTCGTTATTTAAATGGAAATGTAGTAGATGCCATGTTTTGACATCGCAATCATAATAAGCAGGGATAACACCCCACATCGAAATTTTTCATCGGTATTTTTTTTTTTAAATCAGCTTTTCCATACATTTTGACCGTGTAGGTTGCAGTTTTGTAGGAAAGCGCAGTTTTTTTTTTAATTACCGTTGATTTTTTTTTTTCAGAGTGATGTACTGAGTACGTGGTAATCAGTTTGTGCGCCGGTGTTTCCACCCCGTATATTGGTTTTTTAGACATCATTTGTAAATCATCTGTTGTGACAAAATAAATAAATGAATGAATGACAATGATCTGTCATCGGAGACTTAATCAAACAACAACAACAACAACAACAACAACAACAACAACAGCAACAACAACAACATAGTTAGAATGAAACACTAACCCCAGTAAGTTACAATTCCATCGAAACAGACACTTACGCCCGAGATAACCACACCATTTCTAATGCAGTTTTCAATTCAATTTAACGTTTTCCAATAAAAGTCGGTCAAAACTATCAGACTTTAATACCGTATGTGGTATGGGTAAGTATACCGAGGCATCTGTGTACCCAGTCTTCCCTTCTAGTTGGTATTTTATTTGATCTGCTGTAAGTAAACTCTATTACTGGTCCGTTTTTACAAGTAGAAATTCAATTTCAACCCCGTTCGGTTTTAGGTTCTTAGTGGAATGTAGGTTAGTTGAGGTAGAGGGATAAAAATAAACGAAATATTTGATGAGACATACGTTTTCTAAAAATTGTTCTTGCGGTCTGGGCTTCTGGGTTCAAATTGATTTGGGAACCATTGGATGTACTGACCATCTTGCTTTATTTTTTATCGTTAAGTTGAAATTGATTATGTATCTTGTTCTTGCATTGCCTAGGTTGGTCTGTGGATGGGTGACCACCCAATACATACCGAGTTTCCTCCGTGCCTCGGAAAGCACGTTAAGCCGTTGGTCCCGGCTGTCATTTGTATATCTTTGACTGTCGGTAGAGGTAGTCAATGGCCCGAAAGTCTGACAACCAGTCTAACCAAGGGGTCTTGTTTTAATCGGTAATAATTGGGTTGTGGAGGTCAGATAGGCAGTCGCTCCTTGTAAAATACTGATATTCATCTGTATCCGGTTAGACTGGAA
The DNA here is from genome assembly GCA_963082995.1 of Noctua comes. Lineage (NCBI taxonomy): Eukaryota > Metazoa > Arthropoda > Insecta > Lepidoptera > Noctuidae > Noctua > Noctua comes. The sequence continues at coordinate 8,146,014 of OY720279.1, read as the reverse complement.
GCCGACCCCAACATAGTTGAAAATGATGGAAAATGCTAGGCAGATGATGATGATGATCAAGCTCGACAAAAACAAACTACGAAACAGCTTTGATAAAATAAAACAATAACGTACCATTTATAAAGGTCTACATGTCCATACATCAACGAACCTGTCTTCTAATTAGTGATACTCCTATTTTTATTTAGTTTGTTTTTTGAGGCATCAAGTACTCGACGTATCGCGGGCATGTAGTATCATAATATACGATTAATGAAAAATATGTCCCCGGCGGCAATAAAAGATGGCATCGACATCATTAGGTACCAACGAAGATATGAATTTTTCATGAAATATGGACTCGCAGAGCTCTCGCACGTCGCATCGAGTAGAGGACCGAGGTATCAACATTATTATTTCCATCAGTTCCATTCGTTGTACGACTTTTTGCGATTGCCTGACAGACCACAACAATTTTATCTTGACTTTAGAACAAGACCATAAAGTGTTTCAAAGTCGTCGGAAACCGTGAGATGGAATTCATTATTCACTTTTGGAACAATGCACATATAAAAATCGTTGTTGTACAAAGTGTACAGAATATTTTAAAACAAAAATGTTATAGTCGGAGCAAAGTGTTGACCCATTTACTTATTATGAACACATCCTGCCAATTTACTTTATTGATGTTATATTATAGCATCATTAAGTTTTTATATCCATTGCCTCTCTGACGGACCGCCTATAATTATGATGATAGGAGGCCGCAGTCCTTAAACTATTTTTAAATTATACCAAGACGATCTAAAATTTGCCCCAGTATTATAAGGATCATGTATATTATGAGGTCGATATCTTGATTGGCGCCCGCCATACAGTTTAAAGCTTTTAAAACAATTGGTTTTTAAAATATGAAAAACGATATGCCATTAAGTAAACCCTTAGAATAATTACGTATGGAAATAAAATTGTATGTTACGCAAACGTCTTTCTGAATACAGTGTCAAGCATATCTTTATTTACATCTACTCTGTAATTTTGCGATGATTACAGAGAAACGAACACTTTAGTAGTACACCCAGACGTGCATTTAAATAGGGACAATGTCGCTGCGTCCTGCAAGTCTCCGTAGAAAGCAGAATTAAATCAAGCTGCCACTGTCGACCTAACAATGATATAAATGGTCACAAACACGTACCAAATTTGATCATGCGGCGAATAAATTAAATGGGAACACAATCAAGGATTAAATTACTGCTTCATTCTGCCTCCCACACGCGCGGGCGTTGCGACACATGTGCGACACATCGCTTGCAGTTCGCAGCGGCCCGAAGCGCGTTATGTATGATTGTATGTAGGTGCCTTAACATATAATATTGTGGCACATTGTGCGGCTCCGCGACCGCATATAAATGCGCTGAGAGCAAATAAAACGGTGCTATAATTTCAAATCATACGGACAGAGAATGGGTGTGGACGGCGCTCTCATTGTGTGGAAATGATGTAACCGCTATTAAAAGTGTGGGCCGTATCCCTTGAATATTTCTTGCAACGAAGACGTCGTAGGGTCATATCGGTATTTTATATCTCACCGGAGACAATAGCATACATTTCCAACAAGAAAACTGGCTTCGTACGTTAAGTGGTCGTGGAGCCGCATTTCAATATTCGCTCCGGTCTACCGGTATTGCTCTCTTGGGCGATTATGTTATTAAATATTCCAAATCAGATAGCGATCAATGATTTATGTGTCGAATGAACGTCTAATGATGGAGTGTATTATCTAAAAACGCTTTGTTATTTGATTTCTTATCATAAAATTACTGATTTTTATAGACGACGTCGTACTATGTGACAGATGAAACAACGGCGATAAATTATAAGACTTTATGTAAAATACAATGGCTACTTTTATGGCATAGTAAAACGTTTTAAAATTAGTAGCATTCAAAAACAATATTTCGTTCCTTCTATAAAATCCAAAATTTATGAAGCCTGTCATCCACAATAGGCTATAAACCGATTGATTTGACTGAAAAATCACTATTACGACTCATCAATCCACCCCTTATATGCACTTGCCATTTCCAAATCTACGGTAAAACCGCCAAGGAAAACAGAATAACTTGAAGTTCAATGCTCTTCGTCTTATACCAACAATTACGGACTAATACCAAATCTATTTCGTATCAAATCCCGGTCACAAATCACTCCCCCTAAGATAAAGACGTGTAAAGGATTACACGAAACTATAATGTTCTGTTTAATTTCGGAGAACCCTTTGGTTTAGATGTCCGGATTTCTGACTAATTTTGGAACATTTGGAAGCTCATAAAACAATACGCGCACACAATAAACAACGTGTGGGTGTAATAAAAATAACTTATCATTATAGAACACAAAGTAAAAGGAAAATGCGCTGACAATATAGCTTATGACAGCTTATGAATTCTGATTAATGCAATTTCTGTTAAACCCAAATAAGATTTTTCTTCGAAATTCATCGAATCCGAAGGACATTCTTGTATCCGTGAGGATAATATGATTCAATGCTGTCCCTTTCCAGCCAATGGCAGTATCATATGTAGCTATCCTTTTCGGGCAGAGGCTGTCGGTTTTTGTGAGTCTCAGAAGTTCCATGGAGCATGCGACAGATGTGCGCATGGCTGCGGTTGCTAACGAACCATGATTCAATCGGAATAATCTATAATATAAAATATCTTTGATTGTTTGACCGCTGCCTGCTTCTTTGACATTCGATTGACAAAATAATTTTGATGACTTATTTCATTCCATATTCGTAATTCGACAAATTGGCTTTCCAGCCCTATAGTTGAGTTCTTGTGGTGTCTGTGTCTTTATCTTAAACCATGAACCAATCGCAATAACTTACAGTAATCGATCGGAAACGTTATAGATCAAAATATCTAGTCTTATTTGTTGTTTTACAGGCATAATGCATTCTTAGAACTCATTTCAGATAAAGCAAAGTATAATCAAGATTCAAGTTAGAAGGAAATCGTGTAGAATGCAGTCTCGATGCAAGGACCGTTACGAAGCGATATCGGCACCGAATCCGATTGCCGCAATGCGAAAATTATCCGCAACCGTGGAGTACAGTGGAGGCGTAAAGAGGTCTCAGAAATGGTTATGTTTTGCTATGTATCTGATTTAAGTTGTGACGTGTCGTTTATACTGCTTACATTGAGTTAGATGCGATCAGTTTATTCCTATTTTATGGTTATTCCACGTCAAATATAACTAAAATAATGCCAGGAAACTTCACTATGTTAGCGCTTACGACGTTATTTTATTTACATTCGCCGCATTAGTCTCGATGCTATGTTGAACAGAAGTTAGTCGCATTTTATTCATAAACGTGCTGTTATTTCTTGATTGCATTACATTACGTAGAAATTACAGTACCGTGAGAGATTAATTAAATCGACGCCATTCCTGAAATAACAAAATGCGCGTTTGTAAATTCCGATCACGAATGACTAACATTATTTACACCGAATCGTAAAAATAATTCAGAGAAGTACTTTATTTTGAGACGGGAGCTTACAACTGTAGGTTAGACCCGATGGACGATATTGTAAGACTATGTTACATAATGTGGTTAGTATTCTGCTCACGAGCGTACTTATCGATCAGAAACGTGAACCATAGAGATATCATTAGTCCGAATGTACAGTTGCACGAAACACTTAGGCCGATCTCACAATCTAAAGGGCACTTCCTTTGATCCAAGCTACCGATGTGAACGGTAACCCATATCAAATCGAATATGATCTCTAATGAGATTAACGCTACACTTTTTTGAACTAAACTGGAGCACACGCTTTTTACGAGTGCGTTTACGATCGGCGGCATAGCTTAAAATTATCAAAGACCATATTTCAAAAGCATAAAATAAGAAGAGCAATTAAAGCGCTCATAACCGGGCTAGTAAATGGCCGCATAGTATTACAAATATTTATGTAGGCGGCCGAACAAACAGTAGCGTTAAAAGCAAAGACATGCGTTAATCCAACACAAACAGGGCTGAAAGAATTACACGAGAGGGACACAAACACCATAAAGGCTTCTCTTTCCCGTAGGGTAAACAGGAGTGCGTGAAGTGAGGTAATCCCTCCTAGGTGTAGCTAAAGCTGTGTAGACCTATTAAGGCCGAGTACCTCCATTCAAAATGTAAATGGCTTACTTAGAAATTCTCTAGGGGATTAAGCGCAATCTGCATGCGTATGGTAATTTTACACACGTTGTCAATGGGTCACAATAAAAACGTTTTATTTATAATGCGGAGTTTAACACTGTACGTGTTTCGGCAAGCGTAAACACTTAGTTGGGGCTGGATTTACATAAAAATACTTTGCTTAAAAATTCATTTGCAGTGGATAGCAATGAAATAAACAAAGAAAACAATATCATTGTAAATATCGAAGGAAAACAAATACCGAAATGCAATTTAACCAAAATATTAAACAAAAAATTCAAAAAAAAAAAATCGTACAGACAAAAATAAAAGTGCATTCTGTTGTCACTGCGCCTTAACAAACTACCATCCTGTGCGTCGCAAAGGTGGGCGTATATCAGACACTTAGGTACTCTAGTTTTGCCGCTAATTGTGACTCCACCTGTTTTAAGCTCTAGCGACTAGGAACAATCTTGTGTTAGCAAGTGCCTAGGGGAGGCATCAGTATGCAAGTGTGCACATGTCCTTATGAATCATTTATACTATGTGTAGGGAACATTGGCTTCTATGCGTGTGAATGTGAAGTTCTATTGAGCTTTGACGTGATTTGCAAAATGGTATCTGATCGATTTGATTCGAATTTGGAATGCCAATTACTGTAGTGCAAAGCACTCGTGATTATGTGTAGTGACATGGGATGACCAGACTAGAATTTTCAGTAGCAAATTAGATCCTCTTTGACTACTGATGTGAATTTAGAGGATTTGCTAGAAGGGACTTGATACGGACATATTTACGTACATCGAAAACAAAACGAACATAAAATGTAAGTACCAAAATGGCTTTTATGCTTCTCTCAACACAAGCATTAATTTTTATGTAGTCTCAAGTTGCACGAAATTACGTACCCGTAACAGTCACATAAATGTCTGGGGACTTGAAACGGGCTTAAATTTTCATACAATCCGAACTAACCGGTGGCGTACTAAACAATAAGTATTTATTACAGATAACCGTGGGGACGTACAATACATACATAAATTTTCCGCATTTACCCAGTTACCATAGGCAGATCTAACAAGACGAGAAAGCGTACCGTATACTCGGCAACTGGCTAACTTGCAGCCGCTTAATTTATAGCCAATTAAGTTAGTGTTAAGCTAAATAAACTGACATGAAGATAGCACAAGTAACCGTAATACAAAATACTCGCCCCCAGTCGCTTAGCACAACCAACAAGTTTGTGTAGGCCCACGTTTAATGCTAAATCGCTGTCGACAGACCAACATTTTAAATACTCCGGTTTATCTACAACGAGCTTTGATATTGCGGCACTGATGACAAGAACACGACTATTTGATTTATAATATTAACCACTGAGCTAGAAAGTGCCCCTTGCTATTACTGCTATAGGTCTGTCTTTCATTATTGCTTATTGAATCGGCTTCCAAATGAGGATTAATAAGGATTTATGGGCGTAGAAACAGAATGAAACTTTCCATTGCTAAGTCGATTAAATATAGTTCATTTACCATTCATCTGTCGCGGTGCGCATTTGTTCTTCAATCTATTGAACTTGTGATTTATATTTGCGCAGCTCGGATTTGCCATCAGGTACGTCGCACCAAACTTTTCGAGCACCCCTTAAAATCATTTTACGTACAAAGTTTAAAATGACAAAGTTCTTAAAATGCCAAGTAAAAACTGAACTAAAGAAGCCAGATGCTGCAGACAGTTGGAAACAACTGGCCGGAGTTGCTTTATAAAAAGTTAGCTTTTAAAACCCTCGCTATAAATCAATAGAAAGGAGTTCAGAGGAAGTGGAAGCGTAAGGCGGATATTTACGGTGATGGTATACTCGCTCTACTTACAGCGCGATAAATCTTTGGGCAGCACGCTTTGTAGCTTGACTTTATGGAAGTGCTAATCATTATTGTAATAGAACACGGTGCCCCACAAACCGTCGCCGAAGATAGGACGACTGGGTCAACAATATCCAACTGTTTTGTGTTCTTATCCACTTCAATTTCACTTTAAAACGTTCTTTCCATTCAGTCCGCTGCATTCTTTATTGTACTACGAGTACTTTTCTTAAAAAATGTTTCAGAAATTGGAGCGGTTCCGTTTCTTTTTCTTTTATCGCGAATCTGGAGCTACGTAACGGTCTGATGCCAGAACAGCGAATAAAAGCAGACGTTCCGCGGTATCGTAACATTTGTTCACAATATCATAATATTATTCTTTACGAGAAGAAAGAACCGCCAAGACCTGTCCATTGTGTACTCAGAATTACGTAAAGATACCGAAGAAAGGGTAAGAATTTTTTATAAGATAAAATCGTCACGCTTCGATTGGTATCCAATTTACTTAGGAGAGGCCGCGCTGCGATGCTACCTGACTCTTTGTCGCGTGGTCACGCCAGCCGAGGCCCGACCCGTTTGTAAACGTAATAGCTTCTTATTTATGTTGGTACTTTCAAATTAAAATATTCGAGAGACGATATCGTGCTGGACAAAAAACTTGTGTGAGATGACTTTGATGAGAATAAATTGGATTGCGTCGGAGACTGGACGGGTGAACTTAATAGAAATGCAGGTGAGGCATGTAAGCGTGCTAGAGCTAAATGTCAAATGAGTTGCGTCACGGACATGTAACCTCGCTTACATAAGGCCTCGGGTAAATTAAGCTTGTACTCATACAGGTATAAGCTCGCTAAGGCTGGAGTCATTAAGTAGAAGATCTTAACCATAACTCACGTAATTCCCAGCTTTAGGCCATTTTGCTAATTAAGTTACGTAACAATTTCTTTGTTTTTGCTTTGTTGTGAGACAAAATTGAATACTGTAATTAAATTTTTGAGGAAAGTTAGTTGAGATTGTTTTTCGGGCAACACTATCTTGGATTTTGAATAATACTTTATCCTTGTTTCATTATTCTCAATATTTGAAGAGAAATTATAATAAAGCTCATTAAGCCTATGAAATTCATTTCTTTATAACATCACTACTTTCACATTTTGTTGAAAATAAAATGTATGGCCTCCCCCATTCCTTTCCAACTCTCCCGGTGTTTTGGCTTCTCTGGACAATCAGTTAGGAACGAGTCCAAATCGTCACGCCAGCGTTTCTTGGGCCTGCCTCGGTGACGACGACAGTCTTCAGGCACTCACTGTGTGACGATTCTGGCCTATCTGTGGTCAGGCCCATCCTGGAAATGTGACCCGCCCAGTCCCATTTTAACCTCGCAGACTTATCACCAACATCGGCGATATTTGTCTTAAGGTGCTCTCTCACCGCGAGCATTCGCCTGTTATGTAACAGTTCAGATTCACTTGTTTCCGTACAAAATCGAATCTTGGACTGTTACATTACAGGCGAATGCTCGCGGTAAGGGAGCACCATTATATTATTCAGTAAATATTTGTAACAAATGAAATTCTCATCCTTTGTTTCTTTAAAGCGAATAAAAAACAACTTTAGCTCCATGCAATAATAACTGCGCATATAATTAGCAAAACAATACAATTTCTTTCCGAAGAATTTTCATAAATATCGGACAAAGGCTTTTGAGCGAATTTCCTTGAGAACATTAGAGTGAACAAAGGAGAAAAAAAGATTATCTACTTACAGACTCTGACTGGCCACTTACAGTATAAACGGTACTTAAATCAGCAAAAACAAAAGCCGACTAAGTAAATGCTTTTGCCTAGTGCCAGCACTTTGTACTTGTGTATCCTATGCTTATCTATGTCTAGACCAACTTTATCTTAGTTATATGAACTGAGTTTAGGTGTAGGAGGATTTTCTGTTAGTTCTGCTACAAGATAAAAGGTATTGCGATTGTCATACAGGCTGATCTGTGTTTTGATTTCTAAGTGCAGTCTTTGAGACTGATAAATGCATTGAAATTATAGACATGATTATGTGCTTTTTTTTAGGATGGGAAATCATCAAATGATCCCCACCCGCTCTGGGCGGAGTGGTAGGGAGTGTCAAACTTGTACTGACTAAAACCCATCCATGTTCCTTCTTTGCCCTTTTTGTTCCAGGGCCGCGGTATCTCTTTCGAACAGTCCCGCAGCCATGATTATGTGCTTTGATTGCACTTTCAATGCTTACACAAAACGAACCAAAAATTGTCTCGCAAAATAGTTTGGAATCGTAGTCCATTCCAGCCAAATATGCGTCCAGCCACTAACTACAAACATTGATATAGTTCTATCGTGTTATTGATACAAAATGTTTTGTTAGTGTATTAGCAGCAACACACCTCTTGCCCTTTAGATGAACTAAAGCTTACGTAATACTACTGAATCTTAGCAGCAAATAAATGGATGTATCTCCAGTACTTGCAAATGCTAATGCTTTAATCAATCAGCCCATTGCTGGACATAGACCTCTCTTGAATTACGCCATAACACCTGGTTATCTGCCATCAGCATTGCCTGCCTTTGTCAGGTCATCGGGTCATCTAGCTCTTCAGAAATTGCATATGTTGTTGATTGTTTATATGAAAACTCACTTGTGTAGCTTCAGTCAGAGATAAGTAACATATTGTCAGTTAATTTACAACCAATGTTTGTTAAACCACGACAATTACTCCACCACTTGAAAACTGGTCATTAAACTTTAAATGATGGGCATATGTTTCAAATACTGTAGACAGTCTTTCCTTTGGACAATAACATCACTGTGTCGACCACATAACTGTCACATTACGACTCACCGTTAAATGTCGGACATAAAAATAAGTGAAGCTTCTAATACAAACATGAAAATGCTATATTTTTAGAGGCGTGCCCTAATACTGTACTTAAGAGTTTAAAACTTGAATGAACAACAGTTTTAGTTTCCGTTACATGTCATTTTTTTGTCTAAACATGTTTCCTGTATCTATAATGACGCATTCTAATTGCTGTCTGGTTTTAAAATTAAACAGATGACTTGGACTCTTCAGAGATTACAAAAAAAGAAATGAAATGAGTTTCAGGCATCATTTCTGGTATTTTCAGCAAATTTTGAAAAGGTGTGTTCGTTTTTGCAGTCTGTTTGTGTGTTTTTGCTATTCATTTATAAGTATTGATGCGTTTTTTATTTGCAATTCGTCATTTCTTTGCATAGAGAAGGGATTTTCTCTGCGACATCATCGATTGGACCAAAAACGTATGAAATATACTATAGGAGGTACTACTACTGTTTTAAGCTTTCTTCTACATTATTTTCTGAGTAAAAACCCCGACATAAAATACATGAGTTGCTTACCATCCCAAACAGGTTGTAAAAGCCGTCGGAGGGTAAGGGTCGCTGTTGCAAGTAAATGGGTGGTAACTTGGCAACGTGCCATAACCCAGTTATATAAATTTTCATCCACCGTATTTGTCTTAAATGTGGTACGCCCGTACGCAACTACATTTTGGCAACTTCGTTGTTTGAACTGTAATTAGTACAATGTTTCAATGTTTTTTTATCCAATTTAGAGTTGCATGCTTTATTTCGGGGACGCCTAAGTAGAAAGTCGTCCATACAATTATTTCAATTTAATATTAAAACGGTCAACTGCTAACATTAATTTGAAAAACTCCATAATTACAAACCAGTCAAACGAATAGTAGCGAAACTCAAATTATATATAATTTAACAAGTGAACGTAAAGCAAAGACAGTCCATTTAAGGCAGAGATATAAAATCGTTTAATTTTATCTACCTACTTAAGGCCAAGATAAAGATAAGTGAACACATCGCTCCCCACAATTTATTATCCCTTACTAAACCAACATAATCTTGAACCCTTGCAATTTTGTCTTGCATTATATTTGTAGTTAATAAACGTTCAATATTATCTTCGAATAAACGTCAAAAAGGCTATAAAGTAGGTCTCATAAATTATAGACTAATAAATCTGTATAGCGCCTCGATGCCGTATCGAGTCAGGATATTCAGTGTGATATGGAAGTAAAGCCAGCTTTCTTAGATAAGTCGAGCTCAGTGCAACGCCGGCTCAGCTTGACAAATGGTGCTGTGACGTCAGAGTACGTCTCGAGCTACGGGAGACAGCGATATTGAACGCTTTGATACGAATTTCGGATTGGATTTAGAAAATTCGAGATTGAAATTGCATCATGTGATACGAAAGGAAGACTTTCTTTTGTGTAATAGTGATCAATTCACCAAACGTTGGCTCGTTTGATTGACTATCCATAAAAGGGTAATCGAAGCAATGAGTGTCAGGTTAATTAATTAATGTTAAAATGCGGTCTGAAGATGAAAAAGTTGAGATGTACTAATTCAACGACAGAATCTACTGAATAGCATCTTAAAAATGTCCAAACACACTATAAACGCGATCAAATTCAAAATGAAGTAATTATAAACATTTAGCAACGTACCATACAGATCGTAAACTTACATTATGTATCGCGCTTAGAATTTTAATAGAGCATTTTAATATAGTTCACAAACGGCAATAAAAATCACATAAACAGTTAACGATTGACCCACTAGGAGGTCCGGAGTGAGCCACGGCGATAGTAAAAACTGACCATCTTACGATGACCTTTCGGAACTACATTGTCTGGAATAAAATATCGTTTGGTCATGGAAGATCTTGTTAAAATGGTTGCAGTAAAGCACTCGATGTATCAGATGCAGATGGGTCTGAAGATAACGTCTATCATGCCGTATGAAATATCGGGGAATTAATTATTAACAGACGTAATGCGATTAGCTATCGTGCGTTCTCCCGGTAGTCATTGTAATCTGACTACAGAGAAGAGATTATAAGAAAGTACCATCATAAGGGGAAATGTTTTGACATCTTTTTGCGCATCAGGGATTATTGTTATGCAAATCGTATCAATAAACGGGGGTTTTATTGATTATAATGGAGAAACTGTCATATAACTTTAAAATAAATGGGAATTGAACAACGTAGTCATGAGAAAATAATTATAATGAATCATCAAAACAACAAGCAAGCAAACGATTGTATATGTAGTAATATTAAGCAGGAAATTATGCTGAAACTGAATAAAAAAGGTCTCATCGCATATATTTTTAGAAAAGCTTAGAAATAATCTCCCAAATTGACCCAGTAAAGATTAGCTTATCCTTTTTTGTAAGCGATTCTTAGGTCGATATAGCCACAACGTCTTACTAAAATGTTGTGACTACCAAAGTTTAGATGGTATCCAACTGTCCGGATATTCGGTCTACCGCGCGTAATGCCGCGAAACTCTTTTATCCGTCAACAATGGTCGTTCCCCAAAACGATATAAAAACCGTATCAGTAACCGCTATTCATTGACAATTTTTCCATCGATTACGTTATTTATCTGGATATTTGTGCGTAGTGTGAAAGCCAATTAGATAGGAAGTGCATCGCTCGCTTGTGTGCGAACAATAGCCTTGGCGGCCGCTGGACACGTTCCATTACATGCCCACAATGGACAAATTATAAACAGTCCAGTTGCCTCCATACAGGGCACATCACTTCCTCTACCTATTGTCAGTTTTCAATACAATAACTTTTATTGAAATGACGCTAGAACGTGTCTTTTGCCAACTTTCAATGGCCACGATTTATTTTGTGAGCCCGATTGTGTTGCGACCACTACGTACGATTTCCGCTCTATAAAAGGTTCCGATGTAAAAGGAATGCGTCCAATACCTCTGCTACAAAGAGGTTTTATTTCTGACTTGTGCCAGCTACGTATAATTGATGCCCGTTCATGAATGTGGTTACTTACTTACAAAAAGTTGTGATCAATGGTTGCTAAGGAAGTCGTTTGTAAGTTACCTGTAACAAGAATACAATATTTGTTAGATATTTAGATGTAAGGCAGATGTACATAAATAGACAAATTGTTGCCAAAATGGGCATGGAATATATTTCCGTTATAAAACTTGTAAACGTAATTTCGGTAATTCGAAAGATAATTTCTACCCAAGATGTTTAAGTAGACCTACATTCTGCAGTTCACATCTGTGAGTTTTTATGCATGTATTGTGAATTTCCCAAACCCAGAGTTACTCTATAGGGAATATCCTAAGGTAAAGGGTAAGCATCAAAGGATACGAAGGGTCGAGATACTTTTTCATACCCTTTGTTCCCAGAATTACACTTACACCCATATTCCAGAACGCCGACTTAGTCCATTTTTGAACTTAAGTCGACATTTGTTGTCATGGCAACAGGTGAGGAACGCCCACCACGGTATCAGCAACACCCACTCAATGATGTTCAAAAGGTGAGGACAGACTAGCTAGAGCTTGCATTTGCAACAAGACATCGAGCCGCTTGACACTTTGTTAAAACTTGATTTTGCTAAGAAACAAGCAACTTGTGTAACATTTCATCGAGCAAAAACACGAGCGCGGGCAAATCGTGCAACATGGAAAGAGGTGCGTGGATTTTGCTGGTCGTTACTTCTCCTAATTCGCTCAGTGTTTTTTTTTTTAATATTAAATTAAATTGCAGCACACGCGACTTGCAAATCCAACATATCAACGAAGAGTACCTAAATGCCACACAGTAAGAACAGTCACTAAAGAACCCCACCGGCTTACTCCTTTTGCTTCGTTCACGTTCATACATCTGGTCATACACGCACGCAGGTCGCGAGCACTGCCACCTGACCTTTTTTAAGAACAATACCAATAATTTTTGTCCTTCTAAGGTGTTCTCTTTCGGGTTTTGTTAGTCGCCTTTTACTCGTCCTCTCAACAAGACCATCATCCAAACATATTCTTTTAATTTTTTGTCTTTACATCTCCTTTTCAACCGCAACCTTGCAGTATTATATCATTCCTCAATTTATCAACCAATGTTACAATACGTTTAATTGCTCAGATGAGTACTCACCTTAATCTACCTCCAAAACATGCTGTCCATTTCAAACCCAAAATAAGTATGTTGCATGAAGGTTGCAAGCTGCTTTGTATGCTAAAAATGTTATATTAAAATACGTCCCAATGCTAGAGATGTCTTCAATTGATGTTCTACCGAATGCTCTTGGTTGACATCATTTGTCAAAGAACTTAAACGGAATTACTTGAAAATAAATATTTATTTTTTCGTGGTTCATTTATAAGATTTTCACTTAAAATAATGGCATCAAGAATTTTCTTTTCGGATGGTGAAAAGTCAGGACAGGAACTTGTCTGCAAGTACAAGCTTCTTCAAAATACGACGTTGCCGGGCAGCTCATGAGCGATAAAATGTGCTGTGGGCTCGCCTAACCCAAGAGTATAACTCAGTATTTAACTCGCGCGTAAGTACCAAATAACATGTATGCTGTTTAATTAATACCTGGTCTATGTTTGATGATCGTAATGAACGGCAATCTTTTCTTTTTATAAAGAACCGAATCTCAGTTAAACAGGTGCTGGTCCAATATTAAGGCCACCCTTAATTTAGAAAAAAAAGAAAGAATGAGGACTGGGGGTGGCCCCTATCCTGGCCCCGCGTCCTCAGATCTCGAAGGAGTGAAAGATGCGCTGCCGGCCTCTACCGATTTGAAATTGAGGTTCGCAATAGACTGTGACACTATGCCAAGTGAAACTCCTGCTGACGATACACCTATAGTCTAGTAATTTTATTGATTCTATTCTTTGTGTTAACGAATATATGATTAGATTATTAAAAATATTTACTTTCTTTTTTCAGTTCTGGAATTTCGTCCGGTGGACGAGGTACCGGTACCGGTGGCTCAAGGGCCACCTGAAAATAACTCGACTGACTTGGCGTCAGCAAACTCGCAGTTTATTGGTAGGGTTGATCAAATGATTTTCAGTTCATCTCTACACGTTACCGTACATCAGAAAGTTAAATTATCTGTGTATGGCACCAATACAGAATTTGAAATAACATCAATCTATTTGTATTCATTCGAAGCATTTTATTTTTTATATTCTCATTAGTGTTTTTTGAAGGTGCTTGTGGTTAGCAAATTAATACTAATATATGTTCGCGCCCAAGTTATAATAAAGGAGGTACGGGCGAAAAATTTAAAACGGAATGAGGAACGAGAGGAGGAGTAACATCTGCTGAAAATGGAGAAGCAGAAGTGGTGGTGAAGGCAGCAGAAGAAGCGTACCAAAAGGCAAAACTCGAACGTTTGAGTGACGCCCAGCTACTTCGATTCAGTGATGTTACAAGGGACGAGGCCGAAAAAATAAATTAAATTATTATTGTACAAGCCAACTGGTTTTTATTTTATTTAAAAGTAGTATCACGTATAAAAAATATCTAAATTACACATTTATAGACATAGAAAAACAAAGGAAATTTTTCATTTTCATTCACGTAGGACTACGTAAGACTGGATCCAATCTCTAGGTTAGTAAAACCCAACAACACTGCATGCATGGGGATCGAACCCATAACCTCACACCGTGCAATTGCGCTTATGACTATTTGACCAACGAGAGAACAAAAATACAAATATGATCATCACACAATTGTAAACATACTAGCTGTTGCCCGCGACCTTCGTCCGCGATTTTTATATTAAAAAAAACCCGTTTTCGCAACATTTTTTAATGCTCCGCTCCTATTCCTCAACAAAAGGGTTATCCAACACTAAAAGATTTTTTCAATTGGAACCAGCAATTCCTGAGATTAGAAGGTTCCGGTCGTCCAGAGTTGAAGGAAGAATTCAGTTGGACGATGGACCGAGTAGCCTTGAATTTCTTTGGATTCGTTATCGCTTATTCTCTCATCATTACTCTGCAGAATGAGTTTGTGCGCATGACATGGTTGTGGTCACCCAACATAATGGTGGGTTTCATATATCGGCCCTTCTCTTCCTCCGTTTAGCAGTAGCAAGCCGCCTGCTACTCATGTTTAGCTTACACCTGTCCCTTCCCGTATCATATGAAAACAAACCTAAGATAAGCCGGCTAAACCACTAAACGCAACGGCGAATAAGAATTCGATTTGATTGTTTTATTATTGCAATATAACAGAAACTGGCCACAACAGCGGCTGACGAGCGCTACATCCAAGTTGGTTGCATCAAATTTGTATTTTTTTCTTTCTCCTTCTATTTACAATCTATATACTACTGCGATAGTACCGCAAAGGCAATGGGATTACCCGTATTACTACAGGTAGAAAGATCTATGTGCTATACCAGACTATAATATATCTCTGTACCAAGTTTCATCCAGATCTGTTCAGCCGTTCTGGCGATTGAGTAACAAACATCTATTCATCCAAACTTTCGCATTTATAATAGTTATGTAAGATTTATGTGTAAGCTTTTATTTTTAAAGTTGAATAGGTAATAAATAATAGTTAGTGTAAGTATTTCATTTTATTTGAGCAATACAGACACACTCGCGTTTTTCTTACATGTACTTACTTATAACTTGTTCATTTTCATATCAATTACATTACATTTATGTGAAATATTGATAACTTGGTTCGAGATTGGACACCGGTGGCGACAATCAAATGATTCATTAGGAATCTATATAGACATAATACTTTTACATAATATTTAATATCAGTGTCGCGTATCACGAGTCAATATGGCGACAGTTGGGGGAGGCCTATGTCCAGCAGTGGACGTCTTTCGGCTGAAATGATGATGATGATGATGTTGTATCACGAGCCAACGCGAAAATCGGGTTTTCACATTATATTTACAGACACTACTACCTCAGAAATATTCTACCTACTTACTAATAGGTAAATGCGCCCTGCACGCCCTGCGTAAAACTGCGCGCCATGGCCCGTCTTTTTAAGTATAGATAGATGATGAGAGCGACTTTGTGGTATCGAAGGTATAAACAAAACAACACGAGTATGGGCAAGCTCGCTCATAAGCACCATTCGCACCATTTTGTCTGAGATTCAAAATGGTTCGTTAGTTTTCTCATGCTTTAGAAATATCACGTGAATTAAGCTTGTATTCATCTTTTATGTGTACGGTACTCCATATTACGACTATTTGTCACTAATATAATTATTTACGCGATCTTGATTGCTAATTCATACAATCCCACGATAATGAACACCTACCGATACCAATACCTACCGATTTGAAAAAGAAACCGTACTTTATATATATTTACCACGGATATTTGCAAGTGCTCGCAATATTAATAATCATTGATTAATAATCCCGACTACATACTAGCTGGCTTGGAAATTAAAGGCGACGGAAAATAGTTTTTATCAACAAGGGCCGTCCACGGGCTGTAGGTCAAAATTTCCAGAACGAAAACGTTGGAACCAAAAACGAACCGCGTTTTCTTTTACAGTAGCTTCCCTATTTTATTTTATATCAGCCCTCTATGTCCTACTGCTGGGCAAAGACCTCTCGCATGGCTTTCCAATTTTTGTACGGTTTCCTTCTAAAATCGAAAGTGTCTTTGGAACTGTATATTGATGTCACATTCTAACGGGTTGTCGGCATCGGGTCGCGATAAATAATTGTATGGCATATCGTATCCTACATAACCGACATACTCCTCAAAATTCATCTTGCTTTGGCTATAACAAGAAAACAATTTTACACACGTCGATTCACTTGGATTTCAGTAGGTACATATGTCACCCACAAGGTAGGTTTCAAGGATCTGATGGCGCGGGCAAACATCGGAACTAACGCAGCTATCTCTTTCTTTCCTCAATATTTTTTACAAAACAATTAACAAAAGGTTTACCAACAGCGCCCCCCTGTCAGCTTCATTCGAGCGCCAAAACATTCTTGTACTACAAAACCCTTGAAAAGTGGGCGTTTATGTCAAATTATAAACAAACTGTAGCTGTCAATATGACTTATGGGGTGAAAAGTAGGCGTGTCTAGTCCGACTTAAGTTCAATCCACGACTTAAACTACGGGTGTAAAGAGTAAGGAAAACTTTGGTTAAAAATCTTGCATCAAAGATTACTATCAGTTTGAAGAATCCGTTGAAATTCAATACGTTTGAAAAGTTAAGTGTATTGTTGAGTGCACATTCAAGAAGCTAAAATCTAGGCTAGTAACAAAAAAGAGGCAACCTATGACGTAACTCTCTCATGTAGGTCGTACAAAAACTGAAGCTGTCATACATATTGCTATCCATTTAGAAGATTGAACTCTGACAGACATATCAGATCCAATAGATAATACATTTATATTGGAACTGATTTCTTCGTGATTGATGCATTCCGGTCCATCAGAATTGGAAGAAAAAGAATCAAATAAGATAGATCTCTTAATGCAAAGATCTTGTCTTATACCGTTAGTAATAGAACTTAGATTCTAAAACCCGATAGAGTACAATGTATGCCGATTTATATCAATTATGTGAGCCTGATTTAGCCTTTTGATTAAATTGAGTTGTATCTTGTTCGGCTGCCGTATTAAAGTTTACCCTGCCTCAGGCAAAAGGCGATGTAATAAATATACTATTCTAATATATTATCCTGATTGTCTGTTTGTTTGTTTCTCAATTACATGTTAGTGAGTTGAGCCTGTTTTGCTGGCTAAGTGGCTACCGACGATAGAATGGACAACCTGTCTACTTCATGTTCTATAATCATGGTTATAATAGGGGGTTATATTTTCTAAATCCCAAAATAAGTTTGATCAGATTTATCATCCATTTACCTGTGGAGTTGATGTCCATAGATTTAATATTGACGTTAATATTGGTAAGAGGGAATATTATGAATTACACCTATGGTGTTGAAGCAAAAAAATTTGCCTATCGGATAAACTGAAGATGTACTAACCAAGTTCACTAACGGTAGAGCACTTTCACCCCTAACCTAAGCCTTGAGTTACAAGGTCGAAAAATAGTAAAAAGGAGGCCTTAGTAAATTAATGCTTTTAAAAAACTCAAAAACATAACAGTAGAAGCCTTTGTAGTTAATCATGAAGATCTATTGTACCTCCACGTGTATGAAGATCAAGCTACACTTGCGCTGGTATTATTGAAACCACATGTAAAGGAACACATCTTGTTTAAATACTGCTCTAGCGGTAAGCGGTTGAAGCACATCCGTTGTGGGTACTAGCTAACACATTTCCTTTAATTAGAACGTACTTAGGGTACGAACCTACTCGAAGTATTTTCTAGAAGCTAAGATTTTGAATCTCTTCTTTTCTTTGTTATTGAAGACTAAAAGGTTAAAGCTGAGATAAATATTTTATTATTTATTTACTTAAACTTCATGTACAATAGCGGTACATAGGCGGACTTAATGCCACAAGGCATTCTCTACCAGTCAATGTTTGGGTTAAATAAGAAAACATTGTGATAGGGTACAAAATAAATATATGAAAAAATAACTACTATACTACTACTACTATTTTCTGTTTACTTGGAAAGTTTAATTTTTTTAATCCAAAACTACTTCCTCTATCGAAACATCAGCTGTTCAAAATGAAGGTACAATATCTTAGAGCTATTTAATTCCATTCAAACATCTACCCTTCTTTATATTATTAGCATGGGTATTGGGTATTCTACTACCGCAAAAAACCAAGGCGTTTGCATACTTCTCGCACACATAGCCAGACATAAAGAAGAAACGGCCAGATGTATCGCAAATAAACGTTAGAAAAGAAACTAAAAAATTACGGCGAAAAAAAAAACTATTTACATTCAGCCAGTTTATTATCGGAGGCGTATTATTAAACCCCACTTTGCATGTAGGACACTTAATCAGTATGTACGACTGCTTCGCTACTTAGGAAGTGGATACAAGTATAGTTGGTCGCAGAACTCGCAGACATAGCTTATTATACATAGAACATCTATTAGTACTCATTTACAGCGTGAACTGGGCTTGTTCAGGTCAATGCACTGATTCTACCGTTATCTTAGGACCCATTCTAACACTGGTTATGGGATTAGGATTATTGAATAAGATATGGAGCATTGTCAGGAGTTTCGCTTTTGAAATAGTGAATTGAAATTTGCTTTGTATGGTAGTCTGTTCTGAGGAGATTTGGATAAGTATGCAAAACGGATTCTGTGATTGTTTCTTTTTGTGTCCTTTGCCAATCTTAGAAAGATTTAAAGCTAACAAAGTGACATACTAGACTAAGTTTCAAAAGAAGACCACCAAAGGATGATTGAAGATAGCCCAGTCTTACAATTCCATTGTCAATTTTAAACTTTTTAACTCTTAAGTTTTTACAACAGAGTTCGTATTTGTTGAGTCATACAAATTGTAACTATTTTGAAAACAGAATTTTACATTTTGTAGGGCATACTTAGTAGGTAATATTATAACCAAGGGCTATCGTATAAGCCAGTACTGACTGGGTTGTGGAGGTCAGATAGGCAGTCGCTCCATGTAAAAAACTGGTATTCAGCTGCATCCGGTTAGACTGTAAGTCGACCTCAAAATGGCTGGGAAAAGGCTAAGCAGGTGATAGTGATGAATTAGTAGGTTATCATCATTGAAGCCTCCACATAAACCAGAATAAATTCGAGCAAATTAGACCCAACGGTTTCAAAACAATAAAAAGCTTACCCATAAAAATATTATCTAAAGCCTTTCTCTAATTACAATTATCTCAACTATAAAGCATATCATTTTGTTAAAATGATTGATGATTGTAATAATACATATCTAATGGTCACGATACAACTACTGAACAAATATTTAGCTGCAGGAAAATTTGACAGCAATGATGTATGGACGCGCTACTTATTGCTGTAGCTTTGTTTTTTTCTCATGTTAGTTTTTTTTCGAAAAAAAGCAATGTAAATAAATAAAGGAATGTTTTTCTTTGTGTGATTCTACAGGAATATGAAACACCTATTCTAGTATTTGCTTCATTCAACGTTAAACTGCAATGTCGGTCACTCTTAAAGTCTAGACTTCACAAGAATAGAAAACTCAAATCAGCATAATACGTATTATAATGGGTGTAAAAAACCCTTCACGAAGCCAAAAGGCACTTGCTTTCCCGTCATTACGATATTTTTTTTGTTCTTTAACCATATCTGAGAACGGAGATATTGGAGGACAAAAGTTCAACATATTCACAACTTTAAAAAAAAAAAAGTTTTAAATGTTAAAACTTTACTTTAAATACCTCCATGACCCGTACCCGTACAATCAATGCATTCATCAGCACAATGTTCTGTGTACCTTACATTACATTGATTCCTACCGTAACACGTGATTTTTCACCCCAAAAAAAGTCGTTTCCCAGCAATAATTTTTGCGTTTAGTTACTTAGTATGATGTACAAAATGTTTGGTTGACGGCTTTGTAGAGAGTCCGTTTACACCTTGTATGTAAGCGTTAAATAACCAGTTTACTTATCTAACTAAGCTTATTTTTCATATAAAAATCGGTCGGTAATGGACCAGCCAACCACAAAAGTCTTAATGAGAAGATTAATCATTAAATAAACTATCCAAGCCGCACAGTAACGTCTGTTTTTTGTCCACAAAGTGTAACAATGGTCCAGTGATCATCGCAGTTGCCTGATCTTTTGTATGTGATCATTTATCATTGGGTGGACTCTATCATTTGGTAGTCTATGTGCCTATTGATTAACTTTAGAGCAACTGATTATTGTGCTCATGCGCATATGAGAGGTACTGGGTACCATGACAATTATGTTTTAATAAGCTTTTATTTAACTTGCCTTGTTAGTTAGTGTGTATGTATTGGTAAAATCTTGCAAACGAATTTCAAACCAGTTTCAAACAAAAATTTCAGCTCAATCGGTTGGGGGTTTTTACACACACCTTTAGTTCTGGTGACAATACATTTTTTTGATAGACATGTGTTGATTCTGCAGCCAAAATTACCTCCCCATGAGAGAACTCCTCAACGGATAATAACACCAATACGAAACTTTGTATAGCTACGCGTTCAATGTTGACAGATAAACCAATTTTTTCTTCTTTTCTTGTTAATAAAAGCAAGTTTTTTTTAAGTTAAATTTTTATTTTAGTCATACTTGCAAGATGGTTTGACCTTTTCAAGAAAATAGAATATTTGAACATCGTTTGGCTACTATCAATGAAAAGGTAGACCAATAACTAAACAACAATAAGTACCTAAATAGAAAACAACTAAAACCGAACTATATAACGTACTTGTATCAGTTTCCCTTATTGTGAGTAGTTCGAAAACACCAACATACCTTGGAAAGGGCGCCCAAAGTTCAACTAAGTAAAGGATCTAATTTTCATGAGACATCGAACCGTGATGTAACCACTAAGGAGATTAGGCACTTGTTACTTCGCCGCCCTTGGACAGATTCCCTTAATAATGTGTCGGGTAAAGGGTCTTTGAATGCGGAATTAGTGGTCATCAGAGCTTTCAGCTTGAACAATATTCGAATACCTTTACTGGTGAACACTCGGCGCTCTCTCTAAGGTAATGTTTTATTACTAAATTCCGTTGAAACTAAACAGAGCTTCCATTAGTTCTCAGAAAATTTATCTTGGAAAAGTTCCAGTAATTGTACGCTAAGCTAAGCAACAATTACTTAACGACTGACGTTTCTAAACAATCGTTCATCTATCAAATAGATGTCAACTCGCATTACGACATTAAAGTATGTACAAGTTGTTCGGGTATCACGGCGCGTGTCCGAGTGCGCGCCACCTGCACATGATCGTGAATATGAGCGGATTGTATGACAATTATACAAACCAGCTATTGAACCACCACCATATTAATATCGAGGCAATGGCTCTCTGATTATCCACCTTACAACGCTGCAGCTTTGCAAGCCACATTATGCAAATTATATATGCAAACAAGAAATACGCAGATCGAATACCCCCTTTACCCGTTTAATTAAAATAAAACCTTTTAAATAATTTATGCAATCCAACGTTGCGTAAAGACTCCACGGCGCAACAATAAGAATACTTCATTCCAAACTTGACGTCACATAAAGTCGTGGGCGAGGAAGACAGCGCGAATAAAAACAAAATCTTTTTTTAATTTAAAGCGAAGAGACAATGAGCAAACACAGCTGGCGGAATGCAAAACGAAACTGAATAAAGGGAAAAATCCACGAGTTGTGACATTAGCCGAAGCAATCCTCGGTAGCACCGAACAGTCGAGTAATTTATGTGGAAACAAAGTGTCGAGGATAAAAGAATTGTCACATCACGTGCGATAAACGAGAGCCAGGACAGCGGGAAGTAAGACTTGGGTGTCCATGTCCGCGGTGAGGGGCAGACGAGCGGCGGAAAAGCTTTTTATTTAGTGTGCAGATAGTACGAACAACACAGCGGACGTCTGACGCAGCCCGATAGCCTCCCCCGATACTCCTTACGACATCAGATAAGCCGAGAAGCGTCCTCGGGCAACTGAGAAAGGAAACGCGACTGCTGCTCGGGATGTATTATTGTTGTGACCATTGCCTACCATAAAGCGTGGCCGCAGATCCTTAATTAACAAGCAACGGAACTGTATCGAGCGTCGCGTCCGCAGCTATAAAACTGTGTACGAATGGCTCACTTAGGGAGTGCGCTTCCATGCTTTCAAATAAATATGTCCGATTAACACGATTCATGGCCAAAAACAGCGATATTTAGGAGTCAATTAAGAATAAACACGTTGGAACGCCCGGCGCGTCTCGCGTAAAACGTAACTAATAGCCGTTTAGATGGCAACACTGAACAGCAGGAAGCCATGTTGAGAAAACCTGTGGCACTTGCACCGCGGGCGCCTCCGACCACGGCCGTGTTTACGACACTTCTCCTGTTCTTATTGATTGAATTCGCCACAAATTAAAAAGTTTATTGCCCCATTCTGCAAAGTTCGCTCGAGGTTTTTTGCGTTCGTTAATAAACTTTACAATACCGTCGCCTTCGGAGTTTCGAAGCACGTAAATTTAAGTTAAGAGCTCTCAGATACTATGCTGTAGCAAAACGTTTCACAAAAATACTCGTATATTGCATACTTTATGGTTAAACAAACTGGCAGCTAAAAAGGAAACTAAGTTTACGCAAGTAGAATAAAAATAAAATAAAAAACCAAGCAGACGATTCAGTTCTCAATTTCGTAACAAGCCAAGCAAAACACAAAGATCAAATTAATCTTGGAATGAAAATACAGTATTCCTTATAAAAGACAATAGCATCTATTGTGTAAGGTGATACCATTTTACGACTTAAGAAGCCATACGAAGCAGACTGAAGGAGCATTGAGGTGTCATTTCTTAAAGAGCAAACAATACGTTAAATCGGTTTTAAAGACGGACGAATTCACAATAATTTAAAGAAATGATTGACGAAGCGCAAGTGTAGCGGTTAATAAAACGAGAAAGTTTACAGAACGTATAACAGTCATCTCGTAAATATTCAAAAAGACGCGTCAAGTCGTCAAGTTGGGGACCCCTTCAAAGTACGTCCCGAACACGTCAATTTGTTTACGAATTACGCATAAATTCGTCCCCGGAGACAAGACATCTCGTGCGGCGATCGCTGTTGCGACATTTCAATAAAATTTACGATTGTGACTTAAATGGCGTGTCCGATGAACAAAAAATGTCCCGACATGTTCCTCTTTTATTTTAGACGTACATTCGGTTCGTTAAAATATCTTGGCCGTGATAATAAAACTGTCCGTGTACTTTACCACTAATAAATACACCATTGAAATCGATATTATTTGGAATAAAATAGCTAATTCGATTCTGAATCGATGAGTTTATGGACACTTTAGAAATTTTATAGACCTCGTTACGTTTCTTTTCCAAGAATATAGTTTTCACGTATTTTCATTCATATTCATAAAGACGCCTTTATTTTGGTATGTTTGTATTCATATAAACGGGTTTGAGTATAATTTAAGGTATACTAATCAGTCATCTCATACGGAATAAAATAACAAATAAATTCATAGATCTTCTAAAAATTATTAAATATAAAAATTATGATATCTTAAAAATTAACTAGAAAAATGCTTATCAGATTCATTTCTCAAATTTATTACAGTTAAAGTCTCAGAAAATTTCATATCTGTAATTTTTGACATGAGAGATGTATGAGAGGATTTTTTTTAGCTGAAAACAAAAGAAAAAAACTCGGATGGGTAGATCATCAACAATGCTACTGAGTTGACATAAAAAAAAGAAGTGAAAAAAAAAAGATTTCAAAGTTACAATTCGTCAGCGTCGCAACGCATCAACATCCAGATGCTAATACGACAATCGTTGGAGAGGAAGAAAAAGAACAATATTATTTTAAGATTCTAAAATAAGTGTGTTACGTGCTTCAGCCAAATACACGGAACATTGATGGGTGCTATTGGGCATGACAGGCAAGTCTAAGACGAATGGCTTTGAACAGTAACCCCCGGTATTTTAGTCTACTCGACGTTCCAACCGGTCGTATGGTACGTGTTTACTCAGATGAGTCGGAAATTTAAAATTAGGAGGTGATTTAGTGGATCTGCATGGGAAGAATTCGGGAATGAGTTTTCTTTGAAAGTTGGTGACACGTTTAGCACCTGTTGTAAGTTTGCAAGAGTTGTCGAGAAGAATTTTTTACAATTCAAATTCTTTGATGAATAATTTTAAATAATTAATTAGTCTTTTTTTTTTTTCGGATGTGGTATCATCAAATGACCCCCCCCCCCCCCCCGCTCTGGGAAGGAGTGTCAGACTTGTACTGACTAAAACCCATCCATGTTCCTTCTTTGCCCTTTGTGTTCCAGGGCCGCGGTATCTCTTTCGAACAGTCGCGCAGCATTTAGTCCAACTTTATCCAGACAAACAGATGAAGGAACTACTACAATGAATACTCGGATTCAATTCTATGGTCCTTTCCTGTTCATTAACATGAATAGATTTAATTTCGACACACAACCATCTGTCCAAATTGAAGCAACCCATTTTGTATGACAAAATTTAATCTATTATAATTATTATTCATGTTAGTTTAATTTAAAACGCTACCTCACGCGTTTTATGTATAAATGAATTTATTTTAATGTGTTATTTCTCTATCAAATATGAATACACACGAAATATTAGATTTAATAAAAATATTCATTTATACCTATATTATTGAATGTTAATTTTCTTAAACAAACATTCGATATAAAAAGTCTCTATTAGATTTCGTTCCCAAATACAAATGCGATCGCTGCGGGTCGTACTTTTTAAAAGCTAAGGCGTTTAAAACTCTCAACGTTTTACATAAAAAAGTCCATAAAGAGGCATATTTCATTATTTTTTAGCTCTAAAACAACGGGGTGCCTCGTGTTTTTTGTATGAAGAATACCAACTGCGACGCGGCCCACGCGAGCCCCAATGATCGTTTCACACTTTAAGTGGCAGTACAGTAGTGATATACATGCTCCAACTATTTTTAAAACAACTAGAGGACGAAGGGACTTTTTACGTGGGATTGTAGTCAAACTACCCTGATACTTCTACACATTTTTTCATTCCAAAACTTTTTTAATGACTTGCCGAACCGAAAAACGACCATATTTTACTTTATGCAAATATTTTCGTATTCTTCTTTATAAGACGACAGTAAAATTAATTAGGGCCTCAGAAAATAAATGTCTTTCAGAGTAATAAAAATGACAGTAAAATTAATAACTGGACTTTACAACGATTTTTACCTTGTCCTATACATCTATACTTATATATAATATTATAAAGCTGAAGAGTTTGTTTGTTTGGATGAACGCGCTAATCTCAAAAACTACTGGTCCGAATTGAAAAATTATTTTAGTGTTGGATGGCCCATTTATCGAGGCTATAGGCTATATAACATCACGCTACGACCAATGGGAGCGGAGCTTTTATGAAAAAGATTGAAAAAACGAGGAAAAATCCAAACGCAGACGAAGTTGCGCGGGTCAGCTAGTATAAAATATGGCCCTTAAAGTTAAAAAATAAGCCATAATAAAGTACAACCTCTTACATCTGTGACATACTCTTGGCTTGTATCGACACCTCTAGGAATTTTGATCGTCGTATTATAGATTTGAGCTCTAGATAAAACACGGTCCCCCATCAATTTCGTACAAAATATTTGGTAAGATCCAAAGATTCGTTTTATGGGTTTTAAAAGATTAATGCGGAGATAAAGAGATTTGGGGCGGTTCTGACAGACCGGAATTTTCGGAACACGATAAATTCTGACACCTTTACTTTTGAGGTAAACAAATGGATTGGAATTATCCCTACTTACTTTTTTGTGTTAGCGATTTAAGTCTTTAAAGTTTAAACGTTTTAATTAGGGCAGAAATAATGACTCCCCCCTCTTTAATTCCTTCCCCACCCCACGGAAAACGTTTTTGCTTGCGCGTACGCAAAGACTCCGCCCATCGCAGACATCCTACTGTGCTTTGTTTAATAACGAATTTCTTGAACCATGAAGCTTTTATGTTTAGATTTATCATACTAAATGACGTAATTTTATTTCCAAATTAGGTATAATAGTCCCTTTTATATTTAATTGTAATTTATGGTTTATAATTTGTATTCGGTACTGAAAGAAGAAAGTACTATTTTCATTTAAAACAGGAAGGAAGGAATAACAAAACTGTAAGTAAGCAAGTACATTGGGTTTTGAATGTAATATGGAGGGTTCCAAGTTTTGTTCGAATAAGGCACGTGGCAGACATTTTCCTAACTAATAGCAAAATATTTTGAGTTTAAATTTTAGTTTTGAAACTTGCGCAAATACCCGTACGAAAGTGATTAGTTGATCGGACGTCGGAGTCTCGGAATGAAATTTACGAGCATTAAAACTATCTCCATTTCATCGCAGCCTGTAGGGCTTAGTCTACGCCTTTAGTGAGAAGCAGCTGCTTTTAATCGAATCCCAATCAACTACGGAACGTTGTAAAATAGTTTACTGAAACATTAAATATGTAATCAAAACTGCCGCTCTGCCCCACTACACCATTAAAACTGATTAACTGTTTCATAATTTTTAATCTCCACATCGCTGTTGTAATGTTTATCTTACTTCTTTGTTTATGAGCAATCGTAATTTGTAACCGAAGGGGACTCTTAAAACGTAAAAAGAAGCCATAATTATGAAATATGTGTTCGAACAAAACGAAGTATTTGACAGCTTAAGTCCCTTTGTAGGAAAGCCCCGCATTAAGCGATAAGCAAATAGGAGTCATTAGATAGTACGCATAGGTTGATTGATTGTATACAGAGATAAATGGGAAGGGATCATTAATTTCTTATTTACCGAGCTAAACAACGTGTGTGTCGTTTGTGGAAGAAAACGGTTAACGTCAAAAATTGGACGGGGACACAATGGTGGAGCCAGGATTAAAAGCGAAGCGGTGTAGCAGTAGCGGACGCATCATTTATCAGAAGAAGTCGAGGCGGCCGCGTCGAGCTTTAACAGCGATGGATACCCGGCCCAAAAAATAATACAGAACCAAATTACCCAACCATTTCTGGCTCAAATTAAAAATGTCCGATATGCCCAATAAATTAGACTTGTTTTTGGTAATCAAGAGGTCACAGACCATTTGTCATTGACTATCTGGAATTTCCAATTTGATAAACATTTACAATATTCACACGCGTCGGCAAAACATCGCCAAAGATAATTTTACGATCGTTACTTCAGTGCGATTTATTGCAGATTCATTATCTTTGATCCAATAATCGTTGTACAAATTGATTTCAGCGTTTTGTTGTTTCACGGAAATTCCGCCGTTGACACAGGCTTTGATAAGACTCTTAATTAATTATCAGGAGAATTATTATCGAGTAAGCTATCAAGAAAGTCCACAAGGCAGTATCAATCAGTGTTTGCGTTAGAATCCAGTTGGCGTCCACGTTTTACTTAGTTTAGTCCGAAGCGTGCTTTATCGCCGTATCGCGTGACAACAGGCTCTCCGTCAACTTTAGGACTAACGGAACGTCATGTAATTTCTAGTAACGACGTGTTTCTTTTATTGTCACATGGCATTGGAATATTAAAATATTGACTTATGTTCGGCCAATAGGCAATCGTACTGTCAAGGGAAAGTTATAGCTATAATGTCTTGTCTTTGTCTCTCCACTGGGAGCTGAGAGATCATATCATCATGGGAAACTAAAAAAACACGTAAAATATTTTACGGTTCCGCAAACGCCATATCGGAGTTTATGGCTGAGAAAATAGATTTATTATTTTAAGGTTATTTTATATGTTTTAGCTGAATATTTTATGTTCCTTTCCGTGCAATCTCTTGCCGTCTGTGGCGCGAGAGGACGACGATGGTCCACGCGATACGTATCAAAGTCACATGAAACCTATAACTTCACACTAAAGCCGATTGTAACATCAGCTTATTGCCACCAAACGAATAAATTCCTTCACCTTCCTTATCTTGAATCTTTAAGAGAAACCCGAAACCGTAAACATGCACGTTGAGCATACAGTGTTAACTATTCATTCGGTGTCTCTAGGGAATATATTGAACAAAAGACGGGCTCAGCATCCGACTACACTATTTCTCACTACATCGGTGCGATGTAATCAGAGAAGACGACGTGTCGTGCTTATTTATGTATGAGCGGGGCGCGGGCGAGGGTGGGCCCAACGCGCTGGATACAAACAGAATAATATTGATGACACTGCGCTGCTAGGGGTCATGAATCATTAATCGTCTGCTCTGGTATACGGCTCTATTACGACTGCTTGCCGGATAAGCCACCCTTCACGAGGTGAGGCCGTATGAGCGCGAGCCGCCCCGCCAGCAACGCTTGCCTTTTTCACATTGTTATGAGCAATTAAATTTTCATCTTGAAGACGCCTTAGGCCTTCCAAACACTTTTTGAGTTATTTTGATCATAGCTGTAGCTTATGGCAACTAAGATAAGTCATCAATTTGATGTAGATACCTAACGTATTTTATTTATTTTACAATTAGGAATATTTCATTATCTTTCACCGTATTTTTAGAATTGTGTTTGTGTATTACAACCCTGATACCACAACCTGTTCAATTGTGTCAACCACTACTAAAATTGTGACCACAAAACGAACTTAAAGCAATTTTCTACAGTACAAAAAAAGGTAAGGCAATTTAAGTTAATTCAGTAAGCAGCAGACATGGCTACTTCCAAATGAACTCAAACGTAACAAAAACGAAAACAAATCGTGGACAAAAACGCAGGTCATTTCGGCGTGGACTTTCTCGTTTATTTTTTCTAAACGCTGCGTGGCCCGAGGACGTGCATCCGAAGCCTTGAGATCTTTTTTTACTATTTTAAGTTCGAACAAAAATTTTATTCTACCTCTTGTGCATGGCTGAACAACGATAAAATAATAATGCTCCAAGTCGGAGTGACTACTTCAAAAAGGGACCGTAAGGGAAGGCCGGAACGTTCCTAAATTTCTAATCGAGATTTTATTTCACGATCACCCGGCCCGTTCTTTATGGTCTCTTTTTGCAATGTTTTAGGTCTCAAGGTGAAGCCGGCATTATTCTTTTTTTAAGTACAGTACGACGGTTAAAATATTTGGGTAACTTAAAATTTGTGCAATAAAATTTACAAAATGGAGTCATAAAAGTTGTTGATTCAAAAACGTTGAAACTGTGCCAACAATCAGCTAATGGTTTCGACAAAATTGTTACCGAAAATGGTATGACCTGATTTCGAATTGTGTATATTTATTCGGATATGGAAACGCAGTCCCCAAAGGTCTTGTGGGAAAAATCCACATTTTCGATCTAAAATCAAAGGTCGACTGACACAACTTTACCGAATGCGTTGAAAAATACCATGCCGCCGAATAAAAATATATTGAAGAAGTAAATTCAAACGAGAGAGTAAAATAAATAATAAAATACCTCATTCTGATTCTAAGCGTACACATCCCATAACAGTTTTCCAAACATGAAAGTATTCAAAACGATTTTTTATAAAAGAGCGACACATAAAATTTACATGACAAGTCAACTTACATGCCATAATGTAGTCATAACCATATCTATATCTTGGCATTAAAGCACTTTTTAAAATTCAGCACGTGTTCCCAAAGTCTAACTTGCCATCGAGGGAGGCACGCTTCTAACAAAAAGGCTACCCAAAAAAAGGAGAAATGAAAAAACAATCCAATGTATTTTAAAAGGACCATGTTTCATTATGACACAATAGGAGAAAATAGTCTCTGGCGACAGCGTGGCCCATCAATGTCTGTATTTTTTACAAAGACTGTTTAGACAGAAAGTTTTTAAAATTAGCTACCAATTGTCTTATGGCAGCCTTTTGTGTTGCAGTTATCCCAACATGGAATCGATTATTTTTTTACGATGGCTAATAACGCAAACCGTTTTACACATCAACCCATACGGCAAAAAAACTAATTTTATAAGATCACTCCTGCCTACAATTTAGTACAAAGGCAGGTAGGCGGCCAATTTCTAAGCCTATAGTTAAGTAATTTGCGTATTTCCTCACGTACCCTAATAATGTTAAAAAGAAACTACCTATCCTTCCGCCTCCGGTAACGTCACGCACATCCCTTTACAAACAAAACGAAAAAAATGGAGATCATTGTGCCCTTGTCGCAGGTAGAGTTTGATAAAAAAACCTACTAAAAGCAAAGCATTAGGTCTGCAAAAAATTGGAAGCGTGATCGCAGTAAATACGTCCTGGATTAGCAGCAGATGTCGATTTCTGAAATGAAGATGATGTGCATGATATGGGTCCAAATATTTTTTGTATCGATCTTACCTGAAATCATAAAACATGATATCGCTTAAATTCAACAAATAATACGATACTGAATAGAAACTTGCGTATGCGTGTCTCGTGACGAATTTGGGATAAAGGATTATGCTGCTCCGACAAACAAAAATGCGAGATTTAGCAAAACGGTTACTGAGGTATGTCTCGGACCAAAATCTTGCGTGCTTGAACAATATTTCTTTTATGAGGCTTATAAAAAAACAAATTATCGAAAGGCATTCCGACAAAATGAACTGTACTTAATATACAGAAGTCCGTTGCTTGAAAGCATAAAAAAACGGTGGTGATGATAATTAAAGAAAATATGTTAAAATTAAAACTTAAATTATACTGAGTTACTCAATACACATAATGCATTTCGTACCAGATAGCTTCCATGATACCGATGTATGTGATCAATTTTGTCTAACAAAAGGTTCGATTAAGAAAGCATTTTCGACCCAAGTAGGTAATTTGATTCACGTATTCGTTGGTACTTTAGTAGTTAACGTTGCTGACACTACTAATTTATGATTCCATTGAAATCTGATTTGAAACGTGGCTCTCGTTTGATAAAGTTAATGGACTCTGAAGCTATTTATTGGCAGCTACTAAGTTATTCTTTAGATAAATTCTTTATGGCTTCACTATCTAAACATTCCTTGATACGGGCTCGGCGAACAATTCTATCTTTGTTTTATTCTTTTCTAAATACAAAACGCAGTTTTAGGAAAATCTAATTTCCGAATTAATGGACTAATAGAAATTCTCCGGCTTTTCGACAGTATACTGATGATCATCCATGAATATTTAATTCCATAGGTAATAAATAATATTTCATATGTAAAATATGCTGGCACATATACCAAAATAACTTAATTAAAGTTTACTGAACCAAGAAATTGATTAACAAACAAAATAATTTATGGCGTAATCTCTTAGCGGAGAGCTGAAACAAATAAGTTTATTCCAATTTAAAAGGGATAGCCGATACAAATTACGTTTATGGAGGCATGGTCCGCGCACCGATAACCAGCAGGCAACCTGTTCCCAATGATTCGAATAAATAATGCGACCAGTTTAGATAAATCCTATCTGTAAATACTGATCGATATATTAGTATGGGTATGGTTTTCGAATGCTGATAAGTATCGAAGGTACAATTTGGTTTTGTTGTTAATTGATAAGAATGCGGAGTTTGATTTGTCGTTATTTTGTTCTTTTCAGATTGTATCCGAGGCAGACGGTAAAGTTCTGTCTGAAATCAAAATTTACGCATTTTAAAATGTTGGCTATTGGAAACAGATCATTCAGTCGTAAACAGCTACTATTTTTACCATAAATGATGAATTACATGCATACTATTTTCACACTAAAGTGACTTGTACAGATCATAACATAATTGGCCATTTTCAGAAACACTAGGTGACACCTAAACGAATGCCTAAATAAAAGTGCACTATGGATATTCTGACGCTTAGCCCAGCACCGAAAGTTGAATTTCCAGCATTCCAACAATATTTACGCATCCGTTTAGGTGTCGCCTAGTAAGAACGGACATACAATTATTTAGATTTTGACAGATTTTGTCGTTTAAAGAATGATTGACAGATCCCGCAAATAGGCCTACTTAGAGCGAGCTTTATGAAATCGAAAGAATATCACGATAATATTACCAATGAAGATAGGGCTAAATTCGGAGTTATTCAATAGGGTAAATAAATAACAAATTATTCACCAAAAAAAGTAAATTAAAGCTTTATTCATAAAAATCACCCCACATGTTGTGCCTTCATTGTTTAACTTTTTTTCGGGTCCGAGATTTTTTATGGCACTATGGTACAATAGGTACGCTTATTTTAGGCTGGATTTTATCTGGCATTAGACCTTAAAAATCAACATAGAAAATCAGTAAAGTTGGTTATCCCAATATTGTGTGTATTATATTGAAGTAAGCATTACTTAGGCGTACTTATACTGACTATAATATGTATTAAGCAATATGACCTCAATATAACGTCCATCAAAGAATCTGAATTAAATTAATATTCTGTATGGTGTTTTTGGTATAGAAATCAATTTGTCTATCATAAGTAGACTTCACAGACTCATAATTTCAAATTCTTATGGAATCTAGTTGTCAATAAGCCGACCATACTGATTAATCGATTAAATGGATATTCGCCATATATTCTGTAACTGCAATATTTGATTGGCATTTAACCAACCACTCCTAATGTCGTTAGAGCTTTGGACTTGGAATTGTCAACCAATTAATCCCTGCTGATTTCGTTAATGATCCTACATGTGCTACTAGTATGAAGATCTAAACATCACAGTATATGTGCGATGGAAGCTGTGAAATTTGACCACGTATGGACGCGGCATCAAATGCTTAACAGGTTGTAGAAAGAAGCAGCTTGATCGAAGGACAAACGAACAAAAAGGCATTTCCATTCTATTATAGATTCAATTCCGTACAAGATTCGATTTTGATTACAAGTTCATTCAAGATCTGGTTCAACGATAAGTAATTTGGAAAAGTCAATACAATCAAATTGGATCACGGCCTTGTTCTCTTGTTTTCTTTGAAATGCCTTCAATTATTACAGTTGTTGAACAATGAGGGAGCTCTGTAATTGCGTCTCTTGCTTTTCTTTCACTTCTATTTGTAAAAGTTTTGACAGCAGGATCAGCAGCGTCTTTTTTTCTTCGAAAAACATGATTGGGAGTTAGCAGTTCTTTAATTTCATCGTTTTTGAAGTTTGCTAACACTACTACACTGTACTGCGCATTGTTAACTAATACTATCAACAGACCATGCTGCTTGTAAGTTGTAATAATTTTATGAAAGAGAATCTAAAATTTGGACATTCTAACGCACGAGTAGATTTATCGTCGCAACATACGACGGAAAACAGCGCTCGGCCAAAGGATCAAAGGATGGCCTGAGGCTCTCGACATGAAAGTTGATTCAAGAGCTCACAATTTTCTGACAACTACTCCAATTTTGTTGGAAAGTTGCCTTCATATCTGAGATGCAATGTATTTGAGCTATCCCCAAGCTAACTGGGTTAAACGCCAGACAAAACCGATGTAGGTACTTTGAATTCGAAATTTATCGTTTCCTTACCTTTTGTAAACATGTTGCTCTGCATTGTGCTACCCGCAACGGAGATGACACTTCCTCTTCAGCCGACACTCCAATCCAAGACATAATAAGGGTAAACAAGGAGAAACAATAAAATAACATTTTGGCACACATTTTCTTTGGTATTCCTCTTTTGACAAATCCAAGTTTGGTCAAAGCTCCGAGCTTATCATAACCGGCACTTTAATCTAAGCGACGGAATATCGCTCATAACTTTTCCTTGATTTTCTTCAGTGTTTACAATTCCAATCTTACAAGTTTTTCGTCACAAAAACATCGTACTTTACAGTAATACGAAAGTCTGTTGTTCCAATGTTGAAATCCGAAATCCAAAATTCAGCGGAGGCCGTATCATATCAATAAAAAACTTAAAATAAACACAAAACGTTAACAGTATGAAAACGCACTTGGAAAATATTTTTCACAGTTCGAATCGTTTCCGGCGGAATACTCCTCGAGAGGCGACGTTGCCGCCGACGCGGTCGAATGCGGACTAACCACCCCGCTTGAAGAAGCTCGGTTCCTCTCCCCTCTGTTGGTTAATTTTTACGGCTGTCTCGCTCGCACGCTAGCTTTCCCTAGTCTCCGTCCCTCCCGGCACAAAGCACCCATCCATGGCTACGTTCGTACTACTACGTGTGCCGCTCTCTCTGTTCTCTGTACTAGTGCATATACATTATTCTATCTCGTTTCATCTCGGGCGGTTTCACGTTGTTTTTCCTTGATGCAGTTTAACGGATGGGAATGTAGTGGTTATTGTTAGACAAAGACGGTGGTAGTAAAAATTTTAGGGTTGCTCAAAAGGGGTGACAAAGAATCGAGCTAATTCAGGGCTTGCGTTTTTATGGGAACCCACGCGGTAAAAAGTATCCCGCCTCTCTCGTTTGTTCAACTTTATGGTTCTCGCATCGTGAAGCCATATTAATAATATTAATGGCTGCCGCATCAACTATTAATACAACTTTTTTATAGTGGTGTTTATTAATTCTTAATTTTATAATAGTTTATTTGGCTATATAAGGTTTTATGAAGGACAGCTGAAACAATTTTCATCAATAAAGTATTAAGTTATAAAACCTAAGGGCAACTTAGATAATTTATGCTCGCTTAAGCTGACCATAAATAACAATCTTGAAAATACTTGGTAATATTTCACCGTCAAATGCTGATGGCAGAAGAGACAATACATTGGGAGAGGGAAGCTGTGCACAGAACCCCTTGAGCAAAAAGATTAAATAAGAATACAGTGTTCGTGACAGCGCACAAGCCTTTACGTAAAGGCATTTTTCGTTTTCTTTCTCCAGAATCTAGGCTCGTTCTATTCATCTCGCTGTCTTTAATCTCCCAGCCTCTTGGCAGACTTTGTCTAGACGGGCCGTCCTGAGGTAACTGCGCACAATTTCGATACGGTCGAGCCAGGACGAATGTTTCTGTCGGACCTAAGTTATTAGTTTCGTACTTACTGAAGAGCTACAGTTATGTACAGGCTTTACTGTTATTTCACTGTAACTAGATGGTTAAGCTTAGGCTTAGGTCGGTTCTAAGGCAGTGGAATTGTATTAGTTGTATTTTAGTACCAAGTTTTAGAGTTTACCTGAGGCCTAATATCAGAAGAATTTACTTGGTTTCAGTTCAGTTCAGTCTAAGGCAACTGCAACATGATTTTTTTTTTCTAAATTGCCTTTGGGTGTCCACTTGTTTTGCAGAATGCCAGTAAATTCCAATGTATAGGGTGTAAACAGACCCTTCACGAAGCCGTCAACTAAGCATTCTGTACATCAAGTAACTTTACGCACAAATTATTGCTGGGAAACGACTTTTTTTTTGGGGTGAAAAATTACGTTTTAAGGTAGGACTCGATGGAACGCACTCAAAACATTGTGCTGATGGATGGATTGAATAGAACGGGGGTCGTGGTGGTGTTTAAAGTAAAAATCTGACATTAAAAACGTATTTAAAAAAAACTTGTGAAAAAGTTGGAACTTTGACCCTCAATATCTCCGTAACTAGAAG
This sequence comes from Noctua comes, assembly GCA_963082995.1. Taxonomy (NCBI): domain Eukaryota; kingdom Metazoa; phylum Arthropoda; class Insecta; order Lepidoptera; family Noctuidae; genus Noctua; species Noctua comes. The sequence continues at coordinate 8,110,032 of OY720279.1, read as the reverse complement.
GTTCCCAGGTATGGTCTACAACAAAAAAAATATCACAAAGACGAGGAGAACAAATGCCTTTCGGCTTAGTTAAGGGTCTATTTACACCCTTCATGTACATAGTTTACTATTAGTGAACGACTACAAATTCTACATAGAAGCTCAATGTTAGCCAACATTGAGCTTCTATGTTGTTTATCTAAGATTGTTGTCGTGTATGTGTTTTCTGTAAATGACACACTTGAATGCAATTGGTGAATTTATGCTTATAATAACAGCCTCAACTGTTTTGATATTCAAACAATTCAAACCTCGATTGGTTTAACAAATGAACAAATAAATCCATCTCACACACAACTGGTGACTTTCGCATAAAGGTCAAGAAGTAGAAGATTAAAAAGAAATAGCAAGCAAAGAAAAAACTAAATCTCGTGAGCTAATACTAAAATAGATGAATGAACCCTTATCCACGATGCCGGGTCCCTTTCACCAGCAAGGTCTCAAGTTTATATTGTTGACAAATGCGATCCGTCCGCCACGTCGGCAGTTTATAGCTCGCCATGACAGCCGACGCATTGTCAACCACGTTCAAAGGTTTACTACGACCTCGTAAAAACAAGTGTTCGCTTTTGGGAGGTCAAAGTTTGCTTGATTGTTTGCCCAAGGCCAATTCACTAGAGGATCGATTTTATTGAACGAATTGGGGTCAATTTGCAGGCTAAACTTGTTAATACAGATAATCTAGCCCGGCTTAGTTGTTCGGCAACTAATATTATGCTATCTGCCAATAAAGCTAAATTAACATTCATAATGAAGATCGGCGGTTTTATGTGTTCTCATTATCATTGATTGTAATCAATTGGATCTGCTACTTCCTTATATCAACCATGTAAGTATGGAGGCTGATGCGAAAGCTTTTAATAGAACAAAATATATTTTATTTCTGGTAATAAATACGGTACAGATGAGTGTTGCTATCGTTACATGTATGCCCATATTATCCTCCTTACAAGAGGAAAGTGTTAGTGAAAGGAGACTATAAATTACGACGTAAACAGATCTGCTAGCGATACCAGAAGGCCTGAAACTATATTGTGCGACTTTGATATTGCTAAGGCAATAATGTATGATTTAGTAAGATTATCATAATCTACGACATACGCTTATGCAGTAATTGGTCGTCGAATTAAGATTTACTGTGCGTATTTGGGTGCCAATGATAGAGATTATTGATGACGATAATCCAGTTCCTAATATAAGCTTCGGCAAGGCTAAATCTTCTGTGGTCTACTTGCAACTTGTCTTGTGCAGAAGTAGTCACTGAACTGAAATGTGCAGACAGATATAATTCCAACAAAGTGAAGTGGTGACATTTGGACACAAATGGGGCAAAAAGGGCAACATAAGAGGGGTACCTCTTATCTTGCCTAACCTGCCTCTTGGGTCCTCAAAACCTGCAATCTAAGTAAACCATGCGTTGACACCAAAAACGCCGTAGAAGTGACAAAGTAAAAAAGCCAAATAAATAGTATTGACAAGAAAAAAAGGTCTCTAATGCATTTTGAAGTAATCATAATATAAAACATATTGATAATTATTTCAGTATGATGTTGCAATCTGAACTTTTAAAGCCCGTTTTCAAACTCACTGGAGAACCACACGAGTTCGTGGAAAAGACAGAACCTGATAAAACGTACTTACCAAAAATACATAACTCCTGTTTACTTATTTGGCATGCTACCGTTTTTTCTACAAATAGAACGATTTCAGTGTCACGTAGGTGTTGTGGGAAGCTTCCCACATACTTATTGCAGGAGCTCCTGTAATAAGCCAAGATGTGCCATACATAACTGATATTTGAACGCCCACATAGTACGTACTCCAGCTATAAATAGACTGCCCTATATATTGCTTTGGCTCTAAATAACATGACTCTACGAAAACCTGGTTCCCTAAAGCTAAGATGGAGGTCGCAAAGAATGGCGAATTTTTCGTTCATTCCATGAATGAAAGAGCTGGTTGTGCTAATGAGTACACGACTAATTGCTTCAAGCAAAGCCGACGAACAATAGCAATTCGTTAAATAAAATAAAAAATCATTCATTTCAGTCGGAGGCCCATAAAAAAGTTGTTGCGTCGAAGCAACTAGGATACAGAATATGAAACAAAGCATTAAAGTCTTTTAATCATAATTATGGTTTATGAGAAACTATAAACTCGCCCTAGTGGACTATACCTCAAAACAGACCTATTGTTCTAAGGTTAGAAGTTATAGCATTTTCCAGTCCACCGATGAGAGACCGATAGTTCGTTATCTTGTCACGCGATGGCGGTTAGAAACACATTCGAGCTCAAAAGAACCATGTCCAATGATTGAAATAAATCTTCAGATATAAATCTTTGGTATCAAGAAAGCTAGGCAGTAACAAACATTACTTCATCCCAGTAGAACCAAGCCAAGCAAATGTAATAGAAATACCCGAACACCGCTGTAGGTAGCTGTTTCGAGAAACAAGGGGGCTAATTAGAACTTGTAAGATGGTCGGAGTAACTAACAGTGAGGGGCTTAGGAACAACTTGTGGCATTAGCGCGACAGTACGCCACTGTACATAACAATCTATGTGATACGTGGGTACATAGGTATTGCTGCCACTGCGCCTTCACATAGTACCCACGATTTGTGCCCGAAAAAGCCGCTTAGATTAAAACACCCCTTGTAAATTCAAAGTTTTAGACGTCTTGGGTTGCTTTGTTGCAAATTAGAATGCCGTAGTTTTATTAGAATTTAGGAACATTACTGGGAACGAAAATTCCATTTGAGGATTAAATAAAATTTTATCGTCTACCTGCTTCTTATTCTAGAGGGGAATTGAACACGTTTGTGTTCTAGAATAGGGACTCGTTACCGCTTGCAATTTTACACCAGTGAACTTTTACTTTATATTCCGAGTTGTGACCACAAACGTCATGTTGTGTCTGTGGTTATCGCTTGAATACACACGATGCAGGTTCATCTGATACCTTCTGTATGTTTGCATCAATCTAAGTGGCGAATGTTTATTTACCATTCATCCTACTTATTGAACAAACCATTTTGACGAATCCTGTGCAAATAATGTCATACGTGTTACCGTTATTTACAGCACGTATGTTTTTCTATCAAAAATGTTCATCCATCAAGGATCCCTTGAGAACTTTCATCCAAATTAAAAGTAACTCTTCGTCTTTTTCGTGTTACGGAACACAGTAGAACATAAAAAGCAATCGTCAATAATTTTCATTCGTATATTTGCGGAAAACCAATATGAGTTCCCTAAAGCCGATCGTAAATTTTCACGCTTACTGTAACAAATATAAAAAATAACTACTGTTGTGTATGTTTTTCCGTCGTATCATCTAGTATGCATAAAACCTGCAACCGGGGGAGGCTGGGGACCGCAATTCTCTACTCCTTCATTGATTTTACAGGTAATACGAATGGTGCTGAGTCGACGTTTGAATAAAAACTCTAGGTGATTAGCGTTAAAAACGTAGCACTCAATTTTTTTAGTAATTTTGACAAATTGGGGTCTTAAATACTTAGCCTGTCTGAATAAAGACATATTTTATTGAAGTCTTCAAATAATTTATAGAGACCGCTCTCAAATTTTTTTTTATCAGTGCGTTGTATAATTAATTAGTTTAAGAATCATTGCGAACAACAGAAGTAGCTCAAAATAAACCGAAATTGAATTTTATCATTCTTCATTTATCATGACTACTGCCATAAGTCAAGCAATGTGTCACTAATGATGGCGCTACCACACAAAGAATAATTTTTACGATCAATTTACTTTTAACCATATTCAGAAATGTCAACCACTGTATAATTTCAATGCGGTCCCTTTAACTGTACAATGTCAAATATTTATACAATCCAATTAAGATTCTCCAACTTATATTAAGAGATAACGAGAATATTAGGCGGTGTATTTTTAAACTGAAATTTTTGTACATCTAAGGAATCTCCATGCATTCCTGTTCGGGATCGTCATCATAATAATGCATACTTTCGTTTATTTCTTCAGTCTCAGCATTTTTATTTCACTCGTTCTGTCTGCTATGCAACTACAGCTCTTAAAACCACAGAGATTACGGTGACAATTATCGCTTTGGATCCCTTCCCTTATTGGGAGCATTTTCTTGTGCCATTGTTGGAGTAAAAAACATTGGCATTTGATAGCAAGTTAATGTCTTGTGTCTTGTGCATTCAAGATTACCTGTTTTCTGAGTGCTTTCTTTATTGTGTTTTGCTGTAGGTATGACGTTACTGATCGGTTAATGGATGAGTGCTGTTGTTTGCACTCATTCATACTGATTCTATGATATATAATTTAATGATAGCAGCAAAAATATTTAAAATGGTTCAGATGATACGCTGCAAAGGTAACTTTAACGTTTTGAGCACATTAGTCTATTTTAAGTATAGTTTTAAAATCGTCTTCTCTTTTAAACTTACAAGCAAATACTTCGTGTCATAAAAAATATATTAAATATTCCTCGTCCCAAAAGTTATTAACCAGAATATTAATTCACAATATTGACAAATTAGAAGAACGGTAGCCTCTGCATTCGTAGCTTACTCTGTACAGAAATGTACAGTTGTGAAGATGGAGCTGTTACACCAAAGGAGGAACAGAGCCATCTCTCCTTATTTAACCATTTTTATGACATTATTTTTAAAATGAAATGAGTTTTGCAGTTTTCATATTCATAGCGATGTCAAAAGGTCATTATAATTTCAAAGATTCAATCTTGAAAGTACCTTTTCAAGGGTGTATTTATTCTTGGCATCCTCTGTGGCGTTTGAAAAATAACAAATTTCACTCTAAACTGTCCTTCAGCTTCGGCTTTAAATAATTTGTCATCGCTTCTGAAATAGAATTTCGTTATAAGCTACTTATAGAATAATTAAAGCTAAATACTGCCTCTTTTGTCCCGTGGTCGCAAGCGCGGCTGCTAAGCATGAGGTCCTGGGTTCGATTCCCAGGCCGGGCAAAATGCTATTGGGTATTTCCATAGGGAATTTCTCAATAGCAGCCACGGAATCTGGATTTTTGACCGGTTGATGGCAATGGGACCGAAAACATACTCAGGAGACTGGCAGCATTGCCACCTTGAATGGCATTGCTAATTCTTTGGCATTTTGTTATAGTTTATCCATCTGAATACAAAGTTCTGTAAGTGCAAGACGTGTTTTTCAAATTTTCTACAAACGCGTGTCATAAAGTATAAAGGGTGTAAATAGACCCTTAATACATCCGAAAGGCACTTGTTCTCCCCGTCTTTGCGATATTTATACCTGGGAACCTTCTAGTTACGGAATTGGGGGCAAAGTTCCAAGTTTTTTCACAAGTTTTTTTTTTAAATACATGTTTTTAATGTAAGATATTTACTTTACACACCTCCATGACCCCCGTACTATTCAATCCATCCATCAGCACAATGCTTTGAGTGCTTTCCATCGAGTCTTATCTTAAAACGTGGTTTTGCACCCCAAAAAAAAAGTCGATTCCCAGCAATAATTTTTGCGTAAAGTTACTTAGATTGATGTACAGAATGCTTGGTTGACGGCTATGTGAAGGGTCTGTTTACACCCTGTATAGTATTTCATAATGCATGATCAATGTTAATACAATATAACATAACATCATATCAGTAGGTAATCCCCGAAGTGTAAGGCAAAGTTGTACTTATAGTACACCCACGTGTAGTTTTGTTAAAGTTCTATGTCACAGGAACGAGCCTATTGCCATCAACAAGGCAGGAATTTGGACTCGGGGATGTTTATTGATGATTATTGTGAAACAATAACAACGAACAGTAGAAAGGTACGACGTCAACACAACTAAAACCGGCCAAGTGCGAGTTGAACCCGCCCGTGAAGGGCGAAACTCTTCATGGGCGAATCCAACTCGCACTTGAAAGCTATCGTAGTGGTGAGCCCCCTCAAATTTTTAATTTATTTTGATAATTTGTTGCTATAGCGGCAACAGAAATACATATTCGAAAATTTCAACTGTCTACCTATTACGGATCATGAGATACAGCCCGCTGACAGACAAACGGACGGATGGACGGACACCGGAGTCTCAGTAATAGGGTCCCATTGGTTTCCCTTCGGGTACGGAACCTTAAAAAGGGTAATCAAACAGTGAAATAAAACAAGACGTCCATTTTTAACAATTACTGCCTGACAAGTGCCAAAAGTGTCCGGCCATCATCCATACAAAATGAACCCTAGAAAAAAACTCGTGTTTAAAAAGTTAGCGAGTTGCTCCATCGTCATATTCTTTGAAGATATAAAAGAGTTTTGGTCTCAAAGGAGGTTGAGCTTACTTTGATTAGAACTTCACTGGCTGCCTTTTGTGGGCTGAGATGTTCGCAGGCGACTGGTATCAATAATATTCTTGCTTCTCACAAAAGTTCATAATAGACCGGTTGAGAGTATCAATAGTTCATAATGGAACGGTTGATATGATATGAATAATTATTAACATCATAACATGATAATGTAACATAACAAAAGGCGTAACGTTGCAGGTAAGCCTAGCTCATAAGATCTACTTAAACTATCTTTAACTATCACTACATAAATAAAATAGGGTATCATTTAAGCTATCACCAATTTAATTAGTTTTGTGTTTCTTAAATAATAGGGTTTGTCCTCAAAATAGTAGATCTGTCACCAAAATGTAGTCACCAAACAATGCAAAATCAGTTCCACAATAAATCACCTAAAATCCTGAGATATAAGGTCTAGTACCAAATAAATGTTTTTGTATGTATTATAATAGGTTTGTCCTAATAGATATTTAAGCAAACTAATAAATTTTCTAGGAAATTTATAAACTTTCGTAGGATTCTAAACAAGAGATAAACTGTATTATTTTACGGCCACATTTTCGCACGGGGCTCCGCACGGGGCTCCTATTTTTGTTTGCAGGGTTTAAAGTAACCTAACCTAACCTAAAGTCGGGGTGCCCCAAGTCCCGAGATTTGCGATAATCGATTTATTTAGTGACAGATCTACCATTCTGAGCACAAAGCTATTATTTAAGTAATTAAACTATTATTATAACAACGAAGTTTATATTCATCTAATGCACTACAATTTTATTGGTAATCCATCTCTTATTTTACACATAATATTAACATTAATTTGATAATTCATACCTGGGAATACTTTTTGTTTTATGTGAGAACGAAAATATTTCGTGGCGATACATCTATTTATTAGATGATATTTATAATTTGATGACAAATATAAATTTTGGTGATGGAAAATATAGTTCTCAATAAAATATATCAGTCATTCATTACCCATCATACTTATTAAAGTGAGTATGATAGTGTAATTTTGTTTTGACGTCACGGTTGGCGCAGTGGCTGAGCGATAGGCTGCTGCGCTGCGTGTCGCGGGTTCGATCCCCGCACGGAACAAATATTTGTATGATCTACAGGTAGTTGTTCCGGGTCTGGCTGTTTGTGTATGTGAGTTTAAATGTTTGTAAACGCACCTACGATACAGGAGAAATTCCTAGTGTGGGTTGCCCCACACTAGGAATTTTTCGTTTTTAATAATAAAAAAAATGGATCTTATGATTTAGGCAAGTAACCAGCTTCTGCCTGTAATACATGCGCCAGCATCACGCTTGTAATCCCCGAAGGATTACGCAGAGGTGTACCTAACAGTAAAATCACATTTCGCCAGTTATGTTGAAGTCCCATTAGGGTCTAGTTTGTTCCCATCAACCGGTCACAAATCCGGGCCCCGGGGCTGCTACTGAGAAAATCCTAATGGAGGAACCCAATAACACTTTGCCCGACCTTGGAATCAATCCCAGGACCTCATACTCAGCAATGGCATCAATATGAACCATCAATAAAGGTTTTTGGTCATGTCTTTGGAAGTGATAGAAATAGTTCGATTGCTAACTTCGTTTCCAGTCAACCCATTGATGCATGACTTGAACTAGTAAGCTCAGAAAGGATCCACTTCCTACCCTGCTTTCTAGGTCCCAAAACCACAGATATAGATATACCTAGATAACGCAAGAGCACCTTGCGCCCACATACTTCGCGCACCCGGCTTCAGCATTTTATGCTTAACGTGGCTACTGTCGCAAGCTGCAGCAAGCTAATTTATTTAAAACAACAGCGATACAACTCAAGAACTTAATTCTAAACATTATAAGAACAAAAACGCAGTCTGTTTTGTATAGTGACTTGTTCGTATAATAACTAAATAGTGCTTATGACGTCATAGTAAGTAGTTAAAAAATGGTACGCCATGTTTTCATGCGGATCGTGCGATACTTGCGTTATCTAGGTATATTTATCTATTTCTGTGCCCAAAACATTCAAAACAGCAGTCAAAGTGACCTCTACACTGCCACCGACGAAGCCTTGTAAGTTTAAAAGTTCGGGGCGAACAAAATTTTAAATTCTGTCGTGCCAGTGTCACGGAGAAAAAGAAGAAAAAAGGAAACTTCAATTTAATACGTTTTTTTAACTATAAAGGAAAAACCAACGACACGTTATGGTGTTACCACACCAATCGATCGATCGCCGATCACCAATCGATCGATGGTAGAAATGACGACGATAGATCAATTGGTCTAGTAGAAACTGTCGATCAACGTCGACTTATCCATTCTACCATCGATCGATGGCCTCGATCAACGATCGATCGATTAGTGTGGTAACAACCTAACACGCACAAAAAAATAAAACACATTTTTTTTTTATTTACTAGCAGTTTTGTAGCTGATGATATTTTTATTCAATTATTAATAAGTAGGTAAAAACTTAATCCATAACATCTTTTATTCAAGTATTTAATGTTAAAATTCCCTAGAAAGTTACTCCAAGAAACATTCGCTTAAAATGTTATCTGGATTTTCGAACACCGCTCTTGCTTCGAATAAGATTTTTCTATTCATATCGTGAATCATATTAATATTTAAGCAGAATTTTAAGGCCTTCATACAATAAAGATCTCTTTGTAATCTTAGTATACAATTATGTAAAGAAAATCATAACGCGTAAACTAGCTATCGTAAACTTGCTAGTACATAGATAGTTTGCTCTAAGAAATTTATTTATTAAGATTATAAGTCGGTCTTGTCCGTCGGTAGCTTGTAGCAAGTCCAGAATTACTTGGCCAGTATCTTTGGCCAACTTTAATGAAGTTTCCCTTTTATTACGACAGTCTTAACCCCAAGGATCTTTGTGTTTATGATCCTGTTATAACTTTAAAGAGATTGCACCAGCAGAGTAAGGGTTAATTTTTTATTTACGTCCTTAATGAGATTCGGTTATTTTGTTTTATGTGTAAAGCACGTCTCGGAATAATCGTTTAACTTGTAACATGAGTGGAATCCCATTAAAACTTTAAGCGATCTTACTTTTTTGAAGTTATAAATTAAAAACCTTTTAAGCTTTCTGACACAGACACTTTCAAGGACAGCATTTTCGGTAAAGTTATAAAAAGTCTGTTCAGTATCATAGTTTTTCCCTAAAGAAAATCCTACCGTGAACTTACATTTCACCCTCATATCGGACATAATGCGGAAATGCAATTTCCATAAATTTTACACCCTGTGAGCAGAGTCCCCATCCGAAAAGATTGGACGTGACCACATAATAGGTACTATGGAGACTTTTATTACTGCGTTCTGCAGTTTTTGAAGTAACTACATAACTTACTTTAAAAACGCAATCAAAAAGCTATTCAGATTCCGCGAAACGAGAATTCTCAACTAAATAACTTAAAAAGGATTTTTCATGAATGACAAATTTCAATGTGCATCCACCGGGACATACATTTTCATGAGAGTAACTGGGGAAGTGCGGTCGTAACAAACCAAATAAATTATAAAAAAAGATCCCGCGAAGGAGACAAGGCTTTCCTTGGGACAAGTCGTAAATTTAACGGTCGAAGGAATCCTTATTTCCCCCGGCTATTCACGTGGTTGAGCTAGCAAAACTATCTCCTTTATGAGTAATAGAAAAAGCCTGTTACCACTAAAATATTAACCGCTACCGTCCGCCGCATAATTCCATTTCGCATAACGTTCAGAGTATATTCAAACCGTTTTAAAACAGCTCGTGTTTTCTGCACCTATCATTTTATTAAAAACGTCCATTTTTTTCTCCGCTAACAGCAAACGTAATCCCAAATGTTCCATTAGAACGTAACTCCGTGTATAACTCCCTTAATTAACGCAGTCGATCTCCCATTCGCCTCAGAAACTGCTCCATTGTACAAAATTTGTAACGTAGTAAAATTCTTCGACCGCAACAGAATTACCACGAAATTATGAGAATAATTTAATTAAGACATAACAGCACCTTTAATACCGATTAGTCACACGATCCGAGGTTTGGGCGTACTAGGTAATTTGAGATCTTAATGGGTTTACTGCGGCTTTGGTCATACCTCCTCCTCCGCACTGACCAATCACGAGCGCCAAGCTTTGGTGCTTCGACGGCTTCACTGATTCATCATGTGATTAACACTTGCTGGTATTCTGTGTTCATTTACTCACGTTCGCTATTTGATGTTTAATCAAAGTTTCATTAGACGATTCTGATAATCGCTCATCATACCCCATAAAACAGAAGCTCACGTCAGTAATTTAATATGGAATTTCCCCTTCATTAGGCCTGCTTTGATCTAAGAGATTGCTGGGCAGAAATTGTTTTGTTTTCACAGCAAATAACATTAGTCTTGTCAGTTACAAATGTCGGCTATTACTGGGATATTTTATTATTTTTTAGCATGGAAACAAGTCATTTATATAAAGTAGCGGAGTCTAAGACAAAGCGGAGCCTACTGGCCGTCACAGCGGGCGTGCTAATAAGCCCCTTACGTCAGTTGACTCAAAGCTAGTATTATTTTTCTTAAAGATAGCATTGCGGGAGTTTTCAATGTAATTGCCCCGGTTTCTTCAAGAGGCTGACAGCTCAAAGGCCAGTCAGTGACGTGCTCATTGTCGGAACGCCCACGGTTTACCTTATTCAAAGTTTGCGGGTTTTTTTCTTTAAATATTCACCGGGAGTCAGTCGGTAATACTCGGTTATAAGTGTTTTATTTGCCGTATTTTGCGTATATTTTATGTTTTAGTACTAAAATCCTGGAGCTTTGAGGTTTCCAAATATTTTATTTCTACTCATTTTCGTATAAACTGGCTGAATATTCTTCCACAGGATCGTTATAAATGCGAGTGAATTTGTATTTTATTTTGGGTTATTTTCTAACTTTTCCTTGAAAAATTACCGAAATTCTGCTAACAGCGTTTTATAACGTAAAATTATAGGATACCGTGATAATTTCTTGATGGTTCATTGGTACCGTGTACTTCAGCCCTCCAATAGAAAATGTTCCAATAGTCATAAAACTAAATTGTGGTTGTAAAATTGTGTAATTAGTGAAACTAATGGTGGTAATCGACTTCCATATGAAAATTACAATCGTAAACTTTTTTCTATCGTAAAGCTTTTAAATGCTTTCATAAAATTTAGTTGTTTTGATTATTTTAGAGGAACGTAATATAATTTATGGGAATAAACTATCAACGTATTTGGCTTGTGTTAGTAATGTTATCGATTCACTTTGTTCGTATTTCCTTAGGTAAATCGTATGACAAAATATACAAAAGGACAAAAAGTAAGACCATTCTTTCCTCTTGGGTAACCTGATATTGCTCATTCAGTTGTTTTCTGGCTGTTTGGGTATAAGATTACAAGCAATTTATTTCAATATGGCAATCGAATTTACGAACGCACTCGGATTGTTGAAGGAGACCATTTTATAGTCGACAAACTTTTATTTTATTTACTTTTCCTTTCTTTTATTTAATTAGAATATTATATGCACAAGGATAAATTAAGTCCCATATCACTGTATATTATAACCCCGTATGACAGTGACGTACGGTCTACTCGAGTTGTCAAAAGCTATCTAAGATGATTGACCTCGGTATGTCAAAAACCTGTCAATTTGACACTTTATTAGGCGTATCGAGTTCATCTTACATGAGCAATGACAGTAATTTAATATTCAACATGGGTAATTATGTCAACGCCCGCCTAAATTGTAAGTTGTTAATAATAACTTAAGAAATCGTTGCCTGTGATCAAATTACAAAGTTTGGCGGTTTATTAAAAAAAATGACACATGAAAATTAATAGCAACATATTGTTATCAAAACTGTGTCTGATAAAATGAGAACAGCAAAAACCGTATTGTATTAAATTACGAAACATAACATCGCGCCTGTAATCCCCAAAAAGTTAAGCAGAGGTGTACCAAACAGTTCACCCACATTTTGCCCGTTATGTTAAAGTCCCATGAAATAGGGGGCGAGCCTATTGCCATCAACCGGGCACAAATCTAGACTTCGTGGCTGCTACTGAGAAATTCCTGATGGAAAAACCCAATAACATTTTGCCCGACCCGGGATTCGAACCCAGGACCTTATGATCAGCAGTCGCGATTTCGATCGCTAGGCCAACGAGGCAGTCAAAAAAGTGAAAGTGTATTAAATTAAATAGACCTTAGCAAGACTTTTTGCGCACCTCACCGCCCACAACAACTTCTGTACACCTTTTCAAGAGAAAAGTTCAAAAAGTTGTCACATCAGACTTCAAACAACTTTTTTCAATAAACATTACCAACTTCAAGTTGTATAACTTCAACAATAGCGAGTCTATCTAAACTCCTAGACCTTTTTGAGACGTTTTTCGAGAATATCGGTTATCCGTACAATTATCGATGGCGGGGCACTGGCGGCCGTAAGATTGCAATCTCCAGATAGGTTGGTTTAATCTACAGATTTATGGGTCCAGCTACCACACTTTAATCCGTTTACTTTGAAAAACCAACTCCGATTTTATTTAGCAAAAATTCTTGCTTTGTGATTTTTATAGTTTATCTTAAGTATTTGAGTACCTAAAGGCAACGGCAGAGTTAGTGCCTTGATACACGATTCGGTTGTCGGTTAGTCAGTGATGAAAAACATGAGTATGTGTGCTTGTGAGCAGCTGAAAACCAGCGTCAGGTGAACTCGGGCGATACACCTTGTGGCGCCATCTTGCATTATGATGAACTTAGAAGCTTTTTGGCATTATAAGGATAGTTTTCTTTCATTTTCTTAAGTTTTTTGTTTTAATGCCAATAAACGCTCTTTACTTATTCTTTCAAAGGCACCGGTAGAATTTACCCGACTTACATAAGCACATCACCACGGTCAGGTGATAAGCAGCCTGAGCGTGTGAGAAGGCACTTGTTCTGTGAAATCTCTGTTCTGTGTGTACGGAGATTTCAGAGAATTTAGCTTCTATTACGGATTTCCACTGCAGGTTCTCAATTGGTACACCAATTGAGAACCTGCAGTTGTTACAACAAACATACCTTTTGGTAAGTGAGTTGAAACAAGTATATTTCACTAGAGGACGGGTATTCGGGTTTCTGTACAGGCGTTGTTTCGCGCGGATGAATGTTGAGGAGCTCAAGGAGGATGCATCCTTGATTGATTGGGAGCCTATGTTGGAAGCCCCTTTGGTTGACGATAAGGTTGCGATATTTAATGATGTTGTGGTCAACCTCTACAATACCCATGCTCCTATCAAAAAAGTTAAACTCAAACGTCCTCCTGCTCCATGGATGACAGGAGGGATACGGATGGCTATGCGACGTAGGGACCGAGCATTTCGTAAATTTAAGAGGGATCGCAGTGACGAGAACTGGTCACTATACAAAACTGCAAGGAATAGGTGCAATCTGATGATACGCAACGGTAAACGCCGCCACATTCTGGATAATATAATTTCTTCCTCTTCTGCCGATACCTGGAAGTTTCTTAGAACTTTGGGTATCGGCAAACCGCGACCTTTAGACCTTCCAAACTCTATCGACCTGGACGAGCTTAACCGTCATTTTTCTTCTGCTACCACCATGGATCGCTTAGCCAAGCAACAAACTTTAACCTTAATTTCTGGTCTAATGCGTCCACATATAACCCACTTTTGCTTCGTTCCAGTTGAGCCGGGAGAGATCAAAAAGATCATTCTCTCAATCAAATCCAAAGCAGTGGGTTGTGATAATATTACCCGTGGTATGATCACTACTCTTCTGGATGATCTCCTACCTGCGATTACCCATATTGTGAATTTTTCCCTGTTTTCCGGAGTATTTCCTTCCCTGTGGCGCAAAGCCTATGTTTGTCCACTACCCAAGGTCCCTAATCCCTCTCTTCCTACCCATTTTCGTCCCATTTCGATCCTTCCCTTTCTATCCAAAGTGCTTGAGGCCTGTGTGCACAAACAATTCTCTAATTTTGTCCATCGGAACTCGCTTATCAGCCCTCTTCAATCTGGGTTCAGGCCCGGGCACAGCACTGTCTCCGCCCTTCTTAAAGTGACTGGCGATATAAGGGCAGGACTGGAAGACACCAAGGTAACTGTACTTGTGCTGGTCGATTTCTCGAATGCCTTTAATACCGTTAGTCACGACATCCTGTTAGCCATTTTATCCCACGTTATGGTCTCTCCCGGAGCACTGGAATGGTTCTCCTCTTACCTTCAGGAACGTCAGCAGTCAGTTCATGTCGAGGATTCCTCATCATGTTGGTGTGATTTGGAAACTGGCGTTCCTCAAGGCGGTATTCTTTCTCCTCTCCTATTTTCTATCTTTATTAATCTCCTAACTTCTGAACTTCAGTGTGCGTATCATCTGTATGCCGATGACTTGCAGTTGTACTGTCAGGGAAGGGTTGACGAAATAGCTGATCTGATCGCCAGTTTAAATAGGGACTTGATGGCAATAAAAACCTGGTCCGATAACTTTGGTGTGGCAGTTAACCCTAATAAATGTCAGGCGATCGTCATTGGGAGTTCTCGCAGTCTCAGTAAGTTGGATGGTACAACCTTGCCACCAGTTCTTTTTGACGGTGCAGTCGTTCCTTTTAGCGCTGATGTAAAGGATCTAGGCTTGCATATTGATAGATCTATGAAATGGCACACTCAAGTCGCTCGTGTCAGCCAGAAGGTTACTGGTACGTTGCGGGCTCTATACCGTTTGAAAAACTTTTTACCCTCTAATACAAAAACAATGCTTGTACAGTCCTTAATTTTTCCTATTATCGATTATGGTGATGTGTGCTACTTTGACCTGAATGCGGATCTCCTCGACAAACTTGACCGTCTTCTAAATTACTGCATTCGATTCGTGTTCAATCTACGTAAATATGATCATGTCTCAGAGCACCGGTCTCTTCTTAAGTGGTTGCCGATACGTCAGCGTAGGGAGCAAAGGGCGCTAACCACTTTGTTTTCTTTCCTTGTTTCTCCCTCTTCCCCTAGTTACCTTGCTCCCCACTTTCAATACATCTGTGCCAATCATGATAGGAGTCTGCGCTCATCGCAAAACCGAATTCTTCAATGTCCCTCTCACCGCACCGACTTCATTCACCGATCATTCTTCGTTCAATCTATTTCTCTGTGGAATGCGCTTCCCCAGGAAATCAGGATGGCAACCAATCGTTTATCATTTAAATTTAAAGTTCGCGAGTACATACAGAAAAAGCTGGCAGTTTCGTCACAACGTTAATGTTTTCTTCATTGTTTGTATTTTTATTTCATTAAATCCGTGTAAATTTCTATTCACTTATATTTATATTGATATATATGTATAGTATTTTGATATATAGTTATAGTATTTTATATATCCTTGTAGTTTATCTTAGTGTTAAATTATTTTTTTTGCAAATTTATGCACCTACCACTGTCTGTCTCTGCATCACCCAAAGGTTGACTGGTAGAAAATGCCTATGGCATTAAGTCCGCCCGTGCACTTTGTGCTTGAAGTGTTAATAAATAAAAATAAATAAATATTCACATTATGAAATGGCAAACCAATTGACGGCACGGTTGGCGCAGTGGCTGAGCGATTGACTGCTGTGCTTCGTGACGCAGGTTCGATTGCCGCACGGAACAAATATTAGTATAGCCTACAGGTAGTTGTTCCAGGTCTGGCTGTAATTAGTATGTGAGCTTAAATGTTTGTAAACGCTCCCACGATACAGGAGAAATTTCTAGTGTGGGGCAACATTTTTTTTGAAAAATAAAAAAAAATTGTGTACTTATCACAAGACCTTGTAAGGGTTTTCCGGCAACTATCAATCCTTCGACCGCCGAATTGTAACTGAGAGTCAGACTTCAATTAACAATCTTACTCTGTCTTAATAAGCTCTTATCTAGTTCTTTCCGCTGTGACTCAAGATGTCAGAAACCTATCCACCTTTTTCAAATCGAGGTCATCTCCTACTAATATATTAAATGCGAAAGTTTGTAAGGATGAATGGAGGGATGGATGTTTGTTACTCTTACACGCAAAAACTACGGTCCGGATTTGAATGAAATTTGGCACACAAATAGTTTATAACCTGAATTAACACATAGGATACTTTTTATCCTGATAGTACGATTGCGTAGGACATTACCGAACTACACACGGGCGAAGCCGCGAGTATCAGCTAGTTATTTCATATTTGTGGAGACATTGCA
This sequence comes from Noctua comes, assembly GCA_963082995.1. Lineage (NCBI taxonomy): Eukaryota > Metazoa > Arthropoda > Insecta > Lepidoptera > Noctuidae > Noctua > Noctua comes. Next base: position 8,093,441 of record OY720279.1, on the reverse strand, counting down.
TATTATTATCTGTAGCAAGAATCTTCTTTATCTTGTAGTTCTTTCCGCTGTGATTCAAGATGTCATAAAGCTATCCGCCTTCGTCAAATTGAGATCACATATTTCATATTCCTAATTTATTGCCTTAGAAACCGCTATCCATCAAGTTCGCCTTACATAGGCAACCTCTTATGACACCCCCATATTTGGATATCTTAACGAATGTCACAATTAAAGCCAATCAGAATGTACCCATTAGTTGTTAACTAACAAATTTTGGTCAAACTATAAATAACTCTAAAATAGAGATACAGAAACACCTTGTAGGATATTTTTTGTTTAATTGCGATCAGTTTTTGCGGCTTAAAGTGGCAATAAAGATTAGTTACACTCGTGGTTTTTATTTCTCAAAAAAAAAAAAATCTTTTGTTTGTTATGTTAATTCTGCTACCCGTTGTTAAAACTGAAAAATCATAAGTACAATTACAATTAACTTATATTACGGTTTTCTAATATGTACAAAAAAAAGTCAAAGTCAGTATAGACTTTGACTTTTTATCTTTAGCCTTGTAAATAGAATAGAACACATTAGGAATTAAAATTAAATAGGAGTTTGAACTTTATTTAAATAAGCTATTCGATTAATTTAGGTATCTGTAAACGAACGATAATATTTTAAAAATAATATTAAAAAAAGACATTACAAAAAAAAAAATATTGAAAATACCAACGGAAACCAAAAAATAAGACACAACTAAGGTAAAGATTTTAAAGCAAATATAATTTTGTTTGTAGTACTTACTGACGGAACTTTTTTCCCAATAGAAGGAAAGTGTTTGTGTTTATAGTTACTATGATTAGCATGCGTTGTGTTTGTCCGCTCGGAGGTTTCAAGGCTTAGGCTTATTCCTATTAGAGCTATTTGTAAGTAGCGGGATTTTGTTGTAGGTACACCTTAACGGGTCATGTGAAATGTTTTGACCCGTTTTTAATCAACATAATTCAAAATGACTTAATTAGGTGCGGATATTTTAGATTTATTTCAAAGTATATATTTCGTAAATGATCTTGTTCTTAAGTTAAAAAATTTAGTAGTTAACGAGTTTAGTCAATGATATTATAAAGAAAGATACGCTAAATTCATACTGAGCGGCGTTCAACTATCGTTGCGTTGTTACGACTGCGATAGATAATACGGAACGTATGATACAGAAAGAGATAGCTATTGCGCTTGAAGTACTTAAATTACGACAATTGTCTGAATTTATCTGCAACAATTTACGCGCGCTCGTGCGATACCTACCTCTTTTTATTTATAATATCATTGAGTTTAGTAGTATCATCAAGATACAACCTATAATAGTATTTGAATTGCTATATAAATATTGCTAGTTCATTTCTCTGGTAAAAATATTACATTGATATCAGTCACTGTAACCAGTGAGTGATATCAATTAATATTTTTTCCTACCTATGAATTTCACTGTACTGCCCACCATATTTAGATAATGCGAATTCATATAAACGAAAGTAAACAATAAACGGTGTAAAAAATACACTTTTACAGCTTGTAAATGTGACGTATACAAAATGACACTGTATTTTACACTACAGGTATGTGAAAACACCCGTTTTATTTACACTACAGTACATACTATTGTATATACACGTACAATATGTACCTATTGCAGCTGCATCGCAAATTGCAAGGCCGCAATAAAAGCGTATGGGGGTGTAAAAAAACAAAAGCAATAGACGAAAGGGGGATCAATAGTGAACGAAAATTACGCTTTTTAGATGAATGCGGGTAGAATTGAAAATGTTTGCTGAAGCTTGCGTTGGATTAGAAGCGCGTGGTTTTATTGAAATATTTTGATATTTGAGGGCTATTTTTGGTTTGGTTTTCGTTTGTGTTAAATATTTTTCCGACTGCCTCGTTGGTCTAGTAGTCGCAAGCGTGACTGCTTAGCATGAAGTCCTGGGTTCGATTCCCAGGTCGGGCGAAATGTTATTGGGTTTTTCCATCAGGAATTTCCCAGTAGCAGTCACGGAGTTTGGATTTGAACCCGGTTGATGGCAATAGGCTATTACATGAGACTTAAACATAATTGGCGAAATGTGAGAGTACTGTTAGGTACACTTATGCCTAACCCTTCGGCGATTACAGGCGTGATGTAAATATTTTGCTTATAAAGGGTGTAAATAGACCCTTAACATAAAATAAAGGCACTTGTTCTCCCCGTCTTTGCGATAATTTTTTTGTTCTAGACCATACCTGGGAACCTTCTAGTTGCGGAGATATTGGGGGTCAAAGTTCCAACTTGTTCACAAGTTTTTTTTTAATATCTGTTTTGAATGTAAGATTTTTACTTTACCCACCTCCACGACCCCCGTACTGTTCAATCCATCCATCAGCACAATGCTTTTAGTGCTTTCCATCGAGTCCTACCGTATCACGTGATTTTTCACCCCGAAAAAGAAAGTCGATTCCCAGCAATAATTTTTGCGTAAAGTTACTTAGTTTGATGTACAGAATGCTTGGTTGACGGATATATACCCTGTATGTATACTAGAGCCAAGTAAGACGTAAAAGGGCTCAGAAAAAGTAGTTGTGATTATTGTCGAACTTTAGAACTAAATTGTTGATGGCTGTAGGTAGAATCAAACTCCAGTAGACGTTAGATACACCAGTATGCCACCAGGCAATAAGATGCATTCAGTAGTTTAAAAATAGTTTTTATTTGTTAATTGAAAACATAAAGTATTGAGACATACATGGAGTATTTCGAAAAGTTCCTATTTTAAATGTTGGTTGGTAAAAGTTTAATGGTAAATGGCTATGTCCGTAGGACAATATCTTACCTTTTATGAAACTTAAACATCATTATTTCAACTCTGTCCAATGTTTCAATAAACATAAACTCACGAAAATTCTCCAAACAATTTAACTTTCAAAAATACGCCTCCGAGTCAGCTTTTTGCTCAAAAACAAAACACGCACTTGAGGTCCCGGTGTGGTATAATTCTGATGACTTAATAAGAGCCGATGTCCAGAGGTTAACAAGAAAATTACATACGTAAAACATACCTCCTTACTGACGTACCGAGCAAACAGAATGTTGTAATTATTTTATGTAGAGCAATTTAGTTGTACGCTACAAAAATGCCGCTTATGATCCTAAATTACAAGGGAAAAAGTTGAACATTGCGAGTCGTGTTCTGGTATGGTGCATTTTCCGTACTTGTGTTATTTTGGTTTTTAAACAAATATGGCATGAAAAACGTGAGGTTTTGCGTCGATCAAAATAAGTACTAAGAAATACTTTATATTGTCCATTTTCAATAATATGAAATGTTTTGAGTATATCATTTGTTGGAGATCCTAAAATAAATAGATAAGTAAATAAATCACGCACTTAAAGTTAGGTATGAACATAGGTGTTTATCTTTGTACAGCAACATTTCACATGATTGTAATGTGATTTAGGATATCGGAAAAGGCTTTGAATCAGACAATTAAAAACAGTGCAGTAACGTGATAAATATTATTTTCAATTTACCAAAAAAGACAAATTTAGCTGTTTTTAGGGTTCCTTCGTCAGTCGGCAAAAACGAAACTCTTATAGAATTACTTTGTTGTCCGTCTGTCAAGACCATTTTTCTCAGAAACGCGGAAAGTCAACGCGATCAACGTTTAAATGTCACATATTTTGAGATTTCACAAGGGAATCATAACCTATAGGGTAGTTCCTGTTGACCTAGAATCAAGAAATTTGGCAAGAAGCAATGTCTTACTGCACATATAAAGGAAAAACACCTTTCTGTTAACCGTAAATAATATGTAGTTTAATAACAAAATACCTACAAGTTTATACGGAACCCTCCTCGGTACGGGAGTCCAACTCCCACTTGGTCGGTTTTCTTTATTTATTAGTGGTCTCTTATTAAAGACTGTGTTGAATTTCTGAAAATAACAGAAAATGGAAACAGCCTGTATGTATGAATTTAATCCTAATTAGAAAAGTATAATTTAAGATACTTGTGTTATAATAACCGTGTGAAAAGCTAGTATCTATAATTTAAGTTGAACATTAAACATAATATAAGCCCTTGTCAGCATCTGCTGTTAAATGATAAAATAATAAAATTCGAAATTATTTTAAACCCCAAGTTTAAAATAAATTCAATTATACCACTGCACTTTGCAATCGGTAATTATGTATAGTTAAAAATATGAATTACTACTTTAATATGGGAAGTAGTTTCTACTAAAGATGGTATTACTTGCATGGTAATGAAAAGGCCAGTTTAAATACTTAAATAATGCCGTATAATTATATGAGCCGGTACAAATAATTTTAAAGTAAAATGAGTAATTTAATTGACTTCATGTCTTGCAAAAAGTAAATTGCTGTGATGTTAAAAGTTACAGCTTTCCTGTTCTGTGAATATGTGCAATTAGGCTTTTACAAAACATACATGCCTTTATAGTAAATGTTTAAGTTTATTAAATTATTTATGTTAAATCATAAATACCAACATATAATTATTTTAATGTTTTTTTTGTACAACTGTTATTTAACAACAACCCACGCTAGAGAGCAGCGGTAGCACAGTGGTGGCGGCCCCGACTTACGAGTGGTAAGTCGTGGGTTCGAACCCAGGCAGGCGCATTACTTTGTGTATTTATTTCATCACCACTGCTCCCAAAACGGTGAAAGAAAACATCGTGAGGAAACCGCCATGTCCTAGAACCACAAAATTCGAAGACATGCACTGAGCCCGCGTGGTGGATTATAGCCCATTCCCTTTCATAGAGAGGAGGCCTCTGTCCCAGCAGTGGGAACGATATAGGGTGATTATGATGAACCCACGCTTGAACTATTTAATAGTCTAAGTGAGTAAGTACAACAACTCAGGTTTTAATATTCTGTTTTTATTGCAATTTGCACTGGTTACTCGTGGCTTAGTCACCATAGAGTTTAAGATATCTTTAGCAAACCTGATTTTATTTTGATACTAGCTTTTGCCCGCGGCTTCGCCCGCGTGGATGTCGAAAAATATCCCACCCGAACAAACATAGTTACTTACCTTCATCCCCCTTTTTAACCCTTCGGGGGTATAATTATCAAAAACGCTGAGACACGTATAAATTAATTTTCAATCGTCAGCCTATACACAAAATTTGAAGATCCTAACTTCAAAACTGGCGGACTTTCATATAAACTTCCTTCCCCTATTTTACTCCTTTAGGGGTGGAGTTCCCAAAAATCCTTTCTTAGTGGAGACCCTCTCTTCACAAAAAACACAACCTCCAAGTTTCATGTCTCTAGGACCAGCGGTTTGGGCTGTGTGTTGATATATCACCCAGTCAGTCAATCAGTCAGTCAGTCAGTTTACTATTTTATCTATATAGATAATAAAAATAAAAAAGTAAATAAACAATTAGGGAACCAAGTGATAATCCTTGAATTTCCGTTTTCAGTTCACAGCGCCATTATCTTCGACCAAAACAATAAAATTTAAAAAAAAGTTATTTCTCTTGTAGACCTAATAATAGATTGAAATAAATTGTAGAAACGATAATTATTTTTCATCCAATCCAATGCCTGTCGTCTTCGATTCGTCGATATAATTATTTTCTTCCGCTTAACTAGCGTTGAACAAAGACAATCTGACAAGGTGGGTACAGTTCCTTCGACCCGAAGCGTCGTTCCGTGAAATTGACAGATGTTCAAAATAATAACAGAAAGTTACAGTCCAACGGGTACGGCTGAACGTAATTGGGTTGCCAATGGCCTCAAATCAATTTTCAAATAACAAAAATCAACGAACAAAAGTTTAAAATACGAACATTGAAATTCGGTGATTGGAAAATAACAGAATTATGCCACACACCTCTACAATGTTGTTTCATCTGTAAAGTTATAAGTTTAAACTTCTTGATAACAAATTGATAGTACTAGTAGTTTTTCTTTTCAGTATATCAGAATTAATGGCTTTTGTTGCAAAAAAAAAAACACAAAACAAAAAGATCATTTTAGCAGAGCGTGGTTTCGATCCACGGACCTCTGGGTTATGGGCCCAGCACGCTTCCACTGCGCCACTCTGCTTACAAGATACTCCGGCGAAATGTTGCCCCAGTATCTATAGCTTATGCAATAGTAGAAAAATATTGATCAACTCTATAATAATTACAAACGTTAGCAGTGCCGTAGGCAATAAACAAAAAGCAATGTTAGCAGAGCGTGGTTTCGATCCACGGACCTCTGGGTTATGGGCCCAGCACGCTTCCACTGCGCCACTCTGCTTACAACTTACCACGGTAAATATTACTCCAGTACAAATAGCTGATGAAATAGCAGGAAAATAGCGTATAGTGAGTGCCTTTTTAGATTAGTATTGCCATATAAAATTAACAAAAAGTAATGTTAGCAGAGCGTGGTTTCGATCCACGGACCTCTGGGTTATGGGCCCAGCACGCTTCCACTGCGCCACTCTGCTTACAGGATAGCTCGGCGAATTATTACATCAGTAGAAATAGATGATGCTTTATTGTATACCTTAGCTAGGTTAGAAATTAATACCAAGTAAACAAAAAGCATCCACTGCGGTCTGCGAATCTCTGCATCCATCGAGTTCGATACTACAACGACGATTCGTATACCTATTTAGTAGTATAGTTATTAGTCATTTTATGAGGTATTTCAAACTATACTCTCTGTAGCATTCAGTTAACTCTTAAACCTACAGATCAGTGTGAAAGAAACAATTAAAATATCTTCGTAGCTTTGTGCACTATGTAACACAATAAATAAGATAAGCTATCTGGCCTAGGCTTGTAATATGGCAAAGTTCCAAAGTAACCAAGTGTTCTAAGATTCCGAAACTTGGAAGTTTTTAGTAATGAAACGCTGGAACATGCTGATACCGTAACCCAGAGGTACGTGGATGGAAATCACGTATTACTAATATTGTATCTTGCGCGTTTCGCAAAAATAATATATTCGAAGCAAAAGGTAATATTGGTTAGGGAGAAAGGATGTTATTGTTACTCTTATCTCTTGATTTGCGATTGTTTCCTTTTGTTCAAATAATTTAGGTCACGTGTATCAAAACAAAAACTCTTTGCTGAAAAGAGCCTAAACTGATTTAAAGAATATTTATGTGGAGTGCATTTCTGCAAGGCGGCACTATTGATGTTTGTAATTATTCGAGTTGAACAATATGATTTTAAACTATCATGGTCACTAACACCACCACCACACTAACCGCCCCACCCGCAATAACTTCAGTTTATCCGTGATCATGGTGCTTGCAACAGTGCCGAAATATCGGGAACTCATAAAAAACAGTAAACATGGTAAATATCCCGTTATTAGTATTAATAGTAATTTTCGTACTATTTATTACATCAGCTATGGATATAGGACTAATATTTCTCCGATGTATCTTGTAAGCAGAGTGGCGCAGTGGAAGCGTGCTGGGCCCATAACCCAGAGGTCCGTGGATCGAAACCACGCTCTGCTAACATTGCTTTTTGTTTATTGCCTACGGCACTGCTAACGTTTGTAGTTATTATAGAGTTGATCAATATTTTCCTACTATTAAAAGATGAAAGAAAAAAAAAATATTTATTTGTCACAGGGACATGACGTGCATACAAAATCGCAAAAAAATAAAATACACAATAAACATATGCGTAACAAATATTTATAAATACAACATTACATCAGCTATAGATAGCGGAGGAACATTTCGCCGCGGTGTCTTGTAAGCAGAGTGGCGCAGTGGAAGCGTGCTGGGCCCATAACCCAGAGGTCCGTGGATCGAAACCACGCTCTGCTAAAATCTCTTTTTGTTGTAGCTATGTGTTTTGTTTGATCAGTTTTTGTTGCTTTGCAACATTGCATAAATCGACTACGTGGCGAATGCACTAAATTTCAGAAATTGCTTATTTATAACGATATCGATACCATAAAACAATGAAATCCAAGATAAATATTTTAATAAAAAATGTTCGGTAATAAGCACACCTACTCACTTTGTAAGTAAGAGCTCTCCTACCTGCTTAAAAAAGTTTCGCTGAATACTTAATATTTAAGGACTCAACTAAATAAATAGTTCATGACTATGGGAAACTCAGAAACATGATTTTTTTGAGTCGACAAAAATCACTGGTCACTTTCTCAACCGACCGTTTATATTATGGAACCAATTCTATTAGGGCAACAGAAGGTACCGGCAATTTTATTAGACTAGTACAACAATAGTTTATATTCCTCGGGGTTGTTTGAATAGGATGACGTAATAAAATTCAAGGAAGTTAAAGACACCGCGGCATAAGATATGAAGGTTTGTTTGTGCATTTTATTGTATTGCCCATGATTCCGGCAAGTCGGTTTTTGCGAGGCTAAAGCCGCCATATTACGTGAGGGGCCATCATTATTGAATCGTCTACGTTGCGACCACCCGCGTGGGACACACGGCCCTGCACTTGGAAGCACTTGTGTGTCAGGTCCCCAAGTTGTTGCGAGAATTCCGCAAAAAAATGCAACAGGATTGGAAGAAATAGGTTAAGAGATCTGTGTGGTATCGGTGCTATTATTGCGCGTTTTGGATAAGATGATCCTCTTTGGAGTGAAACTGAGGATGAATATCTTTTAAAACTAGTCCTTCTTAATTCGCGCTGGTAATAATGTATTGAAGTAACGGAACAAACATCTAAACAAACCGCTCGTCTACCGCCACTACGAAGAACTAAACAAAAGACGACCAGCCCCAATATCAATTGTTTTAGCATCTTTCGAAATTGTGCTCACTATGCCCAAATAGAGTCAAGTCAATTCTCACGTGATCTTAATTTTAAGGCTTCACAACAAGAAAAAAAGCTGTTCCTTTCGCTTGAATTCCCTTAATTATTTCATTGTGAGGTCCACCTTGTGTGTCCACGATCGATCTAGTCGGTGGTCGACCAATTCTGCTAACAATTAGTTAAAAACCAATTCGAAGTATCTAATGCTCGCGGGCCGCACATGCAGTGATTCTCTGCCATATTCGTTGGTGGCCGCCGCCGGGACTATTCCAAATATTTCACAAATTGCAAGATTGTTCGAAGCGCCACGACATCACGACGCGATACGGCGACGAACCATGGAAATGTCAAAGATCGATCGTTTAGCGATACGATGAGTTTTTGCATTGTAATAGGACATCGCGGCCTTAAAAATTTGCAAATATTTCGACCCAAAACGAAACCAAATTTAGCCAAAAAGTTTTAATTTAGGTGCTCCAATTTCTTTCAAAAAATTATCTAATAAAGCAATGGACCCGTTTTCATTAGAACAACCGGTTTTTGTCGAAAATTAAACAACCAATTTCACCTTACAAGTGGAGTCCTCTCTAAAGTTTCTGAGAACATAATTAATGAATTTCCTTGGAAACTTTGCTCAAACGTTTCATTAACGGAACGTGCACAAAAACTCGAATTAATAGTTTTGTTTTTGTGCTTTATGAGCAAGTGAATTAAAACTGAGCTTAGCAATTCTTTCAAGGAAAATGTAAAATGTTTCGAACCTTGACATAAATACGTAAGTTACTGCGTTTGAAAGCCAACGTAATCCAGGTACGTTTATGACTTGAAAACTGAAATTTTGCATTTAAAATAAGCAGTACAAAAACAAGGCAAATAAGCACGAGATTGCAGACTACACTGGTTACGGAAATACTATTTCAGAATCATACAACAAGGATTAACAATCGTTATGACAGCAATTATGAAGTCAACCGAATGATTCAACAAAAGGACAACACACCACCATAACATATTACGCACATTACGCAACCGAAAATAGTTTGAACCGAACAAGATCTTAGCATAATCTCCCACATGCGATACACAAATACAGTTCGCAATAAATAACAAAAAGATTCAGGACTGATGCCTGCACTTGTCTACTGCTCAAGATTCCGACCACAGCTTCATTACAGCGGCTAAATAATGACTACTGATGGAAGTTTTCAATAGTCCCGGCTTGGAATAAATCAAATAACTTCGTTGGATTCGCTGTCGTTGGCAAATGTGTCTTCATTCATGACGGTAGGACGAGGGATTAGAATGGTATGGAGATGAAAAGGGTGGCGAAGATTTTTGTACACATCAGCTGATGTATCTTTGGAAATCTATTTTAATGTTTCCCAGGTAAGGCACTGAACAAAATATAAAATAGATTTTGACCAAGGAATTTTTTGTTAAGTAGCTGTATTACCACCTAAAGTAGAAACTGAAATAGATTTAAATACTAAGATATTAAGAATAAGGAGTTGTAAACATTACAAAAAGTACCTTTACAAAAGTGAAGACAAAAGAAGTTTCCATAGAAAAAGATATTAACGACAAAATCAAGTCATGAATTCAAGCCCAGACCTGAGACCTTAAAAAACTAGCTCCAACTTCTTCTCCGCATATCTATAACATCAATCTGTAATCCAAGTCATGAAAAATACATAGCGTCGTCTCTTTTCTAAAGTTTCCAGTCATTGTAACAACTCCACGGACATTTTTTCCATGATAGACACGGACAGGTTCGAGCAAAAATAGTCTGGACTGTATTCGTACGTACCGCGGGACAATACATTCATTATTGAGATGTGAGTGGGCACAGCTGCCCTAGTCAGTACTACGGTGCGCGGCTCGAAAAGCTAGAATATTAAATTACGTCAATTAGATAATATAAGCGTATGAGGTGGTTATTTAGTAAATTTATTTAAATATTAAATAAGTAAAGTAACATAAAAATAAAGTAAAGTTACGTAAATATTATCTAGTAATGTGATTGAGATTATAGAAAACATTAAGTATTAAAAGTATCCTTTGTCCTAACACAGGCTGCAGTGACCTGAGTGCCAAATTTCATAGAATGAATTTTAGCCGTCAATGGGTAATAAATAATCAATAATCAATAACCTTTATTACACAAGAAAGTGGTTACAAAATTGTGTCAAGTCCCTGACTCCTGTGCTAGGTGATAGACTTGTGTTACAGGAGCCAGTGCCCTCTCCCAAGAGGAGATATTACAGAATATTATGCAAAAAGATAAAAAAAAAACTAGAGAATAATAAAAGATAAATTAAAATCGTTTAAAAGAAGCCTGTAGTTTGAGAGTATTTGCGTCTGTGTGTGAGCGAGCGTGTGTGTGCGTGTGTGTGTGTGAATGCTGAATGAGAATTGAATGATCAGGAAGGGTTTTCAGTAATCGCGAGTGAAGTGTGAAATTGAAAGTCTGTCATACGTTAACATTAATGTTACGAAATGGATAAAATAAAATAGGTAACAGAAAGACAGACAGACAGACATACCGACAGACAGACTTATTTTCTTTCGTATTTATGGTATTAGTATGGACCACTAGGGAATTAGGGATATGGGCACGCAGCTCAAAAAGCTAGAATATTAACCTACGTACAACGAAACCTTATAAGTTACCTACTTTGAGGTGGTGATTGGGTTAGTTTGGTTACATAACTTTGTGTGTTAGTTAATTTTGTTTAGTTTCCGTGAATATTGCTTACACGTGTAGAGTGAATTATTTAATGTAATTGGGATTATAAAGTCAACATTATTAATCTGTACGGAAGTTTCCTTTGGTTAGTTTTATTTGCAAGGTTTAAAGTTGACTCTTGAAAGCTCTTTAACAGGATATGTTACTCGTGTATTGAGAATAGGTAGCTATACATATGTTAAGACAGCCAAATCTTCTAATATTATAAAGCTGAATGAAGAGTTTGTTTGTTTGGTTGAACGCGCTAATCTCAAGAACTACTGGTTCGATATGAAAAAATATTTCAGTGTTGGATAGCCCATTTATCAAGGAAGGCTATTGGCTATATAACATCACGCTACGATCACATAAATTAACCGTCTCTCTCATATGTGACGCAGACGAAGTTGCGCGGGTCATTTACGTAACTTTAATTATTAAAAAAAGGTTATGAAAATAAATCAAACTACGTAGGTAAGTGTGAATAAAAAGAGAAAGACCACAGACGAAAAAATAAGCTACAAAAATCTCATAATATTCTTATAAGATCACAAACCTATTCTAAGATTACTAACAAATAGCCTAATCTCAAGCATCAATAACTTCAAATAATTTCTCCAACAAAAATCTCCAACTAAATATAGCCTTATAATATCCGAAACATTTCTTTATATCTCGCAATAGTGGTACCATGGAACGTTATTCTATCGGCAAGCGATCTCAGGGCAAAACGAAATAAACGCTTAAAGATCACCGTTCGCCGACCAAAATAGTATTGGACTCTATTCAAAACTCTTTGGAATTACTCTACTATTTGTTACCATCGTCCATTCAGTAAGTCAACGCTCCACTGTAATCTGTTACTACAAGTATTCGACAGTTATGAGACGAATATAAATTTTTAACGTTACGTCGTGTTTACATTAAATCCACTGGAACGCCAATGGTCTAAGTTATTTATTACACATATTAATTTTGATGATTTGAAGCAAGCATTTTAATATAGCGGCTATTTGTAGACACTTAACCACGAAATACTTTAGACATATTGAATACGATTGAATGGTCATGTTTATTAGTTTACAAAGCGGGGAATCCTATTGAGAATTTTATTGTTATTCTACAACTTGGATAGTGATATTTAAGTTATTCATTTGCTCCATATAAATAGATAGAAAATGTTTGAATGGAAGCCCAGAATAAATACCAAAGAATGAATGTAAGACTAGCCTTGCCTTTGAAAGCGAGGGATAAGGGTATTCTAAGTATAACAATCATAAAGCCACTGAATAGTCAAAAAGAGAAAGGATCAAGTTTGTACACGGCGAGCATTTGGTTTATTAAAGATTATTATCTAAGAATGAATACAAAAGTTATATCTAATAATCTGACGAAATTATGTCAGCCTAACCCATTCTTTAGAGCTAGATATAAAACAAAAAGAAACAAAAAAAAATATTCTATCCTCCTCTCTTTTGACTGACTGAAAACAATAGCTAAAGATAACGTATCTGTTTAATAGAAAACATTTTTTTTCATTTAAATATCAAAAGCCAAGATAATGCAGCTTTTACGATGGCGTTCCAGGCTGTACTCTTTTTCTTAACCAATACTTTATTTAGAAAACAACAACGAAGACAGTAAGAAAGTGAAAAAAGAAGCGCAGTCGAAGTCGTGCCTTCGATGTTATGTCCAGGCAGGGCACCACTGACATTCTACACATTAATTACGAACGAAAGGCAGACCACAAACGTTAAACAAAAGGTAATACACTCCGCACTTAATCTGATTCGTATTATTGCAGTCGTAACGCAACATTCCCCTGGATTTATTACAAAAGACCTGTTAAGAACGTTTTCCACCGAAGACGGCATCGGACCTTTGGATCAGCAAAATGAAGCGTTAGAATGTTTTAAACGAAACATGATTTATCGAGGCGGCCCGTGGTTTAAGAGCAACCATTCGCTTTGATGCTTACGCGAAATGCAACTTCGTGCAAAATGGTATTCTAGTTTCACACGCAACAAATGTGCTCATTATCTGATGAAGTTTGCGGAGCGGCGCGTTCGACGCGTAGACTAGACAGTTATGCAGACGTGGAAATTAATATTGATAATCGTTACTGTCATCCAAGCCTCACAAGAATCCATAATTTAAATGAGTGCATGAAAAGAAACAGGGCAAGGCAAAGACAAACTTGCCCCCTGGACATGAACAAACCTTGCACCAAGCTCCACTTCTTAAAAGTGTCTGAGACCGTTGGCTAAGTTACTTTGTGTAAAAATGTAAATAGTTAGTTACTCCCATCGAGTAAGTCTTCATGCAGTCCTTATAAAATAGGTTTACCAGAAAAAAAAATATTTCGTGATTCAGTCATGACATTCTAATTAGATTTGCAGCTAACTCCAACAGAACATAGTAACAAACTATTGACTTTTTATTGGTGGAATATAAAGAAGATAGTTAAACTAATTCAATCCCAGATCAGCTACACTTTGATTTAAAATAAGATGACTTATATTTATGTCACGTACTCTTCGCCAGCAAATCCTTTTGAATGCCTAATTTGGCTATTGCAATGGTATTCGTCTATACGTTCCCCTTCCTCTCCATCCATCAACATTTCACATTTATCGCTCCTCTAGCCAAAACCGTTTAATCCCGCCTCATCACTTGCCCATACCAAGAACAACAGTTCCCTTTTGACTGTTCTCTAGTCAGTTTCTTCTTCAGCGTTAATATTACTCTAGAAAGCTCACAGAAAACAGATCATGTCAACTTTGTTGGCAAATTCAGCAATACCTGCTATCGGTCGATGATTGATAAGAGCTTTAAGATCGCCATTATCGGGCTCTCTCTTTGCCTCATCAACAAAACCGAGGGCTGATAGTGATAAATTAAACACGAACCTAGCCCCCAATCTCCATATAAACCCAACAACAAAGTCAATAAAGGATGCAACAAAAACGTCCATACATAACGCTCGTAAATCGCTTTTCACCTCTGGGCATTGTTACTCTGTGTCCCCTGCGTGTCGTCGTGGTTCGACTGTTCGATCTCGATCACATCGTGTATGGGAGCTTCGATGCTCTGCTCTCCCTGATATCATTAATGCACAACGGGAGATTGTGTTGCCCAATCAAACTTAATTACCACTGAAATAACTAGTTAACGGTACTTTTTGTGGAGTTGCGAATGTGAAGATGTTCGTGGGATGTGAACGATTCTAATTGTGGTTCGAGACGCCCTTAGTCTATAACTTTATTTACTTCAGAAAATTACTAAGCATTAATAAAAGCAGACGGTTGCGTTTTAGTTAACACTGAAATAATATCTCGCAATTTTAATAACAACTGTTCCAACCCATTTTCCATGTATTTTTAAAGCTTGCGTTCAAATAATGAAGGTCCTGCAAATTCTAATTTGTGTAAACTGCTCGAAGGCAGTTAGAATTAGATCTTGAGCGATTTTAAAACTCACTTCTCTATAATAATGTTCTGCTGAGCAGAACATGCTCTTCGAATGGAAATTGTGCCGAATTACGTAAATTATCTCAAATTATCGTCTGACTCGGTTACTGTAGAAGCTACCCATCATCAGTGGGAAGCATTAAGGCCTACCTCGAGGCAACCCGTCGCGTGACAGCAGCGAAATATTAATAATTATGATAAGTAATTACGGTCGATCAGATCCTTACGGGCGCACGATTCTTATTTTATGCAAATAAGGTTTAATTTGCCAAAAATTAAAACCGCCTTTTTATGTTACGGGGAATTCTTAAGCGATTTTAAATTGCGCTATGAATTTTGTACTGAAACTGTTATTTGTTGGGAGAATGTTTACAAACATGATCAAACAGGAAATTGGACATTTTTGAAAGCGCTTTTAAATACCAAGTTTATTATGTATTCCTTTGGTTACGTAACTACTGTCAGATATTTTATCAATACCACGTTTCACACTGACTTACGCATAAATTGTATCAGCATAATACGGTATTAATTTCCACATCATACGTTCATATTTTATTACGTATTCGTCGAACTTTAACAATACTGGTATAATTTTACAAAATGCAAATTCCCATAAAATCATATTCCTATCTAGAAACCAAACGGGTTGAAACAGGACACTTCTAAAGAAATCAAAATAAAGTGTAATAATCATGAATATCGACTCGTATAATGTTTACGATAGATGCTTAGCTCTTTAATACGATATCTAATATTTTTATTTGTGTGGTCTAAACGTCATTATGTGACGAAGATTTACTTACAACGAGCCGGCCGCACGAGGATTATGGACCCATCTCAAATTTTAAAAGAGAAAAAGTTTAATGTAAAGATCACTGACAAATTTGTAACAGAACAATGAATCGGATATTAAAGTATCCTCTTTCATGACACGGGCGAGCGGATGGGTAGGTAAGGTTGCGGTCACACAGACATGAGAGACAGAAATATTGAAGAAATTTATGCAACCCTGGCATAGCATGCTGAAGAACAATATTCAACTCTTTCACTAAACAATCCTTGCAAATGTACAGAAAGTAATGCTTCTTTTATTTGTTTCGATAGACTTAAAGATAATGTTTTACTGCCTGTAGACCTTTATCTAAGAGCTGAATTTACCTTGTCGTGTAGCTTTAAAGCTTTGCCAAAGTAGTACAAAGCACGTACCAAACGTGCGTGACATCTAGTAGTCTCCAGCAAGATTACAGTCGTTGTGGAATAACTTAGCTGCGCTGAACTATCGACGGCGTCCTTCGACCTACGCTCGCCGCATCGCTCATCGCTCCGCTTAATGCTCTGCTCTCACGCGACGCGACCGCTTGCGAACCTCTCGGTGGTGTTAAATGTATCCGCCTGCTTGTATCAGGTTACCGTACCAAAGGCGTGGGCATTGACATGTCCAACTTATTTTGTTTTGTTCACTCGACCATCGTAAAGGTTGACTTTCTACGCGCTTCGACGTGACGTCCTCGCCGGTTGAGTTACTTTAAACTTTGTAGGAGACGCTTGTCAACTGTCACGTCGGAGCACTGTTGCCCCGTTACGATCCTGTGAACAGTACACCCCGTGTTGTATCGGGAAACTAGTCATATTATGATCGCGTTATTCGAAATCGAACACGCATTAAACCAATTCAAGCGACAAAAATTGATGTTAAATTGGATCGGTTCATTTTGTGTCGAAATAATTAAATTTCGTGTTGGTACTAAATTATTTATTCGCACATTCGAATTAATGCAGTCGTAATTTCTGGGCGCATCGGAATTATTTATTTCTGCGTAAAATGTCACTCCGTTGAAAAATAATTACGGTTGTGTTGGGTTCGCGTCATGCTGCGCCGACACGGCCCTTCAACGGATTATTAAGATGTTCAAGTGCAGTGCGCATTTAGCGGGTTGTCTCTCATTGTTGTTGGACGAAGATATGCCAACTGATAATCGGAATGACCGAACCCGGAGCGACGACTCATTTAATGCTTGTCGATTTGAATGCGAGGGAATATCACAGGGTCATAATTAATATTTGTACTTCTTCTTTATAATTTTTTTTCGAAGGGAATAAAGTCTTTTTGCTGTATATTAAAAACGTGCAGCCGTAGCGGTAAAAAATGCCGTCGATCTCATGAACGCTACATAAATCTTCATAGGTGCTTCACAATAATTACAGCGGATAATATTCAGCAAAGCACGTCTTTTATCCTTCGCTTAGATCACTTTGATCAGTTTTATAGCTTGAATTATAATTTTTAAGCGCTTTCTTATATACTGGAGTTATGATTATATTTTAATGGCGTCATAAATATCTAATGTTTTCATACCACCATGCATCATTTATGAGCTATGGTATCTAATAAGGGCAAGGAACTTTTAGTTGCAACAAAACGCCACCACGCGGCGCCACAAGTGCGTGAGACCATTCTATTACTTGGACAATGATATTTTAAGTTTCTTTCTAAGCTCTATTAAAACGAAATAAGGTTGAAAATTAGGTGGAGTATGTATGAAAATGTTGTAAGGCAAAGTAACACTAAGTACCACACTTGAATACATATTCGGTTATTATGTTGATAAAAACTGTCGCAACATGTTTGGAACTAAGACGGGACACGGAGGGAATACATTCGAGAGCCCGTTACGTGTGAAAGAGAACATTGTGATGATGTCATTTGCCAACGTAATGTTCTAATTATGTCCAATATATTCTAAGTACACGTTTTACATATGAATTTAAACTTTCGAATCTACGACTAGATGCAAATGATATTGAATTTAAACGCTTCGTTTTAACATAAAACATGGTGGCTCAATTGACTGTACAAAAAATGGAACTAAAAATGTTAATAACTGAATTCTTGACCAAAAACAAAGAATTCGAAAATACCCATGAAAACAAAATTGCCGTCATTCATATTCCTTCCCCATCTCAGAACATTCTTCAAACAAAACCAGACGACAAACGTGAAAACTTTTCAGTCGTCCAATTTAAACTCAAAACAAAAAACAATCTGGACTCCATAGCCATTTTGTTCTCGTACATCAACCTCAACAAAGAAACTAACAAATTGATATAGCAAAGGATAAAAATGCAGCATCAACTCTAAATCGTACCTCCCTTCATGAAATCCAGTGCTTACTTATTCAATAAACGTTTACAGTGTGGGAACGAAATATAACCCACTTTGTTCTGAAGAAACTACAGCTATTTGTCAATGTGCATCCGTATTCTGGGAATTTAGTTTGAATTTTATGCGTGTACGCTTTTTATTTACTTCTTTGGGTGTGTTGGAGCTTTTTATATGCGTTACATGCTGCCTGTTTACGAGTACCAACTTGATACCTACTCGAGATTTTATTACCCACATTTTAAGATAATATTTATGCGAGTTTAATGAATTATAAATAATTATGTTAGCTTCAAGCTTGTATCATAATTATACAACATTATTTTTAGTTATGCGAAACCTGAATATAGTTTGTTCAGAATAAGTAACTGAATCGATTCCAATAATTTTTAAACCATGTTATATTTTGTCCCAAAAATATTCAAAAAAAGTTACAAGTTGGACACCGAGCGACACTAAGTACCTATCGCAATAATTTAGGTACCTACTGCCAAATTATTATTATCAATGAGCTCAAGACGACGCTGCCGCTGGAGACGCGCGCGCGTGCGCGCTGCGTGTTGACCACGTTTTTGTGCGGGTAACCAGGTAACAGAACCTTTGTGACTTTGGTTTTTTTGGAATTTTGTGATTTTTGACACATACATACACATACATGACACGTACATAGATTCTTTACATAAAAATATTAGACACGTGTTTCAGGTTTCGCATATACTAAAACTAATGTTGTATATTTAGATGTCTATATGTTGTATCTTCATGTTCACCGACATCTCATATGTCACACAAGACATTAGTGTTAGCAACCTTCTGTACCAAATGACAAAGCTACGAAATAGTTTATTTTGGCAGTTCCAAATATAGATCATGGCTAAACTTTCAATTTCTAATTCCCGAGCGTAAGTAATAAAGAAAATTTACGCACTTACCCAGTCATTTTTCTATTTCCTTCCACAATTCTTACGCTCCACCTCAAAAATCCCAAAAGATGAATATATTTCGGGACCAACACATACACATGTCAAGAACACCGTCGAGTGACAAATGCGACACCATCACCACCACACGGAACACATCAGGAGCATTACATCTAAATTTCACAGCCAACAGCTCCCATAAACAAATACCACCTATTCGGGGAACAATTTCGCGCCCTATTTTACCCCTACGAAATTTTCTAGTCCGCCAGTCGAAAATTTCACATCGAGACTCAAGCGGACTTTTTATTAAACACCATTTTACTTTGCCTGAATAAATTACCTCATAGTTTATTCAATTTTATTTTGTGATCGTGAAATTCACACTAATACGAGTACTATGAAAATGTGAAAGTAGCTCTGTCTGTTCATCTGTTTGTTACCTTTTCACGTCTATAACCGCTGTTCGAATTTCAATGAAATTTCGCACTCAGGAAGATCATTAATTCCTGTGTTAGAACTACATTAGGACATAGGATATTTTTTGTGTTAGTTCTTGGGATGATTCCCGACCTCTATGGTATGCCGCGGGTACAAGCTAGTGTTAAAATAAATTAGTTAATTTATTTCTGGAATGCTATAAAACATAATTATTCTCTGTGGCTACTGTACATAATGAAGATTCGAAAGCAATTAGTCCGTGTGGTTTCATAATGCACTTTATAATAGCATATTAAAGATTCATGGCTTGAAATGAGAAGACATGGTTGCTTTTATAAAACATGTATATTATAACTTACATACAATATTTAACTTTAAGTTGTTATCATTAATTAAAACCAAACCCTTGTAAAATTAATTGGTATCAATAACAACTTTAGGGTTTAAAATTAAGTTGCATGTAAATAGAATCAGCGATTGTTTTCACAGATAGCTCTTCAGTCCGAACTCCTTCAGTTTATAGGCCATTTCGAATTAGACCCTAAATAGATATAAATACAATAGAAAACATTGTGAGAACTTATAGTAGTATTTTCCAATACATAGATCTTCCCGAAGTTAAGCTACAACACTCGCTCTAGCCTAGCTCGAACTTTAAGAAAGAAGTGAGACTAGATGTGGAAAGAGAAAATTGAATTTTCAATCAAACTAAGGCGTGAAAACTTAGTTGAACTGTTCGACTCACACTACCACGCAATCGTATTAGTTTTAAAATGTAAAAAAAAAACATAAAAATAGAGCAAATAGTTTTTGATTAAAAGAAGTTAATGATCGGACAATTTATAGTTTTTTTCCATCGGGGGGGGAATTTTGATTTTTTTACTATTTGATCTTTAAAAGCCTTCTCCATGTTAATATCCATGTTGATATCTATATCAATATAGAACCACTCTGATGTTTTAATCCGACAGATGTGGCGAAATCCAACTGTGAGAATTGAAGTTTCTTCACAGACTTCATTTCTTTCGTAATAGCATCCGATCCTGTTTTATTTATTGTTGAAACACAACACATAAAGGATACTCTCGATCTTTGGAAATGGTAAGCGATTTTTGATATTTTTCAGATGTATATTCTGCTTTATTTGATTTTTGGATTTTATTAAAAGTTCAGTGCTTGACCATGTCATTTATTTCATGCAGTTTTTTTTTGCGTGGTAGTCAAAAAACATATTTTATCTTTTGACAAAATAGAGAACACGTGTGATTTTCTGTTACTGAACAGAAAATCACACGTGTTATCCCAGATGGATTAGGCAGAGGTGTGCCAATAAAAATCCCACATTTCGCCAGTTAATACAGGAAATAACATGAAAATAGATTTTTAAATTGAAACTGAAACTACAGTTATTAAACTGTTTTGATTACAAAACTCATCACAAATGAAGTAAATAAAATTCATCATCATCCCACAAGGGCATTTTACTAGATTGACCTTCTGATACGGAGCGAATTTATTTAATGTGAAAGTTTTTTTTTCAATCCACAGTTACATGTATGGAGGGCCACCTCTTTTTTTTTCAGAATTTCACATCACTTTTGTATAGCGATTCATAGAAGACACCTACTCTCCAAATTTCAACGGGATCTGTACATTGTAAAACTTTGGTACATTGCGAAATCGGCATTTGAAAGTTGGCTAACCTTTCCAGCAGTGTTTTGTTTCCTTGTACACCGCAGTGAGCGGTAGATGTGCTCCACAGGACGCCACTCCTCAGCTAAGTGATTTTATTTGTGTCCACATTCCGATGTGTATCAAATTACGCGGCCCTGCGACCAGCTGCTTGATCGATTGTCCGCCGCCTTGCTAAAAGCACTATATTGACTCAAATAATTATCTCAGGGAAACTGTGGGGTATGAATTTATCTGTGGACCTTACATGGTTCGTACAAGTAATTGTTTAGGCTGTGTAACGTTGGGAGAATTAGCTAGGATCAAGTTTTGGCCTGTTATGTTCCAATTTGTTTTTAAAGCTACTTCATGCAGATATGTAGCTAATCTGGTGTTTACAATACTCTACTACAACCTTTAATTGACCACCAGCTTTTACATCTTCCGAAAAACCGGCCAAGTGCGAGTCGCACTCGAGGAGCCCCCTTAATTGTTTTTTTTTTGTTATTTCGGCAACAGAAATACACAGAAATACAAAACCCCCGAAATTTTCCTATGTATATGTTTGTAATTTTACAGTCCTTGCCAAAAACACGTATCCGTGGATCCTGTATCTAATAACTAATTCCTATTAATCGATCAGTGTATCCCTACACCAATATACCTAGCCGTTAGTTAGTGTTAAACTAAGGAGGTCTAAATCCTAAACCGAAGCTGTGCAGCATAGCGGAAAGGAAATTATACGTACGATATTGGACAACTTCACTGGGCTGGTTGCGTCATGTCTAACACAGAACTATTCATTTGTGCACAGTTATCAGGCTTGAGTGCGCTCAACAACATTAGTTGCGTCGGCACTGCCCCGGGTTATAACATGTCTGGTTTAAGGGTTATTACTTAAAGTAAAGTTTCAAGAGAAAATTAGCTTTGATCTAGTCATCTCTGAAGGGATAGCCTCGAGGAATTTCTGCTAAGTTGTGTGTTGAACGCTAGGTGAAGAAAATTAAGATGAAAAAATTAACTTGACGAATAAAGTGTATCGACCATTACTGTTACAGATTTTTTTTAAATTACATATTGGGCCTGCTCTGACGCCTGATGGAAAGCGATAGATGAGGTATATGATGGGACGAGTGAGCGTGTGTTTTATTTGTGTTTTGACTTGCAACACTCGAAACAGCGTAATTAATTTCGTTTATTATTGAAATACAGAACCAATACTTAAATCTTGAATACTGAATTCTAATATTTTATTCTAATGCTAAACGATTTCATTAAACGATCCAGCTTCTGTTGATCCAGCTGCACTTGATGCTCAAAAGACATAAAACCAAAACTCAGATAAAATTGATGAGAAAATAGATCAAGAAAATATCGTTTTATCCTCACTTAACGAATATGATTCTTCAAATCTCTTCAATGTAATAATGTTCAGACCCCCAATAGGTTGATGTGTTAAATGACTCGAGCCGGCTGCAATAAAACTGTTGCGGCCGCTCGCTGTAATGTTAACATTTGAAATTTTTATGATCATTTCACGCAAATAAAACTTTGTTGCTTCCTTCTATTCGATTATTATGACTTATTTATACTCGTTTTGCTGTGTTAATACTCTATCTTATGGAATTTCAGAAGTTGCCAGTGAAAATTCAAAGGCACTGTATGTAAATGTGGAAACACGCGAACAATCTACGGAATTGCAATAAATGCATTGTTATGACTTTGAATAAGAATACTTTAAAAAGAAAACGGCAAATTGCAAACCCCTGTCGCAGATACTCCCATATCCAATATTCGTCTTTCTATTCTTTATGCAAATGTAGAAACGCCGAGACGCGGGCCAACCTTATCCAAGGGTGTCACTCTCAGCTGTGGAATCGATTTGGAAGTTTATTCAGGCTGACAACGCGTGAAGCAGGGCTCAGCTCGAAATCTATTCCACTCTGTACACCTATATAAGCCGACGCGGCGACGTCTCAACTCGGAGCACGCGTATTACCAGAGCGTTCAAACGCCGATTCGAATTTGGAACGCGAGTGCTATCCAATCCAATCTATCGCAAAACATTAGAAAAGTAACTTTACTGAATGACTGAAACAAGCTCGTATTCGAGTCGTTGTCCTATACGTACACTGGGCCCAAGTATTTGGTTTACAGTTTATATGTGTGAGTGAAGTCATAGTTATGCACACAAACACAAAATTAAATTAACTTGACTTGCTGTACGAGCCGGTAATATTCATACAGCCGCTCATTATTATTGTGTGAGTAAACATATTGTACCCTACACGGGGTTTATTTTTTTCATCTTTACGCTTGTCGGGTAATCTAGTAAAAATAATATAAACGAGTTTACAATAAAGCCCAACATTTTATACAAACTTAACATGGTAACCATAGCCGATTGGTGTAAGCGCTTGCGTTAGCTAGTGATCTAACCTCGACGACGCGAGTTCGAACCCAACTGAGGAATTATTTTTGCTACTTTTTACTTTTTGTTTTTTAATAAATTTATTTTGTGGCCAATAAAATTACTCAAGCAAAAAGTAAAAAGTAACTAAATATAACCAATGAAATAATTTGATTTTTTTATTAGATAAACATTGCTATTGTTTGCTTAGCTTATCGCTTGGGTCATTAGCAAATTATCCGTCTCGTTTCTTCCAATATGTTACCAATATAAGAATATTGGTTGTTTTAAGGTTCAATTTGGTGGGGGCTGTATGTTAGAAAAAAAAACTTGTGTGGCCGATACAATGATTTAATACACTGTTGTTTACCTGTTTTTTTGACAAAGACAAAGTTTTTTATTGGTAAGGATTGACGTAAATAATTTGTCAAAGTAGGTAGGTATATAAATTGAATCAAAGTAAAATTAGAGGTGAAGTGAATCAACATGTTAGATAGTAAGAAATTATGACAACTTCTAATCGCATAACAATAACATCACTTCACCATACTTTCAATAATTTACGAGTTGTGGTTTTAAAAAAAAAACGTTTTATACCTACCTACTTATTACTAAGTTTTGTATTTGTTCTAATTTGCTTAACAAATATGAACATTATTTGCATAAAAATAAGATTCATATTCGTCTACTAATTAAAATAAATTCGACTAATAATGAGTCGGCAATCCTTCGTTTTCTATTACTCCTTGTAACCTTCTGCTCATGAGATCTCACAGTTTGTAAGCACACTTTTATGCGGGTGGACAAGAAGGGATCAGCCTTGTGCCTTGCCACGATGTCGTAGTGTCGAGTCGATGAATTTGCCTTTGGTTTTGGCCTAAGATGTTCTACGTCTCCAAAATACGCATATCGGCGGACCCATAACTGCACGGTTCTCCCCTGTGGATAAAAACAGTATTTATAATACTTATAATAATAGCTAATATTATAATAAATAAACACTATATTTTTATACTATATATACACTATGTTTATTCAATATACTTATATATACCTAATTAATATTACTTATAATAATACAATACATAAATATAAGATAAACACTGACATTAGCAAACATTATAATCTATTTTTATTTACGTTATTCAAAGGCTTTTCTTTAATCTGTCTAAAGGCTAGATCAAGCTAATTTTAGACCAAGCTAATTTTATCATAATCATCATACGATTACAAATTAAAAAAAAGAAACTATAATAATTCAGTTATGATAATATATTATTATAACTATGGTAGGTATTGCACTTAAGTTACATTAGTTATTTATTCCTAGTAAACATCCCTTTCAATGTTTACTAGGAATAAAGAGAATAGAGGAGTTAGTTAAAGTGAAGTAGGTATAATATCAACGTAATATCTAACTGTTACTCACCGATATCATTAAGCGCCTTGTAATTTCACTTCATCTCATCGATACGCTAATCGATAACAATTCAAATTGAGTCAGCCCAAAATTTGGCGACGAGTTTGGCTCTTTCAGTAGCGTCCTGTGATGCATTTCACAGGAGCAAACAACAGAACAGGCAGGACACGATATAAAGTGTCCCATCGTTTGTTAGGCAGCACCACATTTACACTCACAATTTCACATAATATAGATACGTTTTGCTCATCCAAAACAACGATTTCCACCTCTTTGAACATTGATAAATGTTGCATGGTTGGATCCACAGAAATAAAACCACACACATGCTCAAGAGTAGTAATCAATAAACTCAGTAATGCAAATACTCGTAGATTGACAAGTAAGAATGCTCATTTTTTATAAATGAAGGTGTTTGAAAACAATATTTTTAAATTGTCGGTAGTTGTTGTCTAAACAGTCAAAATCAAATGGCCTGAGAGTTCAATGTTTGTCTCAAACGTTGGAATTGTTATAAATTCTACTTTAAGTAATGTTTTAACAAAATAATGAATACAAAAAGAAAAATAATATACTATTGCACGCATGATTTGAACTTACGACTTCTCGTTCAGTGACCAAAGACGATAGCCATTGTGCCAGGATTGCTATATTAATATCATGCAAAATATTATATCTCCTTCAGCATCATAAGTGAATGATGACTATATATTGGTATATGGTAATTGATGTGCCACACGCACACTAATAAAAACTGAGCTCGCTCGTTTTATTTTGTGTTTGTGTGCATAACTATGACTTCACCCACACATATAAACTGTAAACCAAATACTTGGGTCCCGTGTACGTACTGAAATCTAAATTAAACTGTGTAGGGTTGTCATTGTCATTGTTCGCATCGGACACTTTACGTTAATAATCTTTTGTGATGTTGTACATTTAAATAACTCTGTAGCGTTGTGGAGATAGCATCGAAATTTATGTGTTGGGGTTGCGAAACGGTGGCAGCGTACAATTGGATGTGACAGACAACGCGCCCTGTTTCCCAGAACATTTCAGTCGAATACAGAGCCGTCGCGTAAAATGGGAATATTGTAAAAATAAATGAGAACGTAGACGAGTAAACGGCTTTTATCGGCTGTAAAATGTTGTAAAGGTGATAGTTACGGAGAATTTATTTAAAAGAAAATGTCTACTGTATTCAACTGTTTTACTTTCTTTCTGAGAGTGGGAGGCTATAAAACCGACCTTTGCCCAACAGTGGGGCAGTAAATGTAAAGAAACTTCTACATTGAAGTAGAAAATATAATTTTGGAAGCTGAGAAAATTAATACCTGTTGTAAATATTGTTCTTTAGAACTTTTGGTAAAAGCTCTCATCAACATTACTTCTATACTTACAAACTTGCTATTCGGCGTCCAATACGAAACTATGCATAATATTAAGACCTGATGCTATCTATTTTTCATATCCATAACGAATATCGAAACCGATTTCAATCTTGGCGGAGTCACTTTCATTATACATTCCCCGTTAATCTTATCTTCCAAGTGTTAATATCGAAAAGTTAATTTCACACATAATTACGTAGCACAGTAATAATGTTTATTAAGGTCAAACTCATACATTATCCAATTTAAATTAACATAATAAGTATACTTTTGAAACAGCTCTAGTCTGTAATACTGACAATTTAAGAAATTACTTCAATACTATAAAACATGTGTTTTAAGACTACAAGTTTGCAACAAAGTGATCTTGATATGGAGCGAGAAGAACAATTATCATTACTTACGTATACAGCATGTGTCAGAAAAGAGTGAATTTACAGAAAAAATAATCAGCCGTCCCATACAACACTTTAATACCTACTCGACCCAAATGTATGAGACAGTTGGTTATTTTTTCGGGTTTACTATATCGACCTCGTGGAGAAAGTTGTTCAGTTTGATGGTCCTTTTTTTTTGGATGTGTAATCATCAAATGACCCGCTCAGACTTGTACTGACTAAAACCCATCCATTTTCCTTCTTTGCCCTTTGTGTTCCAGGGCCACGGTATCTCAGTCTGATGGTCCTCGCCCTTAAAAATGATCACACCTTTCGGATACAACCTGTATTTCTTTTATTTAGTACATACACAAGACCGTAACCAAACACGTGTTTATAGGTTGTCGAACAGGACTTAATATTTGAAACGTTCAATTTTATCGGTGTGTCTTACTCCTGCATACATTATCGGCATGTACCGAAGCAAACTCGATAGCGATTTAAATTTTGTTTCGCTTTCTGTGGCGTATTTTAACAATGATTCGGTACGGTTCTTTTATTTTTGTTCGAATAACAAAATGCGAGTGTAAATCAAGGTATCGGTTCCTAATTTATTGTTTTATACCGGTACTTATGTATCGATTGATTTAGGTTTTTTTGGTATGTTACCTCTTGCCAAGGAGGAGCTCGTGGCTAAATAATAACAGCCGCTCGGGTCGATATTTAGTTTAAGCCGTGCTTGCCTAGGTTGGTCTGTGGATGGGTGACCACCCATTACATACCGAGTTGCCTCCGTGCCTCGGAAAGCACGTTAAGCCGTTGGTCTCGGGTGTCATATGTAGATCTTTGACAGTCGTTATGTAGTCAGTGGCCAAAAGGTCTGACAACCAGTCTTACCAAGTGGTATCGTATTACCCAGTACTAACTGGATTGTGGAGGTCAGATAGGAAGTCGCTCCATGTAAAATAATATTATTCAATATTATTCAGGGTATTGGTATTCAGCTGCATCCGGTTAGACTGGAAGCCGACCCCAACACAGTTGGGAAAAGGCTAGGCAGATGATGATGACCTCTTGCCAAGGTTGGTGATTAAGGCAGTACCAATTTACGGCAGATTGTGTAACAATCGCGCAAATCACCAAATAACCTGTGTTGGGAATTACTGGTTTGCATATTCACAAATAGCCTAATTCCTACTATCCTATCCTACTAATATTATAAAAGCGAAAGTTTGTGAAAATGGATGGATGAATGTTTGTTACTCTTTCACGCAAAAACTACTGAACGAATTTGGATGAAATTTATCACACAGATAGTTTATAACCTGTATTAACACAAAAGATACTTTTTATCCCGGTAGTATGATCCCGCGGTAGAATTATCGAACTCCACGCGGGCGAAGCTGAGGGCATAAGCTAGTTGTTAATATACCATTGTAAATCTGTCGACTTATGCAAATCAACGTTTCAGCAGAAAATACGTCAAAATCAAAATAGACCAGCCCAAATTTCTAGCTCAATTTTGTTACAGGACCCAAACTTTATGTAGATTTAGGAGCTACCAGACAACTCGCGCTAGGACCGTTCGCAACGAAAAAGCATGTCAGTTCCATTGATATAAAATTCAAGTAGAAAAGCCTTTGACTGGTCGCGACAGACGGTGCCTAGCGTATCTGCGCACCGATACATGAAGACACAGAGCTTTGTTCCATTCAACTTTGATATCGTATGGACGGACATGGTTGCTCATTATGAATGCATTTGGAAAATATTCAATATAAATGTGTATTAATATAACATTTGGTCTTAGGAGACGTACCAACTTACAAAGTATTTCAATTGGGTACCATCCATCTGCCTAGCCTTTTCCCAACTATGTTAGGGTCGGCTTCAGTCTAACTGGATGCAGCTGCATACCAGTATTTTACATGGAGCGACTGCCTATCTGACCTTCACAAACCAGTTAGTACTGGGTAATACGATACCACTTGGTAAGACTGGTTGTCAGACTTTCGGGCCACTCCACCTGTAACGACTTTATTTCAGTCCGGTACCATTCGGTGCAAAAAGATGAGTACTTACCATCAGGGAATAACTTAATAGATTACTGAAAAACGCTGCACTCCAGGAAGAGTACCTACCAATGTAAATAATTTGAACATAGAGGAAATAAATGTTTTATGTTGAAGTGACAACTACAACTATATTGGTATGTCGGATGTGTCAGGATTCATTCCGTTAGGCTCGTACATCATGTGGGCAGACGATGGGTTTCGTGCAATAAAAATACACTAGGTGCGATACACTGTTTCTATTAAACTAACAAGTTACTTGAAATTACAATTCAACACAATAACACGGGGCACAATGAATCGGGTACAGTTCCAAGACGTCTCAACTCCACCGCGAACAGACATTGAATATCGTCCTTGCCTCGAGCTGTAGAAGTACGCTGTGGTGATGTGGGTAGACTTGTAGGTAGGTCGCGTGACGTCACCACCAGCGCACTTGCGATTCATTTTATGTCCGTACTAATGACCGTTTCCGACAGGTATATAAATAAGTTACCATTGCAAAACACTACACTCTTGAAAATGCAACTTTTGTTATGTCTTCAACTTGCACAGAAATTGAGCTACTGACATCATAGTCCTCTATTAACAACGAAGACGTAGGATTTTGTACCAAGCAACCGTTTTATGAATAATGATAACCTAAAAACGCGATTTGAATTATTAATTTAAAATTGAAGTTATATTTAAACCGATTGGATACAAGAAACTAACAGTACGCTCAAATTGCGTGGCAAATGCTAATATTAAAACCGAGTCAATCTGAAATGAATGGTGTTTTCTGAAGCTTTTATTTATAGCCATTCTCGTTTTCTGTAATACTCGTAAAATGGATATCAATTTGATTAGCCTAAGTTTAATAAGAAAATTAAATAATTATTGTGTCAGGAGATGGCAAGAATGCTACTGGCTGTAAACACATTTTAAGATGCCATAAAATCGTTAAAATGAGCGCTACAGTTTAATAGCTCTTGTAAACAAATACCTTTTTAAGTCATACCTAGTTATATGTTTAGTTTATTGGATTGCTATTATTATCTACTTATATCTCAGATCAACAAAAAAAAGGAAGACGGCGCGCCACGAACATCAAAAGTGAACCCACAAAAACCGTGCTCCTGCAAGTAAATATACACGCTCAAGCACACACCTTCACTAAAACCATGCTCATCGCTACGAACGTAGTACGTAGAAGTGATGAGCATGGTTCTTTTTTTTATTGGTCTGAGACTTATATTGTGAAGATCGCATCAGAGGAAATCACACCGTCATTTAATTATGGAATGTGATAATTTTAGATGAATTTACATTATATTGTCATCACATTTTTCCATGCTCCAAATTCACGAAATATTCGCACGACTACTTCAATGTAGATCATTAAAGGAAACTGTTCCTGCAGAGATTATAGCAGATGATGGAACACAAACCGCAAAGTAAGAAATGTCTGTGTATTTATTTTAAATAGCTAAAATTAATGTCAGTATTTTATGGTATTTTGTAACTTCTAAGACTAGACCTAAAAGATACTGATACTGTTAGCCTGTGTCATCCCACTGCTGGGCAAAGGGCTCTCTCCATGACTTCCAAATTCTTCGATCCAGGGCCAATGTGAACCACTGGTCGTTAGTTTTTTTTTTTTTAAAAGCTATCCATGTTGTATACTAAACCTAATCTTAATCAAAAAGGCGAAAGCTCGTAGAAAACTTTTTATGTGAGGAACCCTGAGATCTTAAAAGTAACGCGTACATAGTAAAAAGAGCTACAAAATTTTACGGCGAATTGATACGCCAAATTAAGACCAAACTTCGTGATGCTGCAATAATGCCAAGTTTCTATGACAATGTACTAAGAAAGAGTGCTAACTTTTGTAAGTACACTCGTTAAATTACGAAAACTTTAGCATCTTCTAATTTTATAGCCCTACTTAAGAACTAAATTATATTTGAAGCCAAGTGAGGTTATATCGAGTGATTTAAAATGGTTGTTTGTGTATGAACGCACCCACGATACAGGAGAAATTCCTAGTGTGGGGCATAGTTTATTAAAAAAAAAACAAATCTGCTTTAAACTAAATCAAAGGTACAAAAGGGATGGTATACGTATAACCACTTTATCTTGATCGATACTCATGAATTATGTCAGATAAGATTAAAAGTTTTTTTTTGGCAAACGAGTTCAGTTGCGGCTCACTTAAGCCTTTTTGTCTGAGATATTTTCATTTCAAGTCAAAGGGTAAAACAGAAGTGATTACACAAAATGAAGTCCCATAATTTCTCTCCAGCTAAATAACAGTCATTCAGAAAAATAAAATAGCACGACAAAGTCTAGTCCTCCCTATGCCGAGCGCAGCACTGTGTGGCCTTATTACACGCGATGGGGCCTGGGTGGGCCGTTCTAGGCCCAATGACGACAGAATTATCGACAATTACGCCCCAACGTCGTCAGCCCTCGACTGTCATCCACGAATGACGTTTAAAAGGCCTTTAATTGCTCCCGCGCCGACTCGCTTGTGTTTGAAACAATGTGTATGAGTAATTTCGAGTTCGTGGAATATGCTCAATGATGTGTGAAGGGTCTTTTGTCTTATTAGGAGTGGATTGATTGTCATTATTTTCGGACGATATTTATTTAAATGAGGTGTGTTTAATTTGGGTTCGTTGGACGGGACCGATCGATCGGTAAAACGATACGCCTAAACGATACACTTTAAATGTCTTTTATAAATCTTGTAACTTTAGAAGGTAATATTTTAAGTTGCAACAAAAGAATTGATTAAAAAAAGAAAGATAATATACGCGCCGAAGATATAACGTCCTCCTTTTTAGAAGTTGGTTAAAATGAACAAGAAAAAGTTAACTTAGTCAACCCATAAGTTAACTCTTCTAGATTTTGCCCATCACTACATAGGTCAGTTCAAAATTTCTCCAAACTCAAACGCAATCTCCAAACAGCCACAAAACCAGCATACCATCAGAACTTTCCACTAGAACCATGGTCTTCCAATAAATATGTGATATGTAACCGAAGTACCGAACACATCGACAAAGCCTCGCCCCGGCGCGCTAAGCCCGCTTCCTCGCCGCCGATTGGTCGACGAACCATGGCTTACCTACTGTATAGGGTTTCAGCACCACATGGATCACACTGGTAATGCCACGTCACTCCGATAAAAGTTTTAAGCTGTTTTTAAAGGGGATTTTTGTGGTGGCTTCTAAGGTGACGTGAAGGTGTGAAGTTTTTTTCTTAATCCGGGATATGTTACGCTTTGTTGGGTGCACGTTAATTTTGTGAACGTAAAAGCCCAATTGTAAAAACCGAAAACCGGTTTTGAATGTCACAACAATCATAAACTTTGGTACCATTCTGAAGGCAAAATTGCCAAAGTTCCTGGATATCCACTGAAATTAGCAGCAAATTAGGCTCAATCCAGAAGATAAAGGCAATTGCGCTTATTAAAACCCTAATGCCTACTCATACATAAATATCCTAGTCGAAGAGATAGAAAACAAATACAATGTAACTATTTGCACAAACAACAATACATTTTTCTCTCGTCAGCGTTCGGCAACACATTCATAACCACCTAACAAAACCGAAAACAAGACGGAACGACCTCGCGGTATCTTCGACAAAGTTCGCAACCTTATTGCCAATTGACATCCAGACACGAATACCGCTTTTGGTCGTGATCGAATGAAAGAAAGATACTCGTTATTTGCGAGCCGGCGTTCGTCCATAAACGTTATCACTAACTAGCGATCGGGGCGGATCGATCCCCTTGATTCGCTCACGAAATTAAGGAAATCGCTCATGGGGATATTATTCTTGGTGTGAGATACCATCTGCTCTGGATGAAGAAGATTTGCGCTGTACTTTGACGAGATTTTTCGGCGTTCGCACAAGTTTTTGTCGATGATGTTGCCCTTATCTGTTGATGAATCTTTGCCAATGGGAAAAGATACGACACAGGAAAATCGCGCGGTCTAAGATGAAGAACAAGTCTAAGCAAAACCAACAAAGTTAGGAAATAACGATTTGTATTTAGTAAAGCAGCAATATTTCGAAGATAATCAAATTTTAAAATAAGTATAAATCTGGAACCTTCGAATTCACGACCCTATAAAACGTAATGGCTTCTCAAAGATAGCAATTAATATGAATCTATAAAGATCTTGATTACTTTGTTTAATCGTCTAGATTAAATTAACTTTTATCTAGACTTTGAGTATCACATAAATAAACAATTACATCGTTTCAATATGCAGTAATAGTCAGCTACTGCAGTCATCTGCTAGTA
Source organism: Noctua comes (assembly GCA_963082995.1). NCBI lineage: Eukaryota > Metazoa > Arthropoda > Insecta > Lepidoptera > Noctuidae > Noctua > Noctua comes. The sequence goes on along the minus strand of OY720279.1, from coordinate 8,060,287 downwards.
TAAAATATACTAAATAAAAATATCCATTAAGCTCTGAATAATCTTTATTCTATTTGAATATAATTTATTCGACATTTTATTGCTTTTTCATTTGTTTCTTAACTAGAATCCCTTTTCTATTGCCAACTATAAAATGTCTTGAAAATATAAAAGAGGTCTTTAATTTGATTCTACAATATTTAGTAGCTAAAAAAGGACAGGAGTTGACCATTTCGAATCGTTCTAAGACATCATTATGTCATCCACACACAATACTCAGAATGACACCATTATTTGGTCCCAAACAAAAGCAAAACGCCCACTGTCTACAATTATCAGCTTTCCTACCTTTTTGTTTGGTTGGTAACAAATTGTTTTGGCCGGTCCTAGCTGACGGGCTTCACCGTCGTCGTATTGACGAGTCCTGGGTGGTCCCACTAATTGCCCAGTGACGGCGATGCTGGTGACAAATCGGACTAAGTCAACAGGAGATAACACATAGTTTGATCAATAACCTTTGAGATCAGTTGATGTTGTTTTGTTTTAATTTCGTTTGTGAGCTTTGATAGAAGGATGATTTATTAGTGTTTAATTGATAAAGTTTCTGTGTATTTAAGAAACGAGTTACAAATTGAGTAAATTGAAAGGCGTGTTAGAACTTTAGACAACTGGTTACAATTTTGAAATAGGAAAAAATAACGGTATTTTTTAAATATCATTCTATATAATCAGAATTCACTGTCATTATTACAAACAATAATTTCCAGAGTTAACACAAGCTTGCAGCACAAAGTCCTTCACAACATTTTTCAGCATAGTTTCCTCGCCCGAGGGTATGAGACCCTAGTTTTTATTTCATTACCATGCTTTGACATCAACTTGGGAAATTCTGAAGTTAACAACACAACCACAAAAAGTTAGGGACTGCTTTCGGGTTAAATAGACATCAGGCGCTTTAGAAACGGACAGCTTTTTGCTCCCTTTACTTACAAAGTTCTCTTAGAACATGCAGGTTTCTCAAATTTCAGCTCAAAGTGCTTACCATCTATTTTCAATCAAGCGCTGGAAATGCACCTTGGCTTTGACAAACGACAATCATAACCGTTTAAGCTGTTACTTCATAAACAAAAAACCGGCCAAGTGCGAGTTGGACTCGCGCACCGACGGTTCCGTATAAACTTGTAGGTATTTTGTTATTAAATATTTACTTTACATTAGTTTTCAGTCATTGCTTCTTGCCAAACATGATTCTAGGCCAACGGGAAGTGCCCTATACGTTTTGATTCCCTTGTGAATTCGCAAAATATATGACATCAACAGTAAAATCTTTTGATCGCGTTGACTCAAAAAATCAAAGTTGTAGTTTGATTTTTTCCCTGCTCCAGGGGTACAGACCCGCTGCGGGACTGTTCGAAAGAGATACCGTGGCCCTGGAACACAAAGGGCAAAGAAGGAACGTGGATGGGTTTTAGTCAGTACAAGTCTGACACTCCCTTCCGCTCCGCCCAGAGTGGGGGGGGGGGTCATTTGATGATTTCCCAACAGAAAAAAAAGGGGTACAGACCTGAGTATTCGATATTAGTTTCAGCTTGATAGCTCCACGCGCTCTTGAGAAAAAAGGGTCTTGACAGACAGACAGACGGACAACAAAGTGATCATATAAGGGAAGTCTGACACTCCCTTCCGGTCTGCCCAGAGCGGGGGGGGATCATTTGATGATTACCCATCCAAAAAAAAAGAAAAAAAAAACGGTTCCGTTTTTGTCGACTGAGGTACGGAACCCTAAAAAGGAACCACTTGCAACGGTAATCAACAGATGGAAGGGGTAATCAACCTTGCCGAACTAATATCCCAAAATGTTCTGAAAGTTTACACTGCAGTCCGAAACTCGCTCATTTTTACGGTAAGGGTTATTTTTTCAGCAAATCAATTAATATTTTCGTATGGATTTATTAATTTAATATCATGAATGCCAAAAAAAACAATAAAATTAAACCAAACTATGTCAGGGGGCCTAAAATTTTCGCTTTAGCAGAATCATAATATAAATCACGTTAAAATTCATAAAATGGTTACAGATGCAGATGATATTATGAATTGTTTCTTTGTGATTATTTTACAACAAATAATTCATATTATTATTCTAAAGGAGGTCAGCAAAAGCCCATACAACTTTGCCCAAACATGTACCTCGAGGTACATGTGCACCAAATCGTAGAGAAAAAATAGAGGAATTCGAAAATAATTGTGTTTTTATCCATAAATAATTGAAAACTACTTAATAAATTATTTAAAGTTTTAGTAACCTGTAACACAATTAAATCATGTGGCAATTTTGCATGTACGGGTTGAAATTAGTAGTATATGTGTTCTGTGGACATTTTTTCGTGGATAAATGTCATTCACATGTCATTCCGTTCGTTTCTGCGTTTCGGGGTACTCTGATGTTCGTTTGTGTTGTGTATTTTGTTTAATAACTTGGCTATTCTTTCTGGTATTCCGTTTGTCACCTCACGATTCGGTTCTTGACGATACAGTGATCCCGAAATCTTGGCTATTCTTTCTGGACTTTTGTTACCTCACGATTTGGTTCCTGTACTCCTGACGGATTGGTTATTCATAATCGACATTACGATACTCGATACTCAGGCTTGAGTATCCAAATAGGCTATCAGAAAATATATATAAAATATATCAGGCTTTGGGTTGGGCTCGGCATCAAGAAAATATAGCAGCGCCTGCCACTTTCCTTGATGATATTTTAGTGAGAGATGACATTGAAAATGAAGAACGCTAATAAAAAAACAAAAAAAAAAATTGTTTTATTCCATACAACTAACTCGATAAGTCTATTTATTCCATTGTTATTGGTTTTATTACTGGAAAGATGACTTCCAGGCTTTAATTCATTGAGTGCCACTCGGGCTCCAGGGCCCGATAACAGTAGGAAATGCTTGAAAGGTTAATTGAATTTCATGAAGTGGGCTACTCAGTATCTAATCTCAAATTCAACTTCCACTCCTTATGCACATCACAATACAGGCAGAGTAAGCATAAAAAAGTGTATTTTATGTAAGAATTCGATGTTTCTTGGCTTAATGTTCTATTTATTTCAAGAAATCAAGATAAAGTCAATAAAAGGCTTCATTTAAATGCGACTTCTATTCACTGAAACCTGGATGATCTGGCTTGATTTATGTTAAGCTGGGATATGACGGAGGATCCAGGTCCCATCAAGTTGGAACCCTTGGATGTCGGCATTAAGGAACTCATTTATTTATCGAGTTTGTTGTTCGCTCTGATAGACTTCTAACACTGCTTCCTATATTAAGTACTGTTCATCAATATTCACAGCTTGTATTCAGCTACTTTGGGTATAAGCATCCTTTCTTATGTTAGGTAGGTAGGTACATAGCTTTGCCTAACGAAAATCGATTATACAATGAGAGTTATTATTGAATTTAGATTGAATTAAACTATAAAAATATTTGAAATGAAACCAAAACAACAGCAGCTGAAGCCGACAGACAACTGTCAACATGACAGTTTTTTTTTAATAGGTAAGGTAATGGGCCAAGGTAGTATAATTGTGCCCAAAATGGCGAGCTTTTTATTACGTTAAAAGTTATTTTATTCTCGTCCACCGGTAACGATAAGAAAAATATAAAAATGCAATATTATTCAGTGTAATCTAGTGTATTTTATGCCACTAAGTGTACCTCGGTACTTCGTTTGGGCAGATTTTGGTGACATCCTTTATGATTTTGCTAAATCGGCCATTTTAGACCCCCAGATCGTAGCATGCCTGTCTATTCTTAAAACCATTTAGTAACAAGAATAATTCCAGAAGCTTTCAAACAAGAAAACAAAAGACTGATAAACCCCGTTTTTATTCCCGTTTTTAGATCAAAGTTAAAAAGGCGGAAAGGATGAAAACGTTTCAAACTCACAACCATTAAAACAGTACATCTCAAAGGAATTCATACATTTTCATTTACATATAAATAATGCATTGGTAATTTGAGTGAAATTACTCCAGGGAACTCGTGAACACAGAAGGATATTAAATGCATATTAATCAGTTTAGTGCCGGCTTGATGCTTCACCGTTCTGAATAATTTCCTGTTGGCCCATAGAAAAATACGGAACTACCGCTCTTTTGTAATGGGAATATTTTTTATCCTGTTATCGGTTTTTTATCCACCATATAATGTAAGTTTAATACTAGGAGTTTTATGTAGTGGGATTAAAACTAACTAACTTTTTTCTGCGGTTTCCCCTGTGTTCAGAAATTATAATTATTTTACGGGAACGTAGCTACTACCGGGATTAAAGCATCTTATGTCCCAAACCAAGATCATAGTCTACCCTTCTACAAAATTTCACCAAAACCCGATCAGCATCCAAGGTGTGAAAATGTAGCTGAAATAGAGATAGATTACAATTACAATATTCGTATGAATTATAAAATGATTGTGTGTGTGTGTGTGTGTGTTATTATGTTAATTATTAATGTTTCTTTAAGTTACTGCTAATTTGATTATTTTTCCTTTATTTATTTCCTGACTAGTGTATTGGTAATGATTTTGACATGATTGATGGTGATTATGACATTATTGTTTATAATTTTGAAATTTTTATTATTAATCGTTTTGACATTATTACCAAAAATTTTCCAAATACAATTATGTTTGTACTGACACTAGTGTTTAAGATGTGTATGTATTACTAACAAAATGGATTGTATGATCTGTTTAATAAATGATTTGATTTGATTTTAGATAATAGACACAATCACAGTTTTGTACAGTTTCACAGTGCAATCTAGCTGCTCGTATAAGATCTTTTATACACCACGCTGATAAGACACGTAATGGCTTGAAACAAATCACCTGTTATTGTTTAAATAGTCTTACTAAAACATTCTCAGAATCCTGATATTTTGACATTACGATTGCTCATACCAGACAAATTATCTTCACTAATTTGCTTATCTTTCCCATTAAAGCCATCCATACAACTATTAACCATTCCGAATTGGAATGCCAATCGGATAGCGAACTCAAGAATCCCAATATAAATTTTCCGCGTTTTAAGACAGAGTCATAAATCGCGATAGAACTGATAACCCCGTCGAGCAGTTTTAAAATAACCCACCCAAAGGCAGTTTGCGTCCTTCTGCAAAGTGACTTGCGTCCACTTGCATCCACTTGCGGCGACTTGCGGCAAGTCAGACGCACATCTGAAAGCACTTCGCGCTAAGTTGCATAATTCGCGTCATTTAATTTATCAAAGATCGTTGCTACCGCACGGCCAGTTATGGCACCAAACCATAAAATATTTCGCCATAAAAGTTTAAGCATACTTAAAATATTATCTTGAAAGTCGGCGTTGTTTGTCACTGTGCAGGATTATCAGTAGATTAGGTTTATGTAGCCTTTCAAAATCAGCAGTTACATTATTATTTCTACTGAAGTGTAACGAATCTAAGGTATTTAATACGTAATTACTTTTGGACTGACTTTCAGAAGACCATGATAACAAAGAAAGTTAGTTTGTCAAACAATCTTCTAACGATTCACTGTCATCATACACAAAAAGCTTATTCAAATACGTTGCTTTAAACTTAGATAGTGATGTTTACCAACGTCTGCTTAACCATACATTTCTTGACGTTTAAAATTCTCTTAATTTTTAGCAGCGTTTTTATGAAAAAACCCTTACGTCTTTTGTAATTTGTCAGCCTTCAAGAATTCTCAGAACACCACCTAAGCTTGTGCTATAAAACTTCTCAACATACCCACCACATTGTCGGGTGTCGTTACTGTTAAAGCGCACATGTCCTGCCTCCCGTCTGCCTCAATACAGTTTAGACTACAATTATTTTCGTCTGATGACATTACACAAGTTAGGGGTGAACTCTTCGGCGAACAGATACTGATCATGACTTTAATTGTACGTGGCGCTAACGTTACGTTTCAGTTACAAGTGACGATGGGCTCGGTTTACATGCTGCGTTTTTATAGTGCATTTAAGTACAGCATCTACGAGTAGATCAAAGAGCTTTTCTTAGTAATGTTTGACACTATTAAGTGTCTTTTTGGTCTTATTAAAATGAATGTTTTGACTTTATTTTTTTATTTTACATTAAAAATTGTGTTATCGATTCTGCTCTCGTTTCTGAATGAACTTGTTATAGATTTTAAGTTATTTCAATGGTACTTTGTAAATTATTTTGTAAGGTACTTTTGTTTTGCCAATCATGATCTGAATGTGTATAATTAGTAGATATAATTTTAATAGCTCAATTCAAATATGATAATTGTCTTGCTCCTTCATCGAACACATTACGGTGTACGAATATATGGATGATTGAAAATTATGCGGACAACCAGCAGGTGGAATAGTTACTTATAAATGTTATTACTATTAATAAAATGGTTTTAATTTTACGAGTTGCTCGTAATAATATAATAAGTCTATCTCTTACAAAAACCTTACAAAGTCAGTAAGTGGCGATAAAACTGCAATAAAAATTAAGGAGACACATTCCCGTTTCCATTTCCCATATAAATTCATGCATAGTTTATACATCGCCGACAATAAAGTAATAGATGCCTCTATTAGAGGACAGTAAAGTGGCTCATCGTGTAATTTACTACTACTTATTAATGAAGGGAAATAACCCTAAATGTGAACCAAGTACACATAACTACAGTTTTACTGCTCAAAGTCACGGATGATTTAACCGACGAAGAAATTTGGAAAGGGCTTGCCCTTTCACATCGTTATCGAGTTAAACTATCGACGAACATACATCAAGTGTTAACTACACCGAATAAACAACAGTTAAGTAGGAAACAGACGTTAAAATGATTTAAATAAACATAGAAATATTAATACCAGTAATCATTCATGTGGATCTAAAACCCGTTTAGTTTTTGATTAACAAATTTTTCACTATTTAAATTATTAATTGTAGAACTGTTAATAACTTCACGCTCAGCGTGAAACTTTTTTAACAAATTGAGTTGTTTTGTAAAAACAATTTGTTAAAATTATAGGTATAATTAAAGTTACTAAAATAAATTTGTTATTCGAGATAATGAATTAATGAAAAATATTATTCATCTTAAGGTTTTAGAAATTTTCCAAATTCTGTATTTAAATGTTTAAACAAAAGTAAATGCTATCATGATCTGTCACTCCATTTAACATCCAATTGTAAAAAAAACTATTTGGGCCTATTTCTGACTGAAATAAACAGAAGTTGTCATAATATCACGAACTTTTCTTATGAGCCCCATGTAAACCACGTCAGTATGAGTCTAATTTAGGCCAAGTTGATTTCGTCGTTTTCTCATTATACCGAATGCCCGGGTGGCCGTCGCTTGACAAGAGGAAATTGTCCCCAAGGATAAATAAAATTTGACTCGCTTGAAAGTGGCAGCATTTATATGTTTATGACTGCAGTTTAGCATAGCGGAATTCACAAGCACGTATCATATTTTGAGACCACAATATTGGGTATGTTAAGCTAACAGTGGACTTATGCATTTCAAAGGATTTTATAATCTGACTGTTCATTTCCCGTTCTAAATACAGCTCATTATGATCCGAAATATAACAGAGGATTAATATCAACCTGTTTATCAGTATCCTGTTATTATCGAAATCGATTACAATAATATTTATCACAAGAGAAAATAATTAAGCAATAATTTCGAGTCAAATTATGTTTAAATTGGAGTAGTTCCAGCCTCCAGATCGGAGTAAAAAAAGAGTAATATTGATGTCGATGCCCGGAGAGTGGACATGGGCGCAATTACGCTCTCCCTCGACAAATTGGTCCACTTATTTATGGTTAATGAAATTCAGATTTTATAATAACACCCCGGGTTTTACGCTCTCGTTTACGCGTTTGTAGTACAACCCCATTATTTTAAAGAGCCTACGCGTCCTGTGAAACTTTTAATATCGCTGTTGTCGTTGTTTTGCCCTAGTCTCCTTAGATTTATTACTCATTATCCCGGTAATGTGTTGTAGGACCGCAAGGCGTAGCCAACGCGATGTAATTTGCGGTGCGCGCAAATGTTGTATTGTTCATAAATGAGTACCGCCTAATTTTATTAAGAATAATTAGGTGGGGCATGTTTATGGCATCGGTGAAAGGTAATGAGTTAACTTACAGCGTCTTGTTAGGATCTAAAGTTAGGAGTTAGTGGAAACTGAGTGTAAAGGAAACTGTAAATAGCTCCTGTTCCATTTTGTCCAGAAACAAGTTTAGTAGAACTATAAACCATTACAATCCCTATTGAAGTTTGTTTCGCCTCGCCTCACTTAATCCATCAACAGCCGATGACTTACTACGACCACTGTGCTCCTAACTCACTGTCCCCTCGACGCTTTTATACTTTGTCGGAATATTAACTAAGTCCATCCCTTTGAATCCGTAACGCAGGATTTCAACCTTCGAAAAGTCCATCAAAAAAGGTAATTAAGATGAAATAACGATCACAAAGCCGCGGTTCATGCTGCCCTACGCTGTAGCCTTTATTCCTTCTAATTGGCTCCCACGCCACATAATTTTTACAGCAAATTGCTGGACTAACGATTAAGTTCACCCGATGTCTAATTTTCTGGGACAATAGTCGACTTGAAAATTAAAGAAATATGTTAATTTCTATCTTTGTCCCGGCCCGTCAGAGCGGAAGATTATAATTATTAGGAAATTGTTAAAAAGCACCTTGCTTTGTTATTGGACTCATCCAGCTGGATGGATGCTTAATGGATCTTTTTACTAAATCTTTTTCAAGTCGAGAGTACGCTATCGTTTTCCTTGTTCGAGAACAGCCGTTCAAAATAAAGAGAAAAGTAGAACACGAAACAATAACGTCACTCAATGTTTTATTTTATATTGGGTTTTCTTTTTGCGTTCATTTTATTTCTTATTCGGATTGGACTAAGAAAGTCAAGTTATAAAAATGTTTTTGTTTATACTGCTGAAAACTAGTCTTGAGCAAAATTGTATTCTGATTTCGTGGAAACTCAATTTGGTAGCAGAATTTTGTTTTGTCAATATTATTTTAGTACGGAATTAATTTTGGTGGTACAAGCGTTTGTCTTGGAAAAAACGTTGGGTTTAATTTAGTTGTACTTTGCCCTTTGTCACGATCAAGTCGTGTTTTTTCTTTTACCCTTGTTTCCTTGTCTAGTAAAAAGTGATGTCCTTTTAATTAAAGAGACAGCAGTGAACCGTGCACGTGTGTTGATGTTGCCGGGGAGGGTCAGGTGCGAGTCAAACTGCTTTTGACTTTAGCTACCGGCCAATATGCCTTGAGCTACAGCGTTTTGCGCTTCACACTTGTGTGGATTAAAAAGAGTTGATTAAAGAACAACAAATCAGCGGATTTTGAATACTAAGCTGTTGCTTTAGCTAAAAAAACCGATAGTTATCCAATAAACACACAGAAATCTAAAATGGAGCCAGTGTCAACAAGTTACCTTAATTAAAATTTTATGGGATAAAACTTTATCATAATATTCTATTAAAGCTTGACTACAGATTATTTCTACATACGAGTATAATTCCAAAGTGTTGCATTACTACAACAACAAATAAAATAACCCTACCTAATTCAAAAAGAATATCGCCCTCAAACACACAAATACTTACTTCGTACATACAAAGCCCAAAAAGCCTTAGAAAAAAAACTACCGTTCCCGAAAATGGAGCCCAAACAGAAAGTAAAGTAAAGCAGGGGTCACAACATTCTGGTCCGCTTATCTACCTCGACGCGGCGTCAGCGGTCGTTATTCAATAAAACGTCGCAGTCGTACGCGCCCTTTTGAGCATTAGTCGCAATATCTTTCACAACCAACGGGACAAAAAACCATGGAGTTATTATTGCCATCAACACCACAATCTGCTCTTATGCTCGTCATAAATATGAGGATTTCTATTTCTGATTTTTCGCTGGAGGCAAATTGTGTGGGTTTTTGTTTGGTAAATAAACTTTCTAACTTCGTTTGTTGGGTTCAGATTTATTTTTCTAGCTTTCATCGTTTAACTTGATAAACGCTTTTGATAAATCTATTAGACTATCTCGACTCCGTAAAAAAGAGATCCCCATTTTCTACCTACCTTAACACCAGTTTTCCCATAAGAATGTGTGCAAAATCCACTCCATCATAGTTTCTGATTGAATTCAACTCAATTTCGCTGAGAATAAGGATGTGATAAATATTTAAGGTAGTTATATTAATTTCCTACTCCATTCCTATTCCAATAGTGGAAACTTCATCGCCTCAAGTTGGGCTAAGTCTCTCCCAAACTGTCTGTTTCCACAGAACGAGATAAATTGAATTAATGTGAGTGTTAAAAGTAGTGCGAATGTTTGACAGACATGGCGTGTGAGGAGTTTGTATTTATTTTATGTTAAAAGAGCATAACTTTATCAGCTTCAAAAATCATACTTTATTTTGAACTATTGCAATAGGTAAGAAAAAGCATTTCAACAGAATTATTCGTTTTCAGTTGTATCTATAATTTCTCAATTTCAAGTATTTTTTTCATGACTTTTTTGCTATTAAAAACTACTCGAAAATATTAGGTAATTGTAGTTTCAGAAAAAATAAAGGAAATAATAATGAACAAAATTAATATTTTGATATACTTCAAAATAGATGTTAATTACGAATGCTAATTCCGCTACGAATTCTGTTGCCTACCGTTTATATTATGTAAATCTAAACAGGCAGAAATACTCCAGATTTAAGGAATATCTTAAGAAACTTTCCAATTACCGTCTCAAACTTTAGTGATCTTACATTTCGGATTTAATTTATTCGTATCTGTCTTTCATCGTAAAGAAATAAACGAATGAATGAAAAGGACTTGAAGGAGAATTTCTTAAGAGATCCGCGTAATATCTAATGATGAGACACATAATCCGTCGTCGATCGCCTCTCCGCACTTATTGAGTTGGAATTTTCGATTAGTCTGTGATTGATTGAACCAACTTCTCTTCGAGCGACGTGCATTTTATGATCCGTTCTACTTCTTCGATCAGTCCCCTTTATATAGTAAACGGCAAAATGAGATGCTACATTTGCTTTTTCAAGATAAAAGCAAGTTTTGCTGCAAATCCTGTAAGTTTCTTCGCTACTTGAAGCAAACTTCCGTATACTGTTTCATCCGATATTCTAGGATTTTTCTCAGTAAAATATATATACCTCATTTTATGCTGTATTATGTGTAAAAAAGAACTTTCATGCTTTGATGTTTAGATCTTTTCGTCTTGAATTTTATTAACAGTATTTGCATCTTATGAGCACACGAACGATCCAACGGAGTATGTTCCCAGAAGATAAATAATAAACACATGACATTGAAAAACTGCACGGAAAGATGATCTTCTTGCATGATTCCAGTCCACCAAAACAAATTCAGATTCAGATTCATTTCAGATTCATTTATTTATTGTAAAACAAACTGGTTTGAGCACAGCTTTTCTATGAATCCCGTGTCAGAAACAAAATCCTTTGTATTTAAATACACCTACTCGAAATTCTTTCCTTGAAAATTCACAACAATGAAATTTTGTCTACATTTTCGATATACTATGGAATATCCACACAAGCCTTAATGCAATTTGCGGTAATGTAACGTGGAGCCGAGTACGAACGGGCGGCGAGCGCGGTGCGATTCAGAACTCACCGGCTCTCTACGTCACTGCTTCACTAAAATACCGACGATCCAGGATTACAGTCACGCTTATCTAATCATGTAGACAGATTGAAGATCACATTGATACTTTGTAATCTGAACGTAATTTAGAAAACCCGATTGAAGTCCTTGCGAATAAGGACTATCCCTACTTAGGCTATATACGTAAAGAATGTGGAGATTGGATCGAGATAAGCTTTTAGTTCATTACCCAATGCTGCCTTTTTTTATCTGTTCCAGGAAAAATCTTCCTCGTTGAAGGGGAGACTTTATTTTGGTACTCACTTAAATTAAAGTATACCACTCTTCCTGAAATGCGCTATTCCCATCGCAATATAATATTAATGCCCGAACATGAGATGACATCTTCCCGACCCACTTGGCGGATACTCCCCAAATATCAATTCGCTTAATAAGTTTAAATACATTAAGTTAATAATGCAATATTCTTCCCCGTTGAAAACAAACCACTATTTCATTTTGTAAGCGCGAAAGCTGTAAGCTGAAATTTTTATGACTCGCAACGTCTGGCTACGTGGGATATTTTTAAAAAGGTTTTTCAAATTTTCGTGATTCATCTTTCCATTCCCCGGTGACTGGGTACCATCATACGCGTATCTTTGTTTAACCTCGCCACATTAAACATTTAACATTTGTTCTTCGCACACATTGTCCGAGATTTGTTCGCTGAGTTTTAAAAGCGAACTTTTATGAAAAAAAAAATCGTCAGTGTTAGATTTAATAATGTATCATGTGAGAAAAATTTACGAGGTTTACGAAGAACTATACTCGGAGGAGCTCGTGGCTAAATAATAACAGCCGCTCGGAACGATTTTTAGGTTAAGCCGTGCTTGCCTAGGTTGGTCTGTGGATGGGTGACCACCCATAACATACCGAGTTTCCTCCGTGCCTCGGAAAGCACGTTAAGCCGTTGGTCCCGGCTGTCATTTGTAGATCTTTGACAGTCGTTATAGGCAGTCAGTGGCCCAAAAAGTCTGACAACCAGTCTTACCAAGGGGTATAGTATTACCTAGTACTAACTGGGTTGTGGAGGTCAGATAGGCAGTCGCTCCATGTAAAATAGTGTTATTCAGCTGCATCCGGTTAGACTGGAAGCCGACCCTAACATAGTTGGGAAAAGGCTAGGCAGATGATGATGACGCAGTACTAGACTTAAATCTACCACAGTTTTAGACAGAGAAAAAAACATTCTCCCTCTTCTCATTATGCTTCAGCAGTTCCACAAAACATTTTCCAAGGGTAATTTATCGTTCGTAATTATTCGCCGAAACAACAAATCCGTGTGTTTCACTTTGATTCGGTGTCGTCCGAATTTTATTTATGTGGTGGGCATTTTTCCACAATAGCACGCGAGGTCAGCTTAAGAGGGAGGAAACGACTTTGGCCTAATCCGCTGACTTTTATTTATTCAGTGAATTAATCTCGCCCTGGCCGAGGGTGGGGACATTGGCCCTTATTTCCTGTCGCCTGGCTGCGATACCACGGTTTCTCGACTGCATACAGTGATAAAATTTAAGACTGTGTCCCTTGACAAGCACGATTTATTAGTGTGCCAAGTATCGCAGCTGTCCACTACTTCACTAACGTTCATGACGTTTTCATACAAAATTTTGAAGTTTCTTGGATAAAAATTAAGTTTAAGGTTAAAATTAAGTAAATAATAAATTTTCTTCCGCAAAGTATCGTTCAAGGTAAACATTTAACAAAGTTGCGGTGCATGATAAATCTATAAAGTTTCTGGAACGCCATGGGTTCACGCAACAAAATTCTGTTTATTAAAACGTGCATAACTGTAGTATCATGGAAAATTCAATGTATGCATGCTTATGGATCATCACCATTTACATCACAACATCCTTTCCTAAGCATGACTATATCAAAACGTTGTTTTCTTTCATCAGGGAACGTTATAGATGACCTTTGACATCATCGTCATCTGCCTAGCCTTTTCCCAACTATGTTGGGGTCTGCTTCCAGTCTAACCGCATGCAGCTGAATACCAGCATTTTAGTACAGTTAGACATCATAGTTACATTCTTTATTCATTCTTTCTCTTATCTAATACATTTTTAAATATTTTCAAAAACAAAAGTTAACAAAACATTTAAAAATATCAAAAATAAGGAACAAGGTCCAGGCTGCCGGTGGTCAGGGCTCCAGAGAGAGGAACCGCCTCACTATGCGTGCCGTGTTCAGGAGTACTGCTTTCTGGATCAAGCCCTTGACCCAGCCGCGCAATGAGAGCCTCCTCCTCGAGGCTCTCTGCTATTAGTCCATTAACCGTAACGAGTATCAGTACAATGATTGCAGAATCCATGTCCCACATGTCGACAACGTCGTGTGCTAAATCGAGATACATTATATTATTACATTATTATTATCAAGTTTTATCTAGATCCCCTACCAAACTCGGGAATTATTTCTCCAGTTTTACTCAAAGACCACGTAATAAGTTACTTCCATATCAACAAGTCAAGTCAAACCACTCGCGCCGAGCTAGATCGCTCACTTCTACGACTAACAACTTACACTGCTCAACTGACTCAAACACACAGATTTAACAAACTTCCCATTCCTTAGTGGAACTGTGTCTTTATTCTGTCACTTTGTGGTTCTGTGTTTTTCAAGTTTCTGGGTTTATTTTGCTCTCGAGGCTGCAAACTAGAATAGTGAATTTTTGGTAATTAGTTAGTTGTTTATAAACAATACGTAGATACACTTACAAATGAAAGGAGTTCATACAAATAGCAAAGTAATGAGAAACAGATAACGGAAAAGGGATTCAAAAGAAAAAGAAAGGAAATAAGACTGAGATAGAGGAGAAGAGAGAAAAAGAAAGGAGAATAAAAAACAAGAGAAGTAGGAAAATACAAACAAACAAGAGAGAATAGAGAGGGAATGAGACAAATCTTCTTCCATCATTACAAAGCCATTGAATGACTATCTCATGAAAAGGTCATTCAATGGAATTGAATTAACTTAAAAGGTTGTATTGATGATTTTGCCATATTTACGGTCGCGAATCATGTTTTAAATTTTTGATACTGATTTTTAATCTTATAATCGTTTAAATCGGACTGTATGGATCAAGTTACTTGAAATAAATGAACTTTATATTTTTTAGTTTTAATCACCATACAACCTGACACTGACCTGCTAAATTTGAATTTCGCGGGCTACCCTGGCGCTGCTACCTTAACGATCACTTACTACGTCAGCAATGGAAAGAAAGACAATGGCTTACTCGCCAAAAACAAGACGACAAAACAAAACTCCATTTAATTTTGGATCAAAAATGACGAGGTCCAAGTTCTGTTTTAATTTTTCACGGTTTACAACTAAACTTATACTGTCACTTACGGGATATCTTCCGTGATTGTTCATTATTTTGAGCTCCCGATATTTCGGCGCCGCGCTGTTGCAAGCACCATGATCGCGGGTTGACTGGAGAATGCGGGTGGATGGAAAATAAATTGTAAAGAGCAGACAATTAATATATCTACCCTCTCTCCCCTATATCGGGAGCTCAAAATAATGAACAATCACGGAAGATATCCCATAAATGACGGTATAAGTTGAGTTCCAAGTTCATGGTAAGCTTGTACGACTCACAACAATCGCATTTAGCTTCAGAACGCTAAAAAGCAAAATGGAAGTAACACGATTACGTTGGCTTAGCGGATTGGAATTCCATTCTTTATTTACGCCACTCTCCATTTTTAACTTAGTACGAAAGTAGCTATAGATTTTGTACGAAACGGCAATGATTGTAATTGAGGGCACGTTTCTAAGTGGAGGCTGGAAGGATGTCTTCATTAATAAGGTATCTTTGGTTCTTCTCTTAGATATGCAGCGAAGCAGCTGGTACAAACAAGCTTAACATCGCGCATGTAATTCCCGTAAGGTTGGGCAGAGGTGTATCTAAATTACACCCGTTTGTTACGTACCCGTATTGCTCCGTCCTTTTGTTTTTATAAGTATTTCTTTTGCGTTCTATGTTTATTGTCTATTTTTTGTCATTTTGTATGCACGTGAGGTCCCTGCGACAAATAAATATTTTTTCTTTCTTGTTTTACCCACATTTCACCAGCTACGTTTAAGTATAAAGTAAAGGGAGTGATCTTATTGCCGTTAAGCCAGCACATAAATCCAGACTCCTGGCTGCAACTGAAAAATTCTTGATGTAAAAACCAAAAAACACCTTATTATGCCCATTGGAAATGAAACCCAGATCCTCATAGTGCTGGCGACCCCTAGATCAACGAGGCCAGCAACAAAATATTGATCGAATACAACATTATCTATCTGAATTTGAAGAAGCATGGACCCAGAAAGTATATTATGTCTCCTTATTCAATTTTTAAACAAGCAAATTCAAACTTTGAATGGCGTAAGGCACTTGTCCCACAGCACGAGAAAACGACTAGCTATCGATAATTTTTTCGTTTAAAAAAAATGTCAAATAGATGAAGGACCCGTGTCAGTACATTCAGTCATCAGCAGCATTCTCCTGACCTTATCCCAATTTATTTGGGGTCGGTGTAGCATGTCTTCTTCTTCCAAACTTCTCTATTACTCATCATCTCAGTAGTCACCTCCTTTCTAGCCATATCATCCTTCACATAGTCCATCCATCTTTTCTTTGGTCTTCCTCTACTCTTAAAGCCATCTACATTCATACTCAACATTTCCCTCACTACATTTTCCTCATTCCTCCGCATCATATACCACGATAACCGATTACCACACCACTTTTCAGTCACCGGCGCCACTTTCAGACTTCCTCTTATGTACTCATTCCTTATTTTATCCATTCGCGTTACACCACACATCCCCCTTAGCATTCTTATCTCAGGCACATGTAATTACCTTTCATTCATATCTTTTGTGGCCCAACATTAGAAATATAAATATGAATTAGTTTAATGTAGTTGATCAATGTCTGCTCACACCACCGGCAAGCACTTTCCAGGTCCTCTAGAAAAGTTTAAAAATGCTAGTTTTATTTATTTCTCACTAACCATCGGCGGTGGCACAGGGAACAGAAGACCTGGAAAAGTACCAATAAAGTAAGCTTTATTACCCTTGTTCTCCTGCCTAGCCCATCAAACCCAGGTCAAAACTATAAAGCTGTACTAAAGGATATTTAGATACGGTTCAGTTACATTTAGTTACTTCAAACTGTTGTTAATTTGTTTCAATTAAGTTTCTCCAGACTTTGAGTCGGCCTTCAGGAGAATAAGCGTTGGAGAAACAAAGGAGGATTTCAGGCTTATGATAGTGGAAATGTTGTTCCCAAAAACTTAAGCAGCACTTGAGAAGGCAAAGAAACACCGGGACAATAGTACCAGTTTTCAATTACACTAAATAAACATCTACAATACAATACAGCGTCAGGCAACCATTTAAGTTGAAAAACCAATAGCGGTTTTGTATTTTCAACTTTAAATCTACAGGGGTATAAAGAAGAGGGTGTAAAGTTCTTTATCCTCCATAGAAAATGGAGGAGCCTCCGACCAGACGGGTGTTGTGTCTGGTTACTGCCCGACATTGTTGTCGAGTTTTTCTATACCGTCCTAAGTCGTGTATAACATTAATATAGCCATTTAGTAATTAGATGTTAGTTCTTCGTTTGTGGCATAGATGGCGCTGTAGTACTTCATCAAAACTAGTTATTCGAAAATTGAAACCAATCATTTTGGAATCTCTAACAGGTTTATATTCCCTGCAATATATTTTTCACCAAAACAAACCTTCTGAAAATATAACTAAGCATTTTGGGACTAAATTTAAAATTCCCGTGAAACGTAGATTGTTGAATGCTGATGCTGATATGTTTATTATTGGTACAGTTTCAAACACAGAAATCGAACGGGGCTATTTCCAAAAAAAGATCTTTTATAGCGGCTGTCGCTTTGATCGCGTGTGGTCCAGGTTTATATCGAAACGTAGTGATATTAACATTATATTTATTTATTGCTCGTTACTTTTCTGTATCTATTTGCTGAACGGTATTGGTATTAATGGCTTCCTTACTGGTTGTGGAAGTCATTTCATTGGGCGCAGATTTACAAATGAGCAGCATGAAAGTGATTAACGAAAATTGTATGAAACGCCACACATGACATGATTTTGAATGATTACAAATAAATAATTTCTTTATTTCACCATAAACCATCACATTACAATATCAATAAGACTAAGATAAGAACATAATAAGGTTTATTATTAGGTCACAATAATTTTGATGCTCTGACTCCTAAATTAGGCCTCGCCTGTGACTTAGGAGTCAGTGATTCTCCGTAACAAAGAAAGCCATGTTTTTAGTAAATCGGGACGTTCCAACAATAAGAAATACACATCATAATTAAATTCTACAGTGCTAAAGTGGAACGAGGTTTTGGTTGCCGGTTCCAACCCATAAAACTTTCATAATCACTGCTCTGAAACGATAATGGAAAACACCATGTGGAAACCGGCTGTCCTAGAACCAAAAACTGGAAGACGAGAGACATCCACCTGCATTGAGTCCGCGTCTCAGTGAGACAAGGCCTGAAGAAAATGTCCGTATCCAATGAAAAACATAACTTAAATACACTCACATAAACAACATTATCATAAGTGCTGTTCTAAGCCGATTTGTTCCTTCTTACAGTTCTTACTGACTTTCCGTTAATAAAGGGTGTAAAATACCCTTAACGAAGCCGAAAGGCACTTGTTCGCCCCGTCCGTCATTGTGATATTTTTTTTGTACTGGATCATACCTGGCGGTTGGCTGGTGGAGCCATTTTTTAAATACTAGTTTGTAAGGTAATAACTTTACTTTAATTATCTCCAAAACCCGTTAACTATTCAAAGCATCCATCAGCACCACGTTTTGAGTGTGCTACATTGAGTTTTACCGTAGAATGTGATTTTTCACTCAAAAAATTATGTCGTTTCCCAGCAATATTTTTTTGCGTAGGGTTACTTAGTTTGATGTACAGACGCCAGCACATCAAGCTACTACAATCTGTCAAATTTATTTAAAAGATTTTCAACTTTATCGCAAAAGCATTAGGTTCAAGGTTGATCGGGAGAATTTGACAGTTTCGGGTAGCCTCTTCTGTAGTTAATGCTTGGTTGACGGCTTCGTGAAGTGTCCGTTTACACCCTGTATACATAAAGTTGAGTTATTTCACCCTACAACAACAACAAGTCACGCGGTACAAAGTAGCCGCCTAACGGATTAAAATTGTGACCGAAAGGTGACCGAGCCACTAAGTAGAAATATTTGTACCCGTTACTCAAACACAGGAAACATTTACCTTTGTTCTAATGCCACGCGCTTTAATAAGTAGCTAATAAAAGTATAACAGTCGTAAAATTGTTAATTAGGCCGCAATAATGGTCTTTAACATCCCAGACAGAAGGACCAGAGTTGATTAATTTATTTTCACTTTGTGTTACCGACGTGCAAGTTCGGTTTTGATTATAAAAGTCTGTCGTAGGTGACTTTTATTTGCTTTTAATAAAGGAAATTGGGAATAAATATTATTACTGTTGTATCACGTCAGTTATTCAAAGTGAAATACAAATTATCAACAGTAGCAAATCGCACATAGCGAACGGCAAGTGCGACGACGAGTTCGATGAACTCTGAGCTAGGCAGGAAGTGAACAACTGATTTCACGCGTCGTTCGTTAGTGTATTTCAACATCTATTGTTGGATTTTTGATTTTAGCCGTATTATTTACATAAATCGTGTGCTGCGTACAGGGAATGTAATTTTATATTGAAATAAAGGAATAGTAATCACACAATGCACCATGTCAGTTTGTTCCCTTACACCTTGAATTTTTTCTATAATTTACGAGGACTTTTCACACAAAACATTTCCACCTATGTGTTTCTTCGTATCTTAAAAATTCAATTCGATAAACTTAAATTGCGAACAGAATTTGCAAAAACTCCTTCACCTTTTAGGTTTAATACAGCGACATCCATTGTGAGAAACGTGAACTACAGCTGAACTTTCTAAGACGGAAGGAAGACTGCTTCCACAGAATCACAAATTCAGTGGAGTGTCAAATTTATGATTAATTCTGTAAAGTTTTATCGTGGGACAATACAGGGGTAAACTGAAATCTATTGTTTCAGTTAAGAGCTCAATTTACACACCAAAGCTCGCGACGGAATGCCTAATAGAAGTTTTTGCATTTGTAACGAACCACGAAAATCGATAGGAATTAAATGAAGCGTGTTCAGAAACTCCCGACTAACTAGGGTTACCATTTATTGCCAATTTTGTAGTAACAAATCCTGCTGTTGAATAATCCGGACGCCTGGTCAAAACCCTTGACTCATGCTGCAAAAACTATCTCATGAACTGTAGCTTTTAAAAATAAAGCATCTTTCTATAAAGTTGGTGAAGTCTGTACGAAGTTAGATAATAAATTATTCAATGACCTATGATGAAAAACTTGTAAGGTTGCGACTACGTTACGTAGGGGGTAAACCTGTGTCACGAAAAAAGACAGGAGATTTTTATCTGGCTAAGGGAGGTAGTCCTCTGAGATATAGAATGCTGGTCTGAATTTCAAGTTTTCCCAAATTTGAAATTCATGAATCTGAACTTGGTGACATAAATTCAGCTCGGATTCAAACTAGAGTAATTAAAAATTGACCTGCTGACACGCGGCAAATTTTTGCACTGAAAATGTTCTCCGCAAATATTACGAGATACTGATGGTTAAATCTACTGCAGATACATTTTCCACCTGGTTGGCCACTAACTAACCCAAATACACAGACAGGTCTGTAAGGTTGCTTTGCCTTAATTTGACAGGCAGCTGCATTTGAAAATCTGAACTACATATTTTCTCGTCAAGCCATTAGGTATAGACGATGTTACGTACGTTTCAGTAAGTCCCTTAAAATTTGGTTACCCTACTTTTGTACTTTAACTATTTTTTTTCTCGAAAGATCACAAAGTGCTAAATGAAATTAGTGCATCCAATAATTGAAAAGTATTTCAATTACACTCACATTGATTTAATTAAATCGCCAGATTCAGCGAATGCTGCGAATAAATATTGTGCAGATACTTTGAAATCACAACAGTTCGATACAATAAAAGCCTGCAGAAGTAATCCAATAACCGAAGTTTGCGTACGAACTAGATTAACTAGATCATTTGGCGCACATGAATTTAATTTGCTCTTGTACCAGATTTAAAATATGCTCGCAGAGCCAACTAAAATTTAATAAACACTGAATAATTTAATTTAGTGTTACCACTCGTGCATGGAGGATGGCCAATAAAGGCGATTTTATGGCATTTTTATTATGATGCATAAACGTGAATCACCGATAATGGGGGTCATATAGTAAGAGAAAAATTACGTCTGGCACTCGACAAAAATTAAATTATACAGTTTTAAATACGGGTGGCGGGAATAAACAAATAATTTACTGCTTCATCTCTACACGGCGGGATGCTCTCGCTTGAAACGAGGACACTTAAAAATTCATGATAATATGCGCGTCGTAAATAGCTTACTATGATTTTGATGCGGTTGTGGTTGAATACAGCTTTGTTTACTGCATATGAAATTATAATTTGGTTGGTGAAATTAAACTAATTCTGACTGTTATTATTTTAGACTTAAAATAAGTCATTAATATGTTTTTTTTTTTTAAAACGTTGCCCCGCTTTAGGAATTTCTCCTGTATCGTGGGTGCGTTTACAAACATTTAAACTCTCATACACAAACAGCCATTATTGGACCCGACACACAAAGAGTGGACGTAATGGTGCTGGATTATACGAGTACTTTCAGATGTTTCTTTGCTCCATTTTAGAAAGGCGACAGAAATTTCCAATACTTTAAGTTTACAACTTCCCCATTCATTGGCTGAAAAGGTGCAAAGCTTAAAAACTAACCCCGTCAAACAAAACTCTAGAAAACACCTTTCAAACAATAATACACCATAAAATAGAAGCCAAACACACATCGCATTCTATTAATAAACATTGAACACTTTGAACAGCCAATGTTATTGAAACGTATTGCACCCTTAAGAACACAACCCCGGGCGTACAATAAATTATCTGAAATCAATTTCTAATGCGAGACATGGCTTATCGGTAGGAAGTGCATTGCATTGAATGGCGGTGAACAAGGACGCGGGAGTTGAGAGGTATTCCACCTGCATTATTTATCGCGTAACATTATTAACTGCATATCAGAGGTAGATGACTATCGTGTGCACTACACGCCCGGCCGAGGCGCACGCGCTTTCCACTGAGAGGAAGATATGGATCGCGGGGTGTGTGTGCGTTGTTTTGAGAGGGACGGTGTGCCTAGACTTTATAGTACTTTTTTTAATACTATCACAGACTATCACCAGTTTTTTATAGAACCTAAGCGTATTTGGGACTACTCCTTAGCGCGTCAATGGTAAATTGAAGCGGTCTAGAATTTGGCGACGACTTTGCCATGATTGAGCCTTCAATAGCGTCCATCAGTTGCTGTAACGAGCAACAACAGGAAACGATACTAAGTGCCCATCGTTTGTAGAATAGCACCAAATTTACACCTAGGGCGAAGTCGTTTGGGTCAGTTTAATTTTTTAATCAACTTTTACAGTTGTAAAAGTTGATTAAAAAATTTGTAACAGCTCGTTAAGTAGGTACACAATAAACTCATGACAGTAAGAAACTAACCAAAGTATTAGGGAATTAGGCTCATGAGGCCTACTAAGAAGCTGTTACTGTTTAAGGTTCTAAAGCATTTTATTTTATTTCAATATTTTTTTTATAAACTTTGTTTTAATAAAATAAATAAATAATAATGAAGTTTGAAAGTACGTGGAGTTTTAAATTAGCAATTCAAAGTAAGAAAGCTTGTATTTTCTATCAAAAAAGATAATAAATGAGACACAGTCCGAAAAATCACAAACTCAACATTGTCACAGGACATGTATTGTCATAAACATATCAATATTTTCACGAAAGAAGCAAAAACTATTCGCAGAACAGTTCAGCAAACAAGACGTCAAAAACAGGGCAATGGAAACACACGTGTTTTGAACTGTGCGCGCACATAATTCTTTTGTCTTAGCAATTACACTTAAAAATATTGATTTCATCTTTTCCATTATTTTAATACGTACAAAAGTTTTATTAGATCCTTTCAGCGATATTTATGTTTTACAGATTTATGTTTCCACAACTGTGTGAAATGGCTCACCTTTAAATTTAAGGGGCTTTACGTTTTGCAATTCAGTAGAAAATAGTAGTAGGTTAGTAATTTAATTTAAATTTCATTCTGTAACTCTGAACCTAAAACAATAAGACATAAGTAGTAGATAAAAAGAATATCTTATTCGAGAATTTGCTGTTTGTTGTGTAAAGAAATCAAAGCAAATAGCTGACTGGGGATTTGAGTTCAAAGCGCTCTTTAATAAGACTGTATAATAAACTATTGAGTCAATAATCGTTATTAATGTTTCAGTCTAGATCATAATATCATCACGTTTGGTATCCCCGAAGGGTTAGGCAGAGGTGTACCTAATTGTACACCCACATTTCACAGCCAGTTATATTAAATTTCCATGTAATAGATAGCGAGTCTATTGCCGTCAATCAAGCACAAATCCGGCCTCCGTAGCTGTTACTGAGAAATTCCTGATGGAAAATACCTAATAACACTTTGCCCGCCCCGGGAATGGAACTCAGGACCTCATGCTCAGCAGTCGCGTTTGCGACCACAAGACCAACGAGGCAGTCTAGATATTAGCACATATACGCATCCTTATTAATCCTAACGAGAAAGGCTCCCCATCCATAAGCGAATAAATCATGTTTCTAGTCAGATCCAAACACAAATTCGAAATAATGTAAAAGAATTGACAGCATTCCGAATTAAATTAAAAGCTGCGTCTCAAAAGGAAAAATCCTGAAAATATTTCAACGATATCCTGTAATGTAGTCACGTAATCCTTCCCTCGTCATTTCTTATTGCGATCGAATTTTCAATCGGACTTTGATTGATTGAAACGACTACTGTGGGACCGAATTGACTTTTAAGTAGACTTAAAGCAAGAAAAAGCTTTAATAAATCGTCCAATATTCGATACAAAGACACAAGGGGATGAAATTCTATTTACAGGGATTTGACAGAAACACGATTACACGATTTTCTTTCTCTGCTTACGTATTTTTATTTTGGATTAATTTTATAAAACGTCTTCAGTTTATTTTAATTTAATCATCATAACATTTTCAGCTTTGCGTTTATTTACTTTGCTCAATGTATTTTTAATGAACACTCACAGAAATTAGAATTTCATGTCTTAATAATATAATACAGGATTATACAAACATTATGTAGTGTGCCTCTTCGTGTTATCGTTTTCTCGGACATTTTTATGTTGTAATATTCTACGTGTCATTGTGTTGAAAGTTTTGAAACTAGTCGCAGCTTATAATTCTACCAGAGTGGCTTTCCTGACCACCATCGCAAGTTACTCTAAAATTGGTCAAATTTGAATAATATAATTTATATTATGAAGTTTGATATTTCTATCAAAAATAGATGGAGTACAAAACAGTTACACAGCTCTTTTGCAGTATTGTAAAAACAAATACTAAGTATAACTAAGCTGCCATTAAAACCATGCCTTTTTATTTTATTACAAAAAAATTTTGGTCCTGGCCCAATGATGCTTAACATCTCAATGGGTGGGTCTAATTAGTCACTGAAAAATAGAACCAAACACTTTGTACTGGCCCGCCAAAATTCAACCAAAATTCACTTCATTAGTCTGTTTGTACCAAAAATTAAATTCTAACACTACGTATCTCACTTTGAAAAGAGGGCCAAGATTAATATTAGAGCTACAAGCCACAGGTCCGGATTCTAGGCTTTCGGATACAATATTTATATCCACTATTCCCTTTGGAGGCACATCGACATTCAGGTGAGGCCCAGAATTACCATGAACACGGGTCCAGTTCATTTAGAGAAGACAGGGGTGGGCAACGATGTGGGGATTACTGGAAGAGGCATCGAACCAGCAAAGTAATGAGTAACTAAACTGATATGAATGGATTTGAAAATAATCAGCAAGATTCATTTTGTTTAGCTGAATCAAAAACGATGAATATGACACGTTTTTCACGAATCTTTAGTTTTATAAATGGTAGCTTTTACTTGGGCAAAATTTGAAGAAAAAATAATTTGTATCAGCCATAAAGCAGTTACAATTTTGGTTTATATAAAAACAAAAAAAACCAAAGTTCTCATTTAATAAATCCAAATCCTCTTCTAGCATCCGAAAACCTAAATCCTTGTCTGCGGCCGCCTCGCCTCGGGACTTGTCCCAATGCCGTAATTACGAGTACACACCCTACTAGCGCAAATAGAAACAAAACCGCACACATTCGCATATGTAAATAGGGGAGGATCTCGGCCGAAATTCGGTGTGCTCACCCTACCACCGACTTGGGAAAAATAATAGACATGTTAAAGGGTAGGCCTGTTCAATTTCGTGGAACTATTTTGTAGAAGTAATGGGACGTGTAAGCAGGTAGGTATCTTATATTAATAATTCGTACTGAGTCTAAGTAGGCAGGGATGTTCTACGAATTAACTAGGTAAGTAAATGTACCTACTTGGTACAGAAAATCCTCTTACTATCCCTATTACTTGTTACAATTTTCTTAGAAATGGAGCTTGTAACTTAATTATTTTCTTTGTAATATCATGTGAGTACACTTAAAAAGAAAAAAAAAACAATAATATACATACCTAATACGTTAATTTATTTGTAAAAAAATATTTTTATTAAATAAAAGAATTCTCTCTTCTTCTGGTGCTTCTCCAACTTCTGCAAGCCATCAACTCTGAATATTTCTCCTTGACCTTTGCGAGGCGGATCAGTGCAGCAGCTCTTATGATTGGCAATGTTCTAGAGTGGAAGGTAAAGCAGGATAAAAATTCCCAAAACCAAATAAAAATGAAGAGAGAGGAAAGAAAACAAGTCTATAATTATGTGGGAGTTAGATAGAAGAAGAAATAAAATAAGGTAGAGATATTAACGAAATCCATCATCATCATCATCATCATCATTCATCATCATCATTATTTCAACGAAAAGACGTGCACTGCTGGACGTAGGCCTCCCCCAAGTGTCGCCACATTGACCGGTCCCGTGCGTCTCGCATCCAGCGGATCCCTGCAACCTTCACCAGGTCATCGGTCCACCTAGTGGGAGGCCTTCCAACGCAACGTCTTCCGGTTCGCGGTCGCCACTTCAGAACTTTTCGGCCCCATCGGCCATCCGTTCTGCGAGCAATGTGCCCTGCCCACTGCCACTTAAGTTTGGCTATTCTTCGTGCTACGTCGGTAACCTTGGTTCTCTTGCGGATGTCCACATTTCTGATTTGATTTCGCAAGGAAACTCCGAGCATAGCCCTCTCCATTGCCCTTTGGGTGACTTTAAGCCTTCTGATGAGGGCCATTGTGAGCGACCACGTTTCGGTCCCGTATGTAATCACTGGCAACACACACTGGTCATAGACTTTCGTCTTGAGACACTGCGGTAAGTTGGACGAGAAGATACCACGCAACTTCCCGAACGCCGCCCAGCCGAGTCGGATTCGACGATTGACCTCTTTCTCGAAGTTAGACCTACCTAACTGGACCGTTTGTCCCAGGTAGACTTAGTCGTCTACAACTTCGAGTGTATAGTCTCCGATCTTGATAGGAGTGGGTGTTACATGGGCATTCAACATGACTTTGGTTTTGTCCCTGTTCATTTTAAGACCCACTCTTTCGGAAGCTCTATTGAGGTCATCGAGCATTGTACTGAGGTCCTCCGTGGTGTCAGCCATGACCACGAAACGAAATCCAAATCCTTGCTATTCCATGAGAAGCAAAGCATTCAATTCCCAGGTACAAGCGTTATTGAGTTTTTCCATCAGGACTTTCTCGGTAGGTATAGGCAGCGTGATGGTATGTCCTGAAGAGGAAACTCCAAATTAAATATAATTAACTTACATAATAAGTTTCCAAAACCTTAACAGTCTTGCAATATTCAATTAATCTAGGGAATCTATAAAAAAGTTCAAATGTACCACTTTTATAACAAGTTCAATCAACATAGCAGACGAGACACTGAAAACGCAATTTTTTATAAACCTCTTGGGATTTCGATGTTTTTATTAAAATTTCTTAAAAACCTAGATCGTTATTTTATGATTAGTTAAGATAGTTTTTTTACATTAATAAGCTGTAAAAAGGCTTTTATAAAATTAAATTATTTTATGCATTACTTTCGCTAAAAGTTGATAAAAGATAACGAGAATAATATTGTGCTTTCACGTCTTTATCTAATGGAATGGTTTGATGTTTGATCAAATTTTAAAAAAAAATCGATTGTCTGTAAAGTCGGTTTACTGACAATAGTTGAACGTGACAACGTCATAAGAAAATACTGATGGAATGGTTGCTATTTTCAAAAAATGAATGAACGTTGAGCAATTGTTTTATGGAACGCCTCAGAGCGAGGTAACGCGTCATTTTTTCGTGCGTGCAGCCGGCTCCATCGAATTATTAGACGTTGTCACATCAAAAATCTCTTGACTACAATTTCAAGTAAATTGCAACTTCACTGAAGTCCGAACTATCTGGACAAATACATTCATACCTTATCAATTAAAACCAAGTGACATTCAAGTTTAGGGTGGCAAAGCAATTACGAGATCATACCTACGATATAACTTTGAAATGTCAAGCTCCTCAGCACACCGTGAGAACATTTCGGTTCACTGAGTAGCTAGTAATCTAACAAGTTAACATTCAATTAACCACCAATAAAACACAACTAATTATCATCCCCTATATCTACCCTAATAACATTGATAGCAAATCGCCCATGTACACCATCTAGCCCCATTTTAATATTTAACAAGGGACACACAATTATTTATTCAATGCTCGGTATAGCAAACAGGCTTGTTGTGAACTAGCCGCAAACTAAATAAACAAAATATTCGATGAGCCGCCATAATTTTAGTTACATTACGATGTTATAAGCGGTTATGGGTTCGTATAATCTCGTTTTGGAGAGATTTGGCAAACGATTTAGAGATAGATTTGGAACTGTGGGGTTGAGGATAAAATGCCAATGTATTTAGTCTCATTTTTTGATTTCCTCACTAGCTCGTTGCTAAATAATAACAGCCGCTCGGGTCGATCTTCAGGTTTAGCCGTGCTTGCCTAGGTTGGTCTGTGGATGGGTGACCACCCATTACATACCGAGTTTCCTCCGTGCCTCGGAAAGCACGTCAAGCCGTTGGTCCCGGCTGTCATTTGTAGATCTTTGACAGTCGTTATAGGTAGTCAGTGGCCCAAAAAGTCTGACAACCAGTCTTACCAAGGGATATCGTATTACCTAGTACTAACTGGGTTGTGGAGGTCAGAGGCAGTCGCTCCATGTAAAATACTGGTATTCAGCTGCATCCGCTTAGACTGGAAGCCGACCCTAACATAGTTGGGAAAAGGCTAGGCAGGTGATGATTTTTGGTTTCCTCACATTCCCGTAAAAATAAGTCTCGAAATGGTACCTTTTTATTTTTTAATAATGATTTCATAAAAGTTTTGAGATGACGTATATTTGGGTGAATCTCTTTCTAAGTTTTTAAACTGACTTGGTCACTAACATTATCATTAACACTGAACACGGGATATTTACCATGATGAACTCAAAACAAATAGTAAACATGGTAAATATCCAGTTTTCAGTGTTAATTTTAACTTATTTTTAACAGAAAGAGATAAATATGCCTTTCTGTTAAAAAAAAGTTTTTTTTCTACAATATCAAAATTTAATTTACTAAAAATAAATTCAAACGTTAACCACAAAAAAATTGATTATTGAATTCAACTTAAACTCATAAATTACAATATAATCGTCAATAAAAATCTCCCATTCGCCACCCCTGTTTATATCGGAGCACCAAAATTCATAAATACATCCATAGATAGTCAACATTTGGCAACCCTACCGAAGTCACGTGCAAGTTAAATGATCTGAAACGGGAAGCAATAAACCTATTGTTTACAACACTCGGTTGTCGTTTATCAATATTTATAATATTCAATAAACTGATAATGTCGCCGAAGATTTATGGGTTCACAATTATAAATGTGTGGTTCACACGTAGGTACAAGTTGATGATTTGATAATTTTTTGTTGATTGGTTGGAGAATGAAGTTAGCTTAAGGGTCGGTTCCTGTGACGTTTCTACTGGTAAAACACAGGTCTTCACTATGTATGAGGTAGTGGGTCCTAACCTTCCACGAGGGTCTAAAACAGTATGGTCATCATATCACAATTATTATTATTATAAGCCTATATTGTCCCACTGCAGGGCAAAGGCCTCCCTTCCCTCCTTCCACATTTCGCGGTCTAGTGCGATTGTAGGCCAATCCTTTGCGAAATAGTCCAGCTCATCCCGCCATCTTCTTCTGGGCCTGCCACGTTGTCGTTTCCTGCTATTTGGTATCCACTGAGTGGTAATTTTTGCCCATTGCTCTTCACAAGTCATCATCACAAGTCATCCAATTTTTGGTTCTAGGACATATTGTTTCCTGGCGATGTTTGCGTTCGCCGTTTTGAGAGCAGTGGTGATGCAATAAATTACCCAAAGTGCCTGCTTAAATTTTAACCTTCTTACAACTCATAAGTCGGAGACAGATACCAGTGCCCCAGTATTGCTCGTACAATTTAAAACAATGAATTTTTGAGTGAAAAGTTGAAAAACTTTAAAAAAAATACGTATTAAGTTAGCAGAAGATTATCTGTTACTTAAAAAAAAATATTTGAAATAGCTAGACACTTTTCTTAGTTATTTAAATCCAGAACATCACTCACCAAACTTTTTTGTGCGTTACTATAAAATTCTTTCAAAAGCTTGAAAAGTAAGTGCTAGTTTTAAAACTGAAAGTCTTACCTTATCTAAAAAGTTAATAGAAAACTTTCAGCAATGATGTTCAGAAAGAACTATTAGATATTTTTTTTTTTTTTGATTCGTGAAGGTGAAAACTCTCGTGATAAAATAGATGAAAAAACACTTTAATTTTTTTCTATGGCTTAAAATTGGTATTTATCCCGCAATCCTCAACAAAATTTTATTTTTACTTCCAACATCTGTTGGATTTTATTTTCCCTAAGTTCATACAGGGCGGCCATTTTGGTTAATTGATACTCAGGCTCCATAACCGCAATTTGATACTGCAGCGGAGGGGTTGAATGCCGCTATTCTTGAATTTTTAACCAATCAGAACGATTCACTTTGTTCAACACTATAATATGTACTGGTCTTTGTTCTTTTTGTAAATAGACACATCTGCTTGTAATGTACCTAGTACATACGTACCTATAAGACGCAAGTACCTATAGGTAGGTAGGTAGGTTTCATTAGGTTGAGACTAAACTAAAACAGGATTGTACTGAATTAGCTTGCAGACGGATGGTACGATGTAAATCATAAGATACAATTAATTGTGATCAGAACTTGGCACTTATAAGTGGTTATAAATTCATGACATAGTATATTTAACAGCTCGTCTATTTGTTAAGGTGAAATAGATAATAAATTATGCGTAAATAGTAATAAATAAAATAAATAGTAATAAAATTACAACCAAATAGTTCACAGTAACATGAGAAGAATCCACGACGATGAAATTAAAACCTTGTGTACTTACTTATTAGTTTTATATTTATCTAAATCTTAAATGTAACAAAAGAAATGAAGTTGAAATATTTTTGTTACAGGCCAACAAACGACAATTCTTTAATAAAAAAAAAAAACTTTCTAAACCACAAGCCTTTGTTGTCAAGCCTTACAAAGCTAATTCAACAAAATGTACGTAGTTTTATTAAAACAAGAGTAGTTTTAAAATAAAGGGGGAAACAGACATAGAGTGGGGGGAACTAGACTTGTAGAACAATGAGCAATGTCTGTGAAGGGACGGTGGACGACCAATCAGAGGCTGTCACGGTCGAGAGTGTACTTTGTTTTAATAGCACTAGGCTGGATTAGTTTTTAAGTACGCTCTAAACAATGCTTCCTGCATGTCTGTAGGGGAGCCATCATGCCCCGCCATGTTGGATTCGAGGTAACTTACACCCCGTATGAGGTTTTTTATGTGGGGGTTAGGTACTGATGTTATTTATTTTCCTTTGCTTTCTTTTTCTGGTTTCCAAAAAATAAATTTGATTTCGCAAAAAAAAAATGCCTCTGGTCCTTATTTTGATTGGTAAACTGAGAAGCGAAAAGATAATATTACAATCCTCAAAAAAAAAATTAAGCTCTGAATTCTACTCTTTCTAAAATGTTTGAGCTTTTAAAGTTAATAATAATTTATTATGTCAGTTTTGAATATGTTTTCACCAGATTTTCATAATCCCTGTACCAGAGCTAAATCACGTCATTTCGCATAAATAAAGAATAAATTTATTAAGCCAAATTGTTACAAACATTTTCTTAATCTAACTTAGTGCTATGAATCATATGAATAAAATAAACAATAACTTGTGAATAAACAAAATCTAGTTAGTAGCAGTGGGTTTTTTTGTGATTTTGTATGCAAGTCATGTCGCTGCGACAAATAATATTTGTTCTATCTTTCTTTACACAATGAAAATGCAAACTTCAACATTCACAATAATATAATTTTATTAAAACTGTCCACACCACAAAACGCTGCAAGAATGTGCCACAAAGCGAATAAAAGATTAATACATATACGTCCTTTTTACATTTTTTTTTAATTCACGTAATCTACGGATTATGTTAGCCTGTGCGAACAAAACTGGCGAGGTACAAGGCTTTACTTCCAACCGCATGAGGATTTTAAGGGATTTAACCCTTTATAAAACGCTGTCTGCCATCAACCCGTTATTTTAAATTTTCTCGTTAATACGTCAGTTTTGGGCGAAATTAAAGCGGTATTATTATGAATTACGTCAAGGAAAAACCGATAAGTACTCGATTTTAATTGGAAACTGATTGGATTTGCTGTACAGTCGTAGTGGAAAGTAGTTCCTGGCTGACCTGGTAGGTAAGTAGTCTGGTTTCTGTTCGGTTCACATTTGCATTCAGCCTTTAACAAGGATTTATTTTGTTACTATAGATATTAGGTTCTAGCATGGCGATAGAAGTGATTGCCTTCCTTAGTATCTCTTTGCATGAACGAAAACAATAAACAATGTATCGTGAATTCGTGATCCTCATTTTTATTCCTATTCGAAAAAAAAAAATACAAACGTCGATTAAAGATGTGACAAGGCTATATTTCCTTTTTGAATGAAGAACGTCAATAAGTGAAGGAGGGTCAATGCCAAATTGACATGCTAAAACGCAAAAACCATACCTATAAAAAACGAATTTAAGTTGTTTTTGCGATCCTAAACATCGTATCGCATGTCCCCTCGCGATCCCCACTATGTATATCATCTGACTGGTTTCTATGTTTAGCACCTCCTTATCCCTTTCGAGATAAACGAACTTGTCTTATCTACACCTACCGCAGTTGAATTTCGAAGCAGAATTATTCCACAACATAGTTCTTTGTGAAACGATATCATTGAACTGAGCTAGACTTTGGAATAACAGAGATTTGATTTGTTCTTTGAGATATTTTAGATTTAAGACGCTTAAATTGGTACTTTTAATTAAAACACAGAACAAAACTCCGAATCAATATATCCTGAAATCAGCAGCAATACATTCACTTCCCAAATGTTATGACTACTATTAATTTACCAAGCTGAAAAACCAAACAATTAGCTGTCTTGACGCCACAAAAACGCATCCATCTCATTCTTAGGACTGACAAAAGACGACAACTAATGACAAGCAGATGATACCTGTCTGTCCAAACGTGAAAATCAATAAATACTTCCCTCCAACCGGTGCGTCCCATCTGGCGTCAAACGTCAGACGTCATTAGTTAAAATTGCCAACGTCAGTGCAACACCAGAGACTAACAACAGTTGTTTCGTTTCATTTAGTTGGTACCTTTACCAATTCGCCACAAAATGTGGACCGCATAAATTATATGCGGCCTGACATATTTTATTTACGTTGCAAGTGTTGCAACGTTTGTTCTTTTAGTGTTATAAATAGCACCTGTTAAATAATATGTTGAAATTAAAATGATAAAATTGTACAATTATTGTTTTTGCTGCGATTTCTCGAAGCTGAAAATAGCAATCAATGAAAGAAGGAAAAAAACGATCGAAAATTTCACGTAAATCAGTGAAAGGTATGAATTCATTATAATTTTTTATAGGGGAATATACTCGTAGCATCAATGAAATTGAATTTTAATTATCTATTTAGTCTGAAATTCAATTTTACAGGCATAAAGTGTCAGCTAATTTCTTTGCCAATGAAATGTTTAACGAAAGTAATTAAAACTGCCAGCACCATTTTAATATTATCTTCAATAAACGAATACTTAAAATACTTGAATTCAAGTATGAACAAGTAATACGTCAAAAGTGAAATAAAACAGTTAATTAAACAACAGTTGCATATACACATCCGCAAAACGCTGCTCTAGTTCAAATTAGAAAACTGGAAATCAAACAATATGAAATTAACGATAACACAATTCCACAATCATTTTCTTGCAACAGCGGAAGCGCTGTACAAATGTTTCTGAACATAAATTTTATGAAATGCAATTACAGCAACCAACCATAAGTTTCCTTTAAAGTCCACAACAACAGCCAATCAAGGAAAGAAGATTACAGCATTGGAGAAAATATTCCAAGTTTAAGATGCAAAATAATGTAAATAATGTTTTTAGTTGTGCAACTGTTGGCAGGACGAAGCCCGCAGTTATTATTGGCCGTAGCAGCGCTAATTTGGCCGAATTTGCTTAATGCCCCACAATTTGCACGCTGACCCCACCGCTTATTATAATAATTTAGCAACCAGTTGCAGCTTGAGATTCTATGGGTTAATTTTGGAAGAATCGATATTGTCTGAGGCTAATAATATGTTGTTTTGTTGTTTCTGCAAGACTTTGGTTGTTGGTAAATTCTTTGACATTCCAGTACACAGATTTTTACACGATTTGTATATTTCTTTGAATCGAAGACCTTCATCAATGGTATCCATGCCGAGTTCTATTGAAGCTAAAGAACGGAGGCACGTAAAGAAAGGATTAATTTGTATACTTGCGTTAAAACATTCGAAAAACCGATGCTGTTAATATTACGTGACAATAATATTACCAAATTTCACATCATTCTCGACATAATTGAACATTTTACACGTGTCAGTTGCAAGTGACACAATATGCTATTGTACACGATTTAATTTCGTGACGGCAATTTTTTGGAAAGCATGTGTTTGTGGTTTTAAATATTTTTTTAAATAACAATGCCTTGGCCGGATGCCAAAGTAAAAATACACTACACACGACACACCTAACAGACAGTGTTGCAAAGATTCTCAAACAAATCATAATTTGGCACCTTTTGTTAGTTTTTTTTTTTTTGACAGCGATAACACATTGGGGAGCGATTCGTGAAAGAATAACATTTTCTTTTTCTAGTAACACTTTATAACAGAAGAATTTAATACAAGTGGCTTTTAGAAATAATCAATATCGAGAATTACATACTTGCTGGATGTGGTGCAGAGAACCATGATTATATTTTGTTACATTATTTTTTTTTTAAGTCCCGAAAAATCACCTAAGCATTAATTCTTAACATAGCTTTTTAATGTGTATGCAAGACAGATTTATTTCTAATTTTAATCTCAAAACAAAAACTTTCCTTTACAACAGAGTAAATCATAACGAACGCAAAAATATTCCGCCAAGTTTTCACAGCTCGACTTCAAACGTTTTGTATTTTAATTTTTCTTGTAGTTTAGCGAAATATATCTTCAGTTTAAAAAGAGCTGAAGC
The DNA here is from genome assembly GCA_963082995.1 of Noctua comes. Taxonomy (NCBI): domain Eukaryota; kingdom Metazoa; phylum Arthropoda; class Insecta; order Lepidoptera; family Noctuidae; genus Noctua; species Noctua comes. The sequence goes on along the minus strand of OY720279.1, from coordinate 8,025,571 downwards.
TCAAAAGCAAACATCGCGATTAAGATCTTTGTGTACAAGAATAAATTTGTCGTCGGCCGTCCGCCTGTTTGATCAACAGATTAAAAAGTCGACGAGAGCTCCGAGCAAATGGTGCATTTTAAAGTTGAATACTTCTATAATGTATAGTTGCTTGTTGCACGACGCGACGCCTCGCATAAGGTAGAATATGTATGTGGATAACGTTTTATAAATAAAGTTTTTCGAATGTGTTTATTTGACATTTACCGAAATAAACACATTCGAAAAACGTTGGGGAAAAAATTTAAAGCCACAGGCCGATAGCAAGAAAATACTTTTATACTTTATAAAACTTATTATATAGGGTGTAAACAGACCCATCACGAACCCGTCAACCATGTACATCAAACTAAGTAACTTTACGCAACAATTATTGTTGGGAAACGACTTGTTTTTTGGGGTGAAAAATCACGTTTTACGGTAGGACTCGATGGAACGCACTCAAAGCATGGTGCTGATGGATGGATTGAATAGTACGGGGGTCGTAGAGGTGTTTAAAGTAAAAATCTTAGGTTAAAAACATGTATTCATAAAAAAACTTGTGAAAAAGTTGGAACTTTGACTACCAATATCTCCGTAACTAGAAGGTTCCCAGGTATGGTCTAGAACAATAAAAACATCGCAAAGACGTGAAGAACAAGTGTCTTTCGGCTTCATTAAGGGCCTATTACTAACTACTAATGGAAAGTCTATGTGTAGATTGGTAGTGTTTCGTGTCCATAAAGTAGGGATCACTAACACTTCCTATACATTTTATCCTTATGGTATATAACAGTTGTATTTATCAGCAACAGCCGGTAATATCTCCACGTTATCGCGTGATAAAAGCCAACAAAAGTGTCCAATAATTCAGGGCTGCCCGATTACCGTCTTCTTGAATGATTATCCTATCTTTAGAGGGTAAATAAACGAATTATTTGTCACCCCTTTTGTTGTTACTCCGAAGCGTTTATTAACAAAAGCTTAATCGTTTAAATGGAGCGTTCTCCTTGTAGTTAATCTTTGTAAGAGGAATATTTTAGCGCTGAAAATAAATCTATTCTTTTGTTTAGACTGATTCTTAGTAACAGTTATTGAAGATTTATGAAAGTAAGTCCTCTGCTTGAAGCTTTGAGACGCTGTCAAGTCAACACTTATTGGCCTAATACTCATTTTGTAATTGAATTCAATAGGAATAATTAACGACCCTCTAATACAGGCAGGATCTTAGACAGGCATATTTTTGTTCCTCGAAAAGCGTTGATAACATTTTCCAGTCCCAGTAAGTAATATATTTATAATCGAGCAATAAGCAATTCTTACATAATTATAATTACTGTTTATTTTGTGTCGAAATTAGATTTTAATTATTGTACCAACTTTTAAGTAGATTTACTTAGTGACCATGACAAAATTCTAAGAAAATAATATCGAAGTTAATTTTAATACAATTATTTTACAGGAGCGTCGGACAGTTGAACGCTAAAGGCTAAAATCATTTGCATATTGCGGTCCTTTGCAGGCCTCGCGCCAGACTCATAATCATTATATGCCAAGCGAAATTAGCCCCTAAGGTGCTCTAGCTGACTACCACTACCGCTTTATTATCCCTCAAACGTGCCCGCTCATGCTAATTCGGACCTTTGATGTGGTTTACAGTATCGGAACTTATTAGTGTAGAATTAAACACAATGAAATGATGAAGGCACGTACATATTAGATATGGTAATCCCTTCGGGATGGACGCTTGATTACCGATCTAATGCCATGCTTCACTTGAAGATGTGTGGTATTATGTGGGAACTTCTGTCTTACCTTCGAATTTGTCCGCAACTCAAGTATCGGTTCCCAAAAATTTGCTCTGCAATTATTAGGGTGTTTTTACAGCTGTTCTTAGCACTGGTTGTCTGAAAAAAATAATAAGGGTAAAAAAAAATCGAACAGTAATTTTCGAACCTATTTCAAAATCAAAATTGTTCCATCAACAATTTATTCGATTTCCAAATCAGCTGTCATAGACAAACCATAAATTCTATTTTATGTTTATTGATAACTCATTCATATGCAAACTGTGACATTTAGGGAAACGGTGATATCGATACCAAGCACACCGAATGCGGAATCGATACCACTGCAGTTATCGATAGGAAACTGTGGCATTGTTCTCAACTACACGATTACGATGGAATCTCAAGAGAAATGGGGCTAAGTTTTAGAGGTGAGCTCATGAAAGCCTAGACTTCGAAAGGACTTTTAAGATTTATTTATATTATTTTCGTAAATCGCACGTCTATCGCGTTACAAAAGACTCAATTTATATAGATAATGAAATTTATTCTGCATGTCACCGACTAAATTGAATACTAAATCTCTTCACAACGTTTTTTTCTTGAAAAAGAAAGCGCTCAAGAAAATAAGTCATCAGCGCACTCTTATCGTAATTGGTTATGTTGTGGAATGAATAACTTAACATTAACGCAGTTTTACATGAAAACACAGTTTTGGTCAGCATAGGCGTGGCAACTGCTGTGATTTAAGTGACCATTTCACATTTACAGCCTTTGTCACGCTTACGTAAAATAAATTGAGACATTTCGCCACCGTTATGTGCTATATTTTAAATTAAACTTTATTATTTATTGTGACACTTTTACGATCATTACTGTTTTAATGTAATATGTATTTGTTTTGAGGTGTTTCTGCTATCATTAGCTGCTGCTGTTTTGTGTGATAAGAATTTATTATAATGTTTTTAGTGAAATTTTTCCTAATGTGAAAAAGCCATGTAAGTTAGAACCATCTATTTGGTTTTTCTATATAAAAGTTCGTCGTAGGGGTTTCATTTAATTTAATTAGGTAACACATATTATTACTTCACTTGATTTAGTTATGGCTTCGGCGTCAATCCAACTTAATGGCTACACCATTTGAAATCGTATTAATTTTGTAAGGGAAACCCGACAAAAATGGCCACCATTCACAAAAGCAAATTAAAATATTTTCCCTCCAAAAAAAATAAAAATTCCTGTTTCATTCGCTACACCCACTTTTTGGGACAATTGCGTGGAACTACGTTATCGGCGTTGATCCGTCGATTCAGATGTATGTTGAAACAAAACAGAATCCATCGGGGATAGCCGTGAACCGTGAAATTGCCAAAAAACTTCCGAAATCCATCACGAATCAAATGACACTTTGAAATTGTAAAGCTAACTGAAGAGCGAATTGGATCGACTGGGAAAACAATTAACGGGAACGGCCGATGCGAAAAATTGGAATAATCAACGGATGCCGTGTTGAATAACGTTTGCAAATTTAATAAATGTAATTTTTCAAAAGCGTCAATCTCTCACAGCCCTTGACGCTCGAGCCTACACAGTGCTACTGACCGACTAACATGTTTAAAAAATAACGAAACCGCGGCCTGAAATCTGACAGGACATTTGTTTGATGACGTATGACGGTTATGAAATTATTTATAGTATTCTTAATGTAGAATTTATGAAGTTAGAAAATATTATTGTATTATACATCGGTCACCAGCGAAATTATTACTACCCACGTATCAATTAAAATGTTCATAAATTGCTCTTTGTTTAAAAATATTAAAAGCGTCCATAATATTTAACAGTTTTTTATTAACAAAGTTCTTTTATAAGGCAAACTTTTATAAACGTTTATAAATCTTAGTTTACGTTCAATGCCTCATAAAACTCAGTTTTACGGTCACATAAACCGCTAATTAATATCCTTCCCGATAAACTAAAACAATGACACGCCTTATTTAAACTGCTAATTATCTATCAACTAATTCAACCAAGTATTCCTATTAACATTTTAGAGGACAAAGTTACCGATAGCTACTCGTTGAAAGCCAGGAAATTGAGCATAACGTACCCATTAATATTTCAACAATTTCCTGGCGATCAACAGCGTTAAATATGTTACTGTACTTTCGACTTTATTGTATAAGAGATACGGTGTAATTTAGAGGGAGTAGTAGGCCTATACAGAAAATCCGATGTAAGGATGTATAAGTTGGTAGGTGTATATGTGTATACGTGAATACCAAAACGCATCGCCTCGCGCACCCCAAAGTTAAACTGTGGAAATTTTAATACATCCGGTCTGAGGGGGCTCACTTCGTGCGTAGCTTACATGGCGGCTTTTCTGGTTCAGCTTTTGCGATTTTTTGACGTTTTATTGAGCAGTGGCTCTATATTTTTTAGAGATGTAGGAAAAGACTAGATTCCAGTAGCGAAGAGTCAATTTCTGTAAGAGGTAAGCCGGAGTACATATCTTTAATGTGGTTATATTATTTCTCTATAGAATACTGACGTGTCATTTTTCAAAGGGAATCCGGTAGGTATCGAGTTGTATGGAACCTTCACCACTGCTAGATTCTAGCATAAGTTCCTGATATATTTCAAAGGTTACTTCCATACTAATAAAAGTGTAAAGCTTTTGCTACTATATTGTAGCTACTTTTATACCTACATTTTCACCTAAGTAGGTTTCAATTTGGTATTCCTATTTCAATATCGTATCTTATAAACATCAGCAAATATAACACATATTTTATATCTCGAACACATATTTAATTCAGTCTTCTCTCAACAACCGTACCGTACAACCGGATGGCTTCGGCAGTACATGCCCAACGGTTCGGCATACCCCCTTGGGGGAACTACGAGCCCAGTTTATAGTTCGACGGGCTCCCTAGGTTATCGGCCCGTTGTCTGACATGCTACTAACTTCACAATATAACTGTTCCATGTGTTGCTGGTAGATAACTTCGCTTTTATTGCTTTTGTTGTATTTAGAACATGTTTAAAGACCCATAGAAATACAAACAGATGCAATGGTATATGAAGAAGATGTGTCTTTGATTTATTTGTCGTATTTTAGGTTAAATTTCAAATTGAAAAGATCATTATTTTTACTATTTAAAGAGAGCAGTTTGACTGAGTACTCAAACCAAAGTACTGCCGACGAACAGAAGATTTTATAAAACAAATAGGTGCTTTTTTTAATCAATAAAAAAATTTGAAGTTTTTTTCAATTCAAACGAAGGTTCCACTTACCATAAAAATATTTTTTCAATATTTTATTTCAATTTTATACGTCATATGAACTAAATCTAAAATTAAAATTTATCTCACTACCCTGTTTCCGAGGCTCGTTCACAAATGTTAGATTCTCGTAGTACTTTGTATTTTTTTTTTTTTTAAAGAGTGGCTGCTTTGATTTCCCACATGAAACAACATAAAATATTCTAGCAATGTTGAACCGTAGATCAATTATATTTGTTTTAATAAATACTCCCTTGTGGCATACTCCCGCTTATTTGCAGTAACAATACCCTATTGCCTTTTTTTTCCAAGAAATATACATATATTTTCACTTCTATTCTTAAACGAGTAAAGCACGTTATTGAATGTTTCTAGCTTTTTGCCAATTAATTTGGAGAAACAAAAGACGACAGTTTTTATCCTCAACTTATTAGCATTCTAGATTACACTTCCAAATAGATTCTTTTAAAAGCCTCTTAAACCCAGCAATAAAACGTAGCAATCGAATCATAAAACCTTACTACCTCTTAGTACAAAAGGGATCCATTAAAACAAGCCTATGAAAAATATTCGATACTCGCAGCGCCACGCGCCTTCATCCACCGCAAGGAGATTCCCACAGAAACCGTACATTTATCTGGCATAAAAATTATTCAATATCGCTCAGGAATAGTCTAGCTGTCTATTAGTGAGAGTTTTTTTTAAATCAGATAAGTATTTTTCAAGATTACCCTCTACAAACACACAAACAACTTTTCAACCTCTTTATAAATTAGTTTAGATTTAGACTAAGCCTTCGAATGTCAACCGCTAACACAGCCTTATCTTCTAATTGAATATTTATCAATCTGGGGCGCACTTAAAGGATAATCAAAGCTGTAGTAGTAAACAAACGAAGAAAGTTCTCGGGAGCCGGGCAACTACAGCGAAGTCAACTAGGACTTGACCCAAGTTTAATTATAAACTGAATGAACAAGTTGCGAGAACAATCACGAACTTAGATCATGCTGCCGGTATCGTAATAAGTGCTTTTTCCGATACATTGAGGTTTTTTAATGAGACTTTGCTAAGGGAAAGGGTTTACTTGACGATGGTTATAAGAAGAAGTTTTTCCGTAACTTAATGTAGTTTCCTCCGTGCCTCGGAAAGCATTAAGGTGGTACCCTGGCGTACCCCCGAAATTCCAATTTTCTTACGTTTTTTGCAAATTTCAGGTCAGTATCAGGTTGTATGTTGATGAAAATATGAATCGCGCCAGTAACACGTATGTAGTTACAGAATATTAATCATTAAAATCATCAATCCCATTGAATGACTATTTCATGAAATAGTCATTCAATGGGCAGTCTCTCCATGTAAAATACTGGTATTCAGCTGCATCCGGTTAGACTGGAAGCCGATCCCAGCATAGTTGGGAAAAGGCTAGGCAGGTGATGTTTTGTACTATTTTCATGCTTCTAAGCAGAATATCAACAGGTCAATTTAATTTAAAAAGTGTGTCTACAATATTGTTTAATTTTGTACATATATTATGGAACTGAATTTACTCTTGAAGCAAATTCAACCTAATGTCCATGGCCTGTAATGTGATTTCATTTACTACTAGATACAATTATGGAATACCAAGAATTGTACCAATTATCTACTTCATCATAATTTAATATTAATTGAAAGTCGTCAATACGTGAAATTTTGTTACCTACTACATTAAACATTGCAGTAAACAGGCATGACAATTAATTAAAATAATTTGATTGATACGATTCGTTAAATGTATTGAAATTATTATAATTTCGTTGGTCCATTTCCATATAGTTTGTAAATTATAATGGTAATCCACATTATTGTTCGTAATTGCCGAGTAATGTTGCCATTATTGAAAATTTGACAAACAAAGGAATTTAATAATATTATTGGTAAATACATTGTCAGTTCCTGTTCTCATTTGAAATGCAGATTAATACGCTGGATAATTAATATATTTTAAACTTTATGATTTAAATTACCATGATTAAATAAGTTTAGTTTTTCATGAGAATGTTATTTTATATTATTTCCGACAAATATGTACCTATAATACATTAAACATAACTCACATTAACATGCCATTACTGCACATAAACACTACTGACAAATATATGAATTAATTTCAATAAGAATTAATAATTGTCCATATGAACCCAGAACCCACGACCTAAGTTTCAAGGAGAATTTTCTCATCCAAGGTCAAAAATAATATTTGAACAGGCAACACCGGGAAGAAATCTTTCGGGATCTGAAAATAAATTTCCCCGTTGACATTTAATACCAGGGTTCCGTATATAAATAACGCTGTAGACGTAAGATGATTATGCTTGAGACTCTCATGACAGATATAGAAACATTTTTTAACCGCCCCGGGCTTTACAAAGCAATTTACTTGAGAAAACATCTTGCTAGGCGTAAATGGCGCTTAGCTGTTATACATTTATACCCAGTAAAACTCAACACAACATCAACATTTGTGGCAACCATAATAGGAGTCTGCGCTCATCGCAAAACCGTGTTCTTCAGTGTCACTCTCACCTCTTTGACTTCATTCACCGATCATTCTTCGGACAGTCTATTTCTCTGTGGAATGTAACCAATCGTTTATCTTTTAAAATTAAATTTTGCTGAAAAAGCAGTATCGTGTTTTCCCCATTGTTTGACTTTTTTTTTCCTTTATTCGTGTTTATGTTTATTTGCAGTTATTTATATTTTGAAATATATTTATGGTTTTATGGGCTGTCTCTGCATCACCCAAAGGTTGACTGGTAGAAAATGCCTATGGCATTAAGTCCTCTGTTCTTTGTGCTTGAAGTATTAAATAAATAAATAAACAAAGAATTACAAAAATGAGTGCCTATATAAATATTATTATTGTAATATTCGAATTTCATCTGTAGGCCAGAAGCCGTGCGTTGAAAATCCAATAGTACGCCTCTATTTAGGCTCTCATTTAGGTACGGCCTAGTGAAAGTGAAAACCGGTACAAGTTATGAGCATGTATGCCCCAGTTTTCAGAGAGTAAGTAGGTAAAGAATGCCAGCAGTGAAGAACGCTTTTGAAGACATTTTTCTTGGGATTGTTTCGTTGAATTTAAGTCTGCAGTGAGCGGAAAGAAAGGAGAACTATGTAATGTAATAACTTTGTTATTTATGTTTTTCCAGAGGAAGAAAGATAATCGCAAAGACCAGGAAGACATGGTGCAAAGGCAAGAACGCCTATACCCATCAGACAGTTGAACAAGGCTGACGATAATAATGAATTGAAACCAGAGCAGAATCTGTAAGAAAAACAATGAATAACTCAAATTATTCTTGAAACTTCAGTCCCAGTTTATGACATCACAAGAATAAACAACTACACCGAACTTCTCACAACCTCAATCAAAACACTCGTGTGGTTCCTTTGACAGGTAAGTAATTACACCACCAAAATTACGTATTTGCGTTCCAAATCCACCAAGCAAGCAAATAACATGCCCAATTACATATCTGTGACAAAATTCAAAGATGGTGGCGCGAGCCTTACAATCAGTTAACCACCGAACGAGGATACGGGCGTCGGAAACACTCGCTAGATAATCCAATTATCTGAGAGCAAGCTGAACAGGCGGCCAATTAGAAACCAAAACTACAGTACGCACTGCCTTTATTAGCTACAGAGCCAGTCTAGTCCTGTTAAGAAATAGACGCTGATTTTTTAAATGTTTGCTCTTGGTTTTCGTGTGAATAAACAATGACGCCATTTTTTTTTTGTATAATGATGATCTCCTTTGTCACCATACAGTTCTAAATCTAATAGAAAAATAAAATTTTACGGATCAAATTTAAGCAAATCTTTCGGCCAGTATTTTCGTTCCATACTGTTTCACTTCGATTTTCATAGTACACTTTTAAATTACCACTTAATATTCATAAAGCAACAAAAGAATACTCAATTAAAAATTTAACTTGTCTCAGTTCTTTATTCAAAACTTTGTCATAGCAACCACAGTACCACACCACAAATTATGTTTGCTCGCCAAAATACAGTCTCTTTGTTCAGACCAAAAAAGCCACACCTAATCCTTCTCTTTGAGAACAGTACGGCGTTGTAGCAAAACCAACACAACATGGTAATATAACTCCTGTGTCCCGAGAAGCTAATTACTAGATTAAAAACATAGATCTAGACGATAGTGCCTGCCCCCGGGATAAGTCTGTTCACACAAAACGACTAACGACTCTCTGTACTTCAGTAGCAAGAATGTGTAGGTGGAAAACTCTTAGTTTATAACCCCGAAGGTTTAAACCATTTAAATTAACGTAAGCTTCTCGTATTTTATTTCGAGCGAGTTAACTTTATTGCGATGTTGTGTTATTTTACTGAACATGTATGTGTATGAAAACAGTCGGTGGTATTTACATTATAAATGTACTATGTACAAAGCTTCTTTGTGAATAGAATGGTTATCTATTAATTTATTTATGTTTTAAGTAATAACTGAATCTCGAATTCTTTAACAAAATAATTATGATGAAAAACATCGGTGAATCGCAAGTGATGATAGTTTTGACCAATGAGTTTTGACACACACCAATCTTTTTTTTTTTAATGTTTTAAACTGCCTACGCATACCACACCGTCCGGGGAGACGGCTTGGTTATATGGGGCTTGCACCCACTAAAAAATACCGCCGTGAGCCTACTGTCGCCTTGGTGGATGAGCCGCTGCTGCCACTGCTAATGCATGACGTTGGCGATGATCCACACCAACCTACCTCAGGTAAGTAGAAACAACAAAAAGACCACATAAGAAATAAAAGCTCAAAAAAAAATACAGGAGAAGAATAGCAACGAAAATGAAGAAGTTGTCAATCGCAATCAATTGATGTGATAAGACTGCACACGCTGCTTGTTATCACTGTTAACAAGTCTTCTTTATGGGCCTTAAAAGTTAGTGTGTAGTTTGCCACAGTGTGCACACATTTAGCTTTGCCCTTTGAGATTCTATTTCAATATTCATTTATAGATAGCGTGGGAAGATGAATAGCTGATACGCTTGACATTCACGATATGATTGTGAACTCAGATATGTAGTAAAATTATAAGCAAAGAATATACATTATATTATGATTTATGACACATGAATGGAAAGATTGCCAGGAAGTTTTGACGAAGCCAATGAGGCGTTTACAACAATCCATACAATGACATACAAATAATTCGACAGCGGTACCAAAATTGAGTATCAAAATAAAACAAAAGTAAGACTTTTCCTTTATTTACTCTCACTGCTCACTGAAAAACATTATGTCAGCAATTGGTAAATAATACGTTTGTGCCCTCAAAAATGTGAGCTCTAGAAAAAAATTCAAAGCACGCTGCACAGTACGGATAACAGGAACTCCTATCCTCGGATTTTCTATGAAACACGTCACGAAATATCTCTCTGAAAAACCCCTATGTCGAAACCGTTTCATTGTAAACCGAACCAAAAAGATTGAAACTCGTTTTTCCTCAGAATTGATCAGAAATACAATTTTTCATCTGCAGTTTGGCCTAAAATCTGTCCAAAGCAGTATACATCGTTTACTCCTACTGTATCTTTCTAATAATTTGAGGGCGACGTATCACAGGGCTTAAATACGTGGCTTACAAAGATTGACATAGGTTTTCGGCAATTTACGACAATCCAATACATTTCTGGCAATTCCATCATTGTAATCGCTGATAAAATGTTTCTTTGTCTAGTCCCTCTTGCGTTTTTTGTTACAGTTGTGCAAGATGGCCCAGAGGTTACGGCCTCGACTCTCAAACATGAGGTTGTGGTACACATCCGGGCAAGTACCAATGTGAATATTTTCAATAATGTTAATGTACCTGACTACTTTCTAAGTTTATCTTGGACATCACTGACATCGGTGTAGGAAAACATCGTGCATATAATATAGGTACATATAATAAAATTGTAACAGGCCGATGTCTGTACATTGCAGATATTGCAAAAAAAAAAAAATATTCATTAAAGCAACAGAAGCCAAAACAACAGTTTTTAGAATTTTTGTCTGTCTGTCTTACTGTCTGTATGTTCGCGCATCACGCAAAAACCACTGCATGGATTTTAACGCTTTTTTCACCGCTCTACTGATAGATGCTTAACTTTACATTAGATATAGTTTTGGACCCTATAGATGGCGCTGTGCGAAGCAAGGGCGGGTCGCTAGTTCATAATATAATTAATGTAAGTCTTTCTGAAATCGCCAACCCGTCTTGAGCGAGACAGGTGATCAATGCTCGTGCCTTCTCTGTATGAGAAGAGGCTTTTGCCCAACAGTGGGACAGTAATAGACTGGTATTATTTATACAGTTGTCTTGGTCTTCTTTTAATCGATTAACTCAGATCTTAGCAAGGAATCCGTCTTCATCATTCAACAAAAGTTTCAAACGACAATCTATTTCACGAAATTCAGCTAAATTCCTTTGCTTCAACAATGGCAAGGAGACGAAATACGAATGTCTAAATGCAGAACATGACGATGCTCTGCACTTAAGATTGGTCGACTGTACGAGATGCACTGCTCTTATTGTTCAAGTTCAAACTGGGAATTTCCGATACGAACTGTAGTTTCTTTTACGACGATACATATTGTTATGTAATGTGTTGGGAGGGGAAAAGATGTTATATTTCTTTGTAGATAGGTTTGTAATTGGTTGTGGTATATAACAGACAATGGTCGAATTGGTTACAGAGGTGTCTTATATTTTTTGCAGGCATTCTTGATCCCTTATGCTAAGGCCACACTAATGCCACAAATTATGTCTGGTATCCATAATGCGACGGTTCACAGCTATATAAGGTGTTAATAAATTAACCCTAAACCTCTTAGGTGGTAACTCGGACCATGAAACTGAACAACTTTCATTATGGGGCCAATTCTGGAATCGCGAAAAAAAAATCAACTGTTTCATACATTTCGGGTCAGTAGGTATTGCACTTTTGCATGAAACAGCAGATTTTTTTTTCGCGATTCCAGAGTTGGTCCAATAATGAAAGTTGTTCAGTTTCATGGTCCGAGTTATTACCTAAGAGGTTTAGGGTTAATTTATTAACACCTGATATAAATTTTCATCCCGTTTTCAGTATCAATATTAGGGTTGACAGCTAGTATGTAAAGCCATGATTTGAGAAAGAATCAATTTGCGACATCGTCTTGTTTGTTACCATACAAGACTGTTTTCTTCAGATATGTGTAAAATTACCCTACTAGAAATCTATTCATCAGTTGTAGGTTGTTGTTGAATAGAAGAGTTGGTTAAGACAAAGAGTTTTCTGAGCCAAGAAAGCAAGCATCCTATTAATTATGCTAAGTTCCTATCTTCGATGTTTAGTGACGTTCTTGAATCGGATGAATAGGAATTAAGCTGCGGATGTGTATTGTGTGTCCATCGGCACATGCCAAACCCAGGAACGGAGACTTATTTAATAGATTTATTGACTATATTATGCAATTATACATGCATAATTTTGAAATAACTGGGTTTTTTTTATAATCAAAAAATGACAAACACAATGTGTTTTAAGAATCCTTTATTTGTAATAATTGTCCTCCAAATTCTAAACTTACTTGTATCATTTAAAACGCAAGTATTGCCATAGCACTTTGACATTGACAGTACTGTCGACATGCCGCAGAATAGACATTTGAAAAATAGTATAACGAATCGCTTCAGGAATTACACAGTGACTTTTCAAATAAGAGTCAGTCTTTGGCCCCTAACTTAAGACCAGACAAAAGATACGCTCTAGCTATTCTCCAAATAAACAAAAGCTAAAGAATAGAAATTCAGAGGAAAACAAACTCAGTTACTATTATTTTTCAAAGAATTTCGACCAAGAAATGTACTTTAAAACGCTCAAAGCCATGAAGCAAAATTATATCTCTATTTTCAAACAAGAATTTTAAACAAAAATAGCGTTGTGAGCAAAAATCGCGAGCACCTGTACAAACTGCAGCGATGGTGAACGATGGGATCGCATTGTGTTCCCGAAAACATAGGCCATTGTGTTGGATATAGGTCGGCTGCATTTCAACTTTAAAACACGCTATTCTCCGTTCAATGTTAGCGCGCTTCTTATAAAGCACGTGAAATATTATACGCGGTAATTTTCAATTTTTTTGGCTTCCAAAATGTAGGGTGCTTTCTGTACGTGCTCGTTTTGGGGCTAGATTTTTGTGGATTTAAGCCAGATTTTTTGAATAATTGTAATAGCCTTTTTGTTTAAAAGGAATCAATTGAAAGGTTGTGAAAATAATGTTATCAAAGTAAGAGCAACTACAATCCATGCGAATGAATCTTTCGTAATGCGAAATGATTACAATAGTTATTTTTCGAACCAGTCGAGGCAGTTTCTGCAGTGGAGAAGCAAATGAAACATAAGAGACAGTTGAGAGATGTGTGATCACAACAAAACAAAAAAAAAATGCCAAAAAGACCACAAAGAACAACTTCAACAAACTAATAAACAAGCAACCAACATTATTATCAATCAAAGTGTTTAGCAGGCAAGAGTTATACATTCTAACACAGACACGTAATAATTCACTAGTTAACGTCATTATATGTCGCTAAGCATAAATTCCCGGTGGGATAGTGTGCGTTAATGAAGTTCCCTGTAACAGGCAAAACGTGCCGAGAACTGATAAACTTCCTAGTCTATTAGTAGATGTAGCTGGATTGTTGGAGGTATTGAAAGTTGCGATGTTTATGTTTCATGTATAAATAAATAATACGGTATATAATGAGGAACGTGTTACCATATTGCTTGGCTTATCATCGTGCCATGACGAACGACGTCTTTTGTTGAACATAGGTCTCCCAAATGCGTCGCCACATCACACGGTCCTATGGTTATTAGAATCCAGCAGGTTCTCGCAGTCTTCACCAGATCGTCGGTCTACCTTCAGTGGAGACTTCAGGGGTGATCGCCCTGCCAGGGCTGCGGGACTGTTCGAAAGAGATACCGTGGCCCTGGAACACAAAGGGCAAAGAAGGAACATGGATGGGTTTTAGTCAGTACAAGTCTGACACTCCCTTCTGCTCCGCCCAGATCGGGACCGTTGGATGATTTCCAATCCGAAAAAAAAAACAAAAAACAAAGGAGTGATCGCCACTACAAAACCTTTCGATCGTATATTGGCCATTTTTTTTTCTAGACCGTAAATGTTTACTAATGATTATTGATTAAAAATTCGTTAAGGTTTTTCACTGAAACAAGCAAATTCAATAATAGCGCAATCTAGTCTTTCAATTCTACGCTACGCAAGTTGAAAACACGCGTCAACATTTGGCTTTCCCAAGTCGATGTGACTCATACACACATCTCGTAAATCAAGGTCCCAATGATTCAACTTTGAAGTACTCATATAGGCTTAGATTTCCGATTCCGAATTGTAAATAATTTCCATATTCAAATGCAAAAATCCTTTGCATTAGCTTTTACGTACATAACTGTGTAGAATCACGCGTAATATTGATCACAGGGGCCGCTCAAAGAGCTCTCGAAACCGAGGGCCGGTCATTTGGTCATCGAAAGTACTATTGACCGTTGTGAGCCCCTAGTGGTTCCTTTTAATGTACTAATTCATAAAAAAAATCGGCTTCCATTTGTAGGATTTTGAAAGCACCCATTCTTTTGATCAACATGAATGTATAATTAGAACTAAGTGGCACTAAGCCGGCCTGCCCCCTGTTTGTTAAGCACTTAGTACTTATACTAGTGACCGCGCGTGTGCCTACTTGTACTTACATACATGTTTTATTTTTCAGCTAATCAGTACTTCTACCCTATTAGTCTCATTTGGAACTGTGGCACACAATGAGTAGGTAAGACCTTAAAAGTTATGCAAATATTTAGGCTCGACGACCACTCTCCTCCTCCTGCTGCTCCGATGACCTCTCTCCATCCGCAGGAGAGAGCACCAGCCCGTGGCAGGGCGAAGCACGTGTCGAGTATAGGTTTGGATGCATGGCATGCTTATTATTATTATTGCTTTTACTGCATGTGCATATTTTTGCGGGCGGGAGGGGCGGTGCTTCATCCAGCATCCAGGCATATTTTGCACAACATTTAATGTCATGGATTTCCAAAAAGTAACGCCTAATTCTATACTTTATCTTAGGTAAGATCTTTTTTTTGTCCTTGCCTGCTCTGTCCCACTCCTAGGCGTAGGCCTCCCTCCACTCCCTCCACTTCTCGCGAACCCACGCGTCCTCTGTCCAGTTCCATTTGAGTTGCGCAGCTTTTTGAACCACGTCAGTTATATTTGTTTTGGAGCGCAGTATTCTGTTTCGAACAGGATCCGTTAATTTAAAACCTAGTATACTGCGCTCCATTGCTCGTTGGCAAACCTTGAGTTTGGACATAAAGTCGAAATCAATAAGTCTGAACGAGGCATTTACCGATGAACAAATATAAGAGAAGTTTTCTGAGTAGGTATTCACTTGAAATTCTATAAATAGTCATAATTTTCAGTTGAAGTTATCGATAGGTCCTGGTGACCATTCAATAAATTATAATCCTTATTGCGCACAAAAGCACTCGTATTAATAGAACTTTTATCCGATCAAAATAATCTGCAATTAATAACTCTGCGATGACAAATATGACAGATCTGTAACGCGAAGTATCGTGTTAATACCTCTGATGAACGCCGCTTGGCCTTTTCAATAAAATAAAGTTGTATTTAAGTGACATAAATACCTAACGAATCAGTACTCGATGCTTTTTTTAAAGCAAGGTTTTAAGGAAGTAAAGACCGAACTCGAGTTTAATGCACTCAAAAATATTTTAGCGTAAAGTAATAAGTTAATTTTCTGTAGCCTAATTTATGCATTTAATACCCCAAAGTGTTCCCAAGACCTCTTCAATGAATGGGTCATAAACCGCAAAACGTGAACTTATATCATAATAACGACAACGTTGAAAATTTTCCTCTCCCAAATTATCTCACAAGAAAATTTTTCACAGCACAATCTCTGTAATTGAATATCTCGATACCTGAGGAGCTCCCTTATAAAATTAGTCCATAAATCTTCCCCCATTGGCTGCGCTCACGACTCTGTAAACTAATCGGTAAATTAAGTAATTACTGTGCTCGGTGAAAATCAATGTGTAAGAAATTTAATTTGTCGGCCAGACAGAGGTGCTTTTCAATGTAGCTCCTAGGGGGATCCGCACTCGTTTTTCTTTATTAGTTAACAGTAGGCATAAATTAATAGGGTGCTGGTTTATGTCACCCGTGATAAGGGTAGGCCACAAATGAAGATAGCCCATTTGTGAATATTAAAACTTGGGAAGTAGCCGGTGACTCAGCAACAGATGTTACGTTGATTGTCGGTTTTGGGTATCTGGTTATGGAAAGTTGGAAAATCTGGCAGTATTCGGAATGCGACAGCGAAATGCTTGCGAACAATAATCGTTACATAATTGCAAGTTTAGTACCAGTCTTACCAAGGGTTATCGTATTACTCTGTATTAACTGGGTCGTAGAGGCCAGATTTTCAGTCGCTCCATGTAAATTAATGGTATTATTTTTATTTATTAGAAAAGGCTAGGCAGATGACGATTGCAAGTTTAGTACAAAAAAGGAATTAAAAACTGCGCCAGGATACTGACCTAAGTGAAAAAACCTAAGTGGAAATTATCAGACATATTGCCAACATTTTCGCAACAAACTTTTATTATTTGTTTCACCATCAACGATGCCATATTTGTGACACAAACTTTTGCCAGAAACATGCGCATTTTTGGAATACCTTTTTCGCAAAATTTCTCGCAATAAAGTTCGCGTTAAGCAGGCTTTTATGTTCACTCAGCTATAGAGAGAGAGAGGGAGTGCAGTTGCAAAAAAGCGCACCAGAAAAATTTCATTAGGCCGCGACAACACAGAAACAACGATCCTTTGTCCCATATATTGACTGAGATTGATTGTCAGTCGGCATGTGCTAAACGAGTTGCACGACGAAATAAAAGCAAATGTTCGCAACCCCTGTCGACATCCGTCACGAACACGGATCGTTTTATTGAACTCCACTACCGGCCGTATTAACTTTTGGTTACGTTGTGTTTATTTGCCTCAAACGATTCCTCTGTTCCACACCTACGAGTATATGAAACGGAATGAGAAAGTTTTAATGTCGCTAAATAAACATTTCGTTTCGACTTTCAGAGTTTATAAAACGTGGTTTTATTTGCGATTTCGTTTCCTTTTACGTGTATTTTTATTATTTTACTTCGGTAAAAATATTTTCTTACCGTTCTCAGTACTTACAAGTTATATTCTCGTTTCCTTATCAAATCCATCCGAGCGTTCTTTTGTCATGACAAAGACGAAATCTTTTCCCAAGAGCTGAATACCATCACCGGAACCTTGTATTTATTTTAAAATTGGTATCATTAGGTGCGTTCTTGGCTTACTTCTAAGATAACAAGCATTGTTGAAAGTCTCTCGAGCTTCCGACCCTTTTCTCACTTTGACAAGTCACCCGTAAAGATTGCTTAGATCCCTAGTGACTGGCCCTTAACTTGAAACAGCCTTATCGCCGAGATAGGATTAATTGCGGAAACACCGAGACGATAACGAGCGAGTTATAACTAGCCGAGCTTTGTGAGCGTCCGAAGGTTTCAGCTGTTGGAGCGATTGTCTCGGAGCGGTTTTACGGCATTGTAATCCATCAGGCCGTTATGGGAATAAATAATTTGGCTGTCGGCAGATAGAGTGTTAATAGATACTCAACTTCACAGGGTCATTGTCTCCTCTGATTTTCTACGCATACTTCCAATTAATTTGAGTCAAGTTGAGTCCGTTTTACGATGAATTGTTTTGAGTTTAAGATAAAACTTAAAAAAAAAAAAAAAAATACTGAAACATTTTAACGAAAACCATTTTATTTCGACTTCTTAAACTAGTACGAAAGTTTTAAGGTATGACATAATTACTGTTAAACAAACCGAGACAACACTAAACATAAGTTCGTAAACAAAATAGCCAACAACACTTTAATTACCAAACTTTTTATTCAAACAAGGCAAATAAACTGTAACATTAAACCTAACTTTGTCAGTGAAATGTCTTTGATAAAATGCAGATAAGCGAATTTATGGTATACTGTATTAAGTTGCTTTATGAACAAATTCTGTGGAGTCACTTTACTTTCTAATTAATGAGAACGAGCTCCCTCAGTGAATGAATAATATAACTGAGTGATACTGACTGAATTGCTCAGCTCCCCCACGTGTCAATGTTAGGCTTTGAAAGGTGCAACGTTTTATAAAATCAAAGAAGAAACTAATCACTTCTTTTTTAATTAAGATAATTTTTTGCTCTCGGCTTGCGACGGGGAGGTCAGACTATGCACGGGGTCATACTCCTGAGATAATAAGTATGCTATGACCCGACCCTGGTCATGGTTCATGTGTAGACGGAAATTCGTCCAGACCGTAAGTGAGTAGGTCTTCATTTGCAAGAAATTTTAATGTGGTACAATCAGGACTTAAAGCTATTACGGTTTCACAAACGTAAAAGAAATGCAATCAGCTAGGGCTGATTACCATTTAAAAAAATACCCAACTAGGAAGGATATCTTCTTCATCTTAGCACGTCGATGGCAATCTAAATTGTGTTGGCCCAGAACTTGACCCACGAGTTTGGCGCCTTCAGTAGCGTCCATCAGTTCCTGTAATGAACAAACAATAGAACACGCAGGACACGATATTAAGTGCCTCATCGATTGTGGAACAGCACCACATTTACACTGCAGGGCAGAGTCATCAATCAATCTCCACCTGACCAGGTTTTCCTTGCTACGGCCAACCTGAGTCCGGAGTCTATTTAAAGACTTCCAGGTCAGCCATGTCCAGGTGGGAGAATTTCAGCAGGCGGAGCGAATGGTTTGGTAACTGATAACTGGGCATGCTAGCTACTTGAGAGCACATGATAGAGCAGCACACCAAAGCTCTCGACAACCTCCCTAGAATGCCATCGAATGCAGTCGCTGTGCCCGAAATCGGCTAGATGGCATCATCATCATCATCAACAGAAGCACTATAATTATAGGCTCATCAGAAAAATTAAGGTCAAAATATCCATGCACGAAATTGCGACTGAATATTTCAATAGGCTCTGCCCTTTTTTTTTTTTTTTTCGGATGGGACATCATCAAATGGCCCCCCCCACTCTGGGCGGAGCGGAAGGGAGTGTCAGACTGACTAAAACCCATCCATGTTCCTTCTTTGCCCTTTGTGTTCCAGGGCCACGGTATCTCTTTCGAACAGTCCCGCAGCCCTGGATAGGCTCTCCCCTTACAGCTAATATTATTATAGGTACAGTGTGGGTGTAGACACGATAAGTAGTAGTTAATTAACCCTTCCTGAGAACGACGGTTTTTAAAGTCCTTGGCTTTCAATGAAAAGGCAAAGAAAGAATTTACAGCAGCTTTTTCTATGAATCTAGTTATTATCTTATGTAAATAATAATTATCTCAGTCCCTCATATTATGGTTACTTAGGTACCCTATACAAAACCTAAATGTAATGCCTAAATATTATAACACTGTTGGAATTTCAACTCTAGGCGCTACGCAGAGAATCCAATTGTATGTTTTTGTTGAGGTATTATTTTAAGTGTCACTTAATGTTAGAGAAAACGGGTACCATTCTTTTTTATTCATCTTTGAGTAGGCGTAAATAAGGAGGTACCTAATTGAATCTTATACAAACCTCTTAAAAACTACGTGGGTGGACTTCAGTAGATATAATTAATATAACTTGATTTCACAATTGCGTTCTAAATAAATCAATTCAATATGGATTTGCTTGATTAAAATAATAATTTCGGGCTACTTTCAATATTGAATAATGAACCCAGTAAATCTATCTTGCTGACGTATCTAACGCCATTAAAGTCGGGATATTAAAATAGATGTGTTCATTAATGAATTAATTTATGCGAGCATTTGTTATCGTAATAATATGGATGACACTTTTTAATTTTGTCTCTAAAGTCAACCTGATGCAATGCAGCCTCGTGGCCTCATATTATTATGAATTGTCCCTGTGTGACCATTTTACGAATTGTAACGTAATTCATAATTATTATTATCCCATTCTGATTCTGCTAAAGCGGCTATAGACTCCCTCCATCTCCTTGTATTGATTTATCACTTTCATAAGTCGTCAGAAACTTTTTGTGTTCTTAGAAACAAGTTCATCCACCCATAGATTTACATATTTTCAAAAGATTTCAGAAGCGGAGAAACTTCCAATGTTTTAAAAACGAGGCACTTGCCCTAAATAGTTTGTATATTGTCTTCTGTTTCATTCTCATTTAGGTTTTGGTTGACTTCAAGTAGATGTCTTATTTATCTCAATGATATGACTATGGTACTGTAGCGGCATTACAAAAAGTACTTGGGCAACATAGTACATAAAGAATAACAGCGCAATCTACACAAACGAAGAACTAACATCAAAATTCTAAATCGCGCTATTATTTTTTTTAATGGCATCTAGAAGGTCAACCAATGAAGCTGGCTTCTGCCTAACCGGACTATCTATTAAAGTTATCAGTGACTTAAGAATATATAGAAAAGCCCGACGGTAACTGTCGGGCAGTAGCCCGCCAGACACAACACCCGTCTGATCGGAGGATCCTCACTTTTCTATTTGGAATGAAGAACTTCTTCTCTGTTCTTCATACCCATAAAGAGATATATTGAAGAAGAAGATATAATATGAAGACTGCACATTGATAATAACCCTTTTACCTTGAGCTGGCTTAGCGCATTTCGTAGTACGGAGGATCAATAGAATATGAGACCACCTTGTGTGTTCTAGGTTTGCTACCGTAGACGTGCTAACTTATGTACGTGCATACTACTAAACACCTACATGCTGCCTTTACACATGCCAAAAACCACCGTCTAAATGATTCTCCCAGAACAAGGGCGCTAATTCCAGGCAAACAGCACTGTCTCCTAAATTATAATACATACGAGTACGTGCATTTACTAGCTCCGAGTCTCTTACTCGACTCGCCGCAATCGTCAACCGCATGTAAACAACCCTCTATACGGGGTGGGTTTTGTTCAGCAACATTAACAGGAGCATGTTGTTGGTCTAATAAGGACTCCCAACTAATGTAATTTTAAATTCTTGTTTGGATTATCTTCTTAGCTTTATTAAGTGGGATTTGTGGTCGATACTCGTCTGTTTGCGTAGCGACCATGTTGTTTTTCGTACTTCGATTGATTCGGTTGATGTTTCAGCTTACGATGAATTTTCTGGAAACTAATTTAAGAATATTAAAATGTAATGGTGAACAAAGTGTCTGTTTTTATACTTACTGCCTACCTACCTACTTCTGATAGAAATTCAGAAACCGTTGCACGTTGTAAGGTTTAAAAAAATCTACTCTGAAATAAAAAAATATTTTATTTTAATTAAAAAACAGTTTCATCGAATTATTTCGCACAACAGACCCAATTTGATGTTCATATAATTTTGCTGCAAATATTGGTAATGTTATTGTATAATTAAACAAGCGACCCGGAAACATTTTACTGAAAATACCGACATTATTATAATTAAAACATACACCCACGTTGGTGCTTATACACCAACCCACACATATATGCACTGAAGCTACATTTGGACATCCTACTTCCATCTAATACATATTATAAATGCGAAAGTTTTTGAGGATGGATGAATGTTTGTTACTCTTTCCTGCAAAAAAATACTGAACGGATTAGGATGAAATTTAGCACACACATATTTTATAACCTGGATTAGCACATAGGATACTTTTTATCCCGGTAGTACGATCCCGTGGGATAATTATCGAACTCCACGCGGGCGAAGCCGCGAGCTTCTAAGCTAGTACTCAAATAAACTTCAAAGCTTCTCAGTAAATACACAAATTTACTGAAGATACATTGTCTTAAATTAAAGATACCATTATAAACAAACACGGTCGTTTTACTAATACCCAAGCATAGTTTTCATTTTTCATTACATTATAAAGCTTCTAGGGTAGCTTGTAATTTAATAATTGACCTTTTCATTATTATTTCCTATTTGAAAGAATACCAGCCTATTGCTACCCCATTGCTGGGCAAAGGCCTCTTCTTAAACAGAGAAGACTTGAGCAATGAGCATTGATCAGCACGCTTACACCCCGTATCTGAAAACAAGTCAAAGTGATTATAATAATAAAGTAATTAATTAAGATATTTTATTCTGTAGTTAAATGATTGCTTGAAGTTAGAACTGTCAAAAGTTAGAATTCTTAGCTTTGCTTTCTTTGACGGTTCTTACTTCGTTGAAATTCTTGTATATTGCAATAAAAAATTACTAAAACTCAAGTAATTACTTTAACTTGACTATGGCTACAAGTGTTATCTGTGGTCGAGTTACATTATTTCTGAAAATATTCTTTAAACAAACACGTTACAGAAAAGACAAAGAAAACTCAACACAGCCTTCTGTTTTTCAAGAATGGCGGCAGCTTACACAACAGCGTGAATTTTCAACAAAATTAACCCTAATACACGCCACCGAGTCATTAAAACACCACACCATTGCAGGTTATGGTTACCAAAACTACGTTTGTTTCTCATTTACATGTAAAGGTTGCTTCAGATACATTATAAGCGGTGTTCTGTACCTTCACAGAGCAACCCTCTACCCATGGGTGTCGTAAAAGCCAAGTAAGCAGTATAGCATCTAGGGGCAACGTCCGCCTGTTGGCTACTAAAATTATAAGTTATTGCAATCACCCAATTCGTCTGCAAAGTTTAGTGACAAAGTTTGTCAAAATCTGTGAAAGATTTGGAGAATCAGAATCAATAGAAATAAGCTTCAGAAGTAATCAGTTACTTAAGTATTTGAGATAACATGAGTATTTTAATATATGAGTCTTTTTTTTGTATATTATGTTTGAAACTGTTGTTCCGTCACTTACCCCCCAAAGGTTCATTGGAAGAGCAGCGTCAGACAGCATCACCTGTCTGGCATGAATGCTGAAATGGACCTTTTTTGCGCAGCCGTGAGGCAAACAGCACATGTACCTATTTTCTGAACTGACGTCAAATAAACTTTATTCTTTCTTTCTTTCTAAATATTACCTATATCAACTAGCAAAATATTACTGACAGTTTATTGTAGTATGCCTCATTTCTTCCTTAAATTTCTATAATCGATGCACGTTTTATTATCACAAAGCAGAGGCTGCAGCTGAGCATCCTCTTGACCTTATCTAGTGGTAATTTTGGGCCTCCCTTATGAAATTAAGGACATTAAAGGACTGTTATTAATATCGTCCAAAAAAAGATTGAGGAAATATATTCTTTGTCGTAAGATGATATACTCTTCCAGAGGTATATCGAATTACGAAAACAAAATGGTTTTTTTTTGTACTCTATCACGATGCTGTCCCGTTTATCGTTGTGTGTATGTGTTAGGACACATACATGGTACATAGGTGGACTTTATGCAAAGAACATAGGTGTTCCGTGCATAAAGTCCACCTATGTACCACTCTTGCACATATAGTTTAATTGAGTAAATAACCTTTGGAAATCTTCACTAACACAGTCAGACGCAAAATACGCTATAGTAGCGTAAGGTGCCCTCAGGCTCTGTGGAGCGACGATATTCGCAGGGTGGCTGGTAGCAACTGGATGCAAGTTGTAGAGAATCGAGTTAAGTGGCGTGCGATTAAAGAGGTCAGCAGCAGTCCAGCAGTGGACTGTTGTAGGCTGATAATGATGATGATGTAGCCACATTAAACATTCTAGTCCGGTTGATTTCGCATTTTTGGATGAGATTATTTTTATGGCATATATTAGAAATGTTTTTAAATATTTTTATTTTGGTGTTATAGTAGGTACGCGTACATCCCATCTGAAACCACCTTTACATACGCATCGAATTAAAATTCAGTGATGTGACAAAAGTGTGGTGTGTCATGGTGCTCATAGCGTTTGTTATGACGCGAGATTAGTGGGGAAAAGCATGTGTTTCTGTGGTGTTATGGTGACATTACGTAAGTAATTAAATTGTTTAAATTACTACATTAAATAAACCGTACATTTATTATGGAGCTTTGTGACACTAATAAATATTAACATTGCTAACACCTTGCCTTTGTTATGTGTTAGCAACAATTCGCTCGATGGGATTTTTTAACGGAAAAAATATTAAATTCCAAACAATCTCTATATGATGCGCCTGTATTATATTACGTGTGTGTTATTATGTTTTTTTGTTTAGAGTAGTATATTTTAGTTAATGCGGATTTATACCTGGAAATAAAAAAAATATTTAATTAGCTTTTATTTTCATGCATTTAGAAAATCTTTCCTCTTTTTTTCAGGATATATGTAAACAAATCGATGTAAAATGTAATACGAGAAAGTAAATGGCAGGTCATAAAAAAACGTACCCATATTGATTACTTTATCACAAAAAAAAACATGTAAAATTATAAATTATCAGAGTTCCTACAACTACAATAAATATATGCCATAAGATGTCCACAGCTGTTCCCTGCTCACAGCTGAGTTGTCCTCACAAGCAGCTGCTTCTGGTTGCTATCTCCATGACAGCAACCTGTTGAAATTCCCTGTATAAAAAATAACCTTTTTTAAAAATAAACTAGACACCTCCTTTCTACCCAATCTACCTAATTCACTCAACATTGCGAAAAAAAAAATAACAAAACGCCGACGTACCCTCAAACATCCCGACAAAAAATTATCCAACTGTCAAAAATATAAAAGCTTCTCTATTCAAATGTTACAACATTATTCTCCTCATTCATTATACCGTTCGTTCTGCACGGACAATTTATTACAACGCAAAGCTAAATACACTGCGTTTAGCGAAATCCTATTTCGGCAGTCTCGGAAATGACGGGGAGAATTTGCATGGCTGATTGCCGTCCGCTGCTCAATCAAGGATATTTAACAAAATTAACTAATTGAGTGAGCGTACCACCACACCGCCGCTCCGTCCTCTCGACTAACTTGCCGACGATAAATTGACTAGACAACAGAAAAGCAATGTATCGAGGAAACCTAATAAGCGATAATAAGTTGATTTCGTGCGGTCCCGCCGCTCGCTGTTCGTTTTTCATTAGGCTGGGAGCTGAGTGTAATAATATTTTCATTTTAAAGGAAAGGTAAGTACCGAATTTTGGTACCGGGTTCGTGTATGGTGTCTGGAACGATAATTGAGATTAATGTGATCAATTCCACATCCTCAAAAAAAAAAAACAAAATAGAAAATCTTCCTACAGGGTGTAAATAGACCCTTAACCTAGCCAAAAAGCACTTTGTTCTACCTGTCTTTGCGATCATTTTTTTGTTCCAGACCATGCCTGGGAACCATCAAGTTACGGAGATATTGGGGGTCAAAGTTCCAACTTATTCACAAGTTTTTTTTGAAATACATGTTTTTAATGTAAGATTTTTACTTTACACAGACCTCCACGACCCCCGTACTATTCAATCCATCCATCAGCACAATGCTTTGAGTGCTTTCCATCGAGTCCTACCGTAGAACGTGATATTTCACGCACAAAAAAAAGTCGATTCCCAGCAATATGACGGCTATGTGAAGGGTCTGTTTACACCCGGTATATTGTATTTTTTATTCACACGTTTAGTGTTTTTTTTTTAATATTTAATTTTACAGACACTCATCCGCCTAGCCTTTTCTCAATTATGTTTTCATATGCATCTGGAACCAGAAAGCAAGCACAAAGCAAAAGCAAGAATAAGCATAAGTAAGAATTTACAACTCTTCTATTCAGAGTCATATTTTTTGATCAGTATTTGTGTTGTTTTCTTCTCATTACATTTCAGATTACAAAGCCTATTAATTACTCGCGTACAGTCTGGAGTTGTTCCAAACAAACTCTAATTAGGTGATTGAGTTACAAATTCGTTGCTCTCACGGAAACTCCCTACCATTATGTCAAGGCTATTGTTATACGAACACGTTAATTTAATATGTTTCAAAACAACTTTTTGATTAATTGTAGCCGAGTTATTTAATTAGTCTAGAATTTGTAACTACTTATCTTTACTATTAATTCTAATAACGGGATATTTACCATGTTTACTGTTTTCTATCAGTTCCCGATATTTCGGCGCTGTTGCAAGCACCATGATCACGGATACTTACCTACTTACTTATCTTTCATAGTTTAGCGACGAAACTACAGAAAAATGGCGATACGAAATAAGATTAGTTCGGGAATCGGCCTACTATTTCGCAATGTTGTCTATCTCATGAGGTCCTAATGACAGAACGACTTTTTTGTAACGTCTCGCTCGACCCTTGAGCAAAAACAGAAATCCCAAATCGACCTTCTATCGGCAGACGCTAGCAAAAGATTTATATCCTAGATGAATGATTGGTATGCCGATAGGAACCGCTTTGAGGATTGAGGACAAAGGACGCAGAAATTCTGATTTAATATTAAGGTCTAGCGCTATTTGAATAGCATCTATATCTCGGAATAATTAATGCCTTTCTTTGACTCGAAGAAACTTGTTCCAGAATGGAAATTACAAAGATTCTTTTGTCAGATGTTCGTCTTAATTTAACCTTGTTGGTTGTACAAAAAGTTGTAGACAGCTCAAGGCTAGGGATTGGACAGAAAGTGCGCCGAAGCTTCTTGTGGTTTCAAGCGGATGACCACAACGGTCTCAGTCAAAGGACTGCCACAACGTATTAATTACACCATCAATCTAATTCCGACCGGCAGGTGCTTCGATGTCAAAGCGGGCTTCTTTGAAGCTCAATGACGATTACCAGATACTATAACATGGTGAAATTATTAGTGATTATTACTGTACGTTTATTTTTAGCAATAATTTTATTTACTTTCAAATGGAAAATTACTTTCGCCCTTGAAAGTCTAGGCGAAAGATAAAATAGGATAAATAGCTCGAATTGAAATTCGTTTACCAGCTAAAGCAATTGTCTTGTCCCCTTTTTGCTATCAAAAACATATTGTAATATTCCAGCGATGATTCACAATATGGTTGGCAAGGCTTCACGGAAGTAATCCCCGAAGGTATCGACACGACAGATACAAGAACAGCATCGGACTACACTGATGAACTTCAAGCTAGCGTGTCCACTTCGCCGGTAACCAGGACCTAACTAGGCTACTGCCTCAGGCTAGATTGATCGAGAATATAACGGTACAGCACTCATTGGCAGGCCACGATGTGGTTGATTTATCAATAGAACCACAACACATATTTGGCTTTGCGATATTTTGTACATACCGCAACATGTTGTGGTCTATGTTTCCGTGTAATTTGCATTTTTAAACATTGTGGCTGGAAACAACTGTTCGTATATACAAATGTTCGCTGGGCTGTTTTGAAATAAACAAATTTACGATAAAACAATATTAAATATTTACGCGGGAAAGTCGAGAGACACTACAGATCTGGAACCATTGAGCATAATACGTTCATTTACTGCAGTGAAGGATGCTGGTGCCCGCTATCTTGTTATTCTTCAACCTTGCTATTTTTTGTGTCCCATTACATGTCCGAACACGACACTCCTAAAATTTTCCACGATCTCCAATAAGTTATCGAGGACCCAATGTCCCAAAAGTAAGACTTATAAAGTATTAACTTTAATATAAGAGCACTTTGTACCAAAATCCTTGTGATTCATCAATTTAGGCTTTGTTGACATGAAACGTTTAATCCCAGCCGGCTAAGAACAGGTTATTAAGTACTAAACCTTAAGTAAAGGCGCTTGAGCCCCATCATCGGGGCATTATGTAACTTGACTAATTTCACAATTAATTCAGCCCCGGCTTGGTAAAGCCACAACTATGTATATGCCGCAGCTCCTTTAAGGCAGGCCTACTCGGAGAATAGAATGAATATTTTACAAACTGAAAGCTGTTTTGTTGATCTTGATCTTGTTCATGAAGTCATGAAATAAATTGTTATGTTTTATACCTATTTACGATTCGATGGACCAAAGAACAAGACTTAAAAGGTATTTTTATAGATTTTTAAAACCGAATATTTTCATCTGTGGATCAAAAAAGGTTCTAGAAAAGATTCTGCTATGGATTATGTTAAGTTAATCTTCTTGTAACCTTAGATAATAACTTAGAATGCGGTTCTTTCTCTTCCTATTTATAGTCAAGAGCATGATTAAATAGTTCGGAGTTAGCAGTTAGATCCGGGAAACTATAAACGTCATATAATGATATTTTCTACGTAAAAATAAAATCAAGTCGTAAATTAATTCCAGAAAATAATCCCGGTTTAACAGTCAACACCAACACAAAATAAAGAACCGATTATTCAATTAAATGTCTTGTTCTCCACATTTAGTATCTCGTTAAACGTTAATGTCATTTTACATTGCTGAACTACATGGAATAGATTACATTCTAAAGTGAAAAGAAATTGTCGTCTAAATTGGAAACTCTCTCCTTTAGGCCTCTTGCAGACGGCCGATTTTTATCGGTCATCGAATTGTGTCCGACAACGCTAACTCCTGGCGGTAACATAGTCCGATTTCTATCGACTCATCGCACACGTCCTGCATTAATGCGTGTTCACTCGTATGTTTTATCCTTTTATTCAATTCACGCTTACGGTTGTAGTTTTTAATCGACTCATGTTAGGCAGGCGTTCACCGATTTTTGAGTCAAATTTTCCTGACCAGTTTTTTATTTTCTATTTTGTTGAATATTAGCAAGATACATACCCTAGCACGTAAGTGTAGCAACAATTTGTTACTTTATTCTGCAATACGTGTAGTCTTTAAATACCTATTGTGAGAAGAAAGAAATGACCTATCATTATGAAACCGATTGTTCTGTAGACTAATAACGTCGATCGTCTGCGCTCTCCCTACAGGTCCAGAATCTCAATGCGCACGCAGGCCGGTTACAGACGTCGCGTTTTGTTCTATTTCGCACGCATCGTTTAATGTGCGCCTAACAATCACTTGCAGCTAGGCCGCTCAGTGATTTGTTGCCTCCTCAATGGTTGCATAACGTGAACTAGGATTTATTTTTTATTATCTCAGTACTGTAGGTACTTATTAAAACCATGTATTTAGCGAACAAGCTTCATAAAATCATAAGTTAAACTCATTTTGGTTGCTCAAGTTACTCCCAAAAACACAAAATAAAGGCTCTCATAAAATGTGGACCTTATGTTATGTACTAATTAAATACATTTAAAACATAAACTAAGTATTTAATACCAAGAACTTTAAAAAAACCGGCCAAGTCGCGCATGAGGGGTCTGTACCATCGTAGAAGGGGAGCCCCCTTTAATTTTAAAATTTATTATTTGTTGATATAACGGGTACAGAAATATACATTCTGTGAAAATTTCTATGACTGTCTACCTATTACGGATCATGAGATACAGTCCGCTGACAGATAGCCGGACGGACGGACGTCGTTACCGTTGGTTACCGTTCGAGTACGGAACTCTGAAAAGATCAAGTTCAATCAGTAAGTATGTTGCCTTTGTCAAATGCAGCGAGCTTTTAAGTCAGGTGAAACGATTCTAAAATAAACTTTTCTACACTGTAAAACCTGACAATACTGAAACTTTCTACAACATCAGCACTTCAGCAGTAAGAAACACATTTTGTACAAAAATCCCGAAATAAAATGAACAATTACATTGTCTGGACACCTTTTGTCACCACTGTAGATGTCTCTGGTACAGGAAACAATTTTATTTGCTCCAACTAGCGATGCGGTGACATTTTTCTTTTTCTATTTTGTGCGTTTCGCGTGCGTTGCGTGTTTCGTCGACGACATTGAATGAATACGTCTTTTAGTTCATTTTGGTACAGTTTAGATTAATGTATCTTGGATCTAGGTACAATGGACGAGAGATGTTGAAGTGAAATATGGTGGGTGATTCCGAAAAGGTCGACGTGATTCCTGAATAATAGTGGAGTGGAGATATCTTATTTGTTGGTGGTGGGGTTGAGAAAAACATAAAAGACTCATTTTTCATTACAGAACGAAAGCTTTTAATTTGACAGTAGCAAAAAAAAACTATAGAACATGGTCGTTATTTACGTAATTGTTATCAAAAACGAAATAGAAAAAACCGGCTTGAATTTAATAAAATAAAAAAACCTGCTTCAATTTAATAAATTAAAAAAACCTGCTTCAATTTAATAAAAAAAAACAGTTGCGATGTGAATGCATTTTTGGTGCATAGTCTGGTAACTTTAAACAACTGAATATTGGCTTCCAACACGAATGTCGCTGAGGTGGAGTGCTCCTCGAAAACTCGAAGTATCTATAGAAGGGAATCTGATAGATACTTGGAGGTTTCGATTGCTGCATCATTATTGGTACAAATTCGGTGTTTGTTTGGTCTATTTTTGTTCTTCTTTTATGTTGTTTTTGCAATGAAAATCGCAAACATCGTACGGTATTCGTGACTTACCTACAAAGTTGGTTTTCGGTAACAATTTTTAAAGTATTTTTTTCCGACAGCAAGACTTATTTTCATAAAAATAAAATTGTTGACGGCACGAGATCGAATCCACTCATGTTTCTCAGCGTTACCTTTCTCAACGAAAAATAAGTGAAATAATTTAAACGCTCCGTAAGGACACTCGTCAAAGCAAATCTACTGAATGGGAATAATGGAGAATACTCGACGGTCCATAGCCGGGGAAAGGAGTGCTTATTTCTGTTTTTATATTTCATTATTGGCCCTCTCATCTCATATTGCACTCCATTCGGATTCATAGAGGCTGCTATAAAAGATTGAAACGCGAGAGGGGCATTTGAATGGCGTAATTGCAAGTGCACTTTTTTTTTAATTCAATTCCTGGCGGCCTCGGTAAAGGTGGAATGCACTTCATTGATATCGCTTTAAAGTAATGAGTTTTTTTTCATAATTCGGTCCCCTTTTGTTTGTTTCGGGACGATTTGTGTTCGATTTTGCGGGACCGGATCAGAGATTTTTATGGGAACGCATTTAAAATATAATCAGTGGAGTATTTGTGAAAAAAAAAAATAGGTAAAATTATAATTGGTACAGGTTTTTTCAAAGATAATGATAATTTTAAATTATTACTTGAAGATGGAAGTAAATGTTAATTTTAATGTGTCATAAAAGTATTTAAACTATGAACTTTCAAAATATAATCGCTATAATCCCGGCTGCCATTTTTTACGGAAAGAAAAAGAAATTAGGAATTCAGTTTAATGCTTTGTTGTAGCATTTTAAATTTTTTGTATTTTGAGTTCTTCTTCATCGTGTCGCTGGCACGAAAATTTTTATATTTTGTTAGCCCAGAACTTCGCTACTTCCAGCGCGTCGTCGGTGCTGCATATTTTTGGACTAAGAGGGCAGGATAGGAGGTGGAGCATTTTTGAGTCAAAGACTGAATGAGCGTTATCAAAAATCTCGGGAAAAACAAAGTTTTGACTGTTATAAATGTTGTATAATCAGTAAGTAGTCGCAAAAAGCCATTTGCCTACTGTTTTAATTCCATTCGCTTTTGTTTATTCGGGGACAAATTGTTTTCGCTTTTCGCGTTTTGCGCGAACGGCACTCGGGACCGGATTACCGATTTTTATGGGATCGTATAAAAATGTGTTCGGCTTAGGATTTAAACCTTTTTTGTCGTATCGTAACTTTTATAATGGTTTAGTACGCGTTTTACTATAGCTTAGTTTGTAAGTGCCACCGCCGCCATTTTAAAATCGGATAAAGATTGTTTTATTTCGGCGAACAAATCCGTTTGTAAACCGTAAATGAAATAACATCTGTAGGGGTTTGTAATAAATAAAGGAAACACTGTTTTAAGCTTTCACGGTTTACAACTAAACTTATACTGTCACTTACGGAATATCTTCCGTGATTGTTCATTATTTTGAGCTCCCGATATTTCGGCGCTGTCAACCCGCGATCATGGCGCTTGCAACATAAGATATCCCGTAAGTGACAGTATAAGTTTAAATAAAGGAAAATGTTTATATGCGTTGAATGTAAAAAAATATACATATAATAAAGGGTAGTTGTTACAAAACTAAATTGAAACATTCTATATATCCTAGTACAAGAGCCAAGGCTACACTGATGTTTGAACAACCACCTTTTAATAAACATTTTATTATTTATTATTTTATTTATTATATTTGATTTCAGGTATATTCTACTGTTTCGCATGCAATAAATTAATACAGTGTCCGCCTATATGTAATTCGATAGAAAAGTTTTATAAAAGAATGTCGCCTATCAAAGCTTAAAATTAAATTCCTAGTCTATCTTTATAAGTACATCAATCTACTTATTATGTAAATATGAATACGCATGGCTACTTTAGAAATTGTCCCCATATTTGTTTTCTTCCCTCAAGTCAAATAAAAGATTTAGCCACCAGAGCTACACCAGAACACTTAGCCACGACAACTATTATTTTATCAGTACAATTTAAAACCAAAATACTATTAGCCTGTAAGGTTTTTTCCAGGAGATGACGAGGAAAATGAGCAATTACACGACGGCGGTGGCTCGACTTAAACGCCTAATGAAATTTAGAGTATGCCGAATGGAAACCGACGGGCGTGGAGCCGACTTTTGTTGTAAAGATTTTTTCGTAGCACTTATTATCAGTAGGTATCTAAATATAACGAAAGAAGGTAACGAAAGAGCAGGTGGCTATATACAAACAAACAAATTGTATCCCTAATAAAAAAAATGTATAGTTTTATGATGCCACGAGTTTTGTTCATTTTTATTGTGTTTATTCTGTCTACTAAAAATGTTTGTTTATTCTTCGCGTCTACTATATTGTTTACTTTATAATTGTATTACTATTTTTATTCTGATTTTTATGTTCAATCAATAACATTTATGTGTGGTGTAAACTGTAAGTATAAGTTGGTTATAAATAAATAAATTAAATAAATACTGATCGGGTATAATTTGAGTCAATCGACACGAAAAGAAGAAATCTTGAAGTGCAAGTTTTGAACACAGAAACTTTTAATTACTTTTAGGTAGGAAGATAGGTACAATTTGGTTGAAAAATCTTACTTGACAAGGATGGAGCGCAGACCAGTATCGAAATGGCTTAGAATACCTCTTGTTGTATTTACTTTTAATCTGTTTATATTTTTCCATTTGCTCCCCATGTTCCTCTGTTGGTTTTCTTTCATCACGTTGCATGTTTAAACCATTTCCAAGTCTGGAGTTCAACATTTATTATTCAGTCTTGATCTCCATACCACTCAATGTCTCCACATCTTCATACCATCAGCTAGCAACTCTAGAATTCAGGAGCACGGAAAATTATCCTTAAATACAATTAAAGTGTAAAGCAATTTATTTTAATTTTAATCCGCGTCTACCCGCCATCTTGCACGAGGCTTTGAACCCTAATAACTGGTGTTAATATTCACAAGTTCGGATAACGTATATTACTATTACGATATAAGCTTCTTAGTATATAATTATTGCAGTAATATATAGCTACTTTTCGAAATAAAGTGTTCGACAGAGCTATAAAGATATCAGATTAACTTCAACGCTGTGGTACAGCCCATACAAGTCAATTATGATAATCTCGATTGTCATTTTGTTCATATTTAATTAACATTTCGATACTAAGAAATAATTAATGACAGATCGATTTGCAAATAAATTAAGCGTCCCCTTGGCAGTTGGTTCGATCATCAATCATAACCTATTACCGATTGGAGTGCGCATTACGACAACACTACTGTACGAATGAGTCACAGAGTAGCAGGTCTTCATATAAAACCTTTGACCCACTGCTCGTTCGCTCGTTTGTAATCCTCTGTAATTCCTTCATATATCGACTATTGGCGGTCAGACCTTGCCGTAGTGAGTAGGTGTACTGACACAGTTTGCTCCAATTGGTAGCCATTCAACAAAGAGAGTGGGACGATTAACTGCACACAATATTGAGGGTGAAAATGCATCTTTTTTATTGTGTCAAGTTGATTTATTAGGGCACAATAATGTGACAATGGGGGGTAAGGGTCTAATCCACGAATTAGATTCAATTAGCATTTATATCATGGATCCATACCACTTTCGCCTAGGGATCCATAACAGTTTCGTCTACCGACTCGGGATCTTACCTCAAGTCTGGGAAAAAATAAGGGTCTTGTGAATTTTCATTTCGACTAAGTCAAGGGTTGAAATTCAGCTCAAAAGCACCAGATTCAAGCTCCGTACCTTCCAGCGTTCGTGGTTAGACTATCTCGTTAAATTATCATCTTATATCTAGGAAAAAAATCTTAATAACATCTTGAAGAATACCAAGAAATAACTAGATTTTTTCCACTAAACAAAATGCAAACTGGGAAGGGCAGCAATGTGGCATTATCCGAGAGGAATTTCATTACGATGACATTGTTGGCAAGTTCAATTTTCTTGCGAGATAACGAACGTTGCTGAGATTGTTTCAAGTTTCTAAGTTGAGGCCACTTTGACCCCTGGCCCGTGAACATCGCCAACATTCTCATTAGACGTCCACAAAAGAATACTGTTTGGTTTAAAAGAGAAATAAAAACACAAGTGAATATTTAAATGGTTCAGATTAAAAACGTTTTGTGCCTACTTACGGGTTTTTATTTGCGGCAGCCGTGGCTCTTTCGGATTCTGTTTGTAATGTTGAAATTATTTCTACTGGAAAACAGGTTTTTAAAAGTGCTTGCCTTGTCAATCAATTAGGGAGTTTTTAGGTTTATTATGTAGCTTTAGGTAAACATGATTTTTTAAGGCTCTGTAGCATAATTTTGTAATCCATCTTGATGTACGCTTTGCGTAATAATCTTAGATCTGGTAAATAGATTTTTAGCTACTACTAAAACTACATTCTGCCGCCATAAGGAAAAAAGACGTATCTAACATTTTTTTTGCAAAATATAAAAATACTCGTAGATGCCATTTTTTTACTGATTTCGAATATGTATGTAACTCAATTTTGAAAAAAATGTAAGATACGTCTTTTTTCCTTATGGCGGCAGCATTGGAATAGAAAGGTTTTTTTCTTTAAAATATAGGTACTTCAAGTCGAAGAAATTATGAAAATTATTGTTGTAAGATTTTTGTTGGCAGATAAAGGGTATATAATGCCTATTATTCAATCACCTTTATCTGCAACTTAGCAGCACCAAGCTCTCTAATTTCAGCCTCAAAATATAATAATCTCGGCACATATAACCTCTCCAAAATATGTAGATGCTGAGGTACATACACATTAGCACAAACACGGCCGGCCGGAATTCCATGCCGTTCCATTATAATTGCATTAATTCCTCGGCACACTAATTACGATGGCTGTTAAATCATTGTCCACACAAATTGCTTTGACCGCAGAAATCGCTTAAAGTTACAAGAGGACTATTTGACCGTGACGTGATATTAAGTTATTGGCTTTGGACCTGTGAGCTGTGTTGTGAATAGAAAACAGAATACATTACATACTAGCATTGCCTATAACTATGCTTGTGTAAACACTATGAACCAGTATTATCGATACCAAAACTATATCAGAGACTTTGACGAAATTAGAAGTCGGTTATTTTTAACAATGCTTTTTTATATTTTTTTATTGTGTGTCTATTTGTTTTATTTCATTACATTTTACTTTTTATGTTCGCTTTATACATTTAATCATGAAATGCTAATTTGAACTTGTTCCGTTTAGTTATCATCATCATCATCATTTCAGCCAAAAGACGTCCACTGCTGGACATAGGCCTCCCCCAAGTGTCGCCACATTGACCGGTCCCGTGCGTCTCGCATTCAGCGGATCCCTGCAACCTTTACAAGGTCATCGGTCCACCTAGTGGGAGGCCTTCCAACGCAGCGTCTTCCGGTTCGCGGTCGCCACTCCAGAACTTTTCGGCCCCATCGGCCATCCGTTCTGCGAGCAATGTGCCCTGCCCACTGCCACTTAAGTTTGGCTATTCTTCGGGCAACGTCGGTAACCTTGGTTCTCTTGCGGATCTCCTCATTTCTGATTTGATCACGCAACGAAACACCGAGCATAGCCCTCTCCATTGCCCTTTGGGTGACTTTAAGCCTTCTGATGAGGCCCATTGTGAGCGACCACGTTTCGGTCCCGTATGTTATCACTGGCAACACACACTGGTCATAGACTTTCGTCTTGAGACACTGCGGTAAGTTGGACGAGAAGATACCACGCAACTTCCCGAACGCTGCACAGCCGAGTCGGATTCGACGATTGACCTCTTTCTCGAAGTTGGACCTACCTAACTGGACCGTTTGTCCCAGGTAGACATAATCGTCTACAACTTCGAGTGTAGAGTCTCCGATCTTGATAGGAGTGGGTGTTAAATGGGCATTCAACATGACTTTGGTTTTGTCCATGTTCATTATAAGACCTACTCTTTCGGAAGCTCTACTGAGGTCATCGAGCATTGTACTGAGGTCCTCCATGGTCTCAGCCATGACCACTATATCGTCGGCAAACCGAAGGTGAGAGATATACTCGCCATTGACGTTGATGCCTAGCCCTCTCCAGTCCAGAACCTTGAAGACATCCTCCAGTGCAGCGGTGAACAGTTTCGGAGATATGACGTCTCCCTGTCTCACACCTCGCTGCAGAAGGATAGGTTCCGAGGTCTGGTCCTGAAGTCGGACTGACATGGTGGCGTTTTTGTACAAACTCTTCAGCACCTCGATGTACCGATAGTCGATTTGGCACCGTTGGAGAGACTGCAGTACAGCCCAAGTCTCGATCGAATCGAAGGCTTTCTCGTAGTCTACAAACGCCAAGCAGAGAGGCAGGTTATACTCTTCGGTCTTCTGTATAACCTGGCGCAGCGTATGTATGTGGTCTACGGTGCTAAAGCCTTTTCGGAATCCGGCTTGTTCGGGAGGCTGAAAATCGTCAAACCTGCGCGCGAGACGATTCGTGATGACTCTTGAAAACAGCTTGTAGACATTGCTTAGAAGTGAGATGGGCCTATAGTTCTTCAGCCGGGCATTGTCGCCCTTTTTGAAGAAGAGTACCACCACACCCCTGCACTATGTGTGTGTCTATTTGTTTTATTTCATTACATTTTACTTTTTATGTTCGCTTTATACATTTAATCATGAAATGCTAATTTGAACTTGTTCCGTTTAGTTAATTTGGTATTAATTTTATAGTACAGTGCTTGTGGCACACCTAATATATGTATGGGGCTTGCGGTGCTAACCTTGTATGAACTTGTTACACTAACCTTAGATTGTGGTAGATAACTACTTTAAATATTTACAGTAAACAATTATTGATTGGCCAATAATAGAAAGGGAAATGAAGTCTGTTAAAAATAAACACACAAATACCAACACAAACACAAATGCAAGTACCTAGTATTTTTCGAGTTATAAGCTGTGTGTGTGTGTGTGTGTGTTTCGAGTTGTAACAGACAGACACACCGAGAGATGGTTTCTATGGAAGTGGTTTAAATCTGAGAGTGGGGTGGCATAATGTGATAGTCACAAAGCCATTATATTACCAACTCATAAACTAAAGGTTCAGGGGTTACCTAAGCCATAGAAACCTAAAACAGCCAGAAGTGTGTCTGGCAATTTCAGATAGGTATAATTTACAAGGGTAAATACCAAACATTTCAGCTCGTAATCTTTTTAAGCGAAAAGTAAAGTATGTACGTAATATCACGGCCATAAAGATAGAACGCAGTATATTTTTAAATAATAAGAGTACAGAGAAAAAGCCAGGATATAGCTTTTTATTCTGAAAACAGTTTTCATTTCGCTGTTGCTATTTTTCCAAAACAAAACTTGCTTGGACATGTTCGGAGCTATGTTGCTTCCGCGAATGATATCCGCTTCCTATTTAGTACCTAAATAGGAAGCGTATACCTACCTATTATAAAAATAAAAGTCCTGAATTTCATTTCTTTGAAATCCGAGTTAACATGGGACAAATACATCGACGCCATGGTCGCTTTTTCGCTAGAGCACTCAAAAAAAGTGTTTTTGTTTTTTTTTTAGCTATAAAGGTAGGTACGTCAATTTTGGAATGCTCTGGGCTAAACAACATAGAGTTTAAATTGTAACTACATTAATAATATGTTAAAAGTCAACAACATTTTAACAAAATGCGCAAAAGCAGCAGTTGTAGGCAAATTCTTAGCCAACAAAATTTTCTTCTACAAAATAAACATGTTAAACTTCATTCTTACATCCAGTGACTACGTTTATTTAGTCGTCCGACCAGTTGATTTACTCTTGTTATAAAGGCTACATAAATAGCTAATGCATGAATGTAAATCATGAACTTACCTACGTATTGTCCAGAAGACCAATATTGGAAAAGCACTCGACTATACGCTAACGAGATGCGAAGTCTAATGAACTTGAAATCCTGCGCTTCCATTTTGTATAATGGACATAAACGTGGATCTACGAATGACTAACTTAATAGCTAAAATAAAAACTAAATTTTTATAACACATCATCAAGAATTAATAGTATAATCTAGAACGAAATTTAGAATAGCCCTAATTGTACTATAAAAATATAAAGTAATTTACCCACCGGAATTAAAGAATTACGCTCGTTAAAATATACAATGCAGAATATTTCTGGGAATAAAAGCGTAAGGTGGTGTTATTATTTGAGAATTTCTGCTGTAATTCTGCGCAGGTTATTCTCTCATTAGAGATAATTCTATGATGGTCAGAAGTAGGCCTATAAACACCAAGTAATTAAACCTGCGCGTATAGTAACCTGAGGTAGGCATACAATGCCTTTGTTGATTAAGGTCTCGGCTTGATAGTTTGATCTGGTAGCATAATTACATAAACAGCACGTGGATTAAGACCGTGTTCTGATTGCGTATCCATTGTCTTAGGTCAGAACAGTTTGGCTATTATTCTGACCCTATTCATGTTGGACCAGATTGGTTTGCGTTCAAATGTAATAAGTAAATTACGACATACCTACAACAAGATGAATTTCAGCGCCTTAAATAACATGAAGTATTGAAGTTATTTACAGGATTGACTTTTGTGGTCTAAATATAAATTGGCATGATGAAACTTCTTCTTTTTCTTCTTTTTAACAAAGACTGCCCGCTCGCAGGGACAGTGAACAGAGGCCCTAATATGAGCGAGCGGTTTGAACGTAACGTAAATATTTCGCATCGTCCAGTTTCACATACCTATAATATTTTCATAATTTTAAGAATGTATGTCATATCTATGGATGTTACTAATTGTGCTTGTTGCAAACAATCTAACTAAAATGCTACAGGATAATTGTATTTTCGATTAAAAAATTTACGAATTCGACGTATTTACTTGAGTACATGCGTCTTATCAAGTCAAATTAATAAATGAATTAACCTTCCACTTATTTTCAGTTGTCTCGCTGGATCTCCATCTTGTTCTGGAGTGGCGACCGCGAACTGGAAGACGCTGCGTTGGAAGACCTCCCAGTAGGTGGACCGATGACCAGGTGAAGGTTGCAGGGATCCGCTGGATGCGAGTCGCACGGGACCGTTCAATGTGGCGACACTTGGGGGAGGCCTATGTCCAGCAGTGGACGTCTTTCGGCTGAAATGATGATGATGATGATCTCCATCTTGCGACCGTTTTAACATACCCAAAAAACAACTCAAAAATATTCCTCTATGAACCTCGTTTTCGCAGCTCCGTGTACTATTTCATCAATTGTGATGACGCGTTCCGATGTGCTTTTCGTACAGCGTAAGCCCCGCAATGCGTTTGTGGGAATGAGTTGATGTTTGTAAGCAGGATTATACGGTTAAAATGTCCGATGGCTACTCGGGTATTGACGAAACGCCAATATTTTATGTGCCCGATTATGGCCGTTTGTGTGCCAAAAACATAATGTGAAAATTAATATTCATTTACTTAATAGCTTTATGCTCGTTTGTCGTGATTGGGTTGGGAAAGCTTATTTTGATACTGTGATGTTTTATTGGTATAGCCAGGGAAATTGACACACAAGGACTTTTTACAGTTACCTATTTTACGTCTGACTTGGCTTCTCTGCCATTGTCGTATCTTTATTCTCGTTACCATAAGGTTGGTTTTGAGTTGCTTTCACTAACAAGTCTGCCAAGATGAAAGTGATCTTTATTTTCTTTGCATTAAAGGTGGCTGTTGGGTGACAGCTGCCAGAGGTAAAACAACTGTGAAAGGATATTACGTTAATTACCTTATTGACTTGACTGTAAAAAATCTCAGTTGTGACTTGTTATTAATTTGCTAAACAATAAATAAGCTGCCCCGTTGATGGCAACAGGCTCGCCCCTATTACATGGGACTTAAGCATAACTGGCGAAATGTGGGTGTACTATTAGGTACATCTCTGCCTTATCTTTCAGGGTTTATAGGCGTGATTTTAAGATGATAAAAATAAATTAGCATTTACATTATTTTAAGGTCCGGTCAAACCGACTAGACTCCGGACAACATTTAGAACACCGGACTTTAAATGGGTAATGTACTGAAATATCTGTCAAAGTCCACAACCAGTCCACACCGCAACCGCACCTTAACAATCAATATGAATGATTAAGATTTTAAACTATCATGGTCACTAATTATTATTAATACTCGAAACGGGATATCTACCATATTTGTTGTTTGTGTGTTTGTGTTTCTTGTGTTTTGTTTGTTTTTGTTTGTTTGTTTCCGTGTTTTTTTTTTGTTTACATGTTTTGTTTTTGTTTTTCTTCAGTTTATCCGTGATCATGGTGCTTGCAACAGCGCTGAAATATCGGGAACTCATAAGAAACAGTACAAATGGTAAATATCCCGTTTCGAGTATTAATAATATGAATGATTGTTTCAAAAGCGCGCGCGTGAGCGTTTTGTAAGCGTACTCTTCAAAAATAGACTTAACAACACTACAAAGCCTTTATTGCGATGTAAAGACGGTGCAACACTATAAAGGCCACATTGCGCTATGAGAACTGAAGCATGTTACGGGAGGAAGGCTATGTGACGATATGAACACTACACTTTGCGACAAACAGGAATATAACACTATGTAGACAACGCCCTACTATAAGAATGATGCTCTATGAAATACTTATAAAGCTATGAAGTCTGCGCTACTTGAACACAGGTTACATTTAAATAATGGAAAAAATACCTTTCACGAAGCCGAAAGACACTTGTTCTTCCTGTCATTGCGATAATGTTTTTGTTCTGGACTTGTGATATATGCATACAGAGATATTGGAGGTCAAAGTTCCAATTTTTTTTTTTCATTTCAGCCTTTATATTTTATATTTGTTTTATTTTATACGATTCGGGAAACTTATCTATACTAATATTATAAAGAGGTAAAATTTGTTTGTATATAGGGGGTTATTTCCGGAAGTAATGAACCAATTTTAAAAATTGTTTCACTGTAGAAAGCTACATTATTCGTGAGTGCTATAGGCTATAAATTATAAAGATATCATGCATATTAGCCGAGCAATCACAATTTTTGCGGACGAAGTCGCAAGCGAAGTGCTAGTAGCTAATATAAACAATGTTCTTAAACAGTAAGAATTCGAAGTCCATTTACAAATTTCCACAGATAAACACTTGAAACAAAAAAGGCAACAAAAAAAGAAGTTAGGTACAAAATTCTATAACATAAATTAAACAAAAACAAATCGATGTATTAATAAAAACTACAAAGTAAAAATAAAAAAAAAAAAACAAAATTCAGACGCAAACCTTTCCGTAAAAAAGCTTTTTACTAACAAATGCTTAAGCCGAGAAACACTTTACTTTAA
Source organism: Noctua comes (assembly GCA_963082995.1). NCBI lineage: Eukaryota > Metazoa > Arthropoda > Insecta > Lepidoptera > Noctuidae > Noctua > Noctua comes. The sequence goes on along the minus strand of OY720279.1, from coordinate 7,983,587 downwards.
ATACCTCCATGACACCTGTACTATTCAATGCATCCACCAGCACAATATTTTGACTGCGTTACACTGAGTCCTACCGTAAAACGTGACCTTTCATTAAAAAAAAAAGTCGTTTTCCAGCAATAATTTTTGCGTAGGGTTTCTCAATTTGTTGTACAGATTGCTTGGTTGACGGCTTCGGCTTCCTACCGTAAAAAGTGACCTTTCATTAAAAAAAAAAAGTCGTTTTCCAGCAATAATTTTTGCGTAGGGTTTCTCAATTTGTTGTACAGATTGCTTGGTTGACGGCTTCGGCTTCCTACCGTAAAAAGTGACCTTTCATTAAAAAAAAAAGTCGTTTTCCAGCAATAATTTTTGCGTAGGGTTTCTCAATTTGTTGTACAGATTGCTTGGTTGACGGCTTCGGCTTCCTACCGTAAAAAGTGACCTTTCATTAAAAAAAAAAGTCGTTTTCCAGCAATAATTTTTGCGTAGGGTTTCTCAATTTGTTGTACAGATTGCTTGGTTGACGGCTTCGGCTTCCTACCGTAAAAAGTGACCTTTCATTAAAAAAAAAAAGTCGTTTTCCAGCAATAATTTTTGCGTAGGGTTTCTCAATTTGTTGTACAGATTGCTTGGTTGACGGCTTCGTAAAGGGTCTGTTTACACCTTGTATGTATGGCCATTTTTACTAGCTCTTATGAGCAACGCCAAAAATACTGCGTAAATGTGAATGCACTGTGGGAATTATAAATCTGTCAGAACTCTTTTATTTGGTGTCATCTAAAGAAAATTGTTGTTAGACATTTATTTTATGAGAGGAACGAATTGCAGACCCAACAAATAGATTATACGTATGTGTAGACATATTCATGCAACCCAAAGCACTGTTTCAAACTATTACCTCGTCATACCTCCACACATTCACACCTCTAAACTCCAAACTACTAAACTAAGGACAGTAGCATGCATTATTCACACAAGTTTCACAAAGAGAATGTTAAACAACTAAGCAGCAAGACAGTACTAATCATATTAACCGTTCCTATACTAAGTAGCTGCCGTTACATCCGAAACTACCGTCTAAATTGCGAAGCAACTGGCTCTTGTATCCACTGACACTAGGCGACTCCTAGCAAACAAAAGGACACTGTTCGATTTCCAACTCTAAACTCAGCAGTGAGAGTTGAATATCCAAAATGCAGTTACATTTAGGCATTTATATTGGTGTTGTTTGGTGATACTGAAAAGCTGTGTTAGCTTCGTAAACGTATGTCCAGTAGTTGTCGACCCAGCTGCGAGCTTTTAGCTTGATTATGCATTATAAATTACTTGCGACTGCTCGCAAATTGTACTTTAAATGTACGGTCAATGTTTTGGGCAAAAAGTGTAGGGTGCTTTTAAAGGTGGATAGTGTTTAGATGGAGTTTAGAGTATTGCCTGTTGCTTTCCATTGGGTTTGGAGACATGTTTATTCCTGTAACACAATTGTAACTGCGGCCCGCATTGTGCGGAGGTTCCTGTCTCTGGAGCCCTAATCACCAGTAGCTTGGACCATGCTCCCGACACAATTTTTTATTTAAAAATAAATGTAATGTATAGTATGTGCAGAGAGAATGGATAAACGAGATATTTTAATACAATATCCGGCAGTGTAAAGAAAATAGCAACAATTATAATAATTACAGTTTGCTTGTTCACGGAAGTGGTTCGAAGCTCCTACCTTATGCTACTATTGCTCCAATAAGCGAACTACTAACGAGTGTCTTTAAGTCGTATATAATTAATTAACGGAAGTGGGTTAACATGGCCCACGTTGGCTATCGTTGGCCAAGGGCTGTACCACCTGCTATGCAATGGTAGTGGGACCGTTATGTTTATGGTGGTATTTTGCGAAATTATGTTCGAATGGTTATTTGCGTGGTTGAGTTTGGGAGGAAATTCGCGTTTTGAGATAACTGTATCTAAATTGTTTTATATTTTTCTTATTGCTTTAAAAGGAAGAAAATACATTTAGGTACCTACATGCGCATAACACGGCACACAAAAAAGTTAAGCACAAAAACTTATAATGAATGGGCGCGTTATTAATGATGATGATGATGAGGAGACCTTACAAAGGCCTTTCTCCTTCCAAAACTCTCAATTTTTTGGGAAAAGGCTAGGCAGACGATGAGTTGGCAAGGATATCGAATTCTCATTTATAACTTTTTTACCAATGACGTAAACTTGCATCTTCTGTATTCTGGATATCTTCCTCCAGAGCAAATCCATTTTTTTTTAACTTACTATAGGTATACCCTACGAGCGAGGCCCCATTAGTGCGTTGCGCTGCGTTGCGTCGCGTCATCCCAACGGAACAACGCATTGTATGCCACACCTGTGTTGCGTTGACGCTGCGCCAACGCAACGCAAGAGGGTATGCACGCCGACGCAGCTGCGTCTCAGGCCTTTGCAATGGATAGATACAAACGTGTTCTTTTGTTGCCTTTATTACGGCACCGCCGAAATAAAAGTAGAAATCATAGAAGATTCTGGATATCTCCTTTGATAGCATTAAGAAATAGTGATGGTCAGTTTTTTATGCAGGAATATAGGGAATTGTTATTAGATGAAAAGACTTTTTTCAATTTTTTTAGAATGAGTGTGGCCAGCTTTAATAATTTGGTTGAAACCTTAAAACCACATATAAAAAAGCAGTATACCAAATTCAGGAACCCTTTAGAACCAATTGAAATTATTGGTATTACATTGAGGTAAGTAATTCAAATATAATACTCGTAATGTTAATCAGTTATTAATTTATTATCTTTAAAAACAGTTTAATTTAAGTATTACTATTAGGCAACAAAGCAAAGTTATAATCTTCTTCTTGACTATCATCAGTAAAATTATTAATCGTAGTGTTGGTTGAGTAGGTAGCTTCGAATTCATCTGTTCGATACGACGATGGCGATGGTGACTGCATGTTGTCCAGTTTGATATCGGTCGGTATGGTAATGATATTTATAACTTTGCTTTGGAATGTCAAAGTTTGTAATTCCGTAAAGCTGTCCAAAGAAGGCAAAATTCCTGTGAAAAATGATAAGTGGCGGTTTTCTTTCTCTTGCAACGCTTCTAATGCTTGCGCCTCGAAATCATCTAATGGGGCATGTCATATAAAATGTATGGAAAACGACGCAGCGACGACGCTGCGACGACGCAACGCAGCGCAACGCACTAATGGGGCCTCGCTCTACCTTGGAATTTCTCCTGTATCGTGGGTGCGTTTACAAACATTTAAACTCACATACACAAACAGCCAGTCCCGGAACAACTACCCGTAGGTCATAAAAATATTTGTTCCGTGCGGGGATCGAACCCGCGACACGCAGCGGAGCAGCCAATGCGCCAACCGTGTCGTAATTAACTCCTTCTACCTAAATATAATATTCAGACAAGAAAACTAGTTTCTGTAACAGTGATCCTATCATCACAAAGAAATACGTAACATGTCCGAAACTTACCAAAGAAGTCCCAATGTTAATGGAATGTCCCAATCCAGGTATTTTCTATCAGCCAGTTTCGGATAAAATCCGATTTTCTATGATATTATTATCGGAAAGCCGAACTAGTTTAGTTAGTAACTAGGGTTGCCTAATAACCAACATTTTGTCACGTTTGGGGTAACACCCTTGTTTCCATTCTTTTCTATAGATTTGTTTTATGAACAAACTATGTTTACGACTATGCCTGCATTTAAGTTTGCATATTTTGTGACGAACAATTGATACTACGTTTGTTTTTTTTTTCATTTCAGAAATCTCCGTTAATATCAAGGAAAGTTCCTTTACTTGAATTCCCAGGTCGGTCAAAGTGTTATTGGGTTTTTCTTTCAGAAATTTCTCAGAAGCAGCTACGTAGTCGGTTGAGGGCAATAGGCTCGCCCCCTATTACATGGGAAATGTGGTTATACTTTCAGGTACACCTTTGCCTAACTCTTCGGTGATAACAGGCGTTACGTTATGTAGTTCCTTTAATTTTCTTGTCTTTAATTGTCGTTTATTAACTAATAAATCTGTGAATGTTACAAATCGAAGTGAATACAAAAACTCGTTTGAAATGTCATCCTAAATACCGAATTTTGAACCTGCCAAAAATTTGGAGCTAGGACGTATGAAGTGCTGAGCTGAAATAGGCACTAAAGCACGAAGTAACACTTTAGGCCTCATGCATAGATTTTTAATGGAAAATCATCAGCTGTACTTCATTTAGTATAGGTACCAAGTCTGTTGCGATTTGGAACAAATTTTGGTCTCTCTCTATATTGCAATAATAAGAAGAGAGCAAGTGTCGTGTTTTCCTTGAAGACAGCTTGTAAAGGCGTTTAATAATAACATGATCGGTCGTCCCCAACTGGTGTACAACTCTCCTTTCTTCTTCAACACAAAAAAACCACTCAGACAAGTTAAATCCCCATAGAACTTCATACCAAGAGACGTACTTATAAAGCAATTTCGTCATACATTCACATCCATTCACAACATCAACTGAGTCAAGATTATGCGGCATTTTAATAGGTCAGAATTAACATATGAAAGCTTGGGTCACCTCTCCTCTGAAGGATTACGTGTTAATAATGCCTTAGATGTTAATATCTTATGAAGGGTTAAGCTTATGTGTTGGTAATGGATATTATTCAAGACATAGCTGTGGGACAAAACGGTCTCCGGGCACGTTCTAATTGTACTTTGATGGTCGGATTTGAAGTTACGACTTTATTGCCAGTGCTATAGACGAATGGAATACTCGTACAATGTATTGCGCTGTAATATTCGGAGCGATTATGAGGCGGTGCTGTTTTAAATTTAAATTAAATGGGTACTAAAATTGTGGCCGCAGATAGCCAAAGCAATGGGTGTGGGCTTCAAGAATAATTTAAATGCCTTTTTAGTTATCAAACAGCTGTAAGCAATTGACTCAACGTGATTCATTACAGTATTGAGAAAACCCAACTCCGGGATATTTCCAAGATGACAAATCCGCCAATTGGAGATTGGTCTGTGGATGGGTAACCACCCATTACATACGGTACCGAGATTCCTCCGTGCCTCGGAAAGCACGTTAAGCCGTTGGTCCCGGCAGTCATTTGTAGATATTTGACAGTCGTTACCGGTAGTCAGTGGCCCAAAAAGTCTGACAACCAGTCTTACCAAGGGGTATCGTATTACCCAGTACTAACTGGGTTGTGGAGGTCAGATAGGCAGTCGCTCCATGTAAAATACTGGTATTCAGCTGCATCCGGTTAGACCGAAGCTGACCCCAACATAGTTGGGAAAAGGCTAGGCAGGTGATGATGATCGTATCAGTCGAATAATGTCTACTGGTCCAGCAGTAGTAGTGCCTTTGTCCACAAAGGCCTCCCCCAAACGTCGCCACGTCAACTGGTTCTATGATTCCCGCGAACTCCCGAGGATGTCTTCATTACTGTTTCGATTGTGCAGGGAAACTCCAAGCATAGCCCTATCCATTGCCTCTATGTGATTTTCGACATTAGGTAGTCTTCTAACAAAAACCGTTCGCCCATTGTGACAAAATTCTATTTAAATCGAATAAAACAAGACTGTCACATTAAAAAAACACGACTCCTGTCTCCTGTCGCTCTTATGTCGAGACAAGTCACGCAACATTGCTCTTTAAAAATCCAGAATATTCTCTTTAATTACACGTTTTTTATCCAATGGAAGACGGAGAAAGAATTCTAATATACATAAGAAAGTAAAGACAGGGAGCCAACGAACCCTGATAATAACTAGTTTTATTATGTAGGGGTCACGTCTGGTTAATCGTACTGAAGGTTCTAGCCATATGGTTAAGAAAACGGTTGTTAATGTGATTGCAAGAAAAACTGCACTTGGGAATTGTTTAAACATAGTGTTGGAGTTTATATAGGACTAGCAGTTCGCCCGTGACTTCGTCTGTAAAAATTATGATAGCTCGGCTAATATGCATGATATAAATATAATTTACTGATAGAAAGATACATTATTCGTGGATTCTATAGCACCCACGAATAATGTATCTTTCTATCAGTGAAAATATTTTAGAATTGGATCACTAGTTCCGGAGATTAGCCCCTACATACAAACTTACAAACAAATTTTCTTTTTATATTATGATTACTATTAATATTAGTATAGATTACACGAAAAATAATTAAGAATTTGCTCACGGATAATAACGAAAAGTGATAGCTTATTCATATTTATTCAGGTGATGAAAATCTGTCAGAAGACAACTGAAGAATGAAATCCCTAGAATCTCTATTTCTAACTTTGATTTATTTTTTGGAGTAAATATTCATTCTACAAACAAAAATCCATAAAGTGTTCGTCGAATTGAATATCTAATTTAAATATTCGTATGTCTTCAGATCTTTAACTTTAATAGACTGGGTTATTACAAGAATAGACTATTACAAATCTTTTCAGAAGATACGTAGAAATATTACCTACTCCATTGTTCAAGTAGAAAATAAATACTTCTAGAACTACTCTATAGATGTTGCATTTATACATTGTGGGCATTGCCCTTTCCCTAATATTACTTCACATGAACCAAAATAATACGAGTACTTATGTCGTTGTTCATTGTAACAAAATGTTGAGGATCCCGATATCAACTCAATACGATTAAAGCCTTTACTTCTTTCTATTTTTGAAGATGAAATGAAGAATGGCAATAAATGTGGGGTCAATGTCTGCTTTTGCCACGCTAAAACGCAACAACTATAGAAGCATTATTCCCCATTTTCAATCCGCAATTCTTGCACATCCAAGCACTTCTTTATTGACAGGGGTGTCATCACGCTTCCACATATCCTGTGGGTAATCAGAAATGCATAATCGAATGTCAATCATTGTAATGAACGCTGGGAAGTCGGGTACTATCGTGTAGAGTGGAGTACAGTGGCGTACAGTGATGTTGCGCTGGACGTGACAGCCGATAATTTACGTAACAACACTTGCAGGAAATAACAGCTTTTGATGTTGGTATTATCTTAGTAGAGGAAGGCTTTTATATTTTAATGTAAATATATTATTATTTTAATGGAAAATATTGATAAATATAAAATGCAGTAACACATCTCAGAGACTAACAATATAAATTCGTTATCCACACAAGTCAAAATAATTAATTTCACTATGATAAAAAATACAAATTCTTTGATTGATGGCTCTCAAAGCTTCACTCAAACCAAATCAAAGAGAATCACATACATAAATAAAGATAAACATACTGCAAGTATTTTAATACAATTCTTGTTGAAGCATTCAACGTAGAGAGAATTACGTTTATTTTTCAAAAGTAACTCTTCTTTTTATCCTTGAACGACGTCTGTAGATAATGTTCGCTGCACACAATTACATTTTCCATTTAAATTAATATCGTCTGCTACGTTATGTCAGCATTTTATAAAAACCTTTTCAAACTATATTTACTCAAGCTACCTATTCGATTACATTTAGATTGGAAACCTTAATATTAGCATTCTAAACGAGATTTGGATCTTGATTATAAAAAAATAATAGTGAATAAAAAGCTAATCCAATTATCTTTTATTGTTCAGAAAAGTTCAAAACGAAAAGTCTTAGCACAGCTTTGGGCTTAGTAGTTATCTCATTACAGATCTAATATATAAAGGATTTTGTGGTTGAATTACAAATTATTTATTTACTTTGTCTAGCGCCGATCTTAAAGTAAATTAGACAATAATAACAAATAACAAAAAGTGCAAGTGTATATGATCGTGCTCACCATGTTTCGGCAATAGTGTAGTCAGCCTTTTTGTCTAATTAACAATAAATATTAATTTGCTTTTTGACTTGAGAAGAACAAATCTGTTGTAAAAAAACATTTACACAACCATGAGCAACGCGTTGGTAAGTATACAACATAGTCTGCCTGATTTCTTATTTACTTCCATACCCTGATTGTTGATATGAAACATGTGCGAGCCATAAAAGCACACAAGCATTAATAATTTCATATTTTCTTATCGTAAAACACAGAGCATACCTTGTAAATTTTGAAAGAAATATTGAAACATCAACGCGCCAAAGTTACGATTCTTTTAACATATAACATTGTCGTATATTTTTACGATGCAGGAGCGTCAAGATATGAATATTGGGTGTTGTGGTTTACACAAGATGAAAACATCACTTTTACATGACGGGGAAAATCTACGGTTAACACATGCCTGTGCTCTGAAACGTTTCAAGTAAATGAGTCAGGCGTAATCAAGTTTCACAGATGCGCTAAAAATGTTGTGTGAAAAATTCAGTTGAAATCTATGCAAACAAGAATATCAAGTATACTTCAGGATTCACTTATGTTAAGATTTAATGTTAATTAAGAACAAGATTTTCGTGATACACAAACCAAACTCTGCTCTATAATATAACATTACAACAATTCAAACTTAACAAACAGAGAAACAGAGATAATGAACACACAACACTAAAATCTCGGCGGACAAAACTTAACAAAGATATGTTCTATACAAGTAGGTATACATAGGCATATATATCTGAGCTCTGAACTCTGGCCTCAAACCACAGCCGCTCCATATGCTCCGAATAATTTATACTGCTCGCCAAACCTGACCTTCCCTTAAGAAATACGACACTAAAGACGTTCCTAATAAGGGCGCCAATGACCCTTCACAGACTCGCCTATATCTCGGCATTCCCTTTTACGAGCCAAGGGTGTGAAGAATGCCGTCTACCCCGATACAATGGCGGTAAACGTACGGTTTCCCAATTTAACGAGGTCCCCGGGTACTAGGATATTGAGATTGTGAATAAGACCTGAGTCTAAGGGTGGGTCGCCTTGAAATTTGGGCCAATCTGTTGCTGAAGCGAAGTCGCTATTGTTTTCAGATATCTTGAAGGACTTCAATGTGGGATTAATATGGAAGATTATTTGAATTGGTGATTGTCGCGTTGTGTTTGCTATGTCGAATATACATGACTGCCTAGACATACAGTCTAAAATCTATAGCAAGTTCAGATGAAGTTGCTATAGATTTTAACACACCAGGAAACAGCTATATATAATATATCTATTGTATAACTTGTTTACCATGAAACTCATAAGTACATTACATATGGTACCTAGGTAAGGTTAAGGTATTTTCATTTTGAACTGGTAAGCCTGAAAAGGTTAATAGAGGTTGCTCAAAGTATAGCTAAAATGTATATGAGACCACCTAGCATCGCTTTGAACAAAGCTTTTCTGACGTTTTTCATAAAAAGTCAAACGAAAAAAGAAACGCCTGCACTCAGCCAGTCTGTGAAACGTGCACTCGACAAACCACTAGCTGTTACTTATATCCAGCTTCTATACTCATAAATTATACAGTATTTTAAAATATTTAATTAAACAAAAGTCTTAACTTATTTGAAACAATGTAACTGGTAATTCAATGCAAAGAACAGATCATAATAAAAACGGAAGCTCTTCTTGTGGCACTTAAGTTGAACCGAAATGAACATACTTTTAAACGCACTAGACTTTTTCAAAAGGCTATTTTGAGGCTTAAAATTGACGTTTCATTCAGTGGCCAGTTGTAAGTGGTTGAATGAGTAAACCTAGTGTGTGGTGGAAGTTACAAGAGATAGACAAATTTTAAAATCTGCCTATTGTAAAAACCTAAATTTTTAGTATATCAGAATGTTGCAACACATTATACAAGATGTAAACGGAGCCTTCACGAAGCCGTCAACCAAGCATTCTGTACATCAAGCTAAGTAACTCTACGCGAAAATTATTCCTGGGAAACGGCGGAAAAGCTGGGAACCTATTTTTGGGGCGAAAATCACGATTTACGATTGGACTCAATGTAACGCACTTAAACGCACTCAAAACGCTGCTGATAGATGCATTGAATAGTACAGGGTAATGAAGATATTTCATATAAACTTGTAATATTAAAAACTCGTTTATAAAAAGTCCTAGAAAAAGTTGGAACTTTGAGGTATGGTCCAGAACAAAAAAAAATGCCTATTTCTCTATTACTAGTCAATCCAATAGTCACTATTGAAAAGTACCAATAGAGACATAATTGAAAATATCAAAATCGATTTAGTGAAATAGGTAACTGCTATAACAGTACCTAGAGCTTATATCAACAAAATAGTCATGAAGAAGCTCCTCGGTCACGTCGTTGCAAAAGTCTTTTTCTTTTTACTAAACAAAGACCCATCACTATCAGTTACTAACTTCCACCAGCCACTTAAATGTGAAGCTGTCGAAGTAGCCGCGGTCAGCCCTCGTGTCGAGAGCGGCATTATGAGCGTCTGCTATGCCCAACCCTCGTTCAGAATCCAAATTGAAAATTTAAGAAACGCTCTTTTGTTCGCTGCGATCCTGGTAATGTTGTAGCTTATTAGAGTTTCATGATACTGCAGTTTAAGTATTAAGTAATGGTTGTCTTGTAAAATAGGGCTAAATAATAACAGCCGCTCGGGTCGTTCTTTAGGTTAAGCAGTGCTTGCCTAGGTTGGTCTGTGGATGGGTGACCACCCATAATATAACGAGTTTCCTCCGTGCCTCGGAAAGCACGTTAAGCCATTGGTCCCGGGTATCATTTGTAGATCTTTGACAGTCGTTAGATAGTCAGTGGCCCAAAAAAGTCTAACAAACCAGCCTTACCAAGGGGTATCGCATTACCCAGTACTAACTGTGTTGTGGAGGTCAGATAAGTAGTCGCTCCATGTAAAATACTGGTATTCAGCTGCATCCGGTTAGACTGGAAGCCGACCCCAAAATAGTTGGGAAAAGGCTAGGCAGATGATGATGATGTCTTGTAAAAGAGCGAGAGATAAGAATTTTTTTTTTTTATTCCAAGTTGCTGGATAAACATACATACATTGTTAATTTTGGATCTTGCATGACATTGACATGAAGGCGCTGTTGGTATTTCACAGGGTTGGATAAGTGATAAATATACTCTAGGTATAAGTATCATTAAAATAATAAAAATCATTAACAAGGTTTTACTTTATCCGAACGCAATTTGCCGCTTCCAGAGCCGCGTATCCAAACGAGTAAGGTGCCAATTTAAAAAAAATACGATTTTAAAATACTTTTTTTTTAGGTTTGCTTGTTGCTGTTTCAGTATACAACGTGTTACATAATAAACGCAAGACCTCTCGTGTGATGTCTCAGACCATGAAACTGAACAACTTTTGTTCTACGACTTTTGAAAATTCATAACTTTTTTTTTAGTTTTACCATACATGTGGATCAGCTGATTGCGTCAGTTCCTATAGAAAGTATTTTTTTTTTGCGAATTTCAAGAACTCGTAGAACAAAAGATGTTTAGTTTCATGGTGCGAGAGACCACACGGGAGGTCTTGCGTTTATTATGTTACACCTTGTATAAGACCAGGGTGACACTTACAAAAAATACCGAAAAATAAACACTCTATTTGGACTGAATTTGAGAGCCTTAAACAAGAAAAGCGGTTTGAGTCAAAAATTTAAGGGATCTAGTTATCAATCAGCATGGATAAACATCCGATAATTATCCAATTACTATCCAATAATGATCTGATTATAATCCAATAATAAATTTATCATGATAATTATCAAATAAATAAATATCTTGATAATTACAAACCCTGGTATTTTGTAAAATTATCTGTGGAATTCATATCGAAAAAACAAGATGGCGGAGTTAGTTTACGCGCCAAAGTAACCAAGCAGTAGGTACTTTTAGAAATCTTTTATGAAAGTTCCAAATACTGGCAAAGTTGTTTTTCTTTACTGAAAATCTAGATGAGACAGGGTCAACAAAATGTATTTAATTTTGTTTCTTAGTCATATTATATTTAGATCGTTACTTAGAATATTTCTTGAATACTATAAAAGCTATTAAATATTCAACACCAAACCTTTCTTCACTTTTAAAGGCACTATTCGCAATTCGTTAGACTCAATTTAAATTAGCCCGAAAATTAGGTACTTTACATTAATTAAAATAATATTTTCCCATAAAACGCAACATAACATCACGACTGTAATCCACAAATGGTTAGGCAGAGGTGTACCTAATAGTACACCCACATTCCGCCAGGTACATATGTTTGAGTTCCATATAATAGGGGCGGGCCTATTGCCATCAACCGGGCGCAAATCCAGACTCGACTCCATGGCTGCTACTGAGAAATTCCTGATTGAAAAACCCAATAACACTTTGCCCAACCTGGGAATCGAACCCAAGACCTCATGCTCAGCAGTCCCGCTTGCGAACACTATACTAATGAGGCAGCTGTAAAAGAAAACTAATAAAAAGAAAACACTCTCATGTACTCATTAAAAGATTTGTAAGGTACCATTCTAATTCTGTACAATCTTAACATTTGACAAACGTCGAAATAATACGTTGTAATCACAAAAATAATAACATTTTCTCTCGATTTTTCTTTGTTCATTATTCGCTTGGAACTCTAATATGTCTAAAAAATGAATACTGCCCCGGGCTCATAGACTCGCATTTAAGGACGTCAGAGCGAGCTTGTATGAGAAATAAAATATAAATTATTCAACAAAGGCAATGAGCCCACGTTTCATCTTTTCCATTATGTATAAATATTTGGAGAGATACGTTCTTGTTTAACCCTATTGCGTAAATTAACATCGTGCCTAGATTACATGGCATGTTGGCAAATTAATATTTGTTAAATTAATTCAAGTAGGTTACTATGATTTATGATTTGCGTACCTACACGTGCAAATATTAATTTTTTATCTCGTTTAAGGTTGGCTTGGCTCAACATTGTTTTAATATTAAATTATGCTTTTAATTATATCTTGTTTAATTTTGTGTCTTGCAAGCCAAGCCATGCGTAGAAATCTTCGTAAAATGTCTGAAATGTTGATGGAATTTTAATATTAATTCTTTCTTTTACTCAGTTTATTTCGGGATTCTTCTACTTACATAATTGTGTGTGATTTGCATGATAATTCGACTCTCGCATCAATAAGCCAAGCTTTTTAAAAGCTTTACTTCTGAAATACGTAGTGCAAAGCTATAATCAACAGCTTTAATATTAAGAGTTTTCTCAAAGAAAATTGTAAAGACAGACGTATTATTTTACGACGTTAATATTTACCGGGTAAAATATACATACCTACATCCCTAATAAGAACATTACTTGCTCCGAATTCGCACACAAAGATACAACATCCAGTCATAACTCTTCGGTTTGCTCCTGGAAATTAAAATGAGGCTTTTTTATGGATTATTCCTCAGAACGTAACCATTTTTAAGCGCAACGAACTAAGCGCAACTAAATTATTCCTCATAGCGCAACCATTAGTTGCGCTCACAAATTCAAATTAAAAATGTTATATGTTTATTCCTCAAAGCGCAACTATAATGAAAAAAGAGAGGGATGATGATGGATTCATTAATGATATAAGATTTTAAACTATCATGGTCACTAACATTACTATTAATACTAATAACGGGATATTTACCATGTTTACTGTTTTCTATGAGTTCCCGATATTTCGGCGCTGTTGCAAGCACTATGATCACGGATAAACTGAAGTATTGCGGGTGGGTGTTTATGAGCAGACAAATCGGTCTACCCTCTTTCTTGTTCGTTTTTTGCACTCAGTACCGCTACCACTGTCACTCGCAACTCGATTCTGGTCCCGACACACGAAACTCACTGTGTCCGCTCGCGAACTTTTTTCGGCACTTTTCCGCTTTTTACACAGCTGGACCACTGGATTCCAGGCTCTCGACAGTTGAAACCCATCCTCCCGGTTGAAGTTCCTATATTTGGTAATCTCAATAGCTTCTCTAACCAGTCTAGGAATATAGTGGCGTTCTGACGAGATGACCTGAGGGTTATGTAACTCAATCCAGTGGCAACAGCGCCGAAATATCGGGAACTCATAGAAAACAGTAAACATGGTAAATATCCCGTTATTAGTGTTTCATTAATGATATCTCTCTATTTTTCATCATGGTTGCGCTCTGAGGAGTACTCTATTTATTACAAAATACTGGGGTTACACGGGCTATGTATATTTTATTAGGTACAAAGTTACGGTTATAACTAGCCACAACTATTGGAGCCAACTTAAAGTGTGTGCCTACTAAATTAAACAGAGGGACCGTATCATGAATAATTGTAAGGCAACAAACACTGTTTAGTTTAATCAAAGAGCCAGCGATTGCCTTCAGTAACCTCATCTGTATAAACTTCGGAGTAAATTCAATTAATGCTGGGATCACAACAATAACAATTTTCGGTAATCATGTTTGTATTTCAAGTGTGGCTTGCACGTATCCTAGCCTAATTTACCAATAATTATGTAATCCTCTGTTAATTAGTATTGTAATTTACCGATAATATGATTAGATATTGTGGTGGACAGGTTGACATTGTTGTGTGGCTTGTGATATGAAATTATGGTTTGCAAATTAATATCCGGTTTTGAAGGATTTTATTTTACAATCAACAAGCTTTTTGGTTTTACTGAATAACAAAAACATTTGAATGAAAAAGCCTTCAATTTAATTTCATGGTAATTCGGTGCTACGACTAGAATGGTGTATATTTTTTATTTGGTCTCACAGGCAGTGAAGATACTTCTTATTCAAACCCTGCGTCCTAACCAAAGTGAGAGGTCGTGCAAATGCGCGACAGGCGTGATCATGACACTCATTTGTCCGAGAAACCGTAAGTCACCCTCTAAATGCCCACGCCTGCCGAACAAAATAAAAAAGCAACAGTCGCGAATTTATGCGAAGATCGCTTCGATTAGGATGTAGCCTAATCCCAAAAGCTGCAACTTTTCACAATCTTTATTTCGACGATTTATTAGATGCTCAAAATATATTGAACCTCCACTTCACAATAACAGAGTTTCTTTTGAGTATAATACCTTAAAGAACTTCAAATTAACATTTAAAACATCAACAAACTTTTTATAAAATTAACATCGAAACTATCAAGCGAAATAATCTGAGTACAATTAAAGCACTGCTCACCCCACAAGAGATTATATAAGAACGGAACTTTCTGGAATATCAGAGGCGGAAGCCTACAGCATTTTATTTTGTTTGCTTTCAAAAAGGAAGGCATCAACTAGCTACAAAAGAGCTCTTACCTTCTACAATTAACAACGAGTTGTTAAGAGGAAGACATTTCTGCATTTTAATGGAAAAATATTTTTTTAATGTTGTATTATTTGTCTGGCTTGTACTTATTTTAGTAGTAGTTGAGTAGGCAATTCTCTTAAAATGGCATAATCAGCCTACCTATTAAAGAAAGATAGCAGTATCCACCACACACAGTGTGGGTACGCGGATGTTACATGCCTTCGATTTTTTTTGGTGCCAGAACGTCCCGTTTCCTTACGATATTTTGCTTCATCATTTTGAGAGCATTGACGAAGATTTTAATTACGCAAAGAAGCAAGAATACCATAATGAATTTGCAAAACAAAATCAGGGTTTCGATTAAAAGTTTTAATTTCGCATTTATTATCATTTTGCGGACAGTCAAACCCACAAACACTTCGGCCTATTTCAAAATGGTCTAAGCCACAATATGGGTAGACTCGTATTTTTTACAGAGAACTGAAACTTTATTCCAGGACTCGAACAACGTTTAATACTGAGCCAATAATGTTCTCGTCCTCTATTACATAAAGAGCTAATGCCACCATAAACAAAATGTTATAAGCTTCACTTAGCTTCCAGCAATAGCGCTACAGAAATACTCTAAGCACAAAGTTTGATATGTTGCGACATAATTTTCTCAACAACAACTCATAACGTGGGTAATGAAAACGTTCTATAGCCCTTCAAGGCTTCTACAAATAGGTGTAGGGGTACTCAAGGGAAATCATAAACAAACACGCCATTGTAGCGAAGTGTGAGCTAAAGTTGCCAACATAAATAATTCTATATTTTATTTCATAAATAAGTACCGAGGCACACTTCTAGTGCCTCCTTGAGGATTAAAGGATTAGATTGTATTTTTTCTTTTTTATTTCTTTGACCTGTGTCGATATCCTCGTGTATGCGTGGGTGAATAGAATATCTTTATAAATGTTTAATCGAGACTTCGCTAAAATATCGATTGTTGTATCGTTTTTGTTGAACACATTGCTACTTTGATACCAACGAGCAACTTTAAACAATTCATCGCATTGCATATAATGCATTCCTTCTAAACCTTTACGAT
This sequence comes from Noctua comes, assembly GCA_963082995.1. Taxonomy (NCBI): domain Eukaryota; kingdom Metazoa; phylum Arthropoda; class Insecta; order Lepidoptera; family Noctuidae; genus Noctua; species Noctua comes. Next base: position 7,967,352 of record OY720279.1, on the reverse strand, counting down.
AGTAAAACGAAACGATTTGACGACTGACCTCACCCAAAATATAGCTGTAAACACTACTGGAACATTAAAAAAAGCGGTCAACTTCAGCTTCCATTCAAGCCTCCACACCAACTCATAGACACACTGACCTGCCCTAAAACCCTAACGAGCACTGAAATTAAAAATTTAAAAAAATGTTCAAACTGTCCGCTCATTAGCTAGGTCTTAACTTACTCATCGCAGTTCTGCTAATTACAGGAACATCTGTATCACACGCTTGTACATGATACGGGCATTAAGTGCGCCCCATTGTCTCAAGGGCTGTCTCGTGCATCAAATGACTTGTTTTTTATCACTTATTCTTTGTGTCGCGTCTTCCTTACATAGACAGTAATTTGCGCTGGGGACTCGTGTTTTGGTATGTAAAGGATTTTGGCATTTGTTGAGATTGTCTTATTTGTTATATTTGTATTTTTTATGACTTTGTCTTATGTTCAAGTCTATTCGGAGATGGATTGGTGTTGAATTATTGCTACTGTAGTTTCTTCATCTAAGTTCTTCTTCAAATTTAATTGAAGTTATTGTTTGTTCTTTGTCTCGTTTACCCTGCATAAGTTATTATGTCCTCTTAAGTTCATCTTTCAAATCATACAGTCAACTCGGCCTATTGCAGTCAACTGATAATTTATATATGCGTCTCTCAAGCTGCGCCCATAACACCCAGTTCTCCGTCTTCCAGCATCCTATCTGATCCAGCCACCATAATTGATCTTCTGGTATGAGTAACTTGTAATGCTCATCTTCATCACCCCATTGTTGAGCTAGTCAAGTCTACGTTTGATTGGCATCATCAAAAATTCTCAAGCATCATTTCCGTTGGTACTCCGACCTCTTTTAAGTTCGCGTCATAGTCTCAAGGACTGTCTCCTGCATCAATTGGTTTATTTTTGTTGTTTGTGTCTGGTCTACCTTACATGGCCAGTATTTTGCAATGTCATGGTATCTGGATTAGGGCTAAAAAGTTGATATTCTTTCAATGTTGATGCTTTTTTCTGTGTCTATCTTATTTAACAACGAAAATAAAGATATACACATAAAAGTAGGATCAATATCAAAAAGTTTTTCCTACAGCTCGTTTGAAAAATCCTTGCGTCGTATTTTCCATCCGTGTAGACAGTAATTTGCTCTTATTGTGAACGACGACATACATTTTCATGTGAATATGTTACATGGCGTTGTATTTCGACAAAAACATGAAACAGTTCTTGGAAATAAATAAGATTTTTGTGGAGAGCTTATTAACGATTGTAGATTCATAATCTTGCCCTTATTACAATTTGAAGTCGACGAAGCATATTGTCTTCTTCTTCGATTCTTCTCTATAGGTTAATATGACAGTTGTCACCCCCTTTCTAGCCATATCGTAAGATTCGTATTTTCCTAAAATCCATTAATTAATAGATTCAACTGAATATTTGTGAACAAAAAGTTACTGTGAATCAGTTCCAGCGCAATCCAATAAGTTTTAACATATAAAACATTGATTCGTCTTTCAGAAGCTGCATCCATACTGTCTTCTTTTATAATTCTTTTACAGTTAAATTCATCTACATCGATACCCCAGACTTAGTTCACATCATGAGCCTCATTCCTCCGCATCACATACCCATATCATGACTACCAACTACTTTGGGTCATTTAATCAAAACTAAATGCACAATTTCCTATAGTTAGCCACTTTAGGCTCCGACAAAGTGTTAACTATCTTCTATGTTACTTCAAAGGGTTCTCACCAACTAGTAACTAACTTGTTCAAATCCCTTCTCAAGTGTAGGTAGGTATCACTGGAATACATAAGCACATCAAGTCTTAACTTGTCGATAACTAACGGACTTTCTGCACCAGGTAAAAAGATACAGAAGTTCCGTTACATACAATCCCGGTACATCTAAAGATTTGCTGAGATTGCAACCAGGCGTCAGCGGCTTTGCGACACCGTTCCTGCGATTTCGATTACGAACCCGAAATCTCCACTTTTACAGCAACAGCATTTTTCTTCTTCAGTTTCGTGATAGGTAGTCATTTCTCAAACAAAAAATACGTCCTATCACTATGTCAGTGAGAGCCAGTGACGATAAACTTCAACCAACTTATCTGTGCAGACGAGAAAACCTAGAACTAAAAATAAAAGTACCAACTTTGACTTATCGATGCATTTTTGCTTGACAAGCAGCGCCACCTTGAACTGGACACTTAAAGTGGTCATACTATAGGTACTACGGCTGTACGGTCTGCGGTCAGGCGGCGATCATCTACAGAATCGTTTCTATATAGCTACATAGAAGCCAGCAGTGTCGCTGTGGTCACTTTTGAATGTGTAAAGATTGCTTTACACTCCCGCCGAGACACTCCCGGGCAGGGCGAGGGTGAGAGTGTATGTAGGAGCGCTCGCCAAGCCTCGGTGTTCTTCGCTTCGTCCCGGCGAAAGAGTACAACCACCATAACGTGAGTGCACTTGCACTTGCTGTACGTGAGACATATTTTCGTTCGCTGTTTGGAGCTGACCTTCTGTGTCTATCTATTTTAAAACTTTCAGTTTGGAAATCATTACTTACACCGTAATTTCAAGTGGCGATGCTAGGTTATTTAGTGATATTGGAAACTTGGAAACATAAACGTTTCATGAAACATTTATGTGGGTACTAAGTTGAAATTTACTTGTATGGGTACCTGAGCCACAGTTCAAAGTGTTTGCTTAGGTCTTCAGTATTGGTCATAAAATTAAACTGGTATTAGTTCTTGACAAAGTACAGGCTATTTGTACCCCAAGTTAAGTTTAACAAACCTTCATTATATTATATGCTTGCTGAAAAGCCGCCATTGTTGAACATGGACCTTTGCTCGTATCGTTATGGCCGCTTGCGTACAATTTTAAATTTTCATGCATCAAATATTTGTATGAATTGTGATAAATTGACACACGCATTCAAAATACAGGGGTTGGCTGAAGTGACGGGTTAAAAATCTGAAAGAGTTTTTTTCTGTTATCTCGAAAAGAGAAGATTCGTAATAAAATTGTGAACCACCTATTCATGATGATGCAACTGTATTCGTGATGCTGAAAAGCAAGATGAGGTCCTTAATCTATTTGAGACGGTATCACTCTTCTCAAATAGATGATGATGATGATCACATTGCTTAATTCTATATCATTTAGGCAATAGTTTGCAACTGCATACAGTAATTTTAACCTACTCCTTTTGGAAGTCGGTTAAAAAACCATCGCCATAGAACTGGTGAACAGTACCTCAGTTATCTCAAAGTAATATCTGTTAGTCTATATAAAGGGTGTAAATAGACCCTTAACATAACTGAAAGGCACTAGTTCTCCCCGTCTTTGCGATCATTTTTGTGTTCTAGACGATACCTAGGAACCTTCTAGTTACGGAGATATTGGGGGTCAAAGTTCCAACTTTTTCACAAGTTTTTTTAAATGCATGTTTTTAATGTAAAATTTTTACTTTAAATACCTTCACGACCCCCGTACTATTCAATCTATCCATGAGCACAACAATGCTTTGAATGCTTTCCAACGAGTCCTACCGTAAAACGTGATTTTTCACCCCAAAAAAAAAGTCTTTTCCCAGCGATAATTTTTGCGTAAAGTTACTTAATTTGATGTACAGAATGCTTGGTTGACGGCTATGTGAAGGGTCTGTTTACACCCTGTATTAAGGTTTGCAAAAAAAGTTTGCTAAAATATACTGAAACTATTTCGTTTCACAAAACAAAACGTTCCACTTCCACATTCAAAATACGGCCAAATTATTTCATAACATGTTCTTTGACTCCGACAATATTAAACTAAACTTAATATGTGGAAGAAACAACCTATTCCATGTACCCGGAATACCGACATAAAGACAACAATACGTATAATAATGTACCGGATTTATTATATAGGGTACTTCCAAATGATATTGCTTATATTATATTTTTTAAGGCGCGCGTTCCTAGGACAGTATTAGGTAGTTACGTAATACTCAATATGGTACAGCCAAGCCACGAGTTTGCTTTGAATAAATAAGATTTTGCTATCTAGGTTTTTATTATCTTGCGCTGTTTTTGGGGTTCTGTTGTAATAATTAATGTTTTGGTAGGTTTTTTGTCTGTCTGTTACAAAAATGTTGGAAAAACTTGTTCCTATCTAGGAAAGCTTGGCCTTTTTCTATAGTTGCTGTTGCAATTGTTCACCTATAAAATTGATACGAAATCTAATGTCATAATAACTACACTGCAGATGCACTGGCCAACATCACTGGAGCAGTCCAATGATGACTTTTTTATACCAAACTAGCAACCCGCCCCGGCTTCGCACGGGTGCAATATACACCAAAAAAAAAAAAAAAAAAAACCTTCCTCTTGAATCACTCTATCTATTACTGAAAACCGCATCAAAATCCGTTGCGTAGTTTTAAAGATCCAAGCATACATAGGGACAGACAGACAGCGGGAATCGACTTTGTTTTATACTACGTAGTGAAATAGGCGTCCGTTTAGCCGCAACTCGCCTGATGTGAAGTCATGATGCGGCTTCCAATTGATTAATATTCTGTCTGAACTCTTTTTCCTCTCTGTTCGACTCACACTTCACGCGTTTTCTTTGAGATACAAATACCCCAGACTTGATTACCGCTCATTCGTTATTAGGGATAAAATCAGTAGACGCTGTGTTTGATTATTTTGTGTTTTCTTACTTATCATCCTCTCTTGTTTGCTACGTGACTATGAGATTATCATTAGCGTCTGGTAGACAGAATCAATTGGCTTCTAAATATATGTATAGGTAGGTGAATATTAGTTCATAAATAAGTAATCAAATTTATTTTTAGTTATCATATTTTGTAATTTACTGTCTGTTCTTACTTCACTCTAAATCAATGACAACAAACGAAGAGTGAGAGGGAGGGAGAGGGGGAGGGGGGGTGTGTGGGAGGGAGTGGGATGAACTTGAAAGATACAAGTTCGATTTTTATTAGATTTCCATGGCTTGGTCGCGAGTTATTCGATAAATAAGACACTACTGGCATGGTATTTGCCAAACCTATAAACAAAATACATTGTAAGATTTCAAAGATTAAGAAAAGTTTTAAATTATTTTTGGTCCCAATATTCGAATCATCAATACCAGTAGTTTAGACTACGTTTAAAGTATGAGTACTCAACGAACCAATATAAACTTTAATTTAAAAAATCTATACTCATTTAAAACGACCCCAACTACCAACAGCTCAAGGCATTTACAAGTCTTCTCAACACGTCACTAAGTACATACTCCTCTAACATATTCAAACGGTGCACATAGAAACAAAGCGCTGAACCGTCAGTGCACTAGCACTACTCGTACTCATATACTGCACTCGAACAAAGTGGAAGGGTGCGCGTTGGACCAATGACGTCACCTCCCACCCTTGCACCATGTTTTTACATACACGTGTGAACAAACATGGCAGTATGGCAGACGTGGGTGTGAATACGAATGGCCACTAAATGCCACTGTGTATTAATGACAACGAAAATTCATTATGTTTTATTGTGACCTTCGCCAGTTCGTTTGTAATTAAAATTCTGCTGTTTAACTTTTTGCTTTATAGCTGAGCCAGTATTTGAGCTGAGTTTACGACATGATTGTTGTTTAGCTTTTTAAATGCGTGATGTTAATGGGGGAGGCGTTTTGGTTTTATGTCTTAGAGTTAGCAGTACTGAATTTCGGGTCTGAACAAATCGGAATAAATTTCTGTTTACCATAATTGTTGACGAAAAGCGTCAGTTCATACAAAATCTGTGTAAAAATATCCTTAACGAAGCCGAAAGGTACTTTTTCTTACCGTCATTGCGATGTTTTTTTTTTGTCCCTGGGAACCTTTTAGTTACAGAGATATTGGGGGTCAAAGTTCCAACATTTTTTGAATACAAGTTTTTAATGTTATAGCTTCACTTTAAATACCTCCACGATCCCCATACTATTCAATGCATCCATCAGCACAATGTTTTGAGTGCGTCACATTGAGTCCTACCGTAAAAAGTCATCTTTCACCCCAAAAAAAAAATCGTTTCCAAACAATAACTTCTGCGTACAGCTACATACATAGTTTGATGTACTGAATGCTTGGTTAACGGCTTCGTGAAGGGTCTGTTTACACCTTGTATTGTGATTTCTGAAGTAACATGCAAAGATGATGAGACGCATTTAGTTCCCAGAGAGCAGTAATCGAAGTAACAAGCCAATTGTTTTACTCGGAATGGTCTCACAACCGCGATCATAGATTAATAGGGTAGAATTTCTCACAACCTCTTAATCACTCAGTACCGGGTATTGAGTAAGAGGTCTTCGCTTAATCGAACGTGTCGGATTTGAACGTCCATCTTAATTATCTAATACGTTTGAAGGATGCTGCTGGATAATTGTTCCACGTATTTGCTGGCAAAGAATGGTCTATCTCTTTCCAATGCATTGTGCGAAAATAGAATCAACGATGGTAAACTGCATTTCTCTGCTAACACCAACTACCTAACTGCCATCACTAATCCATCTAGTGGTGTGGTAATGGTGGCAATTTTCTTCAACTTTCAGACCATAGTCATCACTCACAGTACGTGGCTAAATAATAACAGCCACACGGGTCGATCTTCAAGGTTAAGCAGTGCTTGCCTAAGTCGTTCTGTGGATGGGTGACCAACATTACATAGTTTCCTCCGTGCCACTTGATACCGGCTTATTGTGCTTTCCGCGACACGGGAGTATCATACCGCCAACTTCCAAACACCGGGCTACTACTGAGAAATTTCTAATGGATAAACCCAATATCACTTTTTGCCCGACCCGGGAATCGAACCCACGACCCCACGCTCAGCAGTCGCGCTTGCGACCACAAGACCGACGGGGCGGGGTATTATTTAGGAAAGGGTCAAAAGTCGCAGAAAAATGAAAGAAAGAAAGAAAAAATATTTATTTGTCGCAGGGACATGACGTGAATCATACAAAATTACAAAAAAATAAACAATAAGTTTATCAGCAGCAGCAGCAGCTCAGCAGTTCATCTTCGCGATATCAACTCTTAATATCGCCTTATTTTCTACTCCCTACGGAATTTATTCCGATCGTCTATTTATTACAACCGAATACACAAAGCATACATCAATATATCATACTTACGTTCAAGTTATCCAATTTAACTCCCTAAAAATATACCCATGATGAAACACAGGTAGGTAGGTACATTAATATCGAAACGAATACGTACACATTTGAAAAACGTTTTATTAACCCCGGTAGAGCTAAGAGCAAACGTGCGGGTGAACTCATCGAGTTTTTTGCGACTCGAGTAAATTACCTCTATTCTGGAGGACCGGTGCGTTCGAAACCAGGCAGGCGCATTACTTTGTGTAATTTATTTCATCACCACTGCTCTCAAAATGGTGAAGGAACAAATTAACAAACAAGACTTCGAAGACATTTGACATCTACCAACCCGCACTGGGTTCGCGTGGTGGATTATAGCCAGCCCCTCTCATAGAGAGGAGGCCGTGTGTCCCAGCAGTGGGAACATTATAGGCTGATTATGCTTATGCTTATGCTGGAGGACCTGTTACTACTTTCGGGAAAATCTATAAATGGAAAAATATAATATTAAGCTTACATTTATTACCTACCTACCATCGCGATTTCTAGATATGATAATAAGTAAATAAATTAGGCACTGTCGTCAAAAACTATTCTAGTGTTTCTCTATTTACTGATCTTAGTACTTTACAAAGCACTCGTATTTACTAAAAATACTTTACTGTTAGGTAGGAACTAAAAATACTTGACAAAAAGTTTCGTTAGCATTTTCAAGAAAACACAATAGAAAAGTCATCAGTAAAAATTTCGAAAAAAAAGTTATTTAGAAACTAAAAGCAAACCTCCGTATCAGTTTATCTCTTTGGACAAATCAGGACAAATAGCCAACGGGTAAGTATCTTATGGTGTTCGTATGAAACGATGGTAATACATCACTGTTAAGTGCGTCCCTACAAACCATGGGACCTTTAAGGTACCTTAGGAGTCTCCTATTACCATTGTAAAGGACAAGAATAATGCTACTTGGAGGTAGCATAGATAGGTCTTTTTGTAAAACGTCAAACATTTTGTTGCATCATTTAAACAAATTATTTTATACAGTGGGCCTTAAAAACCGTCTTTGTTGTCTCTATGGGTACTTAAAGGGGATTTATTCAAATTGGGATGTTAATTTTACACCATGTAAATGTTTATTATTAAATACAGGGTGTAAACAGACCCTTCACATAGCCGTCAACCAAGCATTCTGTACATCAAACTAAGTAACTTTACGCAAAAATTAGTGCTGGGAATCGATTTTTTTTTTGGGTTTAAAAGTCACGTTTTACGGTAGGACTCGATGGAAAGCACTCAAAGCATTGTGCTGATGGATGAATTAAATAATACGGGAATCGTGGAGGTGTGTAAAGTAAAAACAAGTATTTAAAAAAAAACTTGTGAAAAAGTTGGAACTTTGACCCCCAATATCTCCGTAACTAGAAGGTTCCCAAGTATGGTCCAGAACAAAAAAATAATCGCAAAGACGGGGAGAACAAGTGCTTTTCGCATATGTTAAGGGTCTGTTTACACCCTTTATATATTTATTATCATTGTCCTAAATTGTAAGCAACTATTTTAAATTTGTAAAATTTGCACTCCCGAACCATAAGAACAAGCGATGCTAAGTTTGTGGCTCACCGATTATATGACTCAACTGTTTTATTTCCTAATGATTAATAGACTGATTTTTGATTTTTGAATTCTTGAACATCATCATTATATAAGACAGTCCCCCAAAACGCCTGTCCTTCGGCAACTTTCCATGATCATCATCACAGCCGACTTCACCCACTGCGTGCCAAGCTCCACGCCCTTGTGCCAAGCTCCACGCCCTTGTGCCAAACTCCACGCCCTTGTGCCAAGCTCCACGCCCTTGTGCCAGCCTCATCCAGGATATTCCCGCATTGGCAACAATTTCGTCTGCCGATCTCGCCGCCACAACAACAACAACGCAACTTGAGTTACTGGATATTGCAACATCTCACAAGATGCATCGCACAAAAGTACTGAGTTTCAAAAAACGTTCTTTAAACGTTATCTAACGTTAACCATCTGGTAGATCATCAAAAAATAAGTACGATAGATATAGAAAACGTAACAACACTATAAATAAAAGACATACTGGCTAAGGCAAGGCCCTTTTAAATTATTTCGTGATTCTGCCCTCTGCCGCTGAAGGATCGGTTTTGGGAAATCTCGTGAGATATATACTTAAGAAAATTTTCTTACTTTTTTTTACAATTTGTAGGTCAGTATCAGGTTGTATGTTGATGAAAAATGAGTCACGCAAGTTTCACATAAGTAGTTACAGAATTATAATCATCAATACAACCCTCTAAGTTCATTTTAACCCCATTGAATGACTTTTTCATGATAGATCAATCGTTATTACTTAAGAATTATTAATTTGCATTTCGTGGGCTACTCTGGTGGTTCCACCTTAAACCTATAAGGTGTGCAACTAATAAATATTGTAATAACAAATACATAATCTAGCTACAGCATAACTTACTTCATATCGTACGTACATGTTCTAGACATGAGGTAAAACTTTTACCAGATAAGGTTTCATAAGGTCTTAAATTTCAATTTCAGAGGATCAACGCGAGCATTTGTAGACTGAGGCAGGCAACGCCGGGTCGTGTGCCGAAGCTAATTCTTACATCTAACTTCTTATGAAGAAAATTTCATTTCATTACAACGGATTTGTAGAAGGTAATTTAGAGTTGTAAGTCTGGATTAGAATTTAATTCTTGAATGGTATTAAGCGGGTTTTAAGTGAAATTAATTGTAGTTAAAGTTTTTTATTGTTATGTTGAAATAGGACTCGTTGGATATTGTCGGTGCACTTTTAACAACCAAGTACAATCACTAGTCTAAACCAAAAGTAATCTTAACAAATGCTTTTTTAAAAGTCCATGATTAACTGCACGGCTTTAAAATTGGCATAAATACTGCATCGCACTAACTGCTTTTTATTAAAAACTAGCTTGTAAGGGCTTAATAACAAAACTACCGAGTGCAATACTTTTTTTAATAAAAATGCGTTCATTCCCATATTTCAATCAGGATCTCCAATAATATCAATAAAAACGATATTTTGAAAAATGTTTTTTCGGAGATTTAACCTCACAGTTCAATTCCATGGAAAACTTGGCTTTTACGGTTGAAAAACGAATGAAAAAGCCATAATATTTTCCTGTATTATATTCAAATTTCTTTTTGTATTGGGCCTTGTCGTTCTGTGAAACAATTTCAGCCCTGGTCCAGCTTCCAGTGGAACATTCGGCGACGGGCTGCGATCGCGATGTATTTGACTGAATATTTCATATACGAGTGTACAGAACGCCTTATGGTAGGTGGTACTCTGATCGGACTGTTTAGATTTTAGAACCTTTCTTTTGTATTTGATTCGTGGTAAAAATTTCATTTATTTCAACAAACATTTGATACCGATAGTTAACGAAATCGGTCTTGCGTTCATTTTTTAACCTACGTCATGGCTGAACCTGTCCTGCTAAGCTAAATGTAAGCCTTGCTTAAGCTAGGGTAAAGCTGCTTCAACTGCCTATAAGTAGAAGAATTGGTAGATTGGACCGCATCCAGATAAAATTTGCAATCCAATATTTATCATCCGAGTTTTCTAGAATTATTTTGACCTTACTTTTTCGTATGGAGTACTCCATACGAAAACGATTCAGTAAAAATCATCAATACAGTCATCATAAAAAATCATTACTGCTACCTAACGATGGATGGACTATGTGAAGAATGATATGGCTAGAAAGGAAGTGACTACTGAAATGATGAGTAAAAGAGAAATATGAAAGAAGAAGACATGCTGCGCCATCCCCAAATAAATTGGGATAAGCGCAGCAGCTGACTAACGGCTACCTACCGCAGCACACCCAACAACGCAGGACCAAGAACTTTAGTTGAACTACAGCCAACTCCCAACTTCTTGGCGCTGAGGAATGGTCCCATTATGCCTGTGACTGATTTCTTATTTATTGGCCACTCGTGAGCTTTCCTACCCTACTTACACGAATTTGCATTTTATGATGAACAATGCCTGCGGATTTTGGACATAATATTGTCCAATGCTGGCCAAAAAATATTATCGCTTTAATGGTGGTGGAATAATAATTAGTGGGTCGTCTGTTCTTTTGGTTCAGTTATTTTATACAGATGCTATTTAAATGGGCCATTTGGCACTTCGCACCGTAATCCATATTTTAAAAGTGAATGGAAATCGGACTATCTGTATGTTTGTTACCTTTTCAGGCATTAAGCTGAACGGATGATGATTTGACACAACAGTGGACTTGAACTGGGGAAGGACGTTATGAAGAATATTTTTTATCCCAGTATATCGTTCAAGTGGGATAATTTTCAACCATCACGCAGGCGAACGTGAAGCCGCGAGCGAAAGCTAGTGTCGGATAAACTGTAGTTGCTTTCTCGACACTGTCCGCTGTCTGTTTCTGACATTTTAGGCAGTACATGTATTATGTTCAGTCAAGTGTAGCAGTTACTTACTTACTTCCATAACGCAGTACTAACTGGGTTGTGGAGGTCAGATAGGCAGTCACTCCATATAAAATACTGGTATGCTGCATCCGGGACTGGAAACAGACCCCAACATTGTTGGGAAAAGGCTAGGCAGGTGATGATGAAGTGTAGCAGTAACTTACTTAAACAGCAACAGATCGCAATGTCCACCAATTAATGCACCTTTTATTTCTCACGAATATCCGAAATATCGCAAAATCGCTCATTACTAAATAATATCAGCCGCTCGGGTCAATCTTTAGGTTAAGCCGTGCTTGCCTAGGTTGGTCTGTGGATGGGTGACCACCCATTACATGCCGAGTTTCTTCCGTGCCTCGGAAAGCACGTTAAGCCGTTGGTCCCGGCTGTCATTTGTAGATCTTTGACAGTCGTTAGGCAGTCAGTGGTCCAAAAAGTCTGACAACCAGTCTTACCAAGGGGTATCGTATTACCCAGTACTAACTGGGTTGTGGAGGTCAGATAGGCAGTCGCTCCATGTAAAATACTGGTATTCAGCTGCATCTGGTAAGACTGTAAGCCGACCCCAATATAGTTGGGAAAAGGCTAGGCACATGATGATCCGAAATATCGCAAAAACACATACTTACTCCCAACACACCAAAGCAGATCAAAACAAGAACAAAAAAAACTACCACATCGAATTTCATTCCAAAAAAAATGTATTTTTCGATGCACGGAACTTTACAAGCGTAAAGAGATTCATGAAATATTATCGAATATTTTCAATACTTTACAAAGGATAAAGGATGCTTAACGAATACTAGTTTTCATTGGCAATATTGCTTTTGTTCACTGACATGAATGGATTACTCTTATTGTGTTGATATTAAACGGGATACGGCGATACTTCACGATTCCTGTTAAAGCAATCGTATTCATTTCAGAAGTACATTGGAGTACATGCTCATAATATGACTTTGTATTTCTGTTTTGATTGAAATTTATAAGTAGTATGATGATCTTTGGCGATAGTTTTCAGGTACATTTCGATTAAGTTTTTGTTGATTATGTATTTATTTATTTAACATTTCAAGCACAAAAGTACAGATGCGGACTTAATGCCATAGGATGGATTATTTCAAGATGTCCACGATAAATTGGGCAGTTCTTTTGAACTTTTACATATTTTACTACTAAAATTATAAAATTTATAAGTATATAATATAAAAGTAAGGATAAAAGTATAAAATGGATAGGAACCAGAGTAGTCTGGTTCCTATCCATTTTATCACAAAAAATATTTAATTTGGTACCAAATAAAACCTCAATATTTTTTTTTTCATTTTAATCCCAAAGTAACTTAGCACTTTGCAAAATATTCATAATAAATTCCACTTCAAATTTTCGAATCTTCAGTAACCGCTCAGAATCGCTGATGCCTCAACGCCGTCTATATAAAAATTTTATTTAAAACTTTAGTCAAGGAATGGATTTCAAAAATTCATCGGAACGTTAACACGTACCCACTGCCTGAATAAAACATTAAAGAGGAAACCAGAAATTGCGCTATAATTTACGAAATCGAAGAATTTTATGGCAACATGAATATGCTTTTATTTTGGAAAATATAAGAATGGAATTTGCCAATATCTGGTCTGGTACTTGGAGGTTGCAAGAAGATCTCCTTGAGACAGATCGATCGATTTTTATGTAGAACTAAAGCTTGTTACATACATACATACACACATACATCAACTCACGCCTTTTTCCCACGGAGGTAGGCAGAAACCATAAGATGTCAACTGTTACGATCCTCACACATTCGTTTCACTAAGTCCACGCTCAATATTCAATACTCAATACTCAAACTTTATTTGCATTCCACAATGTGTACTTAGGTGGTAAATTAAAAATGAGATCATTATGGACCCTGTCGGGCACAGCAAAAGACAAAGATATAGTAGGAGAGAGGAAGCTTTAAAAATACAATAAAAAAAATTAAAAAAAAATGAATAGTAATAATATATCTAAAATAAATCCAATAATACCATAATAAGAATTCTTTAGAAATACACATAGAAATTTTATACATTATTAAATTATATTTTATCGTTTAAATATTCATTAATATTATAATAGCATTTTTCTGTTAAAAATTGTTTTAGTTTTTTTATAAACATGTTTAATTTTTCTTCTTTTTTTATTATTTCAGGTAGTTTATTATATATTTTTATAGACATTACATAGGGGCTTGTTGAGTGTATTTTTAGTCGAGATTGCGGAATGTTTAATCTTGATTTGTGTCGGAGTATGAAACGTGATTGTATATCTTCGCGCTTTGTGTAAAACTCTTGATATTTATGAACAAATTTGCAGGTTTCTAATATGTATATACTGGGGAGTGTTAAGATATTATAATTTTGGAAGTGAGGTTTGCAGCTGTCGGTTTGATTAATATTTGCCAGAATTCTAACTAATTTTTTTTGAAGGATAAATAGTGAGGGTGCATCTGTGCTATTTCCCCAAAGGGTAACACCATAGCTTAGCCATGCATAAGCATATGCATAGTAGGTTGTGAGCGCTGTTTGAAGGTTGGTGGTTTTCTTTATTTCACGTAGAGCATATGAAAAACTAGAAATTTTTGATCTAAGTTTTTGTATGTGGGATTTCCAATCTATATGAGTATCCAAATTGAGACCAAGTAGCGTAAATTCTTTAACAGTTTCTATTTTTTGGTTATTAAAAGTAAAATCAGTATTTAATGGTGTTTTTTGATGGGGATGAAAGGTTATAAGTTTAGTTTTGGAATAATTTGTTTCGAGGTTGTGCTTTCATCCAAGTTGTGGTTTTAGTGAGGATTGAATTTAGTTCTTCGTTTAGATTTAAATTGTTTTTACATGAGACTAATAGAGAAATGTCATCCGCAAATAAAACACATGGCCCTTCTATGATTTTGGGTAGGTCGTTGATATAGATTAGAAACAAGAGACATCCTATTACGCTTCCTTGGGGTATTGAAGCACTAATTGATTTGCTGATAGATCGAACTTTTTCTATTTCTTTTGACGTGTGATTAAAATGTTCAATTTCTACTGTTTGCTCTCTGTTTTTCAAGTAAGATACAAGCCAATCATGGGCTTTTCCACGGATGCCTATTCCGTATAGCTTGTTAAGCAATATATTAAATTGGACTTTGTCGTAGGCTTTGGTCATATCTAGTAATAAACCGACGGCATATTTATTTTTATTAATTATATTAAGTGCTTCTTGAATAAATTTGTAAACTTTAAATTTATTCGTCGTTTGAAAACTAAAGTAGTCATAATCATCATCATCTGCCTAGCCTTTTCCCAACTATGTTGGGGTCGGCTTCCAGTCTAACCAGATGCAACTAAAGTAGTATCTAATCAAATTAATAAACTCTGTACAGCAAGAGAAAATAATTGGACAGTGTACCATTTTGCTTCCATTTTAATAAATAAACAGAAAAATACGCACGTTTTACACCCAGCACACTTTTATTACTACAGATACGACGTAATTCACAATTTCGTATGGGTCCTGAAAAAAACCCTTGTGAAAAATTCTAATTTCCCAGTGAGCACAGATTAAATCAGTGTCATTTTATTAAAACAACATTCGCCGTGACCGCTCGCCCGCCGCTTTTGGCCCGGTATTTGATATAAGTACGGTCACCATCAATGGTTTACAAGTTAGGACAAAAATCTGGAAAATTTAAATTCAAACATTATTTTAAGAATATTATAACAGAAACGTACCTAAACATTTTCTGAGACAGTCTTGATCCAAAATCAGTTTTTTTTTTAACTATTAATTTGGTTTTCATGATCAATCATCATTGTAATCTATTGTAATTTGGCTAGAAACGTTTTTTAAATCTAGTGCTCAGCAAACAATAATTCTTAACAAAAGCAGGTACGAATATTGAAAACTAATTGTTTACTTCGTAAATATCCATCAGTTATGCAAGGTGAGGCTAGCTATTTTGAAGGCTCTTCTTGTTATCAATAAATACAAATACATCTAGTCTTGCATGAAAACTTATAAAAACAAAAAAAAAGACGAATTAATTTGCAATTTTAAAAACAAACCGACACCCATGTAAAAAAATAGCCAGAAAATTCAAACCACCTGGTAACCCTATACAAACGAAATGTTATTCGGAGCTCGCGGTCAAAAGAGTTCCGTACATCGGACGCTGCAGCCCTGTATTTGCATTATCTAGATTCGACCGGGCCGCTCCCATCTCGCGCTTTGCTATATCAAATACAATTTGCGATAGAAGATTTTGTTGGATTTTCCAGTTTTGCCTGTGCGTTTCAGTTTGTGTTGTGCAAATGCAGCTAACGTTTTGAAGTATTCAATTTGTTTAATAAAAACTAAAAGCGGGAAGCTTTTGCGTTTCCGGTTTTGAATATTCGGACCATAAGATTCGGTTTAAAAAAAAATATTTCAGCCAATTTTTTTAAATCTGTATAAGTTAAGAAAAAAATCTAATTTTGACGCCGTATAAAACTGTTCATAAATATGTCACTAATTTCATAACATACAAGATGTAAACAGACCCTTCACGAAGCCGGCAATAAAGCACTCTGTACCACAAACTAAGAAACTCTACGCAAAAATTATTGCTAGGAAACGACTTTTTTTTGTGGTGAAAAATCACGTTTTACGGTAAAACTCAAATGTAACGCACTCAAAATATTGTGCTGATGAATGCATTGAACAGTACGTTATACGGGGGTTATGGAGGTATTTAAAGTAAAGTTATAACATTAAAAACTTGTAAAAAGTTGGAACTTTGACCGTTTATATCCGTAACTAGAAGGTATGACCTAGAAAAAAAAAAGGAGGGGCTCATTGCCATCTTTCTTTTTTTTTTTGTTCGAAGAATCGAGAATGAGTGCCTCTCGGCTTCGTTATGGATACTTTCACACCCAATAGGTACTAAAAATATTCGATTCTATTAAACAAAAACATAACTAACTACTACACAACACAACACAACACAACAACAACACACAAACAACAAACCAACAAACACAACAACATCTAAATGCATTGTAAGGTTTTGCTTTGATTGGCAATAATAATACTTTGTTACAATCACACAAAAGGATCCCATCTCGTGCCTGTCATCATGCATAGGTAGATATGTAACCTTTGCCTATCAGGCACTGTCAGGCCGGCCATAAATATGTAGGCACGACGGTCAGTCAAGCTATACAAAACCAGTTTATACGGATCTCTTATTGTATAGGAAATCTATACAAAGCGAGGCCAAGTTATACTGGAAATGTACAGCTTCATGTGCCGCCGTGTGTACCAATATACGGACAAAACCCATTTTATTGTCAGTAATGTTGCACAACATTGTATCCACATATAACTTTGGACGGATACACAATTATGACATAATGGTTGAAGACTATTACAGTTTCCTTGTCTTTTAAAATCATTTCTTGGGACTGACTGTACAAGTGCAACAGTAGAACACGGCCACCTACCATGCACTTTAAGAATCGTTTCACTGCGTTCACGTTCATTTTTCAGAGACAAAATAAGAATATAGTGCAGGCCAAAAATGATAGCTATTTTTTCCAAAAACCTAGATAACCTCGAAATGTCAAACAACCAATCACACTAACACCTAATTCTTAAGCTCCTAAAGAATGTATAGGTACTTACAAGTATTTAGGGCAGCAATAAATTTTCCTTTTATCGCGATTCCGAATGCTACCCCAGGAGTTACGTGACAAACTCCTCACTTCATTAGAATGAGGCGTGACTGAATTGGTAAAAGACTTCACTATCTTCGGGACATTTCAATAGACTTGTTTTGGTAGGCATTATAGGTAGGTATGTAGTTGTAGGTCTCTGTAATTAATGGTGAGTGAGATCTTAAGAAGCTGTTTGATATTATGCCAGATTAATAGATAGAGTAGTTATTCTATCTATTCTATTTCTGTGAAAATAATTACTGTAACTTACAACAAAAGGAACTTCTATGACGAAATTCGCTAAAGGAATTGAACGCATTCAGCAGATCTAAATCGCGTTCAAGTGCTGTCAATGTCATTGTGTCATAGCAATGATAATACTGACAGCGTCTAGACGCAGTTTAGATTAAGCTTCATTGGTGAACTTTACCCTGAATTAAATACAAACATAAATAAAATATTATAGTTTAAAAAACCACGCTTCAGAGTGACGTCATTTTATTCCTCGTATTATTCTCAGAGAACCCTTTCCTTTGATACCTATATCATGGGAACACATAAAAAATAACTATTCTGCCATCTTTAGGAGTCCGCCATATTGGATTAAGAATGACGTCACTTAGCTAACCATGCATTGTCATCCAAATTAATCGTGTATGCAAAATTTCAACTCAATCGGAAACGGGGAAGTAGGTCAATTTTAACTTTTAAGATTTTTTACAAAGTTAGGTACAGGTGACGGTAATAAAAGCGTGTTAAAAAGTGTCCTGCACGTCTTGAGACTTATTTCAGCATCATAATATCGCATTCATACTCTGAAACCATTTCCCTGCTGGACATCCGCATAAGCTCAAACTTAGACTACAAAAAATTTAATTTGGTGTGAAAATCCAAGAAACCAAAGTTTTGAAGGAAGTTAAACTTATATTACTTAGAACTTTGAACTAATGCCTCTACCAAGAAATGTCTTCACAGGAAATAATGAGCACACATACTTCAACTGGATCTAATACCTTTGGAATAGTTTCCCAATTTATACCGTCTCCAATTTATAGCAAAACCTTTGAAACTGAGAGAATGTTCGGACGGTATTCCGATATCAATGAATCTTAGCTCTGTTCTCGATCTTGAGACCCGAGGGCCGAGGCCGGGTCGTGACCTGCCTGCCAGGTGCAACTAAAGACTGCTTCATAACGAAGACAAAGCGAAAAACCCAATTTTTTTTTGCATGCTCTCAGCAGTTTTAAAAATGGATGTCCTTGATCATACAAAAATTCCAAGAACAAGGTGCAAAAGGGTCAAGATACTGAATAAAATCAAGAATTTCACTCAAGATAGACTTTATGGTTCATCATTAATTCATCAGTCTATTCGTTACACTTCTAAGTACCAATTTAACATTTAAATTGGACACTAAAATGTTAGGAAAGCACTTCGCATTCATTAGACATAATGTTTATACCCTGTTCTACAAATCGCAAGAACAAAACTTAACATAAGTATTCTTTAAGAGCAAGTCGACAAATCTCATATTATTTCTTTTAATATCGTGTAACAAAGGATTCTTTCACGTTGGTCCGAACTTGCATAATGACTATGTAAGAAAGTTGTGAACGCTTGAATAGACAACAATGAGATTATTGGCTAATTATTCAAAGTCGTGTCGCGTCGCTTGTCGCGCATAACGCGAGTGTGTCGACAGCCTTAGCAGGACCACCCGAACACCGCGAGCTTCGACGCCAATCTAAGGCAACACTTATTATTTTATTTTACGAGCCACGTGTGCCACTGAAGTTTTTGGCGCAGTATTCAAATGAGGTATGACATTTTGATTTACGTGATTTTAAAGAGATTAAAAATCCTGTAATTTTCAATTTTATTATTATACATACGACTTCATCAAATTGTAGTTTCACGTAACTTCTGGCATTTGTGTGTTATTCAATGATAAACTTCATAAAGTTATGGCAAGAAAATGGTAAAACAAAATATGTTTTGCAAGATTTTAACTTTAATGGACGTAAATATTTATTGAAACAACATTTTCAAATTCCATTAGACATATAAATTATGGCTATAACCGTTTTTCCGAAAAAAACGCCCCCATTCTTTACACAGCAAAGAGCAGCTGCGCTTCTAAAACTACGCTGAAATAATTGAAATTTGCTAATACGGTACGTAAATAACAGTGCAGGCGGTGTGTCACGACATTTTAATGTTTTATGCACAACGCTACTACGTGTTAATGGCCTCGATGAGCCCCCAACATAAATTTTAGGGCTTTTATCCCATTTTTGTGGCGTTTTGTTGAGCAATTTCCTCCACGATCAACCCGTATGTTTAATGACAACGCCGTACTCTCAAGATTGTCATAAAAAAGCTATAACACACGAAAATTGCTGTAAAATGCGGCAATTGTTGAGATTGGAATAACATTTTAGAACAAAAAAACTAAAAATTGTGCGAATATCCTGATGTTAAAGCACCATTGCTATAACTGGTATAGTATTTACTTGACCAGAAATAATTCGTCTCAGGATACGTAAAAGGAAACATGCACAAGTCAAAAAAGAAAATGTCTAGCAAAAGTAGCAAGCACACTCCCAGATGAACTTGAATTGCAAGGTGCAACTTTAGCAGTAAATATTTTATTAGCCCAGAATGGATGTTTCACGACGCCCAGTAAAGGTTAGATTGATATGGCTTTCAGTTAAGTCCACAGAGGTATTACACTCCACTTTTACGACCTGAGAGTTAGGAGGAAAATAAACATCTAAGGTCACTCTTACCTAGTTTATCGGCGATCAACCCGCATCTGTACTCGGCATGGAATCAACTTTTCAATTTTCAGAACCTTAAAATGTCTACAAAACGTACATCCGACTCCTATACAAGGGGGCGTATAAAATTTACTACGCGCTTTGCCGAAACGATGTGTTAGTCTGTTTTTAGTGTCGATTTTACGATAAATAGCACCATTTGTTGTTGCCCATTAAGGCTTGACGACGTATAGAATGGGCACTTGAGATTGTGTGCGACGTTCTGTGTGGATAAACTGCAGTTCCTAGCGGTCCCAATCGTTGTAGCTGTGATACATTTGAGGCGAGCAAACAAACTGTTTTAATGCGCCTGAACAAACGGCTACACGTATAAAATGCGTGTAATTAGACACATACTCGGGGAGGTTTCCGAGTGTTTCGCTGTAAGTGTTCCTGCTTTCAGATATTGCACACATTTCACGGCTTTTACTCGGAAAATTCAGCGAACTGACGGCTAAATGAAGAATGTCACACTTGTTTTAGTGGTTCGGTGCTCGTATTCCCGTAATTAATTTTCCAGCGAAATTAGAAAGATTAATTACTACCGCGTACCGCTCTTTGTACAAACCAGTATCAGCCTAATCTGGTGGTATTCCAGCACTTTGATTTTCTGTAAAATAATTTAAGGTAGGTTATTATCATGTTGGTAAAGCCAAATAAATTAGTATAAATGCGGTGACAAAGCTATAATCCTTATCTTACGAGCTAAATGTTGAGCAACTTATCACAAATGGCACACTACTTAGTATTAAAGAAATGAAAAGTAATCAATCTTATCATATTGACGTCTGTCTACGTTCATATTTTTTTTTATTTACGGCTAGTATGCAAGTGCCTCAAACGCAATTATTTGAAGATTTATCGCCCATAAACATTCGGCTGAGAAGTAAACTGCGAACAGGTACAGTGAACATAAAATGCATTTCCAGCGCATTATTGTCTCCAAAAGTTGCCGTCAAGTGCTTTAAATTAAAATAATTGCTTTGTCGGACCGGGTTATACATTTTCGTAGTACGTAGGTACTACGGGTAGAGCAAGCTGGTGCAAAGTTTTCATTTCAAGAAACCTTTTTCAAACGCGGTGTTTCAAAAGATCAATCTACAAACATTTTTAAAGGGGTATCTTGTTAGAATGCAAAATAAATACGCAAAGCAAACTCAACGCAAACTTTCAAGAAAAAAGTTTAGAAAACAGAACTGTAAACAATTCTTTGGGCGTAACTACTCAGCAGAATTTGCGTTCCATAACTCAGTAGCGTTATTTACGTTTTTCATTAGCCAGATGGTGAACTGTGGTATTTTGACCTCGATTATTTTCCTAATAGACCACAATAATGGTCTGCTTGGCGTGATTTTAGCTCAGCCACTGAATTGTCGCTAGGTACAAAATTGGCGCCAATTTATTCCCTGTCGCTTTTATCACCATTTTCTGTGTTAATTGAGACATTTGCACAGAAATTGCTCGCTGTAACAGTGAATGAAAGGTCAGGGAAGCGCGATAACGGTCTGGTTCGAAAGGGGAAAAATTATAACCGCGAACACCTGACGGGTTAAGGTCTATGCTTTGTAAACATGCGACGTTTATTTTATAGTGGTGTGACACGATTTTGTGTAGTAGGAAAAGAGCGGGATTTGATGGCTTTGAACCCAGCTTGACGAAGTATTATTACAATGGAGCCGTAATGTGTTTGCGGTACAATTTTTGTAATTATTTTGCTGAAGCTTTATTGAAACGAAGCGCTAATAATAATTGTTCTGATAGGTGGTAAATGGATTTCTGCCGAGATGTTTCATAAAATGGGGCTAATCTTTAAAAATAATCAACTAATATAGGGAATTCCAAGGAGGTCACTAACTTTTTGTAAACATGACCTCTGAATTTTTTTTTAGAAATCCACTATTTTTATTTTATTGAGAAAGCAGCAAATCACATAAAACTGCAGGCCTTACAAATATTAAGTGCTTCATCTAGGATTTGAACCTGTTCCTCATAACGCAAAATCCAAACATACAAACATTCCACTCATCATCTGCCTATCCTTTTCCCAACTATGTTGGGGTCCGCTTCCAGTCTTACCGGCTTCAGCTGAACACCAGTATTTTATGTGGAGCAACTGCCTATCTCAACTCCGGAACCCAATTACTACTGGGTACTACGTTATCCCTTGGTAGACTGAATCCAACCATTACATCCATTAAAATTAAATGGTTTCTCCGTATACGATGTAAAGTAAGACATTACGACAGATTGGTAGGACTGATATGCACATATTCGTGTCGTCGATATGCTAAACGCTCGTTTTGCATACACATGACGGATTGCGCTATTGATGTATTATGCATATTGCATTCCATTTTGTCAATCGCCGTAGTTTGGTCTCACCCTTTATTGTTGTACCTGTGATATAACTGTAATTGCTTGAATGTTTTCTCTAATCTATATTAATATAAAAATGAATCTCTATTTCCCTTGGTCACGGCATCAGACATGAACGGCTGGACCGATTTCGCTAATTCTTTTTTTGTTCTGTTTGTTACTGTCAGGAGAAGGTAGGCAGTAGGTAGGCAGTAGGTAGGCAGTAGGAAGGTGGTAGGTAGGTGGTAGGTAGGTGGTAGGTAGGTGGTAGGTAGGTGGTAGGTAGGTGGTAGGTAGGTGGTAGGTAGGTGGTAGGTAGGTGGTAGGTAGATGGTAGGTAGGTGATAGGTAGGTGGTAGGTAGGTGGTAGGTAGGTGGTAGGTAGGTGGTAGGTAGGTGGTAGGTAGGTGGTAGGTAGGTGGTAGGTAGGTGGTCGGTAGGTGGTAGGAAAAGGTGCATTGCAACGCATGCCGGGTACAGCTAGTAGTAGTAAAAAAAGAAACCATTTTGTGTCCACAAATTCAACTCCTCTTCATCTACCTAGCCTTTTCCCAAATGTGTTGGGGTCAACCTCCAATCCAACTGGCTGCAGCTGAATACCAGTATTTTACCTACATGAAGAGACTGCCTACCTGTCCTCCACAACCTCAATACCTACTGTATTACACGAAACTCCTTTGAAAAACGGGTTGTGAGACTTTTTGGATTCTGATTGATACTAACAAAATCTACCAAACAATTATTTTATGATGTAGCCGAAAGCCCAGTAAACAAAAAAACTAAAAAGTTATGGATTATTGTGTATTCTGGTATTGTCACAATCAAGTAGGCCAATTACATTAAATAGAATATAATAGGACTATAAAAGTTACAAAAATGGCACTCGACATAAAAATTAAAGTCAGTATTTTTTCACTATGCATAGTTTTCTTAAAACGTAGGTGCCATATTGTTTTAAAACACACAAGTTTATAAATACAAAATGTTTTCGACACCAATTTTCATTTTAATCGCGGAGGCAACTCCAAACATTTATAAATTCAAAATATTTTCATAGAAAATAACGTTAATATCCACTTTCATTTTAATTAGGCCGAACATAATTATTATCTCTAAATGAGTGTTATTATTGGAGATGTAATTAAGATCCTTTGTTCTTCTGTCTTTCTCATTTTATTACAAAAAAATGTTCAATCTTTTTTAATCTACCTAAATGATGAATATTTTAATCTGATTTCTTGGTGCAAAATTACTTTTATTTTCTTTGGAGATTGTTGTCAATCCGGTTAGAATGCCTAAGGTTTTTGTTTTGCTGATATATTGTTATTTTTTTATACTTGAATACTCTCATCATCTGCCTAGCCTTTTCCCAACTTTGTTGGGGTCGGCTTCCAGTCTAACTTTACATGAAGCGACTGCCTATCTGAAATCCACAACAAAGTTAGTACTGGAAAATACCATACCCCTTTGTTAAAACTGGTCGTCAGACTTTCAGGCCATTGACTTACCTGTAACGACTGTCAAAGAGCTACAAATGACAGCCCATTCCAATGCAACGACTTAACGTGCTTTCCGAGGCACGGAGGAAACTCAGTAAGTAACTTTGATTAAACGTGAATACTCTAAAGGGAAGATCTTCGTTTTCGTCCATTAAGA
Organism: Noctua comes; assembly: GCA_963082995.1. Lineage (NCBI taxonomy): Eukaryota > Metazoa > Arthropoda > Insecta > Lepidoptera > Noctuidae > Noctua > Noctua comes. The sequence goes on along the minus strand of OY720279.1, from coordinate 7,943,128 downwards.
CAATCTCAATAGGTTCTATCTCAAATTCTCGATCTATTTTAAAACAGTTTAGCTTCAGCCTATTTTAACCAACCTGCAAAGTAAAGCGGTGCTTAACGCGGATTAAGATTGGTGACTTTACATACCCATCGAGACCCCTCTGCCTGACGCAGGATTACCCCTAGCTATGAGGGTTACAGCAGTACTGAAAAAAATGGAGTACCTACTATAGTAGCAGTTCTTAGGACCTTGAAGAGTTTCATTACCTAAGGAGTTCAGATGGGTGTCACTCCACGCAAGTAGGGTATTCTCTATCAATTTAGATAGCATCATCATTCATCATCATCATTTCAGCCGAAAGACGTCCACTGCTGGACATAGGCCTCCCCCAAGTGTCGCCACATTGACCGGTCCCGTGCGTCTCGCATCCAGCGGATCCCTGCAACCTTTACGAGGTCATCGGTCCACCTAGTGGGAGGCCTTCCAACGCAGCGTCTTCCGGTTCGCGGTCGCCACTCCAGAACTTTTCGGCCCCATCGGCCATCCGTTCTGCGAGCAATGTGCCCTGCCCACTGCCACTTAAGTTTGGCTATTCTTCGGGCTACGTCGGTAACTCTGGTTCTCTTGCGGATCTCCTCATTTCTGATTTGATCACGCAAGGAAACTCCGAGCATAGCCCTCTCCATTGCCCTTTGGGTGACTTTCAGCCTTCTGATGAGGCCCATTGTGAGCGACCACGTTTCGGTCCCGTATGTAATCACTGGCAACACACACTGGTCATAGACTTTCGTCTTGAGATACTGCGGTAAGTTGGACGAGAAGATACCACGCAACTTCCCGAACGCTGCCCAGCCGAGTCGGATTCGACGATTGACCTCTTTCTCGAAGTTAGACCTACCTAACTGGACCGTTTGTCCCAGGTAGACATAATCGTCTACAACTTCGAGTGTAGAGTCTCCGATCTTGATAGGAGTGGGTGTTACATGGGCATTCAACATGACTTTGGTTTTGTCCATGTTCATTTTAAGACCCACTCTTTCGGAAGCTCTACTGAGGTCATCGAGCATTGTACTGAGGTCCTCCATGGTCTCAGCCATGACCACTATATCGTCGGCAAACCGAAGGTGAGAGATATACTCGCCATTGACGCTGATGCCTAGCCCTCTCCAGTCCAGAACCTTGAAGACATCCTCCAGCGCAGCGGTGAACAGTTTCGGAGATATGACGTCTCCCTGTCTCACACCTCGCTGCAGAAGGATAGGTTTCGAGGTGTGGTCCTGAAGTCGGACTGACATGGTGGCGTTTTTGTACAAACTCTTCAGCACCTCGATGTACCGATAGTCGATTTGGCACCGTTGGAGAGACTGCAGTACAGCCCAAGTCTCGATCGAATCGAAGGCTTTCTCGTAGTCCACAAACGCCAAGCAGAGAGGCAGGTTATACTCTTCGGTCTTCTGTATAACCTGGCGCAGCGTATGTATGTGGTCTACGGTGCTAAAGCCTTTTCGGAATCCGGCTTGTTCGGGAGGCTGAAAATCGTCAAACCTGCGCGCGAGACGATTCGTGATGACTCTTGAAAACAGCTTGTAGACATGGCTTAGAAGTGAGATGGGCCTATAGTTCTTCAGCCGGGCATTGTCGCCCTTTTTGAAGAAGAGTACCACCACACCCCTGCACCATGCCTGCGGCGTTTTCCCCTCGAGTATGACGGAATCAAACAGCTTCTGAAGGGTCTTAAGTACCGGTTTTCCACCTGCCTTCAGTAGTTCGGCCGTAATTCCGTCCTCACCCGGTGCCTTGTTGTTTTTAAGCTGTTTCAGAGCCATCCTAATCTCGTACAGGCTGACATCCGGAATGTCTTCGGTATAGTGTCGGGTCAGTCTAGCTCTTGGGTCGTTAGCTAGATTTGCAACGGGTTTACTGGTTGAAGTGTACAACTGCCCATAAAAACTCTCGATCTCCCTCAGCAGCTCCGGTTTGGCGGATACGATCCTGCCATCGTCGGTCTTCAGTTTCGTGAGCTGGCTCTGCCCAATAGCCAGATCTCTTGAAAAAACCTTGGAGCCTTTATTCCGCTCAATAGCGTCTTTAATACGCTCGGTATTAAAGCGGCGGAGGTCGCGTTTCAAGGATTTAGAGATCCGTCTATTGAGCTGCCGGTATTTCCACGCCTCGTCTGAAGACTGCAGGATCATCTCGCGCCGCTCCTTCATGAGCTCGAGAGTATGATCAGAGAGTCTTTTGTTCTTCTGTGCACGACGTGTCTTGAAGAACTTAGACCCAGTCGTATGGACAGTTTCCACGAACCCATCGTTGCATTCGTCCACTGAGCTTCCTAGGCACTCGAAACGATTCTGGAGTTCAAGCTGAAAGCTCTCGGGGTTTTGGATCTGGATTTGTGCTGGACGGAGCGTAGACTTCATCAGTCGAGACCTTTCAAGCTTTATATTGATGTTCAATAGATAGCATATTAAGCCTATAATGTTCCCACTGCTGGGACACACGGCCTCCTCTCTATGTAAAGGAATGGGCTATTAATCTACCACGCGAGCCCAGTACGGGTTGATAGATGTCACATGTCTTAGATTTTTTTGGTTCTTGGAAATGCCGTTTCCTCACAATGTTTTCCTTCACCGTTTATAGAACAGTGGTGATGAAATAAATTACACAAAGTAATGCGCCTTGCATGGGTTCGAACCCACGACTCACTGTTCGTAAGTCGGGGCCGCCACCACTTGTCCACCGCTGCCTTCTGCCACCGCTGTTCTCTCTCTGCAATTTAGATAGGAAGCTAAAAAGCCATAAAAGTATGAGCTGATGGTGAGTAACGACCCTAACGAGGCGCATAGCTAAAATTACTCTACCCAAAATGAACTGGCAACAAGCCTAAAAATCTAGGACGTAGAAAATTGCTATTTACGTAATAGATGTTTAGTCCCTCTACGTACATAATTACATAGGTATTTCACACAAGCTCCTTTGTTTCGGCCGTCAGGTCAAACTGAGGGGTCTAAGTGATCGTTCAACGTTTATTTTCGTTCCGGAGTCAGCCCTTTTGCACCCTTGTCTTGTCTTGATACATTGTGAGGGGTAAATGAAATACATTCTATTTTTGCTTTTTATTAAAAACTACAGCTGACGTAGTGGGAGGTGTATTGAGGTGGATTTTCTGTTGACGAAAGGGGAATGAACTAAGATGGGGGGAGGATATACAGATGGATTCGACAACCCTTTTCTACATGTACAGTCACGAGCAAAAATATGTATACACTAATACACTTTCCAAAATTTAAAAGCAATTTTCGCGAGAAATAACGATTGTAACATGGAGATAGGATCTTTATCATAAAAATATGAGTTCCAAAATACTATGTTCGTAACAACATGAACTTTTAATCAGAACAGTAGGAGAAAAACACTTTTAAAAGTTGTTAAGTGTTTACATATTGGTGCTCGTGACTGTACGTGTACGTAATTGCATTTTGTAACCACAAACTTTTTAACTTTATTGGAAATAGATTCGTGATACTTTATTATTCGTTTATTTGATTTTTCTGGAAATAAAAATTAGAAATCTATGTAGGAGAAAATCAATAAATTAAAAATCATTTATTAAAATTAAATTCAATTATTGTTACATTTCAGCTAGCACACACCAATTAACCAAAACAAAAAATATAGAAAATATACATAAGCATAAATAAAAGCCTCCAAGCATAAGGAAAGGTTTCCGGAGTGTCCTATCTAGCATACTTACCTAAGAAAACTTCAGCTCTAAAAATGACTTAATTGTTGTTTCAATAAGCTCCAATACCTTACTTAACCTTCCACGACAATAAATAATAAAAATAATCTTAAAATGCCACCAAAATGCTTCATCAAGATTTTCGGCAACGAAGACTTAAATACATTTGAGCACCCAGCTACAGAATTCCATTTAAATCCTCCTAGAGATCCTATTATAACAGTGAGGTGTCGCGAGCTAAGTAACCGTAGCATTTCTCTGTTTCGAGACAAAGTAATAAATTAAACAAATCCGATTTTCACGTGCGAAAGGAAACGAAACTCGTTTACCGAGGATGGTGATCGTACTGTTTATTTGATGACAAAAGACGGTGAAAATAGATACGGAATCGTTGATGGAGAAATTATGAGACAGGGTTGAGAACATTACTATTAATACTAACGGGATATTTACCATTTTTACTGTTTTCTATGAGTTCCCGATATTTCGGCGCTGTTGCAAGCACCATGATCGATGACCGATGATGTTGATGATCGTTTATCCGTGATCCGTAAATATCCCGTTAGTATTAATAGTAATGTTAGTGACCATGATAGTTTAAAATCTTATATCAGAGTTGAGAAATTGAAGATTTGCTTTAACATTTTTTTCCCGTTAAGATATACAAAAGACGGACAGACTAAGAGTAACTGCCTCATTGGTCTAGTAGTTGCAAGCGCGACTGCTGAGCATGAGGTCCTAGGTTCGATTCCCAGGTCGGGCTATTGGGATTTACATCAGGAATTTCTCAGTAGCAACCACGGTGTCTGGATTTCCCCGATTTTTTTTTTGCCCGATTGATGGCAATCGGCTCGCCCCATATTACTTGGGACTTAATCATAACTGCCAAAATGGGGGGTGTACCTACTATTAGGTCTAACCCTTTGGGGATTACTGGCGTGGTGTTTTGTTATAAACCCGAACTTATTTCTTTCAAATCAATTACTACACCAAAATACGCTAACGGCATTAATCGGGCATTTCTCTACCTATCAAAATTATTGTTACCAGCCAGCAAGTTTTCTACCATAAATTATTACAGGTAGTTCAAAACAAGAAAAATAGTTCTGTCAGCCAAAACCAGCGTAACACGTGATTCTGCGAAGCCGATGTAGGTAAGTGCAGTCTACCCCTCACGATCCTAATGTATTTGCAATACATTCACATTTTATGTTAGCACTGCACACGACAGGGTAGCACTACATTGCTCAAAGCTCTCACAGCCACGTGTTGATTTAATAAATTAGTTTCATAGGTTGCACTGGCGCTTATGCGATAGTTTTACTTTCGCAGGTTTTTGGTACAAATAACAAATCATAGTTTGGCTCTGAGATTTATTTGCTGTTTCATTTATTTGAAACTATAAGTTGGTTACCGGCGAAATGTAAGTTTATTAAAGGTACACCTCTGTCTAACAGTAGCGAAGGGTCAATTTTTGTAAGAGGTAAGCCGGAGTACATATTTTTACTGTATGGAATATTATTGGCTATAGAATACTGACTGTGCCATTTTTCAAAGGGAAGCCGGTAGGAATCGGGTTGTATGGAACCTTCGCCACTGCTGTCTAAACCTTTGCAGATTACAGGCGACTTATTTAACTGATTGTACCTAAAGCAATTAAACTTATACTGTCACTTAAGGGATATCTTCCGTGATTGTTCATAATTTTGAGCTTCCGATATTTGACGCTGCTGTTGCAATCGCCATGATCGCGGATATAACGTAAGTGACAGTATGAGTTTAGTTTTAAGCCATGAAAGCTTAAAGCGGTGTTAGAAGCAATTACATTTACAAACATAACGCTGTTATTTGAAGTGTAATTTTAAAGTCGAAATTAACATTCTGACGATTAATGCTAAAGCATGAATATGTCTGTTGTTTCAGGATTAAGCTTTTGAACATGCTGGAAGAGGTCCTTAAACCAAAATGGAGACTATGCTTCACCTGACTGAGCCGCGTCCACAGCTAGTCATTAAATGACAAAACAAACTAAAAATAATCAGCGAAAATCAGATCGGAAAAGGAAAATAGATTCACAAACCCACGCTTTTCCTATGAGGATATTTAGAAATAATAGAACGCCACCTGCTACAATCCTAACATACTACAATATACCAAAGAATAAACGCTAAAATCATCAAATCGTAACTTTATGGAGTCGTACCTTAATAAGGAGCAAAAGAGGTAAGAACAGGAGAAAGCTAAAAGAAATAAAAGGGCAAAACGGAGTAAGTAAGCTATGCCGAACACGTCCATAAGAGTCGGTTGATTTCTACGTCACGTACGCAGAAAAAAGAACTTTTATTACTTCCGAGTAGCGTAATTGTTATGGAGAACTGGTATCCCTTATTACTCAACTTTGTCCTGACGCAGTTATACTACTGCCACACTAGTTGAATGTTTTTGTTATTTCTCTAGTCTTGGTTTCGATTTTTATGGTAATCTGGGTCAACGTTTGCGGCCAATATGCCCAAATCAATGTGTTGGTCGGGAATAGGTGAAATAGTAAATTCATCAAATATATTCATAAAATTATTCTATAAAACATATCGAATATCCATCATAGCAAGACATACTACCACTATTATCACTATGTCTTGGCGTATAATATCACCCACACATTGCTACAGCGAAAACAATATAGGGACCTTATTCCTCAAAATAGTTTAGCAATTACCAAATTTTTTGAAAAATGGACTATCCCCATTGTGTCAAAATTACTCAAAATATTTTTATTGAAGGATGATCAAATAACAGGTAAAGTAAAAATTGACATTTTTGATCTTCGTCAATGCTAAAAATTATGAACATAACGCATAATCTATGAATAACAATAGACGTGGAACAATAATATCCTGAAACATGTCATGTGTATCTGCTTAACCCTTCAAGTATTACAGGCGTGATGTTACGTGGAACAAGAACCAAAATAACATACCTACCGTTAAAGACACGTCAAGATATAAAGCCCACCGAATAACTAATCAAACAGTCTTAACTCCTCATAACATTAGCAGATAAGACAGCGATCGTATCTATTTGGTTCGACCACAGATATGGGTATATCTTGATAACGCAAGAGCGCCTACTTCAGATGCCCAGCTTTAAGTATTTTATGCTTAACGTGGTTACTGTCACAGAAAGCTAATTTGTTTAAAACATTAACGTTACAACTCAAGAACCTAGTTCAAAAAACGTAGTCTATTATGGTTTGTATAGTAACTTGTTTATTTATTTACCACTAATTATAGCAACATTACAGACCAACACCAATACGATGCTATAACACAAAATAAAACAATATAACCACCACCCCTTGTATAGTAACCAAATAGTGCTTATGACGTAGGTAGTCAAAAATTGGCACGCTTGGTTTTCATACGGATCGTGATACTTGCGCTATCTAGGTATATCTATCTATATCTATGGGTTAGGCTGTGTCAGAGCAAATAAATGTGCGATTAAGTTTTACTTCTTCGACCATTATCTCCTACTCACTACAGACATCATCACTAATGATATTCTTGTCACTGATGGGATCAATTGCTTTCATTTACATTTATACAAGCAAATTACATAGGTTAATGAAAACCCTGAAAGGTCCAGTTGGTCAAGAAATCTTTGTGAAGGAGATTCGTCTGGGGCATTGATACCGAGTTTTGCCTAACTTTCTGCCCTTAAAGTTTTAAATCTTTACTGAATATTTAGTAAGTACTAGCTGTTGCCCGCGACTTCGTTCTCGTGGAAAAATATACATAAAATAGATAAAATAAATAATAATAATGTCTATCAAAAAAAATTACAACCAACTACAAAAAGTATAATTTTACTGGGGATCGAACTTGCGACGTGATGCACGTAAAGCGGTCATGAAACCGTTTCTCTATTTGCTTCGCTGACATATACTTTGAAATAGACGTTGTTACGCATATCATGGCTGAAACGATAAACAATTGAATATTACTAACGTAATGCAATATTGCTCATCCCCTTAAGCAAATAGCGTGATAATATATAGCCTAACATTTGAAGAAACCTATTACAGATATTTGTGCAAAATTTAAACAGGATCTATGCAGTAGTTTTTGCGCCAAGTCGGAACATCGGACCGGATTTTAACGATTTTATTATATGTAGAGAAGAGAAGAGAAGATAAGAGAAGAGAAGAGAAGAAGAGATTATTAAATGTAGAGAAGAGAAGAGATTACTCTTTAAAAAGAAGGGAGGAGCTCGTGGCTAAATAATAACAGCCGCTCGGGTCGATCTTTAGGTTAAGCCGTGCTTGCCTAGGTTGGTCTGTGGATGGGTGACCGCCCATTACATACCGAGTTTCCTCCGTGCCTCGGAAAGCACGTTAAGCCGTTGGTCCCGGCTGTCATTTGTAGATCTTTGACAGTCGTTAGGTAGTCAGAGGCCCAAAAAAGTCTGACAACCAGTCTCACCAAGGGGTATCGTATTAACTGGGTTGTGAAGGTCAGATAGGCAGTCGCTCCATGTAAAATACTGGTATTCAGCTGCATCCGGTTAGACTGGAAGCCGACCCCAATATATTTGGGAAAAGGCTAGGCAGATGATGACTCTTTAAAAAGAAATTGTTCCAATTTCTTATAGAAAACTCTTATAGTAGCTAAACATTCCTGTTGCTGAATGTTTAGCTACTAGAACTTTTTAAATGTTTCATGTCCGCTTGACTTTAATTTATTGTTGTATTTGTCTTGTGTCTGTCAAGTAATATAATTTATATTTGAACAAAAATTGAATTTATATCATCATCATAATTATTGATGATGATGATGCCCAAGTGGCTGATCATGGAATGAACATTATTATTATATAATTATGTTATATATGTTACATATATATGTATGTTACAAGTAAAAGATTTGATTTGAGTATATAGTTCTTTCTGTAAATTGCGCAAGTTGACGCTCAATATTTCAAATTGACTCGAGTGATTTGTATTCATTGAAGTGTCTCTAAGTCTGAGTAGATCAGTCTTTTTTCCAATGAATTTACAACGAAAAGTAGATCCAACTATTTTCGTTTTCAATAAATTGAGTTCTTTCAAGATGAAACTGAAACATACACGACTTATTTTACCTTCCCTTGTTTTTCAAATTATGGGACACATAATATCATGTCCTGCGTGTCCTGTTGGTCGCTCATTACAGATACTGATAGATGTAGCCAAGTTCTGGGGCGACCCAATTTAGATTGCCATCGCCTGCTAAGAAATATAACCGCATTAGCAATTGTACTAAGTACTGAACTGCTAATTCAAGTGCTTCAAGGTACCTTTTTAGTAACAATAGTTATCCCATTTCCACTCAATTGTGAAACAAATCTTTATTTTTCTTTCCTTCAAGACCCAGATCCAAACAATGGTCCGTTTTTCTTGAAAAATATGAAACAAAACGGGCTCACATAATGCATGTAGCCACTGCGCCACTGTAGTCAGGTGTTCTTTCATCTAAACATTGTTGTACCCGCCAGCGTAGCCGTGGGGAGCTCAGACTTAAGTAAACTTTCCTCTATTCATTATGCTACAGAAGAAACCAGCTGTAATAATACTAAGAAGTTATGGTACATTGTGAACTTTTTGCTGGAAATGTAGGTATATTAGTTTTGTAAGTGCAGTCTTCTTCTTGGATGAGCTCGTGGCTAACTAATAACAGGTGCTCGGGTCAATCCGTGGAGGTTGGTCCGTGGATGGGTGACCACCCATTACATAATGATATTTCTCCGTGCCTCGAAAAGCACAAAGCCGTTGGTCCCGGCTGTCATTGTCTAGATCTTTGACAGTCCCGGAAGTTTGAGAAATAGTCTTACCAAGGGGTATCGTATTACCTAGTACTAACTGGATGGTGGAGGTCAGATAGGCAGTCGCTCCATGTAAGATACTGGTACTCAGCTGCATCGCAAAGACTTTGTTAGCCTGACCTCTGCGTATCATTCTACGTTCATGTTGGCATGATCGGTCAACACCTGCAGCAGTGAAGAACATTGCATTCACGATTTTCGTATACTGGTTAACTTAAGTACTTACCTAGGTATTTTTAAATAAACCTTAACCTATAACTATAAATCAACGTATCACGCCAGTTTGCAGAAAACTAATTTCAAACTACAGGCAAAAAAATAAAGCTCAACAATTTCGGTCTCAATATACCGGCTTCCTGTAAAATATTTTGTACAACAACTAACTAAAAATAACGTCAAACTAACAACCTGTATAATTATAGGCGAGTACTTTGAAATGTTATCAGTGGCTATAAATATTCAAGTAGTGAAAAGCTAATAGGTCAATAAGCTGTTGGTTGGTCGGTTATTACATTGTTATGAGTTAAGTCACGCTTGACCTGGCCAGGCCTTTGATTGAGCAATTTTCTTCGACAGCAAACTCACACGATAGCAGTATGATTAACACGTTGCTCTACATAACGCGACGTTATTATTTGTAATTATTTTTGCGGGAATTAATCGGTGGGAACGCCTGAAGTGGAGTAGTTGACCGGTCGTTTGTTGGCGGGGTAATGGAGCAATTTTTTCTTTTATAGCGTATGGTATTTAAAAAGACTTTCGCCTGTGGATGGGTGACCGCCCATTACATACCGAGTTTCCTCCGTGCCTCGGAAAGCACGTTAAGCCGTTTGGTCCCGGCTGTCATTTGTAGATCTTTGACAGTCGTTACAGGTAGTCAGTGGGCCAAAAAATCTGACAACCAGTCTTACCAAGGGGTATCGTATTACCTAGTACTAATTGGGTTGTGGAGATCAGATAGGCAGTCGCTCCATGTAAAATACTGGTATTCAGCTGCATCCGGTTAGACTGGAAGCCGACCCCAATATAGTTGGGAAAAGGCTAGGCAGATGATGATGTTATTTACAAAGACTGGAAGAAATGGACTGCGTCGGTCTAGTGGTCGAAAGCGCGACTGCTGGGTATGAGGTCCTGGGCTTGATTCCCAGGTCGGGCAAAGTGTTATTGGTTTTTTTTTTTATGGCAATAGGCTTGCTCCCTGCTATATGGGACTTAAACATAACTGGCGAAATGTGGGTGTATTATTAGGTAACCTCTGCCTAACCCATCGGGGCGTGATGTTATGTTATGGTATTTAAAAAGAAACATCGTAGTATTATACGAAATACCCGTTTTCGTTAACACTACGAATATCCGAACGAATTTTCCTAGATATGAGACCTAGCTAGATCGATTTTTCACCCCCGTTCGTTATTGCAACTTTCATCGAAATCGTTGGAGCCGTTTTCGAGAATGTGATGATTACAAATATTGCTTATTTAAAAGTAAGTATAAAGTATACAATTAAGTGTATAAGTATACTATAGTGTAAGTACGTATTCCAATAATTAACTAAATAATATTTAAACATTCATTAAGGTGAGGTGAGGTGAAGTTAAGTGTGAGTAAAAACATTTAATGTGTTCATATGTATTTCAGATACAACCTAGGTATCTTCTAAAGATGAAGCAATTTCCCAACTCGCAAACTCAGCAAGTCGGTACAGGTACCAGGCTACCATAACACTCCAAATAGTTATCTATTTCCATCTCGCATGCAAAATCCAAAGACATTTAGATTTCAGAACTTTGTAACACGACCCGTGTTCCTCATGGCGAACCGATCCCCTGCATGTAAACTATGCTCTTTAAACCTAAACTTTTATACGTTCGGAATCCAATCACATGCAGTTGGGCTATGGCGTTCGTACTGCAAACTCTTGGAGTTCAAACCGACCGAATGCACCACTAGTCGATTCCCTCTGCGAATAACGGAATTTCCGATCAGACAGGACGCTTCTTCCGACGCTTCGTCACTGTTTGTTTATTTTCTTTTATGTATTCCACAAGGCACGAATTTATTTTGAAGTCGTAGTTGGAAAAGTATGTGTTTGAACGTTGTGGAGTGGGTACGTGCTTTTTTGTGGAACTACGTCAAAGGATAGAGTGTACGAATATTATATCAGTTCAGGACTCGCGGGTCAGCTCTTGGCTGGAAAATTTCAGCGTTTTATATGGAAAGCATAAGAAGTACGTTGGGTCGACGCATTTTGCGATGTGCAAAATTTTCCATATTTTTCCACAAACAGTTTTTCTTTTCGTGCACATGTTTATTACTCTGAAATGGACTTCTGATGAAAGTGGTAGTTTCATCTCAAACTAACACTATTTGCATAAAATACCGCCGCCGGGGGTGCTGGTGCGAATTTTACTACCTGTCCCCAGCATTCGTTACTCGTAATTAAATTTTTTTAGCAATTATTCTTAGCGAAAACCTTCTATTTTCGACTCGCACCATCAAAGTGATGGTGTCAAAGCATCGTTATGCATTTTTTTCGGCGCGGCTCGGAGCTGCGGCGTCGCCTCGCTCTTCAGACATCTTTCGAAGTTTTTTTTTTTATTTCTGCAAAAAGTAAAGTCGTCATATCCTCCTTGCTCAGGCTTCAGATACGATCTGACGGCATGTCTCAAGTGGCCAGTGACCTGTCGCCTGCACACATATCAGTTACTTTGTAAAAAGTAATTAACATTGATCGATAAATCGATTAACGATACGATATTAAAAAAAATATCGAAAAACTGGTAATGAAGTTAAGTTTAAAATGTATTGGATATCATCTGTCGTCTTAAGTTTTATTTTAGGAGTACTCGAGTATTAAATGATACCGACAGGAAATGCAGTATATTAATCCAGCGCATAGGTAGTATTAAAAGGTTGGTATTAAATATTTATATGTTATGTACCCTTTTTGTTTTGCCGTAGATATGATTCCCCGTTGATACCCCGTGTACCTACTACTGTTAGGCTGAGTTCACAACCTTGCAAAAATGATACAGAAATAAGAGACGTGACGGTTTCGTCATCTCTTTCATCACAGCTTTTTTCGTTTTTGTAGGAAAGAGATGACATGGCACTTCCCTCAACTCTTTCAGTTTAGATCTTTTCGCCTTTTCTAGGATTCGCTTTGTCTTTCAAAAGCACTGTGAATTTGTAAGTGAGTGACGATTCTATACCGTTTCCACATCCTCATTATAGTAAGCGTCCATATTTTTTCAGAAATGACTAGTGTTGTATCACCCTATTGACAATGTTAACTCCGAAAAAAGATTTTATATTCGTCTTTTATTTTGATTAAAAGATAAGAATTAATCTTCCCAGCAAAACAGACGTTCAAAGACGTTTGAGCGTTTTCTTTTTTGTAAAAGGAAATTAAAGCCTGTTTGTTTCCCAGGGAGGCACTTAAAGTATTTGTTGTAAGCCTTATTGAGCTTACTTCATCTTATCTAACATTGCTTATGACGGACTCGCTTTAGCAAACGACAGTTAGATAAATATTTTGACTTTTGAACTTTGTTTATTTATATTTTTTGGTATAAATTAAATCTGGGTTTATGAATAATGTGGGTGTTTCTTATTTTTCACCTACCATGACTTGAGGCTTGTATAGCCTAGGGATGAATCCTGTATAGTCTATCACTATTATGATACTACTAAATTATGCCCGCGGCATCGACCGCGTGGAGTTCGGTGATTGTCCAACGGGATCGTACTACCGGGAACTATCTGTGTGCCAAATTTCATCCAGATCTGTTTAGTAGTTTTCGCGTGATAGAGTAACAATACATCCATCCATCCTCAGAAACTCTCGCATTTATAATATTAGTAAGATGACTACAAAATAATTCATGCGAATTTGGCTGTAGGGTGTATTTTAAGTGCCACTCTTTCAAACGAGAAAACCACTTAATTGAATCTGTTACCATAACATTAGATTTTTATGGTAGATACTCCTAACTTTCCCGCCAACGGCGCCACTGCTGTCTACAAAATAACAACTTACACAAAAATAATAAACCAAAATTGTTTATGAGTTTAGAAATGAAGTAAGAGCTAACACTCGAGAGCTTTCTTGGCTTCAACAATAAAAGTTTATTTAATTCTCAAGAAAATCCAGCCTTATAACTCCACTAGAAACTTGCTTAAGACGTTGAAAAGAGAGCTCATTTTACATAGTAAGTACCTATCGGGAGATTAATAAGTCTTTTCGTAACTTATGTATTAAAATAAAGTTATGTAAAACCCCTTAATTTTGAGTAAGAATAAAAAACAGAGGCGTTATTTAAAATTCGAATTTTCAGCACATTATTTTAAAGCAGTGCGCAGCGGTCGGTTACAGATCAGCAAATTTTTGGCGCGTGTAAGCTCATTTCTGAAACAGCGCGTGGTTGCGTATACACGCGCCATTTGCTACACGCGCAACTCGCACGAGTGTTGATGCGCTTAGAAGCGCGAGCCTCGGTAGATACTGACTGAACCCACCGGTTGGAGCGAACACGCTGGAATAAGCGCGTGTACACGCATTCGGTTTTTAGAAGCGCAAAATGTGGCGCGCGTGTAAGTGCGGAAGCCGATAGTCGAGCTTATACGCGCAGAATAATACGCTAATTTGAAACCGCTCTAACACTCCATGATCTTGACTTAGAAAAAAATGAGCTTGTCGTAAAACTTTTGGTATTCATTACTACTATTTATTCCTCAAAACTGAACATTAAATCAGTACAACCTATTGTTACACTACTTGTTCTTGCCAATTACACCACTTATTCAAATTTTTTCTTCGTTTTGCTGCTCGCCTAATCGATATGTCACGCCAACATTTCCATACCAGTAACCGCCCCCGCCTCCGCTATATGGAAATAACCCGCAACTAAATTGGAACAATTTTATTCAAAGTCATCACTAGCAAACAAGTTCATTTGCTTGTAAGAAAATACGAGCAGGGCCTAAATATCTCCTTGCGGCAACTTATTGTACACAGATAGGTTCGCGAAATTTCAGACATAACGTCATGCTTGAGATCCCCGCACAAATCCGCGTTCTGAACTGCTATTGAGAAAATTTCGTAATGGAAAAACCCAATAACACTTTTACCGTCCTGGATGTGGAACCTGTGACCTTATGATCAGCAGTAGGTAATACTTGTGACCAAACGAACACCAAGGCAGTCACAAAAATAATTTGTAAAAAATGATTCCTTGTTCAACAACGGCCAGTCGACCTTTCATGCCATAAAGGAATCCTCTTAAGAATCTTACAGTAGATAAGGGACCCTGATCTGCCGATTTCTACCTATTTAATAATCGATTATTGCCCGAGGGTAGGGCCGGATTACCATATCAAAAGAATGCATGATCTCATGTCGAACGTCAATTTGGTAAAACATTCGGCTCAAAAGGCGTGAGCCGTGAGCAGTTATATTGGGTTCGGGAAATTCTTAGGAATATTACGACTTTCTATGTAATTTTGTTACGCACATCTTTTTCCTTTTTACTTACACGACACGTGCCAAAGTTTCCTTTCGAAAAGTTCGCGTGCGGTGTTCGATGTCATCGTTAAACTTTGGTGCTAGCGCTTTCCTTCCTTTTACGGGTTTTTCAAACAATAGACTATTCTTCTACTTGATGTGTACCAACTTGACAGTTATTGTCTATGAAACGAAGGGTTATATCTGCTGTTTATTGAAACGTCATGCAACCGGCATTCAATTTAGATATATTTCTTTCCATATAATTTTGAATCCTTTTTTATAACAGGGCGTCAAAAAATGCATCCGCGTCGCTGTCAACGGGAAAAGTGTTCAGAAAACAATGCTGATTCTTTGGCCAAAAAGGCCGGTTTTGTTTTAATTTTTATTATTAAAAATGGCTGCCTCGTTATTCTGTAGTGGTCGCAAGCGCGACTGCTAAACATGGGGTCCTGGTTTCGGTTCTCAGGTCGAAGAAAGTATTACTGGGTTTGGCCATCTGGATTCCTCAGTAGCAGTAACGGGGTCTGTATAACTGTTTGACGGCAATAGGCTAGTCCCCTATTACATGAGACTTAAACATAATTCTGCCTAAACTTTCTAGGAATACAGACGTGATGTTACATAACTCACAGAAATTTTCATATTTTTATTGCAAGAAATGTACCATACATTAACCCAAATATCGTCGAAATAGAAATAAACCGCGACCTAGCGCCCAAAACCCTCATTGGGCTTACATCCAGCCGTCTGATGAAGACAGATGGCCTGAAATGGATCGGATGATTAACCAATACGAAAATAGACAACTTTTATCTAAACAAGCATAAACGAATTATGTAAGTAGACCAGTTTCAGCATACTAAGTAGGATGAGTAACTAGAAATACCTACTGGTCATACTGACTCATCACAACTTTTGTCCATGAAGTGCTGTCAAACAATCGATTTTATTCAAATATATTTGTAAAATATTATTTATATACAACGTGTAACATAATAAACGCAAGACTTCTCGTGTGGTGTCTCAGACCATGAAACTGAACAACTTTTGTTCTATGACTTTTGGAAATTTATAACTTTTTTTTTTAGTTTTACCATACATGTGGATCAGGATTGCGTCCGTTCCTATAGAAAGTATTTTTTTTTTGCGAATATCAAGAACTCGTAGAACAAAAGATGTTTAGTTTCATGGTGCGAGAGACCACACGGGAGGTCTTGCGTTTATTACGTTACACCTTGTATTATATATCTACTTAGGTAGAAATATTATCATTAGTTTGATTAAATAGTCATACATACTACTTAATATCTCGACTAGACTGCCTCGTTGGTCTAGTGGTCGCATTCGCGACTACTGAGCATGAGGTTCTGGGTTCAATTCCCGGGTCGGGCAAATTGTTATTGGGTTTTTCCATTAGAAATTTCTCAGTAGCAGATTCGTGCCCGGTTGATGGCAATTATAGGCTCGCCCCTTATTACATGGGACTTAAATAATAACTGGCGAAATGTGGGTGTACTATTAGGTACACCTCTGCCTAACCCTTCGGCGATTACAGGTGTGATGTTATGTTATTTTTACCTACTTAATTTTACTCTTTTGCTTCTTTACTATGGCTTTTCTTGCTCTGGTTCCTCTTCATAGGAAAAAAACAATTTGAAACGTGCACCTAGTTTATAATGCTTCATAAGTGCCTATTTAGATTATGTTTTTTTTTGTTTTATCGCTATCATAACAAAATTTTGTTTCAAGTCAGTTCGTTTTGAAGGGTCTGTCACTGTATCAAAATATGTATATCATATTATTTGTTCAAAACCCTATTTATACCTAGCTCTTTCGTTTATTAGTCTATTAATTTCAACCATAACGACTGAACTTTTTTTTTGGAAATTATTTATAGTATCACAGAATCATAATACAAAACTTGTTTTTTACTTCAAAGACGCAATAGATCATAACAAATTAGTCATTAGTGTCAACTTGTAATTTGTAGTTGATCTCTTACTATACTGTATCTGAACTGTAACTGAATTTGTCTGGCTATTGTATAAATAAATGTTTCAATTTATGTTTATTTTGACAGTCTAATTATAAGGTATTATGTGTATGTGTTTGTTGTGTGTATTTTGTGTTTTGTGTTGTGTTGTATTGTGTTATGTATGTGTGTGTGTTGTAGGTATTCTGTAGATATGTGTTATGAATATAAGATTTTAAAGTATCATGGTACTATCACTATATTTTTTTATTCCGAGATCATGGTGCTTGCAACAGCGCCGAAATATCGGGAACTCATAAGAAACAGTAAACATGGTAAATATCCCGTTTCGAGTGTGTTATGAATGTATGTTATGTTGTTATGTGTGTGTGATATTGTGTATTGTTACATAAAGAAACAAATTGCTAAGTGTAGGTAATATTCATTTACAGTTATAAATCTGTTCACAAGTTATTTTTAAACACCACAGAAAAGCTCTACGTAGGGATGTACTTTATGCTGTTTTGGAATACAGGCACATTACACAGATACGTTTTGATTTTGCAGGCACTTTTTATAATTGGTTTTTCCATCAGGCATTTCTCAGTAGTGGCTTGCTGTTGGGAGTTATGCCCGGTTGATGGCAATAAGCTCGCGCCTTATTACTTGGGACTTAAACACATCTGGGTTAACATCGGTGTATTAATTGCTTTACATCACATCATCAAAAGGAGTAAATGATAGCGGGACGGTTGACAGAGGAGAATGGAAGATAAAATCGTGCTGCGCCGACCCCAAGCAACATGAGGAAGATGACGATGATGGGGATGAATTGGTTCACATCAATTATGGTGCTCCCTCACCGCGAGCATTCGCCTGTAATATAACAGTCCAAGATTCGATTTTGTATGGAAACAAGTGAATCTGAACTGTTACATTACAGGCGAATGCTCCCGGTGAGGGAGCACCTTTATGCATTACGTACACAAAACACATATACATTTATGTTATATCATTTTATAAGACCTGGAAAGCAACTACAGGGTGCTAAACGTGCGGGTCTCTGAATGGTGAGTAAAGCGCTATCTCGCCGTCCGGCCGTCTTATGACGACAGGCCGTGCGACGTTCGTGTTCCACGCGCCTCAAAGAGTTGTCAGCAACCAGGAAGGGGTCCGCAAGGGCCGATGCCTGCCGGGGCTGCGGGGCTGTTCGAAAGAGATACCGCGGCCCTGGAACATAAAGGGCAAAGAAGGAACATGAAGGGGTTTTAGTCGAGCGGGGGGGGGGGGACGCCATTTGATGATTTCCCATCCGAAAAAAAAACGACTCCCTTTAGATAAGGGTGACCTATTTTTATTATTAACATATCTGCTATAGAATATTTCTCTACAATTTTATGTAACGAAGAAATTGCTTCCTGGATTCGCAGCATTTAACGCAAATTGTTTCCAAGATAGCTAACATTAGCTGTTTGTCTTTATACGTGAGTTGTAAAACACAATTGAAAGATACGACTTACAAGGAGCAATTGCCACTGATTGCGGGATGTACGAATTTTAAACACCCTTTATTTCGCGAAGGACTTTGAAATACTTTGAATGTTAGTTTTATGAGGCCAAGATACTTCTTCTTTTCTAGGTTATTTAGAAGATCAGTCTATAATGTTCCCATTGCTGGGACACACGGTTTCCTCTCTATGAGAGGGAATGGGCTATAATCCACCATGCGCGCCCAGTGCGGGTTGGTAGATGTCACATGTCTTCGAATTTTTGGTTTTAGGATAAGCCGGTTTCCTCACAATGTTTTCCTTCACCGTTTTTGAGAGCATGGTGATGAAATAAATTACACAAAGTAATGCGCCTGCCTGGGTTCGAACCCACGACTTACTGTTCGTAAGTCGGAGCCGCCACCACTGGGCCACCGCTGCTTTTTAGGTTATTTGACTAGTCTCAATATCTGCCTAATTTTTTTTGGGGTCGGCTTTCAGTGTAACCAAAAGCAGCTGAACGCCAGTACTTTACATGGAGCGACTGTCTGTCTGTCCTCAGCAACTCAGTTATCAGATACCTCTTTGTGAGACTGATTGTCAGACTTGCGGGCTGTTACTAGGTTAGATTCTTGTACGGAGGCCCTAGCATGAGCGCGTGGTGTAAAAGCAACGTAATAAACACAATAAAGTTAGTAAGTTGATATAATGGTTCCGCATTACGAGAACCTCGTGAAATCAGAGAAAGATAAACAATTCAAATAAAGGGTGTAAATAGACCCTTAACATAGCCGAAAGGCACTTGTTCTCCCCGTCTAGGCCATACCTGGGAACCTTCTAGTTACGGAGATATTGGGGGTCAAAGTTCCAACTTTTTCTACTATTCAATCCATCTACCAGCACAATGCTTTGAGTGCTTTCCATCGAGTCCTACCGTAAAACGTGATTTTACACCCCAAAAAAAAAATTGATTCCCAGTAATAATTTTTGCGTAAAGTTACTAAGTTTGATGTATAGAATGCTTGGTTGACGGCTATGTGAAGGGTCTGTTTATACCCTGTACTATTATATTTTTGAAGGACACATTTTAATATTGTCAGTATGTTCTTCAGTGTTCCAGTATTTCTACTCACACACGCACGATAATATCCTTTTCGTAGTCGCACGATAAATCCTTCCATCTTTTGTACCTTCATCTATTTTTACGAAAATGGTACCCTGAGCGGATTTCTCTTCAGCTAACAATAGAAAAGGCAAAAAGTATTATCGTCATAGCGCCATTGATGTAGTGGTCGCGTGGTCTTCAGCGATTCAGGCGCGCATAGAAACAAGTTTACATAAAATCTTCTGAACTTATGTAAACTTAGTACTTATGTAAACTTTGTGCTTTGCAAAACTTCCATTCCAATAATAATAATCGCTCCAGAAAACATAAATTGTTCAATGTCCCATTTTGTCGCAATGTAGCTCGATCCACCTCCCGTTTATGCTTACGATGCTCAACGCGCTCGTGGAGACGATAACGTTAGAATGTTAGTGGTTCTGTGAGCAGACCGAGTAAAAGGATTACTTAAATTATGAACGGCTAATACTATACTAAACGTAATAAATACATAGTTAACAAACCAGTAGCGAAGGGTAAATTTTTGTAAGAGGTAAGCCGGAGTACAGATCTTAACTGTATAGAATATTATTGGCTATAGGATACTGACTGTGCCATTTTTCAAAGGGAAGCCGGTAAGAATCGGGTTGTATGGAACCTCCGCCACTGAAACAAACCTATCCTAGAACCTAAATAATTCTTAGTGAAACTGTCAAAATGGCCGCGAGAAGAGACCTTGAAGCGAATCTTATCAGTATTTCTACCGCGATGTTCAACAGGATTGACGAACGCTTTTCGGTAGTTTATATCAGTCAGACATTTTTGACTTATCCTCATCGTTGGAGTGTTACAGGTATCTTTTAAAAGTAAACATTTGTCATTTTTTTTTCGAAAAGTTGGTATTAAAACATCTGATGGCGGGGGGAATTTTATTATTATTTTTATTTTATTTTCACTCCCTTCCGCTCCGCCTAGAACGGGAAGGGACATTTTAATGATTTCCCACCCAAAAAAGGGGTACATTTCTCAAGCCGACTAGATTACAATTCTAATAAAGTGATATGAGAAACATTATTAAAAAGTATTATACTATACTACTGCCTCGTCGGTCTGCGGGTCGCAATCGCGACTGCTGAGCCTGACGTCCTGGGTTCGATTCCCTGGTCGGGCAAATTGTTTGTGGTTTTTTCCATCTAGAATTTCTCAGTAGCCACGGAGTCTTGGTTTGTGGCCGATTGATGGCAATAGGTTCACCCTCTATTATATGAGACTTAAACATTACTGGCGAAATGTATGTACTATTAGGTGCACCTCTGCCTAACCCTTCAGGGATTACAGGCGTGATGTTATGTCATTTAGTTAATCTACAAACCATTCTTAATCCTATAGAGCTACCATTGAACCCTCTCAACAAACTATACCACAATTTTACGTATTTATGGAAATTTTAGTTTCCATACTCTCCTGATACTCTCAACGGCAGGCGCCGTCTTCCGTTCAGGCTTCCCACATCCTTTGCGAGTTGGAAATTTTGGATGCTCACCCTCAGAGCGGTGTCGCTGGCCGGATGCCTCAACCACTAGGTAACTATTATGGCGCCGAAGTAGATTGTGATAGTGGAGAAATCTTTTCAAATAGCTCTGAATAGTGAGATGCCGCAAGCCATGAACTTTTTAATTGGCGAAGTGGAAGGCTGATGTTATAGGAAAATGTTAAAAGTTTATGTGAAGTAAAGTAAGTAAAGTTATTATTCTTTTTATGTATTATCTAGCTACACGATAACTCTTAATATACAGGGTGGAATTTTTTCGCCACCTGTAGGGAAAGTACTCTAAATACCAGGGAGATAGAAAATTTTACTCAAAGGAAACATTCCTTTATTTTTAAAAAGAAATAAATCTGCATTAAAAGATTTTCTAAAATTCGCTTGCTGCCACACTCGGGAATGTTTTCTTTAAGTAAAATTTTCTATCTCCAGTATTTAGAGTACTTTCCCTCCAGCCCCCGTAGCATGACCACCGTAGACAAGGATTTTGTCGATTCTTCCGTCAAAGAAATCCTTGTCTACGGTGGTCATGCTACGGGGGCTGATGACGTTGAAAAATTCCACCCTGTATATTTAGACATGGTAATGACAATCTACAGTTTCTTGATTCTCAGAACTCCTCCTTTATGAATATTGAAACGTAAACATTGGAAAATCGTAATTTCTACGAGGAAACTCCACATACTCCTGATATTGAATCCAGTCTAAAAATCCATTTCATAGATACACAGGCAGACGTAAGGTTAGTTAAACAAACATTGAACGAACAACCTTTTGAATTTAAAACATTGAATTTTATACAAGAACCTCCGTTCAGGTGCACTGAAGCTCTAAAGAAAATATCAGCGTTATTTAAATAGCAAAGGGAACCACTCGAACATGAAATCCCCGGGGTATTCGATGGAGGAACTTAAAGACAAGCTTACACTATAACGAGTATTGTTAGCATTCCCCGTCTGGAACGCTTTGACCCACCACCAGCAACTTAACAATTCCTTTCCTATTAAAATTCTTTCCCAACTCGGCAAACTTTATCTCAAAATATAACGGGCCCATCAAAATACGAAATAACGGGAAAGTACGGCGCTGCTAAATAATTAAACGAATTCTGAACATTTTTGGTGTGTGAACTTCATTTTTTGTGAAAGGAAAATTTGTTAGATTTTTCGAGGATACTTTCTACTTTCAGTAGTTCGGGATGGAAGCCTGAAAGTCAGTGATAGCAATTTGGGAAGTCGTGTTCAGTTTTTTAAAACATTTTGTTAACAAAGAGAAAAACGAGAAGCTCGAAAAACTCGTGATTTCTGTATCTTATTCTGTAAGTGGTGGGTGAAGTGGTGGTGGTGGTAGTGGTGTGGTGGTGGTGGTATTAACAGTTCAAATCAGTTTTCTACAGAATCTTTATGAATTTCATTTTATCAATATTAAATCATTTATTAACAGATCATAAAATCCAATTTGTTAGTAACAAAAACACATCTTAAACAATAGTTTTAGTACATAATAATTATATAATTACTAATAATGTCAAAATTATTTATAGTAATAATGTAAAAATTATTAATAATACAATAATCAGGAAATTAAAAGAAATAAATAAAGGACAATAATCAAATAAGCAATAATTAAAAGAAACGTTATTTTATTATTTTTTAAAGCACGATTTGATGGTAATGCTTCTGTTTTGGTCCAGTGCTTGAGTATTAGACCTTCTGCCGGCAATCGGCCATAGTGACCAAGAAGCGGTTTTATAACATCATAATTATAAACCAAACATAACAGAAAAAAATATTCACATTTTACATTTTTATCTCCCAATAATAAATAAAAGGTGCAAGAGAGATAAGTAAATTTATATTCATAAGCATAGTAAGATGTTTCAGGGGTTCGAAATTGTGAATGTTATCAGGGGGGCTCCACCCCTGTCCCCCTCAGGTAATCGTCTGACAAATGTCTTAGATATTTTACCAACTTCATTTCGTGGATGCTCAGAATTTTGATGGGTGAGGCATGTAGGGAACCATCTCACACTTCCCCCTGAAATTGAAATTGAAAAAAGCACTTCGTGTTTTTACGTAAAATTGATATTGGTTTGAATGAGCTTTTAACAAGTTTTCTTGTCTGTCTACTGACAGACAAGCATGCGACAACAAAAAAAAAAAAGACAGTTCCAACCAAAAAAATGTACACTTATTCAGTAGGAGCCAACCTAAATATTGAAATATCGTGTTTTACATTAATGGTATAAAGTTCGAAAGAGATACCGTGGCCCTGGAACACAAAGGGCAAAGAAGGAACATGGATGGGTTTTAGTCAGTACAAGTCTGACAATCCCTTCCACTCCGCCCAGAGTGGGGGGGGGGGGGTCATTCGATGATTTCCAACCCGAAAAAA
The DNA here is from genome assembly GCA_963082995.1 of Noctua comes. Classification (NCBI taxonomy): domain Eukaryota; kingdom Metazoa; phylum Arthropoda; class Insecta; order Lepidoptera; family Noctuidae; genus Noctua; species Noctua comes. The sequence goes on along the minus strand of OY720279.1, from coordinate 7,919,538 downwards.
AAAATAAAAAAAATGTTATAAAGTATTTGGTCTTATGATACTACGAGTACGATCACAGTATGTAATACAAAAAGAAACCTCTATCAAGAAATTACCAAACAACTTATTTATAGAATCCAATTTCTTCATAATAAACCTATTTGTTGTGGGTTGCCAACGTAAAATGATCCAGCTAATAGTCCATTATAACGTAATAATGATACTCGCAAAATATAAGGGTAATAAAAGTTCATAGACCTGTGAACGTGGTGTTGAATTTATACCAAAAAATACCCATTTTCTTACCACCCGCCAACAATAAGGTGCGAAATTAGGAGAAGAATTAGGCTCCCCCGACGTGGCGCGTGCCTCGAATGGTGATGCAGGGTGCAGAACAAGAGAGGATAAAATACCAGGAGCCACCCCTTCCACGATAACAATATATCACACGTCTATTGATTTATGCGACGAAAGGTATTTCTTAATTTAGTCCTGTAGATAAACGCTGTAGGCCACCGCGGCCGCTGTAGGTACCTTTAATATAGGTGACAGAGGCACCATTATGAAACTTTATAGAGTTTTGCGGGTACGTAAAAGGAATAACAATGTATTGAATTACTTTTGTACGCACAATGGACTATTTGAGGGAGGCGGGAACCTATATTGGATGGTATTTATGGCCGCTTTTTCTATGTTATCGAGGGATCCGAGGAAGGAAAAGGAAAATTACGTATACTTGACGTAGTAACTATGAGTATATACTCGTACTTGATACTTATTCGTTAAAAGCAAACCAATTTTTACACAAAAGGCGTCCCATAAAAGTCGTAAATTAAACTTAAACTATATTTACATTTCTTCTCGCGTGCATTAAAACTCAATGCGGTTATTGTTAATTTTAATATGAGGTTGTCGTAACGTCGGCAACTATGATTAGGCAAGCTCGATGCGGATAAAACGCGGCGCACCACTACTCCACAATGCCTACTTAAATACTTGTTCTTCAGAACTTAGACTTACAAAGCTTTAGATTAAGCCTAACACATAAGTCCAAGACTTTATTACTGCGAAATTTCAAAGGAATGCTGGGAACCAAATCTCCCCCAGGACAGGGGTGATTTTATTTTACAAATGCTTATCGCACAAGCTTTCAAGTCACTCTGAATATCGTCACACTGCCAAGAAAATTCAACTAAGATAAGCCCACATAAAACCAGAAGTTTCTTAGCTGACATAACTTGAGACGGACAGAAAAATCCGCGAGGCATATTTTTATGCGTGAAAAATTTAAAAGCTCGCTTTGACAAAAGCGGGCTCCAAGATAGCGGCCGGCGAAAGAAAAACTACACTGTCTCGTAATAAGAGTAAAAAGTATTGTAGTGAAACAAAACACTGCTGTCTATGTATGAGTCATACGTCGTTACAAAGTTATGTCAATATATAAGGAAAGCCTTGGAAAACAAAAAGATTTTTCTTACTGTAACCTCGTGTTTACTGCCAAGTGTTTGCCGTCCTCGGAGCCCAGATGTTATTCGCCATAAGCCTCCCTTATTAGGGATTCCGTATGTTCAGCTGTAGGAACAAGCTGAACTATGTATTTTTATTTAAGCGACATTATTAATATTTTCCTCTTGTAAAAATGCGGAGGAACCAAAAGTAAGGTTCATGTTTGGGTAACGCAAAGAAAATGAGGTACACAGAAGTAACCTTGGTCGGGGGTACAAAGGTTATGTTAGCTATTCGTAATCGTTTGTGAGGGAATACGTGGAGCACTTTAGCCTCTACCTAGATGTTATTGCTAGCTTGTGTAATAAGAAATAGTGGTGGAACGTTTTGTAGTATTAAGGTAGGTAAATCGTTACTGAGCCGTGGAAACATCGATTTGAATTGACACAAACAAACCAGCATTGATGTATCTTTTTTTATGATTGTTTTAACAATCAACAATTGACTGTGTGAAGTAGGGGCGGATCGCCAGTTTCCGTATAAACGCTGAATATTTTACAATATAGAAATTGGCTGATTGATCGGCGGATGGCTATAAGAGCAGAAGAAGACCAACGAAACGGTGGATGGACTGTGTGGAGAATGAGATGGATAGAAAGGAGGTGACTGCTGAGATGACGAGTAATATATAGGGTGACTGGTAATTAGAAACACGTGATTGTACTCATGATAACAAACAACTTTCCCAAAGAAACATTTTTTCTAATACTCATTCATTGTTATCACAATAACAGAACAGCCGTATGAAATTCGCACGCGCGCGCCTGTGACCTATCAGCTGTTAGCCGCGCGACCCTACCTATCCGCTGTTGCACGATACGATAGTAATGAGACAGAACGGCGTGATAAAAGTGAATGACTATAAAAAAAAATGTTTCTTTGGGAAAGTTATTTGTTATCATGAGTACAATCACGTGTTTAAGTATCGGTCACTAATTACCAGTCACCAGTAGCGAAGGGTCAATTTTTGTAAGAGGTAAGCCGGAGTACATATTATCTTTAATGTGATTATATTATTCGTCTATAGAATACTGACTGTGCCATTTTTCAAAGGGAAGCCGGTAGGAATCGAGTTGCATAAAACCTTCGCCACTGCCAGTCACCCTATAGAAGTATAGATGAAGAAGACATGTTGCACTGACCCCAAATAAATTGGGATAGGGGCAGAAGAATGATGACGATGATGGCGAAATTGGCGAATTCTAGAACTACTTAATTAATTAAAAAGTACGTAATAGGTACATCATCTGCCTACCCTTTTCCCAAATATGTTGGTGTCGACTTCCAGTCTAACCGGATGCAGCTGAATACCCGTATTTTACATGGAGCGCCTGCCTAGCTGACCTCCACAACCCAGTTAGTACTAGGTAATACGATACCCCTTGGTAAGACTGGTTGTCAGACTTTTTGAGCCACTGACTACCTGAAACGACTGTCAAAGATCTAAAAATGACAGCCGGGACCAACGGCTTAAAGTGCTTTCCGAGGCACGGAGGAAACTCGGTATGTAATGGGTGGTTACCCATCCACAAACCAGCCTAGGCAAGCACGGCTTAACCTAAAGATCGATCCGAGCGGCTGTTATTATTTAGCCACGAGTTCCTCTACGTAATAGGTACATAACCCTACTTAAAAGACTTTTCATTTACAACAAAATATACGCGATTACTTAAAAAGAACAACATGAATTTAAAAAACTCAAACAATTTTTTTTTTCCCGTAAACTTGGCTACAAGAAACATTACATTTCATAAGAACCGACTTCTTTAGGAATTCCTCCTCGTCATACCGGGGTTGAACAAAGATCCTAGCTTGCAGGCAGTAAACTTCAAGTTGAAGTATAAAAAATACGATTAAAAGAGTTCCGCTTTACCTTGTTATACTGCTAGCTTTGTAAAAAGTATATTCTTAGGCATTTATAAACTTTGGTCAGATTTTGTTTTAAAGTTTTTCTGAGAAAATTGTATTGTAAGTTGAAGTTTTCGTCGTTTACCCATTTTTTGTGTTTACTGATTATCACTCATATTCATCATTTTTTTCTTAGTAGGATAAGCAACTAACTTTATATACATTATATACAGACTAAAAATATAACTAAACTAATGAAAAAAAAGAATAAAAGTAAGAAAACATAAACAACTAAAAAACGACGACAAAAGGACACTTCAAAGTGCGTCAAAGTTATTTATAGTTCTTTTATTTATATTTTTACAAATTGTTTACATTTTTAAATATTCCTTAGAAAAAACAATATAAAAAACATTTAAAAATATAAAGAATTGTAGCCCACTGGTATCGGGAACAGGGTCCAAGCTACCGGCGCGCGGCGGTCAGGACTCCAGAGAGAGGAACCTCCTAACAATACATAATATATATTCATCATTTATTATTATCATTAGGTATAACTATTATTCCAAAGAAAATTTATTTATTCCTAGCTTTTAGATTAATCACATCAATTTCAGGAGTTTTTCTATGAAGTATTATTTATTGGTGGCTTCTGAGTCAATACGTCATGTTTTAATTATTTGATAAATTCCAGTTTTATTATTACAAAATACTGGAGAGTATTTACATAACACTACTTACGTCAAGTGCTGAAATGCCAAATATAAAAGAAAAACTCACGAACTCAACGCAAAGTAATCGTTCTCAAAACTCAACAGTATCATCATATTTCAACTTAAACCTGCCTTCTAAAGCATGAAACATCGCGTATATACTCCTAATCCATCATTTCGGGAGTCGGAAAAAAAATCGAGAATATATTTTACGTTCGGTCAGGTGTCGTGGGAGTCCTGGGGGAAATCTAACTTTCCCGGAGGCGCAGACACCAATCGATTCTATTCAAATTTATGACAGAGAGAAACGGTTTGTGTTATATTGATCTAGAGCTGATAATACCGGTGGTATTATCTTTTTTTTTTCATATTTTGGGGGAAAAGATCTAAATGGGCTAAGATAAGAGTAGTAAGTAAGTTTTTCTTGCTTATCTCTCATAACTTTATAAAATTGGTTATATGCATGTATTTATTCTTATAGGTTTTAGTCATACATATTTTCCAGTCTTTTTTTCTGTTATTGCACCTACTGTATATTGTCTCTGTATAACCCTAAGGTAGATTGGTAGAAAATGTATATGGCATTAAGTCCGCCTTTGTACAGTTTTTTACTTGTGCATAAAGTTTTAATAAATAAATAAAAATAAGACTCATTTTTATGGAAAGCATTTTTTTACTCTAATAATTTTATAAGGTAATTTTTCACAATTTTTAAATTTAGGCAGTGAATCTATAAAAAGCGCAAGTACAATTACCGTTTGCAATGGTGGTGATATTATGTGTGCCTGAACCTACACTAAAAAAATGTTCCCCCGAAATAGGAAAATCCTCCGACGTTATCAAAATGATTTCACAGAATCTTTGGTAAGTATTTCCCACTCTATAAAGGTACCATTACATTCGGAACCCTATCGATGGCTGTCTGCAACTGGCAGGCTTGGCGCCAACTTCTCACAAAATTTTCACCCTTATTTTATTGCCTTCTGTCCAAGATTAAACTTTCCTTCACCGTTTTTTAACAATCCATTCACTCAAATACACTCCGTAATAAAACTTGGTACCGAACGAGGGAATAAAAATAGAATACGTGGAAATAAAATAAAATTACCGTTCATAGGAGTCTGATGCATACGACAATTGTATTTGTGGGTTCGACAAGATACTTTATGTGCGAATAGACATTTGCAACGTGCAATATAACTAATGGTGTAACGCAACGTAGTCGTGTGAACACAAATTGGAGTGACATTGCAATTACTATTGCATTCTATTGGTCGAACGGTTAACAGACCAAATCAGTGAATGCTGTTACATTACGTCACCAATTTCCATTGCTTGTTGCATTGGTTTCCTCACTTTAGGTAAGTGGACATAAAAGTTGTTGTCAAGGTTGCTTTCATTGCTAAAAATGGATTATACGAAATAATATGAGATAGTGTTTGTCCTGCTTAGTAAAATGGTCATTAACTAAATAAAATCAACTTTGAAGTAACTCCTACGTTCAATTAAGAAACTGCCTGTGATCTGCAGTTCGTTGATGTACCGTCAACCTGTCATAGCAAAATGTAAATTCATCAATTTCTTTTGAATAATTTCCTTAGTATGCTTTATTTTTAGTTGGTATTTAAAGCAAGTGACGTGGAATGATAGTCTCTCATAGAGTATTATAATATTGTTACTTAGTAATAGGAAAAACTAATCACTTTTCTACACAATCTTTTTTTACCATAGCAACACGACATTAATTTCGATTAATTCTCTTCCTACAACAGGGCTGTCACCATTTGTGTAATTAAAGGAACTTATTAAAATTCTGCCGAGTTCATTACAAAAGACAGATTTCAGCAAGACTCGACTAATAAATTAAGACACAATATTCATAAACTTATTTGTTTGAAAAAGTCTTGAAGATTAATATTCCATTTGCCTCTGCCGAAATCAGAATGGAAATTAAAACAGTAACTGAAGGTTTTTTAATAAAAATTTTGTGTAATGTAAGGACACAGAATTTTTCTAGTCTTAACTAACCTTAAGAAAGAAGTACCTAGGTAGGTAACTGTTGAGTGCGGTGGGTCACAAATCTTCATTTTGCCGGATTAAAGCTCCTCTCTGTTTTATAATAATAGAGGCGGTGTGAAGCACCCTGAATATTTTACTAAAGTCAACTTCCAAGTTTAAGATTGTTATTACCCATCCTTTTCTAGCAAGAGCATCACTGGTTGGTGCAACAAGGATGTAAAACAAATTCGAAACATTTGGTACGTGTTGACTTCTACACAGTTCCACACTGTGTACGTTAATTCAGTTTAAGTACGTAAATACTGGCTTACAGAATCTTTGAAATTACATTACTTGTTTGTTCATACATATTTATACGGAGTTGGGGAATTAAATTAGTGATACGTTCAGTTTGCATTGTATCCTCCCTCATTTACATTTTAGGGTTGGGATCGTTTTTAACACCACCGAAGTCAACGGTATCAAAAGCAACATGTTTGCCAAAATGTCGAACTACAACATCATTCTTTTAAAGGACAAATTCAATAAATTAAAGGAAAATCACATCTATTTCGATACATCGAGCGGTATCAAGGTCCATTATTTCTAAAGTACGAATCTGGGATCATTTTCTGTAATAACATTTCTGTTTCATCCCAAAAGAACTTCAACCAATTACGTTTCGCCCGGGGATCGGTAAGCAAAACAATCCTTGTTATGATATTAAATATTATTTCTTAGATACGTACCTACACAGTTATAAACGGGGAAAAATACGAGCTCTAGACAAATTGAAAAATTTCTTAGAACTAGGTTGGGGGCATCACTGTTTGTCGAGTAAATTTTTAATTTTAGTAAGGGGAATACCAAGCCTGACGATGTTGTACTTAATTTTTTATGTAATATTTCGTTGCTATGGTAAAGCGAATTACTTTCAAGTTTTTAACTGCCTTTGCGAACAATGTCCGCGATGAATAAATGATAGTAAAGCCTTGCTCACATTGGGGCACATTTTATGTTGTCTGGAGGCAATAAAAGCGCCTTCATGAGTGATGAATACTCACTAGGTATGTACATATATTGTACATCCAGCGTCAATGGACCCCCGTCAGTCACACAAAAATGAGCCGACTAGGGAACATCCTTTTGTTCTGCAATTAGAGGATATCTGATAAGATCCGTATACGTTATTAAGCTGGTACTTTGTTTAACATTGTACACTGCCAATTTAACGCAACTATTAAAATAGTGCATGATAGAGACACCGTAGTTGACGGCACGGCGCATGCCTTAGTTAAAGTAGGAGCTAATCAACGTTGATAGATCTCGGACTTAGTGCCCAAACGAGAGACGACCTTTTATCAAAATCATTTACCTAAATATACCGCTGATTACAGCTTTAAATTTTCGTAACTTAGTAAGGGCTGATTGCAACACCTACCTGTTTTGTTAACTAGCATTAAGTCAAATGCACTTACAGATGTTACTTTTTAATGTTAACATTGGTATATGATAAAACAAAAAAAGAAAAATTTAAAAAAATATAAGAGCACTAGAGTTGAACAGAGGGCGAATATAGTACAGAAAAGGCAGTTACGAATTTTGGGACATGAATCGCAATCGCGCCAATATGGACGAGCCTTCACACCGACACAAAAGAAACTTTATTGGAATGGATTTTTATTGATGCCATGTCGACATGTGGCAAGCAGCTTGATATTAGAATTTGATATTGCCGAAAATCCAACATTGTGATGGAAAATATTAAAGACATTGAGCCTTATTCGAGATTATTTTTGTACGATCTCATTATTTATACACGACTTATTATTTCTGGTCGTATTTTTTACGACGTTGAATAAATATTTAACAGATGTACGAAAATAAGAACTCGTTCTAAATAAAAATGCGGTAGGTATCAAGTAGTATCGTGTAACCCAGTACCTGTGCAGATCAGGTAAATAGGCATATCGCTCCATGTAATACATAGATATATTACTGGTTTTGCTACATCTGATTAGACTGCGAGCACATAATATACTTGGGAAAAGGCTAGGCAGATGAGGACTGTTTTTCCTCATTTTTAAGGACTCTTTTGCTCCGAAATCCAATTCAAGTAGATACTACATACTGTGACAATAAAATCTTTTTACAAAAAAATTATCTGGCTATTGTAATAAATGTCGTTTTTTTATCAAGCCTTTTTCCGTGCTTCTAATAGGAATTAGTATTTTTTTTATATTTTCCCCACACTAGGAAACACCCACAGTATTAAAGCTTGGTAACATAAAAATGAGTTATATAGATATTCTTAACAAATAAATCCTACTACATATAATATTATAAATGCGAAAGTTTGTGAGAATGTATGGATGTCTGAATGTTTGTTACTCTTTCACGGAAAAACTACTGACCGGATTTGGATGAAATTTGGCACACAAATAGTTTATAACCTAAGTTAATTTAATTAAAAACTAAGGACACTTTTTATCCCGGCAGTACGACCCCTGGGACAATTACCGAACTCAACGCGGGCGAAGCCGCGGGCAGAAGCTAGTTATATCATAATTCAAATAACCGCCGAACTCATCTGTCGCAGAAGTCAATGTTCAGACGGACGTTTGACATGTAAATGTTTACTCGTAAACCGAAAGCCGACTAATTAAAATGAACTTAATTTAATATCTTCATTAAGACTCGTTTAAAAGAGCATCGTTTCTGGCCTCGAACTCGAATAGTCGATTTTGGGAGAAGATTAAAAGTTGACTCGTGTAAACATGAATGATCGATACTCGAATTTTGAGAGGTAAGCGAGCATTATCCAGTTCGACAAGGGCCCCTCCGCATGACAGTCAGTTCTTCCAATCCAGGGCTAAGGTGGTGGGGCTAACGGACAAACAACAACTACCAGTTGGATTTGTCCAGCTCGTTTCGCAATCTTCTGCGAGATTTACCGCGTCGCGTACTGACTGGGTTTGTTTAAATAACCTCCTTTTAAGTTTTTCAATGAAAGTTCGAGTTGACAGATAAAACTCGCATGGACATGGCCCGCCTCCCGATGGGCGAGAAGCCTTCCTCGTGTAAATAATCCCTAGTGCCGTAGGTAAGCGAACAGCGGACACACAGTATCTGAGCAAGTTTACAACAAACTGATGAACTTTGAGTTACAAACTTCTTCCATAATTCCTTTGAAGCTGCATTGCTTTTATGGTCGAAATTAAAAAACTGTGCTTTATGGTTGGAAAAAACAAAAGAATCGACCTAAGGTTGCCTCATTTTTTCAAGACTTTCCCTCAAACGCCAAAAAAATCTTTTATTAAAATACAAAATCAATGTTAAGTTTTGAAAAAAGGCAATAGGAAAAGAAAAAACACATCTTTTTCTATTTTATTCAATAGACGTATTTAATTACGCACTGTACTGCGTATTTTTTTTTGTTTTCTGTTAATTGAATAATTGTGAAAAGGTTTTTTTCATAAAAGTTTACGGCGGACGGTCCAATTTGGTAACTCCATCAGGCTCAGGATATTCTTAATTTAAAATGGAATTCACGTGTGTCGGATTTGTGAACACGTGTTTTTAAACTAAAAGCTTCGTTTCTACATCCTCGTAGTATTCGTTTTTAATCTGGTCAAGTGAAAATGGCTTGCTGGGACCAACGTTTTTTTTTTTTTAAATTTTTGTTTCGATTATTCGGTGCTTTGGTTTTTAAGCTTTTTTTTAATTAAAAGCTTTTATCTAGTAATATTACATGTAACCTGCAATCATTAACAGCCAGACTATAAACCAAATATAACTAAAACCACCTAACACCAATATTTTTCCCTAACTCCAAAATCGAAAATTCAAATACAGTTTAGGAACTTTGAACCAATATTGGTCTAACCCAAAATTGGCACGAAACTCGCGCGGTACGTTCCGAAATACTGTAACAGAATCAGTGTGGGTCCAATTCTCCCATTTACTTTTAACTTACATCATAACATACGCGGCTGGCAAACACTGATATTAGTTTTCGGTATAAGCAATTTTCGTAAGTGTCCCCTGTTATTTGTACGTAATACCACCGTATATTGCCTCATAGTTGCCCCTGTTCAAATAACGTGTTACACAGTTATTGAAATGTAATAAAATGGCGATGGGGCGTTATTAATAATGTTTTTGTTGTCACTAAGCTGCTTATTCTGGTTTTTGTGATATAATGGAAAAGTCTAGATTTCTAAAGACCTTTGTTCTAGAAATATAAAAAGGAATTTCTTACATTTTGACTGGCAATTTTCCAAGAAGCTACCCACAATGAATAGAAAACAAAAATATAAATAAATGAAAACGTTACAAAAAAATTTTAGTTTCCCGCGGGAAATATAAATGCTTGTAACACCAACGGTCGGCTACTTAAATAAAATTCTTCATCTTCAACACAGAAGGGACGAAAATGTCACAGGGCCAGAATATTTTCTAATTTATTTTTTATATCGAGATAAACAAAACAAGAGAAAACATAATCATAGATTGTAGAAAAGAGTAGCTTACTTTCGTACATTTTGTGAGTTGGGCGAAATTTTATGAACTAATTTCCCAGAGACAACATTCCTTATATGCGAGGGAGGCGCCTCGGGCTGTGTAGGCATTTTTTTGGACAAAAACCGAGCTCTGTGTTTAATGAAAACCCTGTACCACAATATGCCTCGGGGGGTCGCTTTCACTGATTGTAGGAATTTTTCCATACTTCGTATGAATATTTTTATGGCACGAAATGGCGCTGCGTGCGGGCCCACTGACGTTAACTTTGACTGGCCCATGATGAAAAGGTTTAGAGGCAGTTTGTTTTTCATTTTAAAGCGCACATGAAAGGCTTTTCAGGAATATTACCGACTGACTGACGTATTACCTGTAGAACCGATATGTGCGTATTCGAGCCACATTGTTTCAGTATTTTGAATTATGCTCTGATATTAATTAAGGTTTAATTAATAGATATAATTATGTACACGAGATATTTGAGTAAATACCTGTCTGTTACTGCATGCTCTAATTATGTTCGATGTTGTTGTGTGTATCAACATGACGTCTTCATTAATTTAGTTCAGTATATTGAGCACAACATCATTTTACAAAATTATTACGAATTGTGTTTATAATTTCTGTAAGTCTCTACGTCTTTTATCGTATTGTTATAAAAAAATAAGTGATACAGGATTATAATACGATTATTTTGTTGCCGTTAGGCATTTTGATATCTTCTTTGTAAAATAATAACATAAACAAGGCAAAGACTTAACTCGACAAAGGAGATTGATTAGACAAAACGAACGTGTGCCGTACCCCTTCCAACGTGTCGGTACTGAAGAGATTTACAAACATTATATTGCAGTATCGCAGAGGAGGTTTAATAGCAACGCAAGGTGAGCGTAGGAATTTGCAATAAGCTCCACCTTTGTCTCGCAACCAGCCCCTTTATTTCCCAAGTTCCCTGAATTTCATCCACTATGTACATAGTGTAGCAACACCGAATTGTTCAAACACATTTTTCTTCTAGTCGTGACATTTTCTCGTTTTGTCGCCAAAAGTTCTAGATACCTAGCGGTAAAACCGACATACTGAAGTTCGTAAATATACTTTTAGCTATTTTATGTACCTGGACGATTTATTGTTATTAGTTCATCAGCTAGCCAACTCGAAATCGGTTAAAATAAAATTTAAAAATTCTAAATAATTTAAGTACGAGCTTCTTTACTAATGCGTTTTGGCTCTTTCGGTAGTTCGCGGTGTGAACCAAAGTATGAAAAGAGGTGAAACGATGCCTCGCCCGGCTCGCCCGCTCGCTCGCTCGCTCGCTCGCTAGGTGGCGGTGTGGCCTGCGTTTAAGTCATTGAAATAGTAAGGGGCCTTAAATTCAATATTTACCATTTTATATCGTAAAACGTAATTATTGGTTACCAAACTACAAAAGAAACAAGTTAACCATTGAGTTCCATGTTTACAGCTCAGGATCTAGAGAATTGAACTTTTAACGGTTACAACTCGAAACAACAACTTTTATTAGTTAATTACACGAAGGCGTTATTACGTTAGCCAATAGAACATTTATAACATTCGACTTTGATTAGTTTCAAGCCAAATTGCTTTCTCATTGTTCAACAACTAGTCATCGCTTGGAGAGGGGCTGATTCATTGCTCCCCAAACGCTTTCACGGTTCGTTAGAAATGTAAAAACTTCACTCCTTCTGGATCAATATTAGGAGGAAGATTAAACTTTGACGCAGACCACGGGTCCTATTCAAATTAGCCACACCGAATTGGGGAAACAAACGTTCCGAATCTACTGAAGTTTGTGGTCAAAGTTACAATTCGCGTCCGCCTAGAATACTGATCACATTCCGAAAAGTTTACCCGGCAATGAAAGCCAATAAGTTTTTTTTTAATTTTACCTGAAAGTGCTAACAAGCCACAAGTAGGTCAAGCTTGCTGGCGACATTTCTAACGATCATATCGCTCACAATGCAAAGAGTTGGACCGTAAAAAATGTAATTATGACTCCCAGTACTAGGGACGGCAATGATATTTTATGGCGACTGCGGAAAATATTTTCACGCCAACGTTTCCGTTACTCACAGCTGCAGCCAAAATGTTAGCAGGGACGTCTCACGCGACAATAGCCTATATTTTCAAGAACTGTTGGTTCGTTCCTTGACGAAAGGGTTTGTATATTCCTATTTAATAAGCAACAATACTTTCCCAGTATTGTACAGCGGTTGTTAAACCCCTAGCTCTAGAGCCATGGTCGCTACATACATCCAATATCGTTTTCCGATAAGAAGGGAAAACTTTGGTCGATATTACTCGGGTAAATCTTTTCAGGGTTTAGAAAAATAATTGGATTGCTACATTGAGGGAAAGCAATTACATTCGGCAAGAGAAGCAATTCCGATTTACTCAACAACGACGATTTAGGTAAACTTCCCGTATTAAATTGTGCTACCCCATTTTATATATTTGCTTCATAAATCCCGTTTAAGGGTTCGATTGCGATTTTCCCTATACTTATTTAAATGAGATAGGAATGGGTACATTACTGGGTCCTTTAACACAGGTTGAAATAAAGACCGCTTTGAATGGGTACTTGAATACAGGTGACTTGGAAATAGATTTCATTACCCAACGAACGTAGACACCTATTCATTCAGATTACTGATCGAATTACAAACTACTTTATTATCAAACCAGTTTTTACATTCTTGTCCTGTTTTATTATTATGTATTTTCCTTTTTATAAAAAACAATTAGAAAATTCCATAACATCGATGACACCTTAAATTACTTCTAACTTTTTTCAATTCCAATGACAAGAGACTGTCAGAATCAATTGTAATTTTTCGTACACATTTATCTTTCTAATAATGTCAGATAAAGTTACCTTCGATTCCAATCAAGCCTGGGGCATGGACAACGAAATCAAAGACAAGTTACTTGAAATACTCTTCGTGCTAACTTTAGTTACATGTTGACTGATAGCTTTAGATGGAGACAAACTCTTTATAAACTTTTCATCTAGATACGACGGTTACAATTTAAATTTACGAAATTATATGTAACATAACATCATGCTTGTGGCAGGCAGAGTTGTACAGACGCGAGCACATCAAGTTACCCGAAACTGTCAAATTTCTCCAAATGATTTTAAACCATAAAATGTTGATGGTTAAGTTCAAAATCGAATGAGAAAATTTGACAGTTTGTGGTTACTTGATGTGCTAGCGACTTACCTAATAGAACACCCACATTTAGCCAGATATGTTTAAGTCCCGTGTAACAAGGAGTGAACCTATTTTCATCAACCGTGCATAGATCTAGGCTGCTACTGAGAAAGTCTATCGAAAAACCCAATAATACTTTGCCCGAATGGGAATCCGACACTCCTCGGTTCGATTCCAATGCCTCCTCATGCACGGCAGTCGCGCTTGCAACCACCAGATCAACGAGGCAGTCGAAATTATATGTGTCCTCCACTAAGTTATTCCCTTTTGGCTCATAACTATACTAGTTACAAAATGTATGAACATCAAAACCCATTCAAATAGCATTGTTCAGAAAGACTTAAGTTTCATTTATATACAGTTTTACGACTGCTTTCTAGGTTTCATCATCATCAAAGTTACAGTTTTACCTCCTTATATAGTACTCGTAGTTTCCTGACTTTGCCACATGAGAAGTGCAGCGGTATCAAGACAATTAAGATAGTTGAGTTTGGCTTTCTCTGCGAACTCCACCACTTTCTCGTTGTGAAACATTATATTCGCATTTACTTCACAAATTCTGAATAACTTTTGTGAAATGAACTGTTTTTCATCCAACAGCGCAAAATCTTCAATTTGTAATTAGATGGTAGGTAGTAAGTAAAAGGAGCTGAAGGGTATCATTCCGTCAGTTCAGTAACAAGTAATAAAGTCTAGACTCCTAAACTTTTTATGACAACATTTGTCAAATGAGAATCCTCTCTAAATTTTTAACGAGTCTCTCTGAACAAGTCGGGCATAAAGGGGATTCTACTTTCGCCTGGCGGAGAACTAAAATTGTAAAGATAATGCCATACTAAGCGAGCATTAAAGAGCGGCCCGAAATTGTATTTGAAGCTTTTCAGAAACTTAGGCATTAGTGAGCAAGTTTTTCCTGTAACGCATATGGTTGGGTTGCCTCTAATGGCGAACGGTCTTACGAACTTTTAGCCGAGACGGTGGTATAAAAAGTTTTCTTTGACTGAAAATTGCTAAAGACCGGCCCTCATCCTTGCTCTGAACTTCTTTTGGCAAAGAAAAATAATATCTGGAGTTGGAGATATAAATTTTTTCCTGTAGATACAGCTGGAAAACCAAAACAATCTAAAGGAATTTTTACCTAATATGAAATCGACGATTCTATTCAATTTAAGACAAAAATAAAAATGCCACGTGACTTAGTAGCAAAACAAGCCGTTCAGCCATACAACATTACCTATCTTTAAGTGAACAACAGCATGCATGCTTACCCTATCCACATTGATTTTAACCATTCAGCTGCCGTTTCGAAGACACAACAAACGTTCGTATCCACACATGCCGAGTCAGGGGTGGCACGGGGTAGAAACGAGACAAGGTTCAGCCAATATTAACTTGCCGACGCTAGTTTGAAGACGATGGTGGAATAAGAATGGCGTAGTGTTGCCTTTCTCTGACTTACAATTCAGCGACTGTGTGTGGTGGAGTGCATTAATTTTGTAACTTGGGGTAACGTTGTTCAGCTTAACGTTTGTTTTTACGAAAGTGCTACTCGTGAAAGTAGTTTCTGTTACTAAAAGTTTTATTAATACACTGTCTGTATCAATGAAAATTATATTCTTTTCTTTAGTTATTTTATTGTATTAGTATAATTCTTATTCATCCTTTCTGCACATTAATTTGATTTTTAAATATTTATTTAAAAAATATGTATAAAAACATTTAAAAATATAAATATGGCTAAGGATCAAGTTCGTCTATCTCAACAGACAGATCAGATGCCAGCAACTCATGTTGGGCGTTTTGGGGAACTGTCTTGTGTTATTTTGACGTTTTAAAGTGCTGATTGTTAGCCCAATTTAAATAAATTACATTTCTTTTGATTTTGAACAACAGGTTCAGGTATAATTCACATGGAGGTTCCATGATTACCAATCAACACAATTATCGATCACCTCCTTGCTATGCAAATGAGCAAATGTTTGGCGTAGATATAATTAGTAATATTGCGGTTGCACCTCGCGAACCGTAAATGTGTGTGTATCAATATTAAACCAATCTGTATTACCGATTATTAATCATGACATTTGATTAGAATACGGACATTCCTAAGCAAACTGACCCTAATGAAGTAGAAAAGACTAAAGTTGGTGATGATGATAAAATTAATAAAGAAACTGAAAGTTAGTATGCAGATACTAACAATGCTATTAGAAAGAAAACACAATGATACAGTGTCACAAAGAAAAAAAAAAAAAAAAAAAAAAAAAAAACGGATTGTAGCAACACTAAAGGCTGCTCCTACAAGGTCGATAGACGCACAAACTGGGGATCAGATAGCACGTTTGCGAACGTCGTCTGAAGTACCAACAAGCTGTTAGTTAACACAATGTATTTATATGCTTGTCGTGTGCTTATTGTTTTTATATTTGTACTGTTTTGCTGTCTGCGCCATTTTGCTTTTTTGCCAGATTTTTTCTTGTTTTTATTTGTTGTTTGATTTTTTTGGCGTGAATATCACAGCCGCAAAATGTTTGTTTATTTTTTTAGTTTCCTTTTTCGTGCGTGTTGAGATGGTATGTCATTTTTATGTTAACTACAATCAGTCAATTTGAGAAAAGCACTTATTGTGTTTTTCGTGTGTATTCTTAGTTGTCAATTTCATACAGTCACACTTACGCAGATTAAAAAGTGATTTTAGTGATAGAGCTTTTAGATTTCATGGGTTCCAAAATACAATAATTCATTACAATATGAAACGGCAATCAATACAATACGAGAAAATCACTTTTAAAAGTTGCCAAGTTAAGCATAAACACATGCTCGTGACTGTACTTATTACCAGATGAAAAGCCAGACGACAAATGAAGGTAAGGCAAATACAACCCTCGCACTGCTCATTAAGACGGTTCCTACCAGTCACCTTGCAGCCGCGTAGGGTTAATTCCGCTAACTCAATTATGGCATTGTGTACACACGAAGATTGAGTTGTGACAGGTAATGAGATAACTAGCTAATAGAGTCGCGGGTTCACTCGCGACCTGATTAGAAATACTAAGATACATCATTGGAACGACAATCCTTGGGTACATTTTTTTTATAAAATTGATATGCTGTTCGGGGTAGCGAAGGATAAGAGCTCTTGGTAAGACTTGGGGCCGACCTTTGCCCAGCAGTGGGACAGTATGGGTTAGACAAAAAAACAGTGTTACTTGATGAATAAATATATGGCTTAGCAGGAATAGGGATGTTTCCTGTGTAAACAACATATGATTATATTTAGTCCGTCAGTTAGATTATCGAAAAATATTGGATACGTATTTTTTGTTTTATCAAATCAATAAAAATTGACGAAGACAAAACGCATCAAAGATCATGAGTGCGGGCCTGTGACGTCACTTTTCGGTACAAAGTGTACTGAAGTATGACGTCACACGAGTTTTCACCGCACTATATCGTCTTCATTTTTAGTTTTCGTGAAAAACGAAAAAATACGTCTCCAATATTTTTTGGAAATCTATCTCACGGACTAATTAGATTTTTTTCAGGAAACATCTCTTTTATAGCGGAATTACATCATTATTCCCCAATTCCCCTGCCCTCATCTCTATTTTTTGAAGGTCGGCTTACATGCCTTCGTCTTCCATATACTTCTCTATTAACCGTTATTCCAGTAGTCACCCTCTTTCTAGTCATATCATCCCTCACACAGACTATTCATCGTTTATTTGCTCTTCCCCTACTTTTATAGCGGAATTATCTCATTAATAAAACGGAAAGAACATTGTAGTCATGAAAGAATTTCATGTATGTGACATGAAATTATAAACTTAATTTCAATGTTTCAACAATCTCCTCTGTACTGTTAGGACACGCTTTATAAAAGCATTAAAAAAACGATTATTGAAAGTTAATTGATTATATTAGTGAAAGGCACAAATACATAATAAAAACGGGAAATTTGGTCCATATTCTAACTTACTACTGGCGACCTATCCGGTAGGAGTCACAACCCGAACTGGCTCTATTGCCTGACCAATGCACTAAGTCTAGACAGAAATACTGATGTGGTGCTATTCTAGGGATGTAACAGTACACACGTTCGTAATAGTTACGTGTATGTAGATTTATGTAGGTAGATAAATGAAACTTGAAAAGTTAAGCACAAATTCAATGAATTGCAACTTTAAAAACCTCACCCATCACTGATAGCTTTCAAGAGGAAAATAAATAAAAAAACGCGTTCGTTCTTGAGGGTATTAAGTAATTCGAAGGGTTGAACTCAACCCCTGAGAGTTTCATCCATCACCGGTGGTGCTCAATTGACATTGACGTCAACGCTTAACCTCTGGATGTTTGAACTTGTCTCACATGGAGGAGATCGTCTTATAATATTGATGCATTAATGGATCTTTTTCTTTTTTGGAATCTTTCTATTAAAGGCTAGCTGTTGTCCGCAAACTTCGTCCGCGTAAAATCATTATAAAAATCTTACTCCCCGATTTGAATCGGATTTTATTAACAATTTCATGAGTTTCAATTTTTTTGAACGGAACCCTAATTCTTTTTCTAAAATAAAAGTAGCCAAAGTTATTTACTACTTCATATAACGTCAGCTATCTGCTAGTAACGCCCCGTCAAAATCGGTTCAGCCGTTCCGGAGATTAGCCGGAACAAACAGGTAGACAGACAGACAAAAATTTAAAAAGAAAACAATTGTCATATGTATCGTATACTTATAATTTCATTTACGCATTTAGTAAAAAGCTGTTATTTTGAAATTACAAACAAACACTTCAATTATATTTTTTTGAATAGATGTATAAACGAAGAAGACGATTATTGAAGTAAAAACTGCCGTGTCTCTAAGAGTTTTGCTACTTTACCAACGTGGTTAATTTGTTTACTAGCCACGCATACGTGGGTATGGTGGTCGCAGGACGTTCTCCACTTAATTTTCATACAAAGCAAAGCGTACCTATAACACTAACATAGCCTAGCCGTGGGCAGCTGTGGAGCGGCACCTAATCGGGGTATGGACTGCTTAGTTTGGTATTCAGCTCTATTCGGTTAGACTGGAAGTCGATCCCAACATAGTTGGGAAAAGGCTAGGCAGATGATGAACTGCATCGTTTGGCCCAATGGTCGCAAGAACTACCTACTGAATGGTGAAGTCCTGAATTTAGTCTCCAGTTCGGACCGAGTGTCATTCGGTTTTTTTGTTAGGAATTATTCAGTAGAAAGTCTGAAGTCTGGATGCCTGGTTCTTAGTAATAGTCTGACCCCCTTTAACATGGGACTTGCATTTCACATCATCATCATCATTTCAGCCGAAAACCGTCCACTGCTGGACATAGGCCTCCCCTAAGTGTCGCCACATTGACTGGTCCCATGCGACTCGCATCCAAACTTGCGTTTAATTGGTCAAATATGGATTTATCTTACACCTTTCCTCAACCTACGCTTTTCAGAAAATAAAGGCGTCATGTAATGTTATCGATACTTCGCATCGATATTGTGTGATTTACGCTAGATTTGCAAATGCCACATGATATTTCTCGTGTGATCCGTTTTGCCGTCCGATCGTATCGGATATAGCCAGCTTTGTGGGCGGCTCATGTTCAGTTCAAGACGTTTATAGGCTAATATGACTGACTGGACCGATTCTGAGATAAGTTCCTTCGAAGAAATATGTTGGATTTGGAAGATTCTGTTCTTTTTAACCAAAAATAAATAAATAAATGAAGTATATCACTGACCAGCAGACAATGCTTTGTTAGTCATCTGCCTAGCCTTTTCCCAACTGTGTTAGGGTCAGCTTCCAGTCTAACCGGATGCAGCTGGATATCAGTATTTTACATGGAGCGACTGCCTATCTGACCTCCACAACCCAGTTAGTACTGGGTAATACGATACCCCTTGGTAAGACTGGTTGTCAGACTTTTTGGGCCACTGACTACCTGTAACGACTGTCAAAGATCTACAAATGATAGCCGGGACCAACGGCTTAACGTACTTTCCGAGGTACGGAGGAAACTCGGTATGTAACGGGTGGTCACCCATTCACAGACCAACCTAGGCAAGCACGGCTTAAACTAAAGATCGACAAAGCTTTGCTAGTACCCGGCGTCAGCTGTACTGGTGGTCGCGCGAGCTAGCAGCGCTGCGCGAGGCGTGCGTTGCCGCGCGACGCCGGTACTCCAGGTTCCGCAGGCGCCGCACCCGACCTCCGGATGCGGCGACTGTAGAGGCGGAGCTGTACGAGGGCTACAGGGCAGCGAAGACCGTCCTCCGCGACGAGATCTGGCGGGCCAAGGAATTGGCCCGCAAGGAGATGCTGGGGACTCTGGACGGGGACCCATGGGGCCGCCCCTATAAGTGGGTGCGAGAAAAGGTCCGCCCCTGGGCTCCCCCGTTGACGCAGAGTCTCCGGCCTCAGTTCGTGGAGGACGTGGTGAGCGCCCTGTTCCCATCGCGAGGGGAGACAGGTACACCCCCGCCTATGGCCCCGCCTTCGACGGTGCCTGGCGGCGAAGCTGGCGCAAACGCGGACCACAGCGACGACGACGTCTACGACGCTCCAGAGGTGACCGAGGTAGACCTGAGAGTGGCGGTACAGCGGCTCAAAGCCAAAAATACCGCCCCAGGACCCGACGGCCTGCCAGGGAAAGCCTGGGTCCTGGCCTCGGGGACTCTCGGGCCTCGACTGGGGGGGCTCTTTAGCGCGTGCTTGGAGAGGGGCCGGTTCCCGCTTCATTGGAAGACGGGGAAACTGGTCCTCATCCAGAAGCCCGGGCGCCCTGCGGACTCTCCGTCCGCATTCCGGCCCATCGTGCTGCTCGACGAGGTGGGCAAGCTCTTTGAAAGAGTCATTGCGGACCGCCTCGTCGGGCACCTGAATCGGATGGGTCCGGACCTTGCGGAGAGCCAGTTTGGCTTCCGCAGGGGGCGCTCGACGGTGGACGCCATCATGCGCGTGAGAGCCCTCACGACGGGGGCTGCGGTATCCCGGGGCAGGGTCGTCTTGGCGGTGTCTTTGGACATCACCAATGCCTTTAACACCCTGCCCTGGAGTTGCATCGGGGAGGCACTCCGGTATCACCGGGTGCCGACCTACCTCCGTCGCACGGTC
This sequence comes from Noctua comes, assembly GCA_963082995.1. NCBI lineage: Eukaryota > Metazoa > Arthropoda > Insecta > Lepidoptera > Noctuidae > Noctua > Noctua comes. The sequence goes on along the minus strand of OY720279.1, from coordinate 7,898,608 downwards.
GAGGACTACCTGACGGACAGAGCCGTCATCTACCCCGGTCACCGGGGAGAATGGAACCGGCGAGAGATGTCGTGCGGTGTTCCACAGGGATCGGTCTTGGGGCCGCTCCTGTGGAACATCGGTTACGACTGGGTGCTGCGCGGCGACCTCCCTGACGGCGCCGGCGTAATATGTTACGCCGACGACACGCTAGTCCTGGCGGAGGGAGAGTCGCACCAGGCGGCGGCCGACCTGGCGACGCAAGCGGTTGCGACAGTCGTTGGAAGGATCCGGCAGTTGGGACTCGAAGTGGCGCTGCACAAAACAGAGGCCATGTGTTTTCATGGCCGTCTGAACGCGCCACGGTCTGAGTCCTACATAACGGTGGGAGGGGTTCGCATCGGCGTCGGGAGGACGATGAAGTACCTGGGACTCGTCCTCGACAGCCGGTGGAACTTCAAGGAGCATTTCCTGCGTTTGGCCCCAAAGCTGAACCGGGCAGCAGCCGCCCTCAGGCGACTCCTGCCCAATCTCAGCGGGCCAAACGCCTCCTGCCGGAGGCTGTACGCCGGTGTCGTGCGGTCCATGGCCCTCTACGGGGCCCCCGTGTGGGCCCTGAGCATTCGGACGCGACCACTGAAGCTGGTCGCATGCCAGAGGGCCATGGCTATCCGGATGATCCGAGGATACCGCACAATTGCCGGCGAATCGGCCAACCTCCTTGCCGGATTGCTGCCCTGGGATCTAGAGGCAACTGCCCTCCAGCGCGTCTATGAGTGGCGCGTGGAGGCGCAGCGCCGGGGCGAATCGCTGCTGCCTCGACAAGTCGAGGCGCAGCGAGAAGAGCTCCGGCGCGATCTCAGGGCAGTATGGAGGGAACGACTGTCGCAACCGAGGTCCGGGCACGCCGCAATCGCGGCGGTAAGACCCCTCTTTGAGGAGTGGCTGGATAGGCGTCACGGCGTCCTGACCTACCGCATGACGCAGGTCCTCACCGGACACGGAAGCTTCGGGAGGTACCTGTGTCTGATGGGGAAGGAGGAAACGCCTGGGTGTCACCACTGCGAGGACCGCCCGGAGGACACGGTGGAGCATACGGTGCAGGACTGCCCCGCTTGGGCAGGGCACCGCCGTGTCCTCACGGCGGCGATAGGCGGAGACCTCTCGCGCCCGGCATTGGTCGAGGCCATGCTGCGGGGCGAGACGGAGTGGGAAGCGGTCGCCTCCTTCTGCGAAGCAGTCATGCTCGCGAAGGAGGAGGCGGGCCGCGTGAGGGAGAGGACAGCGTCCTCCCTCCACCCCAGCCGCAGTGGTAGACGCCCACGGCGCCGGACGTCGGCAGACGATCTCCGGCCACCGTAGGCGCGGGCTTGCGGGCGGCGAGTAATGGGCGACTCGCTGTCCGACCATGGACCATGCCCGGGTCGACGGCGCGTTGTGTTCCACGCGCGCCTCAAAGAGTGTCAGCATTATGACGGGGCCCCCCTCTAGAGGGCGAAAGCCTGCCGGGGTCGCGGGACTTATAGAATTACCGTGACCCTGGATCATAAAGGGCTATTGAAGGACACCGTGGATTTTAGTCAGTACAAGTCTGACAGTTCCTCCCACTCTGCCCTGGGTGGGAGGACTCATTTGATGATTTTACCACGATAAAAAAAAAAAAAAAAAAAAAAAAGCTTTGCTAGTAAAGTAAAAAAAAAGAAGTGGTATTAATAAAATAAAGAATGCTCTAACTCTAAATATATATCACTGCTGTTTAAATTATGAAACAGATTTGTCTATTGTTATTTCAAAGATCTCATGCCATCTAATGCTCTCTACTTTACTTTAAATATGATTTACAGCCATACGCCACACAAAGCTTTTACAAATCCCGAAAAAATAAGACCGTTACGAACAAACAGTTGGATACATGAAGATTCATTTTTAATGCGATCATAAATAACATAGCTTATTTTCCAACACTTACTCAAGTCGTAAAAGTAATACAAGTTTTACTGAAACTCTCTCTACATATGTCGCCATGTAAGCCGCGGCTATAGTAAGATTTATGAGAGCATTCTTGCTACTACGTATTCGTGCGTCAAGCGTGATGACTCCTGTCAATCAATCGTGAAATTGTCGTGCACAACAACGTCTTACGGCATTTGTGATGCTGGCTAAATTGCATTTGTTATTGTATCAGTTACAAGTATAACATAATATGGGTGCCAGCAAGGTGTAGTAAACTCAAAAACAGGTTTTGATTTTCAGCATAAATATTCGGTTTCCAGCAAAAACCTTTGAAGATAAACAACACCAAAGAAATAAGAAGGTACGGTAAGTCATCCTTGCACCTAATGCTTCAGCGATAAAATTGAAAATCTATTAAAGAAAGACAGAAGTAGCTTGATGTACTGACGTCTGTATATAAGATAAAATTAATAAATAAAGATTTGCAATAGATTCCCAAGACGCTAGATCCGCTATTCATTCGCAAAGTAAAGCCCAAGTTGCACTCTCGAAACTCATTAAAAGTAAATCCGGGTGCATTTTCTAAAGACGTTGAATTAAAGCTTCTTTAAAGAAATTTTCTTAAAACTGCAAGCGGTGAACGTGCCTCATTTGCCACTATTGAGGCGTTTCCTCATAGTTCAATGCTCTGCCTTCCGTTTAAATGAAGCTAAAGATTGAATCGTTCCGCATTCGTCCCTTTGAAAAACCTGGTTTCATCCTCGTCGACTGTGCATTTCACATAACTTGAGAATCCTGAATCTGGCTGTGTCAGACGAATTAACTACAGTAAGAACTGGCACTGCTCATTATTATTTTTAATCACGAAAATCTGGTTGAGGAATTTTAGAATGTTGCATTACATCAACTTTAAATGAATTTGGTTATATCTTTTGCATCACTAACACAAACCCCCAACTGTCAAACGCGAGGTGCAAAATCCTTCAAAGGCTTATAGAGACTAAACCGTCAATTGCGAATAATACTGGCAGCTGTAACAACACCAGCTGTCATATTATTACCTACCCTTCATTTCCTATCAATCAATACAATCTACCCAAAATACAACAACATCGCCAATAATTATATTACTCGACGACAAAGCGCCGAAGTCCTTGCAACATCTGCAGAAGCGATCGAGAAATTTGGATTTCAATAATTTACTGACGACGCTCGTACTGCTTCGTACTGTAGATTGTGATACTGTCTCCGTGTCTCGTACATACGAGTTGCCTACTGTTTATTTAATAACGTTGCGACGTTCCGATAAACGGGTATTGTGTGAACCTTGTAGGAGTAGGACTCACTGGCGGTAGATGCGCTGCGATTTTGAACTTGCATTTCGAAATGTCTTGGAAAATGTGATTGGTTAAACATTACATTGATTCCTATACCATCATGTTTGATCTTGGAAGATTGGAATGCTTTCTCAAAATCTCGTCAGTTTCTAGCATTTCCAACTCAACCACCGGTAAGGTATGTGTGTTACCTGTTGCAATTGTGATTTCGGTCTATTCGTTTAGCACTAACTTTTCGTTTTGAAACTGAAACTAGCAGTTTAAACACAATGCGGTTACTTACTCCTAGTACTATACCGAGTCTACACAGAATTTCTACGACTACTTTCTTTACTGCAATAAGAACTGCTGATATGTTAACATCTTCATGTACTCATGTCATGTCATTGTCCTTTTCAAGTAGGTCAGACATTTTATGCCCTTATTGTCTGTTAACTCTTTCATCTTTCTCTTGATCACAACGCAGCAATATTTGGATATAGGCTAATCCTATTCCAAATATTATTTTCTGTCTGCTCTATTAGTTAAATTGTCTATGCTGTCACCCCAATTCTCCAAATGCGAACTGCTTGGCAAACACTGATATTAGTTTTCTGCAAAAGTACTTCTCTTAAGTGTTTCCTTCTATATATCATTTAGAACATAACATTGTAATAACTTATACAGCTTTATTTACATTCAGCTCGTTATTTCACCCATAATGTGTGTGGAATAAAAATTGTGTCTTTGAATTGAGTGTGAATTCTTTTGTCTTGACACCCCTTCTGATTAAGGAAAAAGGTTTTATTGTTTGTTTACATAAGAACTTACATTTTCGTTCGTTCCAGTTACGTTGGTGTAAGCTGGTAACAAAAATAAATGAATACAACTTCTCTGCTTTATTTCAGACATTGACGCAACAATAATAAAAGGACTTTCCTCAAAAGTTGACTTCTATCCAATTTTTCTCAAGGTAAAATTACTTAAACGAAAGTAAGATGAAGACGCGAAATTTACCTTTCCAAGTGAAAAGTTGCCCTCCGAATCTAACGTCTTGTGCTCAGCTCACCGGAAAATGGCCATCTTCAAAATTAATGGATATTTTATTGCGTTACAAGTTAAATTATGCGTGAATGCGTAAAATCCCTCAAATATATTCGGAAAACCTTTTATATCGGCATGTCCATTCGGTGACGTCAGCTAAATAATAGGTGGAGCGATCGCGTCGTATGGATTCAATAAGCTAAAGCATTTGCTAAAGGATTTTCCAGCGTATTTTTCAAGAGCGAAATTGATTCTGACTTTGTGTTTTACAGATACAATTGAAATGCCTTTTAAAGTCGTCGCACCTTTCTTTGGTGATAAAAGTCAAATCAAATGTATTGACGTTATTAGGTTTGGTCTTGTACGCAGATGCAATTCTGAATGGGTTTTCTATATTGAAAATATAATTACAGTCTATTTAAAAATTACGTTTTCCACGTTAAATTGATTGAATTTTAGAATTCAAAATTTTAATGACAGTCATTAATGTTAGTAATGGCACCTACTACGTTTAATATCACATTAAATATTTTTATTACTGAAATAAAACTTAAAACGGTTGAAACTAAAATTGCCTCATTTCGCCAGCATTTCGCTTCAGTAGAGGTAATGAAAAGAAAAGTTCAGATTTCACGACACATAGATTATCCTTAATGCTCTCCTTTGTCCACAATGTATGTGAAGTTTTCATATAAAATTTTATGAAAGTAGCTTTCGAGTGAGGTCCGAATTCAATTTGATGTTCCACATAACGACTAGTTTTTATGGAAAATCTTTTTTAAATAATCGCTGATACTTTCTTTTTAGCACACCTTCGTGAAAGCCCACACTTTGCAAGGTGGTACAAGAAAATTGATTGTGAATTTTCATAGCTGAATCAATTCTTAGAATATTGTTCGTTCTTATTCTGTTTTTTTTTTCATTCTAACTGGATTCTACCTGGTTTTATATTACAATTTCTGTTCACAGTCATCTTTTTCTGAACCCCAAGACATCATAAAATCAAACAGCATTCACCTCCACCATTTTCTTCCTCACACGTTCCCGTGTTCAAAATTTACATCACAATGAGCGGTAATCCACAATTCGTCTCATTGTCAGCGCATTTGCCAGTTATATCGTTCAAACAAAATTAAATCTCCTCCACTTCATGTTTACTCAAGCAAAATTCAAATGCCATTATTCGCAACACCATTACGATTCCATAGCACTTTTCCAGCTGAACGGGACGAAATCGTCCGCGCGTCTCTGTAATGGTCTCCCTGGTTCAAATTTGTGCAAGTAAGTGCACTTTACATAAGAGCGGATAAATGGAACCAACAGAATATTTCATAGCTAGTACAACTTGGCTCAAACTCAACCAAGTTTAGGCTGACTGCGAATGCACGCCATTGTAACACCACCTGATTGGTAATTTATTGCCGCACTTCCCCTTTGGGATACAGTAATATATTTTGCCCAGTTATCTATACAGAGTGGATACGGTATCTTCCGGATATTGGTGACAAATATTTTGGCATGAGGTTTGTGGAACACGAACAATTTGTTGACTTTAACTGGGTCTCCACAATGACCTCGTCTGACTTTATTTACAAAATCTAAAACTTTCCACGAATCTGCATCACAAACATAAACTAAAAGCTTGATAATATTAAGGATAGACATAAGTTACCTAAGCTAAATTGTAGAACAAACCATTAGAAATTTAATCAGACCCGCCGAGACCTTACTATCCTGAGGGACATCGAGCTCGGTTGAAAACCCTCTCGCGCCGACAATACATCGGTGGATTGTCCGCAGATATATTAGCAATCTGTTTACTCGGCGGGGCGTTACACGAACTCGTTAATATACGTCGTGATGCCGACAAAATATTGCCACAGAAATATAATAAAGGCGATAGCTGCCTCTCCGTTTGCTTAGCGCCTTTTACGACAATCCGTGTTGACGGGGCGCCACAAATTGGACGACCGATACTTTTGGCAAGAAGTTTTTAGTACTGGGACTTGATTAACTAGAAGCTTCCTTGATGAAGAGCTTGTGTATATAAAATAAAATGTAACTTAACGACTCTACTTTTTGATAGACTACTGAAAATCTGACAGTAATAAAAAGTGTTGCCGAGTTTATTTTTGTGATGATAGACAAGAACGTGACGTGAATGAACGAATCCAGTGCGAGCAGACATGATGAAGTTCGATGGAGGCCTAACGAAGATACCTTGGTACCTATTAAATTTACCAGAAGTGGGTAAAACTTGTAAGAATATAAATTATTTTAAAAAAAACAAGGAAAAGGTTTCTCGCAAGTGAAAAGATAAGTCACAACCAAAGAAGTCACAGCCACAGACCAAAGAAAATCTGATACAATTTTATAATTTTAGGCACCCGTTTATACAATTGGGAAGGGGGGGGTTGGGTGATTTCCAGATATTTTTTACTTCTTTCTTACTAATAAAGGTAAAAGCAATCTTTAAATAAAGCTGCGTTTGCTCACACACATCAACCGTTTATTTCAAAGCTTTAATATAAGTCTTACGTAAATAAAGGTATCTAGAGCTATAATAATATTACTTAGTGTTCATAATCCCACCTTCGAAGTTCAACGTGCTACACCGTTCTACGTAAATGAAGCCAGTGAAAGTCTGTCTTTAAATTCTAAGACTTTTGCTCTCAAACTTTGTCCAGCTTTTCCATTTGACATTCAAGCGGTTTAATTGTTCCACGAGCTCTGAATTTGTTTCAGAATTATCACTTCCACCTCTTTGTAATTCGAACTCTGGACTAAAAGTACTAAAAGAGCAATTAACTTTTATATAAGACGAGATTTTTTTACTACCTACATTTTTTGCGCACCCCACCGCAGGACCTCTTTTGTTATTTATTCGCGACCTACGTCATACCTCCTGTTAGTCCATTATCCGAACGAGGAGAATTCCGCTAGGCGGACAAAGAAAAAAAGTCACGTTAATTAGGATGTCAGCTACGCAAATAATAATCCCAGTGTGGCTCATTTCGTATGCAGCCCCGAGTCGCGGCCAAAAAATTTATCTTCGCATTTTTTAGACAACGCAATTACAGGAATATTTACTTAATGTGGGCCCACAGCCCGACAGAAAACATGTACGACAGGATTTTTTAATTTGGCGTGGTCATACCCAGGACCACATTATTAAAGCAATAAATGGGTCAATATCAACAAAGTAAATTTTTTGTCAATTTTGGTGGCTCAATTTTTTCTTTAGTTTTCGTGAAAAATAACGATCTGGTATAAGAATAAAATGTCCAAGCTTGAAGGATCTTCATGAGGGCTCAGAATATCTCCATAACTTTTTGAGATATTTTAGTTCAAAGTCTAGTGTGGCCACCAAAATTGAAAATCACCCACCAAAATAGAAAGTGCCCACCAAAATTGAAAATCAGTGGCACCAAAATTGGATTTCTCCGTCAGAAACCTCAATCTCACTAATAAAGCTCAATGTGATTAATCTCACAAATTCTCGGGAAGTATCAATAACTTTTATCGGTTTATAAAACTCTTTTTTGTTAAAAATAGGATAGGTTCCGAGGTCTGGTCCTAAAGTCGGACTGACATGGTAGAGTTTTTGTTGGGGAGACTGCAGTACAACCCAAGTCTCGATCGAGTCGAAGGCTTTCTCGTAGTCCACAAACATTTAAAGGAGAGGCAGCTCTTCGGTCTCCTATATAACCTGCCGCAGCGAATGTATGTGGTGTACGGTGCTAAAGCCATTATGGAATCCGGCTGGTTCGGGATGATTCTTGAAAACAACTTGTAGACATGGCTTAGAAGTGAGATGGGCATATAATTCTTCAGCCGGGCATTGTAGCCTTTTTTGAAGAAGAGTACCACCACACCCCTGCACCCTGCCTGTGGGGTTTTCCCCTCGGGTATGACGGAATCAAACAGCTTCTGAAGGGCCTTAAGTACCGGTTTTCCACCCGCCTTTAGGATTTCGGCCGTAATTCCTTCATCACCCGGTACTTTGTTGTTTTAAGCTGTTCCAGAGCCATCCTAATCTCGTGCATACAGATCTCGTCCGGGTTGTCTTCGGTATAGTGTCGGGTCAGTCTAGCTCTTGGGTCATTTGCTAGATTTACAACGGGTTTACTGGTTGAAGTGTATAACTGCCCATAGAATCTCTCGATCTCCCTCAGTAGCTCCGGTTTGGCGGATACGATCCAGCCATGGTCGGTCTTCAGTTCCGCGAGCTGGCTCTGCCCAATAGCCAGATCTCTTGCAAATGCCTTGGAGCCGCTCAATTGCATCTTCAATATGCTGGATTTAAAGATCCGTCTATTGAGCTGCTGGTATTTCCACGCCTCGTCTGAAGACTGCAGGATCATCTCACGCCGCTCTTGCATGAGCTTGAGAGTATGATCAGAGAGTTTTTTGTTCTTATGTGCACGACGTGTCTTGAAGAACTTAGACCCGTATGGGCAGTTTCCACGAACTTATCATTGTATTCGTCCAATGAGCTTCTTAGGCACTCGAAACGAGTCTGGAGTTCAAGCTTTTCAGATTGCAGCAGCTCTCGGGGTTTTGAATTTGGAGCTGTGCTGGACAGAGCGTAGACTTCATCAGTCGAGACTTTTCAAGCTTGATATTGATGTTCAATGTGCCTCTTACTATGCCTTGATCGCTTCCGGTTTTCAACGAATTGATCGTAGAGACAACATTGAACATAATACGCTTCTTGGTTGACATGATGAAGTCAATCTCATTTGAAGTTGCACCATCGGGGCTCTGGCAGGTCCACTTCCTGTGCTCACGCTTTCTGAAGAAGGAGTTCATCCTATAGAGGCCCTCCTTCTCCATAAAACTAGCCAGTTACCCCGGCGGTTCCTACGTCCAACCCCAAATTGCCTAGATTCGCGTTGAAGTTCTCAATGACAACGGTGAAGTGCTTTAAAGCAGCCTCCCTTCGCTGGTCTGTTTTGGCATTCTAAAAAGCAACAAAATAAATATATATGAATAAGAAACTTGGTCATTAGTATGCAACCCTTATAATAATAGGTCTTACTAACTGCCAAGTACATAACATGTATTTGTTTGCTAATCCAACTGTCTTCCAACATAAAAACTAGCTATATAGGTAATAACAATACATATACAGTACATAATTAAAATCTGGCGGGTCATTTTCAATTTTGGTGGCGTGAAAACGCCACCAAAACCACCAAAATTGAGCCACCAAAATTGGAACCAGGCATAAAAAAAATCTTAAAAAATAAGGGTTCTAAGTTAAAATTAAAATAATGTCATTGATTTATGGGTCACCCAAATCGTTAGCTATAGCATGTAGCTTACTATTATAACACTTTAAAATCATCAGTAAATCGATCCACCAAAAATTGAACAATTCTTGTCCCCCGTTCCGCCCAAGGCGAGTACTTATGTTTTTGGAGGGTAATCACCGCACTAATTACACACCTGACACTAATCGCACTAATGGCACGACTGATAGATGCGAAATAAATAACGCGATTGATCACACACGCACGAAACTTCATGTTATAGCAAGTTGAAAAAGTGCCAGAAAAAATTTGACTTTTGCTTGGACAAACTTTGATCGAGTGTCCTGTGCTTTTAAATAAGATTTTATAATATGGTTTAATTGTTTTTAGATAATTTGACTAATGCATATACTAACAAAATTGTTTATTTTTTATTGTACCTCAAATTGTTACTTTGGTGAACGCAATTACATCAAAAAATGGAACTGGGACAAGCCACCAAACTTGAATTTGAAGGCGATTTTTTTTTTCCCTGATGATTTATATACACTTATAAAAAAAAAAAATGTGGCCCTAATTGAACCAAGTTACGTAGTTCACTACAAAAAAAAATCAGAAACATTCTATCATTTTACACCTCGATTCTCAACGTGGACACGTAAAATTTGCTGATTTGATATTCACCCAAATATATCGTCTACCGTGATATGTGAAGGTTAGCTGCCCTGCATGGTTTATATGGGTGCCTTTACATTGTCGAGCAGGGTTTGGTGCAAGCAATGACTTCATAAAATTCATAAAAATGTCGGCGTCGATTATGTACGGTATTATTTAAGTACCCGTACCCGCGTACCGGCAAGTCATTTACTCCGCATAATTTCTGTCGTTGTAAATACTCGCTCTGCTTGTACTTAAATATTTACCCAAATGACAAAAGAGAGTCGACGATTAAAAGGTTCGTTGAATTTGAATAGGTAAGGTAATCCTTGGGCCCTGAAATTACCCTTACATAATATTCGTATAAAACGGATTATAAGTCTGACCCGATTTTGTAAAAAGCCAATATGAAAATGTGGAATAATATTCTAGGGCAGGTTTTCTTCGTTTAGACGTAAACAAAATAATGCAGTAACAGAATAGACATTTCTAAAATTAAATATTTCTTGTATCACATGATTCATATTCGCAGGTTCACTGAACATAAACTGCACGCTCCTTGTGGATCAATAGAAAAGCTCATTTTGTTTTATTCTACCACTCTAAGGGAACGCCCGAACCCTTTCAAGGGTGCTGTGTTTACTTACATTTCGCTATAGAACAGCTGTTCTCAAACTTCCGACTTTAACTACTCTTCTTGCAACTGTTTTTCCAACCGCCCAAATTTTTTTTTTTTAACTTTCTGAAAGCTGAAAGTTTTGTTTTTCTTAATGGCTGGTGGGCTTATTTATAAACATTTTTACTTTGTGAGGAGAAAAGAGGGTTTCAACACGTTACCCCCCAATAATAATTTAATTCCAAGCACCATAACCAAAAGTTTTCTTAGATTTTTCAAAGAATTTTCTGGATAGTTTTTTGAGCATTTGCACTGCGTAAGAAAGTTTGTGAACCACAGTTGCAGATAGTGGGAGTGAAGATGCGAGAACGTAGGCAATTATCGTGGTTGAAACAAACAATCCGAGTGGTTGGTGAAGAATGGATTTTGGCAGAGCATCTATTTGGTGTTTAAAGATCTAAAGATTCACACTTAATACGAGGGTGGCGACTATTTAAACATCCCTTTGCCCTTTGTGTTGAAACTGATAACGTAGGTGTTACTTTGTAATGGGTCTATAAATAACACAAAAGATAGGATTTGTAATTTTAGGAGGAATATAATTAAGACAGAGTTATAATAAACAGGGTTGCTATGGATAGGCAAAGAAAAGAACCCCTTTGCCTGAGGGAGTCGTAAAAGACGATTGGTGTTATCAGGAGGTGTTATCTGCATCCTAAAGAACTCTTCTCCTTGAACATAACGGCCACCAATCCTCTATCGGTCCTTTGTAACTGTCATAGGAAGGTATCTGTGTCGTGTCACAGAAGGTACGAATAAACACTAACCTAACCATGTTTTATGCGCTGATTCAAATAATTTTAGGTAAGAGGAAAATTTAATTCAAAATACATCATTTCTGGATTCGTTGAATTGCGGAACAGTTTATATATTCCGTCGCCTACCTACATTTTCTTCTATCATGTGTGCACACCACATACCTACCAGTAAACCAGCTAATATCACAGGCAGGCAGATGTTCGAAAGAACTAAGTTTCAACTTCGGAAATTCCCATGTCGGGCCGGGAGACTTGCTTCCACACTTGAGCGTCGAAGGATTTCGCTATAACAAAGTTTTCGTAGTTTTTTGACGATATGACGCGACAGGCAAAAACGTGTAGGTAAACAGGGCCACGCTCGTAAATTCTTTTGACATGGTAATTTTGCTACTTGCTTCGTGAAACGGCAATGTTTTGTCATAATATGTGGGCAATGTTTTTACTTGGGCACGTAAGTAGACTTGTGTGGGACAGACATCGGACTGTCAGAGTCACTCAAATCAAATACCTAAATTAAAATCTAATTTCATGAAAGATCTTTATGCGACAAATGTTTTTAAGTTTCAATTTCACACTCACATATATCGAATTTACCAAAATTAAGGTGGGTACCAATCGTTACTTTACGTTGGTACATAAGTACGAGTAGATAGAGCAGCTATGAAAGAATCAAGTGTCAAGAACTGAAAACCTAACTTCTTGGTAAATTGGCTAAATAACGGCCAATCCATCAATTGTAGAAGTTGAAAGACGAAAAAGCTTGTGAATGTGATGAAATAAATCTTTTTCTTTGTAGTATGTTTCAATAAAACATCTTATAAAAAATAAAATATTTTAAGCTTTTGTTATTTTCCTCTTGCTCGTAGTTGAAAACAGCGCCATCTGCAAGCACATGACAAAATTTATACCAACAACGGAAAAAGCCACCACTACTGTACAGTGGAATGAAATCGCAAGGAGAAAAGCAAGCCGTATTTCGGTTGTTGTCAAAAGTGTTACCTAGTCTAAAACCTTAGACCTCGAATAGTAGGTTTAGAAATTCTAGCAAGTTGTTACAGCTGGAAAATAAATAAAATAAAATGCAATAACATTCATAGTTCTATTTTTGAATACATAATATTTAGAATATTATGATTTTGAACGCAACTTATACTTATAGACTCGATAATGATTTGTCAAAATTTACTTATTTGTTCTCACTGCATAAAACAAAATATTTTGATTGGTCAAACTCTTAAGACTTCTGAAACGTTCCTATCGTAGCAAAATGTTTAAGAAAAAGGGAGCTTACTAACCCCTTTTAAATGATTATTGTCTTTTACATTAATAAAATTACTATTTTATGTTAAATTTAATATTTTTTTGAATTAATGGCGTTTATTTCGGAAATATGAGTAATATTTAATGGACATATTTCGGACGCACATATAAAAGTTGGAACGTACTATCCTGCATTCTTGATCCATGGTGTAATAGAAAACATATCAATGACAAAGTAAACCGATTGAATTGCTTGTCATCGCTGCCGCAAACTAAAAATATTGCAAGAAATTTGATGTAAAAGTGTTAAATTGAGGTTTTATCAAGCATTTCATTTTATAAACTATCTCAAACATGAGTTCTATTGGAACGGGTGTAAGTATTTATCTTAGAATTGCAATTTAACGTTTAGGTTATAATCCATTTTTGTTAAACTTTTAAAACTTTTCTTGTTGTAATTTGTTCCTTTAATTCCCAGTGACAACGATTTTCGAGTATTTATGTACTTTTAATCGATGTCAGACTCATCATCACATTAAATTACATTTTTATGCAATTACAGTACGATCTTTCTGCCTCACAATTTTCACCCGATGGCCGGGTATTCCAAGTCGAGTATGCTGCGAAGGCTGTGGAGAACTCCGGAACAGTGATCGGCCTGCGAGGGAAGGATGGAGTGGTATTTGCTGTGGAGAAACTGGTTACATCGAAGCTGTATGAACCTGGCGCAAACAAGAGGATATTCCATGTTGATGAGCATGTTGGCATGGTAAGAGTTTTAACAAAAACCTAGTTCTGGTTGAAGTCATTTGAATTTCCCCTTGATGATGATTTGAATAATGAAGGTTCAAATAGCATTATTCTTCTAACTAAACAGATTTGAATTTGAAATTGTTTATTGAAATAATTAATAAGAATGATGTCTTACTGGTGAGTTTCTACAGTTGCAGAGTTTTCTGTAATTTTAACTTTCAGAAAGAGCTGATTCTTAGCCTACTTCTCCAGACATAGTAACTTAGCCATATTGTCAGTCTTCTTCTTCTTTATGAGTTGATGAAACTTGAATTGTGTTAAACCAGTATGTAGCCACCTGCACAGCTCTAACATTTACTTCGATTAAATCCTGAAAGGTGCAAGTGGTTGTGCAGGATAGGCAGGTCCGGATATCAGGAGCTAAACGCTAACCAGCCAGCGCTTAGATCTAACTAATCAGTTAGAGCGCTCTAACTGGCTTAGTTGTATACATTCCATGAGCAAATATAGACTACCTAGCCCCATACCGACAACCGACATAGGATGTTGGTTTCCTTATATCTTTTGAAGTTTCATTATTTCACTAACAGATATATCTAAACTTATGGTCTATTAACGAAATTATTGTTTTGTTTGTCATTGCTCGATATTTGTAACTGCCCAAAGAAAAAGATGTGCAAATTAATTGCAATATGTTTTCTAGGTTACCACTGAAGTCCTCAGCTAAGTGTTTAACAATAAAACTAAAATAAATAATCATTCTCATTTTCAGGCAGTAGCAGGTCTCATCTCCGATGCTAGACAAATCGTAGAAACAGCTCGTTCTGAAGCATCAAACTACAGATCTCAGTACGGTGCCCAAGTACCACTGAAGTATTTAAATGAGCGTGTGTCTATGTATATGCACGCATACACACTGTACAGTGCTGTCCGGCCCTATGGATGTTCTGTTGTCGTGGGAACATGGAATGATTATGAAGGCCCTCAGATGTACATGCTTGATCCCAGTGGAGTGTCATTTGTAAGTATTTGCTTAGCTAACACTGTTGATTGTTGGAACTTGTTTGATTGCAGTAAACTATCTGCCTATTTTATACCGCTGCTGCATAATTAATTAATTATAGACCTCGAATTGTCATATAACACCATATTACTTACTTTAATTTTAATTAGGGATGCATCCGATACCGAAATATCGGCGATATTAAATTCGCCGATTCATTTTGTGTTTCCTTAATAAAAATCGAATAATTCTGAATTTTAAATTAAGTTTTGTCTGTTTCTAAAGCAACAGCTTTTTATAGCTTGCTTTGAATCTTAACTATCCATATCGGTATCGGCGATACTTTTTATATATGTATCCCTAATTTTAATGTTGCATTGTTTAAGTTGTGACGCAGCCTTAAAGAGTAACGAATAAAACCTCCTTGAGCTCAACATTGGCTCATGCAATTGCAATTGTTATTTTTTATTAGAGTAACTCTAATAGGCACTGTTAAATTAAGATTATGCTCTATAACATAATCTTAATTTAATAGCAATATAGTATTCTTAATAAATGAATGTATGAATTAATTGTTATTTGAATATTTCAGTCATACTTTGGATGTGCAGTAGGCAAAGCAAAGCAGGCTGCCAAGACTGAAATTGAAAAACTGAAACTTGCTGACCTCACTGTCAAGGAGCTCATTAAGGAAGCTGCTAGGATGTAAGTAAAGAGTAACCACAATTATCGACGCACAATCCTTTAGCTGAATAATTTCCATGCAATCAAACTGAAAAGGATGGCATTCGCCCCATTATGATTTTTAATGCATAAACAAAAAGCCCATTTCACATTGGTAAATGTGGTAGTGCTGTTGTGTATATTTCAGAGCCAGTAGGCCCCCCTCTGACCCAAAATCTCGAGCAGCTAAAGAGAAATCGACCTATCTGAGGCGGAATCCGAAAGTAGTCCTGTTCTTTTCTCTGGATATAAAGACAAAATGAGCCTAATTTATCTGAGAATATCCAGAAGTTTTGTAGCTTGCTTCATTACCTCTTACATTAACTTGTTTATGAAAACTTTTCTGTATTAGTCTACAAAATACCTATGCAACTCCTGTTTCTGTATGAATGATCAGAAGAAAGTCTAACCTACCCCAGGGGTAGTGATTTTGTTGACAACTGCAAGGGTTTCAATTTTTTTGCACAGAATCCTTATTATTTTTGTAATATAAAATCTAAAATATCCGAGGTAGAGCGCAAAAAATTTCGATCTGTTTTCATGGAGTAACTTAGTTTTCTTTTAGAGTTATTCCTAATTACTATTCTTGTTTAGTGTTTAACCAATTGCATGCAATTTTATGTATGAAAATCTATCTCTTTTTGACTGGCTCAAGCCGATTCCGTATTGACATACGTTGTCACTCCCTAAGCGTTTGTTATAAACCGACTGCTTTAAGAGTCCTCGCAAAGGTATCAATTTAAATGGAATATTCTGAAGGTTAATCACATATTGGTTCAATTAGTATCGTAATACCTACGTGGATTATGGGTATTTTATGGCAAATAACCTGTAGGATATGGTTAGGACTTTGTGGACGCTTAATGTGCCTTTGATGGGGCAAGGCGGAGGACTCATTGAAGAGATCGGTCTATAGAAAGAAGAAGATGACTCAGCACTTTTTTTATTTTAGCACCAACATTTATGATTTCCTTTCACATTTCAGTATCTACCTCGTCCACGATGAGCTAAAGGACAAGCAGTTCGAGCTAGAACTCTCATGGGTTTCCAAGGACACGAAAGGACATCACCAGCTTGTGCCCAAGGAACTGGCAAGCGAAGCCGAGAACTTGGCCAAACAGGCTCTGGCTGATATCGAGGACTCCGATGAGGGCGACATGTGAATGTATTTAGATAATAAATTTTTATAATATCATTTTTTTTTATTTAATTTTTCAAAAAAAGTCAAAATCTGATCAGTCTGCCTCGTTGGTCTAGTGATCGCAAGCGCAACTGCTGAACATGGGTTCTGGGTTCGATTCCCAGGTGGGCAAAGTGTTGTTGGGTTTTTCCATCTAGAATTTCTCAATAGCAGCCACGGAGACTGGTTTTGCTCCCGGTTGACGGCAATAGGCTCGCCCCCTATTATTGGGACTTAAATATAAGTGGCGAAACGTGGGTAGGGTAGGTTCAAAATGTCCGCTTCTAAAAAGGATGTAGGAGTGGGAGCCGTTTTACTAAGGCGCTGCCCCGCATTGATATGACCAGTAGCCAACAGGATCGCCGTTCGTGTATGGGGGTCTAGGCTTTTGGTTGAGTAGAGGTGATCAGGTTATGTCATCTCCTTTACATGGATGACCTGAAACTGTTTTCCCCCAACAACTTGGGTAGCTGCCCTCGGGGGGGTCTAGAGGCTCAAGATTAATAAATGTCCTAGCTATTCCTGCCTGGTGCCAGAGAATTGGTATTGGTATACGTAATAAATTGTAGCGTACAATAGAATCACTCAAACTAAAATATTATTTATGGTTAACAATGAGCCTATGAGTACTTTTGCTGCCGCTACAAACTTACACAATTTTCTTTAAACTCGCGCGGTTCGTACTTTTGAACCCAGCGAAAAGAAATTATCACATAGGCTCGTTTTTTCTGCCTCTGGATTGGCACTCCTATTGGATTTTCGCATGATCGACCGGTATGACAGAGGCTGAAATAAGTGAGGAGCAATTATAGCATGGGCACACAAGGTTGCAAGGGGCAAAATGGAGCATGTGGATAATTTAATCTCAAATCACATAATTATCTGGAGAAAAGACATGCTGCACCGACCCCAAATGAATTGGGACAAGGGAAAGAACGATGATCACATAATTATCTGAATTTATTATTATTATTTTTTTTTTTTGTCTACCTTCTCTTGAATCTTAACGTAGCGTCGCACAGTGTTTTATGAAGCCCTTTTTTCGGACATCGTATTTTTATTAAAGAGGCTAATAGATAAAATCATTTTAAAGCAAAATTTCGAATCCCCATTAAGCTATCAAGCCTAGTTTCTGAGATATAAATTTTTGAAAATCATCATATTTTAAGCCGGATACTTAGAAAAAAAAATATTTCTCATAAACCAAGTATGATAAGCAATAATGATGTTAATAGCATCGATAGCGCCTCTTATGCTGCATATTTTAAAATACAAATGAACATCGTAACTTGGCTAGATCCAAATTTATATGAGATTTTTGGTTTTTAGTTTTTCTTAATTTTCGCGAGGATTGTGCCGTATTGGGAAAAGTTATTTATACCAAAATTATTCTTATTACTTCCCCAATACACCACTTAAATTTCACATCCCAATTCCATGGAATCTAGAAATTATTCAAAATTTTCTTTTTTTGTTAGGGTTGTCACAGTTATTAGCCGGATATTAATAACTCAATTTATATTCGAGATCGATTATTAAAACCTATTTTTATAGCCCGAAGGCATCTAAGAGTACGGAAGAACGCAAATCGAGTTAGTGGGAGTTTTAGCCAGAAAACTGTTACCGCCTTCACCGCGTGGAGGTACTCCCAGCTTATGTTATTACTATTGCGAGCGTGTCTTTTGCGTATCATCAATCATGAAGTACGTAGGTACTTCAAACCAGGGTTTAAATCAAAATAGTTTAGCTGGATTTAGAATCCTACGTCAAAAGTCAAAATCTTTCAATTAACTTGGAATGCAAATAATATTTTTATCATTACCAGATAAGCCAAACTGCTTTATTTATATATCAACGAAAATGCTACCAGATGAGTTTTTTTTTGACAAAACAAATCAGATCCGGATATAATTTTCTTTTCTGAGAGCATGACAACCCTGACGACATAAAATCCGGACCAAACTTAAAAAGGTTGTAGTTTCTAGATTCCACGGAATTGGCGCGCCCTTCTGCTCCCCTCCCCTCCCAGGCCAAAAGCTGGCGACGCCCTTGATAGGGCTGGTGGTCGATTAGAACGGCACACAAAAGCCGAGAAAGATAAACAAATCAAGTAGTTTGACGTAGCTCGCGAGGTTGCCGGCATGGTGGACTCAGCGATGAGTCGTGTCAGTCAATGGCTTAATTGCCAAGAGCATCGACCAACACCTAAGGTTTCTCTCGGTAGGCAGCTGGATCAAAGGCTTGATTCAGCAAGCAGTACATCTGGACACGGCTCATATTGTTAAGAGGTTGGGGTATGAGGGACGGTGTAAGGTTCTTCATACCGCATAGAAAAGGGAGGATCCTCCTGTTATCGGGTTTTTCTATAAAGGGTGTAGGTAAAAGTACAAAGAAGCCGAAAGGCACTTTTCTTCCCATCATTGTGATAATTTTTTTGTCCTAGGCCATATCTGGGAACCTTCTAGTTACGGAGATATTGGGGTTCAGTTTTTTTTTAACACACGTTATTAATGTTACAAGTTTATTCATTATATATATTGAGTCCTACCGTAAAACGTGATTTTTCACCCCAAAAAATAAATTTGTTTATCAGCAATATTTTCTGCATAGTTACTTGGTTTGATGTACATAATGCTTGGTTGACGTCTTCTGAAGGTAAACAAACGTTTACACCTTGTATAGTCTTGAGTCGCGGATAACTTGAATTGCGCGAATTATTTTAGGTAAATGTTCGTTCTTCATTTCTGTCACAGATGGCGCTGTAGTGCTGTAGTACTTCTTGAAGTGCCGCTACAATCTTATAAACGTCGTAGGTATATCAGATATAATAAATGAAAACCTGCATAATTACCTAAACCTTGTCCTAGCGTTGTTGGATTTAATTTGGGAAATACTCCATAGATCAGCTCAGAGACTAGAGCGCTATTTTGGTTGCGATAAACCACAGACCCACCTTACACGTAAGAGTGAAGCCACACTGCTCAGTTGCGTTGCGTTGCGACGTCGCAGTGCAAGATTTTCGTTCGACAACGTAACGGAGAAGTGAAGTAGAATAACAGAACACATGCCACAATGGAGCAGTGTGGCTTTTTTAATTTTTTTTTTCGGATGGTAAATCATCAAATGACCCCCCCTTAAATGACTCCCTTCCGCTCCGTGTCAGACTTGTGCTGACTAAAACCCATCCATGTTTCTTCTTTGCCCCTTGTGTTCCAGGGCCACGGTATCTCTTTCGAACAGTCCCGCAGCCCTGGCAGGCATCGGCCCTTGCAGACCCCTAAATCGTTGCTGACATCTCTTTGAGGCGCGCGTGGAACACGAACGCGCCGTCGACACGGCCTGTCGTCATAAGACGGCCGGACGGCGAGCTAGCCCATACCTCGCCGTCCACAGGCCCGCGCCTACGGTGGCCGGGAGCCACCACGTGACCCCCGACGCGAGCAGTGTGGCTTCACTCTTACACTTTAGGAAATAATGGTGCGGCAGCTGCATAGGTACGGGTAGGTAGGAAAAGCGTAGGCCCAGTCACAGTGACTCACAATGCATAGTGTGAAGCGGTGTTAGGATTAAAGCCTTTACATAATATCGCTAATTACGGGTGAAGATTTCTCATCCGTGGGGTATGAGTGGTGACCTTGTTATATGAATCCCAGTGGATCAGAAGTCGACTATCGAACTTTTTCCCAAATTGCATGCAATTATAAGGTAAATAAAACTCCAACCTTAATTCTTCATAATTATTTGTATTGTCAGTTTATGTGTAATAGTTCACAACATTTGCAGAACTAAGATATACAAATTTTATGACCAATAATATCAGTGATGACTCAAAATATTTATAAAATGTACAATATAATCTCATTCATTTGACTTACACAGTTAAATATTTACAAAATATTAGATTTGATAAAATTGTATACAGCGTCGTTACTTTTAGATTACAGTGATATAAATACATAAAAAATAAAAGTAACTAATAGATATTTACAAATTAATCAGGTCATAATTCAAGACTTTAATCTTGCTGTGTGGTTACTCGTGGATATAACTGAAACAAAAAAATTCATTATTAATTAAATCGCCTGAAATAAGCAAGACATGAGGTCACGGGTTCGATTCCCAGGTCAGGCAAAGTGTTATTTGGTTTTCCCATCAGGAATTTCTCAGTAGCAGCCACGAAACCGGGATTTGTGCCCGGTTTATGGCAAAAGGCTCGCCCCCTATTACTTGGGACTTAAACATAACTGGCGAATTAATGTGGGTGTACTATTATGTACACCTCTGCCTAACCCCTCGGGGATTACAAGCGTGATGTTATGTTATCTTATTGTTAGCCACATTATATGGCTGTCATTCACAATCCTTTATACAGAGCTGCAGCGGTAGCGGCCCCGATTCGGCTGACTGGGACAGGGCAGTGTCGTAGGGTTGTGGTTTCACCGACTACTGGCACTTTGCTTCGTGTCATTTATTCATAACAACTGCTATCATCATGGCGGAGTATTGTGGGCTAATCCCTTCGATAGAAAGAAAGCTTATGTCACAGAAGTGGCAGGCTAACTGTTATTTTTTCATCATAAATTTCTTAGTAGCAGCTAAGAGTATGGCCCGGTTGATAAATAAATGATTTTGTTTTGGTTTGATGGCAGTAGCATAATCAACCTATAATGTTCCTACTGCTGGAACACACGGCCTCCTCTCTATGATAGGGAATGGGCTATAATTCACCACGAGGGCCCAGTACGGGTTGGTAGTTGTCACATGTCTTCGAAATTTTGGTTCTAGGACATGCCGGTTTCCTCACGATGTTTTCCTTCACCGTTTTTGACAGCAATGGTGATGAAATAAATTACTCAAAGAAATGCGCCTGCCTGGGTTCGAACCTACGATTCAAATTCCAGCCCATCATTCCCTCTCAGAAGAGGGAACATTACCCAGCAGTAGGAACATTATAGGCTCATTATATGACTCCGCACTATTTCCAACCACTGCAACTGTTTTGGATTCCGCAACGAAATTAGTCAGAAAAGAACACCACAGGAGAAAGAAAATAAGTAATGACAGCTCACCCCAAGCAAGTTCCTAGGCACATAGCCCTCGCTCCCCTGGTCGTCGCGACACCACCACCACTCGCGCTCGCTGTCGTCTCCCTTGCGCAGCACCTGCAGGCGCGCGCCCGTGTCGAACGAGAGCTCGTCGTTACGCGCCGCGTTGTATGAGAACACGGCGTATACTAGACCGTTGTTCATTATGCCGAGTTTCTCTTGTACACCTGGAAATGTAAAGGTGTGTTTAGTTTTGTTGAGTCAGTGAATCATATATTTAGACACACTTGCCACCATCATGATGTGAGAAAATATGTCTGTGGTTCAAAAGAAAAAGGACATCTGCAGTAGTAATTATCTCTGACGCGTTGTTATACAATCGAGGATGTACGAAGAATTTTCTTTAATATCTTTATCATTTCTTGTATTCATCATTCCTTTGTAAATATGTTTCTTTTAACTGTGCAATAGCTTGGATCTGCCTGTTGTGTGTGTGCACAAATGTTTTCTCAAATAAATAATTATCAGTGACAAAGCTCAAACGCCTTGTGAGCTTGTAATACGCCACACATGCCTCACACTTCGCACTTCGGGTGTTTGCATTCAGCATGTTTATGAAAGGTGTGGTTAATTTTAAGGGTATGATATATATTATATACCATCAAACTGAACTATTTTCTTCTTGGGACCAAAGTTGTACTCCCGAAAAAATAAGCTGCTGTGTCCATACAGCTGATCGAGTAGATGTTGAATTTTTGCCACACGTTTCTAATACACTCTGTATACAAGTTCTTAGTACGCACAAGTCGGAAGCAGAATGAAAGTATAGTGCTTTAAGCTACTAAATTAATTATTTTACAAAGCGCCATCCATCGAAAGTTACTTCAACTACCAACAAAAAACGCAAAGGATACTCACTGTAAAGATATTCGGAGCATCCGTCGAACCCCTCCTCGTCCTCTTCGCACTTCTCGGCCGCCGTCTCGTGGTCAGACAGCGTGGTTGCGAATATACATGCGCCTGAAATAGTTCAGAGATTAAACGTTAGATGGCGTTAGGGGTAGGGAAAATGCAGAAATACGGCTCAGAGAAAGAATACAATTTTCTACAAACAAACCAAGAACATCCTGTATATACAGGGTTTTCTCTGAGCCTTTTAAATACGAATAAGGGTAATGGTTGAATCGCAGTTTGTATGCTTTTAAGATCATCAATAACGGCAGGCTTAGTCGGATCAGCTGCCTACCTGCGGACTAAGAAACGTGTTCCATCAACCGTCACTAACAATAATTCGGTCAAAAAGGTTACAGGCGTTCTCTAGCGCTATTAAAAAAAAGACTGTTTGGCTTTGCCGAAAAATGAACGCTAGGAGCGTGTATTTATTTTCTATTAGGAAACTGACTGAAGATTACAGTAACAGCCTACATCTAGCCCATAAAGAGAAAGCCTAACTGCAGCAGTGGGAATATTATGGGCTGATTATACGTACCTTGTACAGATTATGACGATGGTTAATAAGTACAATAGCCGCAACTACACTTACCGTTATCGACGAGGAAGCGCACCATGGCTAGGTTGTTGCACGAGGCAGCGCAGTGTAACGGCGTCCATCCGTCCGAGTCCTGCGCGTTCACGTCACAACCTAGCTCCACTAGGAATCTGGAAATGTACAAGCAAGCTCTTTTAGTACATTCTTTACAACCGAATTAAACATATAAATAATGTATATTTTGTTATTGGATTTATGAGTGAGCAGTGGTGCATAATTGATTATAATTTATTTATAAACTAGCTGTTGCCCGCGACTTCGTTCGCGTGGAAATTTTGGTGTACATGTGTGAGACTGCCACGTTGGTCTAGTGGTCGCAAGCGCGACTACTAAGCGTGGGGACCGATTCCCGGGTCGGGCAGTGTTAAAAAAAAAATTTTGATTTCAATTACATAAAGTTATCACACACATGATTTGGAAGATCACCTTTTAAGCAAGGAGATGCTTGTTTTAGGGGGCATCCATTAATTACTTGAGGCGATTTTTCGACCTCTCCTGGTGGGATGTCGTGAGATTTGGCTTGACCCCCTCATCTCCCTCCTAATCTCACGTGAGATTTATCAACATGAGATTAGGTGATATTTGGCGCGAATCTGGATTTGTGCCCGGTTGATGGCAATAGGCTCACCCCCTACTACATTTGACTTCAATATAACTGGCGAAATGTGTGTGTACGATTAGGTACACGTCTGCCAAACCTTCGGGGCTTTAAGGCGTGACGTTATGTTATGTGTGAGAACTGACTGCGAGATCAAAAGGTGATAATGTACTGATGACTACAAAAGGCGTCCTTTTGGGTTCTGTAATTCTGGGCGGCAGAGGTCCGAAACAAAATTAAATGGCGTTGAGGCGACGATATGGCTTCTAAATTCGGTGTATTTTGGCACTATACAACTTTTTTTCAAAGTGAACCTTGTTTAGCGCTTTTTATTCTAATGCCGTCCTGTATACAACATTAAATGACTTTTTTCGAGAGCCCTTAGACCTCTTTAATTCAGCCCTGTCGCAAAATCCGTTCTTAGCGAACGTCTACTAACTATAAACTTCCTCACTGCCAAATAATATCAAGTTTGGAGCACAAAAAGTTAAGGACTTTTATCCAAACTTGCGAGAGCCCTTAGTCCTCCTTAACCCGGCGCTGTCGCAAAATCCGTTCTAAGCGAACGTCTACTAACTATAAAGTACTTCCCTGCTAAATTTCAAGTTTGTAGCACAAAAAATGACGGACTTTCATACAAACTTGCGAGAGCCCTTAGATCTCCTTAATCCGGCCCTGTCGTAAAATGCATTCTTAGCGGACGTCTACTAACTATAATCTACCTGCCTGCCAAATTTCATCTTTATACGTCAAGCTGTTTTCGACCTTTCGCTTTCATATATTTAGATAGATTTCTCATAATTAAACCTCTCTTTCAGTACCAAATTTTTAGTGCAAAGAGTAAAGACAAAAGGAAACAAAAACTGAATCAAACAAACAAAGTCACCGACTTCTGAAGCTAAAGTTATTTTTCACTTTTTTGTGTTTTTGAAGGCGGTGTTATTTTTTGCAAAAAAGTTTTTTATTTTTCCATTTTTAGTTGTAATATCCTATACAATTAATATTTGCTATGCATTTATTATATATTGTCAACAAAAATAAACAAATCTGGTTATACTGCACACATCTGTGTACACCCTCGGAGCATACAGGCGTTATGTTAGGATATTGTGTAAACAATAAACATCTAAGCGATCACGGCGGATTTGCTGCCTAATTTTGTTGAGTTCCATTGTACCTATATCTCTGAAGATCAGCATCAGATCTTCACCAAATTTAAACGGGGCCAGCTCCGCCGAATAATATTCTTCCAAATAAAAAAGAAATCATTGAAATAGGTTCTCTATTGGCAAAGGTATCACTGAACTTACACACAATGATGATTACCAGGCATAATGCCTGCGAGTATGTGTGCCTATACAATTTAGAAAATTCCCTTGATTTCTCCAGGATCCCAACATCAGATCCTGACCTGATGACCATGGGACCACATCAGGAGTATAGACTTTCGAATAAAAAAAGAATTTTCAAAACCTCCTCCTTTTTTGAAGTCGGTTAAAAATTGTCAAAGGAGTTTTGGTGAAACATTAGATAACCGTTAACAATACATGTCATGGTAATAGGCTTATCCCGAACAAAATGGAACTGAGCATACCTAATTATCAAAATGTGGGTGCACTGTACACATCTGCGTAGCCCCTCAGAGCATACAGGCGCGATATTATGTTATGGTGTTGTGATTGCAGCAATCACGACAGATTTGCTGTCTATTATTGAAGAGTTCCATTGATATCTCCGAAGATCACCATCAGATCTTCACCAAATAAAAAATGGGACCATCGCGAAATAATATTCTTCCAAACAAAAAAAGAATCATCAAAATCGGTTCACAATTGGCGAAACTAAAACCTATTTACGTAAATTATTTTTATCAAAGACATCGCGCATGAGGTTACCAACTAAATTTTAAATATTAATATCTTTTGCGTCTGTTGGTAGATTTTGATGAAATAAACGCTAAATAATACCCAGAACAATGCGTCTTATTTTGTAATATTTCGATTTTGAATACAATGAGGGGTTTTTACGTGATGCGCGCACAAACGAACAGACAAACCGACAAACCGACAAACAGACAAAAATTTAAAAAAATATTTTTTTACTTTCTACTACTTATTTCTAGCACCTTCCAGTGATTTTTTTGTAAAAATATGTAATGTACAGACACGGAAAGTCTACGATTTTATTATATGTATATAGATTATATTTTTTAAACAGTAAAGGAAAACATCGTGAGGAAGCCGACAACTCTTAGGTTCGAAAATTCGACGGCATTCGCATCACAAACCCGCACTGGGCTCGCATGGTTGATTATAAACGGACCCTCTGATAGAGAGGCCTGTGTTCGAACTGTGTGGGAATGTTACAGGCATATTAGGCTATATCTACGCAAATCCCAAAACGATTAATTGACGGTAAGTGAAAATTACATAATAAATTGTTAAATTTAAAAAGTTATGTAACAATTTATTATTTAATATGCTAGAAAACTTTTATGAAGTCGCTTGGTTTAATTATCAAGCCATGTACCAAGTTACCAAGTCATGTATTTTGTTTAAGCCCTCAGGGATCTCATTCATTTCTCTAGTAAATAACTTTCTTAATTTCGTGTCTCTATTTTAATAGCAGACTAGCCTTTGTTATGTAAGACAAACATTCTACCATAGTTAGCGAAGTTTAGATAATTAGTGTTGAATTTACACAATATTTAATCTTACTTGACGATTTCGAAGTGCCCAGCGCAAATCGCGTTGTGTAGAGCAGTGATCCCTTCGTCATTTGCAGCGCTTGCATTCTGCACCTGAAATCACATTCATAGAAATTAGCACAGGTAAACAAACTACTGAGGGTTTTTGTATGCATCTTGGTAGGATATTTTATGAACTATTCGAAGCTTGCAAGAATTTAGGAATAGCACATGTAAAACAAGAGTTAGGATAATCTGGAATAGATTTTTTTACAAATAAGCAGTAATTTAGTACTTTACTTTCCATAAATTATGTCTATTTTATTTGTGATCAATTGATCATATAAACAATACATACCTGTGTTGCCGTTTTCTTAACGAGTTCCAACTCGCCTTCTAAACTAGCATCCAACAGCAGCGCGAGGGGATCGAAGCTCACCCGCCTGGCCAGCGGAGCCTTGCCTCCCTGCTTCAAGTTGCCCTTCTTCCGTCTCAGAACATTCTCAGAGCCCTGAGAATCCTGACCGTTCAAGTCTACCGAGCTGATCTGCTCCGTTATATCTGACACTACAATTTCCTTACTATCTTCCTGTCCTATTGATATGTTATTATTATTTAATGCCCTATCAACCTCATCCTTCTGTTTCTTTTCCTTTAGGCCGTTCTCATTAGGCATGGAGTCGACTAAATGATCCATTTCAGGGAATAAGAAGGCTGGCGGCATTTCTATACGCCTATTTATACTGACACTTATTCCGTTTTTAGCATTACTAACGTTTCTAAGTTTGGGCTGTTCGCTCATCGGTGGTTTTCTTATAGTTAGTGGGCGTGCTTTGATGATCATTTCGTTGCTACTAGTACTGCTGGCCGATTCTTTCTGGTTTTGTTGTTCGCTGTCATTTGACAGGTCTGAAGGCAAGGGTATGGTGGGCATAGGGGTGATGTCAGTTGATTGATTGTAGCCAACATCGGTGTTCACTGACTGTCTCGGTGGTGTCTGAAATGAGAAGCAATGATAGTGTCAAAAAATTGTATTTTAATTGTTCTTAGGGCATTAAGGTTGAGCTGATAAACACATTAGCAACAAAAGTGCAAACATTTGATAATTAGTGAACAGTTAAGAACTAGCAATGACCATGAATTGAATGCAAGTGACAATTTGTAATAGCAATGAGTGCAATGAAAACATACCTTGATAGTTGGCTTTGGAGGTAGGGCTGGTTTGGGAGATTTATCTGTACCGCTAACATCAGGCGTCGAGAGCGGCGTGCTGGCGCTTTGAGGCGGTGACAACAGGATACTCTGTGACGACGCATTCTGCCCGGCGAACGTACTGCCCGTACTTGACAGTCCAGACGCCGTGTTCCTAACGATCTGTGGTTGGGAGGTCACCACATTACTAGCTACATGATTTGATGATGAAACAGTGATGCTTTGGGTCTGAACGGTCTGTGGCTGGACCGGTTGGATCTTTGTGGAGGATGTCTGGTATATGGGTGACGGTTTCCCACTCGAGACCTGAACTGATGTGGGTGCTACACTCGATACGGGTTTCTGGAATGAATGAATGATGATGATATTTACAGGTGATGTGTGATGTTGTGCAGCAACTTTTTCAAGCTTCGTGTGGAAAAATAACAGTGGTTGATGAAAAAACAAGGTGTATAGGTAAAACACTTTTATGCTACTATTTATAAACTTCATTTATTTATAAATTGTCCACCAAATTAAAATGTATGTATAATAAAATTCCAACAGCCAGTTGTTTGAATAATTTTCTTTGCTGTGTACAACTAAATCATATTAGTCTGACTTCATTGCAAACTGTAGAAATTAAATTTTAAACTTTTTATTGGACTGTAGACAATGTGGCTGTTGCAATACACCCAAGCAATTAGAAAAAAAAATTAAAAAAAGTAACTTAACCCATTAAACATAACATTATATAACATTACATTGTACATTATTTATTAAAACCCTATCCTTGAAATTGCATTGAGTGTATCTTTGAAATGATTCCCCTCCGTTAGTGGTTATTAAATTTTGTCATAAAGGTTAGTTATTGCAAGCACAGAAACTCACCCCAAATCCAATAGAACTGCTAGCAGATGTTGTACTGGAACCCAAACTTGGCGAGCTGCCCTTCAACACCGGCTGGCCCTTCCCATTGCCTTTTGAAGCTTCATTGCTCTGACTATTACTCTGACTTAGCCTACTCTGTGGATATGCATGGTTCTCCTTCCCTTCCTGATTACATCTACTTGAAGAGTCGGACTTTTGCAACTGATATGTAGTTTCTTGCTGATATGTAGTTTCCGTTTGACTTAGAGGTGTCGCTAGACTTTTATTCACAACCGATAGTGGTGTAGAATGTACAGTCATGTGATTTACGTTGATCGCATTTTTCGCGTCTTGGTTTTCGTTGTTCTTACCATTGACTTCAGGTTTTAATTTCCCGTTTGTACTCTGAGGGAATTTAGTGTTGTAAGGCAATGTTTGATACTTGGGATCTGACTTGCTTGCAGCAAATTCTGGGAGGAATTCTTGTTCGTTTATTTTCAGATCTTTGTTGGTTTGGTTGCTGTTAGAACTACTCGTGCTGTTTGGACTGTATTGCGGTTGTTTTAAGTAGTCCATGTATTTGTTTTGATCCAGCATCGGCTTCTGATCATACGCGTTCCCAATGCCTTGCTGGACGTGACTAAAGTTCTCATGTTTGTTTGGATATTGCCCTTGATATTGATTTTCTTGTAGCCCCTGCGAATGAGTGTAGCCGTTGAACAAGGGATTGATCATTTGTTTCTGTTGCAAATAATGCGCTTCCTGCGTTAGATGACTCTGAATGTTGTCGCTTTGTGTGTGTTGTTTTAATGGCACGTTGTTTTGTATTACATTCTGCTTCATCGCCTGGAAATTATTATTAAAATTTACATTATTACACCAAAACAAACTTGAATAACTTTTTCCCGCCGAGTTATTTTAAGACTTTTTGATTTTGACAATGCATTTCTTTGCAGTCAGTGTCATTGTCAATATTCTGTCAATGTCAATTTAACCACCGAGTATCAACGTACAATATCAATTTAAAATGACAAGTGTTAACAGCTGTAAAACTAATTAGTTCAAACTACCACCAGTGGGGACAGACCGGTGGGGGTAGACGGGAATAAACTATAACTAGTAACTGAGTTTTTCTGATACGTTTGATTTAATCAGATATTTGTACAGAAAGTGATAAAATTACCTGGAAATTGGCGTTATGGCTAACGCTCTGAGCATGGGGTACGTGATTATAAGGTTCGACAGCAGCAACATTTCCTCGGGCTTGTTGATTCTTTGGTTGACTGTTTACCCCGGTGTTACCAGCAGGATAGCTTGGCAACTGTTGCAAGGGCGCGGGATTCGTCGTTCTGAAAATTAAAAATCACAAAAGTAATTTTTATTTCTGATCCAAACTTACGTAATGAATAATGAAGGCAACTTTCATAATTTAAAAATTCGACTGCTCCTAGGGGCTATTGTGTTTCCAGACTCTATTGTTCCGCACCGACAGCCACGAAGCCACATTCACCGTGGAGCGACGGTTTTATGAACTTGTGGTGTTATTGAAGTACGTAAGTCGCTGGCACAATAGGCCTAATTATTATAAAAATGAAAATGTACAAGACTTGGCGTAGGTACCAGGTCATTTTGATTTTTAATGTCAAGTTGATAATGATCCTAAATTTTATTAAGTGAATAATAAAATTAAGTTGACAGGCAGAGTGAGTTTATGTAAGTACCTGTATTAGTGTTGGATTATTAAAAATATGAATGTAAGTTTAGTTGATTGATGAATGTGAGGTCACATAATTCTTAACTATTATAAACTATGCTGCTCGAAATAGTTCAGTCCATCAGGTTTTTATCCCGGCATGGAAGTAAGATTCTCGGTACAAACCTCTGCTGCTGTGGCTGTCGATGCGCGGCCGCTAGCTGCCTGTTCAATGCCCTCTTCCTAAGCAGTCGCGCTTGCAGCTCGGAGACGCGGCGGTCGATGCTTCGCATCTCCTCCTGCCGCGCGCCCAGGGCTGCCCGCTGCGCCGACAGCCTGCCGTTCTGTTGCTCGTTCAGCTTGTTGCGGTACTTGAAAGTAAAATAAAGTTTTTATAAGTTTCATACAAATGGTTTTTAAAACCTACAACAATGACCGTCACCACAAATAATAATAGAATGTTGATGATGCATTTAAATAAGCCAAAACAGATTTTTTTTAACAACGATTCAGGGGCGTATTATCAAGGTTTGTTTGGTTTGTCAAACGTTCAAATAATAATGCGATAGGTGCAAGAGGTAAATAAATATTATGAAGCTGGCAACTCTGATCTCCGGATATGGCGCCAAAACAATTAGGGCGGCAGATTTAAAATCATCTCAGTAAAAACAAGTAGGTACCTTATAATTAAAGCAAAGCTTTGAAGGTTGAGTACAGCTTTACCTATATAATGTTATCGATCGATACCTATAGTATAGGGCTATAGGTACCTATTACCTACTGTACTACGTTCTAATAAAGGGGCTATTACAACAGAATATAGGTACCTAAAGCTTCTACCTAATAACTGTAACTGGTACTCTAATAGCGCACGCAACTGACTAGTTCCCACAGTTGACTTTTACTACTGGCGCGAATTACTGTGATGATCTTTGATGATAGTGGGAAAGCCTATCATTATACTTTGCTTTGACACGGTATCTTTTGTTTTTCGACGAACTTAATACTCATGTGGCGTATCGTTTGGCAGTAGGACATTCAAAGTAAGTGTGGGTCTGGTAAGACATGTAGATAGCCACATGTTGTTCCTTTTTATTAAAATTATTACTTTCAAATTAAACCAGCACCGTCTTTAAATTCTGAAAACAGTATTTTGTACGGCGAAGTTATTGATTTTTTTGCTGGGGTAAAAGTTGTACCTGGAACGACTATATTGTCATCTGCCGGGCACAAATCCAAACTCCGTGGGTTGCTACACGAACGGTTGATGGTTAAATAATTAGTACATAAAGAACGTACCACTTAGCTATGCATATAATTAACCTTAATATATACATCATTGGATATTGCATTACTGTATGGGGTGGTGCAACTAAAACCAGTCTCCTGAGGATTGAAAGAGCGCAGAGAGCCGTACTAAAGGTGATGTCGCGCAAACCTTATCGCTATCCCACTACGCAATTATACGCTGATTCTAAGGTACTTTCAGTGCGCCAACTTTTTGTACTGCAGTCTACCGTAAGAAAACACGCTAGCGTTCCCCCACCTGACCCTAAAAAAAGGAAGAAACTACCCTTAAGTACCCCTCACAAAACCGCCTTCGCTAAACACCAGTACTACACATTAAGTACATACATTTACAAACAAGTTCACAAAAATCTAAACATTGTCAATCTAAATAAATACGAAATAAAATCAAAATTAACGGAATGGCTACTGGAACAGGACTACTTACGAACAGAATCCTTACTTAAGTACGTCTCCTAAGTACCTACATATCCCGAATCACACACAACACACCCACACACACCCACACGCGCGCACCCACACTCGTTCACACGCACACACACACTCTTACTCACACGCACACACACGCAAACTGTCACGCACTTCACGTATAAAACATTTGCTATTACTTAAATTAGCTTTATATTCTCGGGTAGATCGACACAGTCTACTATTTATACTAATTTAGCATCACTTTTTAAGCTGAATCACTGTCTCTCAAGATACAGGTTTCCTAGTTTGAGAGGCAGGGTTTTCCATATTGTGTACAGATTTCAGTCTTAGTTTATATTGCATTGTGTTACTACCAAGGATCATTTAAACCGAGTTTATATAAAACATGTTAAATCTGTATTTTTGTGAAATAAAGTTTTTTATTATTTTATTATTATTATTATTATATGAGCTTATTTCAAAGACATCTACGCTGGCTCATTTCAAATGCGGGTAAATTACACTGCAGTTACAGTCTCTACAGAAAACTGGCATAAGTCGTGATATACCTAGCTTCTAGCCACAAATAGAATATTGAAAGCAGATTCTACTTCATTGGTTAGACTTGTTTATGGTATAAACTACTTCGGACTGCAAATGGGTAAGGCGGCCGTATTCTCGATACTGTTTCCGATAATTATTAAATAAATTGTAACAATTTACGACCCACCCAATTTAGTTATTTTCTTCTTGCAAGTTAATATTATTATTATGGTGATATCTTAATTACTACAGATAGGCTCCCACCTAATTCAATTGCGGGAATCAGAGTAGATGTAGGTAGCCTACAGTTTAGTTGATATACATAGGTACCTAACAGGTACCAAATTCTGTAATAGCAAATCTATTTCGACCTGAAGTTGCTTCAACAGTTGTGATGATGTTTAATGTCGTTCTTACAAAATGAGTAAGTATTATTTCATTTGGCACAGAAAATAACAAAACCAGCGACGTAATAAAAAGTTACTCTTATCTTTTTCACACTGCGATCAGTCTAAATCATTATACCCCCGATTTATCTAACCACGAATCCATTCCTGAGCTGAATCAATTCCATGTGAATGACTTTTTCCATGTCAACGGATTTTCTGGTCAACATTAAGAGCAATTTGTATTTTTCGTTTCATAAAGAGTTAAACGAAGAGAAAAAAGTAAACTACTTGGAAGAGTAAAAACTATCGCGGTTTATTATTTTCATTTGTTATGGTTTTGTCCACTGGGTTTTTAGTTATGCGGTTGGGTAGGCGAGAAATCACTGATTTGCTCAGTCAGTTAATCTGGGCTTTAGTTTAACGTTTATGCACATGAGTAGACATCAAGTCTGTGGTTTGAATTAACAGAGCTATGAATCGTTTAAACTACAAATTAGGTAAGAATATAATATGTATAGGATCATACCTACTTAGGATCCGAATTATTGTAGGCACTCGCTATTAAGCTCTTTCATTAACTCTCGTTCCGAATAACACTCTTTAGTTATATTCTCTGTTTTTCTCATAACTTGTCTCTGTGGTAAACCAACTATTGAATCAATTCATTGTTATTTTATGGCCTGTGGTAATATCTATTGCCACAAAATCTTGTCACTTGTGTGTATTTTCCACGTCTGGTCACTAGGTCATCGATACCAAAGTAATTATTGAACGATATCGATCAACACGTAGAACTCGCGTGGGAAAATAAACAGCTGATTCACAATGCTTTACATTTTATTCGTTCGCCTTACCCTATCCATTGTTGACGTTATGGGTAATTTTTTGTGCAACGAAATGTAGGTGGTATAATGTACCTGCATTGAAGGAAAGATGCAATTCAAAAGGATGAGTGATACATTTTTTTTTTGGCATAGCAGGTGATTATAAGTATTGAATAGAGATTTAATTTACGGTCATATATGAAAGCTTTTCAAAGATATTTCTTTTATTCTTCAAAAACACTCATTTTTTAAGCTTGGACAACTTAAGCACTCCATTCGGCACCAGAAAACAAGTAAAAATCTGTCACTATAATTACGAAAGAGCCTCTCCAGTTCTTAAAATAGAATGACTTATGAAAATTGAGGTCTCAGGCTCTCAGTGGGGGACTCCTTGGGGACTTAATAATACAGCTGGGGCTCCTACAATTCGTTAGGCAGATAAGATGCTTAGTGAAGCCTGGCTGTAATTTTGAACAATTTAAAGTTAGTAACAGATCTAATCATCCTGTGTCAACCTTCATTTCAATTTCTGTTAGTTAAAGCTAACGTTCATTTATAAGATTTTCATCGTAACTAAAACCACTCAGTATTTGTAAAACAGAAGAACTTTCGTGATTTCAGTTTCACTAACCACATTAAACTAGTTAGGTTAGGTTAGGTAACCTACCTACTTGCTTTATAATAACCGTTTGCTTCTTTTTTTGCTTGCTTGCTTTTTTTTGTTTTGCTTGCTCTTTGTTTTTTTTTTCTCATTAATTTATGTACAACACCAAATCTGTACCTACTTTCATAGCAAATAAATTCTGATTCTGATTCTGAAATCTAAGTAAGAAAAATGACAGTGATTCTACAGAATCAGAATTAAATGACAAATCCCTTACGATTCACGTCGCGGGCGCTATTGACTCAACGAAGGAAATGTGGACTCGATTTTCCATTTCAATTCTACTTTTTTCAGTAAGTAAGCTAAATTGATTTCTTATTCATTTAATTTAAAGTGTATATTATGTAGGCACCTACTGTAGGTAGTCTTAGTACTACAAGTCTCATCAGGCAGGTAATTCTATAGACTGACAACGTAAATTCAGACAATGAGCGAATTAAATAGGTAAGATCCTAACTGCGGATATTAATCCGAATATCCCATGTCGGGATATCGCCTAGAGGGAATCCGATGTAATTACTATAAAGGGACATCGGGAATTGTACATCAGGATGGCTAGGCACCTGTAATTAAGTTTTATGAGTGTTTGAATTGTTAGGTACTTCTTAGTTTTATAGATCGTAAACTATGTATCGTAAACCATACAAAGGTATGGTTTACGATACATAGATAACCTAATTTAATTTTATAAGGTAATAACAGTTGTTTTGTTTATTTTCAACTTTTAGCCTGCAATAATATTGAAACAACTACACCATCAAAATTAAATGATCAAAGTCAAATTTGTAAATAAACTGGGTTTTGCTGTACACACGGCGGCATGAAGCTGTTAATTTCTAGTATAAGTTGGCCTCGTTTGGTATCGATTTCCTATACAATGATAGATCCGCATAAACTGGTTTTGTATAGCTTGATTGGCCGTCGTGCGTACATAATTATTAAAAAAAAAATACTGTTAACGGTTCTATTGGTGTGAAAAAAATTATATAATATTGTTAACGGTTCTATTGGTGTGAAAAGTTAAAAAAAATAGGTATAAGCTACTTGATTCTTCTTCTAAATCATTTGTAGCAGTCAAAGCTCACTAATTTATCAAAACAAAGTCCTCATTGAAATCCAATCCACCTTGCATAAATAACATAGAACTCGAAAAAGGACAGAAAAAGGTCCAGTTTACGAATTAAACGACACAAATTGAAACGGGTACTGGCAGACTAACTTGATTTACTCTAATACCGACCTTTCGCCCTCGACCCACTTGTTGTATTAAAGGTATTTGAGTCACTTCACAACACTTAGTTTAACCGTTCACTGGTCCATTAATAATTCACTACACTGTAGTTTTTTTTTTTCTAAGGTCAACAGATGAACGCTAGGCCGCTTGAATGCCGCGTCGGTAACTAAATTGTCAAATAGGACTGAATCAAAATGTTGGCATTAGACTCACTAGCGAAATTAGTCCGGTGACGTGGGTTTAGTTGTACTCGTAGTTACCTGCAGGGTTGTTGAGTTTTTCTATTGCAGTTATATAATGGAAATGTTCCCGAAATATTTTCTAGAAACTTCTTTGCAAAGTTCAACTTGTTTCATTCTGCAACATGTATGTGTGTGAAGCAGTAGCGAAGGGTCAATTTTTGTAAGAGGTAAGCCGGAGTACATAATCTTTAATGTGATTATATTAATTGTCTATAGAATACTGACTGTGCCATTTTTTAAAGGGAATCCGGTAGGAATCGAGTTGTATGGAACCTTCGCCACTAGTGTGTATGGTCATTCGACCCTTACAATCCCAAGTATCAACGACATGGGAAATATCCTTATTGAAGGAATGCTCCAAAAATCCTTAAAAACATTAAATTAACTGTTAAGTTACTTTTAGCAACGCAAACATTCCCTTTTGCAGTTACAGTTTTTTTTTTTTTTTTTTTTCGGTTGGGAAATCATCAAATGACCCCCCCCACTCTGTGCGGAGCGGAAGGGAGTGTCAGACTTGTACTGACTAAAACCCATCCATGTTCCTTCTTTGCCCTTTGTGTTCCAGGGCCACGGTATCTCTTTACAGTACAGACAGTTACAGTATTTGAGTTTAAAATAGACTACTCTAGGAAAATGCAGGTACCATATTATAAAGTTCAGTAATTGAAAAACTTTCAGTGGCATGATCCGGCACGAGACACGCTGGTGCGGCCATGTCTCTTGTCGGATCACCTTGCAGTTACGTGCAGCCCACGGAGGACAATATATCAAGGGATAATTAACTTGCTTCCCACACGTGACTATGTAGGTAAGATATGAAAAGATTCCGTAAGAATGTTCTAATTAATATTTGGCCAAAATCGTTGCAACCTCTTGATAAGGATTTTTTTTTTGTCTTTTATTGTTTTGGGGTTTTTGTCTAAACAGATATGTCAACCCCATCGTGCCTATTAACATTGTCACATTAAACCTTTTTATTATCACTTACAATAAATTTTAATAAAATTAGCGTGAGGTTTTCGGTAGCTTGTATCAAATAAAAACCATAAATATTTTTTAGTACAGACACTAGCACATCAAGCTAACCGAAACTGTCTTATTTTCCCAATCAACCTTGAACCTAATGCAATAGCGATAAAGTTGAAAATCTATTAAAGAAATTTGACAGATTGTAGTAGCTTGATGTGGCGTCTGGACTTTTCCATCATTGTTATTGCTGATGGAATGTCATTTTGTCTCGCCCTATTGAACGAAATTGAACAGCGAAATTTCAGTATGACAACGTTACATATAGGGTGACTGGTAATTAGTGACCGATACTTAAACACGTGATTGTACTCATAATAACAAACAACTTTCCCAAAGATTTTAATCACAATAACACGGCACACGGCACGTGGCGCCCGGTCTGTGGCGCGGGCGCCGCTTACGGAGCGGGCTTGCGAGCCGCGCGGGTGCTCTGCCTACCCACTGCAGCACGGTACCATAGTAATGAGACAGAACGGCGTCACCCAGCTATAACAGCTGATAGGTCAAAGGCGCGCGCGCGCGAATTTCATACGGCTGTTGTGTTACTGTGATTAAAGTGAATGAGTTTAAAAAAATGTTTCTTTGGGAAAGTTGTTTGTTATCATGAGTACAATCACGTGTTTAAGTATCGGTCATCAATTACCAGTCACCCTATATATCTGGAAACCGACTATCCCCATCACTTTTCAGTGTGTCGGTAAAAGGATAACTCCCCTTTTCTTAGTATAACAACTGTACGAAAGTTCCAAAGCCCTATTATACTTCACGTCGTAACTAATGCAACCCTGAGTCCAACACGTATCGCCTACCTAATTACGTGTTGTATAAACGTTCACACTCTATTCCTATCATAGATTCGTATCACGGTCAAAATATTATCACTCGTTATTTAGATGTCTACTAAATTAATTTGCAAGTAATTTATCGTGTATGTGTTGATAGGTTGGGATGTGCATCTGTAATGGCAGCATGGTTTCGCTTGGCGCAAAATTTATAGTTGCATGTTTCGGTAACTCGTAATAATTTGAATTAATTGTGGTTCTATTAGAGTAAATTATTGCTTAGTATTCAACCTGCTATCTTATCCATAAATTATGGGGCGTGTGTTGACTGAACTTCGTGTATGCGGTGTCACGTTCAATGAAATCCTTTCGTTTTCTACCTCTGGGTTTGTTTACCCTATTTATACAGCTGTCACGCTGTACCGACTGTCAATTCAATCCGTTAACGAGATTAACTAGCGGGACAAGGAGATATTATCACCAATATTACCTTTTATTTTTCCTGTTATCCTGCCGGAGGAGCTCGTGGCTAAATAATAACAGCCGCTCGGGTCGATCTTTAGGTTAAGCCGTGCTTGCCTAGGTTGATCTATGGATGGGTGACCGCCCATTACATATCGAGTTACCTCCGTGCCTCGGAAAGCACGTTAAGCCGTTGGTCCCGGGTGTCATTTATAGATCTTTGACAGTCGTTAGGTAGTCAGTGGCCCAAAAAGTCTGACAACCAGTCTTACCAAGGGGTATCGTATTACCCAGTACTAACTGGGTTGTGTAGGTCAGATAGGCAGTCGCTCCATGTAAAATACTGGTATTCAGCTGCATCCGGTTAGACTGGAAGCCGACCCCAACATAGTTGGGAAAAGGCTAGGCAGATGATGATTTTTCCTGTTATTCTGTTACTTTATTATTCCTCTCAGTAATAAAGCAGGCGTCGGATGTTTTTATACAACGTCTTCAGAAAATATACGGAGACCAAGAGTCTTGTTAGACGCATGTCTCATTATTCCAGTTCGACGAATTCAATATTGTTTCTTTGGCAATACATCCGAGCCAGTCGCGCGAGTTTTATGTCGTCTCATATACGGGGACTATTCTCGAATCTCTGTTTCATATACTCGTAAATAGCTGTATTACTAGTATTCTCATTTTTTATTGGTTCTAAACTGAACATACGCATCAGTAGCGAAGGGTCAAGTTTGTAAGACGTAAGCCGGAGTACATATCTTTAATTTGATTATATTCATCATCATCATTTCAGCCGAAAGACGTCCACTGCTGGACATACCTAGGCCTCCCCAAGCGTCGCCACGTTGACTGGTCCCGTGCGTCTCGCATCCAGCGGATCCCTGATTATATTATTTGTCTATAAAATACTGACTGCGCCATTTTTCAAAGGAAAGCCGGTAGGAATCGAGTTGTATAGAACCTTCGCCACTGGTACGTATTCTTTCACGGAAAATGAATTGCTAGGAAAACTGTTGGCGCTCGGTTAGTCTCAGTTCGAAGAAGTGTGAGTCTTCAAACAGGAAAATCAAATAATGCTCGCTTTGCAATTCTACAAGTTTTCAAACCACAAATATTTCTGGGGAAGGTTGAGCTAGTAAGACAAGCAGGCACAGGAGAAGAGAAAATAAACTACTAAGGTGTAGAAAAAATGACGCTGGAAATTTATTGAAAACCCCATTAAAAATTTCCGACTTACGGTATTACATACAAACTTTCAAGTCGTTTTTTTTCGAAATTACTGAACCCATTTTAATGAAACTTCATACGCAGAAGCAGGATACATAAGTCTAAAAAGTTGTTACAGCTAAATTAGACCTATTTTAGATTTTCCATAGAAACAGTCCTATTACCTTTTTTTTTAAAGATATTTCACAAGACAAGTCGTTAACGCTCTTAAGTCTACAGTGCAATGCTGCCAACCGAAAGGCTCTATCCAATTCTGACATCTTCATCAACGCTAAAATCAGCGAAAAAAAAAAAATCATAAACAACTGAAGATCAGAATAACCACCCAACTATCAAGTCCAAGATGCGGGTTCAACCGGCCGAATGCCCGCAACCTAGTTGGCTGGTCACTCTCTCTACAAATATTACTGTGTCCCGTCACCGCGTGTTAGCGGTCTCGTTAGCTATCCGAGGCATCTCCCAGGTGAATGGGATCATCGCCTTTATTATATTGTTAGGACAGCCGCTATGGCGCTATTGGGAGTTTGTTTGACACGTAAATGTGAAAATGAGGTGAAGCCTGCTTGGAAAAGTATGAAATAAGTAACTAATGCAGTGTGAAACAGTTCCGGAATTTTCGAAAATCGATGACTGATATTTTTATTACTGATATTCAGCTGAATCCGGTAAGACTGGAAGCCGACCCCAACATAGTTGGGAAAAGGCTGGGCAGATGAAAATAAAACAAAAGAACCGCAATCCGTTTTTTTTTTAATTTTTGTTAAATTGATTTAAAGTTTATTTGATATCAAGAATTCAAGACAAAATACGAGAGCAGTAGGTAATCGTTGCATGTGATATAAAAAGTCACTTAACAGCAATGCGTGGAAGACATCTGGAAGCTGATAAACAGAGCGCGTTATCGAATTTAGGTTATGAGATCACTCAATAAAGGAACAGTAAATCAATCACCATAACCTTTTTGAAAAAGTCGGCCTCTATTCTATTCTCGTGCTCGATTGATTGATTCGTATACTAACGTCCA
Source organism: Noctua comes (assembly GCA_963082995.1). Taxonomy (NCBI): domain Eukaryota; kingdom Metazoa; phylum Arthropoda; class Insecta; order Lepidoptera; family Noctuidae; genus Noctua; species Noctua comes. The sequence goes on along the minus strand of OY720279.1, from coordinate 7,858,277 downwards.
CCAAGATAGCAATCTATCAATGTAAGAAGAAAATGCTTTATCAGTTGCCATTGTATACAAAGACTCTTAATAAGGCAATGCATTGGAAGCCTAAAACAAAATTGAAAATGATTGAAAGTGCATGAATTGCTCTGTGTTTAAAACGTACTGTGTTTCAATTTTCTTCGTAGTTATTTCTTCGGTATAACGGATACGGTATACGGATAATGAAAAATATTCACTTGACTTTAGCTAGGTAGAGGAAATTAGACGCAACAATAAACGTTTTATTAGTTACCCTTAAGATTCAAATTGGGACCACTCTCTGACTAATTTAATCGATTTAAAATCGGCTCGCTAAAAGCAAAATGTTCTAAATTAATATCGAAAGGTGGGCCGCAAAATTGTTAAAAAAAAAACCGTAGCCTCATTGACTTTGACGCTGCCCTAATTATAATTATCTGCTTTCAGATGCAGTAACTGACAAGGGCCGGAATTGTGACGAGGGATAGCCTGATAATCGATAACCTGAAAGTTCATTTTCAACTAGCTTTAACTCTTGGCTTCAGTCACAGGACACAGAGGTGTATCGGCCTTCAGGTTTAGCTGATCTGGTGTGTGTGTTTTTTTTTCTATTTATGCCTCGTTGACACAGCATATTTTCAGTTAACTTTCACATTTGTGAAAAGATAATTTAGTGAAATATGCAGGGGCAAGTCTCAAGTCCCGTAGAAGCCAAACAATAGTATTATTTTCAAAAGACATGTTTGATATTTCGATGACCAGAGGCGCTAGCACGAGTATGTCGTGTAAACGTACAGGAAATACAAGTGAGTTTAGAATCGAAAATACTCGTTTCACATGTGAAAATTTATTCATATGATATTGATTTTACAGACACGATCTCCAATATGCATACACTTTCCAAAATTTAAAAGCAATTTTTCGCGAGAAATACTATTATAACTTGGAGATAGGATCTTATTCATAAAAATATGAGTTCCAGAATACTATGTTCGTAACAACATGAAATAATCAGAACAGAGAGAAACACTTTTAAAAGTTGTTAAGTGTTTACATATTGGTGCTCGTGACTGTACGTGTACGTAAAAAATGAAATAAAATACTATAGGATATCTTTGTATTTGTGATTTAAAAAATCGAAGTTCTGACGTAACGTTTATACCGCGCGCTCGCGCTCGGGCCTCAGTTTTATCGATCGCCAAACCTGCAAATTGTGTTACTAACGATATCTTTTACCTGTTTATTTTAATTAGTGACTCAGGAATTTACTCCAACAATAGCAGGACAACCAAGGGTATATTTTAAGCGTCACTGTTTATTTTCTTTCCAAGGCCGTCTTATCCAAAATTCAGACATGCGGTTATTATCTTCATTTATTAATTAAGATAAAATGAACCGCTCCCGGAACTTTGCGCCCTTCCCCTTCAAAGAATGGCAAGCAATAAGTCAAGTTTCTAACACCCATATTCCAGAACGCCGACTTAGTCCATTTTTGAACTTAAGTCGACATTTGTTGTCATGGCAACAGGTGAGGAACGCCCACCACGGTATCAGCAACACCCACTCAATGATGTTCAAAAGGTGAGGACAGACTAGCTAGACCTTGCATTTGCAACAAGACATCGAGCCGCTTGACACTTTGTTAAAACTTGATTTGCTAAGAAACAAGCAACTTGTGTAACATTTCATCGAGCAAAAACACGAGCGCGGGCAAATCGTGCAACATGGAAAGAGGTGCGTGGACTTAGGGGTCGTGCTGGTCGTTACTTCTCCTAATTCGCTCAGTGTTTTTTTTTTTAATATTAAATTAAATTGCAGCACACGCGACTTGCAAATCCAACATATCAACGAAGAGTACCTAAATGCCACACAGTAAGAACAGTCACTAAAGGACCCCACCGGCTTACTCCTTTTGCTTCGTTCACGTTCATACATCTGGTCATACACGCACGCAGGTCGCGAGCACTGCCACCTGACCTTTTTTAAGAACAATACCAATAATTTTTGTCCTTCTAAGGTGTTCTCTTTCGGGTTTTTTTAGTCGCCTTTTACTCGTCCTCTCAACAAGACCATCATCCAAACATATTCTTTTAATTTTTTGTCTCTACATCTCCTTTTCAACCGCAACCTTGCAGTATTATATCATTCCTCAATTTATCAACCAATGTTACAATACGTTTAATTGCTCAGATGAGTACTCACCTTAATCTACCTCCAAAACATGCTGTCCATTTCAAACCCAAAATAAGTATGTTGCATGAAGGTTGCAAGCTGCTTTGTATGCTAAAAATGTTATATTAAAATACGTCCCAATGCTAGAGATGTCTTAAATTGATGTTCTACCGAATGCTCTTGGTTGACATCATTTGTCAAAGAACTTAAACGGAATTACTTGAAAATAAATATTTATTTTTTCGTGGTTCATTTATAAGATTTTCACTTAAAATAATGGCATCAAGAATTTTCTTTTCGGATGGTGAAAAGTCAGGACAGGAACTTGTCCGCAAGTACAAGCTCCTTCAAAATACGACGTTGCCGGGCAGCTCATGAGCGACAAAATGTGCTGTGGGCTCGCCTAACCCAAGAGTATAACTCAGTATTTAACTCGCGCGTAAGTACCAAATAACATGTATGCTGTTTAATTAATACCTGGTCTATGTTTGATGATCGTAATAAACGGCAATCTTTTCTTTTATAGAGAACCGAATCTCAGTTAAAAAGGTGCTGGTCCAATATTAAGGCCACCCTTAATTTAGAAAAAAAAGAAAGAATGAGGACTGGGGGTGGCCCCTATCCTGGCCCCGCGTCCTCAGATCTCGAAGGAGTGAAAGATGCACTGCCGGCCTCCACCGATTTGAAATCGAGGTTCGCAATGGACTGTGACACTATGCCAAGTGAAACTCCTGCTGACGGTACACCTATAGTCTAGTAATTTTATTGATTCTATTATTTGTATTAACGAATATATGAATAGATTATTAAAAATATTTACTTTCTTTTTTCAGTTCTGGAATTTCGTCCGGTAGACGTGGTACCGGTACCGGTGGCTCAAGGGCCACCTGAAAATAACTCGACTGACTTGGCGTCAGCAAACTCGCAGTTTATTGGTAGGGTTGATCAAATGATTTTCAGTTCATCTCTACACGTTACAGTACATCAGAAAGTTAAATTATCTGTGTATGGCACCAATACTCTATTTGTATTCATTCGAAGCATTTTATTTTTTATATTCTCATTAGTGTTTTTTGAAGGTGCTTGTACTTAGCAAATTAATACTAATATATGTTCGCGCCCAAGTTATAATAAAGTAGGTACGGGCGAAAAATTTAAAACGGAGTGAGGAACGAGAGGAGGAGTTACATCTGCTGAAAATGGAGAAGCAGAAGTGGTGGTGAAGGCAGCAGAAGAAGCTTACCAAAAGGCAAAACTCGAACGTTTGAGTGCCGCCCAACTACTTCGATTCAGTGAGGTTACAAGGGACGAGGCCGAAAAAATAAATTAAATTATTATTATACAAGCCAACTGGTTTTTATTTTATTTAAAAGTAGTATCACGTATAAAAAATATCTAAATTACACATTTATAGACATAGAAAAACAAAGGACATTTTTCATTTTCATTCACGTAGGACTACGTAAGACTGGATCCAATCTCTAGGTTAGTAAAACCCAACAACACTGCATGCATGGGGATCGAACCTATAACCTCACACCGTGCAATTGCGCTTATGACTAGTTGACCAACGAGAGAGCAAAAATATAAATATGAACATCACACAATTATAAACATACTAGCCGTTGCCCGCGACTTTCTTCCGCGATTATTATATTTAAAAATAAACCCGTTTCCGCAACATTTTTTAATGCTCCGCTCCTATTCCTCAACAAAAGAGTTATCCAACACTAAAAGATTTTTTCCATTGGCTCCAGTAGTTCCTGAGATTAGAAGGTTCCGGTCGTCCAGAGTTGAGGGAAGCATTCAGTTGGACGATGGACCGAGTAGCCTTGAATTTCTTTGGATTCGTTATCGCTTATTCTCTCATCATTACTCTGCAGAATGAGTTTGTGCGGAAGACATGGTTGTGGTCACCCAACATAATGGTGGGTTTCATATCGGCCCTTCTCTTCCTCCGTTTAGCAGTAGCAAGCCGCCTGCTACTCATGTTTAGCTTACTCCTGTCCTTTCCCGTATCATATGAAAACAAACCTAAAATAAGCCGGCTAAACCACTAAACGCAACGGCGAATAAGAATTCGATTTGATTATTTTATTATTGCAATAGTCGTATAACAGAAACTGGCCACAACAGCGGCTGACGAGCGCTACATCCAAGTTGGTTGCATCAAATTTGTATTTTTTTCTTTTTCCTTCTATTTACAATCTATATACTACTGCGATAGTACCGCAAAGGCAATGGGATTATCCGTATTACTACAGGTAGAAGGATTGGTAGTAACACGGGTAAGTCACCCTACTATCGCTTTATTGGCTACTATTTTATGCCTGCGGCTTCGCCCACGTGGAGTTTGGGCATTGCCCACGGGATCTTACTTCTGGGATAATAAGTAATATATGTGCTATACCAGACTATAATATATCTCTGTACCAAGTTTCATCCAGATCTGTTCAGCCGTTCTGGCGATTGAGTAACAAACATCTATCCATCCAAACTTTCGCATTTATAATAGTTATGTAAGATTTATGTGTAAGCTTTTACTTTTAAAGTTGAATAGGTAATAAATAATAGTTAGTGTAAGTATTTCATTTTATTTGAGCAATACAGACTCGCGTTTTTCTTACATGTACTTACTTATAACTTGTTCATTGTAATGTCAATTACATTACATATGTGAAATATTGATAACTTGGTTTGAGATTGGACACCGGTGGCGACAATCGAATGATTCATTAGGAATCTATATAGACATAATACTTTTAATATCAATGTCGCGTATCACGAGTCAATATGGCGACACTTGGGGGAGGCCTATGTCCAGCAGTGGACGTCTTTCGGCTGAAATGATGATGATGATGATGTTGTATCACGAGCCAACGCGAAAATCGGGTTTTCACATATATTTACAGATACGACTACCTCAGAAATATTCTACCTACTTACTAATAGGTAAATGCGCCCTGCACGCCCTGCGTAACACTGCGCGCCATGGCCCGTCTACGTGAGTTTCGAAGCCCTATTTGACTCTTGATGATGTTTTTAAGTATAGATAGATGATGAGAGCGACTTTGTGGTATCGTAGGTATAAACAAAACAACATGAGTATGGGCAAGCTCGCTCATAAGCACCATTTGCACCATTTTGTCTGATATTCAAAATGGTTCGTTAGTTTTCTCATGCTTTAGAAATATCACGTGAATTAAGCTTGTATTCATCTTTTATGTGTACGGTACTCCATATTACGACTATTTGTCACTAATATAATTATTTACGCGATCTTGATTACTAATTCATACAATCCCACGATAATGAACACATACCGATACCAATACCTACCGATTTGAAAAAGAAACCGTGCTTAATATATATTTACCACGGATATTTGCAAGTGCTTGCAATATTAATAATCATTTATTAATAATCCCGACTACATACTAGCTGGCTTCGAAATTAAAGGCGACGGAAAATAGTTTTTATCAACAAGGGCCGTCCACGGGCTGTAGGTCAAAATTTCCAGAACGAAAACGTTGGAACCAAAAACGAACCGCGTTTTCTTTTACAGTAGCTTCCCTATTTTATTTTATATCAGCCCTCTATGTCCTACTGCTGGGCAAAGACCTCTCGCATGGCTTTCCAATTTTTGTACGGTTTCCTTCTGAAATCGAAAGTGTCTTTGGAACTGTATATTGATGTCACATTCTAACGAGTTGTCGGCATCGGGTCACGATAAATAATTGTATGGCATATCGTATCCTACATAACCGACATACTCCTCAAAATTCATCTTGCTTTGGCTATAACAAGAAAACAATTTTTACACAAGTCGATTCACTTGGATTTCAGTAGGTACATATGTCACCCACAAGATAGGTTTCAAGGATCTTCTGGCGCGGGCAAACATCGGAACTAACGCAGCCATCTCTTTCTTTTCTCAATATTTTTTACAAAACAATTAACAAAAGGTTTACCAACAGCGCCCCCCTGTCAGCTTCATTCGAGCGCCAAAAGATTCTTGTACCACAAAACCCTTGAAAAGTGGGCGTATATGTCAAATTATAAACAAACTGTAGCTGTCAATATGACTTATGGGGTGAAAAGTAGGCGTGTCTAGTCCGACTTAAGTTCAATCCACGACTTAAACTACGGGTGTAAGACGCTTAATAAATAGATTATTGTCCTCAATAATTTAGAAACCAAATTGTTTAGAGTTGTTACAATGTTGAATGAACAGGTAAAAAGCAGATGAAGGTGTACCTTACACCTGTTTAATATTACATTTATGGAAAATACAGAGACGTAGCTAATTTAATATTATCAAGAAACACGGAAGCTGCTTTTCTGGTTAAAATCCTGTTCTTTGAGAATAATATTAAAATGTAAGTAACTACATAGACTAGACAGCTCGATTAATGCAATAGCTAAGCACCTACTTAGGTAATAGGCATCTGCGTTAATACCATGCAAGTTTCGATTCCTGCTCATAAATATTTGCATGAATGATGCGTTCGTTAACTTTGTTTAAAAAATAATGCTGTTTAGACCTGGTGTACTAAATGACGGTAGAAAAATAAAGATGTTGCAGATAAAAAATCTTGCGTGCAAACGAACAAGAGGAATTCCTAGAGTATAGGGATAGCGCATTATCTGAGGGCGCATTTCACGAATGTAACTGAACTCAATAAACAGATTGAAGCTGACAGCTGTCAACTGTCAGTGTCATCATTGCTATGGTATATTAACAATGACAGTTAAGTTTTATTGGTCAAATTCGCTCTTACCCACGATACTTTATAGATACTGAGAGAGGGTGTAGTAGGGCCCCCAATAACCGTGTTTTCGGTTACATACGAGAATATCACATCAACCCTTCTCACGGATGTCGTAAAAGCTGTCTGGATAATAATAATAGTCCAATACAAGTAAAGATAGTTATGATGATCCCTGTTTGCCTGTCAACCGTAACAGCCATCTTGTTATGACATTATCGTGATCGGGGACTCTGTCGGGGATGTTTGCTCGACACACCTTAAGCCTGGCAATCTAAAGTTTGTAAATGTGTCTTCAGGAAACTTAATTAAAAATAAAACATAAGATCACACCTGTTTTCCCTGAAGGGTTAGGCAATAAGCAGAGATGTTTGCAGTAGTACAACCACATTTTGCCAGTGTGGAGTATGTTTGAGTCCAATCTAATAGAGGGCTAGCTGCCACTTTTTTCCACTTTATACAAACAATGAATCAAGTAGGGACTGATAAAAATACTAGGTAGGTACCTGTAATACCACATCATGGATAAGAGCGACAACGTCTATCATTTAAGCCGTAGACAACAAATTGACAGAGATCAACGCGATAATTCTATAAGCTTATACATTTTCATTAATACTTATATTGACATAACTCTGACAATTGATGCTTGTAACTTTAATACTGACATAGATGACATAAAGTTAGGTAATGTTATCGTTTTGTTGTTTTATGTTGTGTTGTTTGATGATTTTAATTATTTAATGAACCAAATTGCATTGTTATTTAGTGACTTTTTTATTTATTTTTTTAAACAATTTAATTGTATGTACCATTGTGAGAATCATTTTGTATGCCTAACGGCGGGACATAGATAGTTTCTGAATTTTATATATTATACCACCTACTGTTTTACTTATGTTCACAAAATTTAGAATTTGAACTCGAACGCCGATAAGTATAAAAATAAAGCCATTTAACAAAACAAGCAAACAAAAAAGAAAAATATCCAGCTTACTTCAGAACTCACCATTAACTCCCTACGCAGCTTGTCCAGCTCGTGCGCAGAAGGCGGCGCGGGCTGGACTCTTCCTCTCCTCAACTCCTCAAGTTGCCGCGTCAGCTCCTCCACTTTGGCCACCGCCACTGATAGCTCCTTCTCCTTTTCATTGAAAAGCGCTCGTATTGACTCTAGGTCGCTCGCTGGGGACAAAAGAGGAAAATGATTAATGTGAACGTATAGTGATCGTTGTTAGTGTGCTGTTTCTGCTTTCCTGTTACTGTTAAAGAGTGGGGGCAAAAGGAAGCTGGTTCAAAATGGTCTATTTATTTCAAGGAAAGCTTTATTCTGTCAGTATATTGGCAAATTATTATACGACTACATTGCAGTAAATACGAACAGGTTTATCAGCTCGAGAAACTACGCGTATTTCTATGAAACTCACGCATTTGAAAAGTTCGCGGGTCAAAGCTAAAAAGTCGTACACAAGGGTAAGAAAAAAAATAATTAAAAAGCGTTTATTCGTGGTGACCTCCTAAGCATTACAAAAAATGTTACTTCTGCCAAACTGTAAAGCAGTTTGTTGGCAGATGTAGCTCCCTTATACAATTTCCATACAACTCGATTCCTACAGGCTTCCTTTTGAAAAATGGTACAATCAGTATTCTATAGGCAAATAATATAATCACATTAAAGATTATGTACTCCGGCTTACCTCTTACTAAAATTGACCCTCCACTACTGTTACCTACATAGCAACAACTACGAGAACAACTACGAGTGTTGGTACGTCATCAGAGGCAGAGGAGAATACATCTTCAAAGTCAAATGGGGAGATGAACATATCGGCTCTCCTTACAAAGTTGAGGTCTAATAGACGAAAGGAAGATGACAGAGAGGTATTTTAAAGTACAATCAACAATAGCTTTTGCGACGAACAAGCTTCCACACACTAAAATTGTTTCATAGACACTGGGAATAAAATTGACACGCTGCCCTACAATCTGTATCGCTGCTACCTATTATAAAATACTTTATTTATGTAACTACTTGAACTTATCAAATGTCTGAAAGGCGTGTCAGACTGAAGGCGGCGGGCAGTCGGGCTGACGTAATGGGGGTGTGGTACTTTATACTATTCCACCGAAACGTCCAAATGAGGAGGTAATGTCGTTAAAATATCGAGTACCGGCCTATGCCCGTGGTTTCGCCCGCGTGGAGATTGATATTTGTCCCACGGGATCATGCTACCTGGATAAAAAGTATCCTATGTGTTAATCCAGGTTATAAAGTATCTGTATGCCTAATTTCATCCAAATCCGTTCAGTAGTTTTTGCGTGAAAAAGTAACAAACATACTTCCATCCATCAATCCTCACAAAATTTCGCATTTATAACAAAAGTAGTAAGATTTTTGAGTTACGTATCTATAAGAAAAAATATATACTGCTCTACTGCCTCACTCAAGGGTATTTTTGGCTCATGTAAAGGTAAAGATAATTTGTTCTCAAAAGGAGGAGACGAAAAAGAACTCAAGAGAACAAAGGTTAATCATGATTGGATGATTAAAGTATCATCTAATCATGAGTACAGCTTAGGTGTTATCAAGAAGACGTTTATATAAGAAAATATGACCTTTCACGACACTAGGATTCCCTTTTGTATCCGCCTGTATTACCAAAATAGGCCACCCACGTCATTTTGTTTTACTTGCTCAATGAATGAGCTTGTAGTTACATTATTTGGTACAATAATATTATTAATTTCCCGACAACCCTGTATACAAGTTTGTTCTTCGCGTTATTAATATACACGTTGTGCACGATGAAACATTTCCTAGTAGAAATTGTTAAATTACACCTACGTCGTCAAAGTAAAATAATATCTTGTGATGTTCATCATGAAATAACGGTACTATTGTTCCCCCGAAATGTAAGGACGACAGAAAAGCGATACCTACCCAAGAAAATATCAGTTACCTTTCAAAAGAACCGACTCGTAAAACACAAAAGTTGGAATTTATTTCAAGTTGTCAAGTAAACGAAGTGAAGATTAGCATCATTTGGAGAACAACTGAATCTGTCTACAAGTGCCTTTCAGACGAAGAAAAAGTATTTTTATACCGTCTGTAAAAATATGCTCGAGTAAGAGAAAATTCTGAGGCACGAAAAAATGGCCGCAAGCCGAAAATTGTGGTTATCACCTGTCACGTCGAAACAATAAAAAAATGCTATAACGTGGGTACGGATGTTAAAACGTTTAACGTTTAACCCAGCGACTGTTGACATTTAGTGGTAAAGTCTACTTTGTGAAATGTTCTGAAATATTATCCAGAATATGAGGCGGTGGGACTCCTAAGAATTCCGAATGAACGTTATGAAAAATCCTTTGATAATGGTTTGACGTTTAGTACGTATGCGTGGGAGTCAAACGGTGGTCTTGAAGATTTATGCTCACATAATAATACCTGCCTAATACTGGAACGTTTATAAATTAGAGGCAGAATTTGGAAAAGATCTAGCAAGTACTCAGGTGAGGAACAAGTTGAAGGTGTAATGGAAGGAATTCAAAGCCAACCTGCTGATGAGAATACTAACAACTCTTTTAGGTACACTGTAAGTACTTGGAAACAAGCCAGAAACTCTCTCCAACAAAGTAAAAGAAACAAACAAGCTAATAGTTCTAACACTGAAGCCTTAACTCCCGATTTTAGTGCTCAACTTTACGAATTGTTCACTCCAATTTATAGCCAAATAAACATTGATTTCCCTTAATAGTTGCCATTAGAACAACAATAAAACTAATTTGGACCGAAATAAACGGAATAAAGTTAACAATTGCTAAATTCTAACGTATTGAGGGGCAAAAATGCTATTTTACGTAGCGCGGACCCAGCTGAGACACATTTAAAAGCTCGGAGAGGGAAATACCTCCGACCTTTCAATTACAGAAGACAATAAAGAGGGCTTTATCTGTATGAAGAGTCCCTCCGTTGGTACGCACGACGGCCAATCGAGCTATACAAAACCAGTTTATACGGATCTCTCGTTGTACGGGAAATTTATACAAAGCGAGGCCACGTTATACTGGAAATGTACAGCTTGATGTGCCGCCGTGTGTACACGACACGACGGAGCAACATAATTTTTTGGTATAAATGCTAAAAATAACTTTAGGTGTATTTAGTTCAAAATTATGCTTTTGAGGGGAACTGTTTGCCCTTTGCTTTGGCCGTGTAGTTTTTGGTTAAGGATACGCGATCCTCCTTTTCTCACGTGTGTCGTAAAAACCTACTAAGGGACGGAAGATAAGGTCTTATTATCACCAACAACCCTGCATATGACTAGAATAATGACTAATACGATCATTTTCCCTTAGACCGTTCTAAATTAGACCCGCGGACTATATTAACCTACTCTCTTAAGTGGCAATATACATATATTGCATATAGAAAAGCAAATTAAACCCTGCAGCTGAATATACTCTAATGAATTTCACACTGAGTGGATGCTAAGTAAGGCATTCAATGGTCTAGCTTTGAGTTACCATATTAAGACTAAACCTAGCTCAGTAGTTTATAGCTTGGTTAGAACCGCTCAAGAGATTAGATTAGATGATTAAGCTTATATTAGTAAGCCATGATTTAACGAGAAACGTAATTAAGATTCTATCATTATACCAGTCTTGTCCAAGAAAATTGGGGTCGGTTTTCTATCTATCTTTCTTGGATCGTCTGAATAACATTACAATTTGATTTCTATCATAATATAGTAATTATAGATTTCGATATCTTAGGACACTTGCACTATCATGATTACTTGATTAGTACAGTAGGTTCCACTTCAGGTGGTAGTACTTTGAGATGGCCTAGCGTAGTACGGAGTTTCAGAATTTATAGAATAGAATCATCTATATTCGTACCGTCATTATTAGCTAAATCAATTTTCATTTCATCTCCTATTTTTCACCAATAAATTCCTTTTCTGTCTCATTACCCAATTGTCTACAAAATCATTTGAATGTTTTTCAATATTTATCCATTCCTTTTCCAAAACGATTCCAACCGCAGACCCTTCCCTTTTTAAATCCAGCCGAGAACAAAATGGGATCTCATAATGGTCAGTCGGTATGACTGATTTGCTTACCACGTCACTTCACATCAATGGTTGATCTGCCCCGTCAAAGGGCCGTATCGAACCGTGAAATAAAGAGTGCAAATAATGTTATCAGTGTTCACACACAAGCGTTTTTCGAATACAATAGGACGTTTCTGGATTTTCATAGAGCTACGAAGAGATTGATTTTCGTGTTCAGAATATTAGGCCGAGTTTGTCAGAAGTATTGAAGTTAGGTTATTAGTTGTTTTTGGAGAAAATATCGCTATTCACGGATCATTTGTTTCAGAATAATATCTTCATTTTTCCAATAGGTAAAGAATTTGTTTGGATTCGTGAATATCTCGAGAAAGTAGAAGTATTTTCGAAGACATTTGGAATTTGTACGCCTACAGATAAGCAATAATCCTCGTGCGTCTAAGTTTAAAATCACGTAACACGATCTAAGAAGCCACATCCTTGAGAGGAGAGCGATCGGAAACAAAACCTCTGAAGGTCAGGCGCCGAATAAACGAATATTTCTCCGGAGCGAATGTATCGCGACCCACCCAAATTGATTTAACTACGCCCCTCTAAGAACGTATTCTACTTTTAGTATGTAATGTAAAAAAAGAACCCTTTTTCGCCTTTTTTTCTTGAGTAACAATTTACGCGCAAAGGGTTGTTTCACTCGTTATCTCCCATCAAATATAATGTGCACAGCTTTGGGAAACAGTTCCTTCGCTATTCGTGAGTGAAGGACTTCCGCATAAGTTTACGTAACGAATGACCTATTCACTGGATTTACATTTATTTTATGACTAAGACGTTTGCCTTATGACTGTTGTAAGAACTCCTTTTATGCGTGTGCACGTTAGGTTACTGAGCGAAATATGTAGATGTTATCGTGTGCACAGAAAAAGTTTTATAGTGAATAAAACTTTTCAAGTCATGATAGAAAAGAAAACAAGGATAGAAATAAAATTTTCCGTCTAGCTTTGTTTAAAATCGATTCCGCTGAGGCCGTATTCGAGTGGCTCGATTACCGTACAGAACTATGAACTAGAGCGGCTCACAATCAGCTTAATGAGGCGAAACTTGTAAAGTGATTAGCCTCAACAGAGTGTTGAACGGCTCCACTAAAACCCACATTTGTAGCTACGCAGCTAATGTAGGTGGGACCGCAAAAACCTCCTTGCTGACGCAGACTGATGTCTAAGGACGAGAACAAATGGAACTTTCAACTTTAACAACGATTAGGTTGAATGAAAAATAGCAACATTTAAATATGGGGTGGGTTTTTTGCTCACATTCATTCGCCGTCCGAGTTTTAACGTTTGGCAATGGGATAAAAAAATGTATATGCGGCTATACAACATTGGCAATGGCGAATTGTGTAACTGATACTACTTGGTCTGCAAAAGGAACAAAAAAGTTTTGAGGCTCTTCAAGTTAAAAATTTCAACTGATCATTTTATTCATTGACACGCCAACTACACTAAAACATATCCGCCTTTCCACTGTACCATGTTCAGTATTGATTTTCCTAAGTTTAGTCGATGCGTCACCGTCGGTGTCATTTGAAGACTGGTACTGCGCCATATCATAGTAACCTTAAAGGCATAGTTACGTAACCCAACGATATTTCACTTTTATAGACATCGAAAGACCGATAACATGAAAAATGATTGTCGATAAATAAAAACCGTAAAAAACCGAACGGTTTTCTTGAACATCGCTTTATGAATTTTTAATGTGTACCTGAAAGTTTTCGTTTGTGATTTTATCGCAAAATTTTCTATAATGATCGGGAAATGAAAGCAAAAATTTGTATGAGTTGTGCAAGTTTCACAAAAGTTTTAAGTTTTCTTAGTTTGTTTTTCTAGATCTTCTGCTTGATTTCAGTATTTCGTAAAGAGGTAGGTACTGTTATGAAGTTCAACTTGAATATAAATTAAATTTTAAACTTGTAAACAAACCATAGATAAGTAGGTAGGTATCTAAGGTTTGTTTACGACTTTACAAGGAAGTGGTGGAATGTGTCATTGTCATATCGCTTCTGCGAGATGGGGTCATGCCAATATTGTCAATCATAGCAGGTATGTATACTTCGAACACAAGAACCATCGAATAAAGTTTAAAAACTAGGACCATATTTACACTTACACACGTACATACATTACTTTCATATTTCTCCCAGTTTTCGATATTCATCAAGCAGTGTGGCAAGTAGTTGCTTGCCACAAAAATGATAAAAAAATGTGAGAACAAAACAAAACTGAGGCCTTCGCACGAGCGCGCGGTTCAACGTTACGTTCACATTTAAAATTTACTTAATTTTAAGAATTTATTCATATCCATGGATGATACTGATTGTGCTTGTTACAAACAATTGTAACTAAAATCCTCTACAATAATTATCCTAAACAATTGTATTTTCGATAAAAAAAACCGACGTACCTACCAGTAGCGAAGGGTCAATTTTCTTAAGAGGGAAGCCGGAGTACATTTCTTTGTGCTTTTATTATTTGTCTATGGAATACTGATTGTGCTCGCTTTCAAAGGAAAGCCGGTAGGAATAGAGTTGTATGGAACCTTCGCCACTGGTACCTACTTACTTTACGTTTACACAGCACACTCGAGTTAAGGTCTCAATAAATTCTAAATATCCGTCTCACAACTAAAATAGACTTACAAAACACGAACCTAACTAGCCTCCGAGTAGGCGTGAGGTTGACGTAATTATATTTTGGTTCAGCCTACCTTGTTAGTTTAACAGTGTCCGGTTACTTTGAACCCGTTGCTAGCCTCCCTTTGTCATAATAATTACAAATAAGAGTCAAGGTAGTCAAGTGTGCGTTTTAATTATGACCCTTTTATATTAAGAACTCTTAGTTGAGTTTTATGAGTGAAAAAAAAATTGTACACGGAAAATTTGGTAAAAGTCGTTGAAAGAAGAATTTATTGTGTAGACAGGAAAAAAGTTTCACTTTGAAATTTGAATTTATTATAATATAAATAATATAAAAATTAAACTATTTTACCGTTTTTACCTTCGAAATTATTTATCGTAGCTAATTTAACTGAATAGTTGACTGCCTCGTTGTGGTTGTAAGCGCAACTGATGAGCATGGTCCTGGGTTCGATTCCCAGGTTAGGCAAAGTGTTATTGGATTTTTCCATCAGGAACTTCTCAATAGAAGCCGCGGGGTCTGGATTCGTGCCCGGTTGATGGTAATAGGCTCGCCTCATTACATGGATAGGATTTAAACATAACTGGCGAAATTTAGGTCTATTATGTACACCTCTGCCTAAGTGCCTAGTCCTTCGGGGATTACAGGCGTGATGTTATATGTATGTAGATAATTAACTAAGTAGGTTCTTTATATAGAACGTGTTATTCCCAATGGATACAATACATTGCCACGCGATTTACGACCTAAAATCAACACTTCCCTAATAGTATTCACAGACAGATAGCATTTTATTATCGTCCTAACGACGTTCATCTTCTTTGAAAAAGCTCTCCTCTAAGTAATTGGATATTTGCTTGAATGTGAGATAAAATCGTATGCCTACTCGAATAGACCCTCTAAATAGAACAATCTGTGCGAATAGCAACGTTACCTAGCAATCGTGAGTGAATAGACGAATACTCGATACCGATTCGTTTTTATCGATAAACAAGTGGGTCCGATATAATTTTTGTCTTTATTTTTCTCTGCTATTTCATCAGTTCTTTAGATAGAGTAACTACCTAATCGGTAGCCGTTGATCCTATTTACTGTGATTACAGCGAATCGAACGCCTCAATTCGAAATTTGATTTTGAATTCGAAATGAGTTCTCGAACGCTATTAAGTTTCTGTGTTTCCTGAATGTTCTGTTTATGAAGTACAAAAAGAACAAAAACAAATTGTACAAAAAGTTATAAACTAAGTTTGAAGTATGTATGTATTAGTAGCTAGGTAGCTTATACAAGTACATAGTTCCTAAATGTATTGCTAATTTATTGTCTCTGCCGTAGTGCTTAACCATTTTCCTGAGTTAACCTTCGTATCTTGTACGTGTATATGCAGTTCGTTCGAGTCGGTTTGCACTATTGTATCAATATTATCTCGCCCTAGATAGATTTTCGCTGCCATTCAATTTCGTTGCGGTGAGATGTATCTTTCATTTAAAATAAGGAAGTGCTTCTAAATAGGTTGGTTGGTTACCTCCACTTTTTAAAGCTCAATTTTCGTTTTCCGCGCCATTCAGAGTTCAGGGTTCACAAAATGTATGGTTACTATAACCATAAATAAAGTAAACCAAAGCCAAGTAACACTAAAGAAAACCGTGCACTCAATCACTTGATTTTCGCTCGTAGAACACAATCTATCTCTATCACGTCAGTAAAGGTACGCAGGAGTCGAGAAAATTGCCTCAACGGACATTTATAACCCGACAAAATTCAGACTCCCCCCATTTTATCCTCACAAGTAATCTTAATATGAACTTTATCTATTCTGAGGACAACACAAATTGTGGTTACAACACAAATTTTACGCTCCATCGGCGAATCAATGGCCCATAAAATGTTGACGTTATTTATTTAGGAGCTCGCACTTTCAATCCTATTTTATTTTATGGCTCTAGACTGGGAGGAACTCGTTTGTCCTAAAAGGTTTATGAAATTGATTTAACAAATTAATTTAACAGTAAGCGATAGGTCTCGAAATAAGACCTTGTTCTACAAAGGAAGAATTTTTCTTAAAAAGCTAATATTTTTCTTATTTAGGAATTTTAATGAAGTGTTTGATTCGACGTATTTTTTAATCAAAATGTTGTTATTTTGTGTCGTTAAAGATACGACGACCAAGTTATTATAATTCCAATCTTGGATGCGGGATTTATTTGAATCTGAAACAAATCATCTGGATTTTACTACTTTCATAATATAGTCGTTAAACGTTTAAGAGTGGGACACATTGATAAACGAAGAGACGAAGAAATAAAAACGTCACGATAAATTCACTCGGCAAACGAGTTATTTAATTTCCACTCCATTTTCGGCCCGAGTCTATATTTTACCATTCCAAAAATAACTCTCCAACAAGTTATTAATATCAGATTTTTAATTAAGCAATAAAACACTTATAAAACTTTACAACGTCGCGAAAGGTTCCCGAATTTGAGAGTGATAAAAGATTTATGACCAATAAAAAAATCGGAATGAACTTTTTTATTGTGTGTGTTGCCATTATTGATATATTTTGAGGCTGAATGAGACCTTAAATTATTCATAAAATTTGCAAATTTCATAATGCCGAAATTGGGCGAATAGGTTTAAAAATTCAAAGGGTAATTTAGACCCGGGCGGGTATAAAACACACCTGGGCCGCTGTAGTGTGCCCTGACAGATCAGGATGAACATTAAGCCGTCTTATTTACGCAATGGGCGACAGACTTCAGTCTGTACGTCCGTACGAATAAAACAAGAAAGTTAATTAAACTTCGTCGTGATAAAATACTTTTGACAGAAAACCAATTTCATAAGTGGATATTCTTAACAATTAGGAAATGTAAATTGAATTTTATCAAGGAGGTCATATTAAATTAAGCATTGTTTGAAGTCAGATTTTGTAACAAAAGGGGAACGAAGTATCTAGTTTTTTTTTTTATTTCAAAGAAAGAATGCCAGTATACAGTTTCAAAGCTTTAACGATCTACAAAACTACTAAAGGGACGGGCCCGTTTATAGGGCACTTACATAATCTCATTTTAATATAAACGCGAAATCAGGAAGACATAAAATCTATTTTCTGCTTACGACGATGTGTTTTTGTTATGAAAGAAAGTAGACCAAGATCATTTTTCTTCGAAGACAAAGTCATAAAGACTGTGTCATGAAAAATACTTGAAACAAGAAACAGCTTCATTATAGCGAAATATGGTAATTAAAAAAGGTTAAACCACTCCCTATAATCCAAACGTTCAATACCAATTATTGAAACATTAATTGGCATGCAATGCAAGCCGCATTGCAGTGCGGTTATCATTACTAAGTGAACCAAACTGGATTAAACTGGAATGCTTTTAATTAACGGCGATCGAAATTCGAATTCAGGAAGCTTCTGGAACATTCTAGAACCTTCTGCGATTGGCAGACGTCACTCGAGTGCCTACCTAAACATTTGGATTATCCGTGTTATGTCCACCTGGGGGGAGTGGGGGGGCCAATTGGGGGTACCTCAGCATTTTTCGGCACATAGGACGAATAGCTTATCTTGGTAAGCTAAGTAAGAGTGAGATACAATGAGTATGGAGGTTGTTGTTTCCTCGTTTGTTTTAACTGATTTGTTTTTAGGATTAATGAAGGATTTTGAATTGTTTGCAGCAAAAAACAAAGTCGATATCTAAACTTTTGATCGACGACTTTGGTCAATGCAATCTGAAAAATCTTTTTTCAAACTGAATGTTTATTCGAGTAATTAAATAACGAATACAACGAAAGATGTAAGATGTGTCTGTAACGAGCTGCATACACTCATAAAAACCAAGTAAGAAAAAAGCACGCTCTGTTTTAGTTTAAATAAAACTAAAATGATTGTGAAACATTTCTAGTAAGACCTAAAATGCTGTTTTATATAAAATAAATACCCCGTATTAAAAAAAAATATAAAATACAACCTCTTTATACATTGTAGGTACTTACACCACAAAACATTTTACATTCCTCGTTCGACATTTTTGCCCGAACATCTTTACATAGGGTCGTTCAACTGGCATTACAAATGTACTTCCCAACAAAATACTATTAGGGAGGCAAAGGAAATCCATTTAGACCTTATAAACGGCGACCCAATAAGTACCTACATGTGTATTGATATTTATCGGGCCGTGGCATTTACCGGAGTGCCGCGTTTATGAAATACCTTAGATAATATCTATGTTTATGAGCACAAGGACCAGATTCGTGCATTCTTTGTTGTGTGTTATTTGGGGAGCCTTTTTTACATTGTTGTGATATTGTAATATTTTAACTGACAGCCATAAACAATTTTGGAAAATAAATAAAAAATCGTTTGTCTGCACACCATCAGGGAAAGTGGAAAAATGGATATAAGCCTTAAATCCATAATTAGAAAAGAGTCTAAACTAAAGGTCTGTCTGTGGGCCGAGTAGCATGACCTATCCCCATCATATAACGAACACTTGAGGTTTTACCTACAACTACCAATGTTAGCTGTCGCTAAACACTTCGTTTGTATATTGTTTTTGCAACTTGTAAATTCACACTGCATTGCTAAAGTCATGAATAATTCGTATGACATAATCAAATTATTTGCGGGTAGATAGATTTCCGTAAAATAAAATCTAACATTCTCACACCCAACGATCCACTGTTTCCATTAAATTAAACTTCTAAAACTAAAATGCCGCAAACATTTCAACATTTTCAAACGGACCCAGAACTTAAAGGGTTGAACCGTTGAATACATTCATCTTTACTTCCAACTCCCAAGCCCCTAGTCCCAAAAGATAAGCGTTCAAAGATCGCATTACGTAATACAAAGCTGTTGAGTTTAACCCTGTTGATTCAGACGGGACAATCGGCCCATCGCCTGGTCACTAAGCGATAAAACCGACAACAGTCCGTTCACAGTTTACGTCTGACAACAACCACCCAACTACAACCTTGTAGCAATCGGAATAAAGGTCACTGTTATTTGACAGACTTGTCAACGGCAGTTACCGAGTTTCAACCTTCTTGCAACGTCTATAAAGACCACTGTAATTTTGACAGTGATGCTCATTCAGAAGTTAAGCAACTGAAAGAACTGTAGTCCCACTGTCCCACTTGGACTGTGAAGCCGCGATACCAACGGGATTGACATTTCTATTAACGGTTATGATTTTTGAAAATGGAATATTGTGCTGTGATGCCATGTTACGGATAATTGGGTTTGTTTGTTTTAATGTTTTGAATTCCATTGTTGAATTTTTGTAATGTTATTTCAAAATTTTGTTTATGATAGCTTTATTTGTTTAAAATTGAATACAACCCTTAACACAATATTCAGTTTTGTTGTTAGTGAAACGTAATTTAATATTCTACTGTTTGTTTTAATAATATTTCAGATAAATATTAGTTTTATTTGGTTTCGGAAATATATTTTTAAGTATTAAACTAATTTGAAAATAAAATTAAACTAATTTCTTTCAAAACACGGAGTTTAAAAACTGCTTTCAGAGTTAATTCTATCCTTCCATGAAGTTAAACAATCAAATTACTGTTTTCACATTAGACTACTAAGCAATGAACCGCGTGTAGACAATTAGGCCGCACCTAGTAACGGATACTTTTACTAATTCTAGGCGTGGTCCCATTCCTTCAGCTTTGTTTTTTCAACGAGGTTTTCTTTGTCCTGTTTTTTTCAATGCAATGAAAAAGAACCTCTTCTTTTTAAATTTTGTTTCTGTAATGATAAAAATAAGGTTGAGATTTAGTGTCTATGTAATTATCCCAAAAACAAAATGTGGCATTGTGTTAAAATTCTTAAGGGGAATGCCTCTTAAGAATTTTTGAGTAATTTAGTACTGTATCGAAAGTTGTCAAACCGGAAAATGAACGAAAGTAGAACCAATTGTGTTTAACGGAAAATGATCAATAAAATATACCATTCATCCGATGATCCTCTTTGAAACGGGACATTAAAGAATTTCGAACATTCAATTATTCGTCTTCCTCATCGCATGGTGAGATTATTAATTCAATATTCGTAAATCCCATTTTTCCGACTCTTCATCATGTGCTTAATTTACATTTGACATCAACCAATATTATCATATTTTTCGGTAGCGTTTTTGATTTTTTCTTTCCCTTGAAAATGTGTTTTTAATCAAATATCCTGTTAATGGCTAGGCATTTGTGTTAGTTTGGCATTTTTTTTCTCCGATTTTTAAAACATATCTTTTCATCCAGAATGAATCTAATTTAACCTTTTCATATCAACAAACATAACTGTCAACACCGGTCTATAGTTAAGAGTTGCCATAAATAATAAACTGTATCGTATGAAATAGTGCATCGTATCATTCCATTCAATGCTGCAAGTCCAATGTCAGAGAGGTCGTCTGCACTCCAAATAGACTGCTCTTGATCTAATAATGTGACCCATTTAAACCGGTCTACTAGTTGAATGTGAATTTGTAATTATTCTAAATATACATTTTTTTTTTGTGGCAACATTTACTTTAGTACGACCTCTTTCTTTTTTCAGATCGATAAGAGATGGCCCATATTTTGTCGAGAATGCTTTTGAAGATGTTCTTTGCGCATCAAAGGCGGATGATATCAGAGAGGATGACTTCGGAATTTACAGGCGAATACTTATCATCCTTTTTGATAGGTATGTCAAGCAAACCTGCTAATGACCATATCGCCAATATCTCAAGTGAGTTGGAATAGCAAGAGATTATTGGGATACGGAATTTACTGTTACTGTTAATCGGTATAATATTGAAACACATAAATGATCTATATGTCTAAGTTCTAGAAAAAACCGTCTAAATAAAAAGAAAATATTGAAGTAAGTACAAGTGGACAAAGTCAATCCATTCCTGGCAACAGGCAAGCGTATTACAAAATGTAAATTGCAATGCAGACATGCATATTTAATCTGAATCATGGGACATGGTTCATTTAACTTCTTTCTGATTCAAGAGCTGTAGAAACTCATTCCGATGTTCAATGTAATCATAGAATGTTAAGATGAAAACAATTCCATTTTGTGTCCAATTGAGTTTATTCTGCAAATTTTCTTACATCTTTTGCAATTTGCAGATCAGTGTCAGGTTGTGTGTTGATTAAAACATGATTTGTGACGGTAACAAATATGGCCTAACAGAGTTATAATCATCAAAATCATCAATACAACCCTCTCAGTTAATTTAATCCTATTAAATGACTTTTTCACGAAATAGCCGTAATAAACGAGTTGAATTTTCGAGCTACCCTTAAGATGAAGAAGAGTTTAGTTTTGTTTAACCTGAATGGTGAAAAAAACAAAAGCCAAAACTCCCTCAACGTTCGACGAACAAAAAAACAGAAGAATTCTAAACCTCTGAAGGGGAAAACCCCTGAAAAAAAGTTTTCAACTAATCCGAAATTCACTTCTCTCCTCATTTAAACTCGGTCTACGGACTCCTTCGTAAATCAGGTCGCTTTTAATTCCTTTCTTATTTCATTCAGCAACAATCTACCCTTTACTGGAACATTGTTGAGCAGTTTGCATGGAAGTTTTCTAGTTAACCCTAACAAACAATTCTTCGGCGGAGCATCGATCGCCGTCCGTCTCATATTGAATTAACGTTTATTGATTATGTTCCTCGAACGATGTTTGTAGTAATGTGGTGCATTGGTATCTTATGACCTCGGCGCAGTAGGAGGGTTAGGTTTTCAGAGGGATTTGTAAAATTAAATTGTAAACATGCAGTATATTTTGCACATCACAAATAGAAGTATTGTGTGAGAGCAAAATGATCTATGATGTTAAAAAAAATATCTTTCGATAAATATTCTTATTAAGGTGCTCCCTCACCGGGAGCATTCGCCTGTAATGTAACAGTTCAGATTCACTTGTTTCCATACAAAATCGAATCTTTGACTGTTACATTATAGGAGAATGCTCGCGGTAAGGGAGCACCATTAAATTAAGGTGCCCCTATAACAAAATAGTACCTTCTTTATGTGATTTATTTCATCACCAGTGCTCTCATCATCATGAAAAAGCTGGCATGTCCTAGAATCACTAATTAATTAATGTGGTATTTACCAACCTGCACTGGGCCTACATGGTGGATTATGACCCTCTCCTTGTCACAGACAGGAGACTTTTGTCCCAGCAGCCTCGCACTACAAAATTGTAGTGTTTCAAACAACATATTCAAAAACTTTATAACCTTTTTCGATGAAGCTATTGTGTCTATAAAACAAAATGGCCACGCGAATTGTCCACACGTTTTGCGGAACATAAAAAACGTTTTAGGTTATTGAAACGGCTCTGCAAACTGCAAATAGTAGTGTGTAACATTCGAATTGAAAAAGCAATTTAAAAATATTTTGTTGGTGTTGATGGTTGGCTTTTACTATTTTCACTAAAGTTACAAATAGTTTGATAACCACAAACGGTTAAGGCGCTACATCGAAAATAAATCGTAGCTTGATGGGCGTGGCTTAGCCCCCCGCGCGGGGAGCGGCGAATGCAGTTTACGCGGTGGCATCTGGAAAACCGAGTACGCACTTCTTGGATTTTTTGAAATATTAGCACATAGGAGGTATGGAGTAGACAAATAATACAAATATATAATTGTCAACCATTTTTTTTTATTAAGTACACCATGTAATAAAAATTAATTAGGTAATGAAGGCATATAACAAATGTTTATTTACTAAGAATATTTTTTATTAAATAATTAATATAATGTTTTAATTTTTCTATATTTAACCTACTTTAAAAAACTCGTCTATTTATATTATGTATTATAAAATATGTTCGCAATTTTCTCGTAAACTACTGAATCGATTTTGATGATTCTTTCACTGGTATAATCCCCAAGTATGGTTTTATGTACAACATATAAACAAAGTTACACGTCTCTGGCATCAGATGAAATATTTAATCTGCAATGTTGCATCACATCCACGGAGTTTAATTGAAAATATAGACAGCAACATTGTAGAGAGTTTTAATGGAGTAGTTGCCAAATTAGTTGGTGGCAAAAGAGTCAACTACGCTCTTAAACGGTCTTATCAAGCAAGATGCACAGGGGCAGTAGTATCATTTAACTCCGGGAAAATATTGACTACCGTCCACAAAACTATTCACAATACGAGCCCTTTAGCAAAAGTCAAGAAATATGAAGAACAAGTAGAAAATACAAGAACGTACAACCAAACGTTAAAAAGAAAAAAAAAACATAAATTGGTTTCTAAGAAAATAGATTTTAATTATGGCGATCGACCCGATGTGGATTCTGATACATACAACCTCACAAAATTAACGTTTTTGAAAAATTTAGAAAAATTCGATGAAGAACGCTAAGAGATACAGGAGAGGACAATACTACAGAGTGAAAGTGGAGAGTGGCTAGAATTTTTTTGCCGCCAACTAATTTGGCACACACACGTATTTCCTGGAACAAGTTTATGAAATTTTCGTTCAATGTTATCGCGTTAAGCGGTATGAGGTGCGCGGGAGACGACTTGTACGGGGTCGGGGCCCCCTGAGACGGGAGGATTGAAAAAAATTGCCACTGTGACTCTGGATGAAACAACAAGCTTTTCGACCATGCTTGCGTTGACGATAGATGGACCGGGAAGAGCCCTCTTAAGCTCTTTGAATGTGATGCAACATTGCAGATTAAATATTTCATCTGATGCTAGAGACGTGTGTTACAAATATTCTTTGATTCGCCATTTGAATTTTCACTACATAAATTTTTATTACAAGAATCATGGTGCTCAATTTATGCATGATAAATGCATTCGTAATATCTTGGTGCAGATTTTTTATGTTGTCTGATTGCTGCAGATTTTGTAAGCCATGATATTTTATGGCGTTACATAATATGTATTTTCGTATCTTTAAAATCTTATTTGTAGTTAAAATATTCCTTTTTGTTATAGCATATTTTTTATCCGTTTTTAAGTTTAGCAATTTGTTACAAAAAGTTAATTATTTGTGATTTTTGCAACCAATCTTTTCGACCGTGATTGAGGGATATGGTCAAGTGTCAAGTATTTTTGCATAAGAGATACTGTCTCCATCAGCTACGTATCTTCCATAGATAACGCCATGCATTTCTATGGACTGTTTACTGTCGGCGATAATAGTGGATTCCATAGCTGTTGAAGATCCACTATAATTTTTAAAACACTCATGGTGTTTTACTACCTCATTTCGTTTTACCGCTCTAGCACAAATACACTAGTATTTGTTTTTGACTGCCATGAAAAGAACTTGACGAAATCGACTACCTATAATATTCGCAGCGCCAGATAGTGCAGAATAATTAGTTCTGTATGAACGTTTAGCCCAGCAACCATCTAAGATTACATCTATTATTGGTATGTCATCTTTAGTAGCTTTTCCTTCTTTCACTGCCGCTTCTTTCCCCCGTTCCTCCGCTTTCCTCATTTCTTCCCATGCCGTCACTTCCCATTCGTCACATATTTCATCTTGCAAGATTTTGTATTTGTATTCCGACATGGATGGTAAATCGACAGCAGCCGAAAACTGTTTCAGTTAAGCGTTACCACAACCAGCTGTCACCATCCCGGCCACCACCATTTTATTTTGAGTTCTGTACTTTAAACTTTGTTTTACATAATGTACAAGAAAATGTGTGTAAGGCCAGAATTTTTTTCTGATTCTAATTTAATGGTTGTAAGGCCGCATTGAAACATTGATTGGTGACTCGATATTTTAAGCAATTTGTGCAGGAACGTGAGGCAGTTGCTTTTCAATAATCGTTTTATTGAATTTTTGTTATAATATTTTAATTCGTCTTTTTACAAGCAGGGTGTATCAGGTAATAATTTTTAAACAGATTGAACCTTTACAAAGAATTGAATGAGAACAAACGCGTGCTGTGATTGGTCGCTCATTCGTAGATAAAAAATATGATGTCCCGGTGCGTCGATAGATGGCATTAAAAAAGTAATTTACATCAACAACTCTGTGGCCACTAATGTCGGCAGTTTTGGACTCCTGAAACAAAAAGTATAAGTCAACTTGGAAAAATACTATTTATGCCAAGCTCTATACTGGAAAATTCATAGTACACAGTTAATAAAATAAGAGAACTCACATTTCCTTCAAGTTTATACCTCAATAAAGATCAAAAAAAAATTCGATTAAAAACTCACCTCTTTTTGCAATTCAAATGCGACTCCATTCCTTGTCCTGTCATTCCTGTCACACGCGGTAACAGTACTTGACGTATACATCAATGTATTGTTGACATATTTCTAACCTAAAATGAAATACAAGTACATTTTAGCCTTTTTCATAATATAAACAATTTTATAAATAGAAACTAATAATTATTGTACATAACTATATACTTACTTTTTACTCTTTCTCATTTTCTGAGCCCTCACCCTCAGTCGCTCTGTGCTCTAAACGTTGTACTTTATTTAGTTTTGGTTTCATATTTTTTCCATTAAAAACTAGTCACAAATAGAAAAACGATACGTTATAGGTACTGTTCAATCACAAGAATAGTCTTTATATACCTATTTAACACTAATTAACACAATCTACTAACTTTTACTATATAAACAATTATTAAAATCACGAAAATCCGATAGCACCGATCTGCAAAAAAATGTCATAGGTTTGACGTCAATGAAGCCCACCGGGCGACTGATCTTGTAAGCGAGCGAAAGTGATGCAATTACTTTTGAAACGCAAAAAAAGAGATGGCTATATTGTGCGTGCGCTCGGAATAAAACGACGTACGTGCCAAAACGAATTTACTCCTTTTTTAACATAAAAAATGAATTAAATTTAAAACTACAATGAGTAAACTTTGAAATAATAATTCTCTATGTTTTAAAGTAAATCCCATTGAATAATTCTTAAGCGTTACGCAGTGATGTCGAAAAAAGTTAAAAAATAGATATAACTTTGCATTTTTTTTGTATCGAGAAAAGTTCATTGAATCGTGTATTCCTTATTTAAGTATACTAGACCAAAGAGTCAAAAAACATATACCAAAATGTTGAATCCCTATTCCACATACTTAACAAGTTATACGAAATAGAAAAACCACATTTTTTTCAATATATCACCTTAAAGTTTAAAAATACCAGTCGTATATTACTGTTCCATTACCTCTTCTCATACAGATAAGGACTGAGGATCAACATGACCACCGTCCGCCAAGTTTGCTAGTGGTGAATTGGTGATTTCACATTTAATTTTGTATTGATGGTAAGTCCAGGTTTCCTCACGATGTTTTCCTTCAGCAATATCAAAAAGTAACCTAACAATATTTATATTCAACAATACGCCAATAATTAGGTATTTAAGCCTCACGTAATAATGAGCGAGCGTATTGGCAATTTGCCGCTAATCGGGCACGTATACCAAACTCTATCGATAGATACTTTTCGGATAGAAACCCCTACTGCCTGAAACAAAAGAAACATGGCCGGACCCTGAAATAGTACTACCCATTATGTCTAGACAACGAATCTATACTTTAATATTATAAAGCTGAAGATTTTGTTTTTTTGGTTGAACGCGCTAATCTCAGGAACTCCTGGTTCGAATTGAAAAAATTCTTTTAGTGTTCGATAGCCCATTTATCGAGGAAGGCTGTAGGCTATATAACATCACGCTACGCAAAAAGAAAACAAGTTAGAAGCGGCGGGTGAAACCGCACAGCTAGTAGCTAGTAGTTAAATATATAGGCTTGTATACGGGAACATTGCTAAAAACATAACCCTGCTTTTGGGCTTCGCCGCAGTCGGGTAAAATATGCCTTAAGGGTGGAAGCGCCAAGGTCGCCCGCGACATTCAAATTTTCTAAGTAACTCATTGAAATAAATGAACTTACGAGGTCGTATTGATGATTTTAATGATTATAACTCTTTAAATTCCATGTCAAAAGAGATTACAATAAAAGCACTATAAACAAATTTCTTGTATATCGGCTTTAAGTTTTAATGAAATATATGAAGAAATAGACTGCAACAATGCATTTAACATATTTCATGACGTATATGTGCTTTTTTACAAACTATGTACGTGTTACGGTCGCGAATCATATTTTGTTCAACATAGTGCCTGAAACTGACCTACAAATTGCAAAAAAAAAGTAAGTAAGAAAATTTGAATTTTGCGGGCTGCCCTGGCGCTCCTTCCTTAAAAATAGTAATATCGTATTATTCTATACCATTCAGAAGAATACTTCCTGCATAACCTTGATATATTATTAGCCTTGTACTAGGCAACTGAAAATCAAACTTGCACCCAACCACGCCACGGTGAGAATTAGAAAAATGCAATAATTGTGTACTTAAAAAATAAGCAATTAATTTCTATCAAACTTATCAACAACTCAAATCAAAGTACGGATGTAACTATTAATTGGGCTTAAACAGCCGTTAATACGTCAACATTATTCAATGGCTCAGTTCAAATGGCTGATAATGGAGTATCGCGCGATTGTTGACACTATCTCCGCGTATTAATCCTCAATGAAACACATTAGCATACGTTTCGTGAGAATCAGGGTAAAATATAGCATAACATCACGTCTGTAATCCCCGAAGGGTTAGGCAGAGGTGTACTTAATAGTACACCCACATTTCGCCAGTCCCATGTAATAGGGGGCGAGCGTATTGCCATCAACCGGGAACAAATACAGACTCCATGGCTGCTACTGAGAAATTCCTGATGGAAAAACCCAATAATAATTTTCCCGACCCCGGAATTGAACCCAGGACATCATGCTCAGCAGGCTACTAGACCAACGAGGTAGTTCGTCAGTCAGGGTAAAACAACAATGTTTAAATTGTACTTTAAAATATAGTACGGAATATTTGGTACTGATTTAAGCAAAATAAATGCTGCTTTCGTAAATGGCAACCCTACGTCTTATATGCCTCATTTGTAAGGATTGTGAACCGCAATTCTTAGAAAAAGGGACTTAAGTATGAGGAAAATCAGAACAGTTTTCCTCGAACAATAACGTTTCATAAGAATTATTTGTGATGGAAATCGGTACATAATACCGCCTGTTAGACCATTTGTAACATATTTACGACTGTAGGTAAAGTAACTTCTATGTAAGATTCAACATAAACACCGATTTAAAATAGCTGTAAGGCAAAATGAGTTATAAAAGTACTTACTAAGTGCGATATTCGCTTGTTTGTTTCTGTCGAGCTGTCCTCGTAGCGCTCGTAGCCGGCGTAGCTTCAACTCTTGCGCCTCTACGCGCTCTCGTAGCCGCCGTAACCGCTCACCCTCGACCGCCACCTATCAACAAATGCATGAAATTACAACTTTGAAAAAGTTATTCAAACTACGCTTTTGAATAAAAACCCATTTATGAAGTGCTGTCCCGACATTTGCTGGTAATTCACGCTTTTTTCCGGCCTTAAAATAACTTAGTTGAGCTTATTGTTCAAAACGAGGGCTGTTGAGAGCGTGTGGAAAAGTTCTGAAATTTATTTTAATTTAATATCGCAGTTGATTTATTTTAACAGCCAGTCTCCCCCATTTAAAGTAATGTTCCATTAATTAAGCGATATTAAAGTAGTAAAGTAAATCGATGAAGACGAAGGCTTATTAAATTCAAAGGGAGTATAATAATGAATATAAAATTAGATCTGTATAACGGCTCGACGTCGGGCAATTTTGTTTATTTTATAGGCTTACTTATTGCGTGAGAAGAGTTTATTTTTAAGGCGGCGATAAATATCGCATTAGGCTAACGCGCGTCCGGCGCGCCCCGGAGAGATTTATTAAGAACGGGGAAAATTTAATTTTTTCTCTCTTATCTGTTCACAATTTCTCCAAAAGATTCCGGGACGTCTTTATCCGTGATAACTCAGTTGGTCTTTAATGTCACAATAAATATGCTAAATAGACCGGATTATTTGCCAAAATATTGGAGTTGATGCTAAGCGGAATGAATGACGGTCGCGATAAGGCACCCTATTCTTTATGTCATTTTTTTTTTTTTTTTCGGATGGTAAATCATCAAATGACCCCCCCCACTCTGGGCGGAGCGGAAGGGAGTGTCAGACTTGTACTGACTAAAACCCATCCATGTTCCTTCTTTGCCCTTTGTGTTCCAGGGCCACGGTATCTCTTTCGAACAGTCCCGCAGCATTTTTTTTATTTTTTTTATTTCTTAAATACTAATTTATCCCGTGTGTTATTTCAAAATAAATATAGATTATAAATAGCTGTCTACAAACTGAAAGTCATACCAAAATCTTCGACCCCCAAATACAGAGTATCTTCCATTTAATTTTACCGATAAAATACTTCCAAGCAATAAATAAGATCTTATTTATTTGCTATCACATTGAATCATTTATCGGCTGTAATGAATGCTTCGTTAGATTTTACCAATATGACACTTTCTCAATAAAACACTTTTCCGGTACCTGAAATTGACAGAAATATCACTTTACCTACAGAATTGTCGGTTTATAAGAAACCGGTATTGATATTATACAAGTTATTATTGTAATTGATTTTCCCACGATGTTCAGAAAATCGAATCCCACTGTATCGTGGGAATTCACTCAAATGATTCGACAAGATTGTTAATCTTCGCAGATAAGTAAACAATTGTGCCACGAACTTTGTGATATTCAATTCTAACGTCTTCAATGTTAAACTGTCAGAGTCAATTACGCAACGAAAACAAGCCAGACTTCAATTATAAATAACACAGTTATGATTACACAAAAGCAATCTAAAAACTTTGAAGTAACTGAGAACAAAGATTTTTCGTTCCATTTACTTTTCGTGTTTCTCTTACTTCATTAAAAACCCTTTGTTTTATATTACGGATTCCAGAGACCCTTTTAAAAAATTCACACCTTCCCTTTTCATACGTGTCACCCTTTGTCGAGCCCAGTTATAAATAAAATCTGAGTTTATTGTTATTCATAAAGAATAGCAATGAGAATGACCCCCGTTCACATACAAAATATAGTACAGCCTTAATTAAAAATATAATAGAAGCACGGGAATAAAACTTTAAAGAATTTGGAACAAGGTATTTGATAGGAATTTTTCAACGGCTCTGGAATCTTTATTACTGCATTAAGATTACGTCTAGATAAAAGTGAGTTCAACCTATCGAGTTTTAAGCCTTAAGCAAATATGGGCAACAGAGAAGGCGTTTACAAATTTACTTATAAATCTAAATATAAAATAAAATAAAGCTTAGCGTAAGAATCCACAACATAAAAGTGTGAGGTGAAGCTTATAATTATCTCAGAATATTCTTGATATTATGAAGGCGTTTTGCCAGACATTTGGTATAATTACAGGCATATATTTCTGAAGCACACAATAGACGCAATTATCAGATGCCCTGCGGAGGTCGCGAGTAGGTCGAGGACTCTGCACTGAGCGGATTATTTGCAAACCCTGTCGATACGCAGCTGTTCCTTGTTAACTGAACTATGCATCTTTATCCCGCATTATCTACGAATTATTCGATTTGTGAAGGCAATGCAAACCGGTCCATTATTAATGTCGTTATAAATATTAAGCTTCGCAGAGGTAGGGAGGACTTTTTAAGAGGAGATGTTTGGGAGGGTTGACACACGGTGACAGACTACAGAATGAGAACGTAAAATAACTGAATTAAAAAAATAACATAAGTTATTAAATAAATGGTAAAGACTTTGTGTGCCCTTTGTAAAACAAGTGATATTTTCAGGAATAAGTGTGCTAACGATATTAATCATACGTAGGCAACTGTTAGCGTTAGCAACGTGGCTTCTAACAAAACGAGTGTAAAAAAACATATCACAGCAAAATAAATCAAACGCACATGTTAATAATGTTCCAGAAGAAACATGAATTCCTGATGTCGTGTCGCGAACGAAACAAAAACTAAAATAAAAAGACAATAAGCGATTTATGATTTTCAAAGTCAACGTTTGGCTGAATAACACCAAAAAGAAATCAAAAAGTATATTTATACTTTTAATTTCTTAAGGCAGAGTAAACTAGATACATATTTCTGGGACTCACAAAGAAGAGAAAGAGCTTTTGATCCTACGAGGTTGATTAATCACACCGGGTATTCATCTTTTTCGTAAATTCTAAAAATAAATACTTTTGATACTTTTTCGGCTTCAAATCTGAAAAGCTGAGTGAATAGAGGAGCCTAATTGAATGAAGCGAGAGCTATTGCTGAAATAATAAGGAGTTTATTGCGTTGTTCGGAACGGAAGATTCCTTTTTTTTGGGATAGGATATCAAACGGAGGATGGGTTGGTATATCAGTTACGTTTTAAGATTAGAAAGGGTGTAATGTGTGGAATGTTCTATCTTGAAACAAACCTCGCGCTTGTTTTTTTTTGTTTTAATTTCTGGAATCGTAAAATTATTAGGATTGCCACAATGAAGACTTTTTTGGTTTTGAATTTTATGACAATTAATATTAGTTTTATTAGTTCGAATTTGTACTTATATGATTTTAATTAAAAAATTGTGTTACCTATTACGTTTTTTGTTTAAGGCATTCCGTATGAAATGATGATGACAATGACGCCTTCTATGCAACTTCTGATTTCGGACATTAAATCCATTTCTACTGGAGTGTTTTACCCTATTTTTATCCACAGTAGTAACTAAAGCAATAGGCAAAAAGTACCAAAACGTAGGTATTCTGGTGACACAATTTCGTAAGTAATTTATTCAATAAACTAGCGACCTCGGTGTGTTCTCGGCGATCTAGTAACGATTCCCGTTGAGACTGGAGACTATTAAGTTTCTCCAGAACTGAGTCTTACTTACAAATTGAATCTGTCACTATATCTCAACAGAAATAGATATTCTTTTTAGAAGAAACTGTAGTTGTTTGCCAGAAATACACGTAAAAAGAGCTGTTTTCATGTGAACTTTTCATTTGGGATGAGGTCAATAGTATTTTATCCGAGACATGAAGCTATGTAATAGAGGAAAACTTCATCTCTAAAAAAAAATTAAATAAAAATATACATATGTCGGATCCGGTCAATAGTACGGACATAAAATGAATTGGAAAGCGCGCCAGTGTGCAGTGGTGACATCAAGCGACTTACTTACAAGTCTACAGACAACACTGCGTGATTGTACAGAGCCCTGATGTCCAGCTCGAGGAGAGGACGACAATCAGTATCGGATCGCGGCGGAGTTGAGACGTCTTGGAACTGTACTCGATTCATTGTGCCCCGTGTTATTTTGTTAAGTTGCAATCTCAAGTAATTCGTTTGTTTTTCTGGAAACAGTGTATCGCACCCAGTGTGTTTTCATAGCACGACATCCACCGTCTGCCCACATGATGTACAAGCCTAACGGAGTAAATCCTGAGATAACCGACACACCTATATATATTTTTACTTCTAAATACCAAATAAATTTTATTGATCAAATTGAATTACGTACGGTTAAGTACAATCTTCTATACATATAAAATTCAAAGTCCTGACTGACTGACTGACTGACTGACTGACTGACTGACTGACTTATATATCAACGCACAGCCCAAACCACTGGTCCTAGAGACATGAAATTTGGACAGTGTACTCTTTGTAAAGAGTAGGTATCCACTAAGAAAGGGTTTTTCGAAATTCCACCCCTAAGAGGGTGAAATAGGGTGTTGAGTTTTCTATGTAACTTTTTATTCTCTGAGTCGATTGACTTGAAATTGTGTCTACATATACTTCAGTTAAAATCATGAGATACGTGTATCACAGTTTTTCCAAAATCATCCCCCAATTTAAAATTCAATGTCCTGACTGGCTGACTGATATATCAACGCACAGCCCAAACCACTGGTCCTAGAGACATGAAATTTGAACAGTGTACTCTTTGTGGAGAGTAGGTATCCACTAAGAAAGGGTTTTTCGAAATTTCACCCCTAAGAGGGTGAAATGGGGTGTTGAATTTTCTGTGAAACTCTCACGGGGTCGATTGACTTGAAAATGTGTCTACATATACTTCAGTTAAAATGATGAGATACGTGTATCACAAAATCATCCCCCAATTTAAAATTCCATGTCCTGACTGGCTGACTGATATACCAACGCACAGCCCAAACCGCGGGTCCCAGAGATATGAAAATTGGAGGGTGTATTCTTTGTGAAGAGTTAGTATCAGTTTTTCGAAATTCCTACCCCTTAGAGGGTGAAATGGGGTGTTGAATATTCTGTGAAACTTTTTACTCTCGGGGTCGATTGACTTGAAAATTTGTTTACATACTCTTCAGATAAAATCCAGTAAATCCGATGTCCAATCTCAAACCAAGGTATCAATATTTCACGTATCTAATTTAATTGATATAACTTTATAATAATAATTGCAAGTTATAAGCAAGTACATGTAAATCTATGTATGTATTATAGATAGATACATAGATTACTTATTATTCCAGAAGTAAGATCCCGTGGGCAATTCCCTAACTCCACGCGGGCGAAGCCGCGGGCATAAGCTAGTTACATATAAAATTCAAAGTCCTGACTGACTGACTGACTGACTGACTGACTTATATATCAACGCACAGCCCAAACCACTGGTCCTAGAGACATGAAATTTGGAGGGTGTATTCTTTGTAAAGAGTAGGTATCCACTAAGAAAGGGTTTTTTGAAATTCCACCCCTAATAGGGTGAAATGGGGTGTCGAATTTTCTATGAAACTTTTTATTCTCGGAGTCGATTGACTTGAAAATGTGTCTACATATACTTCAGTTAAAATGATGAGATACGTGTATCACAGTTTTTCCAAAATCATCCCCCAATTTAAAATTCAATGTCCTGACTGGCTGACAGATACATCAACGCACAGCCCAAACCACTGGTCCTAGAGACATGAAATTTGGACAGTGTACTCTTTGTGAAGAGTAGATATCCACTAAGAAAGGGTTTTTTGAAATTCCACCCCTGATAGGGTGGAATGGGGTTTTGAATTTTATGTGAAACTTTTTATTCCCCGAGTCGATTGACTTGAAAATGTGTCTACACATACTTCAGTTAAAATGTTGAGATACGTGTATCACAGTTTTTCCAAAATCATCCCCCAATTTAAAATTCCATGTCCTGACTGGCTAACTGAAATACCAACGCACAGCCCAAACCGCGGGTCCCAAAGTTATAAAAATTGGAGGGTGTATTCTTTGTGAAGAGTAAGTTTCAGTTTTTTTAAATTCCTACCCCTTAGAGGGTGAAATAGGGTGTTGAATTTTCTGTGAAACTTTTTACTCTCGGGGTCGATTGACTTGAAAATTTGTGTACATACTCTTCAGATAAAATCCAGTAAATCCTATGTCCAATCTCAAACCAAGGTATCAATATTTCACGTATCTAATTTAATTGATATAACTTTAAACTAATAATTGCAAGTTATAAGCATGTAAATCATTCAATCGTTATAAACATGTAAATCTATGTATGTATTATAGATAGATACATAGATTACTTATTATCCCAGAAGTAAGATTCCGTGGACAATTCCCTAACTCCACGCGGGCGAAGCCGCGGGCATAAGCTAGTAATGTTAATAAAAATCTCAGTCGCTAACAATATTGAAGGAAGCCCTCCATGGACAATATTGCACAACCTCTGCGCTACCATAATTAAATAAAATATATCTACTTACGTATTATGACCTTGCACAGCTTATTCAATATTCTCACTACATCTAACTTCGTCATTAATCTAAATATGCTCGCTTTAGTGTAACATTCAGAACTACATACTATTTCGTAATTAACATCAGGTTTAGTGGAAAATTCACTTGCAAATATTAAATTTGGTGCACTATGAATTTAGCGGTTATATTGCGTGCGTATAGTGTGCAAAATAGATAACTATGCAAGCATTTATATTTTTTAACCTTGTTGAATTTGTTAATTACGAAATAGTATGTAGTTCTGAATGTTACGCCCCGTGCGTCTCGCATCCAGTGGATCCTCGCAACCTTCACCAGATCATCGGTCCACCTAGTGGGAGGCCTCATACGTAAATTAAAATAAAATAAAATTCACTTGCAAATATTAAATTTTGCAATTTACTGCATCATGAATTTAGCGGTTATAATGCGTGCGTATAGTGTGCAAAATAGATAACTATGCAAGCATTTCTATTTTTTTAACCTTGTTGAATTTGTACGTGTTTGGTCTCAGAACGTAGACATAATAAGTCCAAAATAGTTTGTAAAGACGTATTTACAAATTAATATTGACACCACAGTAAGGATGTTTTTGTTTTACCTGAACACCTAACTCTTGCGTTTACTGTACTTATGCATTCACCTACGTAACTTGAGTAGTATGTATACGCTGAAGCAAGTTTATGTACGTGCCCGTAACGACATCATTGCAACAGGGAATCGCGTCGTAAAAGGCTTGCTAGTTAGTACTAAGGACACTCGGTCCCGTGGGAGGTCAACTAAGTTACTACTCCACCTTATGTTTTAGATTTATTACTGAATTCAGAAATTATTGAAGAAGAAAAGCATAAATTGTGATGCTTGAACTTCGGAACTAATTTTAAAAGACCTTGTCTGCGAAGTTCTTGAAACAGCAAAACATTATTTAATTTTGAAGGCCACGAAACCATGATCAACTTTGACAAAGTATTTCTGATCTACATTTGGTGGTTGTATACGTTCAAAGAGTATATTTCTCAGGCGGAGTCATCACTCACTTGAGTAATCCTGACTGAATATGTAGTACAAGTAGCATCAATAGAGAAAACAGCCTGACTCTGCGTGGAGCAATGTATTTATTTGATAAGAAATTGTCTAAGCAACTAACAGAAGCTGCCTGAAGTTTTGATTGATTGGATAGAGTTATGAGCGTTTGCTCCAGTAATAATTTGACGGCACGGTTGGCGCAGTGGCTGAGCAATCGGCTGCTGCGCTGCGTGTCGCGGGTTCGATCCCCGCACGGAACAAATATTTATATGATCTACAGGTAGTTGTTCCGGGTCTAGCTGTTTGTGTATGTGAGTTAAATTTTTGTAAACGCACCCACGATACAGAAGATAATTGTTAGTGTGGCAAAGTTCAAAAAAAAAAATTGCTTATTTGTGCTGCTCGTTATGTTCTAACGAAATCAGGAAAAAGGTGGCATAATATTCGAATATGTGAAGAACTTTGTACTGACCTGGTGTTGCCTCGCCTCCTGCTGCTTGAGGTACCGCAGCCGCTGCTCCTTCGCGCACAGCAGCTGATGCTGCGTGTCTATCTGCTGCTGTTGGCGCAGCGCCATTGCGCGCAGCTCGCCCAAAGTCAGCTCCACCCCTTCCCCCAACTGAGGACAACAAGGAAAGACACTGTTAATATCATCTTCATTCACAATTTCAAGACACAGACAGAGAGCTGGATATAGACCAATGCCACACCACACTAAAGGTGATGTACTTTCGGCATCCAGTGGATTTCTACGTCATCATCATCATTTCAGCCGACACAGGCCTCCCCCAAGTGTCGTCACATTGACCGGCCCCGTGATTTCTACGTAATTTAATAAAAATATGTTGGTTACACTAACTTCCTAAATCGTAGCTAAAGTTATCCGAGGCAATAGATAAAAAGTCTTGATATTCTCTGACGTTTATCGAAATCAAACTAACATCCATTAAAATGAAGACGACAGAGAAAAGATAAGCATTGATTTTTTTTTGTCAGAATTATGTAAATCTAGGCCGCGTCTGGCAATGACACATGACGTAAAAAATAAAATTGCTGTAGTTAATTTGTCCACTGAAGCTGAAGACAATACGAGTAGGTATAGCACATCCTGTCTATACAACATCCGCACGTTCTGTACTATTTGCACTAGCGGAAACCGAAATGTAAAACTCTCGATCACTTTTCAAAAGAGGTCTTAATTATAGCAACTCCGATGGCAGTGCAGTATTGCCAGAGAGAAAATGAAAAAAAACTGTCCTGTGTTGTGTAGTTGCGACGGATTGCATTTCGTGGCTTTTAGATAGTGGAGCTCATCGGGGTCAGATGTGTGCACTCATGGAGTCTGGTTACAAAGGATTTTGTTTGAAGTAGTAACGTAAGACTTAGGGTAGCGGGACTTATTACATTTCTTTGTAAGTTTTAAGATTTTAATGACAACTTATTGCTTAGTTTAGCTCGAAGTGCACTGTTTCCGTGCTTTCACTTTGCCGAATGTGTAATACAGACCTCGCTTCGTACTTAGGTACATTCTTCCAAATACCCCAAATCATGTTTTGTATGC
The DNA here is from genome assembly GCA_963082995.1 of Noctua comes. Classification (NCBI taxonomy): domain Eukaryota; kingdom Metazoa; phylum Arthropoda; class Insecta; order Lepidoptera; family Noctuidae; genus Noctua; species Noctua comes. The sequence goes on along the minus strand of OY720279.1, from coordinate 7,820,269 downwards.
TGACGCTAATTTCGAAGTATTAGAAACTTGACACTAGATTCTATTGTATAAACACCATGTTTGTCGTGAGTGTTATGACCCTGGACTTAGAACTCACGTATACTTTGATAAATTACTGTGTGATAATTAAGCATTGAGTACCTACAATTTAGTTCGATGAATTTCTTGTTACTAATGTATAATTCCCTCAGTAGATAAAAAGGCATCAACAAAGACCTAAGAAGCCGAAGAAAGCTACCAAGAATATTATAATAAAGCTGATCTTCATAATACCAATTTAATGACACAGGATAATAAAAGAAAATTCTCTTTCGAAAGTTCATTCCTACTTTATTATCATGAAAAAGTCCTTGTGAGTCACCTCGATATTGTAAAAAGGCAAACTTTAAAATTTTTTCTTTAGAACATGTACAATTGAAAGTTATTCTTAGCTTATATAAGTTTGGAAGGCACATATTGTAAGTGGAATTGTCAGGAGAAAACTATTTGCTTGGTGTTGCTATTTTTCGTGTGAAGTTTATTTTCGAATAAATTCTGAGATTGAGTTATTATAAGCCTGTTTAAATTCAGGCGTTATTTCGAGCTATGGCAGGTTCCTTTTAAGAAAATCGTATAGACGAGGTCAGAAACGAAAGATAAACTACGTTGTAGTCGCTTTTGATCGGAATATGGAGTGGACATACTCTAAGAGTGATTGTGAAGTTTATATTAGTGAAGGAGTTATCATAAGAATATCTTGGTTCACTGAGCTTTGATACGAACAGTCAGTAGATACGTTTTGGGCAGTATGAGTGGAGAACTGTAGTTCTCATTCATGTACTGGTCTATGATACGTTATTAAATTAGTACCGCATAGATAGACCCAACCTAGAACAAAAACCGATCAAGCTACCGTAACCGCCGCAGTGTGGTTATAACAGGTTAATTAACCACACTTTATCCCGTAGTCCATCGTGGCTAAAGCTCGGTGCTCACTGCGTTACTACGATGGTTAATGTCCAGTGACATATGACCCTAGCCACGCCATCACATACATTAACACTGAGTTATTAGCATGCGGGCTCCCTTCAGTATTTTCCTGGCTGTCAAATGGTAGGTTTATGTAGTGTGAAAAGGTATTACTGACTTCACTGACGGTCGACCACTTTTCAACCTTATTACCTAGCACATAAGAGCGAAAATTGGCAAACCGTAGGAGACTCGGTAGTACGTAGATTATTTTTGTGATGTTATACAATGGTTTCAACTTAACTTAAACAAGACGCATCTTATTCTACAAATCTATTTGACTTGATGAAGTAAAAAGGATGGAGATAGATAAAACATTGAGTTGACATATTCATCATCATCATCATCATCATTTCAGCCGAAAAACGTCCACTGCTGGATATAGGCCTCCCCAAGTGTCGCCACATTGATCGGTCCCGTGCAACTCGCAACCAGCGGATACCTGCAACCTTCACCAGGTCATCGGTCCACCTAGTCCCACCTAGTTGACATATGTCAAATGAAAACTACTTGAAACAAAAGCCTGTAAGAAAAAGTTGTACCTCAAAAAGGCTTCTTGTTGTTCTTGGACAGTTCTGAAATACTGACATAAATACAAAAAAAAAAAGTAAAAAAAAAGAAAATAACTAAATAGATAACTAAAATTAATTATATTTCTTGTAAAGATTGACATTCAAGTGTGTGTGCGTGTAAACTTTTGTTGCACTCTCTTAGACTTCAATCGAAAAAGAAAGCAATATTTTCATCTGAGTCTTGCATGAAATGTTTCAATGAGGAAGAAACAAAAGATAGGGAAGGATAACTTGTGTAACTCGTGACATTTTGTAGTTTCTACAGAACCCCACGGGGTTCGCGTCAGACATTTATGTTGACGTGACATGCGAGTGAATCGACAAAATATATTTGTTTTCATTTATATTTATCTTTACAAGTCGCTCCCGCTGTCTGTATGCTTAGATCTTTTAAACTATGCAACGGATTTTAATGCGGTTTTCAGCAATAGATAGAGTGATTCAAGAGGAAGATTGATATGTACATATATGTATATTATCTATATTGGACCCGTGCGAAGTCGGGGCGGGTCGTTAGTTATTGAAAAAGGTGAAGGATGGGAACTATATTTTTCGCGTATAAAGCGAAATCAGGGCTATATTTTGGAATATGTTAGTGTGTTACTATAAACAAATGTTTTATAATTAATCAAGTGATGAGATGTATTTAGAGTGACGTTAATAGAATTCTTGAATCAAGAAAACGAAGTCACAAAAAAATTTCAAAAATCCAGTTTCTAGAATGATGGCCGTCAAAATGGTAATAGAAACCAATAATGGAAAATGTTGTCTTTAAAAAAATTCAACTTTATTCATTTCAGCATTACAACCACAAAATGGAAACACGTACGAATACTTTAATACAGGTTGTAAGAGAAAAGCTCCCTCGCTACGCAGAAGATTGGTGCAGGTGCAACAACGAAGCGAAGTAGCATAGATATACACGAGCTGCTGGTTCATGAGACAGGAAATAATGCACTTACTGGACTTACATGTGACTGACTCAAATAAAACGGACGTGACGCAATAAGGAGAGTGTAAGGCGTGCTACACAGTTCTACGAGTCGGCGATATTCGAGTGAGCAGTATTTTTTCATAGCTTACCTAATACAATTACTACACATTGTCGGCCAATGACTGCCTCGTTGGCATAGTGGTCGCAAGCGCTGCTGAGTATTAGGTCCTGGGTTCGATTCCTAGGTCCGGCAAAGTGTTATTGGGTTTTCCATCAGGAATTTCCCAGTAGCAGCCACAAAGTCTGATTTTTTCCCGTTTGATGGCAATAGGCTCGCTTCCTATTACCCGGGACTTAAACATAACTGGCGAAATGTGGGTGTTTTATGGGTACACCTCTGCCTTACCCTTCGGGGATTGCAGGCGTGATGTTATGTTATGTTTCGGCCAATATTAGACTAGTGCCGATTCCTTCATAATTTTCGGGTCGGCTCGGCACCATTCTAGCTAAGCCGAGCCGAGAAACACGTTCGGGTAAATGACCCGAACGTATATCGAATATAATTATGCAGATGTACTGCATATATTCGATTTTCCTGCCCAGCTGTGCTGAATCATGCCGACTTTCAACATGTGAGAAGTACCCTATAAGCTTAAAGGAGTCTGCACACTACACCGTACCATACCATGATCGTGCTATGAACGTATCAGGAACGACGATCCATGACACGAACTACTATGCCCACTAGAACGTATCAACAGCAATCATACACGTCGAGAATATTTTGCCGGTGCCGATACGTGCATGGCACGCGACGGTGTTGGTCGGTGACAGGACTGTGTAGTGGCAATACTTTTCAATACAAAGAATATTTTTTTGCTTGATACGTTCATAGCGCGGTCATAGTATGATACGGTATAGTGGGCAGAATCATTAATAGTAACGTGGGTGTAGCCTTTTTCGTTCTTGTTCAAACATGAACATTTACAACGGTTTTCCTCATGTTCATGTTTCGGGTTTGCTTGATTAGTTTTGAACTAACCCGGTCGGATATCATCCCATTCCTAGCATCGCATAGAAATGTGAGCGCGGGACTGACTACGGTTTTCTTGTCCTTTTTTCTCAAACAAGCTGGAAAATTGTTGTAATATAAAAAATACATATTGGCACTATAGCATATGCACACTTACTATTCCACTAGGAAGGAGAAATGGGCTATAAATGGCGCATTTGCCTTATATTGTATAGTGCAATTTTATTAAATTTATCTCATACTGTTTTTATGCTGCCCTTACAACAATTTTATACTATTAGTAGATGATCTAATTTTTATAAAACGAAATATGGCTTTCACTTTTTAAATTATAAATGTATCAAAATGGGAAAAGAATTACAGGGCGTCAAAAAATTCGTGCACATCGCTGTTAACAGGGAAACTTCCCAGAAAGCTGGCAGCATTGCCACGTGGGATGGCAATGCTGATTATTTGGCCAAAAAAGGCCAGACCTCTAGTCACGTGAAGAGTCGACCAATCGCTTGGCGATATCCCGAAATACTAGTTTTTTCATACTAGGTTCATAAATAATGCTTTATCAAAGACTAGTACCCAAACTACTGCGAATTAAAGTCTACAACAAACATTGAACAAAGCCGTTCAGGACACAAAAGACTTCACTTTCGTCCGTAATTGCATTTTTGTGTACACTAGAAACACCGAGTGACCCACTGTTCGCCCTGGATTAGCGGGAGTGCTCAAATATGAGTGTCTTTCAGAGATAACTGTAGCTCAACGGATGAAGAGGCTTGCCCACTGGGATTTTAATACCACATTAGTGGCCCAGAATTGTTTGAAATTGTCTTCATAATTCAGCTGGGTCGCCCTTTTCCATAACTCAGACGTAATGTATCGCCGTGGCGGCCGCTCCACGGATATCTGGCATTTATTATTTTTATCATAGGCTGTAATGGCTGTTAAAGTTATAACCATTCTAGTTCATAAATAGTTTTGTTGTTTTGTGTCACTACTTCAGTGAGCAATGCTTTGAAACATGATAGCTCATTCATTCATATTTTTTCATCAAACAATTTATATTGTGTTCGAATTTTACAAAATAATTACATTTCAAATCACAACAGAAGCAATAATCAAATTAAAAAGCAAACAAAAAAAAAAAAATATTACTATGTCATCAATCAAAAACTTTTTAAATGTCAAACCGTAAAAAGCACTAACTCAATCATCGTTTATATTATATCATTGGTAATTATAAAAATAAGGCATCGAATGTCTGTGAGGATAAATATATCTGATAGAATAAAATCATTAAGCTTATAATAAGGCTAATTGAATGGTAATATTTTGATGAATTGTCGTACTAATCACAAATTAAATTAGTTTTGACAATCGCTAGTGAAACTAATTTAAACAGTTTGTCAATTTAAATTCAATCAGAGATAATGATATCAGAATACCATAAATTATTAGCAACATTTCTAAACAATCTGATATTGCCAATTAGTCATTATTAGTCGAGATTACAAGTTGATTGCATTTACTACTTACTTTACAAACAATTCGAACGTAGGAACCGAAAAAGACCAGTAATAGGGAGGTATGGAAGAAGAAGACATGCTGCGCCGACCTCAAATGAATTGGGATAAAGGCATGACAATGTTGAATGATGAACCGAAAAGGACCGTAAGCAGCTTGCAATAAAGTATCAAACAACCGTCAGAAGATAACAAAGCAAAATCCCATTGTAAGTTTTCATACTCGTATCTTGCGGTCGAACAAAATTCTTGGATTTGGTCCCTTTCGGCGTATCCTCGGAATTAAGGGCATCCGTGGGCACGATTTATATATATCTTGACACTTGTTGATAGCTCGCCCTGTCTGAGCTCTGACGTATTGGCAGAAAGATAAATTGTGTTACTGTCAAGCCTTGAAAGAGTATAATGACGCTGACCTCCGCCTGTATTCAAATTTGGAATGAATGGAGAGGGATAGCGCGATAAAAAACATAAAGCCACATGTATTTATCTTTCATTCATTTTCAGATGTGAATGAGTGAAAAGATTGACGCGATACTAATAAAAAGTATTTTTGTTTTCACGTTCAACGGTTTAACATAAAAAGTTTTTAGATAACTTTCAAATTCCTGGTAATGACGTTACGTGGGCAGATTTGAAGAAAAAAACGTGTTGCTTTTGAGTCATTACGATAATATTATCCATCCTTATTTTAAAATTGTTACTTTATAATAAAAATATAACTTAATGGAACGCTTATATTCAACAGAACAGCGCAAATAGTCGTAAATATAAACCGCTAGTAATAAAAACACAGTCTCCCTCTACCTTTTAATTTAATTGCACTATGCGACAATATTTTTCTCTTCCGTATTGTACACGAAGAAGATACAATTGTAAAAATGCGCTTGTTGCGTTAAAAGTTATATTTTAAAAGGAAAATCTAAAGAGGGATTTTAAATTAAATATGTCATATTTTTCTCGCAATACTTTGCAGGCTATAAAATAAAAAAAAAAAAATCAAAGCATTTATTTCAAATAGGCCAGTTACAGGCACTTTTGAATTGTCGAAAAATGTTAAGAAAACTGATATTGATCTATTGACTTTCTATCAGTTAGGTACTGCCATTTTTGTATAAGGTTCATGGAATACCATTGGTCAATTATGAAATATGAAAGTCGTAATTAAATTGTGATAATTAAAAAACACAGCTCACAAAACTAAACCAGAGAAAAAAAGAACATCTGACGTTTCGCAGACTCCCAAAAACGGCTCTTTTACTTCAAAATATATTATTATTATTTCCCATTGTGCTCTCGTTACGGTATGGAGGTTACACTAATATTAGGTCTCATAACATAGGGAACTCCGCGTATAATAACGGGTGAATAGTTTAGTAGCATATAAACGTAAGTGAATTTCTGTGTCGGTCCATTGTAAAAATGTGGATGGCAAGCCTCCCGCTCCCATATCAATGAATAATGTATTAAGTGACGGGACACTAATGGTTGCCACCAATCGTTTTGTTTTTTACAGTCCGACACTTGTTATTTTTTGAATGACAGATTGTTACTCAATTTTGTGAAGAATACGCGGAAGTTAGTCGTGGAGGTAAGTCGTATTGCCCAGTAACCAGGCTGTGGAGGTTAGATAGGCATTCGTTTATCTTATTTATATAAAATGGAAAACTGACTGACTGATTGACTGACTGGGTGATATATCAACACACAGCCCAAACCGATGGTCCTAGAGACATGAAACTTGGAGGGTGTGTTCTTTGTGAAGAGTAAGTATCCACTAAGTAAGGGTTTTTGGGAATTCCACCCCTAAAGGGGTAAAATAAGGGATGGAAGTTTAATGAAAGTCCGTCAGTTTTGAAGTTAGGATATTATACGTGAATTTATACGTGTCTCAGCGTTTTTGATAATTCTACCTTCGAAGGGTTAAAAAGGGGGGTGAAGGTAAGTAACTATGTTTGTTCTGGTGGGATTTTTTTCGACATTCACGCGGGCGAAGCTGCTGGCAAAAGCTAGTTTATAATATACGTGTTAGGCTGCTTTTCCACCACAGATGAGCAAGGATGCGTAGCGAGGGATGTGTGTGGAACTAACCAATAGTAACGCGTCTTTTTCACAGTCTGACCTAAGCTAGCTTTGTGATTGGTTACTTTTATCCACATCTCTCGCTGCACATCCTCGCACATTATTGGTGGAAACGTGCCTTAAGCTGCATCCGGTTAGACTGGAAGCCGACCCAAACATAATATTGACAAAAGCTCGGCAGCGGAGATGATGACGTGTATGTAGGTCCAACTTACACTCCACTTACATAAATAAACAGTAACATAAAGCTGCTCCCACAAATCGTGACCCCATAAATGTCTACTTTAGGCCCCCCACCTCACTAGTCTGTCATAACGAGCAATCCTTAGGGGATTACGCCATAATCAACACGCTTGGCTAGCGGATTTACTTCTGCTTTTTATTTCCAACAAAATAAAAAACGACAAGGTCTTTTACGTACATTTTACCTACATTTTCAGCAAAAATCATGGGTAAAATAAATGCTGAGCTAATGTTAAGTATGCCTTAGCAAAACATCCATCAAAAATATTTAACATAGCCATCTTTTCCTGTCTCGTGACCTCGGTGTTGCCGTCTGTTTATTTTAAAGAAAGTATCCTAAGTATACTTGATGTTCTCAGCTTCATAAGATCTGGTATGCAAGGGTATACTAGACGAAATAAAGCTCCGCGCCATTTTTCTCGACGACAGAATTATCTGTGATGAAAATAAATCTTTCCATAAAGACCAAGTAAGTGCAATCTTTCGTAGAAACTTTTCACTTTGAAATGGTAAAGGTTTCTCAAATGGTCAGTTATCGCAGTTACTGCACGTTACTGTGAATCGATTCTTTCTGTGGGTCGCGTCGGAATGAATCGAGTGAAAAGTCACGAGGTATGCCTTTGAATGAGAACGTACGCATTGTACCGTATTAACATGTTCACGTGCATGAAATAACGATCAACTTCAAACAATTTGAGTTCCGCCTTTTTTATCAAGTCGTGAAACGTTTTTGTCGCTGCGAGATAAAAGTTTTGCTGCTTATGTGATTTGACAGCGCTGATTTGATTTTGTGGTTGTCGAAATCCCTTTTATTTTCAGACAAAAAAATAAAAAATAAAAAAAGTAAAATAAATAATAATGTTTTTGTGGGTTGAAATGGGCAACTATTTTAACGTCGAAATGGGGTCAAAACAATGTAGGATTCATCTTTATTGATGTGATTGAACCTTTTACACACACGAACATAGTAAGTTCGAATTCCCGGGAGAAATCAACCTTATTCAGTACGTTTTCTTTACGTTTACGACTTCATTAGCGATTCAAAGACACTGAAACTTAATTTGTTAAACTTTGCCGCTTAATTTTGAGCTTCTGGCTTTTAAGTTGAAATTAAACACGCGAATAAGCATAAAGTCACAGACGTAATCCGACTTTGGACGATGAGAAGTAATCCAGCTGCGACTGGGACACTGAGCGGCACTGTGTGTAAACAAACTGACGTATAACATGAACTTAAGTGTATCTCCGAAAGCCTTGTTCGTAAATATTTAAAGTGTACAAAGATTTTGAACAGAGTTTGTTAAGTAAAGCTCTATTTTACTTTGATCATGACAATGTTGAATATAGGATCAATTTTCCCTTAATGAGTGCAATGTCACAGTCTATTTCGTATTTCTCTGTAACCCTTTACTTTCCGGGGTCGGGGTAAGTAAATTACCGTAATTATTCTACGGCACATTTCATTCACTTCATCGCGACGGTTCGTATAACTCGCGCTTAACTAATTTAAAAGCTATTACCAAGTAACAATTTACGTGAAAATACGCCACTCAATACACCACTGTTATTTCTCTAACCATTAAATTATTGCATGAACATTCAACATGTTAACAGGAAAACTGGCAAATGCAGCTGCTGCGAAAACTAACGCCAAGTCTAATGACGGTGATAAAACATGAAACGGTTACAAAGTTCCAAGTTCTAACAGCAGATAGAACAAGGGTTTAAATAATAATAATTCTGAGCGTATTCTCAATGGGTTCCGCGTTATAGTTCAGAAATGGTTAACAGCTTTCCCAGCGTCACGAGAGTCGTTTCAAAGGCAGGGCTAGTCTCACAAATTAATTACTCGCTTAGAGCAAAACTACTGCTTTACACTCTAGTTCAGTTGGGAATGACCCTCGTGGGTGGTTTTCAGTTGCTCTCGTCCGCAACTCAGTTGATGCTTTACACGTGTTTTATTTCAGGAACGTAATTAAAAATGAAAAGGAATAATTAGTTAACATTATCCTGGTTTAATGTCAACATAATTATGCTGTACTGCTTTTAACATTTACCTTCGAATAAAGTATTTTTACTTTTTTTAACGTGGTAAAATCATCAAATGAGTCCTCCCACCCAGGGCAGAGCGGGAGGGACTGTCAGACTTGTACTGACTAAAATCCACGGTGTCCTTCAGTAGCCCTTTATGTTCCAGGGTCACGGTAATTCTATGAGTCCCGCGACCCCGGCAGGCTTTGGCCCTCTACAGGGGGCCCCGTCATTATGCTGACACTCTTTGAGGCGCGCGTGGAACACAACGCGCCGTCGACCCGGGCATGGTCCATGGTCGGACAGCGAGTCGCCCATTACTCGCCGCCCGCATGCCCGCGCCTACGGTGGCCGGAGATCGTCTGCCGACGTCCGGCGCCGTGGGCGTCTACCACTGCGGCTGGTGTGGAGGGAGGACGCTGTCCTCTCCCTCACGCGGCCCGCCTCCTCCTTCGCGAGCATGACTGCTTCGCAGAAGGAGGCGACCGCTTCCCACAAGGCGACCGCTTCCCACAAGTATTTTTACTTTGTTTTGGTTTGAGGTAATGTCTCGTAGACACGGTGATGTGCGCTCTTGCGGTTAGTAGTTTTCCCGTTCGGATTCTTTTCGCAACGGATTTAGAAATATTACAGATGGGAGCAAGAAGGTTAAATCTTAATCCTAAGGATAGGATGTTCACCTCTTTGCACTTTGGTATCGGATATGTTACATGTGTGGATATGGTTACCGCCTTATACAATATCCCTAAGATGAAATCGCGGGTTACATACCCAACAGATAGAATTAAAGATTGTTAGGAGTCATAACTCGGCATCCAAATTCTACACGGTTGTAAGAGACCAATGGACAGAAACCGGTGGAGGCAGGTCATCCGCTCCAGATGCAACTCTGATGCTGACCACGATCCTCTGACATGAGGGACCGACCCCAGAGAGACAGAGGAGTCATAAAGGCGGGTTTGTAAGACCTTCAATCTTAATGCAATACATAAAACTAACCCAATGAAAACGGTTTCCTGATTATATAAAATCCTAATTTAAATTAAATGGAATCTATTCCGCATAATCATTAAGTTAGGTATTCATGTTTATGTTAATTGGTCGGTAATTTTAGTGTCTGTAATATAATTCAGAGAGTCCTAAATGATGGAAATAATAATAAAACTTCGGCGTTGTTCGAATACGTCGGAGAAAATCATCCGCCTCCATTCAACGGTGCTGTTTTATAACGAGAGTAATGTTAATATAACATAACACATAACATCACGCCGGTAATCCCCGAAGGGTTAGGCACTAATAGTACACCCACATTTCGCCAGTTATGTATAAGTCCCATGTAATAGGGGGCGAGCCTGTTGTCATCAACCGGGCACAAATCCAGAGTCCGTGGCTGCTACTTAGAAATTCGTGATGGAAAAACCCAATAACAATTTTCCCAACCCGGGAATAGAACCCAGGACCTCATGCTCAGCAGTCCGCGACTACTAGACCAACGAGGCAGTCAATAGTAGGCATATTAATAAAAACATTCCAATTTATTTTCCAAAGCAATTTGATACCAGCGCTTAGTAAGTAGCTAATAGTCTTCTTTTTTGCCACGTGACTGTCTCACGACTGGGTAATTCTTACATTTCGCACTAAATCGTCTTAAATATAATGGCCGCTCGTACAAAAAACTGAAAATATATTATGGAACATCGCACCCAAAACAGCTCTTCAATAACAAATACTTAATTTATGTTAAACACATTCATGTTGATAATTAAAGCAGAGTTTAATAAAGTTAAAATCAACGAACAAAAACCTCTGTTCAGAAGGTAATTAAACCTACTGAGTGGACGTGTAAGTGAGGAGGTAAAGAACCTCCTATCAGCTGATGAATTAAACATAGAACCGTGTGAGGCCGCCCTTACGGCAAAAAGTATGGCGTAATCTATAAACTTTCATCATTTTTCTGCCGTTATTCTAATTTATTTTCGGGTTGGCGCAGCATGTCTTCTTTTTCCATACTTCTCTATTAGTCCTCATCTTCTGAGTCCATAATTCCATATGACTTCTATCCATATTATCGCAGCCCATTCATCGTTTCTTTGGTCTTCTTCTACTCTTATAGCCATCACATTCAATAAATTTTAATTGAGCTAATAAATATTAGCTTGAAGTGTTATTATAAGGCGATGTAATGTCGCATAAAAATAAAGAGTCTTCAACAAAAACGCGGTCATTAACAAGAGTTATTATAGACATCTTTCTTGTAATGTGCTAAAGAATTTATATCTGTGTGTATTTTAGGGAGCTATTTTGTAACTTAATGGGCTGTAGTCGATCATAATAAAGTTAGATGAACACCTGGGACAAGATTAAACTTTATTTTTATAAATTAGCAATTAAGTTTTAGCCATTCTTTACTACAAGTCTACAACACTAAAAAGTTTATCTATAGGGTACTAATTTATGCTTTATTAGAAGTATGCTCCATTTTGGGCAATCAGACGCTTTAGCTACAAACTTGGACCACCCAACAACAAATGAATCACAATATGGACTCGGCAAGGATCATTGGCTTCATGAATTTATTTGTTATTCGAATCTGCGCGAATTTTGTTCGATGAAAAAACCTAAGTTCCCACTTGAAATTATATGTAAAAAAATATGGTAAAAGAAGTAAAAAGTTGTTATCGATCTCCATGACAACCACGTAGGTTACTTGAGCGTGAAAAAGTTTTTCCTTGAATGACGTTCGCATTTTTTCCGCTTTACGTGTCCATTCATGTGAGAATTTCATTTATGTGGTTTAATAACATAATGTGTGTTGAATATAGGTTATTTTGTTATGTTTCCGTGTGAATATTGATTTGAACGATGATGGAAGTTCCCACGGGTGATATAAATTGCGACATTCTTACTAATATTATAAATGATAAATGCAAAAGTAAGTTTGTTTGTTACCTTTTCACGCCTAAACCACTGAACCGATAATCCCGAAAGTTTGCATATACGTTCTCAGTTGTACAGAAACGGACATAGGGTACCTTTCATCCCGTTATAACGTTCTTATGATAATAGAAGTGCGCCACGTGTCTTTCGAAACATGATTGAATTTTATTACATGCAGAGTACAACCGAATTGATTGTCAAATTCTAAATTAACGCGAGCGAAGCTGCGGGCAAAAGCTAGTTTTTTAGATATTGTCACGATTGGGGTTAGAGTAAGTACTCGTGTCAGCTTCCATACAAAATACCGAGAATGAATGAATAGGAAAAACCATTACATTTGCTAAGGGTGATGATTATTATGGCCATATGCTCACCACAGCGTGCGTCAGGAATTCTAACCCTCAAATCAGTAATATCGAGAATTTGAAAAGAAAATCTAAATAACAATATTTTTTAGTAAGACCCGAATTTAATCAACGAAAAGAAACACACAGCCATATAAAATAATTAAAGCAGCTTGCGGAATAAACCGTACGAAAACTTACGCTGCGGTACAAAATGGCTTTATGTTTCAGTAGGTGCGTACATTAAATACTGATTAATATTTATGGCGCGGCTCTACGTGTGGACGGGAACTTTATCAATTAATTTTCTCACCACCCCTTACAAATATGCAAAAACTCTTGTGTGTGTTTTAATTACACACTTTGCTAGTTGTGTTGACAGGGCTTTCAAGAGTTTCATGCAGTTTCTGCGAACAGTGCGAAGTTATTTTTTCGAACAGAAAATAACTTCGCAGTTATTTTATAAGGGACGCAGTGTAGCAATCAACTTTGTTGTCAAGGCAACAATTTTTCTATTGAGTAGGTTTTTTTTAAATCATTTGTTACTACACTGAAATGACACGACGAAAAAATATAAGCGTAAAGTGCAGAAATATTTAATTTCCAATATTTTTTATAGATCTAAATAATTGTAATATTTTTTATAGATCTTTATAAAAGTATTCGATTAAAATTAGGCCATAGATTCTCGAATAGCTTTTGTAAACATTAATAAATAAGCTGTGTCTGTGTGAAGTAATGAACTACGTTTCTTTATAGACATACCGGCAAACCTACCTAGCTAATTCATATATATTCAAAACCTCAGAAATTGTCATAACTATTTAGTGTACAAAATGCTTCAAAGAAAATACTCTAGTTCCGGAAAAATCGATGCGAGCGAGGACGTCTCACGTCGCGTGTCCAGTTTACCGTTTTGCTATGGAACTAGTGACATCTACCGTATACATAAATATGGTCGAATGTTTATGTAGTTCGAGTGAAGATGTTTAAGTAACGCTTAGGACAACCCAGTTTAAAATCCCAACGTGAAAAGTGCCGTAAAACCTTTCGCGTACAGTCCACCAAATAGTTTAGGGGGCAACAAGAAGAATTATCTATTTAATTAGATACTTTTGAAACATAAACTTTGCTTAAATCAAGCAGACTATACTGATCAGAACACCTAGATGTGTTAAAAGTCACTTAAGCTGCCTGTATACCTTCTTATTTCATTCATTGTACAATGTTGAAATGATGTTTGTTCTCGTAAGTAGATCTTCTAAGACACTTTTACACGTTGGTTTTTGTTCAATATTATAAAACAACATGCCGCTGGCATTTCCTAGCTTACTGATCTACATAAGCTCCACAGAAAACTACGTCAGCATAATCTAAGAGTAAATATACATATCTTAATCCTCTTTTATCTTGAAGCATTTTATCCATATTAATGATCATAATAGATGCTAAGTGATGGATGGTTAACCTTTCTTACATTAACGTTAGTAACCTGTTTTTCCAAGAAAACTCTTATTCTCGGGAGAAACTGCATAGGAAAAAAGAATGTATTTTTTAATACATTAGAGTCATTAATCGCATGTACTTTGTTTCGTCGCAATTCAAATTGAAGGACGTTTGCCTACGACATTTGCAGTGCAAATAGACTGCCTCGCTTATCAAGAGCGTGTTAACAAGAAATAGGTACATTAACATTAAACGTATTTAGATATTGTATCAAAGCAATTAGTAAGGGCTCAAACACATAAACACGTTACGACTACGCAATGTGCCATCGCACGGCAATGTGACGTGACACGTTGCGTCACGGTGCCGTGACGTGGAAATCTACGTCGAGCAACGTAAATAATCACGTTAGGACAACGTAACGTGCCACGTTGCACGGCACGTCGTCGTGACGTAAAATATGGCTGAAAGATATGGATGGATCCAGTATTTTCTTTGTATCTGTTTCTTCTTTATCCGTCTTCTTAATATTAGCAGAAGGAGAACACGTCTAGTGTGGTCCATTTCTCGAAATTAACTGCGGCAATTCTACAAATGCGCCACCGTTAATACGACGTCGTTCAACGTGGCACGTTGCGTTGTCGTTACGTGATTATTTACGTTGCTCGACGTGGAAGTCCACGTCACGGCACCGTGACGCAACGTGCCACGTCACGTTGCCGTGCGATGGCACGTTGCGTCGTCGTAACGTGTTAATGTGTTTGAGCCCTAAGTTGTTAAGCTTGAGTGATTTAAGGTGGAAGCGCCAGGGAACCCGCGAAATTAAAATTTTCTTACGTTTTTTGCAAATTGCAGATCAGTGTCATGCTGTTTGTTAAACAAAATATGATTCGCGACCGTAACACGTTTCTATTTATAGAATTATAATAATTAAAATCATCAATACAAACCTCTAAGTTAATTTAATTCAATTGAATGACTTTGTCAGGAAATAGTTATTCAATGGGATTAAACTAACTCTGTAAATCTGCCATGTTTGTTTCGGTGGCGAATCATATTTTAATCAACATACAAAATAGAGTCAGAGAGAAAGATTCAGTCAAAGCCAAGACAGAGGACAATGAGCGGCATAAAAACTCTGACACCAGGTGAGGTCCGCATGGGTGGATGCCTGCCAGGGCTGCGCGGGACTGTTCGAAAGAGATACCGCGGCCCTGGAACACAAAGGGCAAAGAAGGAACATGGATGGGTTTTAGTCAGTAGAAGTCTGACACTCCCTTCCGCTCCGCCCATTGTGGGGTCATTGTGGGGTCATTTGATGATTACCCATCCGAAAAAAAAAGAAAAAAAAAGGTGAGGTGCTAACCACACGATAAAGAAAGATCAACATACAGCCTGACACTGACCTGTAAATTGTAAAAAACCTAACAAAATTTGAATTTCGCACGTACAGTTATAAGAACTGCACTTGATCAGCATCGCCTCAACTCAAGCTTCGGGATTGTTTTTATGAAACTACGTACTGCAAAGCCGTTACGGCATCGTCTCGAAACATGACCAGCTAGCAGTGGCGAAGGTTCCATATAACTCGGTTCCTACTGGCTTCCCTTTGGAAAATGGCACAGTCAGTATTTTATAGACAAATAACATAATCACATTAAAGATATGTACTCCGGCTTACCTCTTACAAAGTTGACCCTTCGCTACTGCCAGCTAGTAAAAATTAGATGAGGTGATGCCGCCGATCTAGTGAAGAGTGCAGTCCTTATAAGTGTGCTTATGAAGCTTTATTATACTACTCCTTTATAACTGGGTTGAAAATGAGAGTTTTATTTATTCAACGTAGTTTTCTGAGATTTCTTTTCCAATTTACTTAACTTATTCCGTGTCTGTTACGTAGACTTAGGTACCTACTTTCCAATTTACGTATTCCAACTAAGCTAAATTAATAAAGTTTTGACAGTCAGTAATTAACATATTTTCAGTTTTAAGAATAATGTATTACATAACTAGTTATAATAAAACAAAGCGAAGTACTAGGAACAAATCAAAATAAAGAAATGTAATTTTTTGTACACTTTTGTGCCGGGTGCTCCATGGAAGTCTCATAAAATTATTTTGTTACACTTACCTACGAGTATAATTTACTGTCTTAATTACGAAGTCAAAGTTACGTAACTTAAATTAGTTTATTTGTAATATCAAAGTACCTCGTTTATTATTTACTAAGTATGTAGGTAACGAGGAACTTAAAAAAATATATTCAAATTCAAAATATATTCAAAATTTAATATTACTTATTTACATTATATACAGACTACCAATAGAACTAAACTAATAATAAAAATAAGGCTAAAAGTAAGAAAATATAAACAACTAAAAAACGACGAAAATTAATAAAATAAAATATTCAAAATTGATTTGAAAGATAAGAAAAAACATTCGTATTTTCCTTCCAAGATTTTGGAGTGAATATTTTTCTAGATAATTAATACAAAATTCAACTTTTATTCATAGAATTTAATTCAATTAGAATGTACCCTCTATCTGTTACTGACCTCACACATACATACAGGGTGTGATCGCCAGAGCCACTATAGCATTATCATCAGCGTCATTAATCATACGCCACCTGACATTGAGCTAACTTGATTTACGTTGTACACAGAGCACACATTATATTATAGAAACTATTTTAGTAATAAGCAATGAACACATCGCTAAACTGGAGTAAGTAACTCGGTGAAAGAAAATACGAAACATTTTTGAGAGAATTTAAATTAAGAATGGAACTTTGGGATTCTTTTTATTTTGTTGAACCATTCTTTGAATTAACTGTTCTATAGAGTAACGATTGCCTTAATTTATACGGCAGCAATAAATCCTTTTTTTTTTCTTTTTTTTTTGAACGTCGAACGATGTATTTTGTTTTTAAATACTAAATAGGGTTGCGTTTGGCCGCAATTAGCCTGATGTGAAGCGATGATGCGGCCTAGGGTGGAACACGCTTGCCTAGAAGAAATAAATGAACGTTGCATCAATGATGAACGCAAAATAACGTGTCAATGTCGACACTATTCACTTATTCAGTGATATCGATTAAAAAGTCAGACGACGTTCAATAATGGCGAAACGTACCATTAAATTAATCAGGTAACCTACACAAGTACACTATGCTTCAAAAGTCGGTCAAGGTGACATCTATAAGGGTATAACTTATAACATGAAAGGTCGACGTAGCGTGCGGTAAACTAGCTTACATTATTACTTTCCATTTTTTGTGCCACGATAATAATATGAGAGTTTTATTTCGACGTTTGTGGTCCTAAGCCTCTAGCTACGGTGTGTCATTTCCATATAAAACCAAGTTAATTTTTTCGGGGTTTTCATAAGGTAAAACTAGGATTAACTAAACACCAACTTACATAATTTATGGTTAATAAAAATCCCAAAGTAATTAGTTTACTAACCAAAGGGAACGAACATGCAAATAAAACTGGAAGTAGATATTATTTATTAATTACAAACAAATTGAATACTCTCGTATTCAATGTAATTAAAAACGTAATTAGTAAATATCAAACTAATTTATTTTTATCGACCGATAGTTGTATTGCCTACTACCTACTATAAACATAGACGACGAGAGCTATGGTAAATTGTAAACGACTGAAGGTAAAATCAATCAGATTTATTTAAAAGAACCTGCTAAATAATCCAAAGGCTTACAATGTGAATAAGTTTGCAACATAGAAATCACTAAAAGTTTTTGAACGTGGAATTCACAGAATGTCAACATGAGGCCTATTTTTACTCGACTACCAAATAAAGAACCGTTTTATTTTCAGGGCTTATGTTTTTTTTTTCAATTGTGTACGACGCCTTTGTTAGTTGTCAGATTGTAAAAAGTCAAATTCAGAACTCATTTCCTGCTAATGACACTTCCAGTAAAATGATTAAGTCTATCCTTTATGTTTTTTGTTTGTTTGGACACAGAAACATAAAACACAAGTTGTAATTGAATTGGTATTGTTTTAGACCGGTTAAATGGAGCCGACATTGATTTACTGTGCCGACCGCACCTGTATCCCTGTCGTGCATAATAAACTTGTTTTATTTCTACAAAAATCAATATGAGAATTTACGTGTTGTTCTCATGTTTTGGATAATGAACGAGGATGCTGGGGCAATATTGGACAGAACATACACAAGTTCACAACCATGCATTTTTTTTTGTTTTTGGTTGTGCTTTGGACAATCGTGAAGGGTGTAATGGTGTTTTAGAGGCGCAGAGGTTCATTTTTTTGTGGCTTAACCATGCTTAGCCGTCTGGGTCCTGTTCCGGCTGATACTGTTTTTAAAAAGACAATAATGTGAACCATAATTATTTTATGACGATAAATGAATTTGGTTCTGAAATTGTATTCCTAAATATTCTGTCACCCTAATCTATTAATACAAAATGTTCAAGATACCTAACACTGACCAATTTATGTCATGTAACCCCAAGAGCATTTCGAGTTCATGTTAGTAGGAAACCACTACTGACTTTAGGGCCATTACACATAAACACGATGCGACGTTGCATCGAGCTACGACGCGGATAATTCTTTCATGTTTGTTTGTCTTAGTCGCGTCGTAGCACGATGAGACGTCGTATCGTGTTTATGTGTACGAGCCCCTTAAGCCTGCATTACACGAATGTCCCCTGAGGATATTGCCATAATCAACCCCCAACTGGATTAATGATAGTACGTATGTTCGTAGGATGCTGACCATCCTCAGGGTAATAACCCTTTAGTAGCCTATTACGACACCCGAGGGAAGTAACCTGACAGTATCAGAATATTAGCTACCGCAAAAAATATTGCGCTATGCTTTTGTTTTATTTTCGCCATCCATCTAAACACTGGCTTGTTGTAAAGGCAGGAATGTGATGACACATAATGGCAAATGCAGTTAGTACTTAAAATAAATGGCATGACATGGCCTGTTTGTTTACGTGACCAGAAATACTTCGTGTTTCAAGGGATTATGTTACAAAGGACACTCGTTTATTCTTGTTGTGAGTTGGAGATTAACAGTTTTCTTTTCGAAATTAGTTACTATTCGAGTGAGCATTTCCTTCACTATTATCGCATAAAAGATCGAACTGAAAGAGAACTAAGCCACTCTATTCACAGACGGTTTCATTCAATATCGAGACAGAAAACTCATCATTAACAATGGAATACGAGATAAAATATCAATGCGAGTGCCAATAGCCCACATCTGTAGTCCCCCCGAGCTTGTCCCGCGCCATTTGCTGGGCCCGTAACTTTGCTCGCACCACTGCCCCGAAACTTACTGCTTCGAGAAATATGTTCGAAGGTGAATGAACTCATGTAATGTCTTTTGGTAAAACGTTCGGGATGGAAATCGGAATTTATGTTTCTTTGATGTGCCTCTAAAAGTCGTGGAGTGCTAATAAAGTTAACATTGTGAAAATTCTGGTTTTATATCGTAAATATAACCCTAAGGCATCATGAAAACATTTTTCTATTCATCTAGATTCTAGGCTCTATATTCCAGAACCACAACTTCTGAAAAAACGCTGTTTTCAGTAAAAGAAATGCAATTAATCTCTGTAATATTTTGCTGTTGTTATTAATGCGTGTCGATTCACGCTAGATATAGCTGTAGCTATGAAAGGAAACTGTGAACCTGCAGCTTCAGTAATTACTGGCGTATTCTTTTCCATACATAGCACACGTGTGTGGCTCGTGCTGCAATATCTCGAGCAACAATAGAGCGACCCTGGCTCGCCACTTCAGCCTGTTTTGTTCCACTCTCATTCTTCTGGTTGACGTTATTACTTGCTCTATTGTCTTCCACGGCCTTTGCTACATGTGAAAAATAAAGCATTGTATGCTTCAAGAATGTTCCGCTTAAGGGTGGGCTCACCCATAAAACCTCCGCCTTTTTTATTAAAACCCAAAACGAGTGAATGTAATTTTCTTTACAATCTACCGTCGCCGCGTCGTCTTAAGTGTTTAGCTTAAGACTACTAAAACTTACAAAGTCCATCGCGAAAGCCAAGTAGCGTTCAATAAAAAGCGACATCTAAAAGCCCTATTGCGGACATTCTTTGGCCGCGAGTGCCGACTCGCCGAGGCATCCCGACACTTTTCTGCACTTAGCCTCGGATACATACGTCTCAGTATGGCGGACCACTATGTGACCGCAATTCGTTGCTGGAAAAATGAGAACGCTTTTATTGTCAAGAAAATATATTGCGATAAAAGCGCGTCTCGCGTCTAGCAGTTTGCGGCAGACGAAACAAAGCCTGCGAAGCCCTTGTTGGTTACAATTACGGGAACCTTAATACGCAGACGACTGCCAACGAATTTATGGGCGCCTTGTTTTTTTCGCAATTCATTAGCGTTCTTCTCGTTTAGAATAAGATTTCCCTCAGTAATGGGACGACGATTCTAAGTAGTAACGATGCAATAAATACTTCTGAACATAAATGAATGGTACACTAGTTTTTCCGAGGCTAGACAAGGTTATGTAACTCAGTTATCTCAGCCGCCGAGCTCTGGCGGCGGTTTTAATAAATTAAGTTGTCGGAGTGATGCAAGTTTGAAACTTCTTCTACCTTTATGTTATCTTCGCCATGGCTAAGATCTACTATCTTTCAGTAAGTAATTGCTCGTCTTGAGACATTATTTTACATAATTTATTAAGGCTAGAAATTTTCTGAAGTCTGGAGATGTTTAAATTGAAACTGAGTACCTGCCCACCAGTGGCGAAGGTTCCATACAACCCGATTCCTACCGGCTTCTCTTTGAAAAATGGCACAGTCAGTATTCTATAGCCATTTAGCCAATAATCTTCCATACAGTAAAGATATGTACTCCGGCTTACCTCTTACAAAAATTGACCCTTCGCTACTGCTGCCCACTCCATTTATATAACATCGGGGATAGTGCAAATCCGCGAATCTACCATACGTAAAGTGCACGTATCTGCACTACGTGTAGGTTTACAGGAGAAGGTTATAAGTTTATATTTTTTTTTATTTCAACGATTTTTGACCTCTTTTCGACATAAATAGTAACAATTCATGTGTTAACAGTAGAAATCTATTAAATTCATTAATTTAGTCGCTACGACAATGCTTAATTGAAATTGGTTACATTTTTTAAGATACGCGGAATTATCCAATGCTAGTTCCGCGGATTTGCACTATGCCCGACGAAAAGTTGCTACTTATTTTAGGCACAATCTTTGGTACCAAAAGTGTATACATAAATGTCGGTACCTGTATTAAAAGAAAGACTTAATATTCAAACAGTGAAAGTAGATATGAATATTTTATGATATTTTAGTCGACCCTTGTTTCGTTTCGACAAATAAGGTATTTTGATGGATTGCTCTAACCAATTCAGCCATGAAATTTGAAATGAGCTACGTGAAAATATTCACGCACTTTTATAAAATTTACTTAATATTCATTCAGTTAAGGTCTATCTTGTTAGAGAGGTAGATTAGAGATGGCGGTTTAAGGTAAACTAGTGTGAATTTTTATAGAATCTAGGCAAATAAGCACGGTTGGCGCAGTGGCTGAGCGATTGACTGCTGCGCTTCGTGTCGCAGGTTCGATTCCCGCACGGATCAAATATTTGTATGGCCTACAGGTAGTTGTTCCGGGTCTGGCTGTTTGTGTATGTGAATTTAAATGTTTGTAAACGCACCCACTATCGTGGGTGCGTCAGGAGAAATTCCTAGTGTGAGGCAAAGTTAATAAAAAAAATTGTAATAATCATTCCAATATTTCACAGAAACCTAAACTAAGCGACTGACTATAGCTTGCCTATGTTAGGTGAGGCAGACAAAATTTATTGACTTTTGTGAGCAAATAACTAATGTAAGCAAGCTTCTAGTTAGGCAATCATTCCACTTGAAACAACTCGATAAGTTCGCATCAGCTGCGAAATGGACGGTTATTTGCCTAGATATAAAATGTGACCTTTGGCTAATCGGATACTATTTGTTATATAATACTACTAATACTGTTTGTTAGCTAATATTATTTTAAAATTATTAGCAACTGCAACGCAATGTAAAACAGTTATATGTCATGCATGTAAGTGTCAAAACATTAACATAATATTAATTTCTGTGTAGGTATCATCATCTGATCTTCATTTTATTATCATATCCATATCGGTACTAGGATATCATGAAAATGCTAGTGGTGTCGAATTGGCTCTCACGATCGCCAGTCATGACTATAACATCCTCATTAATTTGCCTCAGGAAAATCAAATTAAGTAAAATTATGATTGAGTTTTTAATATTATTCATTTTTCTTTTGTTTAGGAAAGTCGCGTATCTTCGATCTATTTGTGTTCGTAATCTTAGCGCACGATCTTACGACTTTTTGAATGTCTACAGGAGGCTATCGTAGCGTAGCTATCTATACCCCACTAGGGACATACCCAAAAAGATACTACTTTCAATCCAATTTTGATAATACACTTAATACTTTTCCTATGGGCGTAAATAAACGAAATCCGTAGTACACTAACTAGTGGACAAGTCACGTTCCATAGTCCCTTAGGAACGAACTGGAGTGGAGACGGCGCCTGTATTCAAGTCGGGAATTTGGAAGACTCGGAAACTTCGAAACGTACAACAACAGAAACTTTTGCCGAAATAGGATATATTTGGAGTTAGCGTTTAGCATGACTAAGCTGTATAAACTGCTTCTGAACGGCGCCTCGTGAAAGCTAAAATCGGAGCCAATAATCCGGACATTGAGAATGCACTCATAACGGGTGGAATAAAACTAGAGACATCGACTGATAGTGAATATACACACAAGGGTTAGTACTAGGAATATAGAACCCAAGTTTTCATTAAAATTCAACAGCCAATAGCACCAGCTTATGAAAAGAAAATCACACAAAAGCGAGGGCAATAATTGCTCAATCATCTATAATCAAAAAAATTGCTTCCATGATTATGACGGAAAATTAAGTTACTCAAACAAAAAAAAAGTTACCTGGTAAGCATCGAAAACTTTACACGAAAATTGGTCAGGATTAAACAAACGTACACACTATATAGCAACAAGTACATAGGAAGTAACTGGACTTGTTGTTCGCAAATAAACGAATCAAAACGAAATTAAATCCGAAAGTTTTTTTTTTTCAAAATGGCCGCAGTTTTCCTCCAATTATTTTGAGCGCAAAACAAAATTGTATTCAGTTTCTCGTTAGTATTAATCTTTGAGAGCTTCCATTCGTTTTCGGTTACATGGCATTGCCTAAATTTATATTTACAGTGGCTATTCATTACTGTGGAAAGATTAATATTGGATGGAGAATAATTTTGTGGATTAGTTTATTGAGATATAAATAATGGGTTGGATTAACAAGAATTCTAAAAGTTTTGTCGCGACACTATCAGACTTGGTTCTAAAATAAAGTGAAGAATGTTTGTGGCTTTGATTTAATGACCGCAGTTGTAAGTCGTTACTCAAGAAAGAGATTCTTTACATCATTTAAGAATTATAAAAATAAAAGGAGTCTGCCACACCGTATCATACCGTGACCGTGCTATGAAGGATCTGGAGGCGATAGTCCTCGCGCGCCTGCACGAATGGCGCGCGGAGGCACTAAGTCGGTTGGAAACTCCGCTGCCGCGGCAAATTGCCGCTCAGCGGACAGACCTCCGGCGTGATCTCATGGCGACATGGAGAGATCGACTGTCGCAACCCCGTGCAGGGCACGCCACCATAGTGGCGATAAGTCCCCTCTTTGAGGAGTGGCTAGAGAGGCGCCACGGCGCCCTCACCTACCGCCTGACGCAGGTCCTCACCGGACACGGTTGTTTCGGGAGGTTCCTGCACCGGATCGGGCGGGAGGAAACGCCCGGGTGTTTCCATTGTGAGGATCGTCCGGAGGACACGGTGGAACATACCGTGGAGGTCTGCCCCGCTTGGGCGGAGCACCGTCGTGTCCTCGTTGCGGCGATCGGCGGCGGCGATCTCTCGCGTCCGGCCCTGGTTCAAGCCATGGTCCGGAGCGAGAGGGAATGGGAAGCCGTCACCTCCTTCTGCGAAGCAGTCATGCTAGTGAAGGAGGTGGCGGGACGTGAGAGGGAAAGAACCTCACGTCCCAGCCGCCGCGGGAGACGCCCTGGGCGTCGGGGGTCACGTGGTGGCTCCCGGCCACCGTAGGCGCGGGCCTGTGGACGGCGAGCTATGGGCTAGCTCGCCGTCCGGCCGTCTTCTGACGACAGGCCGTGTCGATGGCGCGTTCGTGTTCCACGCGCGCCTCAAAGAGATGTCAGCAACGATGTAGGGGTCTGCAAGGACCGATGCCTGCCAGGGCTGCGGGACTGTTCGAAAGAGATACCGTGGCCCTGGAACACAAAGGGCAAAGAAGGAACATGGATGGGTTTTAGTCAGTACAAGTCTGACACTCCCTTCCGCTCCGCCCAGAGTGGGGGGGGTCATTTGATGATTTCCCATCCGAAAAAAAAAAAAAAAAAAAAACCGTGCTATGAACGTATCAAGCCAAACAATATTCTTTGTAAAGTGTTGAAAAGTATGAGACTATGCCCACTGAACGTTCCGTGAATGACCACCACCGTCGCGTGACATGCACACACACATGTACAATGCATGGCATTGTACATGTGTGTATGTATGTACATGCATACCATGTACATGTACATGCCGTATCAGCAACGGCAAAATATTCCTGTCATCAATTGTGGACGCTCATAGCACGGTCATGGTATGGTATGGTATAGAGAGCAGAATCCTTAATCCTTAAACCTATCTTTTGAATTTCGTAATCTCAATCTTAATTAATCTGCTAAAAATCTCATACATTTTTAAATCAAATATTGACTTCATAATTTTCTTTCAAGTACGAATTATCGAAAAATCTCGCTCTCGCCAAACATTTCAGTCGCCTTCGGTAGTAATTATCAGACATTGCCGTTCGTACATTGCCAAGTGAGCCAATAAAATTATACGGGACGGTACCCAGTAATGGTTGATCCCTCATATTAATTTTGGTTGCTGATTTGTATTTACGATTTCGCAAATATGTGCTAGATCCCATTTTGTTCGGTGCCTACAGACGTTTGCAATTAATTATTTACAAATTTTCGTTAAAAAGGATTTGTTTCTTTTTTATTTTGATTTGAAGACAAAATAAATATGATCCGTACGCAAAACACGCGCTTTGGACGTGGAGTTCTGGACACTAGCCCACATTTACAACACCTTTTAGGTTTAACAGTTAGCAATTCTACAAGTTTTTCAATTCCCATTGCCTATAAAGTAAAGTGCAGACGTAACAGAACGCCTAATTTGTAACGTCTAAGCAATCCCAGCACGGAGCCATAAGTGGAAAGCATTTATTTCCCGATAAAAACGAGCGATTAGCTACCGATCTAAAAAGCAGACCGTTAAAAGGCAATGAAGTGTTTATCTATCTAAAAGGACATTAGTATGCTATCCCGCTCTCTGGTAAAGTGCCGTCCCTTTCAGTGGCGCTGTCATAAAATTTTACACCATGTAATTACAAAGTAACATGTTATAAACGTTGTGATTATTCTGTATTAATATTTAAGGGCTCCTGTCATCGGGTTTCAAACAAAAATTGATAACGAGCGGTATTAATACTAAAGTAAACCTAACACATAAAAGGGGCTTGATTAAAATTTTAATGGATTCCCAGTTAGCTCGACCTGACTATCCCAAAACGAACGTAATGGAAGTGTACCAGCCTATGTGTGTTATACGAAGGTTGATGAGTGATTCGTGATGAACGTCAGACTGAAAGGGTACATACACAAGCACTAGTCCGTCCAAAAAATTGACTTAGGATCTGTTAAACAAAATTGCGGACCGGCTGCAGACCACAGTTGTTGACAGAACTGATACTTCAGTAGTATTAGTAAGGAGGTATCCGTGTCCGGAGACGTGTCCGCAAGTTGTCCGTACCAATTTGACCAAACTCGAAAACTTAACAGTCTTAAAAATAGTTCAGCACACAAAACCAAAAAGGTGGAATAAGAAAAAGTTTCTTTACACACAACTTTAGTTTAGTTGAACTTGCAAACTTAGGACTGTTATCAGTGTATCTAGATCCCAAAGGTTAACAGTCCCAAAAAAAAAACAGCACACAAAACCAAAAAGTTTCCAACAATAATCTTCCTCAATATAACCTCCTTCTACACTAAACTACTTTCAGCACTCAGCAATGGATTAGCTACCTGACGTAGCGCAGAACTGCACATTACAATCTCAGGATTAACTGCCAGTTCAAGCACCGCTTTGTAATTTGCGGTAGGCAAAGCTGTAAAGGCTGAAAGCCAGGTAATAACGTAAGGAAGTCTTATGTCTATGTACTTATCTCGTGAAGAACATTTTGAAGATGGCTGGGTGGTTTTGTACGGATGGGTAGGTTTTAGTAGGAGTGTTACTTATGTGTGGGTATGTTTTGTGTGCTTGGTGTTTCCGGGTCTTGTTCAAAGTAGGTTTATTGGCTTTACCAATTTTTTTCGTAATTCGTTTTTTTTTCTTACCCCTTACTGACCTGCTGCTGGGCAAAGGCCTGTCCCAAATCTTTCCAGGAATTATTTTCCCGTGCAAGCTCGTGGCAATTTTAAAACGCCGTATTGCTCTTTTGAAACGACGTAAACACGTTTGAAACAAAATAGCCTTACAAATTCAATATTCTTTACGACTGAAATGGCATAACGAGAGTTCACATTTAATTGCAATAATGAAAATTTATAATGTACTTTAAATAAAATAGTGCATGTGGTGTTAGTCTGTAAATAATCGTTGCACTTATAAGTGTAATGTGTACTTTTAAAGGAATTGTAATGTGTAAACAATTGTAGGATAACCTAAATAAATAAATAAAGATGTTCCTGTAACAGATAAAAATCGCTCCGTCTCTGAAAATCATATTCTCAAAATATCATAATCTCAAAACACCATAATCATCCCTAAAGTCTAAAAATATTTACTTCATCCTACTTCGGTATTCATGAAATAAAGAATTACATGTCACTATCTATTATTTCTAACGGTTTTGTAGACAGCCCGTGTTCATTCATTTGTTTTACATAATACCTTTTCTTTTCTATATTTTCAGAAACCTACATACAATGAAAGGGACATCTCGTTAAAGCTGTCTCGGTGAGTCGTTACTCATTCTTAAAATGACAGTTTTAGTTACCAACATGACACTTGTAAACAAAAGTTTTGCTATTTTATTATAATTCATCGTAAATTTTAGCCTTTTCTATGATAAAAGGCATGCGCCCGATGGGATTTGCCATCGGCAAAAATTACTCATAATTATATCATCTACTATTTATACGTATTTTAAATATACACATATGGATATGTTTATGATATGAATTTTCAAAATATTTTCCTTTTAGTATTTCAAAAATCATGACGCTTCTGGACACAGCGTGAGCGTTGCCCATGTAGTCGCGTTATATATAAATAGTGAATTTGGTTAGATCTTATGCCATTGAATTTATGTGACAATAAAAATTCAACCCCATCTTTATGAAAATACAAAGCAATTTCCCTAAACCATTACGTATGTAACTATTTCCGACAAGCAGCGTGGGTGCCGGCCAAGTGATAAATTATTAACTCCGAGGTCGCTAAGCATATCCCACAAAATCATAGTACAGTCCACAGCACTAATATGTAAACACTTAGCATCTTTTAACAGTGATTTTCTCCTTCTGTATTGATTGCAATTCATTTTGTTACGGTTATGGTATTCTGAAACCGGTGTAATTATGAAAAAAAAAAAAAAAAAAAATTGAAAAAAAAAAATATAATAAATAAATAGATATTATATTATGTCAATATTATATGTCATCGTTATTTCATGAAAGAATCTCTCACTAGATTTATGTTAGTGTATATTGGTGCTGATGGATGGAGAGGGAGAGGAAGACCATAAAACAATGGACGGATTATGTGAGGAATGATTTGAAATAAAAAGAAATAAATGAGAGCGTAACAGTTGACTGAAGAGAATGGAAGACAAAAACGTGTTGTGCCGACCTCAAGTAACATGGGACAAGGGCATAGGAAGATGATGATACATATTGGTGCTCGTGACTGTACTTACCCACCGAAATATTGGGCTTACAATATGTATGATGTGGCCAATACATCATCTTCAACCCTTAGCCTACTGGATTTCGTACGAGGTTTTACTATGAATTCCTAAATATTTCATGAAAAGAAAACCTTATAGTATGTAGATGAATAAGTGTTCTACCAAAATTAGATATTGTGTCGGATTAGAAAATACCATGCTTAAAAATATAGGAAATCCTATGTGGGACTAAAAATAAGCAGTAAAATAAAGAAATCATCATCGTTCAGGATCATCATCGCCTCATCTTGAGATTATTATGTTTTTGTTGTTGTTGTTTGTTTTTGTCTTGAGATCTTGTGTTGTTGTTGTTTTGTTTTTGTTGTTTTCTTGTGTTGTTGTTGTTGATGTTAGTGACCATGATAGTTAAAAACTTAAATCATCTTGGGATGTTCACCATTTTTTCCAACTCCATATTTCAATGCACACGTCATATAAGTATCATCGTATCGAGTAAAACTAAGGTAGACTTATACTTGTGCTAAGAGCTATGTGACTAACTTTTTGTTTATAACTGCGGTCTTAACTTAATCCAACCGATTCATCAAGTCTTAACAACAATTTGCTCGACTGCAGTTCAAACTTCCCCAACTCAACCATGGTCTAAGGAAATACTAATCCAGTTTCCTAAAACCAGTTTATTTATGGTTTCCAAACTTCCAGCTAAAACTTCAGCTATTCGAATTCAGTGGAATTATCTGAAACAACGAGCTTCCCTAGGAAAGCAACCATGACGTCTTAAAGCAGAAATAATTCCAGTGTGGTAAAGAGACAGAGCTATATAGGTCGGCTAGCTCCATCTCTTTCCCACACTGAAATTATGACGTCATGGTAGGCCACCAGGAACTTAGTTTTTGATATACAGCATGTATTAGAAAGGTCTAATTTGAAGATGTGGTATAGATAATCAAACTGAACAATCTCCTCCATGTAACCAACATCGTAATCGCGAAAAAAAAATAAGCTGTCCCATACATTTGGGTCGATTAGGTATTATTTAGTACGGGACCTTTTTGAAACATGCTGTAAAGCTGGTCACCAGCTGGTCAACAGCTCGTCGTGGCCCGTAGATTAAGCGGGCTTTGTGGAAACGAGAACATTATGAGCTACAGCGCTGTAGCACTCTTCAGGCTAAGTTCAGATCGCCAGCGATTAAAGTGCTGTTTTCAATTGGGCTTTTACAATGAGAGTATAACATTACTGGTCTTTCTGTTTAGTACCTACCTACACGAATCGCCTGTAGGCATCCGTATGGTGGTATTTGCTTTGAGACCTTAGCTTTAGGACTAGAATAAGTTTCAATGTGCATAGGTCCCTCGTTTTGACGCTATAGTCCATTCCATTGGCGCAGCGGTCGCCCAGTGGTGGCGGCCCCGACTAACGAGCAGTAGTCGTGGGTTCGAACCCAGACAGGCGCATTACTTTGTGTAATTTATTTCATAACCACTGCTTTAAAACGGCGAAGGAAAAAATCGTGAGGAAACCGGCATGTCCTGGAACCAAAAAGTCGAAGATATGTGACATCTATCAATCCGCACTGGGCCCGCGTGGTGGATTATAGCCCATTCCCTCTCATAGAGAGGAGGCCTGTGTCCCAGCCGTGGGAACATTATAATCTGATTATGCTATGCTTATGCTAGTCCATTCCAAACGCCTCATGACAAAAAGAAAAATACTGTATTCATTCGTTCAGTATTTATCAAAAAATGTCCATCAAATAAACTATTTACAAAGTTCAAACGAAAGAAAATTTAATGACGAAAGTCACGCAAAGATACCTACTCGATATTAGTGCTACAACAACAATCGATATATAGGTACTGTTCGATAAAGGTCGTATTCGGAATTACCCGTACATCGGTCTACCCATATATCGGTCTACCCATCGGTCCTGGGAAGCTAATCCACCGTCCGTCTGTTAGTTTGGGCGTAATCCCTTCGAAGCATACATTGAATAGGTTGACCACAATTTGACTATTCCCGGGGATATGTCAATTTGTTTTAGTAAAACGTTGACGACCGAAAATAATTCGGGATTCTTGCGAAAATAGACGTTCATTATACATAGGAAACCAAGTTAATTGGTATCGTGCATGTAAATTCTGTCGATTAGTAAAATATTTTTTTTTAAATCATTTAGTTCCCTTCTGAAATGAAAATGCATAACATATTTCTTCTACAATCATTCGGTAAGAATTTTATTATAAGAAGAGTCAGCAAAGGAATTAGATTAAAAAAAATTCGTTCAATCTCTGCATCTGAAGTTAACGTTAGTGCTATTTTTAAAGTTCCAAGTTCCCAGAACCCATTTCTACTGATTTACTTCGGAATGTGGACTGATTTTCATTGGAAGTCATTGAAAAACATTCATTTTATATGGAAACGAACAATAATAAGCAATTTTTCCACACGAAAAACTCGCATTACATGAATAGACAAATTCCTTTTTCATGCCACATTATTTCCTCAGCAAAAGAAAACAAATAATTCAGAAATAAATTCTATGCGTAAGAAAATTATCATAGCCTATAACAATAAATCTTCATGACCACTCCCACCCCATTCCAAGGAGTGACGAAATGAATAATACGAATTCTCGCATCACGTAATCCTATTTGCAAGGGACGGCGAAGGGCGAGGCGTCTCCTTATTATTATACAAACGAGCCGTGCGTGGTAATCCTTATAATTATTTGTATATCTTGACGGCTGATTATTTTGTTTGACTTTAATATTACAACATAGGGTGAAGCTTCTTGAAGATTTTGAGCTTGTGTACTTATATCTGAACATGAGGAGCTCGTGGCTAAATGATAACAACCGCTCGGGTCGATCTTTGGTTAAGCCGTGCTTGCCTAGGTTGGTCTGTGGATGGGTGACCACCCATTACATACCGAGTTTCCTCCGTGCCTCGGAAAGCACGTTAAGCCGTTGGTCCCGGGTGTCATTTGTAGATCTTTGACAGTCGTTAGCCGTGGCCCAAAAAGTCTGACAACCGGTCTCACCAAGGGGTATTACCCAGTACTTACTGGGTTGTGGAGGTTAGATAGGCAGTCGCTCCTTGTAAAATACTGGTATTCAGCTGCATCCGGTTAGACTGGAAGCCGACCCCAACATAGTTGGGAAAAGGCTAGGCAGATGATGTACTTATATCTGAACATATCTAATGTTTCAAGTTGCGATGTTCAAACTGCTTCGCAGTAGCGTAAGGTATCCATATAAAGGATCAAAGCAACAAAACGTTATTAATGGTTATAAAGTTCATAATGGAACGTCATATTACCAATATTTTATCCACGATAAACGGTGTTACATGCTATTGTGAAATAGAGCACACAAGTCGCGAGAATTAGATTAATGTGCTGGAGCAAACTTTGCAGCGCGCTTCCTTCCTTAATGCACCGCAATATCGCTTCAGAGCAAATATACTCCCTGAACCTAACACGAAAATATGTGAATAAAACTACGTACGAAGTACGAACCCACCTAAGGCCGCATTCACACCTCGCGTTCGAATTTACAATTCTCCTATTAACATTCATGTCGAGATTGTTTAGGCTGTGGTTCGCAGTTTGCACGTGTAAAGTTCGGACTTCAGACAATCGGTTTCGGTAACATTGTACTCTATCTGCAACCAGCCTAATGTCGTGAATAAGTAAGTAGACTGGGTGAGCCTGTTAATGCCGGTACCCTCCGAATAGCGGTACAGGATACGCCTTTAGCCTTTATAGCAAGAGATAAACACTTATCTACATAGGCGTAAATAGTGATTTTGTTTCGGGTCGGATTTGTTCTCGTCTTTGCACCGGTTTACGGAATTAACTTGGATGTTAGTGGGGATTAAGTGTTTGAGGTCGGTTTTGGGTGAGCGGAGAAAATTGAATTCGTAATTACACTAATACTAGGATGTGGTGTCTAAGCGGCTTTTAGTTTTACGGTCACGCCTGATAAGTATCATTTAACATTTTATGATACTAATAGGTGTAGAGAGCCTTATTATTAATCGGAAAATTAATTTCCTCCTTAAAATCCTAATAAACATGTTTGCGATAAACAGATACGCATTAAAGGAAATCCGTCTACACCGTAAAACATGAATTTTCAAATTCGCTTGCAAAATTAATTTCCTTTTTTGCGTGTGGTTCTCGAACCGATCCTATCTCTTTCTGTGGGAGTCAATCGAGAAGCAAGTCCCAAGTATCTACTGCTATATAAGGCCTCTGTTTACGCAGATTATTATGTTAATGGTTTCATGTCTGCTCTAACCGTAACTCGTGATGTTTTGCACTGGACTTGATAGCTCTGTGTTAACTAGGCGGCTGTCGCGACATGATTGCTGCATGTAAGCTGCCATTAACATTCTGCGAACGATTTCTAGTTCTTAAGAAGCGCCCTTCAAACATAATCTGTGTTTAAGTAGCTACTTTCTTAAGTTTAAGAAGTAAAATTAAGTTGTTCAGTAAAACAAAAGGTATAACTACATTGATTAAGAAGGGATGAATAATTACCAAAACACTTCTCTGTTTCATTGCAATACACTTCGGGCCAAAATAATTGACCTACGCATTAATACTGTTGGCCTGTATTAAATAATTAAATCTTATATTTTTAGCTATAACTACTTAGTTGATAGTGCCTTTCTATATTCACTGGACGCCAGAATAATATTTTAGTGGATTACAAACGAATTTGTGTTTTACTAACAACGTAGTTCGGAGAGTGGCCGAGTAAACTTCATCTCAGTAAGCTGAACGGACCAAAGCGATGCACTAACTAATAATGTTTGCAGATAAACTTTTTATTTCCAACGGCTAAGATAAATTGAATGAATTGCAGACAGTTAGTCCTCGTCGAAGAAATTAAAGTTGAAATTAATATTTTTCTGTGATTGCTGTTTGACGGGTCCCGTGCGTCTTGCATCCAGCGGAACCCTGCAACCTTTACGAGGTCATCGGTCCACCTAGCCGCACGGGACCGGTCAATGTGGCGACACTTGGGGGAGGCCTATGTCCAGCAGTGGACGTCTTTCGGCTGAAATGATGATGATGATGATGATTGCTGTTTGTTTTCTCTATGGAAACATTATATTTTAAATAGTTTTCTGGTGTAATCTATTATCAATCGAATACCCCGATAAGCCGTTTGTTTAAGCCCCAAACAAACAACGTTGACCTGTTAATTGTACTTAATGTAGAATAAGGGCTGTTTAATTTATTCGTTCACCGTTTACCAAAAGTTTGAACCAATATTTGTACGCCATACAATTTTCTGCTTTGTTTAAGTTCGTCCCTACGGAAATTTAACGAAAGGCGGACACTGGTATTACGTCGATTGGGTTGTCTTGTCGATTAGTACGACAGGGCAATTAAAATTGAGGATTTGGTGAGGTCGTGGTTTTATATACGTCGTAGTGCATTTTTTTCAAGTGGGTCATTAAATTGCTCCCGTACTGTCTCTAGAGACTGCCAAGTACCCTTTCAGATGCTTTAATAGGTACCACTACTAATCAAATATTTAATACGCTGTTTCTTAAATAATATTCTCGCAATTTTTTCAGATTTCCTAGTCTAACTTAGGTTTTTCTAAGATTTTCCATGATGTTACAAAGGTCTGATCAAACCAAAAACGTTATGAAAATGGCCACCTCACTGGTTACTCAACTTCGGAAAGAATCGCGTAAACTTCGGAAGCAAAAAATAAACTTAATTTGCCAAACAAATAGAAAGTTTTAATTGAAAAACAAAATTTCGAAGAGAAAGGCTTCATTTTCCAGGTTTCTTAATAAAAGTGGCGAAGTTGATGTCTAATTGAGTGATGTTTTTGATTTCAATTCTTCAAACCATGGCATTCTTTTTTCGTTAAGGAAATGTAAGAAAGGAAAAGTAAAAGTACTTTTATTTCGTTTAATTAATAACTCAATGAGGAAAATAATCCATTGAAAGGGAAACTCAATGTTTGTGTACCTTTATTTTTGTTAGTGCTTTTCATTCAACGAGCTTAGATTCTTAAAAGCTGTCCCAAAAGTATCAAAGCAAGAAAGCACTTAAACCAGCGACAACTCAAACCAACTCTCAATAGAGCATCCGTCTTACTCATAGACCTTTCATTTCGCGTCTAAAAGTCCACACCGCGCCAACCTTTGACCAACTGTAAATAGACAAGGCCACGACCCACAAACAACCTGAACAACACTCCCGCTTATCATGGCCTGTTTTCTTTTCACATTTAAAAAAAGAACTAAGTGACTGCGCGTTTTTTTTTTAAAAAAACCCGTGTTATATTAAAAAAAAAACACTTTGGAGCAATAATAAGTCCTCCTTACACGTCTTGGAACAGGTTCTCAATGTCACGCTATTTCTATTGATTCCATAAAGCGTTGTTAACCCACCAACAATAATTGTTTTAAGTTAAACACAAACAATGAATAAGCTAGGATAATGTAATGCTTTGGCTGCGTTCATAATTTTTACCGTTTGGTTCTTACAACTTCGGAGTAAATGGGACTAACGCAGTCTCAGGAAGCAAAAACATTTTTCCATATTAAAAATTGCAAGTAGTTGAGAAATGATGGATTGCAAGACCTTCTACAGTTAAAAAAGTGCTGCAAAAACTCTTATGACATCTTACGTAAAATATACTGAAAATGAAAAACGTTTGTCAGTTGCTTCATAATTTCATTAATCAACTTAGTCTTTAGCAGTCTACTTGATATAGCTATCTTCAAAGTTCCGCCGCAGCACTCGGTCCTCGGCTTTTAATTACTCAGTACAAAAGCAAGTTAGAAACAAATCAAACAATGAGAGAGATTAACAAACTAGGTGTAAAGTGTAATAGTCATTTGAGTTGTAAATGTAGCGTAACGATTGTGCCACCACAAAGAGGTGTAAACAACTAAACAGTCATAGTGGCCATTTTACGGTGAAAACTAAGTTTATGAAACTCACCGCTGCTAACTCCATTATCCCACTACGGAGAACGTTGGTAATTTTTGCCTCGTATTTTCGTCAAACAAATGCCTCATTCAGCTTTGTACTAAAATAATTAACCCCAAAAACTTTAGTGACCTGATAACTCCTTCGAAAATTACGTTCTGTTTAGAAGTCGAGGACTACCCGTTTCTTTTGTAATTTCAATTTTTGTAGTTTGTTGCCTTGGAAAAGATTGTTTTAATTATTTTTGGGAATGAGATTGTTGAATTTACACAATATAAGTACCATAAGTTTAGTTTGTGTTAAAAAAATTAAGATGTATCATTTTCTTTTGTTTACTTTGTCCATGTCGATCAATTTATAAATGGCTCATCTGAATTTTTTTTCAAAACAAAACATTAGGATTCCTAATGCACACAGTAACGAGTATAATAAAATATTTAAAATGATAATAAGAACACGTCTCCGTGTTCTAAGTAAGGCGAGAAGTGGATTTTCCTTAATTAAATACCTTTTACACGGCGCGTACACTCGGGCGCCATTATTTAAACTCTTACCTGAAACAAATAAACGGAAACATTTAATTTATATTCAAGTTCAAGAACCTAAGTATTCTTTACAATGAAATAAAATTCGCAGAAGTAATTAAGTGGAAAGATTTCCAGGAATCAGTAAGATCTGCCTCGTCGTAATTTTAATTTAATATAGGCATAAATATTACATTTTTTTTCATGAAAATGATAATATAAACGACAGGAAATTAAACTAATGTAGTATCGTTGATCATACCCCCTCATCAAGACACCAAAATTCATCTAAACATTGATGCAACTGAATCTGAAATTAATTCCTCGGGTTGCAATATTCTGCTCAGAGCGGTGCCGAACAAACTATAGATACATTTTGCAACTGAATATAGTGTAATGGTGCTCCAGTGCTCAGTGCCAGTGTTTCTGTTGGCTCTGCTGCCACAGTCGGATACACACAAGAAGCTTTATCATTTCCGAGGCTTCCATAAATCGAGCTCCTAGCGGAACATTTGCAATGACTGGAACATCTGTTGCTCCAATACTGTCCGATAAAAGATGCAACTTGGAAACAATGTCTTTCAACATTGAGTAGACTGTTGAACGTCAGAACAAGTTTATTAGACTACACAGAAATTGTACATAAATTCTTCGCCATTAACATCGATAACCGGATTAAAACCAAAATTGATTCAACCGAAGCGTTTGCCAAACGTGCTGAAAACAAAATCAGCCTCATCACGTCTAAAGCGTCTAATATTAATATTTATGCAAATGTCAATATTAAAATCATTCCCGGCGCGAGCCAGAATATCAATGAAGCATCAAATACGGCTGAGAGAACCTTTTTCGAAAAGCAATCGACACAGAATCGATTCGAAATGAGGTTTTAGCGAAGCCACAATGAAATTATCCGGGCTTTAGGCACCGGATATTAAACACAGATGGCCCGGGACAATCACACAGCTAATAATTCCAATAACGCATCGAAAAATACAGTTTTGTTCAACACTTCAATTAATTAAGTATTAATTTGTGCTAACTGTATTCATGATTGGCTATTCACCTACATTTGAACTGAAGCTGATGATAATAACATGGAATTTGTGCCTAATATATATTTTCAATCAACAAATAATATATTGTGTAATTTTTTTAAAGCGATTGATATGAAATTACTAATGATTGGACTCCAAATTCAAACCATGCACTTAAATGCTCCATATCGTGGTTCTGAAACTAAATATTACCTATCACCATTGAGAGGAATGGTAATGAAAGGGCGAAGAGATGAAGGAGAGTGCAATCCGAGAATGTTCCAGCTCGCCATTAGCATACAGATTGATCCACACTCCGGAACGACCGAAATGCTGGTAATGAACCCAATTCAATATACAACTGAATGATTGTGTTTCAACTTCTACTAGTGTGCTTTTGAAGCACTGGAAATGAAACTTAATTACTCTTTCCGCCACTTTGTTTCAGTATCGATTTTATTTTTGTGGGGAACGGAAATTTATGGCTCTATTGATTAATAATAGCCTAGTCTAAATACTAGCTTACCTTCATTTCCTTAACTGCTATAGTAGTATCAGTCTTTCCCGTCTCCAATTGGTCATTTCTTAACATCGTCTCATCGGTCATCGTACCTTCGTCTACTAAAATTTCTCTGCTATTTTTCCTGGAATGGTTAATTATATCGGGTTTCTCGGCACTCATCAGATTACTCGCATTTTCATTTGTACAGTTCTCTTTTCCAGATTTTCGGTCTTCGACTGAACGTGATTTATCTTCGGAACTTTTTATTTTGAAACAAGATATCGATTTCTTATCTTCTTTACCATCGCTTCTACTAATTGGATCATTTTTATCACGTTTGCGTTCGTCTTTCTTGTGGTGTTTCGCAGCACTTTCCAACTTGAGACGTTTTTTCTTTCCATTCCACTTGGAGGTGACGTTTTTGGATCGATTGCTATCATCGCTTGTACCGACGCTGTCGGAGCAGACGGGGTTAACTAGGATTTTAGTTGATTTAGCTTTTCGTTCTATTTTTCTTAAATTCAATAAGTTTCCGGTTGAGTTGATGAGGGTTGGCGATGAATTATGTGACGGAGAACTGTCTTTCGCATCATCGCTGGAGCGGCGAACGGTAGTAGGTATCAGTTTAAGGGCTTTCATGGCATCAACTGGGTTATGACGTATTTTGTGTGTACCAAGTGGCCCCATAGCAACCGGTGGTCCTCCTTTAAACAAAAGCGCCGTCTCCGTTGGTTGACACACACAAGCTAACATTTTCAATATTCATTTAATTTACTTATCACTATTATCACTCACATATTTGGTGTATTATTATGGTGTAACGACACGTAACTAACTAAGGATAAATTAAGTGTAGGCGTGAAGTTTAGCTGGAAACCCTGTTGATTAACAAGACAATGTAACAAATCAACGCTGAAGATTAAACTCGGTTATGAAGACGGAACTGCAACGTAAATAGAGTTAAATGCGACAGTGTACACTGTACGTGCGGCGTTTACGTAACTACTTACATACGAGTGTAACATATCTAATAATGCATCACACACGTATGACGCGCTCATTTAACTTCCCGCCTGCGCGGAGACATGTTATTTCGGAATGAAAAGCGTAATCATCACCATCATTTGGATGCTCGATGTGTCTTTATTTAGAGAACTGACTTCCTCACGTCTACACAAAACGTACGAATTTAGGGTAACGAACACATTGTGCACAGTACAACTGGGAATAATCCAAATAGTGCGGAAGAGAACTTTAGCATCGAAGCTTTTAAACCGTCAAATCCCACAGAAAAAGTATTTGCATCTGAAAATATTCAGAGTCATTTATAGAGTTTACTGAACAAAATAAGCCAAAAGTGAACCGCAAACATTTTGTCCCCGAATCCTTTCTCTGGGGAGGAAAAAGTTCAAAAGCCAGTTACTGCTTTATTCCGCGTATACTCGCGTACGTACTTACGCCACGAGTGAAAAGTTCACGTTATCGGATTTTCTGCTCGAGCATGTCACAATTTCTCACAGTTTGTATTTATCGAGGTATATATCTGTTGGCGGTTCTAACACAATATTTTCTTTCAAAGATTGCCTTCCTTCCAAACTATATGAAGAACACTGTTGAATACTATTTTCAGAGTACCCTGTCTCCCGTTATCATTTCCAAATGGTAATGTGGCCGCCCTTCCTAAAAGCATTCATATCTAAAAGCGTCCACCAAAGTCCTCCCCACTTGCATAATTATATGAATAATCAATCAGGTAAGATAAAAGTGAATCATTTGAATGCCAAGCGTTTTCTTTGGTCCAATGTTCAGACTTTGAGTTCTCGTAAAAAAACAACAATTGGAGCGATTCCTCTCAATCATTTACATTACGAACGATTCCTATACAATGACGAACGGTTTCTCATGAAATATAGTCACGGAAGAATGAAAACAAACGCATCGAAAAGGTTCGATGCAAAATGAAACAATTTATAGGCGGAATACTTTATGTTGTCAATACGATTTTATTTCGTGAGGTATATTTAACCAACCGAAAAGACGTATCCTGAAATAAACTGACGTGTTTCGGCATAAAATCGTTTTATTAAAAAATGGAGAATACATTATTACGCCCCAAATAAACTTCGCGTATAAAATAAATGGAATTGTAACGAAATTCTCCTTATTTTTCAGAAAACCCATTAAAATATTATGATAATTCGAAAGTAAATGTTAAAGTCAATATGAATGAACATTCCGTTTTACGTTGTGGGTTAACGCTGTAAATTATAAACCAAATAGGTAAGTGTTCTCATGTGGGATGAAGCAGACATACTTCGGTGTGTCCACTTCCAAGTTAAAAGCACATGAAACTTTTTACTCTCCTTGTGTGCTCTTCAAGTTAAGTATTAAATGGGTCTAAGCGCATTACACCATCCCATCCTCCTACCTTTTACCATTTAACTATGTCTTATAAATAGAAAAACTCTTCTAGACAAGCTCGGGTGACGTAAGTGGATAGTGCTATGCAAAATTTGCACGTAGGGAATTCAGTCCTCGCCGAAATATCCAGGTATGGTCAGGTGTAGTGGACGGAATGCTTAATATTGAGTCTACGAAGACCGTCAGCTATGTTGGTATTCAAGGCTTTTTTGCCTTATTTGATCTAGCTTAAATTCGCAAGATAAACTATGGTCAAAGCATTGTTCTTCCCTGGACGAAAAGCTTCTTTATATGTGTCTACGGGCTAGAATGGTTCTTTGTTTTATTTTTAATTTAATTTGTTTCTTTCTTTTTGGTGTTGACTTGGCTCTACATACTGTCGAGAGATACACATCTCTCAGGCATGCTGGTTGGATTTCATTACGATGTTTACTTTCCCTGAAGCAAGTGATAATTATACAATACGCACATGAATCCGAGAAATCAGAGGTGCGCGTGTCTTGGGTTCGAACTAGAGACCTATGACTTGGCAGTACGACGGTCACACCAACTATCACTGCACCTATCACTATTTATATTTTATTTTGCTTATACTTTTGTGTAGTGTCAATATTTGCAAAGTTCTAGTTCTTATAATAATATAAAATAAAATAAATGAAGGTCTTGATTGGAAACAGAACCTCTTATTTAACCCTTATTTTACGACAGGAAGACATTTTCATTGTTGACGATGAAAATGGAAACGCATAAAATGCAGGCCCGTATACGTCACCAAGAAATGTAATTTCAGGTTCCACAATGTTGAGAAATTTAATTTGAAGCTGCTGAAAATCGTTATAAGGCATTCATATTGCAGAGGGAATCGCGTCGGAACATTTCAGAGCAGTTTTAATTTTGTACGTTTCAATGTAAATAAATATTCAATGGATGTCGTCGACGGATTGAAAACGTTACAAATAAAATGCAGAGGACATATTTTAATTAAAAACTATTACATTTTATATTTTAAGGAAAACGTGATAAAAACTTATTTGCGTCACAAAGGATTCTCAAAGTCAATGTAAATTAAATTCGTAGAAACGTAAGTATAATTTTGTTATAACAGG
Organism: Noctua comes; assembly: GCA_963082995.1. Lineage (NCBI taxonomy): Eukaryota > Metazoa > Arthropoda > Insecta > Lepidoptera > Noctuidae > Noctua > Noctua comes. The sequence goes on along the minus strand of OY720279.1, from coordinate 7,779,394 downwards.
CAACAGGAACAAAACTTTTAATAGACAGTTTCCGCGTAGGTTTTGTCTTTAATTGACGGAGCAGCAACTCATTATTTTATGTTTATTTACTTAATTAAATTTTCATCATAGGAGAAATCTTATGATGAATATTTAATTAAGTAAAAAAAAAAAAACATGTTAAAATATAAAATGCGAGTTTTTCTTTGTTCTTTTGTGACACGTGAATGTATGATATTTTATTATTTTGACACAACCATAAACGAGAAAAGAAAACATTTCAAAAGCAAAACATATTTGCAGCTGACTGTACATAGTACAGAGGGTTGCTAACCTTGTCTAAGTCAGTGACGTTAAATATTGTCGAGAGCAAGTGCGCGCATTTAGGGCACACGACACTGCCGCATCGGAAGCAGGCTCGGAAGCCGAAGTGAACCGACTCTCCCGCCTCCACCCATAACTTCCTATCCTCCCCTATCACCTTCATACAACGTCAACTGGCTCGCAGCTAGACAGCTTACAGTTTTGGAAATAGGAAATTACCTACTTTGTGTTCGAGAACAGACGTGTTACTATAGAAACAAGACAGTATCTTTTGACTAAATCTCATTAGTTTCCCACTATTCATTCGTGTTTGGAATACTAATGCGCTGAAAATTCTATTTAAAAGTCCATTCGCGAAAATCCCATTGATTCACTCACAGAAACACTTCACTCTCGAAATAAAGGACCAGGAAAAGCCCATTAAAAGAGCGTTATTATTCAACCCAACGCTCTAGCGGAAAATTAAGAAGAATTCTCACACAATGGTTAGTGAAATTGCTTGTAACTTCGCAGAAGCGTTTTTACTGTGACATCAATCAGAAAAAAGTTAGTCCTCGGCGCAACGCCTGTTAATTGAAAGTTATTGCTCGGAAAATGTAACAGTTTTTCACGAAAACATTTTAAATTTATATCCCGTTATAGACAGTGTTTCGTGCGAGATTCTAATTTTCTTTTTTTTCGTCGTGGCTTTAAAAAACAAAGAAATTGTGATGTGTAGCGGCTTCGTAAATTCAATTTCATAAAAAAATGGCTTATAAAATGGTGGTATGGTTTCAAAATGGCTTAATGTAAGTATAAGAAGTGTGAAACTGTGAAAAAGCTGAAAACTTGATTTTCTTGAGAAAAATAAATCATTATAATGAATGTTCATAATATGAGGTACGTCAAGACGGTACGAAGCTGTACAAAATTTAATCCTAGCACGCCCGTCGCCATACTTTATTCATTCGAATGGAAAAGTTTACTTTTCACCACCCAGTCTTTGAAAATCGAGTCACGATTCTTTTATCACAATATTTAAATTGTTTATAATCATCATTAAATAAAATTAAGCTTAATTTGTCTAAGATAAGATTTCAATTAAGTAGAATGATGTCATTTTAATTGAATAAGGTTTAATTAAGAACGTACTTATAACGGGCCAAAAAGGTACTTATCTGAAGATACGACAGTTTTATAATTAATTAGAAAAGATGACATCGTATTAACGCTTCTATTAATGTACTTCAGTTTTCCAATTATAAAGTTTTGGTAACTTCACACTGTCTTTTGTCTATTTTGTGTAAGGTGGGGGATTTATGTGCGAACGTCGTTGAAGCATGTTCATGAAGGACGGGTACGACAATCGATCCCTGCTCAATTAGAGTGAGATTTAATTATCACGCCCGCATCGAGTACCGCGAGTGTGAATCTACCTTTATGGAGGGACGTTTAATTTATTAATTTTCCTTAGACTATGTCATGTTATTAATGGGAAGCTTGCGAGAGATGTCTTAGTCTAGACTCTAGAGATATAAGGCAATCTTATTTGCATTGCTATGTAGTGAGTTTTCTCTGAAACTTTGTTTCATAAAAATGTAGAACTTAAACTATAACATGCAAACTAGAATAAAGTTTCGTAAATCCACAAACCAAAATTGAGTTCCATAAATAATGTCTGTTCTGGGCACAACTTTAGTTTAAAACAATTTTTTCTCAACAAGTTGAATTTTTTTATCACACCGTTTCAAAGAATGAGTGTAATTGGAATATTTCATAAATTAATCAGATTGAAAAAGTTTCAAGTGAATAAGTTCAGTGGGCGACACCAGAGTATTTCGACAAGTTTGGTTTCGTACGGGGTTGAATTTTCATTGGGTTTCTGTCAGGGCACCATTCTTTGAATTAATAATAGAGGACCTTGGCCGCCTTTTGATGTCACTTCTATTAATTAAAATAATTATAAAGCACTTAACACAAGTGGCGAAATGTGGTTGTACTATTAAGTACACCTCTGCGTAACCCTTCGGGCACTACAGGCGTGTTGTTATGTTTATGTTATAAAGCACTCAGAGATTAGACATGACACATTAACTTCTGCAATATGAGTTTCTGTAGCTGTTGTTACGATTAACCAACTACGAGAAATGCGACTACAAACCAGCTATTTGAATGATTAAATTAATTTTTATGTAAAAAACGTACCAACTAGTTTCTTTTGAGCTTTTACGAAGCGACAGTTAAACAGTAGAAATTAAATAAAGGACTGCCAAAACCAACAGCTTTTAAATCCATCTATTTTCTTACGAAAGCTGCAATCTCATTACTCCGCTGGGCTCCGCTTCCACATTACACAAACATCCTTTTGAGACAAGTCTACATAGTTATCGCACCCACCCCCATAATAATAGAACCACGTAATGAAACCTCATTGTTCCGTCCTCATATGAAACAATAGTAATTTATTATTAAACTGTAATCCCGCAGCCACTTCCCCAGATGAGATAAATCTACACCAAGTTCCCACTCATCTAAGTAATTGGTTTATTACTTATGGCGTTCTCCTCATGAAATTATGAGTTGAAACTGAACTTTATTTGACTGTTGTGATAGAAATTTTCTAAATAAATAAATCATTTATTCAGGACCAAATATTTTCAAAAGTGTATGCAGCCACCAAACTGCGTAGCAGTTTGTCGGCGGGATTAGCGCTTGTATAATACATTTGGTTCAAACGGTAATAACAAAAGTAAAAGTAGCAAATATTGTGGCAGCGCGAGCCGTTCTAACATGTTATTTGCCAGAAAAATAACTACGAACATTTCTGGAATAAAGTGCAGCAAGCGAAAATGGAGTCAGTTCAAATTGAATGTAAACATTAAATTCCCAGAAGTTCCTACATTTTGACAGAGAAGCTACAGCCTAACATACGAGCGGAATCTGTTCTGCGTTAATTATAAACTGGCGTCCTTTATGCGAAGATAAACTTGTGCTGTAAAAACTTTAGACAGCTTTTGCTTTCCAAGTTCTAAAGGCGATGTGATGTTAAATATTTTTATTTTGGTAACTAGTTGACAGCACAAGAATTACCAATCACTAAACAGGTGCAGTAAGAGTCTATAGAGAGACCTATTGAACAGTAGTGGGACATTGCGAGGTTAGATTAAATTCCAGATCACTAGATTTTAAACACGAGACGTTCAGAATAAAATAATTCTCAATTCCAAACATTTGTGTGGTATTAAACCACTCCATTCTATTGCCAATAATTCTCAGACGTAATAAATTACGTATCCTTTGCAGTCGTTAAACAATTCCATGCACACACACACCTATTGATAACTCCATGTCTCTCTAATAGGCTCAATAAATAATACGCTTTGCATAGTGTGCGGGCCTATGGATAATCTAGCGACTATTAAACCCAAATAATCTAATAGAAAACGAGCTAAGTTTTAAACAGCCGTAAATCAATTTCGGCTCAAACCTCTAATTGAGTTAAGAGAACAATTCAGATGGAAGATATCCGTTCAATGTAATTTCCCTTAAATCTAAATTGAATTTTTGCTACATACAGTATTTACTGGTGCCGAAACATTGGCTATTAAAATAAAGCACGAAACAGAAGGCCGTGAAAGCTGCTTTGATTCATTATGGAATATTAATTATCCGGAGACTGAATTGTCCAAAGGAGCGTGATTTATTTTATAAAGATTATCTACAGGAGATTGCCCAACAGAAAATGCGGAACTTCAGGGTATCCATTGTTTGTTCTGACATCCGGGATACTTAGATTTACGACTTTTCGTGTTTCTTTCGTTTCCAATCACGCCAATCAACATAAAACGTTGTACCAGAATTTTTGTGTTAAGAAGTCTACCAAAATAAAAATTAATTATGTTACTTATATAACAACCTAAATTCCTGATAAACTGGTTAGTAATAATTGAGTCTTAAAACCACGCCATACTCATCCAAAGTACTAAGACAACAGAACTTAAAACAACAATGTAAAGTATTCCTTACTGGAAGTTTCAACTCATATCATCTCTAGAAGGAATTAGCTCAGCGAGCTTTACTCCAATGTTCCGCTCCATTGGCGCTCATGAAGACTTAGAGGTTGCTGCAAAATTACATCTTGCCAGTATTTAACTTCGAAAAATTTTGTAACTAGTTGGAACAGTTTTCGAATTGAAGTTTTAACGATACGACGGGAACTGGAGTAAGTACATAGTTTTGAAAAGATTGATTTAAATCATAACTATTCTAACCAAAGAATTATTCGCATTTTCTGCTGTAAACAATCTTCTCGTAAAATCGTGCACACCCACGAACAAAACTTTATACTGAAGGAAGCTCCATAAACAAAAAAAGAACTACACAAGAACGAATTAATTTAAAAATATATATATACGTTCAGTCCTAGTCTGTTCCGCCGAGGCTAACTGTTATAGAGCCTCCCGAGGCTCCCACGAGCACGACTTGCCGCCACCGCTTGTGAGACATCGATACTGATAAAATGGCGCTGCCAGTATCTTTCATTTGTTACCTTCAAGGAAAAACGGTCATTATTCATCGGTTCCCTCAAATTATCTACTTGTCAAGTTCGTTTACACAACATTTTGGGCTACATCAAATTTTTCTTGGAATTTTTACGATAATCTTGTTTACTTGTTTAAGTTAGATGGAATATTTAATAAACTAAGACAGATAATAACACCAACAAAATATAAGCTTTGGTGTTGACTAAGGACCTCATTTTGATAATCTGACTGAACCTTACAACTGAGTGAAGCCTAATTTAATATGTAATTTATAAAGCCTTCCTTTTTGCTTTATGAAGAAACTTTCTAGCTAGAATGTGAAGGCGTAATGAAGTTAAGCCATGCGTCACAGAGTTTTATGAAAATGTTACTTGCTTACAAAGTTAAGAGTTTACGAAATGATGCTCATACGCAAACAGACACCAACATGTAAGGCAAAGCAAAGTAAATGAAACACGAAGCTTAACAATAGGCTATTGCCATTCAGAATAAATCACTTTACAAAAATAAAGCAAATGTTTGTACACACGACGGCCAATCAAGCTATAAAGAACCAGTTTATGCGGATCTCTCATTGTATTGGAAATCTGTACAAAGCGAGGTCAAGTTATACTGGAAATGTACAGCTTCATGTGCCGCCGTGTGGACAAACCTTTGCTGGAGTTTAGTTAAAAATAGCCTTTACACATCTTAAATAAAGCTTATTTTCAACTTACTGAAGACTTTTCCCGAATCCCGGGAAAAAAAATAATAGTCGTAAGGAAGTCTCCACTTTCTGTCTCTGTTCTCCGAAGTTTAGGAAAATATAGTCAGCCTATTCCGATCACTGATTATTACACTCGCACGTTAAATTAAAGAAGTTTAATTGTGACAAGAAGTCAAAATGCACAGGTTTCACCGCATATTCCTAGTTAAAGGGTAATTAGGAATAAGCGGACCAACAAGCAAGGCCCAAACAGCCTCATACCTTTGTCTTGAAGTCCGTCTTTTGGTCAACGCCTCGAACTTACTTCAATACATTCTGAACACACCAATTTTAGAACATTGAACGGAAAGTTCCCAAACATTTGGGTCGTGGTGTGCCGAGATCACTCTACCTGTTGGATGTGGCTGGATCATTAAGTTAATACCCCTTACTTGGCTGACGGGACCCCCCTAGTGTTTGGGTGTTTACATGACGCATTTTTGTCCCCTTTCCTCTTTCTTCAGAAGATTTATTATCTTGTCTCAAGGACGGGTGGAAAGGAGTTGAAGGGCTATTAGAGATGAGAAAGATCTGCAAGGAGCCCTTAAGAAGTGGTATCAGACCTTTCATCTTATGATAGGTGGTACTTGTCATCGGACATCTTGAATTTTAGATAGAGGAATTACTAAAACAAGTAGATACGTGCTTATTTATTAGGCAGATAAGATATGCCTTAAGAGGATCAAGTAATTAAATTAATTTCACATTTCAAATGTGACGTTTCCCATAAGCACGAATGGGTTAATAAATAATGAAACTATTCAAAAATTATGCTAATGAGAAAAGTTAACTGAAAACCTAACCATGGAAACAATATTTAGGTACTACTTACCCTACGTTGGGTTTTCATTTCGAGGCTTTCAATGTTTACATTTTTAAGAGAAGAGAAACACCTCTTTACACTTTGTTTTTTCTTTAAATTATGGGACAAACCTTATTCAGACTAACGGTTTTACTCAATGAGTGTACAATACGTACTTACATGCTATTTTTTTTTTGTTAGCCTGAATTGTCCCACTCCTGGGCAAAGGCCTCCCCCCATTCCTTCCACTTTTCTCGATGTTGCGCCTCTTTTTGCTAATTAACGAGAAAGCCATCCAAGGCGTCCCGCCATCTTCTCCTCGGTCTGCCGCGACCCCGTCTAACTGTCTCAGGGCTCCAGTTTTGTGATATGCGGGCCCTCAGCTTTTCGACTTTTTTTTAATCCGGCAGACATGGCCTGCCCAGTCACATTATAGTTTAGCAGCTTTTTGAGCTACGTCAGCAATTTGAGTTCTGGAGCGCTCCAGAACTTACATAGTTAATTGACTTTTATAGGTACCACATAGAAGCTACAGTAAGCCATCACAAGGCACTCACAGACGCAATTAAACCAAATTTATAGCAGTAACGGGTAATGATCAAGAGAACGATACATTATTAACAAGAAAACATTAAATTCCATCGATTTTCTTCAACACATTCGTTGCTAACTATATTGCGTCTAATAGACAGTAAGCAACGAAGTACCTATAAAGAAGTAACGAGTTTCGTGATTACGGGATGATTATGAAGCGCTAATTTTATTATGATAGCTTTGAGCTTCCTAGTCGTTTGTGGAAGAAGGATAAATTGCCAGGAGTGGGGGAAGAACTTCAGACTTTATTAAAGATATGTCTGAATTTAATCTCTACTCAAAATAATGCATGATAAAACTAATTTGCAAATTAATGTTGTTTCCCACAACGTTATAAAGAGCAACCCGTTACTGCATTAAGGGTGGAATTGCAGTGAAAATTAGAGGACAAAGATAGGTGCTTTACGAAACTTGGTGTTGACTATCTTCCGTAAACAACCTTTCCAAAGAAAATGATAAGCAAAAAGCCGGCCAAGTGCTAGTTGGATTCGCGCATGAAGGGTTCCGTACCATCGCAATATTGGGGAGCCCCCTTTTATATTTAATTTAATTTATACACATTCTGTGAAAATTTCAACTGTCTACCTATTACGGATCATGAGATATAGTCCGCTGACTGACAGACGGCCGGACGGACAGCGGAGGCTTAGTAATAGGGTCCCGTAGGTTACCATTCGGGTACGGAACCTTAAAAAGCACCTACGTGTCATCGCAAATATGAGCTTGTAGCGAATTCATTGAACCTTTTATGTAAATCCAATGGATCGGCTGTATGTTTCCCTACGGAGCCACGTCACATATAGGACGTAAAAGGAGTCCCCATAACTATACGGAAAACATCGCAAATGTCAGCAGTAAGAAATAACGCTGACTTGATGCTTAAAATGGGTAAACTGACGGATGCTTTCCACGGTCAATAAATTGTGGCAAACATACTGTAGATGTTTACAGAAATGTGGGCTTAAGATCCATATCTATCAATTTCCTTTGGCCAATAACGTGAAGTTTATTTTGTAGATAAGAAATTGTTGGGATGAAGTGGCGCAAAATCGGAGAAATAGCAGCAATAGCAGATAGCAGATAGATTTGATAGCAGTGATAGTCTAGTGGTGTGACCGTCGGACTGACAAGTCATAGGTCTCGAGTTCGAACCCAAGACACGCACCTCTGATTTTCGGATACATGTGCGTATTGTATAATTATCACTTGCTTCGGTGAAGGAAAACATCGTGAGGAAACCAGCATGCCTGAGAGATATTTCTCGACAGCATGTAAAGCCAAGTCAGAGGCCCATGGGTGGCATAAAACTCTGACCCAGGTTAGGCACTAACCACACGATAAAGAAGAAGAAGATCGGAGAAAGTAATTGGCAAGAGTAGGAGAGCATAATATTCAGTTTTTGATAAAACTTTGTTTACTATCACAAAACTGACTGAAAAAAACAGAGTAACCGACAGAGAGTTCTTAATTTAGGTCGTGTAATAAAAAAATGCTCTTAATTATAAGATTTTAAACTATCATGGTCACTAACATTTTGGTCTTTTTTTTTTGTCTGCTCATAAACACCCACTTGCAATAACTTCAGTTTATCCGTGATCATGGTGATTGCAACAGCGCCGAAATATCGGGAACTCATAGAAAACAGTAAACATAGTAAATATCCCGTTTCTAGTATTAATAATAGTGCTTATTAATATTAATTAATTGTTTATTTACCAGTAAAGAAAAGCTTAATGTAGCAATCAATAAATAAAACAAAAGCGTTTAAATGTCGCTATATAAAGCTGGCTACATAATATCAAAAATCCCCTCGGCCAGTAACATGATAATTTTGCAGTAGGTACATTTTACCTAGCCGCGTAGTTACCCTGTGGTGGCTGCACCGTTTATCCGCCTAGGCTGACCAAATCTCGCAATCAGTACCGGACGACGCGTTAATATCGAGAGTACGTTCATAACTGTCCAGTTAACACGTTAATTAATTAACCAATTTTAGCCTACTGTAAATAATGATGATGGAATTTTGAGAAATATTTACCGTGTTTTAATTATAAATTAGTGACATTTTTATGCATTGGAATGTTTTTACAATGCATGACATTTTGTGGTGTTCGTTCAACAATGAAGTTCTGGTAAAACCAGACAATGTTTTTATGTACAAAAATGAGACATTATTGTATTGTTATTGTATAAATACATCCAATTTTATTAAAAGTCATTTTGCTTTTAAAACTTATTCAACTTTTTTCTATGAACTGTAACGAATCCATTTATATTTACACTTGGGTACTAACAGCTCTTTACCTATCTTGCACGAAAACTAGCCTGAAAATGGAATGCGAAAATTCCTTATTTAATATTCTAACTTCAGACCACTCTCAACATGCTTCACTCAAATTTTAAACATATTTCAGCCTAGACATCGCGCGTCGGCAAAATGAGATCGGCTCTTTAAACTTAGTAAAACCTCTTGTATAATGATAAAGGTAAGTACGACTTTATGGCACAATTAACTGGCTCTTAGAATAATATACAATTCTTAGAAATATACAGCTTGTCGCTATCACAAAGAGGTTTCAGAAAAAAGGGATGACACACTGTCTGGGACCCAATAAATCAGAAATATGATATTAGTTTTTGCGGTAACGCAAATTCGTTGCAAATGACATGAAAATATATTGTTTTTTTGCTGTATATATTGACACTGGACTGTATGTTTATCAAATTGATAAATGTTATTTAAAAAACAAATAGGTTCGTCTGTTATTATTATATTTTATTGCCCGTAGCTGGGCAAATAAAATGAGCACATACCTATTTTTTTTTTCTTTTTCTACTTGTTTGAAATATGTCAATTACGAAATAGTGACAACTGAAGGGCACCACAGACCACATATATTACATCACCCTAAACTACCGGAACATAAGTCCTTTCTACCCTGTGGTACGCTTAGGGTTGTCACGCCGACCTTATGCGACCCAATAAAATTTTATTGATCTTAGGTCTCTCCAACCCAAAACTAAAGTCATTTAGCCTACGTTGTGGTTAATGCCACTGAGGAACTTTTATGATGTTGGTTACCGAGAAAATGTATTATCCTGTTTTCTACTTTTCTGTTTTTCTGTTTTTGCTACATTTACTTAAGAAAATATAATTCATTTAAAACGTATTCAGAAGACTACAAGTTGTGAAAAGAATATCAATACTGTTAATCGTAAAACCATAATTGATGGATATCATTATTTTTATACTAGCTTATGCCCGCGGCTTCGCCCCCGTGAAGTACGGTAACTGTCCCACGGGACCATACTACCGGAATAAAAAGTGTTCTATATGTTAATCCAGGTTATGTACTATCTATGTGGAAAATTTCATCCAAATCCGTTAAGTAGTTTTCGCGTGAAAGAGTAACGAACATCCATCCATCCATCCTCACTTAGCATTTATAATATTAGTAAGGAGTACGATTCATAGTTTGTGTTTTTAAAGAAAAGGATTTTAATCAAACCATTTGACCTCTTTTTTCCTTTTTTCTGCTAACTATACAAACCTTTGTTACAATGAAAAACCAAAAAAATAATAAAAATAACCCTCACACCGATCAAAACTATCACTTTACCAGATAAAACGACCACTCTATTTCAGTCGCCAACTTTGGTTCTAAAAATGACAACGACTATTTCGAAATGGAAATCAATATGGGCCAGATATAGCTGTCCAGACTTGTAATTTAAGTTGAGAACTTGAAATGAAAATTAATTATTCAACACTAGTAGACAGAATAACATTATTTATCCAGTTCTTATCAAGGACAAGTATTTAACATAAGGGTGTGTCCACACTAATAACATAACATGTTATAAAACATGGTTATTTTACATGATTCAATAGAGAGGTTAGCAATGTTGTATTAATTAGACGAGTTATACTACAACAAAAGTTTTGTAAAATAACATAATATAACGCTTCATACCCCGAAGGGTTAGTTAGAGGTGTAGCTACAGTACACCCACATTTCGCCAATTATGGTTGCGAGCCTATTGCCATCAGTCGGGCACAAATCCAGACTCCATGACCACGACTGAGAAACTCCTGATTCCTCAAGCAAAAAACCGAACAACTTTGTCTGACCTGAGAATAGAACCCAGGACCTGCTTGCGACCACCAGACTAAGGAGCCATTCAACATTATTCATCAAGTCAAGTATTTAAGGGCAAGTATTTAACTGATGTAAAATAACTTACTGTAGCCTGCGGGCAACGGGATGCCTTCGGCCATTATTTTGTCTAATATTATATCTTCGTTCTTGAACTGAAAATGAACTTGGAGATAACAAAGTGCTCGTAAGTAAATAAATAAGGCAAGTCTTGCGTTTCGAAAGTCGAGCTTCAATTTATTGTAAGAAACATTGTGTGAAAGTAGGTACAGATTTTTCTTGGTTTTTATTGGGTACATAACATCACGCTTTAGTCTCTGAAGGGTTAAGCATAGTGTACCTAATTACTTAATAACAATACATTTACATTTTTGCAATTTTAATAATAATAAGAATAGTGGTCCCAATACGCGCGGATCACTATTTTTTATATTTTTAGATGTTTTTTTTATGTTGTTTTATATTACAATATTTAAAAATGTATTTAATATGTGTAAAAATAAATAATGAAAGAATAAGAATAAATTTATTAAGCCATTGTTACAAACATTTTCTTAATCTAACTTAGAGCTACTATAATATAATCGTAACAAATTGAAATTAAACATGGTAATTAGTAAACAGAGGTCCCCAAACTAGGCTGCGCCTGTATCTTGGGGGCCAATAATTATGTTTATATCTTGGGGGCCAGTAATTATGTTTAGGTCCCATTTAGAGGGCGACCCTAAATCAACAATGCACCAATAACAACTGCATCATCAGGAGTTCTCGAAAGACGAGCCATTTCAATTAGTAAAGAAAACAATTACATTAAAAATAAAAGTAACAGTATAGAAATACCATCTCTAAAGACCGTTCGTTAAGTCGAGGAGGCTCTTCAATAGTGGACGTTAACTTTTATGTCCTGTAATTAAAAAGTTAAGACCTTCACGGTCGTTTTCCTTTTAATAAATACTTGAACGGTGTTACAGCTTTGTTGCCTAGAAACATCTAAGTAACATTGGGCTCTATTCAGCCGTCATAATTAGAGAAATAATTATTATTGTTCCAAATAATTTAATTAAGTAGAGACATTAATCAGTAAAGGAAATATTAATTTAGATGGTAGCTGTGTGTATATTTTATTGTCTACGTCAAATTTAATGCTTTCAAAGCTAAGTTTGCGTAGACTCAATGTTCTATGTAGTTCACACTCAAGTATAATTACTTTATGCCGCGCGTGTATTTGAAATGTAAGTGGGTTTCGAAATGTAAAGCAGAAATGAGAACTATATGTATGTATATTATAGTGTCATTTTAATAGACAGCCGCTATGTCTTGAGTACTTTGAAACTGAGTGTTTTAAACCATCTCTTGAAAATCATAGTACCCTAGTACTTCAAAAAAAAAAAATCAAATGAAATTTATTCGCATAGAATGTAGGTATTGTACAATAAAGTTTTATAAAATATAGTGAGGCGGTTACATTCCGTCGATATTGGTGATTGTTTAGTTAACCGATTGAAATTTCGCCATTTTTGTATTAGGATCTCTTTCAATTGGCTTATTATTTTCTGATAATTAAAACTAGTTGACTTTCTTAACTTGCTACCGAAAATGTTTTAACAAAATCGCTTTTACCTACTACCAAAGTATGTAAGGTAATATATCGATTGCGCGCGGTTGCTGCGATGCAGTCCGTCTGATCGTACTGCGTCACATTGTCAAAGCTACTCTAGGAAACGCGTAAGAATCCGTGCCGCGTATTTTTATGTTACACTTCAGGTTATTGAAGTTTCCAAGGTAGGTATCGATTTTCAATATTTTGATAAGAAAGCTGTCTGAACGCGAGGTGACGCAGAGGAAAATAACGCAAGTATTTTTCTTCACAATGTACGTGTTGGTATCGTAGACACGTTTAAAGGTCTTTATTTAGTATGTATTGTTAGTACTAGTTAGTACGTGAGTGTAATTCAGAAGTAGTCTGCAAAAATATTAATATGACAGCATTAGCAAAATATTATTTCGTTTTATTGAAAATGTAATATGTGCCTACGAGAAAAACTAAGAGTGATAGAAGAGCCTTTATTCAAGCAAAAGTCTATAGCACACTAATATAACATAACATCACGCCTGTAATCCCCACCGTGCGCCAGTTATGTTTTAGTCCCATGTAATAGGGGGCAAGCCTATTGCCATTAACTGGGCAAAAGCCCAGACTCCGTAGCTGCTATTGATAAATTACTGATGGAAAAACCAAATTACACTTTGCCCGACCTAGGAATCGAACCCAGGACCTCATGTTCAGCAGTCGCGCTTGCGACCACGAAATCTACAAATAATGTATCTGAACAATAAAAAATAAAATTCAGAACGACAAAATCGTTTTTAAATGCAAGCTCTGTCAGCTGCGTGAAAAGCCTCTGCACAGTCAGCAAGCGCATGTAAACTTTGTCTGTGCCATATTAGCATTGCAAACCTATTTGCCATATGATCGTTCAACACTGAAATCCACCGATTCAATATAGCGCATAAAATGAACTCAACCGTTTTATTTTATACCATTTCATTGAAATACAGAGCAGTCCCAATGGACATAGTTAATTTGAATATTATTCTCTCTTTTGTTATGTAGTAAAAGATTTTTGTGGGTTACAACTTTTATTTACGAAAGTTACTCGTGTTTTTCAGCCGATACTATTGTGATACCTATAATAAATGAACCTAATGAATGTATTTTTTTTCTAGTGAATATCTTATTTTTTAGTAGTCAAAGTAATCTTTTTCAAATGAATGTGAAATCCCATGATTTCAAAACCTTCACAAATATTTAGTATTCTAAGCGAATTAAAAAAAAGATCTCAAAACTCAAAGCATTTATTTCAATTAGACCATCACAGGCACTTGTGAATGTCAAAAAAACAAAAAGAAGCGAAGCTACAATCACATTCACAAGGCATAATAACTTGAGTAAGTACTGTAGTTGCACATTCCAAAGCGTAGATCTCTATGGAGAAGAATGGGCAAGAAACTCCATGGACACTCTTTTAAATCAAAATATTGTTACAAAATCTTGATTACGTCATTCATGTTGAGATTATACATATATGTGAGAACGATGTAGAAAGAGGTGCACATTAAGAGCGTACAGAGTAAAAGATTAATCAACAATGAAAAAAATAAAGTGATTAAAATAAACCGTGGCAGCTTAGAGATGACCAGTCTCAACTGACAGCCGCAGCGCGATTTACTTCAAAACATAAATTATTACGTCACCTCACCAATAAGTAAGTTATCAAAACCCTATTTGTTTACCTATACCAATTCAATATATTGACATACCAATCAAAATTTTCCAAGCACCGAAGATAGGTCAAGGCGACACATTTCAGATAGCAAACAGTACCCTAAATAAATAAGCACGCACATTAAATCTAGGAAAGATGTTTGTATATGTTTACACGCCCATCCTTTAAGAAAACAAGCTACTTGTTTATTTATATTAAAACTAACAGTGTCTGATGTGGAGGTACTGGTATAAGTGAAGTTTACATGTTAAACTTGTAAGTTAATTCCAATAATAATGTTAACTTTTGGTTTCGGTAACGGATCATTTTGTTTATCAATCGTAGCTTTCAGTAAACTCGAACTAATCACTTAATGATTTATATTTAAGACAATATTATCAGTTTACGTTAAATCTTGCGAAAAAGGATGAAGTAAAAAAACTTTTATTTCCTCAATAGCTGTTGTTGTCCTTCGTCCTTTTTTTTTCAATTCAATTCAATTCATTTATTTGCAAAAACATGTGTAGATAATATACATGGTATGATGCTTATTATAGGTGTTACAATATACTCTTTGGCTCAACATGTTTGACCATGACTGGTGTACAAATTAGGTCGAAAAAAACCACACACTTCAAAAAAAAAAAAAACAAAATACAAAGAATAATAATCAGAAAAACAATTAAAATTAATATTAAATTTAAAAAAAAAAAAAAAAAAAGTTAATTAGTCATGCGATTAAATAAATAAAATAGATTCAATTCGTATAATTTAAGAGCGATTTGTCATTTAAAAATTCATTGACATTATAGTAGGCTTTTCCTATCAATATTTTTTTTAATGTTTTCTTAAACTGATCTGTATTTAGTATTTTCACACATTTAGGGATATTATTATAAATTATCGGCGCTCTGCATACAACGCTTTTATGCAGTAGTATCCTCGTGAAATTATTATTCAAATATTACTTAATAATTAATTATTATTATTTCCTTTATTAATTTTCTTACACACTAATTGCATTTTGAAATATTTCTTAACAAAAACCATGTAAAAACATTTAAAAATATAAAAATAGTGGTCCGCCGGTATCGGAATATTTATTTATTATTAGATATTTATAATTATTCCCTATTGTCGTCGGATTTTGTTAACAATTTCAAGGGTTTTATTTGAGTTGCATGGAACCTTAATCTTTTTTCTATAAAAGTAGCATAAGTTACTCCTGAGAACATCAGTTATGATCTGCAAGTGAAAGTCCCGTCAAAATAGGCCTACCATTTTGGAGATTAGCCAGAACTAACAGACAGACAGAAAAAAAAGAGACTTTTTTTGTTTTAAGAACGCATATACTTTCGTATGCGTTCAGTAAAAAAGATTTATTTTGAAATTACAAACAGATATTTGTATAGAAGATGAAACAAAAAAAAATCTTCTTATTGAACGGAACAATCAGCTAGACTAACTTTAGCTTGACTGTAGACCAATATTATGATGATTAGTAAGGTGGCTCTAAGACATGAGGTAGACTTGAGGAAATACGACATACATAGATACATGCGGTGTAAGCACTCCATGACCACGCCATAGCACTTGCTGACACAATACACCAAATTGTCCCCACACTCGTAACAAGGACACAAAGCAATTAAACACAGGTCAACTGTCCCTAATTGCTACAACTAATTAATTCCGAATCTCATACAACACAACACAGTTATGCAATCAATGTTGATCACAACTTGCTTGTAAACAAGTAATCCGTGGCTTAGAACCTAGGTACAGTTAACTTGAACTAGTAACTAGAAACTCGTCGAGCTTTGATAGAAGTAATAAATTCCAATCAAAAGGCCTAGTAAGATATGGTAGGACATTAATAAACTGTGTTGGCTAATTAAGTTTAATATGGACTATTTATCAAATGGACTATCAAGGGATTATAGTAGTTTCAGTTATGGTTTTGGGGACTTGAGGCGTATTAAGTTATATAATTTTAATAGTTTATGTGTGTTGTAATTAGGGGTACTGCGTTTAATGAGGTTTATTGACGTTTTCCTCCATAAAGTTAGCTTGGAGCGTTTGCGTCTTAGAATTTATGTATAAAGCGACTAGGAATTGAGGAGCTCGTGGTTAAATAATAACAGCCGCTCGGGTCAATCTTAAGGTTAAGCCGTGCTTGCCTAGGTTGGTCGGCTGATAGGTGACAGCCCGTTACATACCCAGTTTCCTCCGTACATCGGAAAGCACGTTAAGCCATTGGTCCCGGCTGTCATTTGTAGATCTTTGACAGTTTTTAGGTAGTCAGTGGCCCAAAAAGTCTGACAACTAGTCTTACCAACGGGTTTCGTATTACCCAGTACTAACTGGGTTGTGAAGGTCAGATTGGCAGTAGCTCCATGTAAAACACTGGTATTCAGCTGCATACGATTAGACTGGAAGCCGACCCCAATATAGTTGGGAAAAGGCTAGGCAGATGATAAAGCGACTAGGAATTACGTAAACGAAATGGGCTCAAGCTTCTGATATTAACAGCACTGTAGGTTATTACAGCGTCGCTCGAAACTATCTAAGTATCTACCTAGCATAATTATTTCAGTACGGACTTATTTTTCATTTTTATTCTTATATTTTATCGGAGGCTTTTATCCACAAAGGCAAGGCAGTCTCATCATAACTGACCCTATTCATAACTAAACTACACATACGTATAGTATAAATTAAGAAAACATTTCCGCAAGGAGAATTGCTATCTCCGGTGAATGTTGCGCTAAAACTTGAACATAGTATGGACTGATATTATTTTAATTTAATTTTAACGTAGTCAACAGTGTTTGTTTAGCTTTCCTTCTTGTTCGTAGTACACTCTTCAAGTAGATGGTGAACATCTTCGACCGTTCCACATGTGTCACAATTGGGAGAATTTACTTTCTTCATCAAAAAGCCAAACTTCCAAAATGAGTAGTGACCAGAGCGCAATCTATGAAGCAGAACAATATGACATCTACTCATTACCTTGATAGTAAACCACGATATTCGAAGAGGTTGATATTGATATATGTTACAGTCAATACTGTTAATCGGTCAAAACCACTTTTGACTGGTGTCAGTCATAATCCTTATTATGTTAAAATGCGTTTTCCCTATTACAATATGTTGTTTCAGAACTTTGTAATTACCTAGTTCTAGAATTACTACATCATAATGTTTTGCAAAGGGTCACAAAAAAAAACCTAATAACTTTCTAAGTAAATGTTACTTATTGTTAAAATAGTTTTTAAAACAGCTGTCAAAAGTTTTGACTGATTAACAGTTTTGACTGTGACATATATACGGGCTTGAAAAGAAATATACACAAAGAAGAGTGACCCCGCAAATAAAAATGTAAGAACCTACCAACCTCAACATTAATATTGAATAGAAACGCAATGGTCGTAACAGGTTCCTTGACCCAAACCCCATGGGTAAGGCGTCACCCCAATAACCCCAGTACACAAACACCCTTACAAAACTGGCGACAACTCCACTAAAGTCGACAACCCTAGTATAAAAGTTTCAGGCCTGTTTTGAAGAGCTTTCGGAACGGTTTCTTAGCCAGTTGAGGTAAAGAAAGAAAGGTGGAGGGCCAATGATGGATCGTCTTCTACTTTGGGGGTTATGAATAGTAAGCGCTTTAGGGTTAGTGTATTTCCAGATAAGGAGTTCTTTGTGCGTTTACTAGACGCTTTGAGCAACTATACTCGCACATAGACTCAAGAAAAACGCGCACATTCGCCGACAAATATAGGTCTTACGAAAAATATACTTTAATGAGTCCTCGTGAAGGTATCAATTTAAATGGAATATTTTGAAGGATTTGATCACGTATTGATTCAATTAGTATCGTAAAACCTACCTGGATTATAGTTGTTTAAAGCAAATAACCTGTGGGATATTGTTAGGACTTCGTGGACGCTTAATGTGCCTTTGATGGGGCAAGGCGGAGAACTTATTAAAGCGGTCGGTCTATAATTCTGCAACGCGAGTTAAAACCCATCTGGACAAGGTTTTACGGAACCGCTTTTCTGTATTCATACATAACTATTTTGATGCAAAATCGTATTTTTAGGATGACCAAGGTTCACCACATCCAAAACTGGATTAGACGGCCCACAGTTAGCGCAGTGGTCAACCGTTGGCTTCGGATTGAGTAAATGTTTGTATGGCCTACAGACAGTTTGTTCGTTGATTCTGGTTTGGTTGTTTGTGCATGTGATATTTTGGGTTTGTAAAGCACCCACAATGCAGGAGAAATTCGTAAAGTGTGACAGAAAAATTCATTAAAAAAACTACTACGTGATAGGTGTAGTGAGTATATAAGATTAATTTAGCTGCTAAGTAATAAATAGACTCTATATAAGTTCTAACTGTTCATACACGAAATATTTTCAGGGAATCATCTAACGCCTATAACGAAGCCATTTCAAGGGATTTTTTTTTATCTGAGTATATTTTTATAAAAATAAATAATTTAAATTACTTGACCCACAAAATAAATACTAGCTCCTGATTTTTGAACATCCATTACGCTAGTTTACTACGTCGTGTTTACCTACTGTCATTGTTAGAATATGGGAGTAAAGATTTTATGCAAAAAGTCTCAAAAAATTTTAGAATTATAATAATTTCGTAAAAAAAAACACTCAGATAATTTCTTTTTTGTTGCTATGGTGACTTTACGACTTATAGAAGTTACCCTTAAAATATTTCCTGGATGAAAAGATAGACCTTATATATGAATTGCATTTAGTTGAACACATTAGAATTCATATGTGTAAAATCTGAGCGATATCCCGTGGGAGCGGTTGTGAAAAAAAGGCTAACAAAAACAGAGAATCTATTTATGAAAACGTGTTCATTCAAAATAGACAACAAATGTAAGTACTTAAGTAGGTTGAGTATGATATCATACGCATGTAATAAATCTATTACTTCTTTCATTCTGTGAAAGAGTTGTGTTGTAAAATAATAAGACAAAGAGCAAGTCAAGTTACAAAAGCAGCTGTTTACAACATACTGAAGATATTTCCTATTGTTATAACATGGCCGCCATCTACATAGGTACCCACTTATATGAAAATAATTTATAATACTTCTTATTCTGTCTACGTCACAGAAATAATAAATATCTGCAGATAGACAATTTTTTTTTTTTAAAGCTTTTTTTTTCAAAACTTGCCCCACACTAGGAATTTCTCCTGTATCGTAGGTGCGTTTACAAAAAACTCACATACACAAACAGCCAGACCCAAATTAATTCAGCCAGGCATAGTTCTAATAATTCTAAACAGGGAAATTTTTGTTGGTGGTCTTAAAATAAAATAGACGACTAAATTGGGCACCAGCTGTTGATGCTCCCACGCAATTCGTCCGAGTGTACATTTCAGGCCGTAAATAATCATACCGCGTTTGTCGTTACAAAGTTGGGCAAGAAGGTACTTAGTTTATGTTCTAATTAGTAATTTATTATGTAAAGGTATTGCTGAACTTGAAATCTCGTGAAATCTGGTAATAATAGTTTCGTTGCCATTTTAAATTGAGTCTTTCCATAGATTTTGATATACAATTTAATTTTACATGCTATTTTTGTGCCTTTTTATGAACACCTTTGTATACCAAGTTTTACTTTTTACACAAACAATTTTATTTATTTTTAATATAAAAAGTCGCATGTTTGAGTTTTCAGAGTACGTTTTTCAGGTCAAACCTATTGCTGTGATAAGTGGTTTAATTCAGTCGCAAAGTTCTTTTAAGGGCCATGTTAATACGAGACCTAAAGTGCCCTTAAGTTCGTCATCAAAGAACTGTTGGTCTGCTTATTCCACTTCAAAGTTCAGAATCTTCAAGAACTTAGCAAATAGTTTCTAGTCGATTGAGCTCGTCAAAGAAACCTCTTTGGAACGTGATATGAAATCTTCATGCAAACCGCAACAGTAAGTTGCGGTTAGCTATAAAAAAATATCAAGTTTAATGCTTATGTTACTTAAGCATAAGTTCTCAACAATTTATTTGCGTCTAATATTAACTAAACCTTTACAGACCGTGGGAAAATGGCGTATGGTTTACGAATGCCACTAAATATTTAACTGAAAAGATTAAAAGTATACATGCTAATTAAATTCTAAAAGCTAAAAGAAAAAATATGAGGAAGTCAGTTACTTAAGCATGAGACATGAAACATTTTCTTGCATGTCCTCATGTTAGTCTACGTGACCGTTAGGATATGTAAATATTTCACGATCACAAAAACGTCATTGTTAATAAGTCTATCAGTTTTAAAAATGTACTCAACTACTTGTCTCTATGCTTTCAAGTAGTAACATATGGCCACAAGATGAATAATCTCACTGACCTACGACAACATCACAGGAACTTGAACTCAAGAGTTCAAACGAAATAAAAACAGTTCCAACAAAGCCGACCCTTATTGTGTAAAAAACACAGGTACGTACCCGCAAAACATCACCCAAACATGACTTAAGTTATACAGTATACTTACTAGTTTCAGCTATTTACATTATACTATCAACTAATTTTATTTACAAAGTAAACGTCGATGAAATTAAATACTTTCCGCCCAGTGGACCCTCACGAATTTAATTTGAAAAGATTTTATTAATAAAAATCTTTTATCAATAAATAACTTCTTCAAAGTGAAATTAATAAGAAAATCGAGGTCAAAGGAGTCCTCTTTGAAATAATAATCAAGGTTTCCAGCCCATTGTAAACGCACGCATAATCCAAATAACATAAAATGTCTTTGAAAAAAAAACTTCACTAAAATACACGGGTGTATCGGAAGAGGCCGTACTGCGGCATCGCGGGGAGCGCACGACCACCCCTCACCAAGGGCTCGAAGCTACTGAACTGACGCAGACGGACACGCCGGAGGACGACGACAGAATGAAAGCTAGTGTACACCCCCCTCCCTCTTCCCCAACACCTCATTCCAAAAAATGCACACATTAAAAGAGAAAAAGCCCAGCAAAGAATGTAAAAAGTGTTGCACGTTCCATAATTACTTGTGCCTTAGATTTGGGCCTTTGTTTATGTACGAGTGTAAACGAGGCCGCGAGCCGGAATGCGCTACCTGTATTGTTCTGTAGCACTTGTTGGAATTCATTTATCTCCACCCCCGTAATTATCTTCCGTGTTCTTAGCATTTTGAGTTGGCGGCACCGAGATAATTAAATGCTGTTCATCATAACTGAGCCGACATTCAACAACATGTTGTTACTTACTTCGCGTTTACGTTCAAAGTTGTGGTTGTTGCAGCTGACAGTTCGGTCGGGCATAGAGACCCTGTGTCCAATATTTCGAGTCAAATATTTACTTTAGCGGTGAAGAGTTAACTCCGGTACACGAACTCGTGTATCGTTTCGGTTTAAAATAAAAATAGTTGTCATACATTTGTTTCACTAAAAGGTTTTTTCACTGAATGCATTAACTATTTTTAAGAAATAAAACTATTTTTGAATTACCTTTTAAAGTGCATTTTCGTTGAGCGTCGATTTCCAATAAAATTCTCCGGTGTACGTTCGACTGCTGTAGGCGTTCGCTTAACTTCGCACTGAATACTGAATTCATATGACGCTGAATCGGCTATAGGAGAAGGACAGGAAGTTTTTGATATTCTGTTTGAATAATACGCACCGTTGAGATGTTGTTGGAATTTGTTTGTCATTTTTACGCAGACCCAGGTTCGGCCAAAGCAGCGACTGTTATGACACCGAACAACCTTTGACTAACCGTAACAGACAATGAACCATTAAATAAACTCATTAAGTAATGAAATCCCACGCATAATTGAAACTGTAATCAGAAGGTAAGAGCATGAAATTGAATTACAGAGTGTCAGTACGGCTGACCGTCGCGTGTAGTCCGCAAAAAGAATTACGAATCCGTGAGTTGACGTTGAAATGGAGCGAATTCATCGGGGACCGCCAATCTAGAGGTGTCCCACTTTGTGCAAGCTCTGAATGAAAGAGTGGCCAGTGACGAGCGCCCACACCTGCCCGTAAATCAGATACCTCGGCCGCAAAGGGAGAACAGAATAACAACCGTAACATCTCAAACAGAAGGTCTAAAATCACTAAAATAACTCTAGACTTTGTATCTTTCATACGGTCGAGTATGTGCTATTGAGAAAAGGGCGCTCCCAGATAAGGGCTTTATCGATGCATAAAATATGTTATTATGAAGTTGGTCGGCGGCCTCTAAGACGCGCCCGCGCCGCCCAAAAAGAAGTATGCCTTTATTCATCGAGGTATTTGTGGCATCTCTTTATTTGCACCTGTCGTAAATTTGCGACCTTCCAGCGGCATATTTATGTGACAGATTGCGTGAGTGGATTACATCAACACTGCCTTACGGGATTCATTTTACTGTTATCATTTAAATTATTTTGATATCAAATGAATAAGTCAAGCTTGCCCTACTGCGTGGGTGTAACAGAATTCCAGGAAACAGATATCAAGGGCTAACAATAACAGTAGAAGGGCGGGTATTTAATGTATTTGAAACGGGTTTTGAACAAATACTGTTTACCTACGTGTTGGTAGACTAAACATTTGGAACACAGAAAACGTGTTTTATTCCTGAAATAAAAAAACGTAAAACATGTTTTCTATCAAATTCACAGTTGAATTTTTGAAATGCTCTCTTAGATTGAGCAATTTAACGTAATTAATTCTGACAAGAGATTTGTTGTGAGATAAAACAAAGCACTTAACCGGTGCAGCGGGATCCCAATTTAGTGGAACTGTTGAATGGGATTGTCTGAGATGAAAAGGTTATAGGATTAGTTTGAGTAACAGCTATTAAAACATTTCTGCACGTTTTCTTCTAATTAGGGTTGGATATGCGGTAACTGGCAAATGTTTTAGAAACTTTTGAACAAGTTTGTCTAAATACTATGACTTAATTACTGATAAACTGTTTTTAGTTTATCAAAACATGTTTCAGATTTAACATGGTAATTATGAAAATATTCATCATTGGAGTTCATAAATCATATTCAGCAAGAGTTATTCAGGTTAAAAGCACCTATATTTTTATTAAAGTGAGGAGTGAGACGGCAAGACTTGGAATCAGGACAACTGATGGTGATGATGATGAATTTTCTCTTCGACGATTCGCTCCGGTTTGGATTCTGCTTCTAGTTTCAGATTTGGCTAAAGGTGCGATCACACCAACCTGGCTGGAATCCGAACACCAGACTTTTACAGATAATACAAGGTGTAAATAGTCCCTGCACGAAGCCGTCAACCAAGCATTCTGTATATCAAATTAAGTAACTCTACGCAAAAATTATTGCTGAGGAATAACTTTTTTTTTTGGGAGAAAAATCACGTTCTACGGTAGAACTCAAAGTATTGTGCTGATTGGATTGAGTAGTAAAGTTATAACATTAAAAACTTGTTTTTGTTTTAGATGTGAAAAAGTTGAAACTTTGACCTCCAATATCTCCATCACTAGAAGGTACGGGTAGGTACGGCCCAGAACAAAAAAAAATATCGCAATGATGGAAAAAACAAATGCCTTTCGGCTTCGTAAACGGAATTTTCACACTCATCATACTGCAGTATCTTCAAAGTCTGGTGTCCGTACTCTGCAGCCAGTCCGTGGTTTGGTGCGGCAGTCTGACTGCGCCTTAACTTTGAAAAACATCGAATGAAAATCCAGTCACCAAAATCAAACAAATACACATCGAAAGTTCAATTCAAGCAAAAGGTAACCTATGAAATGGAATTTATAATTGCCTCATAGTTTGGAACCTCGTCACAAGTATGGCATTTATGCCACAACGTCTACCATGTGGCTTGTCGCCAAGAATGTGGGCTGCAGTAATTCACCATATATTTATATACTTTGTGTAGTGCCGGATAAAGCCTGGCTGCGATATCGCCTGTAGTGACGTCATAGACAGCTGATATATAAAAACAGATTTATTGAATTGCGATGTAAGTGAATCTGGGATTGGGGTTTATATTTTGTGGTGATTAGTGAGTATTGCATGGACTGCCTGCATGGTATCTAACGGGTGTTTTTTTAGAGGCGGAGAACTTTAAATTGAAATTAAACACTGAAAATGTTTTTAATATCCACGAAATTGTTTTTAATAGGACTGACAATTTTGTGCCTTTTTTGTTTGAATATGAT
Source organism: Noctua comes (assembly GCA_963082995.1). Lineage (NCBI taxonomy): Eukaryota > Metazoa > Arthropoda > Insecta > Lepidoptera > Noctuidae > Noctua > Noctua comes. Next base: position 7,754,807 of record OY720279.1, on the reverse strand, counting down.
ATCGGGCATGTGGTCACCGCGGCTGGCGTTTTCATGGGGTAATCTGGAGGTCCATTTGCCCACTTTCTTTGCAGTAAATCAAGCTGAATTTTGGGTTTTTTATTGTACTGTATTTTACTTTTATTATACTGTATTTTACTCAAAGAAACAAACCGCGTCTTAAGAAAAACACCCGTTATATAGGTAAAGTCAGGTAAATCAAATGTTTAGTAAATTGGTTTCTAACTTAAATTGCCTGATTGTTCAAATCACCAACCATTCTTTGACGGTTGTATGAACTGGCTATAATACGGTAAATTGACGTAGTGCGCCAATTTGATATAACTAATTTCCCCGACTGAATTTGCTTTCTTGTAAACTCGAATTTAGCAAGAGATAGATGTTTGGTCTTTTATAAAAGTAGAACAAAAGATGAAACACAACATTTTGAATACATCACTGATTTACTTTCAGAGCGAAACCAAAAAGAAATAAAATGATATGAATAGTGTTCATTAATATTTATCTTTAAACACATGTGTGTAAATGAAACTGTAGACCATCATCTGATTACGACATAATTAATAAAACCAACTGCCTTTCAGATGACTTTAAAAAGCTTTTTGAATAAAAGGCTTATACATATAATGAAATTTGTTGTTTTTATTTTTTGGATAATTTTTATTTTATTGTAAGGTCCCCCGCCTTTGCTCATTTAAAATTATGTTTATGAATAATAGTTTTGGATGTCGAAATATTAAAAAATAAATACTAATAATTTCTAAATGAAAAAGAGTAAGGTCGGCAAAAAAAACTACCTAATTGCAGGTTATGAACATTTTCCAAGTTTCTCGAACATGATGACCCACTATCGTAGAAAACCCAGCGCTTATAATATCGCTAATGGTAAGGCCAATGCCATATATAGTGAGAATTCTCTTCCTAAAATTATTATCAGGTACCTTAATTGATATTCCCGCACTAAAGTATACCTTCTGTTAACTACTGGTTCAACCTTGTAAATATTATAATAGTTTTAGTTTATGAGTTAAATGTTAGACAACAGTTCACCATTGAACTAAGTTACCAATGATGTTATGCTAAACTACCGACCACTTGATTTACATAAATAACACAACAGTTTTGAAGGCAACAAACGCAAGCAATAAAGTGGCAGAAACGAAACATTATAGGCTTTCATTAAATAACATCACGCCTGTAATCTCCGAAGGGTTACGCAGAGGTGTACCTAATACTACACCCATATTTTGTTTATGTTTAAGTCCCATGTAATGGCGAAGAGGGGGCGAACCTATTGCCATCAACCGGGCACAAATCCAGACTCCGTTCAGATGCAACTGAGGAATTCCTGATGGAAAAACTCAATAACTCAACAATAAAATTCCGATATCGGGCAAACTTGCCCGATATCGGAATTGAACCCAGGACCTCATGCACAGCAGTCGCACTACTACTAGACCAACGAGGCAGCCGGGGCAGATTACAGGCTTCAATCGAGTCAAAAAGGGAAATAAAAATACATGTAGGAAAGTCAGTCCCAATAAAATTAGATTCAGAAGAAGGTATTTCCTTTCTCCGATACATAATTACAATTTAACCTAATTCACACTCCACTTACAACATCAATAAAATTAAAATCATCATTCAAAGTAATCGCAAGATCAACACTAATCAGATTCCCATCCGACCGTCTTTTCAGTCCTTTCAAGATCAACACAAACATAACACATGCAATGTTTACGCAACACGTTGACACGTTAGGGATAATTTGTCGACGTCAGAAGGGCGTCGGGGGTAGGGTTACCATTTAAAAATTTTAAAAGGTTTCAAAAAAGCCAGGCATTTTACTTTTGAATCTTTCTTATACGTCTGCTGATCTTTTGGGGGAATAGGCATGATAGATATTATGATGAATTATTTTTCCGTTTTCAGATACAAAAATAGAATATATCTGATGATTTCAATCCTTTCGTTTTCAAAAAAAAAATCCCGTTTTGTCGAAAAACCAGAAATGCCCGGACAATCATCTGAAAAAATCTTATAACTCTGTATTAAACAAATAAATCCGGAAGGACGGTAACCCTACGTGGAGCGCAATGTCGTGAAAAGGTAGGATCAGAGAATCCTAAAGATCAGCCTGTCCTCTAATGACCTGCAAACATGAGGATATCACACGCGATTTACGCAGAACGATTTACGAAGCGACCTTTACTCAGCTACGGCCCGTAATTGATAACGGATAGGCGCAGATAAGAGTAACCGGCGGGTAACTGGGTAATGCTGGTCAGCTGACGTTGCTTAAGTTAAGGTAACTTAGGTTTTGGTCAGGGATTTAGGCTATTAGCGCAATGGACGCTAAATGTGATGTATTTTAATTGCTTTCGGCTATCTGAATAGCCTTAATTTAGTAGATTCATAAGTAAGCTAGGTCGTTTAGGAATTATCAGGTTCCACAAAATTGTGCGGCTATGAAGATAAGAATCGACTAGACAGTTCTATTAAAAATCCTTAACGTGGGTAGGTACAGTCACGAGCACCAATAAAAAAAAAAAAAAACCTAAAAGCAACGATTGCAACTTTGATATAGGATCTTTTCCATAAAAATATGAGTTCCAGAATACTATGTTCGTAACAACGTGAAATTTTAATCAGTACAGTAAGAGAAAAACTCTTTTAAAAGTTGTTAAATATATTGGCGCTCGTAACTGTACTACATAGTTCGGTTAACCCAAGTCACAGAAGGTCAAAACGTGTAAAGTAGTTGCCTAATTTCTGTGTATTCTAGATGAAATTAAAGCCATCTCCATACTAACATTAGACTATGATAATATTATGTTAACAAAATAGCCAAAGAACTTTTATCTATTAAATTAAATTATAAATGGTACCCTCAGTAACTGTTCCTTCGTTTTCTCATACATTTTCGGTTTTAGAGCTTTTAAAGTACTCTTCAGATGGAACATTAAATTCTAATAGAATTAAAATGAAGTGGACCTTTGGTATTGGTTACAAATTGGCCCTTTAAAATCAAATAAAAATGGAAATATTCGATAATATGGGAACAATAAGATAGAAGTGAGAAAGATGCAATAAAATTCCATGATCACCATAGCAATCGTATAAAAGTTATGTTCGACCCCCGATGAGATAATGCGCCAAGGCATTGACTTCCCGCTTCGCATTCTTTGTGGGGATCAACTTGCAAATGCCTTATTAACTTAGACTTTAAAAACCATCATAATCTGACACGTCTATAAAGCTATTCGCATTGTTATTCTCCAGCTTATTTATTAAATACTTGACCATGTAACCAAAGTTTGTAAATTGATCCACAAATTCGTTTCGCTTCAACCATCAATCTTCTTAATAATTACGTTCGTAGACAAGTAGAAACTTTTTTTAAGTGGCACAGACTAAAAGCTAATACAACCGGGCCATATTAGTTTGGCTCCGCCCCCGAAGACTCACAAGTGTTTCCTTTGCCCATTTTTTGCTTTAAAAAGATAATAAGCTGAATTTAGGTGCACAAAAAATGTTTTTGAATTTGGCACTGTTGTGTTCCTGAGAGTCCTATTGTTATGTCCATTTGGTTCCACAGATTGCGTATTGTTTTGTCTTTGGCACTGAGTAAACTGTCCTTTGAGGGACGATTTTCAACAAATAATATTTGGTGGAGTTTCTTAATAAATACAACGATATCTTACACGATACATTTTATAGGTAGTTATCAGAACCACCTCCATCAAAATAGTTGCAGGTCAAGAGGCCAGATTTGACATTGATTGTGAGTTATCTGACAGATGTAGTCTCGAGAGGAAATAGTCCCCATGGGCTTTGTAATGATTTATCTCCAAAGTATGGCGCAGAATCCTAGTTCGAACACTACATGCCATTTTTGGGAAAGAAAATTGTCCTATGTTGATATTAACTCTGCTTATAACTGAAATGAGACTTTCTTGAAAGCAAAAGCTTACTTAAATATTAGGTGAGATAAAACAGTACCTAGCTTCTTATATTAGATCACACGAATTACTAAGTCAAGTAAAATTACTTTGTAATTTGGTTATTTCAGAAAGTTAACTAAAACGTATAGGAACGATACGTTTTAGAACTTTCTTCAATTCAATTTAAATTTTGTCGACGAAAGTTTAACCTATGTTCGAATAACGGTAATATACATTACGAAAGAGTACTGAACAACGTTCTTCGAAAAAAAACGTAGACATATCAAAAATTCTCCTTACAAAAAATTCAGATAAAAACAGGTAATGCCTAACTGTACTTCAGCCCAAAAACCTCAGGAATGTTAAGAATTGATGCTATGGTCCTTGACATACTTCCCTTATCAGTAAGTTTTATGGTAAGCAGATGTCTTCGAGACCACTTAAAGGAATCGATAGTGCACTCCGGTTTAAAAGGATTCCAAGTCTTCGGACCGTAAAAGTCTTATCCAAACGTGTTGCCGACAATCGTAGAAAATTCTGGATGTTCTTGGATGACGGTACTTCATGGGAGAGTCTTGTACAGCTTCATACAATATACAGGTGCTAAATTTATAAGATAACCATGGTATGTGCCAGGAGATATAAAGGGTGTAACAAGACTCTTAACGAAGCCGAAAGGCACTTGTTCTCCCCGTCACTGCAATTTTTTTTTTGTTGTGGACCATACCTGGGGACCTTCTAATTATGGAGATATTGGGAGTCAAAGTTCCAACTTTTTCACAAGTTTTTTTCATACAATCTTTTAATGTTGTTGTTTACTTTAAATATCTCCACGACCCCTGTACTATACAATGCATCCATCGGCACAATGTTTTGAGTGCGTTACTTTGAGTATTACCGTAAAATGTGATTTATCACCCCAAAAAAAAAAAAAATTAAGTAATTTCTCAGCAATAATTTTTGCGTAGTTACTTAGTTTGATGTACAGAATGCTTGGTTGACGGCTTCGTGAAGGGTCTGTTTGCACCCTGTATACAGGTACTAAATTTATAAGATAACCTTGGTGTGTCCCAGGAGATACAAATACCTTGTTACAGCTTAATTTAAAATATGTCTATACAAGCATCTGGCACAGTATAACAACAGACTTCTTAAGAATAACTTCCTTAGATTCAACCCGAAGATTTCTTCCTTCCCTGCACGTAAACAACTCTAATCTACCCTAAGACTTTAATTTATATCGTTACCCTTATACTACCAATCCTTTACAAAGAACAAGATACATACACGCGAAACACACACAGCCATACAAACGACCTCCACCGCCAGGCCTGTTTAAATGCCCATTTGGATGGAATTTTAATTCCGTCATACATGCCTTTGTATGGATTGACAGCAAGCCGGGGAATTTCACGCCCTCTCCTAATTTATACTTCCTCGTTTCTTCTTTGATAGGCTCGCTTAGCCGACAGGTTATTCAGTTCAGCCTGTTTTGTAAATACAACCTTTTATTTGTGGCTAAAAAGATGATCTTTAAACGGCTGAGCACGTGTAATTTTTATATTTCTTCATATACATAGATTAAGAATATCTATTACAGTATAAAAAAATATTTTTAAATTCCAAAATTTAATTATGATGCTGACTGTACCTGTAATTAGTTCTGTGTTACATATACAACTGTTATACATTTGTTAAAGCTGTTGGTTCGCCTGTTAATAAATAAACGGCTATATATTATTCAGGTATACTTTAAATCTTCCTCAATTCATCTTTTGATTGTGATTTCCAAGAATCACATAAATAAATTAAAAGAGGCGGATACTGAATCAAAGATTTTCAGAAACGGTGGGTAATACCTAATAGTAAATAAATAAACCGGCAACATCTGGAAATAGAGAGGAACAACAGCGTAATACAATCAAAATAAACGAAAGTGGGCTCCTTCCCCAAATATATTACGAAAACAGCGATGAATTTGATAGTCTCTATTTATCGAAACCCTTACCTATAAGATGTTTATTGAACTTACCAATTGAAACAACTCTGTATTCAAGTTTGGGATTGTAACAATGGCTACCGGCGTTTTAACGCAATTACAGATTTGTATTTCCTCACAACTTTTGTTTGTTCATCCCCTAGCTTTATTAAAAATGTTTGATTCAATATACAATAAATACAAAGCGAGTCTAAACATTGTGCTGATAAATAAATTTTAGATTAAACACACATTCCCGTGGGATTAAACTCGGTCCGGCTCGGACCGACTCGCACGAACAGTGGATACCTACCGGCTGCGGTTAATTTAATGTCGCTATTCTGACTGGTATGCTTTATGAGCATAAAGTGAGAGATAATAAAACATTCCGGCTCCAACAAAACTCCTGTCGGATGTTCCAGATACTTGTTTAATACTATCTTTTATGAATATGGCGTCCGTCATTTAAATCTCTTTTATTTCGCCCTTGGAATAAACGCTGTGTCCGAATCGTCTGCCCGTTTATTCAGAACGAGTGAATCATTAATGTGCATAAATGTACGGGTTTGTAGACATAATGGAATAAATCCGTAGTTTGTCCGGCCCGGTATCGAACTGGTGTTTATCACGGTATTAGAGCTTCCTGAACCACTATTAAAATGTCATTAGAACGCCATTTTGGTTGTTATCGAAGCGCCTCTCATGTTTAATGTTACCAACAAGAAACACATAAAAATACACGTATATATGTAAGTAATTATAGACTGTTTGCATGAAATATTTATCCTAAAGCATTTCTACGTATATTGTCTTAATTTTTAGAAAAGAATGTGTACTTCGTGTGTGTATTTCATTTCTTGATAAGTTTGTACGACACCCTTGGTCATTGTCAGGACGATTAGCAATATTGGTTGCATTCTTGATCTTTCATAATAGATGGAATAGGTACTCAATACTTTTATTGCATTATTAATTAGATCATGTGTCATGTGATCACCCTGTCGGGCACAGCAAATAAGTGAGTAAGGAAAGAGGAAGCATTTGTAAATTATATAACATTACACAACAAACTAGTATATTATAATAAAGACGGGTATCTATTGAGAGATGTAATAAATAATTAAATAAAAAATCAAAAAAAAAATTAAGTCTCGAGTCTCTTGTACCTACTTCACCAGCAAATGTTTGCCAAGCATGGAGAAGGATTTCCAATAGATAAATATTAATTGGTTGACGCATTGCCAATAAGCCAAAAAATACAATGACCAAGAAATTATCAAATAGTGAGCTACATATAGAGCTCTAGCGCAATTTCTAATAAAATCAGAAACCAAATAAAAGTAACGTAGGGAACGTTTTAGTACTAATGAAAGATCTGAAATGCAAACAGAAATATGTGCACATGATACTGATTAGATGCAACGCGATCTAAGAGCAAACCCGACGTGTTTGAATTAGTGATGAAGGCTAGGTATGTTACATGAGCCGCCATCAAATGAGTGTTTACGTATTTCAACGATGTAATCGCTAATGAACATATCTATTTACATTAGTACGAATGAGCATGGCTCGAAAACAAGTGTTTTTATGCGGGATAAAATATAAGCAGCCATTTTTAAATGATTGTGAATTCTAATCGTCATATAAAAGCAACGATGCGGAGGTAATGATTGTCTTTACTTTTTGAATGAGCCATAGAGTTCATTGAAAAAAAAAAACAAATGTAATCCACGACGATTCAAAGACGACTTTAAATGCCATCAAATTTTACGTTCACATCTTTATGTAGATACCCTTTTATTTGCAGATCAACATGCCTTGAAGGAATTCTCAAGAAAGCTCTGAAAATATGCTGATCCACAAATATTTGTATGAAACTGTATAAAACAACACACTATTCGTGATTGCGAAGACACAACATTAGGCTGGCGCTACATTTACATACATACATGAATAAAGGCTAGCACAGACGAGCTCCCTTTTACGAGAAAATGCGACGAAGGCAATGTACTCGCGACCTCAAACTCAAAGGATGTCGCATGACCATTTCCTGATGGGAGTAAGCTCTCATCTCAGGGGCTATATCGACGTATTTTCCACATTTCCACTAGGTATAGGAGGATACAATACGTATACCGGATGTCAACGCTTTTTTCTTTGCGTGTGATAAAAGCCTTACTGGCTGTACCATATTTCTATTTGTTTCTTTGCGTAGCCAAGTGGCTAAATATGATTGTATGGGGATTATAATAGGATATTTCTTATTAGTTACCATTTCCTCATTGTACTAAGGAACGTAGACTAGAATTCACCGAAAATATACCTTGTATAGTATAGTGTATGCAAAATAAAGTATACAACGTGTAACATAATAAACGCAAGACCTCCCGTGTGGTCTCTCGCACCATGAAACTAAACATCTTTTGTTCTACGAGTTCTTGAAATTCGCAAAAAAAAAAACTTTCTATAGGAACTGACGCAATCAGCTGATCCATATGTATGGTAAAACTAAAAAAAAGTTATGAATTTCCAAAAGTCATAGAACAAAAGTTGTTCAGTTTCATGATCTGAGACACCACACGAGAGGTCTTGCGTTTATTATATTACACGTTGTATATGTAAGACTGAAAATTGTAATAAGGTATCAAAGTAAAACAATGATACCCAGTAATCTTTTGCACATGCTCCAATAAAGAATAAATAACCCTGAACTCTTCTATTAAGCCTTCAATATATCTTCTTATACGGGGCTTAAAGTAATCTTAGCTAAGTGTGATATATTATTTGGAAAACAAACTCGCACGCATCCCGAGGCTCAGGATTTCAAGTAAATCCCCTTGAAGAAAAGAGAACAAGACTTTACCATCGGTTGATAAGACTGCTTTTTGTTGGTTTTTTCGAGGCTACAGTATAAAGTTTCAGTACGTTTTAGTATAATAGAATTTGGGGTAAGTTAACTCCATTGGTGTAATGGTAGGGTCGGTTGTGAATTTAGGTTCATTCTCAGGTTTGGTTGAAAGCTAATGGATGTGATTGTGGGTGTTTTGTTGATTAGATAAAGATTGGAAATGGACCCACTAAAGTAGGGAACATGACTTCAGGTGAATTAAAGTCAATTGAAAAGTTTTTCAGAAATCGAAAAGCATTGAATAAAGTCGACAGCTTAGTTGGGAAAAGGCTAGACCTGGCTGACTTGGGTTTTTTTTTCACAGCAATTTTTAAAGGAATTTCGAAGATAACAATTTGAATAAACGTGCTTTCCTATCAAATACATAAGAGCGTTAACGTCTTACGGCATTCCATACATTTGCAAAGGCATTTTTAAAGACATTTTGAAAAGTTCTCTGTCAAATTTTTAGACCAATGTATCCTGCTGATGCATGCGAAGTTTCTTTAAAATTGGTACAGTAATTTCGAAAAAAAATCACTTGAAAGCTATTTCAAGTGATTTTTTATACATTGGTCTAAAAACTTGACAGAGAACTTTTCAAAATGTCTTTTAAAAAAAAGATAATTGGATATTTCTGTTTCTATAGAAAATCTAAAATCGTTCTAATTTAGCTGTAACACTATTTTTCGAAAATGTTCTCTGTCAAGTTTTTAGACTTATGTATCCTGCATATGCGTACGAAGTTTTATTAAAATCGGTTCTGTCATTTCGAAAAAAAAACACTTGAAAGTACAAAGTTTCAAGTGATTTTTTTAACGCTCTTAAGCACGTATTTCTGTAAACTAAACCAATAAACTCTGAGTTTTAAGAGTTAATTAAAAAGCGCATATATTAGTCCTCGTGTGCATGCGCGGTAATAGCTTGTGTCTCCCTGGGGTAGGAACTATCCCCGTCGTGTTGACTAAGTCTTTATTACGTACATAATACTTTTGTAATTAGTTTAACAGTAGGCCATGTTTAGAAAATAATGAAGAAATTATAAATTGCATGAACGTTTTCAGCAGCCTTTGTTTAAGTACTAATGATTTTTGGAAATTTTCAAAAAAGTAATTTGTAAAATCGAAGTTAAAGAAAAATAGTGCATTTATTTAGCACAGAAATATACACCCACAACATACTTTCCAGGATACAGACAAGAGAAACACGAAAAAAACAACAGAAATGTATTCCTCGCGGCTGCTGTGCCAAGTAGGCCCTGGTGGCCTACCATGACGTCTTAAAGCAGGAGTAATTCCAGTGTGGGAAAGAGATGCCGCTAGTCGACCTGTATAGCTCTGTCTCTTCCTCACACTGGAATTACTCCTGCTTTAAGACGTCATAGTAACCCCCCTAGTGGCCTAACATGACGTCTTAAAGCAGTTTTAATTCCAATGTGGGAAAGAGATGGCGCTAGAAGACCTGTATAGCTCTGTCTCTTTCCCACACTGGAATTACAACTGCTTTAAGACGTCATAGTAACCCGCCATTTCACCGAAAAAATACCATTCAACTAGTGTCTGACGCTGGTTTTCATCTAGACCAGAATGGTGAGGTTTCGGAAGTTTCAGGTAAAATAATACGTTTCAGTTTATGGCTCAAGTTTGGATTTTTGGTAAAAATATTTCACTTGCAAAATAATGGTTTACAAAAATACTCCACAAAACAGCCACTTTGATAAGAAAATGTTGCCAACAGACAACAATTCCTCAACATCACAAGATACTCTATAAAAAAGTCAATACCAGAAGCAAGTTCAAATACTTGTCAAAGAGATTCTCTATCAAAAGAACCTTTGAACGGACCCTCCGTCATTTCCTATGAACTTCCCTATACATTTAGTTATATTTATTTGCCAACACAGGTTTTTGCATAACAAAACAACACGCTTGTTTACCTAAAAGGAGTAGCCAGAGTTGTGTAGTAGTAGACCCACATTTTGCGAGATAATTATGTTATAATAACTCCCATGTTATAGAACCCATTACCATTAACCGAGTACGAGTCCAGTCTCAAATCTGTTATTGTTTTTTTTTATGAAACCAGCTTATATGACAATTTTTTTTTTTTTTTAAACTTTGAAGTATAGGTGTGACGTCATTGTATTCGTATTCTTCTTAGCAAACCCTTTGAATTGATACCCATATCAGGGGGGTGCATTTAAAAAAACAAGTCCGCCATTTTTGGGAGTCCGCCATATTGGATTTAGAATGACGTCATTTATCATCGTATTCAGGGTGGAATTTTTGAACGCCACCTGGATGGCAAGTACTCTAAATACTGGAGACTGCTACATGGTTTTCCTTTCATTTAATTTATCATGTTTGTTAGAGAGATTTGATCCTTATGATTGACACTATCGATTGATGACATCAAAGTAAGGATGTTATTTTTTTGGAATTTATCCCGTCCGATTCCCGAGAGCGGCAAGCAAATTTTCGAAAATCTTTGAATGCAGATTTATATCTTTTCAAAAATAAAGGAACGTTTCCTTTGATTAAAATTTTCTATCTCCAGTATTTAGAGTACTTTCCCTCGAGGTGGCGTTGAAAAATTTTATCCTGTATAAAGGGTGTAAATAGAGCCTTAACACAAACGAAAGGCATTTGTTCTCCCCGTCTTTGCGATAATTTTTTTGTTCTAGACCATACCTGGGAACCTTCTATTTACGGAGATATTGGGGGTCAAAGTTCTAACTTTTTCATAAGTTTTTTTTTTAAATACATGTTTTTAATGTAAGATTTTTACTTTACACACCTCCACGACCCCCGCACTCTTCAATCCATCCATCAGCACAATGCTTTGAGTGCTTTCCATCGAGTCCTACCTTACAACGTGATTTATAACCTCAAAAAAAAAAGTCGATTCCCAGCAATAATTTTTGCGTAAAGTTACTTAGTGTGATGAACAGAATGCTTGGTTGACAGATATGTGAAGCGTCTGTTTACACCCTGTCTATCGTCATCCAAACTAAACGTGCATGCAAAATTTCAGCTCAATCGATTGGAGATAACTGCTTTAAAATTCAGTTGCAAGATTGTACCTAAACAGACAAACAAACATATTGCAAGCTAGATAAAAGCGTGTAAAAAAGCCGTTAACCGGCATGAGGATAGAACTTCAAACCGACCAATGGGCCTAGGACAAGTGAAAATCGAAGAAATTCAAAGCGGCTTTCAACTGAAGTGTAAAAAGATTTTTTTTTCATTCACTTATGTCAATTCGACACATTTTTGACATTTCCATCATCGTTATACTCTTCTAAATTCTCAAACCCCGACAAGCCAGTAAGCCTCCATATTTACTTTATTTTATATTTGCCAACACACGTTTACATTACATTCTGTGGTCTATAACAATGCTGACTGCGTTGAATTTAAAGTAGCACTTTCCATTTTATGTCCTCTTTGCTCGACAAGTTTTAAGAACAGAGATTTTGTAATGGAAATGGCTGGATTAAGGTTATAAAGTAAATAGGGATTTTGGCAAGAATTCAATTGAAGAGAATGATTTTTTAGCGAAGTTTTTAGACTCAGCATTCTTTCTAAGTCAACGATAAACCAGACCTAAAACAAGAAATACGAAAATTGCTCTTACTGCTACGCAATAAAGTTATTAATTCCCTTAGAAAGTTATCAATTAATAGCAAAATAATGCCCCTTGCAACAACATAACTCCCCATAATGTCTTCGTTATTAAATCCCAGTGCATTATCATTGTAAGCAAACCATTTGAGTCGAACTTATTGCGTTACCTGCGTGCAGTAAAACGTTTTATAGCTGGAATTACGACCTCCTTGAGCACCCTTTACTATTTATCTCAGCATACTACATGTCTGGCTGTATATGGCCATATATCAACGTCAACCATAAACTCGTAATCAATTAATTAACAGATGTGTGCGTTTTAGAAAAGTGGGTGTCAGCCAGACGTAGTTTATTTTATAATTAAATCAATCTTAACGGGTTGAAATTAAATTTCTAGGAGGTATAAATATAATTGAAGCCCAAGGTTCTAACATCAAACGGCAAATTCAAATCTATTAAAAGTTAATATCAATAAATATCATCAACAGTTACGTGGAAAACTCGATAAATATTTCAAACGAAAATAAGACATAAACACCAAGCAATTTATTTTTAGATCACACAGTAATAATAGACACATCAACAGATGTTTGGAGTTAACTTTGAAAAATGACATTCTTAATGTGAGTGCGATCAAAGGCGAGAAGCGAAATTCAGACCATAAATATGAATAACTCTGAGAAAACTTCACACGCGAGGATTCACGAAATATGCGAACATGTCGCGTTTCCAAACAAATTTATATCATGGCTCCTTGTACTTTCAGCAATATTTATAACAGCCCATTCTTCTTTATTTCGAAAAGGGCACTATATCAAAACATTTATTGTGAGGCGAAACGGGACTTTTGGAATCATATGCATAACGAGAACAAACATTTGCGTAAACATGATTAAAACCAGCGAATATGTATGAGGTGACTTATAGATGTCGGGGCTCTGGGAGTGGGTGCGCCATGGATGGATGGTAATGGAACCGTGTGGCCTGTCCCTCTGTTTATACACACAATACGCAAATATGTGGCCAGTGCTAATTGAACGTGTGTTTTGTGGATCTACTATCTCTGACCTACATCTTTGATAGGTTTCTATTTCGGTCTGATGGTAAAAACGCCAGAAAAATGAATGAAAAGTGATATTTTCCTTGTATAGGCGCCGCCACGTGGACTTTATAGCAACTGATAGTGACACCACGAAAATTTTGCGGTCTCGCCTTTATCTGATGTGAGCAGATAATGGCGATAGACGAAAGGATATTTATTCACAAACATGCACACGTTTTTTTTTTCCGGGTTAATAATTAGGTCATTATCATCATTCCAGTCCAGAATCTACAACAGTTGAGTATAGGGTTATCTTTTTTTGTTACACTTCCCGGTTCTGTGGGTATTTTGACAAAACATGTTTTTGAACTTCTCACGTGTTTATTTATTTATGAACACACAAAATACTTAACAGGACATTATAAAGGGTGTAAATAGACTCTTAACATAGCCGAAAGGCACTTGTTCTCCCCGTCTTTGCGAATTTTTTTTTGTTCTAGACCATACCTAGGAACCTTCTAGTTACAGAGATATTGGGGGTCAAAGTTCCAACTTTTTCACAAGTTTTTTTTTTAAAAGACATGTTTTTAATGTAAGCTTTTTACTTTACACACCTCCACGACCCCGTACTATTCAATCCATCCATCAGCACAATGCTTTGAGTGCTTTCCATCGACTCCTACCGTAAAACGTGATTTTTCACCTTAAAAAAAAAAGTCGATTCCCAGCAATAATTTGTGCGTAAAGTAACTTAGTTTGATGTACAGAATGAGCACAAAGGTACTGCTTGTTTTTTGCATTCAGTGAATTAGTCTTAAGTCACCCTATAAGCATACACTATTCCTATTAAAACTTAACCTTTCTAACGGCTGAGCAGTTTTTCTACTGCAACAATGCACTGCAGGCTTTCAAAAGTCAATTATACTCGCGCAGGAGTTTAACTAAAGAAAACTTTTGCGTCACGGAAAAAGTAGGAAAACTTTGTTCTTTAATGGACAAGAACTGTTTTTAAACGTTTTTAAATTTAACTTTAATTATGTTTAAACAGTACTTACTTTCATATATCATTATCATTTGTTTGGTTACTTGGGAGTTTTTCAATAATTCTGAAAACACACGTGGCTTACCCAACGTAGTGATTTGTGATTTCAATTAGCTTTTTATTCTAATTCTCATCTAAACCTAATGCTTATCTACTTACCGTGAGTAAAGTTTTGAGTATGAATATGGATGGGTATAAGAGTAAAGGAAGACCAAAGAAACGATGGATGGACTGTGTGAAGAATTATATGGCAAGAAAGGACGGAAGGTGTCTAATGAGGTGGCGAGTAATAGAGAAATATGGAAGAAGGCATGCTGCGCCGACCCCAAATAAATTGGGATATGGGCAGGAGAATGATGAAGACTTCTCTACTCACCTTTAGCAATGGGGGTAGTTAGAACCCACAGACGGCTAACACATTTTTGTATGTAGGGAAGTCATATTATACACAGCTATAATTGCTCTCTCACTTCCCAAAATATGCTTTCAGTAACTAAAGGCAACGTTAAATAAACATATTATTCCACATACACACTACATACATTTAAACAGATAGTTTCAACACAGTCCCAGATCCGACTGTCCGTTTCACAAAGCTGTAGCTGAGGGACCTACTAAATTAGCGACGTCTGAAATCGCAACCACTGTTATATTCCCGAAGGAAGTGCCGTAAGTGACGCTATCTCACATGTCATTTTAGTTGGAATTAGTTTAGTACAGTTGCTTGCACTAAATTAGGGTAAGTGGTGCTGTTTGTGTGCATTTGTTGGTTACAACTAAGATGGAAACCTTAGCTACCTAATACTCGAAACGGGATATTTACCATGTTTACTGATTTCTTTGAGTTCCCGATATTTCGGCGCTGTTGCAAGCGGATAAACTGAAGTAATTGTGGGTGGGTGTCAAAAAAAAATCAGTAAACATGGTAAATATCCCGTTTCCAGTGTTAATGATAATGTTAGTGACCATGTTAGTTTAAAATCTTATATCTTAGCTATCTAACCTAAATAATGGGGCTATTTTGCAAGCATGCATGCACCACATACCTGAATAGGCCAAACAAATATTTGTATAACCTAAAGGTAGTTGTTCCGGGTCTGGCTGTTTGTGTATGTGAGTTTAAATGTTTGTAAACGCACCCACGATACAGGAGAAATTCCTAATATGGGGAAATGTTTAAAAAAAAAAAAAAAAAATTGTTGTCTACACATTAAGGAAGTTAGTAACATGTGGACAATACCTCCTTTTAAAATAACATAACTTTACGCCTGTAATCCCCAAAGGGTTAGGCAGAGGTGTACCTAATAGTACACCCACATTTCTTGTCCTATGTTTAAGTCCCATGTACTAGGGGGGAGCCTATTGCCATCAGCCGGACACAAACCCAGACTCAGTGGCTGCTACTGAGAAATTGCCTAACAAATTGGCCGACCCGGGAATTCAACCCGGGGCCACATGCTCAGCAGTCGCGATTGGGTTTTGTTTCTTAATAAAATTTAAAAAGTGGACTTCGACGTCAATAAGTTGACTGGCTGGCTGACTGTTCTTTTACGTGAAATCAAAAACTGGTACAATGTCTACGTTTGATTTACAAAAATGGTTTTTGATGATAAACATACAAAACTAATACATGGATGCATACAAAGAGGGGTCCCAAATTGTCTTTACATCCCCCTTACACTAAGAGATCACGTGTTTCCCTTGGAGCTGCTACTAAAACAATGTTTATATTAGACTTGCCCATCATAACATAATGTATGTATTAACATAAGTATACTGCACACATACGTATTCAACCGAAACAAGAACGATGAGTTTTATTTTGAATATAGTTTTAAATATTTGGATGTAACATAACATAACATCACGCCTGTAATCCTCGAAGGGTTAAGCAGAGGTGTACTCAATCCTGCCAGGGCTGCGGGACTGTTCGAAAGAGATACCGTGGCCCTGGAACACAAAGGGCAAAGAAGGAACATGGATGGGTTTTAGTCAGTACAAGTCTGACACTCCCTTCCGCTCCGCCCAGAGTGGGGGGGGTCATTTGATGATTTCCCATCCGGAAAAAAAAAAAAAAAAAAAAAAAAAAAAAAAAAAGGTGTACTCAATAGCAGTTAGATTCCACATTTCTCCAGTTATGTTTAAGTCCCATTTAATAGGGGGTGAGCCTATTGCCATCAACCGGGCACAAATTCAGAATCCGTGGCTGGTACTAAAAGATTCCTGATGAAAAAACCCAATAACGCTTTGCTCGACCTGGTAATCGAACCCAGGACACTTGTACTAGACCAACTTGGTTATTTAAATTTAATTGTTTATTATTCAACTGGCTATCCATATAACAATGTTTATGTAAAATACAAATACACATTTAGTTCCAGAGTCGTTATCTTATAGGTCTATCATCACGTTTTGTCGCTCGACAAGTAAATAATAATGGTAAGTCGGTCAGTTAGTGAATACTTGCCACAATTGTCTCTCAATGTAAATCAAGTTGTAGCAATTGTATTTACATAGTAAGCCATAGTATTTACACTAGAATACTTAGTATTTAGCCACCTACTACTATCCACGAACCGAATAAGGCTGCGTTTCCACCAGAGATGAACGAGGATTCGTAGCGAGGAATGTGTGTACAAGTAACCAATAATATCGCTTCTTTTTCACAGCTTGAGCTATTCTAGCTATGTGATTGGTTAGTTCCACACACATCCCTCGCTACGCATCCTCGCTCATCTCTGGTGGAAACGCAGCCTAAGGGAAGGGACCCACTCTTGTCGACACAAAATCTCTTTTCGCATTTAGTGCTCTTCTTTATTCGCTTATATTGCTTGGACATAAAGCTCTTTCTTATCCGCTCAAGCCTTCTACGTCGATAAGTGTGGGCACTCCCCACTACACCACGTGGGCCCTGTGAGTAAGGAAACTTGGGTACCAGTAGTGGGATCATTACAGGCTGATGACAACCTAGCTATACAGTATATACTTATATCGAAAGGAGAAGATCGTGGCTAAATAATAACAGCCGCACGGGTTGATCTTCGAGGTTAAACCGCGCTTGCCAAAGTTGGTCTGTGGATGGGTCATCATTACATACCGAATTTCCTCCGCGCCTCGGAAAGCACCTTAAGCCGTTGGTCCCGGTTATCAATTGTAGATCTTTGACAGTCGTTGTAGGTGACTACCTGTAACGATTGTCGACTGACAGACTGATTCTCAGAATTTCTGGCCACTGACTATTGTCCAGTAATTCTGACAACCAGTCTTACCAAGGGATATCGTATTACCCAGTACTAACTGGGTTGTGGAGGTCAGTTAGGCAGTCGCTCCATATAAAATACTTGTATTCAGCCGCATCCGATTATACTGGAAGCCGACCCCAATATAGTTGGGAAAAGGCTAGGCAGATGATGACTTATATCGAAAGTGACATCGTAACTAAGCTCCTAACAATTTGCTCAAAGCTCCGGAAATCATAGGTTACATTAGTATTCCTTGCCCAAGCCCATATTCCGAAAGCGTAAACAACATAATATATAACAGCATGTTATGTATGACGTAGGATCAGAACAAAGGTCAGCTACGTTCAATTTATTCTAGAGCAAGTACGAGTGACGTCACTGCACGAACTGCGAAAGCAACGAGATTACGACTAAGTAAGCTTTTCTTAAACAATTAGGTAACAAAATCGTTGTGCACAGCTTGGGAATCTTCCTCATATTAAGGAGCTTAGGAAATCACCAAAACTAGTAGGAAAATATTGAATCGCCTTTGTCTAGAAGTGAGACAGACCAGGCTTAAATTAATTAATTAAATTACACAAATATAAAATCACACCTGTGATGCCCGAAGTGTTAGGCAGAGGTATCTAATAGCAGCTACGCCCTCATTTCATCAGTTATGTTTAAGTCCCATGTAATAGGAGGCGAGCCTGTTGCTGATAGAAAAACCTAATAACACTTTCCCGGCCTGAGAATCGAACACATGACACCACGCTCAGCAGTCGCGCGTGCTACTTTAACTAGACCAACGAGGAAATAAAATTAATATAATTTTGTGTTAGTTTAAAATCAAATCATATGTACCCCTGAATACTGACATCCTTCACTTTTTCAAAGTGAAAATCAATCCAACTGGCAAGAACTCAATTCTTTATCAACAGAAACATTCAGTTGTCACCGCACCTTTCAACAAATATACTTGTTTCCTCCCCAGTTCCTCCATGATATTGTGCAAGGTAATCTGCGTGATTTACACGGCACATCGAACCGCCGCGGGATAGCGGTATGGCGGGATGGCGGGATAGCGGGATGGCGAGAGTGTGAGCTCGATTGATGGCGTGTGTTTGACTACAATCACACCTCGTTTAGATAGATGACGGCTGATGTGATCGAACGTCGACTGCCTTTATAAACCTTTGTTGATATCGGTTTCGAAAATATTGAAAAGATGGCGTTTAGGATGGCTGTGATAATGCGTCTAGACGGTTTGTTCTTCTTTGAGTCGAGGTAAATAGAATTGAGAACTGCATACAGTTTTGTTAAAGTCTTGCTTGGGGCAACATCGTCAGGATGACGAACGATCTTTAAGAACGATACAATAACAAATGTTTACGACAGCTATGCCTTTTTAAGTATTTGAAAGACGTGTAACCGTGTTCTACAAATCTAAAACTAGTAGCTAAAGCTGGTCAAATCGAACGCTGTTTGCTACGGTGAGAAATTTGCACTTCGTCACCACATTCTTCCTCATCACACAGCTATTCAAGGGTTCAGAAATACCCCCTCAATAAATAAAACGTTCAATAAAAGAATATCAATTCATGAATAGCTCTCTATGATTGATTGGTCGTTCTCGCCGAGCGTGAACTTTTTTATTTTCATTGCATGATCTGTTAAATATTTTCAGTTTAAATTCTTTTCGTAATATAAACCGGAATTTATCAAACAATAGGTATAAGCTTTCACGGTTTACAACTAAACTTATACTTACTGTCACTTACGGGATATCTTCTGATTGTTCAAAGACAAAGAAACAGGGTACACAGATTTGTCTGCTCTTAACAATTTATTTTCTATCCACTCGCATTCTCCAGTCAACCCGCGATCATGGCGCTTGCAACAGCGTCGAAATATCGAGAGCTCAAAATAATGAACAATCAGGGAAGATTTCCCGTAAGTGACAATTTAAGTTAAGTTAACTTATTCTTCTAACTACCTCTATGTTGTACATGGAGATACTTAAAAGAATGATTTAACTTAAAGATATTAAAAGTTTTTAATAACACGCTCGAGGTAATTTCATACGAAGGTAGTTCAATTTCTTACAAATTATTATGTTAATTATCTAAATACACAAAATGTTATGTATAACCTTATTTAGTTTAATATATTATTAAAATTCGCCTCCGTGTGCGTGAAAACTTTCAAGAAGCGCTCTTTGATATCGTAGGATACGACTTGCAAGATAAATGAGCATTATGACGTGACTGATAACATGACACACACTTCCCAAGTTTACATTAGTGAAATGAAAACCAAATATTTAATACCTATATCAATCAATCAACAAAATATATTACCTACTACTTATAAGTATCAGCTGTTTGTTGACGTCACTACCTGTACGGGCTCCCAATATTGTAGGTTTCATCATCTGCCTAGATTTTCCCGACTACGTTGGGGTCGGCTTCCAGTCTAACCAGATGCAGATGAATACCAGTATTTACATGGATCGACTGCCTATCTGACCTCCACAACCTTGTAAGCACTGGGTAATACGATACCCTCTTGGTAAGACTGGTTTGTCAGACGTTTGGGCTTCTGACTACCTGTAACGTCAAAGTTCTGCAAATGATGGCCGGGACCAACGGCTTAACGTGCTTTCCGAGGCACGGAGAAAACACGGTGTGGGTGGTCACCTATCCACGGACCAACCTAGGCAAGCACGGCTTAACCTAAAAATCGATCCAAGCGGCTATTTATTCAGCCACGAGGTATGTTGGTATTGTAAACATAGCGTGAATTAATTTTCTATCAAAGCTCTACACGACGCACTTATGTGTATCTTAGTAGCGTAATGAACGACGAAATTAACAAAATCCCGAGTAATCCCTGGTTAAGCGACACTCTGTAAAGGATTAAATATATCTGCGCGCGAATAGATTAACATAAGTGAGGGATGCCGGTCCCAGTGTTTAGAGGCCCTATTGTGATGGAGACCGCGTTTATATTGCCGACGGACGACTTAATGCCATCGGGTTTTTAAAGACCTGGAAAACTTTTAAGCAATAGAAAATTCTTTTAATTAAACAGTAGCTATGCGTTAGTTTTTCACTTGAATTTAAAATGGTGCAGTCGAGAGGTAGAAACGGCAGTAAAATACTTTTTACTTTAATCTTTTATCCAGCTGCGATTCTTGGATTCCGAAAGCTTAAAAGCTACTTTACACACACATATTTTCTCTTTCATTACATTCAGCACGCAAAATAATATGGTAATGCGACCTACTTACAATAAAACTTGGAAAACATGAACTCTTTACGAACAAACGACATGAAAATAACAATCGAGGGCCGTAACTCAATTGTCAAAGTTGCTTGACGGAAAAATATGAAAATATCTGTATTGGGTCCGTTTTGCGTTTAATTTTCACTTGGAAAATGTTCAGCGGTGTGGGGAGCCGCATTCCCGGGCGGTCATACGTGGAATGAAATTTTTGGTACATTGTCGGTGTCACATCCATGACACGGCGCGCTAGATATTTTCGCCTATGATGGCCCAAAAGTTAATTAGAATTTAAATAACCTTTCGTGCTTTTGTGGAGATAGTTTTAATTTAGTTTGAAATAACTTTTGCAGAATAATGGATCTGTAGATCTGTGAACGTGATATTTCACAAAAAAAAAATTAATCGTTTCCCAGTTTTTTGCGTAGTTACTTAGTTTGATGTACAGAATACTACGTTGACGGCTTTGGCTCCGTTTACACCCCGTATAGTCACCTGCACAGCTCTTTCGTTGGCTTCGTTTAAATTTACGGTTTTAATAAGAACTTTTAAAGCTAAACTTAAATAGTCCTCAATCTACTCCTAAAGTAACTCCAGTTCCTTCGTGCCACTAGAACTTCTCAGTTTAATACATAATCGAGTTGTCTCAATATGTATGAAGCAAGATGTATGAGTTTAAACGTCTCGTCGTGAAACTTCGCCGGTAGCGAGAAGCGCGCTTTATTACAATTAAAAGTCAGTCACCGTGCATTCAAGATGGCGACGGCTCATTTAATACATTACTTAGTTTAATTAGCACATTTAAGTTTCTCTACCACACTAAAAGCTTCATAAAACTATGCGATGTTACGCAGATGTAAGTTGGAATACAAGTTGTTGTAACAATTAGGCGTTTATGGGCTACCAAATTAGATTGTGTGCAAAGAAGCTTAAATAATTATAATATAAGCAACTAGTGAAAGGTATGAAAAAGTATGTAAAATAAAAAAAAAGTGTTTATTTCTCACCACAAGCCAAAAAATGCAAACAATATTGACACAAGCAGTGGCCAACGATTTTGGGTTGTGGATCGCTGGTGCCTGTGGTACGTAGTAACACCTGTATAAAGTTACACATTTGATAGCTTACATCTGGTATCACAACAAATAACAAAACTTACAAACAATTAGTGAGCTTACTAAAAATGAGACACAAGAGAGTATTAGAGTAATAAAAGTGTAGTAGTATAATAATTCGATCCAACACGATTCAATTATTTAAAAACTTAGCTCATTTAGAAGTAAACTAATAAGCAGGAACCTCAAACACTGTTTTAAGCTTTCACGGTTTACAACTAAACCTATACTGTCACTTACGGGATATCAAAATAACCCCAGGACCCAAAATAATGAACAATCACGGAAGATATCCCGTAAGTGACAGTATAAGTTGAGCTGGTACCTACAACAAATAGCTTCGTTTCGTAGTCTACCTGCACAAGCTGTTACACACGAATATAGGAAACTACTTACTTTGAATACACGAATGCAATTCCATTTAAGTTAATAACGTTATTGAAACTCTGAAACTGTTTACCACTCCACGTCAAACTTGTATGACTGTCACACGCAAACTTGGCTGAACTAGCCAACCGACCATTACTTACCAAACTACCGCCAAACTTGAACCTAATTAACTAAACGTTCACTCATCTACGTTTTGCATGAAGGGACCTGAAGGTTCAACGACCTTTTTGATGACTTCAGGTACTGGTACATCCATCGTGGGCCCTGAGGATTAACCGACGATAATACCCTAAGCATGAGTATGACCCATCCTAATTCACATAGATCGTTGTAACTTAGTAAGTTGAAGAAGGGAACTCGGCCAAGTAGTTCCATCTTGCAACAGAGACTCGCTGCTTAGCGGTGCCTTAATGGACTTACTTAGATATTCTGGCTTCGAAATTGACGTTGGCAAATGAACTTTGTTTTAAAGGAAAACAATAATTAAACAAATTAATTGATACTGCCTCGTTTGTCTAGGTCATGAGGTCCTGGGTTCGATTCCCAGGTCGGCCAAAGTGTTATTGGGTTTTTCCATCGGGAATTTTTCAGTAGCAGCCACGGAGTATGATTTTGAGCCCGGTTGGTGGCAATAGGCTCGCCCCCTATTACATGGGCCCTAAAAACACAACCAGCGAAATGTGGGTGTACTATTAGGTACATCTGCCTAACCTTTCGAGGATAATAGGCGTGAAGTTATATTAATTGATACTACTTAAGTTTGATACAGAAATGGCACATCTGTACAGGCTTAAGAGAACCTTGCATGTGATTGTGTTGGTTTAATCCGTTGCGCAACAGAGGCTCAACAAAAAGATGCGATAAATTATCCGCTTACGTGCTAATTACCCGTCCTTGTCACTCTGATGACTTTATTACTCCTATTATTGCATATCAAAGGCAATCATTACACCTCCAACAACATACCTGCAACAAAAAAACGAACAAAATTAGAACAATTATCACGAATCACAATTATCTTGTACAAGCGAGAAAAATGGCGGCATAATTTTTCAATGCCATTCAAAGAACACTTAAAGTAAACGACTTGTAAATGAGTAAAAATTAATTAGTTTGTTCTCGGCCGCGGTTCGTTGGGTGTGACGTCAAAAGAAAAAAGATAATTGGGGGAGAAAGAAAAGCGGGAAAGATTAGATTGATGTTGTTAGCCATTAGTGGATACTTAATTGTTTCACGCGTTTCTTAGGATAACGGGAAAACTTATGAGTAGAGTGAAGAGTAGTGTCTTGTCTGTGATTACAAATAATGGAGTGATTAATTACGGAGATGTGTTATTCTCTTTGTTGGTAGCTGTCGGCAGCAGTGCAGCGTGTTAAGGTGTTCTAGACGCCAGGATTATTGCCGTAATCTCTCAGAATTACAATCAAAATCTAGTTGGTATTATTGTTCCTCTACCAGCACATAAATATGTATACATTCGCAAATTGAGATTTAGGTAACTAGGCAAGTTATTTCAATGTGCATTTACATTTTTGTAACTTTCATTTAATGTTTATTTTTTCGTGCAACCTTATTATACAGTAGAAAGTGCTACATTTACTTAAAATTAAGAAATGAACACTAATTGGTTTTTAACACTCCATAATTAATTACTTTTTAACTGTGTTTTACTCGCGTACAATGTAGCTGAAGCTTGATTTAGAAAGTCGCATTAATATTAATAAAAGATTGTGTTTTCAACTTTGCAAAAATTCACTTAATACCTAGTTTACTTGTTTTTTTTATTTTATGCTCTAAATAACCAAGACAAGTAGGTACTTGTAAAACTTCTTCACCAAGAACCTTAATGTTTACTTTGTACTAAGAAGTCTCTTGTCATTAGTGTCTCGTTGGACAAAATTGAAACATTTTTCATACAAATTGAATTAAGCAAAGTTTCTTTTTGCAGCGATCTTCAGTAAATTTTACTAAAGGAATGAAAAATGTCTCGTTGGTCGTAGGTAACTTGTTTCATGGTTGAGAGCCCGGACACCCAAGGGATCAGTCACCGTTGCGAGCATTGAGTGAGATATAGAACAGTGAATTCGGAAACAGGAATACACAGGCCTGCAGTAGAATGCCTTTGATTGAAAACCGAGAGAATTCAGACTGAGGAAGTGAAGTATTTGTCATGTACCTATGTATTCGCATTTTGCTCTGCTCATCCTGTTCGATTCGAATCTTGATACAGGGAAAACGGATGACTAGACCGTTTTTCGGGAGAATTCTAAAATTGTCACATTCGCGCCTAATAAATAGTAACAGGTGGTTTTATACGCTTTGATCAATTTATAGTGAATTTACGTGTACTAGATTTAGGTGTTCTTAGTATTAGCGTGAAACTTTGTGTTTTTGAAAGATTTTCGTTTTATCATCATCTGCCTAGCCTTTTCCTAGCGTTGGGATCGGCTTCTAGTCTAACCGGATGCAGCTGAATACCAGTATTTTACATGGAGCGACTGCCTATCTGACCTTCCCAACCCAGTTAGTACTGGGTAATATGATACCCCTTGGTAACACTGGTTGTCAGACGTTTTTTGGAAAGATTTTCGACTTATATACCATTTAATTTCAACTTCATTAAATCTAGCGTCTTTTTCTAATGGAAATTCGGCCATATCGTTGAGGATTTCCGCTGAATTAGGACTTATATTCAGTCGGAAAAAGAATTAACTTTATCTTTACCCCAAGGCTGTCCCCGCTGGATGAAGACGCCAAGGATTACGGACATAATAAAATTATAATACCCACCGGCTAAAAAGTATTTACACTTTGAGGTAGGTATTTGATTAAAGAACGTTATACATTAATACTGGCAGGCGAAAATATTGTTGCTTCTCCTTGAATTATGATGTCTCTTTTTATTCTTAAAATATTATGTTTGTATTCTCATTTTAAACAAGATGAATATAGCTTAAGTAACACCATTTGTATTTCCTTTGCGTGGTAATTTATGTCTTTTAATTAATGTGACCAACATTGCAATGTTTTAATCAGTAACTGTCACCTTCCGTGCTGTTTATGTTTTCGAGCTATTATAAATAGACAGCTGCAGTAATTTAGATTTATCTGGGAAGATAGTAATATTCATCATCTGAGTAGCCTTTTCCCAACTATGTTGGGGTCGGCTTCCAGTCTAACCAGATGCAGCTGAATACCAGTATTTTACATGGAGTGACTGCCTATCTGACCTCCACAAGCCAGTTAGTAAGGGTAATATTAGCCTGGTTGTCAGACTTTCGGGCCACTGACTACCTGTAATGACTGTCAAAGATCTACAAATGACAGCTGGGACCAACGGCTTAACGTGCTTTCCGAAGTACGGAGGAAACTCGGTATGTAATGTGTGGTCACCCATCCACAGACGAACCTAGCCAAGCGCGGCTTATCCTGAAAATTGATCCGAGCGGCTGTTATTTAGCCACGAGCTCCTCAAGACGGTAATAATTGTTTATTGAAAATCATTCACAATTATCCAAATCTCCAAAAAAATCTTCTACAAAATATTTAGCCTAAAATGCCCAGTCCTAAGGGACTCCTCATATTTTAAACCTTAGATAGTCTTATCGCTAGCCTGAATTTTACCCAAGATGAATATCTGAAAGCGAATTTGGCCAATTTTCACCAAAACATCGGAATATTCCTGGCGATATTACATTCTGCGCATAAAGCAAGCTCGTCCTTTTATAAGGGCGCTAATTTTTTCCAGTGTCATTGATGGATGGTGTTTAGGGAGCCTCAAACGAAAGTAGATTAACATTGAGATTAACGCCATAAGTATATGTGACTAACCTACATATTGAACTCGATTTTGGTACTAAGCTATGCCCAACTACGAAAAGGAAGGGTTTAAAGTGTTACAATATTTTCAACTCGTGTAAGGGGAGAACAACTGCCTTTCGGCTTCATTAAGGGTACTTCCCTTATCGAAGCCGAAAGGCACTTGTTCTCCCCGTCATTAAGATATTTTTTTTGTTCTGGACCATACCTGGGAACCTTCTAGTTCCGGAGATATTGGGGGTCAAACTACCCACAAGTTTTTTTTTTTTAATACCAGTTTGTAATGTTATAACTTTACTTTAAATAGTTCCACGACCCCCGTACTAATCAATTCATCATGTTTTGAGTGCGTTACATTGAGTCCTACCGTAAAACGTGATTTTTCAACCCCAAAAAAAAAAGTGATTTCCCAGCAATATTTTTTGCGTAAAGTTACTTAGTTTGATGTATAGAATGCTTGACGGCTTCGTGAAGGGCCCATTTACACCCTGTATGTGCTGATAACAATCAGTCGCATTCGGTTAAACTGGAAGCGAGCCCCGACTGAGTTGAGAAAAGGCCGGGTATATGATGATGGTTATAATATTGACCTCGTTAGTCTGGTTCAAGCTAGAGGGACTGCTGAGCATGAGGTCCTGGGTTCGATTCCCGGGTCGGGCAAAGTGTTATTGGGTTTTCTGTCTAGAATTTCTCAGTAGCAGTCACGGAGTCTGGATGTGTAGTCCGTTGATGGCAATAGGCTCGCCCCATGCATTAGTTTAGTTGCAGTTATGTTTAAGTCGCTTTATATGGGACTAAAACATAACTGGCGAAATGTGGGTGTACTATTAGTTACACTTCTGCCTAACCCTTGGATTTTAGGCGTGATATTATGTTTAAGATGTTATGTAAAATATTGATTCAGCCACATCTTCCCAAGCTTAAAGCTTCCGTATAACATAATAAATTGGTTAAAAAGCCTCTATTAATTAAGCTTTAAGCTTACATTATAAAGACCTTCCCTTGCACTACCTCCTATCTATGTACTTGTCAGCTGACTGACTTTATCTCACCAACAAGACTAGTTTATCAGTAGATACCAGAAGTACCTATTCAGTTCGATAAGGCTGGCCGAGACAGCGACTACCTACTGAGATAACTAGCTACTTTCACGAAGTGATCTCGAAGTTATCTCTGTGATGAAAGACGGAACTTCATCAGGATCTGGTCGTTATGACGTTTGCAAAGATACTTATAATTATTTTTGTAGGAAGCTGCATCTTTGTATGATTGTGTTATGGGGATTCAAAGTTATAAAGGTATTTTATGGACGAGGTTTTGAAGACATCTTTTTTTTTTTTTTTTTTTTTTTAACGTGGTAAAATCATCAAATGAGTTTTTTTTTTTATCGTGTTATAATCATCAAATGAGTCCTCCCACCCAGGGCGGAGCGGGAGGGACTGTCAGACTTGTACTGACTAAAATCCACGGTGTCCTTCAGTAGCCCTTTATGTCCCAGGGTCACGGTAATTCTATGAGTCCCGCGACCCCGGCAGGCTTTGGCCCTTTGGCAAAGAAGACACTTTGACAGACACACACACAAGAGACACTTTGGCAAAGAAACTGTTTATATGCAGCTTATGTTATGCAAAAAGTTGAGTTTCGTTATTTCTTTAAAAAAAAACAAAATTATTTGGTCGGCATATAACAGCCATATAGAAAGAAGAAAGGAAGAAAAGAAGAAAAAAAAACATTATCAACTGTTTAGTGAATTAATCTAATTTTCACGATGTGGACACGCGTAAAAATCTTGGCGTGTCCAGTACCTCTACCATGAGTTTACGCAGCTAAAACTCGCTAGCGTCTCCGTAAATTATTTGTATGAAAAATTGTATAGCGCCCCTAGCGGTCACAGAATGAATTAAATTACGTACCACGAGCACTATAGATTTCGATAAGTTAAAAACCTAACGTAATCTATTCGATAGTTACTAACGTTTTTCAGCTGTCGCCATACAAAACGGTACCATGACTTGCTAATTCTACAGACGCTATCGATCAATACGCTTGCGATAGTAGTTACGTTGCTCACTAGCATTTTGTCGTGTGAAACATATGTTTACATTAAAATTATATACGTTTTTGAGTGTAATAAAGCGAAAATAATGTCTGCAAGAGCTTGTTTAGCATGGAATATGTTAGTGGTCGCTGAATCTGAAGACCAACGACGTGACTTTTACCTAGACTATATTATTTCTATTTTACGTACTAGCAAGCTGTGCCTTTAAATTAAATTTAGTCAAATCATACTCATAACCATTTTTTTGTTTATTTGTTGCATTCCTCACGTCTTTAGTATTTTTAGACACTTGAACTTACCTCACTTATTACACTTTCAAAGTTTCAAGTGGCTTGGCATATCTACCTGCGTTGAGGGGCAACTATTTGGGAATTCTAATACGTTTTAAAATAATTTAATAGAAAGTAGAAACATACCTTTCCATGAACTCTACCAACAATTGAAACTGTGAGACACTGGTCCTCATTTTATTAAAATATAATCCAAATAATCTATTGTTTTAAACTTTCAAACCACAACGCACTCTGTGACACAACGTCAATAAACAAAATAATAAATTGAATGGCGACAGTGACATATTATAAGTAATAACAATTCAAAAACCACTAAATACCATAAGTAGTCCACTAACCGTCAACTTTTCTATTTTGTCGGTTTATTTTGTGATATTGACTGTCTTAACATTTTTAGCATAGCACTACATTTTGAGCTTACGAGCTGTTCTCTCTTCTTATTAGTGAGAAAGAAAGAAACAAAACATAAGTAGTGAAGCATAGACGAAAGTATTCTAAGGAGCAGAGTGAAGTTAGCTAGAGGACACGATCTATCGAGCTTACCTTAGCGCCTGCGTAGGATTCCGTAAATCTCATGGTGCAAGCATTATCGAAATCTATTTGATCCACGTTAGCACGCTAGCGAGTTCAACGCTAGCGCGTCATTTTTCAATGACATCTCATGGTAGAGGTACAGATGACGAAATAATAAGTGCTTACTAATTTTTAGTTTCACCAATTGGACACGCGCGTGTCCAGTCTCTCGTGTCGAGTTGGTGACTAACCCATTTGTCATTGACTCTTAAAAAAATAAGATCACATTTCATTTTGTAGGACTGATTAACTAAGTATCTTATCATTTCTTATTTAGAAAAATCCCTACGCTCCTAAACACAAAACTCAGGTAAATGTACCTCGTTCTAATTTAATACAGACGAGTTATTTCAGTACTTGGCTTCGGACTCCACGTACGCACTCCATGTCACTCAATAATAGATGATCGTCGCTCTTGAATCATATCTACCCGTACGATCAGCCGCTGGTTATGGATATCCGCTACATACGCCTACCACGAATCATGCGGATAAATATGTTCGAAGTCCTTACAAATGGCAGGTGCACTGACTGATTGACTGACTGGGTGATATATCAACACACAGCCCAAACCGCTGGTCCTAGAGACATGCAACTTGGAGGGTGTGTTCTTTGTGAAGAGTAAGTATTCAATAAGAAAAGATTTTTGGGAATTCCACCCCTAAAGGGGTAAAATAGGGGATGGAAGTTTATATGAAAGTCCGTCAGTTTTGAAGTTAGGATCTTCAAATTTTGTGTTTAGGCTGACGATTGAAAATTAATTTATACGTGTCTCAGCGTTTTTGACAATTCTACCCCCGAAGGGTTAAAAGGGGGATGAAAGTAAGTAACTTTTTTTTGTTCGGGGGGGATATTTTTCGACATCCACGCGGGCGAAGCCGCGGGCAAAAGCTAGTCTACTATAAAACTATTAAGTAGGTATTTTATAATTTCTAATTACCGACTCATTACTTCAGCAATATCAACAAAGATTAAATAAAACTTCAATAGCAGGTATTTTACCAACACACTTTCATTTGAAATTCTGCCAGAAACAAAATTAAAACGAATTTCGCAGAATATCGGTCCACAGTCCGGGCAAATGAAAAATAAACTCAATTGTACCGAAAAAGGTGCTTATGAAATTGTTGCCAATCACAATAATCTCACTTTGAGAATAATAACGGGAATATTGCCAGCAATGAATATAAACAAAGCTTTTGGCCAAAAATATGGAAAGGAAATCTGTTGCCAATTAAGTTTGACAGAGTAAAAAAGTTAGTTTACTACCTACAAAATAATATCAAGGTTTAATTGTTTGAATGTCTAATTAAAGGAAGCTTGTTAAAGTGAGTTTTCAAAGAAATCCACGAAATAATTTGGGATGTAGAAACATACATATTTACATAACACTCACGCCTGTAATCTCCGAAGGGTTGGGCAGAGGTGTATCTAATAGTGTCCCATGTAATAAGGAGCGAGCCTATTGCCACCAACCGGGCAGAAATTCCTGATGGAAAAACCCAATAACACTTTGCCCGACCCGGGAATCGAGCCCAGGACCTCATGCTCAGCAGTCTAAAATAGCTTCTGTTTAGTTTGGTAAAAACCCGTATTATTGACGAATTATCCTGATTCCAAAGAACCTATAAAGGTCAAGTTTTTTCCATTTCCACCATTAAAGTAAGCCCTCCATTTAATTAAGCCAATCGAAGGCATTTGAGCGATTGAGGTCAAATCTAATCAACATGTCGGTATGCCCATAGAAACTCGCTGATTTCCGGCGCAGATACCCGGCGGACACCTCACCAATATCCGGAGTTATAATGACTATGTTACTACCATTAGTCTCTGGCATAGAAACATTTTGTATCATGTCATGATGAAGATAGTCTATAGACAAAATAGGTTGCGTTAATTAGGTCTTCTCATTGATAAAGTCGTCATCCTTTTGCCCTTATTTCAATTTATGCAATATTCCATTTTAATTTTTCTTCAATAGTAACCTATCACTTATAAGACACTCACTATCACTTTGTCACTTGGAGGAGTTCGTGGCTACATAAGAACAGCCGCTCGGATCGATCTTTAGGTTTAGCCGTGCTTGCCTAGGTTGGTCTGTGGATGGGTGACCACCCATTACATACCGAGTTTCCTCCGTGCCTCGGAAAGCACGTTAAGCCGTTGGTCCAAGCTGTCATTTGAAGATCTTTGACAGTCGTTACAGGTAGTCAGTGGCCCAAAAAGTCTGACAACCAGTCTTACCAATGGGGTATCGTATTACCCAGTACTAACTGGGTTGTGGAGGTCAGATAGGCAGTCGCTCCATGTAAAATACTAGTATTCAGCTGCATCCGGTGAGACTGGAAGCCGACCCCAACATAGTCGGGAAAAGGCTAGGCAGATGATGATGAGTTACCTATCACTTATACAGGGTGAAAGGAAGGGACACCGACGCACAGACGGTTACCATGTATTCAGTACATAATTCTAAAACCCCCCACATAGAAATTCATCGGTAATTTAAAAAAAACAGCTGTTTCCTACAAAAGCGCAAAACCTACACGGTCAAAATATATGGAACAGCAATTTCTTTGTTCACTTACTTTTAGCCAAATGACTTTCACACTATTCATCCCTGTTTTCTTTGGCCTGCCTCCTGTCCGTCTATAATCCATCCAGAATTGGGCAAAACAGGTTTTATAAATAATTTCCCCCTTTATTCAAAATCACAAAACTATCGTCTTCCTGCCCCATTATTTTCCTTCCATGAATACATGTCTATCGACCGTCATATTCTTTCTAGCCTTTCATCTTCCACACAATCCATCCATCTTTTCTTTTGTCGGTCTCACTCCTTACCTATCAGTGGCGAAGCTTCCATAGAACTCGATTCCTACCGGCTTCCCTTTGAAAAATGGCACAGTCAGTATTCTATAGACAAATAATATAATCACATTAAAGATATGATAATTATGTGATACTCCATCTTACCTCATACAAAAATTGACCCATCACTACTGTTACCTATATCATGATAATCATATTCATACCAACTCAAAACTTCTCTCGTATCCAACGAATTCCTGATGATCTATGGAAAACAGACAGGTCCATATAGAAAGTAAAGCGGTCTACACATCAAAGCCGCTGACCCGGCGGCACGGATCGCCGGCCCAACCCGCCGGCCTTATTTTGTACAATCATGCCGCCGGCTTGCGCCCGCGCGGGCAAGCCGGCGGGGCAGCATGCCGATGCCGACGGCATCCCTCTCCACTCACTCAGTCAGTTGCCCGCCGGCTTTCATAGAGTAGTGACGTATCACTTATTAAATCACTGTTATCGTCCTCCTCCATGTCAATTAGGTACTGAAAATACTACTTCTGAATTATTCGAAACACACACGTCCAATCTCTACGACTATTTGGCAATTACTAGAACACCACATGCCGCGGCTGTCGTGCCGCCGGCATTGCCGCCGGCAAAGTCGTTCGGCTTTGGTGTGTAGACCGCATAAGGATGTCTTACTAGGAATTATGTAGACCTAAAGGATTCAGGTCAAAATGTTCCCACGCGTGATTTAGAAGTCACAAAGGATGAGTCACAGAGTTCTGTCTTGGGTTTGTAACTTATGATTACTTACGCATTGTTACTTTCTCAAAGGTATCGCAGTTCCTAGTTTAATTTTAGATTTCTAAAGACACTACAAAGTTGTAAACAGAAGCTTATATCTTTGAAAAAGCGTTTTCAAAATAGGTGTTTAGGTTAAGGTACTCCCATTTCCAATACCAATTCTACCGAGCCATCTGTAAGTACAAGTGTATCTTCCTTAAAGGTTGCCAGGCTTGAATCTATAGTAAGGCAAATCACTGGTAGAATGACCATTGATTGTTTGTACGTGAACTTTACTCTATGTTCAACAGACACAATGCAATGGACATTGTGTACACCTCGCTTCAAGGTACATTCACTCGCAAAACAATATTAATTTGCACTTACATAACTTGCTACACAAAGACAAACAACACGTGTGTGTATCTCTCCTCCGTGCAGTCCAATTAGGCGCTGAACCACGTGGGCGCCCCTTTTGTCCCCCGAGTGGTGCTTGTTATGACAAAAATGCTGCATTGTACACATCTACATTGTTAGTTACGCTCTATAGACAGTTTCAAATTGAAAATAAAATGCCTCTCTGTTCGTCTGGCTCCCTAGTAACCTTTGTTCTGTAATTTGTTCTTTGCTGTAATATGAAAGAACATTTAACTCGAGTGCCGAGCGAATGCTACGATATAGAGTTCATTTTATTTTATTGCACTGCAAATGACAGATTGTGAAAAGAAATCTGTCAATTTGTTGATTCTTCCATCGACAAAATCCTTTCCTACGGGGGTCATGCTACGCGTGCTGGTATCTGATTGTGAATGTGTGCATTTTAATGTGCTGAATTTCGTTTTCAAAATACTCCTCATGCATACCAATGCTGGAGATCACAAAGTTTGAGTAAAACACTTCCATTTTCTACTTCGGTATTTTATACTGCTCATCTGAGGTCCGCCATAACAATATTCATTATTTTGAGGGTCTGCACTCATTCTCCGCTGACGTCTACCTAATTAGACAGTATCTTCTGAGTTGTATAATAATGAGATTGGCTTACAAATCGGCTTTTCCTAACAAGACCTTTTGCTTCACGTAGCTTTCTCCTCTCTCGCCTTAAACTCGTCTAATTATGTTGTCTCCCTTAGATGATAAAATGTAAATAATCAAAGAACAAAGTTCCCTTTTTAACGCTTACTAATTAAACGTCGCGACGAATAAATTGAAGGCGAAATATCACTTTTATGTAAATAGTAACTTGGCTTGCGCACCGCAGATTAAAATACTTATATAAAGTTTTGGCGCTCTGGCGCCGCCAGAGTATTTTCGCTTCCATACATTTGTATAAAAGTTTCATATTTACCGAGAATTCTTAGTCTTCATCATATAGTTTTTAGTCAAGAGTTCTTTACGTGATACGTGTCATATTACGAAACGATATATTCATGTAACGTATCTACTTCTTATGCTGTTTTTTATTGATGGTTAAAGTGGATAGGCACGATAAATCATTCCATTGTTATTCCTTCTAACTATTCGATAAGCTCTGGAGTTATTTATGGTTTTCGCTATACAATATTGGCAGAGGTGAATTATTATGGTAAAAAACACGGTTCTCTATAAATATACGTCGAAAAACTGGCAATATTTTGATATTCCCGGCGATAAAAGTTTTCAAAATAAAACAATTAAATGTATAGTGCTGTGTAACACACTCAAATAAAAAGCTTTTGTACGTGTTCAATCAAAATAAAAAGCAAGCTCTATTTTCAGTTAAACCAACGTAAAACATTTTATGTTCTCTTGAAAACTGCAACAAGTACAAATCTCGAGTTTGTCGAAGCGTAGCAATTTTCTAGAACAAATTGACGCACTACAAACCGATTGAAACACTTTACACTAGAGTATGACGTCATAATGTTGTATAAAGTGGGAATAGACAACAGCTGTCGAGTGTGAACGGAAAATCGTGAGGTACAATGAAGCTGCGGTGAACTATTGTGTGGCGGCCTCACTCTTAGCAATCATTAATTTGCATTTCGCTTGAAATTATGTTTTGACATTATGCAGAGACTTTGTTTACGAGTGTTGTAGTGATATCCTTTGAAGACTGACCTTGGTATAGATTAAATTGTGTTTGAAATTATGTTAATGCAAGTCAGGTTTGTTTTCAGGTCCGGCTGGTTAAAATATACAATAAAGTTTGTGTTATTCCTTCTCACACTATATAAATACATACTTTCCGATTTATGACGAAAAACTCACCCAGATTCCAGGATCAATAACCCATTAAAACACAAATTAGCGTACTCTAACACCTTTTAACATTCACACATTAATTCCCGACATAATTCAGCGTAATCTATCAATTTACAAGCGCTGTTACGCGCTTAAAAAGAGGCTTACACGAGTAATCCCCTACTTGTAAGTTTAAATTAAAGTATTTGAGAAGGAAACGCTAACTGAGTTCCATTTTCCGCCGGTAGGTGTCGTAATGTCTGGCACCACATCGATGGAAGCCACGAGGAAATTGCCCGAGATCGACTGCTCCATATAGCCTCGTATAGCCCGTATATTGTTATAGGGGTGCCGGGGTGAACTTTGAAAATTACACGAGTGCTGGTAAATCAAATTTCTGAGGTGAAGGTGAGATCTGTCTCTTACATTTCAATGCTATTTTTGGGATATTTAAATTGCAATCATAAGCATGCTCAAGCATGCGAAATTACAAGCTTAAAAATGTTTTTTTTCTTTTTAATAACTACTTTTGTAGCTTTTCATTGGACTTAATTTTAATCGTGATTGTTTCACCTCATGGCACCCACATTTCGGCAATTATATTCAAGACTCCTACAAAAGGGTGCAAGCCTATGGTTTCTACTAGGCCTTGTGTAACAGCGGTGTAACCTCTGCCTGTCTTTCCAAGGAAAACAGACGTGATGATTGATATGACTCTGATTAATTGGCTCATAGTTCCAAGAATATAAAAGATGAGCATTAAAACTGATTACAAAACACCAATGGGCAGACAAACTAATGGCCTTCAAATGTCCTACAGAATCTCCCATATTTGTGAATAACACAAAAAAGCCAAGCACCTCAGTATTCGCGCGACTTGCTCCGGAATGCGACGACACTTCCCGTGTGGAACTGAGCCAACCGTCTGCCAGTATGTAGAAAAAAATGTATGAAGTACATCTGTGGCCTGACTGACATAGACAGCCGGCTTACCTTTAAACTAGATGGGGTCGTTGACCGGTCTTGAGCAGTTACTGCGAACGTTTAATTTGAAAAATCTTTGTCTGTGAAAACGGTACAAGGAAAACGTCTACGTATTTTCCGTATTCCATTCCGTGGAGATTCTTTATGTTCAGAACGAGAAATATTTTTCTATCATTCATTATAATACTATTCTAATAGAACAAAACGTGGATAGAGGTCGTCACGCTAAACCAAATTAAGGTCAACAGAAAAACTATGAGCAAGAAGCGAAAATTATAAGCAAAAAATACCGCTCATAAATCATGTTGTCTTATAAATTATATCTAACTGCGAACTACTTTCGTAGAACAAATTGTGACACTATTTTATTTTTATGTTCACGCTTGTGTTGTGGCACGAGCCGTAGGTTATAGAGGTGTCTTTACCTTATATTTATTTATTTATTTGGTTCACCAACAATTGCTTACACTGGTATAAGCAAATGGAACAGCAGCAACAAATCAGAATAGAGTGTAACAATCACTTACAGGTAAACTCTACATGCAAACAAACCGTTGTCGTAACTTACAAAACAAAATAGAAATAAACTTAATCAATTAGTTAAACTAAATTAAAATAAATTAAACTGAATTTTAACAAATTAAACTAAATAAAACTAGGAGAGCTAAGAAACTCAATGTTCAGGGAGAGAAACTGGCTTTCAGTTTGCCTAAACCGTCAAAATGGAGGTCAATCCGAGCACTGCAATCGTTTACAACCCTGCAAAACCTCGCGTAGGGAGAATTTGCACCTAGCACCGTTCTTCTCTGCGGAGGGCAGAGTGCCGTTATAGGACCGCGAGGAATTCTTGAGGGTGCACGGAAGTTAAAATTATTTAATATTTGCGGACATCAATCAACTACGAACATGATATAATAATATGTAGATCCACGACCCGGCTATTTCATAGCCGGCTTACCATAAGATTGTGCATCCTGACCTCCTGGACCATTGGACCTCGTTGGTCTAGTGGTCGTGGTCCCTATCGCGACTTCTGAGCATGAGGTCTGCAGGGTTCGATTCCCGGGTCGAGCAAATTGTTATTGGGTTTTCCATCAGGAATTTCTCAGTAGCAGCCAAGGAGTCTGGATTTGTGCCCGGTTGATGGCGATAGGCTCGCCCCCAATTACATGGGACATAAACACAACTGGCGAAAAATGAGTAAACTATAAGATGCACCTCTGCCTAACCCTTCGGGGATTACAGGCTTGATGTTATGTACATCCAGGTTTTAGGGAAGTTCTGTTTTCGTCAAAAAACCTAGACCTTCTAGTCATATTTTTCAAACTCAAACTCAAAGCATTTATTTCAATTAGACCTTCACAGGCACTTTTGAATGTCAAAAAAACGCGAAGCTACAGTCACAGTCACAAGGCATATTAACTTTCATTTACACAAGTGTCGTTTACCTAGTATTTCGTATTGGTGAGCATACAGCCTTCAAATACTAATCACTAAAGCCACATTTAGGTACACGAATGCTACCTATGAGTCTAGCTAGACAGACACTAGTTTGCTAAAAGCTGCGGCCATCACAATCATCCTAAGATGACTTTTAGACCGTTGACTCTCATCACTTACAAAAACTACACTATATTTTAGTCCCAGATTGACATGAAAAAGACAAAAAAAAATCGTCGCATTTTGTTCTTGCCCCGAAAACCGTTTAGAATAACGTTTCGTTATTTTGACAGTTCTATCAGTGGTTTACATGGTAAAATACGAACTTCCTGCTCAAACTGACGTAGACAAGGACTGTTTTCCTTTGATGATTTTCAAAGAAGAAATAGCTGATAAAATTGTTAGCCCTCAAAGTAATATCAAAGAGGTTATTGACTTTGATAAATACCTAACCAGCAGGAAAATGGGAAATTTAATAAGCCTACAACAAGGATATTTACTTGACAAAAGTCTATATTGATTGCTTTTTAGGGTTCCGTAGCCGAATGGCAAAAAACGAAACCCTTATAGATTCGTCTTGTCTGTCTGTTTGTCCGTCTGTATGTCACAGTCACTTTATTCAGAAACTATTAAGACTACACAGTTGAAACTTCGTAGGTAGATGTATTATATGAACTGTTTTACAAAAATAAAAATAATGTTATGGGGCTCCCCAAGTCCCCATACATGGAAATGAAACTAAAAAAAAAAATCATCAAACATATACGTGCAGGGTGTCTATAGATAGGTCTTTAAAAATGACATTGAGGTTTTTAAAACCATTTTTTCTAAAGTAAGAAGAGAAAAAATCTGAAAAAAAATGTAGGATTGCAGAACGTAAAAAAAACTTTCAACGAAAATTGGTTTGAATAAGATTTGATGCTTAGTTTTTGAGATATGGGACTTTTTCATCAAACTGCAGTACCTAGTAACTTTGTTTTTCATTAACATACTATGAAAAACAAATTTAGTTTTGCTGTTTTGTTTGGTGCTACGGAACCCTGTGTGCGTGTGAGTACGACTCGCACTTTTTTTTTTTTTTAGCTTGGTAAAATCATCAAATAAGTCCGGGCACCCAGGGCAGAGCGGG
The DNA here is from genome assembly GCA_963082995.1 of Noctua comes. Taxonomy (NCBI): domain Eukaryota; kingdom Metazoa; phylum Arthropoda; class Insecta; order Lepidoptera; family Noctuidae; genus Noctua; species Noctua comes. The sequence goes on along the minus strand of OY720279.1, from coordinate 7,716,166 downwards.
AGGGACTGTCAGACTTGTACTGACTAAAATCCACGGTGTCCTTCAATAGCCCTTTATGTTCCAGGGTCACGGTAATTCTATAAGTCCCGCGACCCCGGCAGGCTTTGGCCCTCTAGAGGGGGGCCCCGTTATTATGCTGACACTCTTTGAGGCGCGCGTGGAACACAACGCGCCGTCGACCCGGGCATGGTCCATGGTCGGACAGCGAAGTCGCCCATTACCCGCATGCCCGCGCCTACGGTGGCCGGAGATCGTCTGCCGACGTCCGTCGCCGTGGGCGTCTACCACTGCGGCTGGGGTGGAGGGAGGACTCTGTCCTCTCCCTCACGTGGCCAGCCTCCTCCTTCGCGAGCATGACTGCTTCGCAGAAGGAGGCGACCGCTTCCCACTCCGTCTCGCCCCGCAGCATGGCCTCGACCAATGCCGGGCGCAAGAGGTCTCCGCCTATCGCCGCCGTGAGGACACAGCGGTGCTCTGCCCAAGCGGGGCAGTCCTGCACCGTATGCTCCACCGTGTCCTCCGGGCGGTCTTCGCAGTGGTGACACCCAGGCGTTTCCTCCTTCCCCATATGACACAGGTACCTCCCGAAACTGTACGACTCGCACTTGGCCGGTTTTTATTGTAATTAATTTGAAACAATAAGCGTCGAATCTTATACATGTATAGGCGTTGACATATGATATAGATATTATGAACACTAGGGCACTAGCAATGACATGATAAAAACAAAACAATACAAATATTTTCATAATAATTATGTTGTACAATTATGTTGCTTTGAAAAACAAGCTTTTATATGATGATATGCATTGAATGTTCATTCATCAAGATTATTGAAAACAAAAGACTTAAGCAATAATCATGACTGCAAAAAATCCTCTATTCATGTCAAAAGCATAGAATTCTAATTAGAATGAACATGAGCATTGCTCAAGTTATGAAGAAGCGAGATTTATGAATCTTGGTTCAAGGATACAAGGTGTGCATTACGCTTGCAAGGCATCCTTCCCAGATATTCGTTTAATCAAAACATTCGCCGACTTCCAGGGACGCCATATTAAAGTCTTGGAAAGGAGCGGCTCAGGTAATATGAATGAGGATTAACTATAGTGCGGCTTTACCACTAAACGAGCTGTGGTGCCTTTGAAATTCGTTTGAAAATGTTGGTAAATAAATAACATGAGGTGCTGGTTGCTATGGGCATGGTCATTGTGGTGGCATGGGTAGATGGGGTCATCCAGTGTAAGGCTGCCTGTCCATTACAGCGGAGTGCGGCTGCGGAGCGGTGTCATTTTTTTAGTTTTCATTTTTATTTCTGAATAATTTTATCATAATGAATTATAACTTGTGTCTTGCTGTGCTGTGTCACACTGAACATTCGAATCGAATCTGCCTTTACTGCTGATATTGGGCCACCAAGATACAGGCTGTGCCTAGTTTGGGGCCCACAGCTACTTCTATTTATTTTTGTACCCTTTTAACTTTGCTCATGTATCTTGTTTTTCTATGTTTGTATGTTATCTAACTTGTGTGTGTCAATAAAATATAATTTAAGATTTTAAACTATCATGGTCACTAACATAGTAAATAAGAAAGAGTAGTAGAGTAGTAGTAGTAAATATAATTTAAATTTTATTAAATTAAATATTAACCAATAGGATTGCATAAAATCTCCGCTCCGCTCCAATATGCAATCCTATTGGTTAATATTTCTGTTTCTCCGCTCCGCAGCCTCGCTCCGCTTCAATGGGCAGGTAGCCTAAAGGAGGGTTCTTTTACACTGAATCCTTAGCACATCGAGCATCTTTCAATTAACCCAGTTTCCTTAAGAACTGTGATATTCACTCAAAGTCTTTATGGAATCAGTGGCCATATTATGTATCTGGCTCTTGATACCCACCAGTTGAAAAGAACAGCTTTATCCTTCGATAGTAATAAAACTATGTTCTATACATAGCTTTACTTCCCCAAAGGCTTGTTATAATATCGTATTCGCATAAATCATGAATTCAAGAACAACAACAAACTCTAACTGAGAGTTTGCAAATTATTATTGTTTGCGGAACGTAGAAAAGTCTGCTGTTTCTGGTTCCTATTTCACAAAAGTTTTTCTTGTGGAAAGCTTAATTTCATTCCCTTGATATGTTTAATTTATACAATGGCACAGTTCCCCATGAAGATACAGAAATGCTAAGGCATATCTTGCAGAAATCTTACCCTCTTTGCGTTTCCGTAAGTCACTCGAGCTCAAGCACCTCTCGTATCTACGGATACCTCATCAATGATACTTCGTACACAAATGGACTCAAGATCTCGCTACAGAGGTCTAATCACATTTCTGTTTCAAGTATTTTCGCCCTCAACAACTCATGTTTGTCGTCCCAAATTACAATTGTTTACAAACAATTTGTCAGAAATTAAGTTTCACGCTCGTTTAATTCATCGTCGATAGTTTGGAAAATTAATTTAACCTTCATAACGAGCCTTGGTTCTGAAGCCTCGTCTGCATTAATTAAAATCTTTAGCAAATGATTTATAATTTTCTGAAGGCGGTAAACGGACCATTCACATAATGAGGCAAGTTCAAATGCATACTTATTACGGTGAAGAACGCTTTGCTTAAGTGAGCTGCATTTATAAAGTTAGAGAGTTCTGACTAAATGTGTTTTTGTTAACTTTTAATTGATACTATTTTTAAACAGAATTATAAAATAATGTAATTTAATTCACTGCCATTTAAAAAGCACCGCTCACAAGATTGACATTAAGGAAATGTAGAAATGAATCTGCTGAATATAACTTAGCAATTTCTCAATTGCCTAATGAGAGCTCAACGAAAGTAATTAAAAGCACCAATGAAGTCCAGACCAGGGCAACAAAAACACGGATCTAAGAACCAACTACTATTTATGTTGCCGTCCGATAAGATGATTGCGATTTATTAGCGCCAGACGAGACCTATCCAGTCCTTCCCGTTTTAGTTCTCACCGGCTACTTACGTACGCAACTCCTTGCCATCCACGTTTTTATTCCATCTTTCTTTTAAAACAGGCTTACAGGGATTTAAGGACCTGAACGCTGGATATTGGCTGGAATCGAGCAACCCGAGTGGCGTTTCGGACGGACCGAATGAATGTTAAAGACTCGGGTTGATACTATAAAAGGCTTATTTGATTTCGATCCAATCTCGTCTACATTGTTCTCGTTTTCTTGTGATTCGTATAAATGAGCGTGGGTTTTTTCATGAATGTAGAAGGCTATATAGGAAACCTCTTCAGTATTTACTTAAGTTTGATCAGCTCTTCGTATTTTAGTGTTCTGTTTCGGTAAAGATTTTATAGAAGCAGTATCACATTTAAAAATTAATTACGTTTTCGTTATATACCACACCTATTCTTCCCCTTCAGGGGATGAAAGGCACGAACGTTAAACAAAATTAAACGGATAATACAGCAGGTAGGGTGCAGAATTTCTGACAGTACTAATTAAAATCGTACAGCATACCGTGAATTGGTGGCGTGCGTCCGTGTCGAGTGTTCGCGCGCGACTTGCTACCGAGTTTTATTTGCCCAATATGAAATTCGAATTTTAAATGCAGTTCATTCTAAAATTGTTTTTGAATGGAAAAATAGAACGCGGAAAACTGGCTGAATATAAACATTAGGAATATAGAAAAAGGTTTTGTATGTTATGAAAATATTGATGTTTGGTGTACCATATTCATATTTTTTTCATGAAAAGTGTTTTCTTTAATGTCTATTTCCTACCATGGCTATCACTCTATAAAGTGGGCTATATTTTTATCAAAAAACTGCAAAATTCCATGTAATTTCTATGAATACGTAGACTTTATAAGGAAGCTCTTACCTTAAAGGAAATTAAAGTACCCGCAATTTATAGTTGTTTTATTTACAAGACTGCTTTTTAATTAAAGGGACGTTCAAGAGAAGTGTAGGAAAGCAAATATCAACGCTGCACTGGGATATTGCCGAGCTCGGTGACCTTAACCTACGAGACACGTTTCCAACTACGATATTTCACTGAACTACCTCAATATGTAATATTAAATTACAGAACTTTATCATACATGAAGAAGGTAAATGTCAAGGAAATGAAGCTTCGTAGGTATGAGTAAATTGCGAACACATTCTTCCTTTGATACTAGTTAGTCACCAATGAGCTCACTAATAGAGCTATATTATGTAAACATATTCGAACGGAGGATCAAAGTATACCATCCATCCGCACTAACTACTCTAACCTACATACATGAAATATTAACAACAGTAATTAACAAGCTAGGCGAGGACAACACACCGGATTACGATCCTGCACTACACACAATGTAGCACTAATTGAAAACTTTTCACGGTGTTGCAGCAACGCTAGTTATTTTTGTGACAATTCAATTTCATCCCGTCGAAACAGACAAAACATATCTCATTAAACACATCAAAACGAGCGTTGCGACGAAAAAGAAAATTAAATGTTAATTAGCTGTCACAAACTTTGACTCCAATAAAGTCTGGCACAATGAGAAAAAACGTCTTAAAAATGTTTTCATAAAAGAGCAGGCGATATTAATAAAGAGAGAGGCTCACCTTTTTGTACCCGCCGAGCCGCAATGCCCTCTGCAGGCGTGCGGCCCGCGTCGTGGACAGGTACACTATCGGCACCGCCTCCCCCGCTTCCAACTCGATATCGAAGTCGTTAACTGCCTCACAAAACTTATAATCCTCAAACTTTTTTGCCTCACTCTTCATTAGTTCCTCACTGTCCCCGTCGTCACTTATCTCATCTTTTAAAACTTCGCTGGCCGGGATGAAAAGAGGGTTTTCGTAACAACGATTAAGAAGTTTAGGAGCTTCGTTTAAGATGTCTATTTCTTCGGAAATCCGCTTTTTGATGTCGTGGGCTGATTCGAACTCGCTGTCCTCTTCCGGGTAAGTTATCAGATAATTGTCAGTGACGGGGCACGGCTCATCTGCACACATGTCTTCGATCACTACGGCCGGCAGCGTCGCGTCTGAAGACGCGGAAGAGTATGCACTCCACGTCAACCCGCTGTTGAGACGACCGCACTCCATTGTTCCCAGAGTTAAGTTTGTACTGATTGAATAATTTTGTTTAGTATTCGGGGGACATAAATATGTATGCTAAACTTTCAGTGCGACAGTAAAAGTAGAATAATGAATTGCGTCTGTCGACGAGTGGGCGTATTGAGTATCTGATTTCAATCTGCAATCATCTGACCGCTGCACGCATGCACGTGATGATTGTGAAAAATGAGCCTTGTGGCGCTAGGCAAAGAAGTTATTTTTGGAAGCTCCGCAGTCGTACGAATAAAGCAATGTAAATATTTTTCTAACACAGGCGTGGAAAATTAAAAATTCAGTATGTTCGAGAAATAACGTTATATTTTTAAGGGCGCACTTTGCCCCCGTGTGTCAGGCGCAAAGCACATACCTTTTGCTTATTGCTTTTTTCCAGAGTATTTTTTTAAACGTAGAGAACACAAAATGAGAATATTTTGACGTTTTAAAATGGGTATCAAATTGTAGCGGAGGTTGTCCGCAGGTGGTGAAGGGTAGGTGATAAGGGTCACCGAGGTACTCGCGCATGTTTCTACCTCTGAACTCACGTAAGCCATGTTCAGCCTTATGGAAATACTTTATATTTAATTTTATCCTACCGTTAGCATTATTTTGTTTATTTTGAAACTGCGTTGTTTGATACACGTGTAAGTCTCTTCTTACGACCGGTTTGCCGTAAAAATGTGAAATATAACTAACATGAATGTATCGTGTTTATAAGATTACTCACGAAAATGTTCGAAGTGAATTTTCAAACCAACTCATGTACGAACCACGAACGAATTTGTACGCGTTGCCATTTATGAAGGCGTCTGAAATAAATCAGACGCAGCCCAGACGAGACAACCAAAAACGTAAATGTCATGCAACAAAACTATGGTCGGTAGACTCGGTACGGTGTCATCGCTCCCGACCATCTATTTAGAAGCTACATGTACTAAAAGAGGGATATCATCACTTATAGTCTGTTTCGCTGGAACTATTTAATAGAATGTCTGTCAGTATAGTGCTCGGAGAATGCTTGGCGCTCAATACGATTGCTGCGCTGCTTCGGTACATCAAACGTCCTGTGGATTATAGCGCCATCTACAGCCAATATGGGGTTTTTATTTTAGTTCTCAGTAGTGATGGGTAGCTATAGCCATAACTAGCTAAATAACGGCTATTAACAAAATAGCCACGGTTACGATATCCGTCAAAACTATAACTAGCTATTGGCTACTGGCTAGCTAGCTAGAATACGGCATAGCGGATAGTAGCCACAGAGTATAATATAACTACTTCGTTTTGAGCCGTCCCGGTTTTCGGTAGCCGGCTAGCCGGAGTAGCCGAGTAGCCGATAGCTGAGTTAACTGTGTGCACGCTACTGCGCTGAGTTGTGTGAGAGGCGAGTGCCAACTTCATTCGCATCGCACATCTCTTTCTTACAATAGTTACAAAATAGATTAGAGAAAGAGATTGCACTATTCTTAGTAATTTCGTTCGTTTAGTATACCAATTTACGAAATATAGAAAGGTAGTAGTTAGTTACCGTCAGATGTAAAGGAAAACTAAAGAAATATTGCATTTGATAATTATATATTAGATTTTTTGCCTTTTTATTTTAATCACTTTGAAATCAAATGAACTCCCCTTCATGCTTTTTTCTTACAATAATAATACGTACGACCTACGAGGGGAAGTAGTTTCTTTTCAAAAGATTATAAAATAAATTAAAAGTAAATGAAAAACGAAATCAAGACATTACCTAACTTATTATTCACATTTAGACTTGTTGCCGCGGCGAGGATCGAACTCGAATCGCAGGACAGTTGATCGTTTCGTTATTCATTCAATTCCCTAGTCCACCTAGCTACGCCGCTGCGCCGCTAGCGAGCGCTAGTCGTTATTGTTCAATAGCCAAATAGCCAAAATAGCTGGCTAGCTAGCTGGCTATTCCACCACAAATAACCGGCTAGCTAAGCTATTGAAATTTCGGCTAGTTACCCATATCTAGTTCTCAGTAGATTTGTTTCAGCAGGTAACAAGGAGTTAAATCGTTTTAAGGTTTTTTAAAACAGCTGCCTTCTTTGGACTTCAAAATATCTTAGGCCAATGACTTGTAAATTATATATATCTTTTCTTAAGTATCTCCTTATCTATCTTAATTCCTGACAGTTGAAAATATCCTGGTGATACTTTAATTGCCCTAACTCTTTCGGTTTAAGATCTGAATACATATTAAATGGCGATCTAAAAGATTAGATAAATAAATCATATAGAAGAACATTTTATTTATGGACTAAACTTAATTAAATTCAGACATTGAAGAGTAGTTATAATAAATATTCATTTACTACAAGTAATTTGTTCGATATTATTAATGTGGTATCCTGTTTTACTGTAACTGTATTCTAATTTAAGTTAAATTATTCTTTCAAATTTAATAATATTAATCTTACATTTCAATAGCATTTACCTAAATATTCCTACCCCCAAACCTTGTAGTAAATTTATGTTAAGTTTTCAGCTATACCACCACACATTTCAACGGAAAACCTTGGAAAATATTTGGTTGAACCGAAGTTAATTTATGTACCTACTGGTATAACTTTATTCCGGATTTATCACCAAGGAGGCTTAAGACTGACGAACACAGTGCAGAAACCAACACTACTACGTACGTAATTATTAAGACCTTCTAACAGTAGCGAAGGGTCAATTTTTGTAAGAGGTAAGCCGGAGTACATATCTTTACTGTATAAAATGTTATTGGCTATAGAATACTGACTGTGCCATTTTTCAAAGGTAAGCCGGTAGGAATCGGGTTGTATGGAACCTTCGCCACTGCCTTCTAATATAGTATGTATCTCCACAGACATTGAATCGTGTCAAAATGCACAATGAACCGATTTTCAAAACATTACTAATAAATATACATAATTACATGACACAATGATTACAATAACGCATGACAATATACAATTGTAAACTACAGATGTTATTTAGTCAACACTGTTGATGTAACGTTTAGGTGATATAATGCTCGAATCGTTATTAATGGCAAAAATAACAACTATTAGTCAATGATTAATTATTATCAATTATTATTTGCGAGGTTAATTTTAACAGTAACATCAGCTTATTTGTTTTTCGTTTGTATCAACTGCACTGAAAGGGTGAAACCATTACATCCATCCATCCATTAGTCTATATCATAGTCCCTAATAATCTGCATTCGTTAAAATAAAATTAACAATGCGTACAAAATCAAAATGACTTGCGGAGTTACCAAAAACAACTAAAAGACTTTTCCTGAAATAAGATAATCGATTCCTTTGACTTTTAAAAGTATCGTTGCTGTGATTCTTACTCATAAAAGCTTTAAAAGTTTTTAAAGTAATTCTTTGTTCTTTTTCTCTGGAGAAAACCACTTTTCACAATAAAGGCTCTCAAGAGAATAACGTTCAAAAGAAAAACAAATATATGTGAAAAATATCGGAAGGAATTGCTAATAAATACATAATTTATAAAAGTGAGGAAAAGTATTCGGACGACGAATTGCAGATTGATAAAAAATCATGGCTTTGATTCACATACAAATAAACGCCTGAGTAAGTAGGTTATCAAACACAATTTCGCAGGAAACCACTCTTGCCAAATTTCACAAAACGTCAATTTTTGTCGCACAAATTAAAGTATACATGAATATGATCTACGGATAAACTTGTCACATTCGTTTCAAATATGTCCTAACTATAATATTTATTTCTTGAATGATAGTTTCCGATTCAAACGTCAACGGACCGCGAGTCGGCGCACGCGCCGCGCGGGATGAATCGAGACTGAACGTTCTAATTTTGAAATGAAGTGGGTTTAATAACATTGCGTATTTTCCCGTTTTCTCCCGGTGACATCCGCGATGACTCACCGATTCCAGTTTTTGCTGAAGATTATTAAAACAATTTTTCTTGGCGCTTATTGAAATTTGGACGATGTTAGAGTAGTCGACGTCACAATACCTACAGTAATTACGTACGCAGAATCAAAGATAAGAGAATATAATGGTTACTAAAAGATTTTTTTCCAATTTCTAGACGTATTTGAATGGCTTTTCTAAAATTATTTTAAAGTCTGTCATTGCTTTATGCTTGTAAAGCTCGCATATCAATTACTTGTTTGGCCAGTTTTTAACGACGGGTAGTCATTCAGAAACCATTTCTATTTCAAGCAACACATTATGTATGACTGTTTGTTTTCCAAGAATGCGCATTCAAATTGAAGTTACAAACTGGCTTCAACGGCACTGACCTTGTGCAACACAAAGTTACTTTTGTCGCAAAACTAAATCGTAAAAAAGTTTGAATAAGAATAGACGAAAAAGAAAATATAATTATCAAACATGTTCATCAGTTGAAATCAGTTCAAATGTTATTTGTCTATGTCAGTGGCGAAGTTTCCATAGAACTCGATTCCTACCGGCTTGCCTTTGAAAAATGGCACAGTCAGTATTCTATAGACAAATAATATAATCACTTTAAAGATATGTTCTCCGGCTTACCTCTTACAAAAATTGACCCTTCGCTGCTGGTCTATGTTCAAATGTCCGGACATTAAACAAAAATTCTGAACAATTGGTCTAATTCCGACACAATATGCAGTGTCCGTAACTGACCTTCGAACGATCTTCCTGACTTTTCCGTCCCCATACAACACGCAGACAACCTTGGACATGGACTTTGTTTTTGTTTATTAAACCGCAGTATGATGTAGACTGATCTGCGTGAATTTTATTTTATTAGCTAGTAACCGCGACCTTGCGTCGTCCGTCGTTTTGATCCCGTGCCAGGACTACATTTGCAACGAAAACACTGTGGATATCTCTCGCGAAAACTTCGAGTACCCGATATCAAACATTCAGTAGCCTCTGAAATATTACACGTCTACATCACCGACAGGGTTTTTTGATCGGCAAACGAAATGATAACATGCCTCACAATGTACACTTTGATCTTTCAATTTCCACTTTGGCAAATCGTTTTTGCTTCAACTTTCAGAAATTGTAGCAGTTATCAATAACATTTTCCGTTTTATTTCAGTGCACGCTCGAGGTCGATGACATACAATCGTTTTGACCTTAGCTAATGAGGTTGCCAATATAACACCAATCAATTTATCTTCATGACAGGCCAAATCCCCCAATATGTCTAAAGCATTATCCGCAGACTGTGTAAATTATTCACTACCGTAGCATTCATTAGCATAAAATAAAATGGTTCACAAAACAAATGATAATGGGTCCTCCATTATTGAAATTTCATACTCGCGAAGAGGCTCACAGAGTGGGTAATGAACCTTGATCTGAATAGTCTGTTCGACGGCCGGGTGCCGTAGGTTCATGTTTATGCTATTACACTTGTTATCCCTGGAGATTTTGCGGGAGTGGTCTTGGCTCCAAGAGAGTATATTCGAAGTCACAGTACTCGCAGCACTCTAGAACAACAATCCTCTTGGGATTCGAGCTTCGACAGAGAGCTATCTGAAGAAGGAAACCTAATCACGATGTCGTTCAAGCTTTGGATTGAACATAAGAAAATAATTCTGTTTTTAACTAGGCCATTGCGCTGTATCGCAGGTAATTGTTTCTTTCTACACGGTTATCACAAAGGGAGGGATTTTTGTTTCCCCTCCGCCTGTTCAAATGTTTGTGGTGACAACGCTAACGAAATCCCGGCTGCGGCGAGCTCGCACACATGTTGCGGAGATATATAAATAAGCTTATAGCGGATTTACATGATATATTACGTGCAAAGTGTACCATTAATGCTGAATAGCTTTTTTTGCTTGGAACACTAACAAAATTGTGCAATGTTTACGCCAACCCAACAGGAAGATCAAAGGATTTTTACTGGTATACTTGTAATTTAGACATCAAGCATTTATCAAGATAACATTCGTTAGTTTACAAAGAAAATTGGAAGCGAAATTAATTTACTAGATCCTGAGAATATATTCCCAAATAGACCGTAACAATCAGGTCCCAAAGAGCCCAATGCTGACCTCGTAACTCATAATAGTGAGCCAGGATAATTGCTGAAGTGTGAACGTGAACCTACGTCGGAGTTTTGTGATTTGCTCTAATGAAGTCCTTATTTCACCTGTAGGTACCTGTCTACTAAAACAGTATCGTTAGAAACATGAGATAATTCAGAAAGTGACCTATTTATAGTTAATACAGTGTCTCTTTTATCTGCTCTGTAAAAAAAGGAACAATAGTATAGTTTCGTTTCCAATTATGCAAATAGCAGGAAACAGAGTGTCGAGAGTTACAGTTAATCCAGAACTGCTCTTGAAGCTTTCGTCAATAATATATAGGATACATTTTCATTTAACACATGCATAAAGTATTGTTCTATTACAAAATTGAAATCAGTTGGCTCGAAATGGTGATTTATTTCTATTAGTTGTTACGGCATTACGTTTATCGGTTGGCTCGTTTTACCAGCTTTTGATTAACTCCAGACCAAACTATTTCTAGCTTTTATAGGCACGTGTGTTAAAGTTTAATTGAAATCACGGAGCTCATTATTTGCTATCGAACGTTTCACATATTATATATATGACGAACTACAGCCGATGAAACCACATAGTTCACGCAAATTAATTTTGAATTGGCTTCAAGATTGATAAAGGAATCTTCAATATTGGTAATTTAGGAGCAATTTCGCTTATTACGAGAGATGTTTGTGGTTTCGTTTGTACTTGTTTTATATCACCTATAAAGGGTGTAAAAAGACCCTTAACATAACTGAAAGCCACTTGTTCTCACAGTCTTTGCGATAATTTTTTTGTTCTAGACCATACCTGGGAACCTTCCAGTTACAATAAACATAAAATTAAAATTAACATATTGGGGGTCAAAGTTCCAACTTTTTCACAAGTTTTTTTTTTAAACATGTTTTTAATGTAACATTTTTACTTTAGACACCTCCACGACCTCCGTACTATTCAATCCATCCATCAGCACAATGCTTTGAGTGCTTTCCATGGAGTCCTACCGTAAAACGTGATTTTTTACCCCAATAAAAAAGTCGATTCCTAGCAATAATTTTTGCGTAAAGTTACTTAGTTTGATGTACAGAATGCTTGGTTGACGGCAATGTGAAGGGTCTGTTTACAGCCTGTATAAAGCTAGAATATTAACGACACCTTTATTCAATATTTGCTTAAGGAGCTCTTTGCTAAATAATATCAGCCGGGTCGATCTTTAGGTAAAGCCGTGCTTGCCTGAGTTGGTCCGTGGATGGGTTACCACCCGTTATATACCGAGTTTCCTCCGTGCTTTGGTAAGCAAGTTAAGCCGTTGGTCCCGGCTTTCATTTGTACATTGTTCACAGTCGTTACATGTATTTAGTGGCCCCAAAGACTGACAACCAGTCTTACCAAGGGCTCTCGTATGACCTAGTACTAACTGGGTTGTCGAGGTCAGATAGGCAGTCGCTCCATGTAAAATACTGGTATTCAGCTGCATCAGGTTAGACTGGAAGCCAACCCCAACATAGTTTGGAAATGGCTAGGCAGATGATGACTCAACATTTGCTATATTCTTCCTTATTGTACTCGACTAATTTATTGCCATTTGTCATCCAGATCAAAAGCTTGATCAATAGACGACCCACTCTTTTCCTCTCATAATAAATATTACACGTGTAAGAGATAATTATTTGGGTAAAAGCCTTGCGGAAGTATATTTCGGAAGAAAAGAAACAATAAACAAGAAAAATTCGGTGATAAAAGTTCGTAGATTGCTTTTAATGATGTTTTGTCTAGGTATTTTTATGTATTTATGTGACATCCTAAATGATTAAAAATTAAAAGAACTGAGCACTTTTCTCATTTCTGAATCTGTTACGCTTATATCTTATTGAAAGATTGTACTTTGCTAGAACAACAGAGATATAAATCGGCAAATTAGAGCAATTTTATACCTAGTTAACATATTTTTTTTTTCAAAAACAAGATTCAAATAGAAATCATCCTAAATGCGAACATCGCGTGCGTTTTCTTATCGAGGATCCCGATTTGAATGTTCGTCCATCAGCTTCCAGACAGTAGCAGTTAGAAATTAGGTTGGCTTGCCAAATACTTAAACGTCCCGTCTGGACACGCAACCTAACGATACGCACGAAGCCCTCAACTTTCACACGACACGATATTTTTCGACGTTTATTTTGATCCCCATCGTCTACAACAAAAGCAACCCAATTGCCAATTTCGACCACAAGGTTTCACCTAATGACGCTGTTAACAACACACATAACACTCAAATCAAGTGAATCAATAAACCACTCGCCGGTTCCCACATCATCAATCAAACGAGAGCGGGTCCTTTTGAGCTCATAAAAACTGACGTCACACTGGCGTGTACATATTTATGAAGCATCCAACTGATCTGCTATTGATGGGCTGTCCCATTCATCAGCCAGGGAAGCCGTCGACTAACAAAAACTTGTTCGTTACAAGATTTTTGTGGGTGGACAGTGTTAGACGGAAACGCGTGGATGTTTGCGGGATTTAAGAGGTGGAGTTACATAAACGAAACCTTGAAGTGAGGATTGCTAAAGAAACGATTTGTGTGAAATAAAACACAACTAATGGTGTGTTATTTGAAAGAATGCATTACGATAACTTTGCTTCGTATTGTTTAATGACTTGGCTAAAGTGCTTAGCGCTGTTTATTGTTGAAATGTCAACTTCAATGCCTTGTCCAAGTAACATTAGAGCAAACTTCATCATACATCTTCGCTTGATTAATCGAACCGTCATAAATAAAGCAATGTATCAGTAAAGTGCAATTGTGGGTGATTGCGGTTGATATCAGTTCTTTATTGATGGACACTGAGACATGGCTCGTAAATTGCCACTTGCATATGCATGCGGGGAGCGACTGATTGGCAACGGTGCTCTCGACCCGTTATGACTGTGTCGCTCCAACCTACGCTGTCACAATTAACGGATGTTATGGTATTTTTAACAACATTTTTCTTTTATGATTGGTATAATTGATTGCGTTCTGAACAATTTGTGCCAGATATTTTTGGGCATTGTACTTTGTGACCCAAAATGTATAACTGTTATTCTTCAACGGAATACGTTAAAACAATTTTGCTTGTTGAATTAAATCTATATACGTACAATACTAAATAAAACAAAAGTCTAAGCTAGGATCGGAATCAATTCCAACGACCAAGCAAAATATTGCCGTTCAGCTCGGCAAAGCCCCAACTTAGACTACAAAGCTAATGTCCACATTTATCGAGGACATTCCGAAGGTACAGTACGTTTGTGTTTGGAAAGTGAGGATGAAACGATAATCCATACAGTCCGTCCATCAACAGCTCATATTTATTGAAGCGTTTATCGTGGGACCGATTTAGCACAAAAAAGTAACAAAAATATTTTTCGGTATATTTTGCTGAGATAAAATCGTGAAAGCCGGATCAGTGCTCTCAGCTCCGCGAACGGATATTGAACAATTTTAATCCGCACTATGTAGGTACCTATCCTATTGCACAATGGGATTGACATACGTTTGGGAACGAAATGCTGGGAATTTTTTCAAGCCCCCGGCGTCGCTAACCACGGTCCGATGGCTGTCTAACGCCAATCAATACTACCATAGTTAAACTTCAGCCATTCTGCAACTGCAACCGACACATATGGTCTAAAAATCTTTAACCAAATAACGGATAACACGCTTTCAATTATCAATTCCCCCAAACTCTAGTGAATTATATTAGTTTATTATTTTTGTGTTTATTTCCTTTATTTATTTCTATACAAATTAATTACATTTTTGTATATATTCCTTAGAAAAAACAATATAAAAAACATTAAAAATATGAAAAAATGGAGCCCACCGGTATCGGGAACAGGGTCCAAGCATTTATTGTGTTTATTATTATTAGTTAGATGACTTTAAATTAATCCCGCAACAGGTTACCCCCAGATCAAATTATAAGCATAAAACTTATTAACTCACTTCATAAATCAACCTGATTGATCCACTTATCTTCATCAGAGCGATGCAATCGTCGCACAACTGACAAGTGACAACTATTACATAATAACCCTTCCCCGCCGCCGTGTGTACACAAGCTAGTCAAAGCCACGTAAAAGCTGTAATCCGGTTGGACGACACGATCCTGTTAACGCAATCAAATGTTGGCGTATTTAAATGGACTTGTGGAACAAACGTCGGGAGTCGCGTAGGAGTTGATCAGAGCTGTTAAGAGCTAAACGAATAACTACTACGTGTTTCTCGAGAATTGTAAATTAAGTTATCGTGAATCTTTAGGCCTTACGAGTGTGAATACAGCTAATTATATCACTCGTTTGGAATAACTTCAGGTTAAGCTCGCATCTGATTGTCATTGAACCTGTTTGCATGATAATAATGCAGAAACTGGATTCAATACGATATCATTCTGACTTGTGGTTACGATTATTATTTTGATCAACAGAATTTTCTTGAAATCAACATGTTTATTTATAATATTCGGTGTTTTGCTTGCTCTTTCTGGAAAATAAGATCGAAACAAGCCAACTCGTATATAATAAATAAACTATTGTTTTGAAGAATTTACAACGTTTACTTCAATTTAATCTATTTTATCTAATCGAGGTTAATCCTAAAAGCGTCGCATGTCACATATGACGCGAACGGTGTGGGTCAGACCGTTACGTCTGCGAACCGTATTTGCAGGCCGCGGGCGCACCGGCTGGCGGCCGGCTTGGATGACCGGACCGCGTCGCAAATGGGTTAACCTCAATGCAACGTCTTGTTGACCGGCTGTAATTGACCTAAATCAAGAGTACGAACTTGGTAAATAAAAAAATAAGAGGCAATATTACCGTTTATGAGGGAAATGAATGCCTGGTACTATGTGCGTTAAACGTCTGTGTTTTTTGTTTGTCAAATTTTTGTTTGCATTATTATTTGCTTGAATTTAGGGGTTCTCGTTCAGCAACATTTTACCGGCTACCTAACGACACATTATTGATTTGGGATCTTTCCTCCTTAATTAACATTGCCTAGTAACACTGGAACAGACAGAGCTGTCACAGTAACAGAGTCGTCACGCAGTGGGTGTCAGAAGACGAGCGTCGTTGCACAGGGAGGCCTAGAAAACGCTGGCATGACGACATATTTGAGAGAGATTGGCCGGAGAAACCCGCACGGGAAGAAGAGTGGGGGGCTATGGGGGAGGTCTTTGCCCAGCAGTGGGACAATATAGGTTAAGGAAAACAAAAGGAAAAAAAGTAACACTGGGAGGCCTTAGGGAAATGCGTATACCAGCATCAGAAAACCAATCCTTTTACTCTTGCACAGTTCCATATTTTAAAAATATCGTGAAACATAGATAAACCTCGGTTACCGACTTTGATGCATGACCAATCGCAAACTTACCGGAAAAATAGATATTTCAGAACGTCAAAGTAGAACTAAAATGGAAACTGTTTTGAGATTTGCTGGAGGTCAGACCGATAAGCGGTAAACATGGAAGAACCTCTTTATTTTTGAAAATATGATCGTTAACATTTTGACCGCCACTGTCACAAATACGTGACAAGCAAGCGCGTGCATTGTACACCAAACGACACAAATATGTGACAAAATGGTAGGTGAAATTGTGGCTTGGCGTGGAGGGCACGCGCGTGCGTTTATGCTCTGGCGTACAAAAGGTTAAATAAAGGACCTATCGCTGTTTACTTCCTCTTATTATTCCTGCTTTTTACCAAACAATAATTTTGAAATATATCTATCTAACCCCACACCGCAATTAGTAACTTTCAGCAAAAAACCTCTATGTGTTTTAACATGTACCCCCCGTCGCTATATAATCGATGAAAGGATTTACTCACCAATGACCGGCTTTGAATTTCAGAGAGCAAGCGCCATGACAGTAAGTGACGGACAGCAGATTACGGATATCTCGTCGAATCGAATCGGATCGGATTCGGATCGCGACCGCTTTGACAATAATCAGAGTGGGTACAGCACTAAAATGGACTTAGATGCGGATTACTGGGGACCCGTATTCAAGAATTGCGTGTTGTGACGTAATGAAGTCTTTTTGTAATATTGTATTCTGAGTTACGTACAATATAATTGAATTATAAGTAAGATAAAGTTTTGCGTGTAGTTTTGCAAGAAGGCAAAAATACATTTTAGGTACATGAATTTATTCCTCTGTTGACATTTATTTCTTGGTAAATAGGTTATTCTCTGATGCATGACCTACGTATGTCTGTGTACAATAAACGTATAGATTAGCCTATTCCCTACCTATTCCTCTGTAATTCTAGACGAAGTTCTTCCTTTCATTCTTTCTATTTTAAATTGTCAGCGCAGTTAAGACCGTTATGAGAACAGCTCTTTAATCAAGAGGTGTGACCAACAAAGTGCCATTTCACTATATATTTCCTTCACTCCTTAACCTGATAACAAACGAGTATCGTATCGTTCTTGTTTATTTATAATCGCGTCGCGACGCCAGCGACGCCACAACAGACTTGGCTTTACTCCAATTTCCATTTTTTTTGGAATTTATTTCAATTCATGCGTTTTGGCTTTGTGTCCGTGTGGCTATCGGTTAGTATGATTGGTAATAAATGCTGAGCAGCAGTTATTTAATCGGTTTGTTTGCATTTCGTTGTGAATGTGGGAAAATTCCGTATTCTTGAGCTGAATTTGTATGGTGACTTACAATAAGACTTTTATTGATAGTGATAATCAAGGATCTATGTCCATTACAGTCTTACTATTAATACTAACGGGATATTTACCATGTTTACTGTTTGTTATGAGTTCCCGATATTTCGGCGCTGTTGCAAGCACCATGATCACGGATAAACTGAAGTTATACAGTCATTACAGTCTTTCCAGTATGTATACAGTCGACTTTTTAAAGTTCTAATGACTTGCAAAAATGCACAGATTTCAATCAAATTAGAGTCAACTTTATTCCAGGGCTGAGATGATGACCCCCACCTATACCCCTAACCACGACAATTCACCAGCCAGCAATTAAACGTGAATATGAAACGAACAATCGCAAAGGGCCGAAGAGTAATCGATCATGGACAGTTCGACAGGTCATCTGTTGAATACGACCCTAACGTCCGAATCGTAATCGAAACGCGCTGGTTTGATTGGCACATGTGATAGTCGCTAATGGCTGATAAACTGGAGAAATGGGCTGAGTTTGTAATGTGTTATTTACACGAATATAAGGACCATTTTGACCTGAAATCGATTTATAATTTATTGATCAATTTAAAGACTTACTTTATCCATAGGTTTTCCATTGTTATAAGTGCACCTCGTAGTTTTTCGATCACACAAACCCAAACACTTCATTACTTCGATTACAAACATTATTACAAAGTTACCAGAAACTTGACTGGCGTACCTCAAATGATCAAACAACGCCGATGAACCTTAATTTCAATTTAACGTTACAACGATATCCATTGCCAAACACAGAGAGATCAAATACTTGGGTAACGTACGTAAAAGGAGAAAAACGGTAAAACTTCAAGGCGATTGGACCGCCTCAAACAAGATCTGCAAACGAATCGTGTAAACCGGCTGATTTCGGATACCTTTGGATCTTTGCGGAGATCAATCTGATCGCAGGTAACGATGCGACCATTGTGTATGAAACAGACGAGCTTTACAGACGTAGGTACAGCGGGAATGTTATCGTTCGGTAGTCTAAACTAACAGCAGCGAAACAATTGGCTAGCACAATGGACCATTGCAGTAAAGACGAATTCGTAATCATGATCATTGCGTCATATTATGAAAATAAAAACCAGGCAAGTGTGAGTCGTTTCTTTATCACCAAAACTGTATTACTTATATAGATGTACTAGCAGACCCGCGCAACTTCGTTTGCGTCACATAAGAGAGAGAGAGTGGGTCGTAAGCACCTATAGTACAATTCTAGCACATCACACCCATCATAATGAAAAAAAAAAATGAAAATGCACGAGCGGATCATTATTTTGCTGCGGAGTTATTTTAAAACTGTGATATCTCCTAAGATATGCATTGAAATCAAATGATGTAAGAGCAATTTCGTTCAAAATTAAATACTTGTGATTGATAAATACGATGTTTACAAAAACACCTTAGCAAGTAATGCATTATTAAAAAAAAAAAATATTACCATAAAATAGGT
The DNA here is from genome assembly GCA_963082995.1 of Noctua comes. NCBI lineage: Eukaryota > Metazoa > Arthropoda > Insecta > Lepidoptera > Noctuidae > Noctua > Noctua comes. The sequence goes on along the minus strand of OY720279.1, from coordinate 7,696,845 downwards.
TATAGTGAGTCAACCTTAAGATAGACATATGCTATCATATATAGATGTATTTCATGACGCTGATCGACTAGCCGGCGGCTACCAGATCAGATGATACACTTTATTTCTAACGCTTGTTAGTATTCATACCCAGATAAGCGATTGTCATTTGGGACATGTAAGGTCCCTTTTATTAGTAATTGTATGAGAGCGTAAAGTTGAATGCCAAAATTGTCCAAATAAAGGTATTAATGTAGCTTGACTGCTTGATAGCAGCCATATTATCTTCCTTCCTTTCAAAGACGGCTTTGGTACCTACAAGTAAAACGTATTCGAAACAAGGTACATACCAGTTCCTCAGGTGATCCCGGTTCCTTCATACCATTGCTCTTATCCGTGCTCCCCGTCTCTGTAACAAATAAAAAGGATATTATTTTAAAGTTTTTCGGAGAAATTTCCGGTGATTTGAAGAAAATTCCGGACTTTTCTTGGATTCATGCTCTAATCCTACTTTCCTCTCGCAGGTCTGCTGGAAGAGATTTCTAATGAAATAAGCAGTACCTTTGTGCTCTTCTATCATATAATGTAATGTCTTATTAAGTATTTTGTGTGTACATAAATAAATAAAATTTCCACAGCGAAATTTTTTACAAACACCATATTAATTGAATAAATATTATAATTATTATATCTGTTACCGGAAATGAATGAATAACAATTCCGAGCCTACTTAGGAAATGTGTAAAATAAAAATAAATTCGGAAGTTCCTGTGAAATATATATCATCATCATCATCATTTCAGCCGAAAGAGGTCCACTGCTGGATATAGGCCTCCCCCAAGTGTCACCACATATCATATAATAATATGTATTTCCTAGGAATTGTGTGCGATTCCGAGGTGATACCAGGAAATAAATAAAAACGAATGCTCTCTGTGAATAAAATAAATAAAACATGAATAAAATCAATTTCAAAATGTTGTAATAAGGCGTAGTCGACGTAGCCCTAGGGCTCCTATTCCCCCTTCAAACCTAACCTTTCCGAGTCGGGGTGCCCCTAGTCCTGAGCTCACTTTGCTTGCTCTTGCATCTTAAGTCTTTTTTGCAACAATGCCTTGTTTATGTTGGTGTGGTGTGTTTCTAGGAATTGTACATATATTTCCTAGAAATTGGATACGATGACGGATTACATACTTGGCCGTTAACATATCTACTTACGCTTGTGACTCTTATGTTGATTTTTTATTAAAACCAATATTAATTTTGGGAATTTCGGACGTTTCAAAATTTCCCGCGCATTCTGGACACCTGAGCTATAACTTCAGACATTTTCTGAAAATTCCGGTCGAATGGCAACTCTTTCCTACTGAAAGAAGAGAACAGACTGCGACTAACACAATGATAATAAAGAACAAAGATACCCAACAAAACCATAGGAAAATCCGTCATGAAGACTTTTATCGTCCTAGTGGTAATGCATAATATTTATACATATACTATTCTGTCCGAAATAAATGGATAATAAATAAATAAAATGAGGCGAAACCCACAACAAACCACAATTAAACCCTCATAAATTAAATTAGTCAAATTAGAATAATGAATCTAAATCACAAATTAGGAATTCAAACTAGCGATAATGAATTGGAGCGTAACTAAATCTCGATATAGATTAATCAGTTGACCAAACCGAATTTCCGCAACTACAATTTTCTTCTAAATTTTTGGTCGTACTTTAACTGTAAAATCACGTAAATCAGTGAAATCTTCAAAATTTTGTAAACGGCCTCTTAAAAAGGAGTAGTACCAAGACACTACCCTGTGGTAGGCCGTTTTTTTTTTCTCTTGGACGACTATTCTCAGAAAGAAAATGGACCTGGAAGCAGCGGTTGTGGAGTTTCCCGGAGTATGCGAACAAACTTCTGATCGCTGATTAAGGTTCCTTCCACAACAGCCGCTTGAGGTTAACTGTATCGTAGGCAGCTGAAAGGTCCACGTATACATATATAGCAACTGTGACCATTCCTGTTTCAAACCCATCTTCAAGGTGTCGAACGAGTTTAAGGGTCTGGTTACTGCAAGACTTGACGGGACTTGAAACCAGCTTGCTCTGGGATTAATTTCGGGTCTCTAACGCTCGTAAGGCGGTTCAGCAGCAGTCTTTCGAAAAGCTTATAATATAGGAGAAGAATATAGGAGAAGAAGATTTTAGACCACATAATTATGTAGACGAAGAAAAAGGAATAGTGATAGGCCATTTGATTTGACACGACCACAATCCTACATTCGAGCTACGAGAGATCAAGGAAACCTAAGAAGAAAGTGAATGGTACAAACTAGAAAAAAAGATTTGAATGAAACAAATTATAAAAAAAACCAAGAGGATTCAAATAACAAAACCGTAACTAACGTTGAAAAAAACCTCGGACATTTATGTAAGAACAAATTATTATGAAACAGTGCCTCTAAATACCAAGTTAAAGTATTTACATTTTGCTACAAATTCAAGGCATCTTGCTGTTCTCGTAACATTTTCACACGTTGTTAAATAATTTATTAGACAAGTTATTTTGCGATATTACGGAGAGGAAATTCCTTTCTTGTATGAACGGGCGGCTGCCATAGAAAAGAATTCACCCTACCACGCAGTTTTCTTTTAGTAGGTGGATACATAATATCTTGGTATATCGAACTGTACATACAGGAAAGGTATTTAAAAAAAGGTTACAGTTTACACAAAAACAGTAAATCATCGGCTCGAATCCCCTTTTCTTTACATTTTTTTTTAATTACTGTTATTTTTTAAAATTTTTGATGTAGAAATTGCACTTATTTTCCCCTTACTAACTACTCTACCCCTGTCCCCGACAGCACAGATAATATAATACTGCGTACCGACAGGTTCCATAATTGTGACTAGTATATTCAATCAATCAAAGCATTTATTTCAAATAGGCCAGTTACAGGCACTTTTGAATTGTCCAAACAAAGACAACAATAGCTACAGTCCCAGTCACAAGGCATAAAAACTGTGAAAGTACTGTAGTTGCCCATTCCCTAACGTAGATCTCTATGGAGAAGAACGGGTAAGAAACTCCATGGACACTCTTTTAAATCAGAATACTTTTACAAACTCTTGGCATTTCCCTACCAACTAAATACAATAAAGAATTGAGAATTGAATTGACAAACAACTACAATCAACAAGTCAATATTTCATCAAACAATTAATAACCGCAGTTTCGCGGTAAAACATAATTTGAGGTTATTGAAAATTAATACAGTGAAGTGCTGAATTAATATTTGTGTTCATATAAATATATCAAAAATGCATGGGAGGCAAAAATGCCGATGGGTATAATACAGTCATGACTGTATTTAAGTATTAAGCGTGTAATAATTAACACAAATTAGGGCATTATTTATTTAGTCATAATAATGGATGTAAAAATACCCTTAACGGCTCTTGTTCTCCCCGTCGCGTCATTGCACTGTTTTTGTGTTTTAGCCCATCCCTGGGAACCTTGTCGTTACCGAGATATTGGGGGTCAATGTTTCAACTTTTACATATGCTTTTATAAAAAAAGGGAATGTTTTAAGTTTACTTTAATAACTCCATGACCCCCGTACTATTCAATGCATCCATCAGCACAATGGTTTTGAGTGCGTTAATTGAGTCCTACCGTAAATCGTGATTTTTGACTTCAAAAAAATTCGTTTCCCAGCAATAATTTTTGCGTGGAGATCCTTAGCTTGATGTACAGAGTGCTTGGTTGACGGCTTTGTGAAGGGTTCGTCTAACCCTTGTATTTAGGAATCATAATACTTAATTAAAGTAACACGTGTAAGTTTCAGCGTGTAAGGAGATTCCTATTTACTTGATTCTAATCTTCACAATTATATATCTTTAGAAAGCCTACCTACTCTGTCTTCGTTGCTTATGATACGCTTTTCAGAACATGAAGTTAAATATATGTATTTACGAGTATATGTTTTCGAGAGAGTGGGTATGTAATATTCTCAAAAGTGGTTCACTGAAAACATTGTAGTGCGAAATGGTTTGATCTTATCAACAGTTGTTTGGTATAGAATCTCTTAACTAAATATTATAAAGGAAGAAACATTTTCTTAAGAGAAAACCATATTTCTTTTAGTAAAATGAACTCTGACATAATCTAAAAAATATTGAAGGTGGTATAGGATTAAATTATCGTCAAAGAGCTTTATCCCCCTTTAAAGCTTGTTTGCTAACCAGAGCCAACTATAGGACCCCATTGACACACTTACCCGGCAAAGTATCGCGTCTTGCACGACATGAGCACACACTCGTTTTTCTTTCACGTTTCCCTGTCTCAGACATATTTTCCTCCAATTAAAATACATTAAAACGGGAATTGCATACTTACGGGAAAAGCAGAAAAAGCTGACACAGAGGCAGAGAGCGCGAACGTGAAAACTGTTGATGCATTTTATACGAATGTTCACGAACATCGTTTAATTGAAACGTCAAAAATCGTACGTTAATTAATTCACGAGAGCAACACTGAGGTACGGAACGCAAATTAGTGTAATACAATTTGGTAGAACAATGACTGCCGGGAGGTTGGGAGGTTCGTGATAAACTATGGACGTAATAAGCTCGCGGTAACTAGAATTAATAATTAACAACACGAAATTATGGCTTTCAGTATATCTGTTTGGCGTTGTGTAACAGCCACGCTTGATCCTTGAGGGTGGGTAATTATTAACGTAGGTACTCGACAAGATCACGAAGACGCTGCTGAGTTAGTGATGTATGTGAAGCATGTATTGTAATGTTGTATACCTTCCAACCAACCTTAAATTATGCAGGCTGGCTGATTTATAACGCTGGCCACATTCAGACACTCAAAGTATTTTAAACTAAAACGAATTAGTAAAAGAATGATAAGCACTTGTTTTTCAATGTGATGCCAGTTCTGTCTTGGAAATGAAAAAGTGAAGTGATTTAAAAAAAAGAATTAAATAATAATAAAATATTAATAAATAGTTAATTATTTAAATATAAAAAAAAAATAAAAATAACGTTTGAAAAATACGACGTACGTTTACGTTTCGTTAATGTTTAATTTTTTTTTATTTTTTATTATTAACCTGAAGTCGCTGCAAATCTTTTATTTAAATGAAGTTAATGTGCCAGCAGGTATTCTGGTACACGTCAGTACCTACGAAAAGTAGACTTTTCAAAGAGAAATTCAAATTTACCGGTCAGTAAAAAAAAGACCCGCATCTTGAGACTTTAGACACTGTGCTTGCTAGCTCGAAATAATGATCTCCTTACACTACTTTGAACAATACGGATGTGTTAATTAAATATTGGATAGAATACATAAAATAAATCTCGTTAATTAAGGATGTAATTAACATTAATTTCGTGTTTGAAGCGTGTGTTTATTTTAACAAAACCGGTTGTTATAATGATAGCTAACATGTTTAACACTATTGCTCTACGATTGAGTGATTTCAAATTTCCTTGCAGCTGTTCTTTAGATATGGATTAGTTTGGTGTACTTCTATCATTAAAATAGGTTACCTTTAGTTATTCAAAAGTGTTCCAAATTAGGGAAAAATCTTATCAAATAAGGTAAATAATCCCAAAATATTAAATTAATATGAAGTCTTACTTCAATCCCGTAAATATTTTGTACAATTTGAGAGATTTATTTCAAATCAAGCCTAATGAAAAATAGAGCACTTTCCCCTCAATTTTAAAAGGTACAATTTAACTGAAAATAGCTTGGCACTTTAATAATTAAATGCCTTTTACAAAATATGATACCTACGTTAAAATTCACGCCGGAGGCTGGGCGGCCATCTCGGAGATACGAATTTACTCATAACGTAATCATGAAAAATATTACATTCCTGATTACCAACGTAATCACTCTTGAGGTACATTTTTTCTCTAACTACGTTTTATTTGGCTCATAGCGTCCGATTACGCGGGTGATTATTGGTCTGTGTCTAATATCAAATTGTAAATACTAATTGATTGATTTGCGTACAAAGGCTAGACTACAAGGCCCTCGCTTCGAGTCTACAACTAATTAGTAGACCTAAATTTTGCTGTTAATAAATCTAGAATAGCAACAACCAATCAAATCAGTCAAGGAGACGATTGGCATCATTTTACTTGATTAAACTTCGCTCTTAATTCTGGAGATTAGAAATGTCATGTTCCACGAATGAAAACAGTACTTTCAGGCAGTACAAGGAACCCATAAATACCTGCAGGTAAATTAGTTTTGTGCAAATTAAAGTTAATGTCACCAACAAGCGTAGGTTAATTTGTTTCGATTCATCGCTCTGAAGCGACATTGATTGCGTCATACACAGACTCAATCAACCCCTTTGTGTACTACAAATTATAACAGGGTTTACATTGAGTGTACTGCTTTTTAATTTAATACTGTTTCAAGTGGTGTAGTTTTTAGTTGGAGCTTTGGAGCGGTTTTGTGAAAAAAGATGAGGCGAACTCAAGTTCGCTTCAGTTTTGTTGCAAGTCTGTTATAAAAAGAAAGGCTCTTGCACTAGCAAGTACAAGAGCTTATTTTCTTTATAATTGGCCGTGTTTTAAAGTTAACTAATACACATAGAAACAAAATTAAACTTGATTTTATTAATATTACATAGGTTTTGAAGATCGCAAACTCCAAATGCTGTCAACCTTTGGTTAAAAGAAGGCTGCAATCATTATCAACTTACTTTTTTTCTTATGTAGGTAGTTTATGTGATGTTTTTTTTTAATGTTGAGGAGCTCGTGGCTAAATAATAACAGCCGGTCGGATCGATCTTTAGGTTAAGCCGTGCTGGAACATTACAGGCTGATGACAACCTAGCAATACAATCCGAAAGGATGAGCTCGTGGCAAAATAATAACAGCCGCAACGGTCGATGCTTGCCAAAGTTGGTCTGTGGATGGGTGACCACCCATTACATACCGAGTTTCCTCCGTGCCTCGGAAAGCACGTTAAGCCGTTGGTCCCGGCTGTCATTTGTAGATCTTTGACAGTCGTTACATGTATTTAGTGGCCCCAAAGACTGACAACCAGTCTTACCAAGGGCTCTCGTATGACCTAGTACTAACTGGGTTGTCGAGGTCAGATAGGCAGTCGCTCCATGTAAAATACAGGTATTCAGCTGCATCCGGTTAGACTGGAAGCCGACCCCAACATAGTTGGGAAAAGGCTAGGCAGATGATGATGATTTTATTCGTAATCATCATTAAGAATTTTCGATTGTAGGTACTTTTTTTGGATAATCTGTACTTATATAGCGTGTACTAGAAATGGGCCTACTGCAATAGCCTAATTGCCCACTCAGAAATTATTGACCACCTGCATACGAGTCAACGACTCGCCATTAGGTCGCCCTGTCTAAATTTTAATCCTTTGACAGATAGAACCAGGCTAGCGTGTTATTTTACTGGCAGGTAATTACCTAGATGGGTGTGCGCTTTCAGGAAACTACGCTGTTTCATAATAGCTTGTCGGTGAACTCGTTACACGATACAAGGCTTTTATAAAGCTTGATTAGTGCAAAATTTCATAAGATATATCCGGTAGGTAGTCCTACCTACCTAGCAGTAGCGAAGGGTCAATTTTTGTAAGAAGTAAGCCGGAGTACAAATGATTAGCGTGATTATATTATTTGTCTATAGAATACTGACTGTGCCATTTTTCAAAGGGAATCCGGTAGGAATCCAGTTGTATGGAACCTTCGCCACTGCTACCTAGATATTTCTTGTCTTAAAATGCAAACTTTTTTTTTTAAGAACTTATAGCTTAATGTATGAACGTGGACGTGATGTGGACTAAGCAAAAGGATCGCAGCAGCAAGCGTATCATGACCGCCGTAGAAACGGATTTTGTTTACGGAAGAATCGACAAATGACAGATCAACATTTCAATATTGGAAAATAAAAATATACGTCATCTTAAAAATATATGTAAATCTCAGGTGGTGTTTTGTACCGCCACACGAAAAAGGCGTAAGTTTGTGTCACGTAGTAAGCAAGCTTATTGGGCTAGCTAAATACTATAGCAGGAGACAGAAAAAAGTGGCAAGCAAATGGATGGGCCTTTATCCAAATAGGGGTCCTTAATTGATCTTAAGGAGTTTTATATTGATCTTTTACTTTTTTTTCATTGTGGAAATCCATGACATTAATAAATGTTAGGCAAAATATTTAGTGTTGTTAATGTTTTTTTTTATTTTTCAATTATTTACATTATATACAGACTATAAATAAAACTAAACTTGATAAAAATAAGACTAAAAGTAAGAAAATATAAACATCTTTTTTTTATATTAGGGATTTTTTTTTATTATTATTATTTTATTTTTCATATAAGCTTATTGACATAACCTACAAATCTCCGAACATCACGCATTGACAGAAGTATGTACATAGAACAGAAGTAGGTAACTATATAAATATTATAACAACAAATCTTAAATAACAAATTAACACATACGGCTCCATGTGTTTCGTTCGTTTCAATTTTAACATGCAAATTAGTGTTCGGCAATACAGTGATTATTAGCTGTAATAAAACTGTATCTGGCGGCTCTGTAATTATTTACCAGTGATAAATATACTACTCCTGATTAATTAAAATATAAATGTGTGGGCGTTTCCCATCACGGGAGCGGTTTTCTACGTAAGAGTTTTAATATAGGGTAAATATTAATTTGGACTATTTTCGTTTTTTTTAATCGACTTCAAAAAATGAGATTTTATCGCGTTATGTGGGTTCGAATTGTGAAAAGTTTGGTAGGTACCATAAAAACCTTACTCCCAGTAGCGAAGGGTCAATTTTGTAAGAGGTAAGCCGGAGTATTATATTATTTGTCTACAGAATACTGACTGTGCCATTTTTCTAAAAGCCAGTAGGAATCGAGTTGTATGGAACCTTCGCCACTGCTATCTCCTCTAAAATAAACTTTAAATATCCAAAATTAAAAAAAAAACAAAAACAAACAATTAATCATCCTGTAAACATAGATGTCATAACTTGTGGGTGTATTTACTATGAGGTACACCATACACCTCTACCTAAGCCTGCCGTGATTACAGGCGTAATGTTATTTTATGAAACTCGAGGGTAAACCAAAGAGGCACAGCTGCCCCCGTAGCATGACCACCGTAGACAAGGATTTCTTTGACGGAAGAATCGACAAAATGACAGATTGTGTCGACACAATGACAGATTTCTTTGCACTATCTGTCATTTTGTCGATTCTCCCGTCAAAGAAATCCTTGTCTACGGTAGTCATGCTACGGGGGTTGGAAGTAAGATTTCAACTAAACGTAGGATGTGCCAGATGGCTATTCAATTGCCTCCAACACCGCAATAACCCGATTCTCTCACGGGACTTGCAGTCAGATAACGGAATAGGCAGATTAGTTGCGCCATCCGCTGAGCTAGCCGACCGGGGAAGTCAGAATGCGTCTATGGTGAATTATACGTAGGTATCCTGTATGTAGTTAGATATGTTGTTACAGACTGGCTACCGAATTTGACGTGGATATTGCATTTGGTTTGAGTCCAGTGGCTTGCATCAGTTTATATGTATCCTATGGCTGACATAAGCTTAACGTGATCAAATACATATGACCCCAATCTATTTAAGTCGCGAGTTAATAGGCTTCTTTTGGGTTAGCTCGTTCCATCGTTGACCTCATCTCGGTCCTCTGGACTAGATTGAGGTCAAGAGTAAGCCCATTTAGCATAAAAAAAAATAAGTGAATAAATTTAAGTCCCCAAATTGCCATCCAACAAAATCATCTTCCGCGCTACTTCTTGATATCACAAGACAACCTTATGAAATAACGTACTCTACGAACAAAACAAAACAAAAACAATGTTCAGAAAATTGGTAATATAAGAAGATACCAGAATAGTGTAAGCCAACGTTTTGTTTGCTGAAAACGGGAAACCAAATCATGAATACCTTACTCAGATTTTTCAAATTGTAACTAACTCTGTTAATAGAATAGAATTTCTCTTTAATTAAGTATCCATGACTCAAAATCTGTTAGTAAAACTTACGACTATGTTAGTAAACACTGATAAAAAAAAAAAAACAACACAAGACCACTGCTGCGACAACAGCACGCACAGTCCAGGCGACTGGCAATCATGTTTAACATACTGTTGGTGCTGCCCCACACCCTACGCACCAGGAAAGCGCATCTTTTACGCATTGTTGCGTTAAAACAATCCACATGCGCATCCGCGAACATCCACGAACCCCCCCCCCCCCCCAGTTTGTTAATAACAAAGCTAGTGGCAAAATAACAAATCGTACCGTTTACCTAACTACCAAACTAAACAGATGGCAATAGTGTTTGAACATGTCCAAACACACTACCCCGCTATCACTGGCAACACTGAAATATAGCCATGTCTAGCTCGACATGTACAATTGTGCAAAGCCTACACAAATGTCATATCAGATTGTTTCGCTTATTGGCACAGCAGGCATAATGCCATCACAGCATTCTATACAGAATATGGTCTGATCCGTCCACGATTGTACCTGACGCTGCAGTTAAAATCCAACTCTATTTTCCAGAAATTAAGGATAATTTTAGGCCACAAATAGAGTTACAACATAGACGTGCATCAAAACTCAGATTAGATGATATATGGTAAAACAAAAAACAATCGCCAACTGCGATGTTCCGATAAATTACGCTGATATTCCGAAAGCGATATTTTGTGAGAATATGCCATGAATTGTATGAAATACATCATTTGATTCGGCAAACAATCGTAACAATATAAAATTATACTTGCGTAAGTTAGAATATCAACTCAATGGTAGAATTTACTGTGCAAAGTTCTGAATATTTCCCACGGGTCCCAACGTTTCCAAAGGTCCATGAATTATTTTGAAGCGCTATTATAATATCAGAACCTATTCACCAACATTAACATCAGCACTGAATAGGCAATTAGCGACATAATAGCTAAATAAATGACTACTCAATCCCTCCTCCTGTTTCCTATAACCGGCCTATAAGTGTCTCTCTTAATGACATACGCCAAGCAGTTATAAAGCTCTGACTGATTACACCGATGCGACCATAAAACGCACTTTACTCGTCTCACGTCCTCTGAGAGCTTTTACAGATACTAATTCCACCGCTTCATGGTTAGTCTCGCCGCAAAAATAACGCCCGGTTACGTGTGACCACGCAAATTATATCATATTAACGGACTCTACAACCACCAGTCTAATCCTAACTCTATTGCCGGTGAATAGAGTATAAATTCTACAAAATAAACCACCTGTAGCAATTTTATAACAGTTAAGTAAATCGTAAATCCGTCCGGTCCCAGGAACATTACATCACTAAGCGGAAACATTGTACGATTCTTTACGTTGAGTTATGGTAACGTAACAAATCTGGGGTCATCGATGTCTCGCGGTCCTCCCGAACTGGCGCGTCGTATAAAACGGGTATAGTTTATGCAACTGACGATGGGAAACCGCTTTCAAAACTTTCGCCGTCAATTAAAAAGCGGCTACCGCTTTTAGCGAGACACCCGGTCACGATCCACGCCGTGACCGATGACTTTCTGTTACGTAAACGACTATTGTTTTCTACTTTTAGCATCTGTCAAAGCTAGACTATTATGGGGCGGAATCGTGTCATAACTCGCTCATCAATCATTGTTACTGGACGTAGCGCTCAATTAATCATAGTAGTGTAGGTACCTACATTATCTGTGGCTGTGATTTAGTTTCCTCGGACTCCGCAATATTGATTGAAATAGATTTAATTCAATCCTCCATTCCAATCTCGGCAAATCTCAATACATTAGATCTCGCTGTAATAACTTCGATCATGAACTTACAAACCACTGTGCCTAGAGAAATTACTTAAGCCTTATTTGCTTGCAATGTTTACAATTATAAAGTTATTCTTATCTTTTGTCGTAAACATTATAGCGTATTCGATTAAAATTGACACGAACTCGACGGAAAGTCTAAGTTCAGAGTATCATCCCTCACCTCAAATTTAGACGATACAAAACTGATTCTAAACTAAAGTTTTGTTAACAATATTACGTATCAAACTCACAAAGAAGGGATAACTTCCTGAGGTTCCAGTATTGGGGCACTATATTTGAATACACCTGAAGGTGATTTATGTGTATAAAATGGAAACTTTAAAAGGAGGCAACATTATAGAAGCTCCCTTTAGAGCTATTTTGCCCTGTCTCTTTCTAATATTTTCGTCTGTTGTAAGATCCGTTTAAATTCAAATGTGGCACGAGAATAACCCTATAACCTTGGCGCGAAAATAGCCAGCCAGATAGGCTATCGAACATGTGGACGGCCGGCACCCGTGAATGGTCTTTTATTTAATTATATGACACGTCAAATCCACAGCAGTTTGACGCAACCCCCATAACTCCTACATCAGACAAGTAAACTCATACCCATTAACTTTACGAAACATAAACAAGTTATTACTATTTTAATGGGCCTTGTAAGTGGCGTGTCAATATTGACGGTGATTACCGATTCGGTGCCATTCGTCATGTGCTGTCATGATGCAGCCAATTAGTTCAACGGCGAAAAGTTCTGCTCAAACATTACTTGAGCTAGGTTCAGGAGTGTTCGAACACGAAAAACTTTTGCTTCTTAGTAATTTGCACATGGAAAATAGTCAGTTTTGGGGCGGTAATATGAAGTGGTAACGATTTATTTGAACAATAAATAACCGTATTCCGTCGAGTTCGTGTCACCAAATATTATGTTTGCAGACTCCATTCATGTTTTAACTTAACCAAGCTAAACATCAATCCGTATTTCACCTTTACCGAAAGACGACTGCAATTTACCTTTTAAGAATATCCGTTTTTAATCACGTGAATTTCTCAACGAGACTCGTGTTTGTCGAAGCGAATGAGGTGAGGCTACCGGCAACGTCGCCAAGAATCCAACATTTCGTCTCGTCGCATCTCCACTTACGCCCATAAGTGTCCGTATAAATAAGTATTTGGAGCAGAAAACGTGGACTAAAAATGCATGAATCTTTTCAAGTCAATTCAGATTCAAAATTAAAGTACATTTTCGTGTCTTTGTGACCATGTTAACTTCTAATCTACGCAGATTCTGATTCAGTTAGAAAAGGACCATGGGCACTTTTGTATGAACACCACTGCAGATATTTTTTTTTTTAACCTACCGAATCACCATTTTTGCGCTGGATTTGAACTTAGCTGCCACGCTGCTTAGTGTACCTTATTTCATTATAAGGTACACTTCAAGAGCTTTCGCTGAAGTGGGCCCAAAATGACGCATTGTCCTTTATTTCGATGATTTTTCATAGTTGTAGTTGAACAAAACAGTCGTTAACACCGTGTGAGGCAGGGGCAAGTCCCTAGTCAATTATATTTTGAACTTGCCTCACTTCGGATAGTTTAATTGGAAACAGTATACTCTCGCACTCGTAATTGCTCCTGCAAATTACTGCACTAGGTGAATGCGGCGTGCCTAGGAGAGGCATTAATTCGGCTTTGAGGCAATACGTTAAAAGATATACTCGTAAAATAGAGGAAATAATTCGACTTTACATTAATATACCACAGTACATTAATGTAAAGTTAGGAAAATTAATTGTTACATAATATATAATCAAATCACAACTGTCATTCTTTGAGAGTTAGATGAAATGCTAAGTGATTTGATACTAGAGAATGATAGAAAATTTACGTAGGGTGTCCAGTTTCCTTAAAAAATAATTTTACTAATAATATATTATACAGCATGATATAATTTTCCATTAAGAATTTCTCAGTAGGAGCCACGGACTCTGGATCTGTGCGGTTGATGGCAATAGGATCGCCCTTTATTACATGGGACTGAAACATAACTGGCGAAAAGTGGATGTACTGTTAGGTACACCTCTGCTAACCCTTCAGGGATAACAACACGGCGTGATGTAATGTTACGTTATTATGTTATACTGCATGATTTCTGAGCTCGAGGTAAGAAAACAACAAAACCAGTCGAGCGTAACCGTATTTGCGACATCAAGCAAAGAAGAGGATATCGAATACACAACAAAGTAGTATTTTCTAATTAGCACCTCAAATGCCAATGGTATCCCACAGTTACACGAGAATAATGAGCTCGGTTCTTACACCGCTAGGCCACGGTACGACGGTACTCATGTCTTTGACAAAGACTTATTGTTAGAGAACGTGTACATTTAGTAGGTAGGCTAATAAACTACGCTGCGGTACGTACTTATTTTTGCTTTAATTTGAATGAGGAATGTGCAGAAACGAGAACGTTAGGTAGAAGGAAAGTAGCAAGAAAATCTAGCATTATGCAGTTGGTAGCCTTTCTTCCATAGAAACGTAATATTACCAGTTAAATGGAAAACTGTTTCCCAGGCATAAAATAAGCTTTATGGTTGCTACTTTAGAATTTAATAACGAAGAGCACTTTTACCCAATTAGGGAAACTTGTGCGGTTTTGTCCTGTTTCAAAGTTGGCAAGTATAGACGTAGCCATTAGTTAGTCTTTACTTAGTTTACAAAGAATCTCTACTATAATATTATAAAGCTGAAGAGTTTGTTTGTTTGTTTGGTTGAACGCGCTAATCTCAGGTTCGAATTGAAAAATTATTTTAGTGTTGGATAATCCAATTATCGAGGAAGGCTATAGGCTATATAACATTGCGCTACGACCAATAGGAGCCGAGCAAAAAAAAAACAAACTAGAAGCAGCGGATGAAACCGCGGGGCACAGCTAGTCTGGTATAAAAGTGTTAACATTTTTTTCATCATTGAGACTGGCTGCATTACCACGTTGAATGGCAATGCTGATTATATGGTCAAGACATAGGTCAGCCGCTTGGCAATGTCCCAAATACTAGTTGGGCACTCAGCCCCCATGGCCCCAGTGTTTCAACCCTAAACGGCTCTGGTTTGCTGTTTTCCTGCAGCAGCCGCTCCAACACCGCCCGCCACGCAAGGAAGATGATACATTGCATTCTATGTATCTGCCTATAACTAGGAGAACTATACGTATTTTGATGACAAAATGTTAACAAAAAAAAAACATACCAACACGTTAAGAACGATGACATAACAAAACAAAGTGGAAACGCTCCACAACAAAAATGAAAGAACACAACCTGTATTTACACACAGAGACTTTTTGCATTTTTTATGTAGTTATCAAGTCTATGTAAAACGTTGTTTGTGAAGAAGCAACGGACAGTTGGGCACCCCTGAAAGGTGTTGTTGTGAAGTTTTAACTTTTCTTGACAGTCTCTGAGTCTGATCTGAGTGATTCGTTGGTCTACTTGGCGTTCCAAAACTTCAAAACGTGCTGCCCTCGGGTCTTGCGTTTGATCTCCTGGTCGGGTAGTTTTATTGGATTTTCCCTTTACGAATTTTGTCAGAAGCAGCCTGAATTTGTGCCTGGTTGCTGGCATGGAACACATGGGACTTCTTCTTTAGATAGTATAAAACAAAGTCGCTCCCACTGTCTGTTCGCTTAGATCTTTTAAACTGCGCAACGGATTTTAATGCAGTTTTCAGCAATAGATAGAGTGATTCAAGAGGAAGGTTTATATGTATATTGCACCCTTACAAAGCCGGGGCGGGTCACTAGTAAAATATAAATGGCGAATTTGTAGGCCTTTATAGTACACCTGTCACTACGTAGGTCCCACATACGTGTTACCAAATTTCTTATACTTAGTTTGAGGTGTTCTCAGGTACATTCGAAAGGTTCTGTCTTCATAGTTACACAAGTGACGCAAGTTTTAATTAAAATGGCCGCCGTTGGTTTATTTGCGGTCGTAAAGTTGTATCTGAAATCCCCAGACGTGAATTTATGTGCCTATGTGCGTATGAATGTAAATGTTACTTCGTGGGTAACTGACCTAGTGGAAATTAGAATATGTGTTCTTTGCCCTAAGGCGGAATATTCGAGATCTTTGTTTTAATCGAGAAATTCGAATTAATGTTGAATTTAAAGAACCTTATCTTCATTTGTTTTAAACTGTATTGAGATGAATACGGTAGCGGTCATTAAGATAACGTTTATCTGTAATTGGGTTTTAAAAGTAGGCTACCATTATTAAAAAAATATATTATTTAAAAATATTTCTTTACATTATGTAGGCATCTAAATCAGGAGGTGAAGAAAACCACTGAACAAAAGATTCATCTGCCTTTCTCACTCGGGGAAATACAGGTATGATGTTACTTTATAATGTACTAGCGACCCGCCCCGGATTCGCACGGCTGCAATATGTCATATAAACTTTCCTCTTGAATCACTAATATTCACTCTATCTATTGCTGAAAACTGCATTAAAATCCGTTGCGCAGTTTAAAAGATCTAAGCGCTCAAATAGCGGGAGCGACATTGTTTAATACTGTGTAAAGAAGAAGACGTGGAAAACAAAAGGAACTACCCAGTAAAAAGGTGCAATACCATCCCTCATTCGACCATGAAAACTAGTACACAAACACCAATAAAACTTCAGTACATTTCCCCTGCAATAATATATTACCCAATTAATAAAGCTTAGTTTACACGCGTACCCTTTATTGGCCATAAGGGTACAGTTGTAAACTAGCCCGGGAGCCAGGAACCATAGGCTAGGAGTCGGGATAATTATTCCTTTATGCGGATTTCTGAACGAGGTTCAGCGATCATTGTTCATGATTTGAAGGCCATACACATGTTACAATGTTATTTAGAGTATTATAGAGCGAAAGGGTAGCGGTTAATTAACAAGACAACTATTACTCAATTTTCAATTGTAAACTAGCTTTTGTCCGTTTCGATATTGAAAATTGTTCTACGGGAACGTAGTACCGGGATAAAATGTCGTAATCCAGGTCATGCCATACGTAAGTACGTATGGCATGACCTGGTTAAGCTAATCTAACATTTAAATAGTGATGTTTCCTGAAAAAATCTAATTAGTCCGTCGAATAGATTTCCAAAAAATATTGGACACGTATTTTTTCTTTTTTCACGAAAACTAAAAATGAAGACGATTTAGTGCGTCGAAAACTCGTGTGACGTCATACTTCAGTACACTTTTTACCGAAAAGTGACGTCACACGCCCTCATGATCTTTGATGCGTTTTATCTTCGTCAATTTTTATTGATTTGATAAAACAAAAAATACGTCAATATTTTTCGATAATCTAACTGACGGACTAAATAGAATCATATTTTTTTTACACAGGAGTCATCCGTGGGGTATCAAACAGGTAAAAAGATAAAAGAAAGACGACAGAGTTAATTAAGCATTAATAATAAAAATATTATTACTGCCTCGATGGTCTGTGGTCACAAGCGCAACTGCTGAGCATGAGGTCCTGGGTTCGATTCCCGGGTCGGGTAAAGTGTTATTGGGTTTTCGATCAGGAATTTCTCAGTAGCAGCCACGGAGTCTGGATTTGTGCCCAGTTGATGCCAATAGCCCCGCCCCCTATTTCATAGGACTTAAAATATAACTGGCAAAATGGGGTGTAATTACAGTTACACCTCTGCCTAACCCTTCGTAGATTACAAGCGTGATGTTATGCTATGAAATACAGATCACGTCCAATGTTTTATAACTAACTTCAAAATACTATGTACTCAGGTAGGTAAGAAGTGAGCAATAATATGCTCACTTATACACCGTGACTTTTTAGTTGTCTTACAACGGCAGCCCACTTCATGTATTCAATGATTACTATACATTAATTTAAAAAAAATAGGGACTTATGAGATTTGAATTATTTAAAAATAAAAATATTATTCAGTATTATGACGCATGACGTAGATAAAACACCCTGTTGCGAGCGATAATCTACTGGAGTTGAGCGCTGGGTAGGTATGTTCTCCCGTTTGACACGTTAACATCATTAACAGGAAGTTGCATAATTTTATTCTAATGTATTATTTATTTTTCTTTGTACCTATTATGGTAGGTAAAAAAAAATCGCGCCTAGAGCTACTTAATGTCGGGTACATTGGGTGGACCACTTTTGTAAGACGACTAAAAAGTCACGGTGTATAGCTGGGTACCTAAGTGAGACTTATTTCAAAGTTTTTTATTTCTTTCACAAAAAGTACTAAATCTTTACAAATATATGCTGTGAACAGTATTTTGTACACAAAAGTTTTAGCATCTGGAGCCGAACTAGGAGGAACCTGTAAGTAGTTTGAGCTTTGAATAAAAACGGCACAATATACCAAAAGGTCAAGTTTATTTTTATTAAATCTTATCTCATCGTATCGATTATTTCATCCGCCCACATACAACATTTCGGTCATTGCTCTTTACTCATGCGACTCGGAAGACACCTTGGTTTACCTCCCACAATCTAGCCTTCACAAATATCTTGCAAGTTTAAGTTCAAATCAAAGTAGCAGTCGAGAATAATTATATGTTGGGGTCGGCTTCCAGTCTAACCGGATGCAGCTGAATACCAGTATTATACATGGAGCGACTGCCTATCTGACCTCCACAACCCAGTCAGTACTGGGTAACACGAAACACCTTGGTAAGACTGGATGTCAGACTTTTGGGCCACTGACTACCTGTAACGACTATGAAAAATCTACAAATGACAGCCGGGACCAACGGCTTTAAGTGCTTTCTGAGGCACGGAGGACACTCGGTATGCAACCAACCTGGGCAAACGCGGCTTAACCTAAAGATCGACGCGAAAGGCCGTTATTATTTAGCCACAAGTTCCTCTCGTAGTGCGAGAATGTGAAAACAAAACTGACCAAAACAAAGAAAGCTGAATGCATGCTACAAAACTTTCACCATTTGCCATTACCATAATCACGGTAATATTATTATATAACTAAACTACACAATAATTATCGGCACATAATACGTGATCAAAACACAAAATATAACTCCATCATATTCTCATAAATAAGGCATGGTGGTTCGGAGTTTCGTCCAGGAATTCCGCCCACCCACGCACTGGGCTTTAATCACAGATTACATGGCTAATAGGCTTAATCGATGACATTTGTTTGAAACGAAGCGACGTTGAGAACGATAGCCTCTAATGTATTATAAACCGATATTCATTTATTTATAAGATAGTTATTTGATAGCGAAACGCCTTGCCTTCGTTAGATACATTTTTTTTTTTGTGTCTTGTCTGTACAAGTTACTATTTTAGATTATGTTTGGTATTTAATTGTCACGACCATTTAAAGTTTGAAGTTTGTTATAATTAATGTCATGTTCTGTCTATTCTGGTCTAATGAAGTTATTTCCCAGATCAACGATATATAGCTTGTGGCTAAATAATAACAGCCGCTCGAGTCGATCTTTAGGTTAAGCCACGCTTGCCTAGGTTGGTCTGTGGATGGGTGACCACCCATTACTTACCGAGTTTTCTCCGTGTCTCGGAAAGCACGTTAAGCCCGGTTGGTCCCGGTGTCAGGTGTTAGGTAGTCAGTGGCCCAAAAAGTCTGACAACCAGTCTTACCAAAGGGTACTGGTATTCAGCTGCATCCGGTTAGATCGGAAGCCGACCCCAACATAGTTGGGAAAAGGCTAGGCATATGATGACGTTGTTAAATTATCAATAATTCTCAAAGAACTGCTATCAGCTGTACGTATACACTAAACTTGTTCAACGTTTACAGACCCTTGCCTCTTCCTGCTTAAATAAGTCAACGTGTTTTCAGGATTCATTGCAATTTTCTTTCCAATGTATCATTTTCGTCGGTAGTTCCAACGTATTAAAATTTTATAAATAAGTATCCAGTTCTTTAAAAAAATATAACATACGAACTTTACATAATACTTTGTCGGTATGTCCGGATGTCACGTCACATGCTCTGAATTCGACCGTTAATGAGTCAATCACAACTTAATTTAAATCGATTGGTTCCCATCACTAGATAAAGTGTCCCTGATTTTTTGTACAATTATATTCTCGTTTGACCGGATTTGTTTTTCTCGTAATAACATCTACTGGTTCAAGCTACACTATTATGTGAAGTGGATCTAATGATCCTTTGCTATAATTAATTGGTAATTTAATCGCTGTTAAATTATGCCTTGCTTATTTGAAGAGAAAATAAAAATATCTTGTTATTTTATGTAACTGCTTGGGAGTTACTTCAAGAAACGTTTGCAAAATTAAATGTTATTTATACTTGCTTACGAGAAAACAACATAAAAATGTCCTTATAATTACAAAGCGTGCGTGCACAATTGCACATACTGAATATAATATCATAAAAAGTCACTAGTAATCTCAGTTTTCCAAGCACCCATAGAGTCAGTCGCCAGTGGCCAGGCTGCCTCTAAGAATGCCGCCGATCTTGCTCCGCAGCTTCATAAATATGGAGTTGGTGATTAAACGGCGTACTCTCTGAGTTTTTGTACGACACCCCCTCCCTAGCCGTCTGCCAGTTAAACCTTGGATTAAATCATGAGTTACGGGCAGACGGTATTTTTTCACTATAGGTTGGTTCTATCTGAATACAGCCGCATGGCTCACTTCCTTTTGCTTTTTAAATTGGAACTGGTTTAATGATTAATCGTCTTGTATTTAAAAGAGACTATTGATTACAATAACACCATTAAGATTCTTCTACATTGATTCGTTTCAGAGTCAATTAATTCAGTTACCGTCAAAAGAAGCTTGTTGATTTGTTTTTGTATTGAGAGTTTATTCTCTCGCTAAAGCTTGTTCTGTTGGACCGACCCGTAATGGCACCCTTTAGTAGTGAATCATAGGTCCCCAGAGCGATGTTAGTAGGCGGGCGCGCGGTGAAGATCCAAGACACGATGAACGCACCACCATCTTACAGATACATACTGGAATTACTGGATTATTGCGCAAACGTTTGCAACCAAACATTAGTGGTTAGCTTAATCACCAGCAATGAAACTGATTCCTAGATGAATTATAGTCTTTAAGAATTCCAAGCCTTTTACAAGAAGCTTAGCAAGCCAGTTTGTGTTACATTGTAGCTTGTTGTAGAGATTCTAGTTATTTCAATGGCGATTACAGAATCTGGGAGATAAGTGTGTTTACAGCCTGAAGCTGCATAAAAGACGGGTTAAATGCAATTATAATTAGGTGTCATACTATCCAAACTGGTCAGCAATAGTTAAATTGCATTTGCACATATTGCTAAAAGTACTTTTTCATCAGTGAATTGAGAATCAAATATTTGTTTCCCTCCATAAATTTCAAGTCCCACATTAGGTACATAAAACGATGAATACGTAAGAAAACATTACCTTGCAACCCAAAATAAAACGTAATACGTCGTTTATGTAAAATAAACCGGAATCACAATCGCTCGCTCGTTCTATTTGATACCGATAAGTGGCTGCCTACACAAGCTGTTTGGCGTAGAATCAAAAGCAACATTTCGATTCATCGCATCAGCTCGGCTCCCTGAAGGCGCCTAGTAAAGGCTGAGACCGCGGAACAGGCGCCCCGGGCCGGGAAGCAATCTATTGCTCCTGAGCACCCATGCCTCGTTTGAACTGGCAAATACTCGACTGAATTAAAAACAACTTCAGAACTTTTCATCATTAAAAGATTCTATTGTTTCATTGAAACTAAAAAAAAACTGTGAAATATTTTAGTTTCTCATCAATTTCATCGGGGATAATTTTATTAGTTGCATGTTTACATCAACGGAATTGTTTATTTCAAACTGACTAGTTTTAATACCTTTCTCTGATTGAATACCGGTATGATAAATAAAATTATAGATTGAAAAACATTCAATAAATTTATTTTAAAATCCTTTCTGCTGCAAAATATTCGAAGAGCATTCATAAAATGAAAGAGTTTCATTTTTACAGTTGCAACATTTAATTTTCACGCCCGTATTTTATACGACCTCGATGGGAAGATGACACAATCAGTTTTACCGTTAATCATTTAGCAGTATAATTACATTTTCTGTCCCTCTCTTACCTAACTGTATTTCACACATCGAAATTAACACGGAACCTTTGCTAATAGTCACGAATATACTTAAAAAGAGAGCTTTCAACTGCATAATATAATCTGGAGCTTTGTTTATTTGTGATTCAAGAATTAAAAGTTATGTTCACGGCCTCAATTTCCCAATTCATTTATTCATCGAATATGTGATCTAGTGACGAACGTAGTAAGCTACATCCCTATTATAAAACTGGATTACTAGAACGCAAGTGAACTAGCACAAAGTAATATGGATAGTAAACAGCGATCTAAGCCCGCTGTGTACTTGTGTAAACGAAGCTGCGCTTAACGATTCCCTGTCTTGTTACCAGCCGCTGATTGGCAAAGTTCGATTGAATGTATCCCACATTCTTGTTTCTTTTCCTACAATATTTATTTCCCACTAATCTTTACGCCGCTAATTTTCTGCTGAGGACAATTTCCTTATATTCTGGCTCAGAAAGACTAGATAAAATCAGAAAACAACTTGTACCAACATCCGTTCATGTATATAATTCTAGATTATATGATAAAATAGGCAGTATATTTAAGCCCGATTACGATAAACGCTATCTACTGAAATATGTAGGCAGAATTTAAAACTTATAGCTCGATTAGATATGTATCTATCGGTAGCTGTGTAATTAAATAAATTATTCTCTTCGAATTTAATTTGCAAACTTGTGATGTTGTAATAAAAGTTATTAGTGGTCAAGCTATCCTTTAGACTACAGTAATCATAAACTGCGAGGGTCTCACGGTAGGGGGTAGGTGGAGGAAAAGTACTTTGGAAGCCATTCTATGCAATCAGCGTGCCTGCTAGACCAGACGGTCCGTATAAGGAAACCTACCGAAGAGGGCATTGGTTGACGTCCGTCACTATCCTCTGAGCACCAAGAAAAAACTACTGGTTCTCGCTTTTGTTCCATGGGAATTCATGAATATAGACCCTATTGTTTACTGTGAAAAATGGTACTCAGAACCTATAAATAACTTTATCGCTACATCTCACCGAAATGTCCAAATTGGTAACGGTGCATAACCTCATCCAAACAATTTTTTTTTTTGGCTTCTTGGTCAAATTCCGTTGATGGACAAAAGGCTTTCTCGGCGTCTTTTGTCGTCCTTTATAATAAGGGAACATCAAAGCAATATTATAGGGCTGATTTTTTCACTGTTCCAAGTCAAAAAATTAAGAATTCAGGTTTCACTGTAAATTTTAAGCTCCTTAAAACTGTATAAGTAAAATATACTAGTGATTGATGTCGCAATACCTAACAACTTTAAAATGTACTGCTGCACCTGAAAGGCACAGACCGGCCATTTCAGTCACCAAATCTCTCGAATTGATGCATTCAACAAAAGCCACCTTAATTGCATGCCACCTCCAAAGTGAAGAGGGACAAACAGCAATTAAATCGTGCAAAAGGAAAAGTGACTTGCAAATTGAGCCTCGCCTTGGAGTCTGATGCAAAGTAGTTCACCACACTATCTTCACAAATGCATGCTTCGCAGAAATTTTGAACGAACTTGCAGTACAGACGAGGTACAAAGAACGTACTCTAAACTTTCAAGGAAGATAATTTGCTACATGGCAAATATTCGCGTTAGGCCGGGAGGCAGCTCAGTTTTTTTGGCAAAAGAATCTTTCACGTCTGTTTAAGGGATCAGTGGGACTTGCAATTACAAAGAATGATACATTGTTTCGAAGTATTCAAGGAGCGCATCACAATTTTTAATGATACATGTCAACTTTTTTTTTAGTTTTTAGCCTATGTTGTGTCCCCCTGCTGGGCAAAGCCCTCCCCTTTCTCCCCCCAAACCTCTCTGTTTTGTGCAATATCTGGCCACGATTGCACTATTAAACACGGGAGATAAATGAATATTATGAAAGTATTCCTTTGGAAAAAGTCTCATTGAAAATGAAAAATAAAAGTATAGACATCCCTTTTAGTTGAGTTGCATAAAGTGAAAATGAATAAAGAACATCTATCAGGAATCGCTAGTGATCCGATATTCATTTTACTTTTTAGAACGAACAGCTACATTCTCTGTCACGGAATGGAAAAGAAAAAAAAATAACGCTATTCTTTTAAAACTGGAATGAAATTATGAAAAATGTACCGTTGATTTCTTTTACAAAAGATTGTTAAAAGGGAAAAAAGTTTAAAATTATTTTGTTAGTCTATATTTTAGCAGATCCTCTAAAATGTTATTAATTAACAGCTAGCTGTTGCCCGCGACTTTCGTCCACATGAAATTATTATAAAAATATGACTTCCCCCATTTGAATCGGATTTTGTTAACCCGTTCAAGGGTTTTAATTTTTTTTGCACGGAATTCTTATCCTTTTTCTAAAAGTAGTAGTAGTTGCCTAAATTACTCCTTATAACATCTGCTATCTGCTAGTAAAAGTTGTGTCAAAATCGGTCAAGCCGTTTCGGAGATTAGCCGGAACAAACAGAAAGAAAGTAAAAAAAAATGTATTTTTGTTATTAGTTCGATATAAAATACATTCAGTAAAAAAGCTATTATTTTGAAATTACAAACTAACACTTCAATTTTATTTATTTGTATGGATTAGGCCATAATATTGAAACTCTTTGTCATTTTAGTTTTACCGTTATAATTATATCCTGCGAAGTTTGTGTCGTGCTCACTTAAAATATTACTCTTTTATGAGAAGGTTCATAATACTAAGCGATTGTTTGTTCATACTTACTCGGATAAGTAAACATTTGTTTCGCACAACTTAGACAAGATATGACGTCAGATTGTTGAACGAACAAACACAAAACTAGAGGTCTTTGTCCTTTGAATACGATTTATTATTTGATTTATCATTTTGACAAACATATCTAACTTCCTATAGGTGTGAACGAGTAAATAAGCTTGGTAATATTTTGTGAATTTGCTAAATAATAACAGTCACTCGGGTCGATCTTTAGGTTAAGCCGTGCTTGCTAAGGTTGGTCCATGGATGGGTGACCACCCATTACATACCGAGTTTCCCCCGTGCCTCGGAAAGCATGTTATGCTATTTGTCCCAACTGTCATTTGAAGATCCTTGACGTGTGTGGCCAGAAAGTCTCACAACCAGTCTTACCAAGGGGTAACGTATTACCCAATATTAACTAGGTTGTAGAGGTCTGATCGGCAGTCGCTCCATGTAAAACACTTGTAGTCAGCTACATCCGGTTAGACTAAAAACCGACCCTATCATCATTGGGAAAATGCTAAGCAGATGAGGTGAGTATGTATACAACGCTGTCTAACCATTTGTGGCTAACAGGCGTGATGTTATGTTGTGTTATTATCTTAGTACCTATCTTAATTTTCTTCATTCCCAGTTTGAAGCTTGTTCCCTATAACATTAAGTTACAGTGAATTAATCCCGGCTGTTCCCCGTTATGGCCCATAGCTCTGGCCAGTCGTAAAGGTCCCCTGGCCTTGACTCCTCCACGGTGAGTCTCGCCGGCGACCTTGCACCTTATTGAATATACTGAGCTACTACACAAGGTAGAACGGTGCAGAAGAACCAAGATATGAAAGTAAATTCTAAATAATCAAGGATTATACAAAAAGATCGGTAAAATATAGTCGTATTGGTAACACAAAATTTATTTCTCATTTTATTTCACGAACAATTGAATACACTAATACAAAGATATGAGACACATTCAATAGAGTTATAGACTAGTGTACCAATTTTTTATAGGTAAGCACATCAAGCATTACTATAGAAGAATAATCTTATGAAATAATTTTGAGCTGAAACTAAGTCTTATCGCTATAGTAAATAAATAAATAAAATAAACCAAAATATGTTTTTTTTTAAACGCGTTTGACGGTTTTGTAGGTCTGCATTTAATACATTCACACACTATTATTTTCAGACAAAAAGACTAAATAGTCGACAAAAATCGATGTGTTAGGAAAGCTCTTGACTGAAACTTCTGCACCCATTTATCGGACGTTTAAACTGCAATGCGCGCGCGCCCCGCCCTGTCTTTTGCGCCTGGAATGCTAGAGCGAGACAATGTTACCAAACCAGTTCCACAAACGCCGGAAGCCTTTCTCTTGTAGCGATAAGCATGTGTACATTCAAGTGTTCATTGTAATATACACATTTGAAATAAATGAGCTTTTTTATTACATTCGAACTTGATAAAGGCAGGATCTATATTTCAGGTTTCCAGCGTGTTGGCTGGTACGGGTATTCGAAAGTCGCAGTTTATGATAATGGCCGTATAAAACAATCATGTTTCCTGCCATTAACTGTGTACAACAATACTACAGGATGCAGTATTTTTTCTCGGCAGCTATGACTTCCCTTGGATGAGAACTAAGAGATGTAATGTTAATTATTGACTGTTTGTTGAATCCTTTCTTTTAGGCAAGCGTGTTCTACCCTATTATTAGGCAACTTCGTAGCTTTATATTGTCGAGATGCGGCAAAACGCAAACTTATTTAGCTTAGAAAGCTCCTGAAGTAGTCTTCGAATCAACTTTTATAAATTCTTCTTCTTTATCGTGTGGTTGGTTCCTAACCTGGTGTCAGAGTTTTTATGCCGCCCATGGGCCTCTGACTTCGCTTTACATGCCATCGAGAAATATCTCTCAGGCATGCTGGTTTCCTCACGATGTGTTCCTTCACTAAAGCAAGTGATAATTATACAATACGCACAAGAATACGAAAAATCAGAGGTGCGTGCTTGGGTTCGTACCTTCGAACTCAAGACCTATGACTTGGCAGTCCAAACAACTAGGCTGTCACTTTTACAAATAAAAGGCTGTGACGAACAGAATTACCGAAGACCAACTCAGTTATTGAATTAACGTCTCCATTTAAATACCTAAATCACTTTTCAAAATATCACCCTCTCCGCAGACTCATCGAAAATGGATTGATAGACAAAGTTGAGATTATATTTATTTTGTTCAATGTTTGTTCGCCGATGGCCCCAATAAAGCCTCCTGACAACTTTTTATCTTTTAATTATTTATTCCGCAACAGTTGCCTAACCAAATTATCGAAGCCTATAAAAGTAATTTAGCAATTAAGGTTCAATCGCATTTGATTCAAATCTAATTTAATTATAGGTAACCTATGTGGTATCGTTAATTTTGCTGTCTATACAAGCAACAATCTCTCGGTTGCCACACGCAACAATTTGTCTTAATGCTCGACTAATGTTACTAGATAGTCTTAATTACACCTTTCATTGCCGCCTAATATCAAACGACTAGGCATTAACTCGGTGAAACCGCAGGCGCACCTAATCGACAGCGAGCCGAGATTAAATTCCCTGTCAGATCCCTGTCGACAGAACCCGAGCTAAGCCGAGTTTCCCCGAGGTTCCCCGAGTCAATTCGATTTGAGACCGAATCTCAAACATTCCTGTATCACCTAGATGAATCATAATCTAAAGTTTATTGCTCTCTGAATCATGACTATTCAACTATGTACCTATGTACACATACAGACTCTAGGGTAAAGCTACGAATTGTTAACCGAAGCAAATAGTAATTACTGTGACATAATTAGTGCGTGGACGTTTGAACAATGACGTGAAATGGGAGGTAACGGTAGAGATTTGCTTACACATTACTGTTATGCTCAGTTATCTAATACATAAGAAGTGATAGAAGGCAACACGTAGACCAAAACACGAAGTACCAACAAAGTTTATGCTCTTAGAGCTTTTAGTCAAACAAGACAACTAATTGAAAACAGAACCAGTAACTACAAACTACAAACACTTTATCAACTACACTCGAATATATCATATGCAAATAAGTTTATTTTAGTCACCAATCCTGCCAGCAATCGGTGGGCCCACCCTACACGGGTGTACTCGTATAATGGCGACTGTTGTGCAAGCACCCACGTATTCAAATAAATAAGCCAGTAATAACTTTCCTATAGAAACTAAATCGTCTAGTCACGAGCCAACAAGTCGGTTGGTATAGACTGGTTAGCTATCAGCTTCAGCTATCTGTGCTGTCATTATCTATCTGTAACAACAGACAGAATAGCTCGTGATGGGATTGTTTGGACAAATACAAATTGTATGAGTTGATTGGTAAACATACCTTCATAGGGTACAGTCGACAAAAGAGATGAGTATGCGGGGTGCTAAATGCAAGCTTCAACGACTGTTTACGTACTAGATGTGTACGTACTGGTCAAAATTAAGATTACTAAACAAACTACAATTCGCATTATGTGAAATGATCGCTGGCCTGCCGTAACGTAATGCTCCTAAAAAATACATCTAAACAAAATTATACAGCACTAGCAGTTGGCCCGCGACTTGGTCCGCAAAAATTGTGATATCTCGGCTAATATGCATGATATAAATATAACTTATAGCCTATAGCACCCACGAATAATGTGCTTTCTGCCAGTGAAAGAAATTTCAGAATTGGGTCATTACTTCCGGAGATTACCCCCTAAATACAGAATTACAAACTATTTCTTTATAATATTAGTATAGGTTGTATGTTTCAGCAGACACGACCAAGGAAGGAAGAAAATGATGACTTGTAGCGTAGTAAGTATAAAGTCTTATGCCGGGTACACATTGGTGTAACGTAACGTGAAATGTAACATGAATGTGCCGTCCAGACTTATGCAATGCAACATTAAATGTAACCCAACAACAGGCAAATTTGTTTTAGCGTGTGTTACATTACATGTTACGTTTCACCAATGTGTACCCGGCGTTACAGTATTTACAAAAGGTAAGATCTGTACTACACTTTACACAAATAAGTACATAGTACTTACTGCAAACGGTTTTAATTTGTGAACAGTAAGATTACACCGAGCACCTTTAAGGATTTCATTGACAGAAAAGGATGGAAGACACACTCCCGGAAAACTGTCGGCATAACACGCGCTCCGCTAGACGTATTGAAAGACACTCCGACTCCATCATGTGAGGGGATTGGTTCTGTGGCTTAGACATTTTCAAGGGCAATGACAAAGAATAAGGCTTCCTTTTTATCTTAAATAGAAATGAATTAGATTTTTCGTTATTAATCTTTATCAATGAATGATCATCTTCTGTCTGTGCCAACAGTAATTTCAACTACGAAACTAAATGCGATCAGAATATCTAAACGTCAGGTTCATAGGTGAACATTATGTTAATAGACCCGAAAGGCACTTGTTCTCCCCGTCTTTGCGATATTTTTTTTTGTTCTAGACCATACCTGGGAACCTTCTAGTTACGGTGATATTGGGGGTCAAAGTTCCAACTTTTTCACAACGTTTTTTTTTTAAATACGTGTTTTTAATGTATGATTTTTACACACCTCCACGACACCCGTACTATTCAATCCATCAATCAGCACAATGCTTTGAGTGCTTGCCATCGAATCCTACCGTAAAACGTGATTTTTCACCCCAAAACAAAGTCGATTCCCAGCAATAATTTTTGCTTAAAGTTACTTAGTTTGATGTACAGAATGATTTGTTGACGGCTATGTGAAGGGTCTGTTTACACCCAATAACCAATAATAACTCGCTTTACCTGTTATTTTATTTAATACACTTATAGCAATGTTTTTGCCTAGGTTAGGCTCTCTATATGCTCTGTGTTGTTACAAAGGCCACATAACATTCAGCTTATTCGACATTAGGGATCCACCAACAACTCCAGTCTAATTTTCCTCGTCACGTGTTCCCGTGCCAGAAAAAACTCAATTTCTGTGTTATGTAATAAGTAATAACCATCAAAACAAAAACTCGTCACGTTTTGTATTATATACCTTCATGAAGGTAATGGAATTTTCAATTTCATTTCGTCAGTTGACACGTTTTTGCAGAACCGAAAACATACACTGTACGAGAACATAAAGAAGTAACAACCCATGTACACTCTATGTATGCATGTACATCTATACTCTTCATTACATCATCATCTGCCTAGCATTTCCCCAACTATGTTGGGGTCGGCTTCCAGTCTAACCGGATGCATCTGAATACCAGTATTTTACATGGAGCGACTGCCTATCTGACCTCCACAACCCAATTAGTACTTCATAATATGATACCTCTTGGAAATACTGGGTGTCAGACTTTATGAATTAATTAATCTTCTTCTGTCTGTGCCAGCAGTACAAGTAATCTCTTCATTAAGAGTATTTTGAATTTTTAATATTCTCATCCTACTTAACATTCTCATACAGTCTCCTTCTTCAGTCTCCTAAACGCATTTCCTGACATAC
This sequence comes from Noctua comes, assembly GCA_963082995.1. Lineage (NCBI taxonomy): Eukaryota > Metazoa > Arthropoda > Insecta > Lepidoptera > Noctuidae > Noctua > Noctua comes. Next base: position 7,666,609 of record OY720279.1, on the reverse strand, counting down.
GTAGATTCCTAACTCCTGTACCCAATACCACAATTTGCACTCAGACTCAATAATCACGCGAGATAAGTACGAGTATAATAGACACCGTTGAATAAAGCCATTTGTATTACTTTCGCGCTGCCGACAACACCAAATCTGGTATTACCATTTAAGCTGAGTCTTACGCCACTATACAAACACCTGAATATTTAGTTGAATATGCGGAGAGATCAATAAAACTGCTCGCAAGTTTGTTCTAGACATTTAAAGGCATAATGACTATTAAAATAAATAAGTCTATTATAAAAAAATCGACTACGTAAAACAACATTTATGGAATGCCAAACTGCCAATCATATTGCCCAAATATGATTGGCATTCCATAAACAGCGCCAGTCCATGACAGCGCTGCTTGTCAAAGCAAATATAGTTGCTTGTCAGCGAGAACCAGTCAAATCCAGCTAATATTTTGCCATTCGTATTTGCGCCACTTGGCAAGATAAGCTGAGCACTTTTATTTTCAGTTGGGAAATCGTCAAATGATTCCTCTCTGGGCGGAGTGGAAGGGAGTGTCAGACTTACTGAATAAAACCCATCCATGTTCCTTCTTTGCCCTTCGTGTTTACAGGGCCGCGATATCAATCGAACAGTCCCACAGCCCCGGACCCTGAGCACTTGGTATTAAGTTTTCGTTCGCGTTAGTCGGGTTATAAGAATAAACGCAGCGTCCGCGTCTCAGGAGCCAGGTGTTTCCCGTCATCGCATACCATTAAAGTTCTTTGCCGTAACAGAAGTGTAATATAACCTGTTTCGAGCCCTACCGCAATGGTTTCCCTTACACCCATTGTGTTATTTTGCTTGGTCAAATTCGTCCAGATATCATAGTATTCTAGCCCTAATTATATTTAAAGTTAAAAAGACTGCCTTTTCAGTAATCTTTTCTAATGTATTCACACCTTAGCACTGATCTCAGGAGCAGATTTTAACTGATAAATATCCTTTTTAAACAAACCTCATCCAAAAACGAACACGGCTGTATTCTTACCAAAGTCAAATAAAAATTTCGTTTTCTGGTCCCAAAAAATAATACATTTTCAATATGCATGAGTGTACACGGGCCGGCTTTTCGCAATAAGGTAACAGGGTGAAGACACGGCGCGATTACTCTGCAGCCGCGACTCGACCCGAGCGAGAGCCCTCGAGGCGGGCACAGAGATGTGGCTCGGCTGCTCGAGTGGCCGTGTGGAGCATTGTTTTAATACTACCCACTAGCAAGGCGCTGGAATTTTCATATTAGGTGGTTTTATATCAACCCTTTAAAAATAAAACGGAAGAACTTAAGCAGGCAGTGCTGTCCGAATAACTTGCAACAAAAGTTAAAAGGTCGACTTGCCACTTCTAGCAGCAGTTCGGTCTGTAATTTGGCACTTAAGTACCAGTTTTGCGCCAAAGCAATTAATGTTGGTGTCGCTTTCCAGTCAGCCCCTTAGGGAAACCAAGCGTAAAGCTATAAATAAATAAATGAAATTCTTCGAGAAGCTGCATGTTTTAGTAGCAGAAGTTTTACCGCAATGTAAATCTTTCCCAGTTTTATATTATTCACGCTCAACGTGTGACTGTAGTACCAAGTTGTCCGGCTCACCTAACTTGATTCCTAACCTAATTCTGCTCCTCACTCACACGCTCCACTTTAGGCGGAATACAGATTAGCTGTAGGCTTATTTTTGGACACAGTTTCTGCGTAATAAAACGAGAATGTAAATTAAGATTGGCGAGAAATAGCTGACTTCAAATTCGGACTGTAAAACCATAAACTCAACACCCTTTTCCCGTGTAAACGAGAAGTAAAAGGTTGTTAAAAAGCGCTGAGTGTATGAAACAAGACAGAGCATTACGGTCGGCGGGACCTTCGTAATAAGTTACCTGGACCCGAGCAAACAGTGTAACAGACCCGTTCGTCGTTTACGGATCGTGCTTGACAAACAAAGACGTCTCTGTAATCCGATCCGGCGATGTGCAATTAACATTCTAAGTGTTACGTTTACTGCTCTCGAACAATGAGCGCACTGCAATCCATGACCACTCGGCGCCGTTGGAGTACACCCATTGTAGATATGTGTACAAGACTTGCGTCCCAAGAGTGGTCAAACATGATGAAGTGGACGTGCCACTCGTTGTTTCAAACTGATTAGAACAGACCCTTTCATGTAAGTCTACATCACCTTACAACCTTTTTAAATTCAACGTAGACCTGATAGGAATTATTTTACCTTTTTATAGGTCTCTTTTACGGCTTTAATATTAAGTCTCGTAATCCTACAGACTTCATTATATTTCGACCTTGACTTTGATCATGATTAAAACATTACGAGCTTCCATCCGGGCATATCCCAAATATCTTCCCGAAATTATGTTAATTACCTTGGTTCAGTAGCCGCGCTTAACCTTTTTGATCAGAAGTAGACAAACGACGTTATTTCGTAAATAAATATGGTTTGCCTTTAGAAATTTGGGATTTTACCGTTTTGGTTTTCCTCAAACAGTAGAGTATTTTGCCGCAATGAATTGATAATAAAATAGGTATGAGAACAATAACTAGTTTTCACTCCTACATTATCCGATTTTATAATTCGAAAGTTAAATGTCATCCACCAATGTCATCAGTCGAATTCTGCTCCGATTGGAAATAGAAGAAGTCGACAGCAGTATTTGTTTTACACTTTACACAGGAAAACAATTTGATCTGGAATCTAACTATTGGTTTTAAAAACTCGGCTTTTTTTTAATAAAAGAAGTATTTACAAATAGAGAACATAAAACGCATGTCATGTACGATTGGATAACACCAACTTAAAATTGATGAATAATTCCATCAATATAACTGATTTACGTACTGACATACGATTCTTCTCGATCCAATAAAGGGTAAAACAACGAGTGCACTTGCACTATTGATACCGATACAATTCAACTTCAATTCGGAAAATATGATGAAAACCAGAACATATCGAGAACGGAACGGTATTGGCTTGGCACTCTACTACGAATTGGTATCGTATGGCAGCGTTGCCTAGATTTTTGTCATGGAAGTATCCTTAAAATACAATATCTAGTTACCAAATATGACTTCTAACAATACAAATATCACTCCATATTCTCTTAAAATAACATATGGTTCGCCTCAATAGTTTCATTGGGGTCGAATACATTTCAAATTTCGACCTCATTGGTCCCATAAACTTTTTTTTGAACCTCTAAAGGAATGTATCGTACAATGCGGGGCCTCTAGGCGGCCATTTTGTGCGTATGTTCCGTTTGTTTACGTTTTATTGAACGTTGGATAGCGCTACAAAACCAGTTCCCGACAATTTAGCAATCTACAAAGGTCAATCCACGCACGCAATCCTATCCCACGTCGGCTATCAAGGTTATACTTGTGTGTTTAGTATCAATTGAACATAGGATGTTATGTGAACGGTACGGGTTCCGTCCGTATTATATCTGTTGAGATATTGACTGGAGGCTCGGCTTTAAGCTTTAGCTATGGCAGTAAAATTTAATGGAATCATGGTTTATACTGTACAGATTAGATTTGTGGAGATTTAATTTTGTGTTGCGCCGACCTCAAGTAACATGGGACAAGGGTAGGAAGATGATGTTGACGTTTCAAAGAATTGTATCTATCTAGGTACAATGAATGTAGCCACAAGTACCTACAACTACAATGTCGTTCTCTTCTACTTTCACATCAACACCTCAATTAATAAACAAATACACCATTACGTGTCCATAAACACACGCACGGCAATGTTATTCGATATAATTAGCCATGATAATTTCAATAAGCGTACGTTATGATTATGACACAGCCAATAATTGTGACCGCAGCGTGCAACACGCTACGTCGCCTACTTTCTATTCATGGCAACATGGCAACGTTGACGTTGCACGATAATGATGGCATAAAATTAGCTAAGCGTGTTTTATATGCGATGTAAGATGCATTAATGTGGAGAGACTTATTTGAATAGTAGTCGAGGCGATTATGTTCAAAGGAGTTACTTTGTAGGTAAGGATACCATGCCAGGGCAGATTTCAAGGTTTTAAAACTCGAATCAACGTGACATTTAAAGCAGGCCACTGCTATTGTCAAAGGATCCCGGCAAGGACAGTCGCGGACAATGTGCACATGCAGTTTTCCGATAAGTAAGTATATTCCCAATAGCGCTACTGCAACATATTGGAAAACGCTACTGGAAGTTTATTGAAGAAGAACAATACCGTTAAAGTTTGTACTGGGAATCAAACAACTCACAAGGTGGACCACTTTTCCCCCGTATAACACCAATGTACCTATAGATTTTTCAAACAAAATCAGAAAACTTAATAACAACCACAGGAGGTGCTAATTAAGGTCCTCAAAAGTCTCAAAGAGCAATACAGCGTTGTATTAATAAACTCGGTGTATAATACATTCACGACGGCCGGCGTGGCGTTGGCAGTGCACTCGATCGTGTAATACCCGAGACACTAGCCCGTGACACGCGGCTTTACTTGTCTCAGGAAGCGACAACATAAGCCTCGCTGAGTCCCCGTGAAACTAGATATAACCTACGTTGCTTTAACTTTTGCAATTAAAAGTAAAGTTTTGTCTACACTTCTGGTTTTGATAACAGAACTATATTTTACAGGAAAAACTCTAAATTTTTGACCATAAGGCGTCTGCCTCACAGTCAAAGTTGACAAAAATCAAACAAAATCACGCATACTCGTAACAAGTGTTCGTTACGGGTATGCGTGATATAATTGTTTTAATTTTCATAGAACGCGATTGTCTACAATGCTGCAAGGATCTTTTGGCGCTTGAATAACATTGTCAAAAGGGCACTGTTTTGAACATTAATGAAATTTTCTGCGAAAATTGAATTGGAAAAACAAGAGGCCCCCTCTTGTTAACCCCCACGTTAGTTACAATTATGCCACGCGCCACGGTACTTTGCTTAAAGACGTCTTGACTCGGCTCTGCGCACAGCCTAAGTGTGATGCGTCAACAGCATGTCAATAATAATATGTAAATGACTGCCTACAAGACAAAGAGTAATTTTCCTCAGCTGACCGACTTTTTCCGCAACAATATTTATTCAAGGCACTGTCAGCCAACAGGGCACTTACAAAGCCAACCAGATGAAAATTTTAGGTCGCCGCGGGAAATTAAAATAACCATAGAGGTAACACACTAGAACGTACTATTGTTCTAAACCAGAGACAATGGGTAGTTAAGGGCGGAGCTGGTCCATAAATTTAGACATACTTTCTACACGCCCACAAACTTGTCACAATTGTCGTTGAGAGGCTGAGTGACAAGCAACCACAGCTCAACTTACTGACTGACTTATTATGGAGTTGTATCTTTCTTTGATTCAGATGTGCATTATGCTTTACGACATCTTAGATAGTATGTTCTAATCTTCAAGAAAATCAGCTATACTTTTCTCCTGAACACATGTCCAATGAGAACAATCTAACCCCCTAAAACAATGACATATTCTTTCTTTTTCGTGTGGTTAGTGCCTAACCTGGTGTCTGGGTTTTTATGCCGCTCATGGGCCTCTGACTTGGCTTGACATATGTAGTACAGTATAATGACGTCATTTAAAACAAATTAGCCAAACAAAGGCCTCGGTTAGTTACGTTTGAAACTAGCACGTGGGACAGTTACGACACCAACCATACCCAACGGAGGGACCGACTGTCTGGCACCTACTGACGTCATGACGTCAGTGCGGAAGTTGCACAGAGATAATGTAGTAGGTACTATGTAGATCCACTAGAAGAACTTGTATGTACTTTTTTTTATTTTTTTATCGTGGTATAATCATCAAATGAGTCCTCCCACCCAGGGCAGAGCGGGAGGGACTGTCAGACTTGTGCTGACTAAAATCCACGGTGTCCTTCAATAGCCCTTTATGTTCCAGGGTCGCGGTAATTCTATAAGTCCCGCGACCGCTTGTATGTACCTTGCATTGAGCATAAAGGTTCGGGTGTTTCAGGGTAATCGAATCGCTTACTGCCAGTGTAATTCAGAATTGCTTAGTTTCTTAATTCAAGGTTTGACGGAAATTGATAATATTTTGACAAACTAAAAAAGAAAAATATCTTGTTATGATACCTAACCAATACATCTTGTCAATGAAAATTGATGCCGTCAGAATTTGTCGGGAAACGTACGAACATTTCAGTTGTAGCAGAAGATGCAGAGCGTACTTGATGCCCTACAAACGTGTAACGTTTGTTTAAGCAAATCAAGATAACGATCGATTACTGCCAATATAAGTTATCACAGCCACTATATGTATGAGATATCTGATTTAATCACGTGAGCAAGCAACGTGAATACATTCACTATCTGTCCGATTTGGCATGTAAATAACGTTACGTTATTTTAAATAAAATGGCGTATCGTCCGCTCGTTCAATTCCAAGCTAATATTTTGATGCGTCACAAATTGAACATTTTATTTATCTACAGGTGTAGTAAACATAAAAATAAATAAAAATATTTCAGACTGATTTTGTTTACGAAACTTATAAACCAATCAGTTTGATGTTTATACTATTTTAAATTAAATTCAAATCAATTCGCAGCTGCATTGCGCTCTTTGCAATTGCTTTTTCGAATTTATTTAATTAAGAATATATTTTATAGGGGAATATTTATTCCAATGAAAATTCCATTTTATTTAAAACCTTTATGCTCCTTTCACAACCTCACGGGATGCGACTTGCGTGCAACAACACGCGCACGCACTTGTTTCCTTCGCAGCGAAAACGCGGAGGCTTCGCGTCTCTACAACTTATTTCATTTGTTTCTGTTGCTATCGAAACTCGCGGGTCGCTTGCGTGTAGGCCGTGGCCAAGTGGTTATTTGTTACAAAGGGAAGTAAACTTTAACGATATGTTACGTTAATCCGTGCAAATAAAATGCACTGTGTGAGAATGATAAGAAAATACTATTGCATTGTTTTAGTAAGATATATTGAATCATCCGTTGTTGTTAATGTATGCAAATGAAGTGAATTAATTTTATCACTACGGAAAATGGTGCCGTGCGAATTAATTAAATAGGCCAAGATTACTCACAGTAGGGAAATAGGAAAATCTAGGAAATAAACGGAATAAAAGGTGAAGTTCCTTATAATTTACATTTCATTGTTAGCTCAAACTCAAGAGGAGTAAATTTCTTACTATGGCAACAGCGCCTTATCAATTGAGAATTATGTAAATGATGTAAACATTTCCGCTCGTGTGAGTTTTAATCGCAAAACGTAAAGTAAGTGAACTGATAAAATTTAACGAACACCAGTCATAGTTCAAGAGTCTATAACCTCTAGTTTAATTTATAAAATATATAGGTACTCATAGCCAATTAGCCATCCATTATACCCTAGATTTCACAATATTCTGAAATTTCCAAGTAACATTTTGGTGGACAACAAACTATACCATAATATGTATAATACTAGCTGTGCCCCGCGACCTTCGTCCGCATGAAATTATTATAATAAATTTTGCTTCCATATTTAAATCGGATCTTGTTTACAATTTCCAGGGTTTTAATTTTTTTGCACGGAACCCTAATCTTTTTCTAAATTTTATAAAACACACGTACCAAACAAAGAGTAAATATTCTATCTATCTTTCTATTTGTCAAAATAAATGTACCTATGTCTATAATGTTCACTCCCAGTCCCGTTTGAAATAGTGAGCCCGGTACACGCGAACTTACTGTTATACTAGTTTACGACGTCAGTACACCGCGGTGTTAACAATCCCATACGTTAACGGTTATAATTACACACTACTGACTATTCTAGAAAGCAAACTTTCCTTTTCAACTTTCGTGCATCACACCTACTTGATAATAAAACGCCCAAAACGCAAACGTAAACGTTACGTAAACAAGATAAAATTCATGTAAAAATATTCGAAAGCATAAAAATCTCTAGCAGGTAATTACACTGTTCAGTGAAATGCAACAAAAACGGAAACCGGGTCCCGCTATACCGGATATTAATATGACGTCATTGGATCCCTCGACGCCACGAGCCGTACTTCCGGCCACGACTGGAACAATACACCTACATTCCATATTTTATGAGTTTTATTAACGTTCGGTAAATCTCCCGGCCATCATGATGTCTGCATTATTAAACGGGTTCCTTCTGTGTAGATGGCGTTTGAATTAAATGGACCATTGAAAACGGTTCATAACAAAAGCTCTCGGCCCTTTGAATGTGAACTGCCTTTAATAAATTATTAACGAAATAATGTGTATGAAAGCTCCGATAATATCGTATAATATTCCTAGAATTATAATCACACGATCCCAATCCCGTAACACAAAAGCGTCAACAATAACAAACCACACCCACTGACGTTTAAAATTCAAGCCAACAAACTTTTTTATACCAACGTTGGAGACGCCAACCAAAATGGCCGTAATAATAAAAAAATCGCTGCGTGATACAATTTTCACTTTATAGACTCCGTAGGGTGAGCTCTGAACTCCGGGGACGGGCTTAAAAACGGCAAAGTTTCAATTTTGTTCCCCCAAGTCGCGGATAAACGGGGAGATAAATGAAAGCTGAAACGTCGTCAGTCTTTTTTCGTCTTACGAAAAATCAAATCAGCCGGGTTTTGTATTAAAGGTGTTTGATAAAATCGAGACAATGACAAAAATTTGATTGACAACGGGATTTGATACTTCGTCGCCGCAACATGTGGTTTCAAGAAATAATACTGAGGGAAACAGTTACAAAATAAGTAGTCAACTATACCTGTTTTCCGGGAAAACTGTTAAGACATATTCGCATTGACATTAATAGGAAAGAAAACGCAAGAAAAATCCACAAAGGGAAATCTAAACTCAGTCTTCCTATCTACTTTCATTACCTACTGGTTCAGGTAATTATAAATTACGTGATCCACAAGGCATAACCTAATGGCTTAACATAACCTAACAGGTCTTGACCTGTTTAGATATTCATATTATACCTACTTTAAATTCCCAAAACAAAATATTACATACAACTCTCTACAAAAACATTAGATTATGAATAATCTAAAAATATTCGATTAGTCGCTTACACAACCCACTCTAATGTTCAAATTAAAATAATCTCTCAACGTATACAAAATCAATTCTCAACAGAATCTTATCAACGATAATAATCAATTTGGTATCACAAAAGATTACATCAACAAAGCAATCTTTACCTAATCGCCATAGCTATCCCACGAGATTTATCTCTACTTTCGCCTGAGGAAACTAAAGTGAAAGCCTATTTAACTCGCGTTAAGGAACATTGCACATGGAACCATGGAACATGGAATACTAGAACTTATCTCATTTGAACGTCAGCGCACCGAGCGGTAATGAAGATGAATTCTGCATCAACATACATAGTTACACGACTCCCACGACTTACAAAGTACTTTACCGGCGTCCGCGTCGTTTATTGCAATCCGTCTTGGAATACAAAACGTTTTGTTTCTCAATGCAATATTTACAATTAAACTTTAGAGATCAATTTCTGGCTGAGTTAATACCATTTTTAATAGTATAGAGTGAGTTATTGTATCAAAAGCTTTTTAAAGATCAATGAAAATACCTAGAACTTTAGTTGTAAGCAACTTGTCGATATTATTTTTAGTTGTAGTTACTAAACCTATTTATTTTGATTAATGACCAGTATACAGGATGTAAACAGACCCTTCACATAGCCGTCAACCAAGCGTTCTGTACATCAAACTAAGTAACTTTACGCAAAAATTATTGCTGGGAATCGACTCTTTTTTTTTGGTGAAAAATCACGTTTTACGGTAGGACTCGATGGAAAGCACTCAAAGCATTGTGCTGATGGATGGATTGAATAGTACGGGGGTCGTGGAGGTGTGTAAAGTAAAACTCTTACATTAAAAACAAGTTGGAACTTTGACCCCCAGTATCTCCGTAACTAGACGGTTCCCAGGTATGGTCTAGAACAAAAAAATGATCGCAGAGACGGGGAGAACAAGTGCCTTTCGGCTATGTTAAGGGTCTATTTACACCCTTTCAGTGGCTTTGAAAGAACAAATATTACTTAGTACTTTACATGAGTGGCTCTTAAAAGTCACACCCACATAACATCACGGCTGTAATCCCTTTTTTTTTTTTTTTTTTTTTTTTTTTTGTCGTGGTAAAATCATCAAATGAGTCCTCCCACCCAGGGCAGAGTGGGAGGGACTGTCAGACTTGTACTGACTAAAATCCACGGTGTCCTTCAGTAGCCCTTTATGTTCCAGGGTCACGGTAATTCTATGAGTCCCGCGACCCCGGCAGGCTTTGGCCCTCTAGAGGGGGGCCCCGTCATTATGCTGACACTCTTTGAGGCGCGCGTGGAACACAACGCGCCGTCGACCCGGGCATGGTCCATGGTCGGACAGCGAGTCGCCCATTACTCGCCGCCCGCATGCCCGCGCCTACGGTGGCCGGAGATCGTCTGCCGACGTCCGGCGCCGTGGGCGTCTACCACTGCGGCTGGTGTGGAGGGAGGACGCTGTCCTCTCCCTCACGCGGCCCGCCTCCTCCTTCGCGAGCATGACTGCTTCGCAGAAGGAGGCGACCGCTTCCCACTCCGTCTCGCCCCGCAGCATGGCCTCGACCAATGCCGGGCGCGAGAGGTCTCCGCCTATCGCCGCCGTGAGGACACGGCGGTGCCCTGCCCAAGCGGGGCAGTCCTGCACCGTATGCTCCACCGTGTCCTCCGGGCGGTCCTCGCAGTGGTGACACCCAGGCGTTTCCTCCTTCCCCATCAGACACAGGTACCTCCCGAAGCTTCCGTGTCCGGTGAGGACCACGGCTGTAATCCCTTGAATTGGAACAACAGAAGTGTACTGATAGTACCTACACCCACATTTCCCCAGTTATGTTTTGAAGCCCTATGTCATAAATACAGACTGCGGGCTGCTGCTACTAGATATTTCTGATGGAAAAACCTGATAACAGTATTCCCGACCCCCACACCCACATAATCCCCCCCACGCCCACATTTATCTGTGCATATCCACCATCTTTTATGGTTTTTCAACAATATGATGGTATGGTAACAGTCTCTGACTGGTACTGTTGCATGTGACTCGCGAAATACGCCCCCCTCTGTCGCATTAGCAACACAAAAGTTGTGGTTGTTTCAGAAACAAACACACATTTCGTCGTTGATGTTCTAACACTACCTAAGTAATTTTTGCCAGTTTTAACATTTTCATTTTTGATGCCGTTTACTACAGAATCGGAAGACGCGTTGTTTCAGTCAATCATATAAATAAGCAAAGTCGCTATTTATTATAATTTCATGTCAACACAAATGCTTATAATGCCATAGTAACATTACATGGTATTTATGCAGTTTTTTCAATCTCCTGTAAAGTTGCTATTTTTGACTTACGTGGTGTTAGAACTGCAACAACGATTTGTAAAGTTTATAGGTGATGTCACGAAATTGTAAGCACATACTCACCCTATTCTGTGTCAACATTACAAAAAAGTTTTCTATTCTTCTACATTTCTACATAATAGTAGATCGGTAGAGATAGTTCCCATTTCCTGGTCTTAGCTACTCAAGTAGATCGCAAGAGTATATACAATGTGTGTGCACAGTGATAACCTCTTTTGCATGATTGCGATAAAAGCTTACTATGGTAATCTCCGTTTATCCTTCTGAAAAATACTTTTTCATAGCGTGGGTGGGCCATTTCCTTCTTCAGACGAACAAAAGGGATTTTCGTACACTTAACAGAGCCTCTTTAAATAACTTTAGAAATGGATGTTGTGTATTGGATAAACATATACGTTTTGGGATAAAGACTTTTCTCTTTTATCCACTTCTTATGAAGTTATGACGTAGGTATGTACCTAAGAAGTGAATAGTTAAATCTGTCATAATGTTTGCTTCACCCATGTATCTGATGAAAGCTCCTTCCGGGGGAATGATTTTATTCGGAATGTGGTTCCCCCGAACGACGATTAAGGTGAACGTCAAACTAGGTAAGGTATGTCTACAATTACTACGGTCACTTGAGTGGAGGAAATTACTGTTTACTCCTTTAATTATGAAGACAGAATACTTAACCTGTACATTCGGTACCAGCACAAAAGCTCAACCTCATTTACTCACTACGCCAAGCTACATTTTAAATTCCCGCTTCGAGCGTTCCTTGTAGAAGCCGACAAGAAACATTTCATCACATACTAGGTGCATGAGCAACTACCTATTTAATAATGTAGTTGCGCGAGTGTGGTTGCTCTTATAAAGCGGCTCCGACGTGAAGGCATGCGACAGACGTCGGGACGAACCACTGCCCAGATTTGTTTTGTAACATGCTATTACTATTTCTGTGAAGACGTATTTGTATTGGATACATTCGATTCCAACATCATTGAAATACAACGCTCGAATATTTTTCATATTAATTTTAGGTGCGAAAAGCTAAAAGCTTTTAGGAATCAGTGTTTCCATATTTTTGCATATTGTTTTTAGTGTTAACAATTTAGATTTCGTATTTTGAAGCACGAACCTATTGTGTACGGCCAGACGCGTCGTGTCAGCCGCAAATTGGAATAAAAAAATATCGAACATGGAACGCACTTGTAAAAATGACGTGCGAATATCTCGACCGTGTATTTTTGCGTTCGTAAAAAATAACCTTTACAAAGGGCAAAAAGACGGTAAAAGGCTGGATTCTGTTGCTGAATAAGGCTGTGAGAGGCTCGTGACTCGCACGAGCGATCCCGGCGAACATTACGGCGGCGTGACCGCGCTCTCGGTTTAGTAATAACTCTCCGGACAACTTAAGCGTAATTGCATAAAATCGTTTTTGTTGGAATTTCGCTTGCTCAATCCGCGGAGGGTGGTATTTCTGCTGTTTCCTCGAAAATTTTGCAATTTCTTTCACGAATAGTGAACGTCTCACGTTGCAATCAGTCATGCGCACAATACTGTCGTTTGTTGTTGGACGCCAATTCTCATGTCATACTTAACTTTTGTAGTACTCAATAGAACACGATTGACCTCTGCTGTACCACATGTGCTGCTTACTCATATCTTCAATTATGCAAGTAATGTTGGCTGAATAAGTTTTATTTCGGAATAGTGAAAGTTGGTAATATTTTTTGTAGCATAAATCACTGTTTTTGTAGAAATTCATCAACCCACGAGCGGCCGTAGCGCGTTCTTGAAAATACAATATAACATTTAAGTGATTCTTACGTCATTTGAAATTCTAATATCAAGTAAATATATAGAAAACGCCTGATTTAATATTCGAGTAAACCATTTTTCTTCCCCGACGTCGCCGTGGCATAAAAATTCTAATGTAATCGCTATACAATACGCAGAAGGCAATAAATTCTTATCTTGAGATAAGCTACTATTTCAAACACTACCTACATAAGATTACGACACATGCACGTGCGTCCCCGGTTTTATATAAACGCCTGTATTTGAGTTTAACCTATATTAACTTAGATTTTTTTCACAGAATTTTAACTTAATCCCTTGTAGCGAAGTTCGACACTAGCTTTACATACTTCTTTTTCACTTTTGTTCCTACCTAATAAAACCTTTAATATAAATAAAATATAAAAAATATAATAAATAAAATCTGCGAACTTGCAAAACTTTATAGATACGAAATAAGCAAAAATGCAACATTTACCAAACGTATCTAATGTTTTTTTGTAGATACTTCTCTTTCATTCAAACTTAACAAACGTTCCAACGTTTGTCTAAATAGATTTCACTCCTAAGTACTAGCTGTCCTACTTGTCTTGCTAAAGTATTGCAGCAAATAAATAATAAACGAACTTGCAAGACATTCTACTAATTAGCTAAAGCTCTAACTCACTGTTTAGGACGTTCACAAAGTCTGACTGTAAATTATTATGAAAAGCCAACATAACAAAGGATTGGAACTAGCACCTAGTCATAAATGAGGATTATGAATGGCGAAATAACCCTATAAGTCTCGGTACCTGAGTACATTTTAGAATCACGGACAACGGTGTTGGTGTTTCGAAAGGGCACACAAAAGTTAAAAATAGAAATGTAGATAATCTTAATTACTATAAATGTTCAATCACTCTTTTAAGCTTTCACGGTTTACAACTAAACTTATACTGTCACTTAAGGGATATCTTCCGTGATTGTTCATTATTTTGAGAACGTTTTTTTTTGTTGATTATAAATCTTAATTTATCTCGACATCAGGAATTACAGGCTCTGGTTCACATATGCACAATCTTATGTAGTGAAAGGTGTCTGAAGTAGGATAGTTACTTGTAGACGTTGATTTATTTGATCTTTATTTTTTGCACACAACTGTCATCGTGTCATCATCATCATCATCATTTCAGCCAAAAGACGTCCACTGCTGGACATAGGCCTCCCCCAAGTGTCGCCACATTGACCGGTCCCGTGCGACTCGCATCCAGCGGATCCCTGCAACCTTCACCAGGTCATCGGTCCACCTAGTGGGAGGCCTTCCAACGCAACGTCTTCCGGTTCGCGGTCGCCACTCCAGAACTTTTCGGCCCCATCGGCCATCCGTTCTGCGAGCAATGTGCCCTGCCCACTGCCACTTAATCATCATGTATGAAAATAAAATAAAGGATAAATCCTTGAAAAAAGTAATAAAAACGCATTTATACTAACCAGTACGGCGAACAGCATTGTTATTCGATACCTAATTCTAATTTTAACAAAACGTCAGCTATTTTATGTACATAAGTACATAATAGGCACATAGTTACGTAGGTAATAATTATAGCAAATGATAACCGATTTTGTAACCTACACGCCATTATTAATATCGCAACATATGAATATTTACAGCTCAATTGTACCAAGATGAGGTGTTGAGTGGATCGACAAAGTTCGATTTGAACTTACGACCTTCTTTGTTGAAGTTCATAGACACGACGGAAGTGGGTAGACGGTGTTCTATTCTGCTATTGGCGAATGTATCACAAATGTTGGATTTGAACTTGGGTGTAGTTCAAATCAACAAGCTATTCATACGCAATAGTATTAGTACTTTTAGGAAGTTTTTGAATGTAATAGTAAATAATAATAATAATAATAATAATCAAGTATCTTGATTTAGCACACGAGGTTGTCGACATGTGGGACGTGGACTCTGCAATCATTGTACCGATAGTTGTTACGGTTAATGGACTAATAGCAGAGAGCCTCGACCAACACCTTAGGAGGCTCTCATTGCGCGGCTGGGTCAAAGGCTTGATTCAGAAAGCAGTACTCCTGGACACGGCCCGTATAGTGAGGCGGTTCCTCTCTCTGGAGCCCTGACCATCGGCAGCTTGGACCTTGTTCCTGATGCCGATGGGCCATCTATTTTCTATATTTTTAAATGTTTTGTTTACTTTTGTTTTTGAAAATATTTAAAAATGTATTAGATAAGAAAAAGAATGAATAAAGGAAATAATAATAAAATAATAATAATAATAATAATAATAATAAGCCCCCTAAACAACCACACGTCCTGATTGACCATCTAATCACGTGGGGGGCGGACACACGAATGAGAGATTACTGGCGTGGCTAACGTGGCTCTGGAAACCCACATAAAAATGGAGACTCGATCAAAGAGAAAACGTATAGGACCGCTGCCCGGGGGCTATCGCCGGGGCGCACCTGGAGCTGACGCTGGGTGTCTCAGCATGCGAACCGTCAGCGGTGAGGAGTTGAACAGGCGGGCTCCCACCGACAAAGATACTACAGCCGAAATCATTGACGATGGTGACAGACCGACGGACAGGACAGACACCCCTGTAGAACCGTATAGTCCAAGCACAGTCTCATACACACCTTCTAGGCGATCATCACCATCCATACCATCGTCACCTACACTTTCATCATCCCCCATTATTAGTTTAAACACTGTATCACCCACTCCAACCTTGATTGCTGCGCGGGGGGTTTCTACCTTTTTGCCCACGTCCACCAAGGCTGGAAAAGCAAGAGTTCGCATGAAATGGAGCAAAGAAGTAAACACATTTATCATGCGAACTTATCTATACATCACTAAATTAGAGACAGATATGACCACCTACAGACAACAACTGCATGAACTTTTTACACGCCGATATCCAGAAATTACCGTTTCCGAACAAAGGATTTCGGATCAAAGAAGAACTATCGTTAGGAATAAACTGTTGTCACTAGAAGAAATAGATAGGTTAAAAGTAGAAGTGCGCTTACAATTAGAATCAGAAAATAATGAAGATACTAACAATAGCTCAATAACACAAAACACATTCGAAAATACTCAACAAGAACAGCCACAACCAATTGATCAATCAGAACCTTACACTCAATCTCAACCATACTATCATCTATCATCACAGGCATATTCACAAATCACGCATACATCCACACAAACCGAAAATGTAACCATAATGTTAGAAAATGACATTGAGGTTCTAGCAAATATAAATCAAAACCCGCCCACAGATACGCGTATTCGAGAAATACACGATAAATTTAAAACAGCTCTCACTCAATACTCTGGGATGGACCCGGCAGCTCGACCAAAACTACCAAAACTCAGGTACACACCAAAACTTGCTCAGCTCGTTCATGTATTTAATCAAAATATTCTCACTCAGTATATTAGCGAAGATACTCAACTTACAGACGTACATACTTTAATATATTGCACAGCGTTAGTTATTTCCGAAGAACTCAATTTTAAAATCACAGAATACACAGGCAATGCTAGACAATCAAATGTTAACAAGCCTGCATGGCAGCAGAGGCTTGAAAAAGATATAGAAAAACTCAGAGCAGACTGTGGTAGACTAACCCAATATATAAACAACAATAAATCAAACAAAGTAGTCAAAAGAGTAGAAGTAATTTTCAAAAACATGGCTGTTCATACTAGGCACGAGAATCACAATAGAAGGCCGGAAGAATTTTTAGATACATTAAAACAGAAATTAGCCCTAAAAGTCCACAGGTTGAGAAGATATAAGAAAGCACAAGAACGTAAAAATGATAACGCTTTGTTTGCTACAAATGAAAAGAACTTTTACAGAAAATTACAAAAACCGCAAACCAATACACCGACAACCGAAAACAACATAGAACTACCAACAACGGAACAATTAGAAACCTTTTGGGCTGGCATATGGGAAGAACAAATACATCATAAGGAAACATCTGAATGGATTCAAGACGAAGAAACTAAATGGAGCTCACTTGAAGAAATGGAATTCATCGAGTTATCTGAGTCTGACATAACTAGTGTTACAGCGCGACTACATAATTGGAAATCCCCTGGTATTGATAAAATACATAATTATTGGTATAAAAAATTAGAATCATTACACAAAATTTTAGCTAAAAATCTAACGGAAATCATTTTAGGAAAACAAAACATTCCGGAATTTATAGCTACAGGAATAACTTACATGTTGCCAAAAACTCATTACTCACCACAGCCTTCCCAATACAGACCAATTACATGCCTACCCACAATATACAAGATCTTAACGTCAGCAATCACTACAAAAATCAATAAACACGTAGAACATCACAACATAATAGCAGAGGAACAAAAGGGATGCCGGCGAGGACACATGGGATGTAAGGAGCAACTAGTCATAGATTCGATCATACACAAGCATGCTGCCACAAAAAATAGAAATTTACACTGCACTTATATAGATTATAAAAAAGCTTTTGATAGTATTCCACACTCCTGGCTCATCCAAATATTACAAATATACAAAATTAACCCACAAATCATTGAATTCTTACGAAATATTATGTCCCGTTGGAAAACTACGCTTCAATTAAATTATCGCGATAACGCTGTCACAACTCGCCAGATTGCTATAAAAAAAGGTATTTATCAGGGAGACTCCCTGAGCCCTTTATGGTTCTGCCTCGCTCTGAATCCTCTATCTCACCTACTACAGCGTTGTCAGGCTGGATATTGTCTTAAACATACAACAGAAGAAACCACTATCTCTCATCTTATTTATATGGACGACATTAAATTATACTCAAAAACAGAAAAAGACATGAAAAAACTAATAGATATCACAACAGAATTTAGCAAAGACATAAACATGCAGTTTGGACTAGATAAATGTAAAACAGTACATATAATAAGAGGCAAAATTAAACCTGGCGACTATGCAATTAACACTACTGACACAATTACAGCTATGGAACCCACCGATTTGTATAAATATTTAGGATACAGGCAACTAAAAGGATTAGATCACACAACAATTAAACAGACATTGAACACAGAATACAAGAGAAGAGTGGTCGCAGTATGTAAAACTCAACTCTCCGGAAAACATTTAATAAAAGCATTGAACACATACGCGATCCCAATACTAACATACTCGTTTGGAGTGATCAAATGGTCTAAAACTGACATCCAGCAAATCGAGAGAACAACACGCACCACACTTACTAAACACAATAACTTACACCCTAAATCTGCAATAGAAAGGCTAACTATAAAACGGCAAAACGGAGGGAGAGGCCTAATCGATATTCATCATCTGTGGCAAAAACAAATTACTAGGTTAAAAACATTCTTTAACAGCAAATCTCACACAAGTAACATACATAAAGCTATAGTAATGAACGACAACAGCTACACCCCACTTAACCTAAATGAACAGACAGATACACAAAACACCAATAACGAAGACCCACACAAACAAAAATTAGAAGATTGGAAGAAAAAAGTGCTGCACGGACGACATCCCCATGATCTTGAACAACCTCATATAGACACACTAGCATCAAATAAATGGCTTAAAATTGGTTCTTTGTTTCCGGAAACCGAGGGCTTTATTATTGCGATACAAGATCAAATCATAAATACTAAAAATTACAGGAAATTCATCATAAAAGACCCCACAATGACTAACGATAAATGCCGCAAATGTCACAGCCAACCAGAGACCATACAACACATCACAGGAGCTTGCACAACACTCACACAAACAGATTATACCCATAGGCACAATCAGGTAGCAAATATCATCCATCAAAAATTAGCACTCAAACATAAGCTCATTCAAGACTCAAACACTCCTTATTACAAGTATGTACCACAACCAGTTGTAGAAAACACCACTCACAAACTCTTTTACGATCGCGGCGTATTAACCGACAGAACCATTCACTACAATAGACCAGATATAATCCTTCAAGATAAAGTAAATAAAGTCACATACCTCATAGATATAGCAGTCCCCAACACACATAATTTACAAAAAACAATAGGTGATAAAATTAGTAAATATGCAGAATTGAAAGAAGAGGTGACCAGAATATGGAGACAGGAAAAAGTGTACGTAGTACCCATAGTAGTCTCCACCACGGGTGTTATACCCAACCACCTCCACCATAGCCTCAAATTATTAGACCTCAAAGACTCAATTTATATTACACTTCAAAAAGCCGCGATTTTAAACACCTGCAGAATAGTAAGAAAGTTCATGCAAATTGACGAAAATGAAATATCACACAACACACACACATGACACACACGTCACACATACGCTACGTTGACTTGGTTAAGGCCCGTTGACGTAGCTTAAACTAGCCAAAAAGCTAAGAAACAGAACATTTTTCCCAAAATAATAATAATAATTAATACATACTTGTTAATAACTGCTTAACTTTGATATTTTATTGGCCTTTAGATCGAGTTTATTTTATTGTACACCAATATTATTGGACTGCTCTTTTACACACATTTTGAATCTATGGCAGTCTTATGGCTGGTAACAACTTCTTCCAGACAACTTTTGGTATAAACGAAACAATCATACGGTTTGCACCACAGCACAGTTATATTAATGATCGTCGCCATTTAATATATTTTTATTAATCAACAGGTAGCCCTAGTAACCCTACACCGTACACACCATTTTCGACACCTAATTCGCTCCTGGAAACAGTAATCATACAGGACAATTTGACCACATCAGCCAAAAAAACACAATCCAACAATTACGGCCGATGTGTAGGTAATGTAATGAACTCACTACAAAGTGTATTGCGGCGCTAACTCCTAAGGGTAACGACAGACGTCACGGCAGTGCATGAGTCACGTACAGGCTGGCACGCGACCGAAATATCGATGTTAGTCTGTGGGTGTACCGTAGCGTACAGGTGCAAAGAAACGTACATATGGAAGTAGGTACTTCGATTGTTTGCTTTGCGGTAGTAATGGGGTAATTTTTTGGGGGCACGTCTGATTGGATGAATCGAGGTGTTGATATAATGTGGAATATTTTATAGAGGACTCATAAATAAAATGCAGCTACTATAGCAATGGCTGGACGAGTGGGAAGAGCACAGGTTTAATTTCACATAGATATAATTTAGTCCGAGGAATTTACTCCGAATATAAGGCGAATTTTGCATTAATTAAAAACATAACCCTCCTTTTGGGCTTCGCCACAGTCGGGTAAAAAAAGAGATTTTTTAAATTTTATGTGTAGGGTATAGACAGGGGAGTGTATCAGTAGTATGTGTGAAATCATCTAATATGAATTTAACTTGGTGGAAAAAAATATAAACAGGCATGTTTGTAAAAGTATTTTTAGAAGAGATTAAGTACTACAAGTGGGTCAGTAAATTAAACATTTATCCGCGAAACTATCGTTTTTTTTAAATCTTATAATTTGACTTTTTACTTCAAGCAAAAGTAATCCCAAAATGGTTTTTATCAACATATTTAACTATTATTATGAAAATTAAAACAATACTACTCCCGACTTCACAACTATCCAAAGAATCTGAAATACTGCTTCAGGTAAAAAAGTAACAGGACTGATAATGGTTTAACAATGGAAAATAAATGGTGTAAATAGGCCCTTAACATGTCCGAAAGGCACTTGTTCTCCCCGTCTTTGTGATCATTTTTTTGTTCTAAACCATACCTGGGAACCTTCTAGTTAAGGAGATATTCGGGATCACAGTTCCAACTTTTCACAGGTTTTTTTTTAAATACATGTTTTTAAAGTAAGATTTTTACTTTACACACCTCCACGACCACCGTACTATTCAATCCATCCATCAGCACAATGCTTTCCACCGAGTCCTACCATAAAACGTGATTTTCCACCCCCAAAAAAAAAGTCGATTCCCAGCAATAACTTTTGCGTAAAGTTACCTAGTTTGATGTACAGAATGCTTAGTTGACGGCTATGTGAAGGGTCTGTTTACACCCTGTATATAAACCCTAACAGTAATATCCCAAAGTTAAACAGATTAGAACGTCAATTAATATTTTTATAGAAAAAAAATGTGTTTCCTTTAAAGTGTTTAATTTTCGTGTACATAAGTTAGATATAGCTTTAGATGAGAGTTACTAATTTAACTAATTTTAACCCTGTTAGATTTTGCCTGAACCGCTATTGCAAGAAAACTGTTAATAATAACGTCCGTTTGTTCATTTTTTTTTTATTTTGATTGACAGCGTATTATAATATTTGTGTAAAAATACTGCTGTTAATATTTTTTGCTTGAAGCACATTTCAAAAATTTCGTAAATGTTTTTGTATCGTTAAATTTCCGTGGACGGATATGTTTAATGTAGAAAAAATATATTGGTTTCACCAATTCTTTACCTAAAGTATATAATTTTGTCCTGTTAACTATTTTGCCCTTATTTTTATTCACAAAAACGCGATTTAATTTTTTTGATCCGGTCTTGAAAAATGTTTAATTTTTTTTTATTATTTGGAAAGCTAAGGTCAAGTACATGATTCAAGAACAAAAAACACTATTTATATTTAATACAAGGTTCAAATCTAAAATCCGGACTAATTAATCAGTTTGAAAAACAATCGAGGTTTGCCCGTGATAAAGTCACAGCCAAGAATATATTCTCCAATCAACGAGGTGTTAATTAGCTCAGCTCAGTGTTAGCAAATCTTACAAGAGAATTTCCACCGACTTCCATATTATGTAGCACTAATTGGAAATTACCTATGCATGTTAAGGGAGTCTACGAGAGTATTATTTGACGAGGAGGTAAGTGGTATGACTGTGCCGCCGCCAATTAGTTTAGTCTCTCTGTCAATTGGTAAATAGTCATTTCTCAAATTAATATGTATAATTAATATGGGTGCAGAGCGGTGAAAATAGAGAAAACGAAAATTCGTTTTTGTCGTTGTTTTTTCGTTTTTTATCGGCTATATCGATTTTTCGCCCCCAATAACCCCTGTATTGCAACTTTCATCGAAATCGCTAGAGCCGTTTTCGAGAACGTGATTACAAACATAAAAATATTACTCATTTAATAGTATTGGATTTAATTTCTACCTAAGCAAAGATTATTTTTGAAAAGCAATCTAATATTATTTTTACATTACTTACGTACGCACCTAGCACACGCATTATGTGCGTGCACATTAAATGCAGCTCATGATTTTTGTTGACATATGACACTTGGTATGCAGTTACCTATAGCAAGGCAGCTACGCATTTTATTCCACTGGATACCCGTGACAAAATGTACATGTAAATGATGTAAATAACTCAATACTAGAGAATTTTGGGTCAAATTACATTGAAATTTCTTGTTTTGAACTTAAAATACTAGAAGAATACGAATGAATTAAACTTGGAATTATTATCAGTTAGCTTGCGCGACTTCATTCACGTAGGTCTATTTCTTTTATTTATTTCATGACTAATTACAAATCTCCTCCTCCATTTTCATGATTTACTAGAATTCTATTTCTATAGATAGGTACCTACATTATTTAAAACTAAAAAACAAATACCTACGTACCGCTTACTCCGTTTTGAAAAAAAAGAACTAAAGGACCTGTTTCTTCTAATATCTAAATATAAAAATTCAAATCATTGTTCTTAACTACAAATTAGTAATAAGTATTTTAAACTTTCAGTCATTGTGTAAAACTACTGAATAAACAACAACTCTATTCCACTGTATCAAGGACCTTTGTATTTACAACTAAGTACGATTTGTCACGTGCAACCCTTTGCCAACTTCAACAGCTGTAGTTCATAAAAAATGCAGGTGTAAATAACTGGCACGCGTCTTAACTAACAGCCAGTGCCACCTTTGTCAAGTAAAGGTTACTTGCCGACTGCCCCTTAAACAGCACCCTAGTTTGACGACGACACTTAATTGATTGTTATTTTAAGCCTATTACACCTTTCAAGTGACTGCTCGTTTAACATTAAATGGGAAACTTTGTATAATTTGCTTACAAATAGTCTGATTATATTAATTGGGTTTTGAATTAAACGGTCGGTTAAGGGATTGAGCGTTTTGTACTAATTTGGATTTCTGCGAAAATGTTCGTGACTACGGTAAAGTTACATAATCATACTTTGTTCTACTCTAAGATTTTCGGAAAAAACAATAAGCCAATATTATAAGGAAATCGTATTTTCTTTACCTTATTGCAGCTCAATCTCAACATTCCAATCATATTGAAGTTAAAACAATCTAAGAAAACGATAGATTATCTCTACTCGACTGTAATGAAATGTCAATATTGAAGGAATGCGGCCGAGTATACTATACGTGATGTTACTTTAAACTTAGTTTAAACTAACGACTTCAGTCATCAATGTAAACAGAGATTACGAAGAGGCAAGTCGATTAAATACTCCATATCTGTCACAACGCGATAAGAAGATATGTAAATAACTCTCAAAGAAAGCTTAGCCCATTTAAACGGCTATCAATGTCAGATATCAAAGTTTCTTTTGAATCTGATATCAGTTTTATTTATCGCCTTTAGTTGAAGAATGTCTGAAGTAAGAATGACTCTTCGATGTTATATTCCTGGAAGTTTTTGTGGAACTAGACTTCTGAAGATATTAGCTCTTCTAAGTTCGAAACTTTCTCCTAATCTGGTAGATAGGTTCATACGAACGATGATCTAAATTTGTTTCTGAAATACCTTTTCATACAAGGTATTTCAGAAACAAGTATTCGAGATATCTACTAGTACTATACTATAGAATTTTCACTTTGTACCAATTATGAAGCATGAAAGCTACGTACTGCCTATTTAAAAAATGCATCTGGTGAAGGAAAACACTGGTGCTTCCATAGATAAAATTCCTTCGATGCCTTCGGCATTTAACTAGTATCCCATGGTAATCCCCCAACAGCCCATAATAGTGTGTTGTATAAAATTTATGATGGTGTCTGTATGACCTTATTAATTTTATGGGACCACTTGGTCCACTTGAAAACCGGTTTAAAGAAGTCAGCGATGAGACAAGGCACTCCTGGTACTCCGAGTGTAAGCCGCTTAAGAAATATCGGTTAGTATCACTGCGTACCGAGCTGAATTTATTGAGTGCCTTATGGAAGAATGAGGACGCACCATATGTATGGATTAGAACTCATTATCACTATTTTATTAGGAGAAACTTCCCGTCTTGAAAATTCTTCAAAGGTTGTAACTTTAAGCTGTCCACTCGTTTCGATAAAAAAGCTGAACCCTTTACATGCTTTTGTTGATATTCGAAATTAAATTCTTAAGCCAAAGCCTTTCAAGAACTTATAAGCCACATTTTATCTAACCTTTCAATCGTCCATTGAAATTTTTCTCAGTGTCATGATCTCCGATATTTCATCAAACAATTGCCATAACACGAAATAACTCTCAGAATAATCGCTAAAGTTTGGCAGTAAGCGTTAATCAATGAAATAGTTTCTACTCCCACATTGCTCAATATAATTAGACAGGGCGATAAGATCGGTCGAACGGTAACCAATGGCTATTTAAATGTAAATATTTGTGAGATAAGCTGTGCTGGTAACCATTCGCAACTTTGTTTACTCAACTAAAACGAACAACTAACAAGCTCAACTGCTCAAATACTAAATGGTATTTAGTTCACACATAGCTAATGTTATCCTATATTACCTACTGTATTATGACTTTATAAGGTATTAAGTAAAAACGATTTCCTAGCTTTTCAATGCGGTCTCGCACGGTTTTTTATGAGACGCAATGCGAACGTTGATATAATACAATACTACATAATATTATGTATCAGATGTACATTATGTAACACCATTGTCTTTCAAGCTAAGAGGGTGGCGGGACCTGCTTGACGCTTACTCTCCGCGGATTGATCCACGCTTTTACAAGACGGGAAAGAGTGCCTTGAGAGTAGAGAGGATTGTCCTGCCAGTCGGAAGAAATGATAATTGTTTTAACGATTTATGCCACAGATAAGCTAACCTTTTAAATATTTTGTGTTGTTAGAAAAACTTGAAAGAAAAGATAAAAAGCAAACAAATCAACTAAACACAGACATACTACATTATCGAAGTGCGATTTCAATTCTTCTTTTATTCCTAGTGATACTGACTTTGAAATATGCCAATTAAGTGCCTTAATATGTGATAAATCTTCTCAAAAGGACGGTTCGAAATACTATCTCTGACAGCTGTTTCACACAAAACAAATGTGGTACCTACTTAATCTAAGGACTTAGTCTATGTCTGTACCAATGCCGTGAGATCATAGATAGCAGTGACAATGAGTCCGCAACAATTAAACGCCGCATTTAGATAGCTGGAACAATCCACAATGGCACGTGAGAGGAATCGCATGGGAGATTTTTTCTCCATTCAAATGAATAGGTCACATAAAGTATTCAGTTGTTCACGGCTACGGATATGGTGCATTAAACGCGGCATTTGTGCCAGAACTAATTATTGAACTGCAATTAAGCCGAACCACAGCGGAACGGTTACGTATTCTTTGTTATTGTTATGCGTTATGGGAGCTATTGTAATAAATTTCAACATTCGCAAGATTACGGGTATCAATTCATAATGCTGGCTGTTGACCGCGAGGCTAAATGAGCACGTAAATGCACGCCTCATGCGCGTGAATGGATACCCGTTGCGGCTCAGCATTCCACCAAAAACTATACTGGTCATGACATTTTACTGCTATTATGAATTCGCTGTTTTAATATCCATACTAACACGTTGACATTTAACACATTTGCGTGCGCCATAACTGTCCCGCTCGTGCTTCAACTCACAGAATGGCTATCTTATCACGAGCGACCATTTAAATCTCGTTTTCTAGTTTGGTATATTTATTAATGATCTATTTCCTCGGACCTGTTGTCGGCTCGGCCGGTTTCGCCGTAGATTCCTAACTCATCGTTGCCTACACTTGCCGATTCACAAAACTGGTTCCGCCGACCCATCCACTTGATCTTGAGCGAGTGTTGGCCAACTTTCACGAGATTCCTCTTGGGGCCCGCGCGCCGCTCGCGCCGCCGCCTCGTGAGAACATCTGACGGCGCGACGTCGCTCGAGGGTTACGCGGTCGATGTGCCAACGCTGCGACGCCCTTTTTCCTGTTTCCTCAATCTTTACTCACTTTCCTTCGCCATAAGTGCCTTGGAAACTTCGGAAAAGCTTTCGTTTCATTTACATTTGATGTCGAGCCTTCAGCTTTTATTAACTTTGGCCTGAATAAAAGCAACAACATAACCTTTGTTGATACTTTCCGACGAAAATACAATCCAAGTCAAGTATAATCGAATACTTGACAGTTACTCGAACAATATCACATTTTATATATTTCTTCGAGTAACGCAATCGAATCAACTTACTTCATTACTAAACAGCAAAACCATTAAACATAATATCGCCAACTAATAAACGTGCTGTTTATCCAAAGAGATCGGTGACCAGATGAATATAATTAAATTCTGTATCTACCAATTTGTGAAGGAGGTAATAAAGTTTTGCTATCTAATATCTAGCGACGTGTTTTTGAAATATCCTGCCTCATGTTGTGTTAGCAACCATTTATGATCATAATATATTCGTGTAGTATATTTTTGTCGAGACAACTTTGCGTGGGAAGAATTATCTAACCACCGTCATTTGGAGAGCAAAATATTCTAAACGAAGTTCGCAAAGGTTTATTTATTCCCTCCAAGTTCCAACGTGGCTGTCTGTTGTAAATACTTGAAACACACTTTTGTATTCATGAATAAATAGACAATTTAAATATAGTTTTCTATGAAATGAATAATTAATTGCTTCCTTCCGCTTTTATAAAGCTTTACTTGAAGATTTATGTTCATACTTTTATAAACAAACTGACTTTTTATGTCCCCAATACGTAGCCTGTTATTCATAAGAAGATTATTGTTTTTCAAAGATTGAATGAACACTTGAAGGTATTTTTCTACAGACATTAAACTCAAATCACACTCAACCTGGCGAAGGTTGCAGGGATCCGCTGGATGCGAGTCGCACGGGACCGGTCAATGTGGCGACACTTGGGGGAAGCCTATGTCCAATAGTGGACTCTTTCGGCTGAAATGATGATGATTAAACTCGAGCAGTTTTGTTTATCCTATATTATTATTATATATCCTATATATCAACCGTGAGAGCTTCGTCTATGGGAAGGTAAAATACATTTTTGTTAAGTAGGTACGCGTTTGATACAGAGAAAATTAAATACACCTACATCCTACATTTGTAGGTGTTTGTACTTGTTTCAAAGAATTAGGAGGCACTTGGCAGGCAGCCCTATAAGTTAAGACATTAACGTCACGGCTGAACACAACGCTCGACTTTACCTGCCTCTAATTAAAGGAATCTCCGGAATGTGCTGCGTTGTCACCTGAGATCTTTTACGAATCCTACCTTCAAAACAATCAAAAACATACCCTGATTGTACCATAGTAAGGTTCTTGTTTCAATAAACGAAAATGGCAGATTTATAATTGAAATCTGAACAATAGTAAATTGGTGAAGTTTGCTGAATATCTTTACGGTGTTGACATAGTATCCCCTTTGAGTAGAGTTTACCTGTAATTGTTCGTTACTTCAAGTAGTGTTGATTACAAAAGGATATCGTGAAGTGTTCACGGAAACGTGTAGCGGTATTATTTTATTTTTAGTAATGCAAATGCGGTCAGCGGAGTTCACACCTCTAGATTGCAATTCGAAACTTGATTACAATAACTTTTTATTCGAAGTACTAATAAAAGTTTGACATTGTTACATAATACAGGTTTATTAATTCTCCTTCGAAGTTTGCTGTTTCGATGAAGACTAATAATAAGCAATAATCTTTCAAAGGCAATTAAAAAGTATTACTTAACACAGTTACTTAATCTAAAGTGCCACATTGGTCTCAATACAAACCGAGTTACTGCCTTAAAATTATTTACCATTTAAATGTATGTCACCTAAACGAGGCACAAGAAAAATTATACGAGCATTTTTTTTTGATCACTTCACTGGAAGACTCGTCCCATGCTGCCTTTAGCAGCTATCATCTACTTGAGCAAGTACCTAACTATCTATTAAACAGCAATGGTGATCCAAACATTAAATGCAACATTTTCTTGATAATTTCCATTAGCATGCATGGCAAGCATTTTATATTCCTATACCACTCCTTGCTATGCACGCGTTGATGTTCTTTTAAAGGCAGATTCGCTTGGCGCGGTCTATGATATTTTTCCACTACAGCTACGCATTTTCTTGTAGATTGTTGTTATTTTGGGACATTCCATAGTCACGTTAGTGTAAACATGACTGCTTGTATTTTTTGGCAGTATATTGTATTAAAAATAAATAAGAAATTTTGGCATTATATCGAAATTACGCTAATTAAAATAAATTGATTAATGATCAATCTCAATTGCCTGGAGCTCAAGACTAGCTCCATTTGATTTAAGAAATCTCTAATCGATGTAAGTCACTAACTCGTACTGGGAGAAAGATTCATTGTTTGTAAACTACTGAATACTAACTTTTATTCTGCATTGTTGATGTTGATACATAAGTTACAGGTATTTTGTCGGTCCGAAGCCTGAGTCTGATGTTTGGAAGCGTTTGCCAGTGTGATTAAAAAAATGTGGACAGATACTCTTAAATTCATGCATGAATTAAATAATAATAAAACTTTTCAAATCTATAGTAAAGAGAAGAAAGTCATTCAACTTTAAAAAAATAGAAAAGAGTGTTGAGATAACGTGAATCGAACGAATTCGACTCAAATAAAATCTTGTCTATTCTAGCCAAGAATAAATTCACTCTCTTAAAACTATCTCTCGAACATTCGTAAATGTTGTTTAAAACATTTTATTTCAATTTTCCCGTTGACCCCCATCTCTTAAGATAAATAACAAGACTGGACTGGACTGGATTGACCACGATAGTAAATACCGGTGTCAAGGTTCGAATCCGCGACCACACGCTGGTCACACCGCTCTAAACCACTGCGATATCGATACTTTTCATAAAATAATCATTCTACGTAATTATAATTTCTATTTGTAATGTTGATAAGAAAAAAACAGGATAATCAGTACTTGAATAATTTTGGTTTTGAAGTTCTCAGACACTAGAGAACCGACGTCATCTCATGATATCAAACACCTACCATATAAAGTGTTTTCGACTACCGATACCGTTACTAGATAGATACAAATCGATATAGTAGAAAGTATCGGAACTAAAGTACACACGTACATACCCTGTTTTAGTCTGAAGTTAATCTCCCAATCCTTTATCAGTTGCACTTATCCACTACACACAGTCGCACAAAGTAAAACGTGCTAGAACCTTTTTTATCTCCACCACAAATTCGAATTTAACTTTGCACTGGCACTTTTAACGAACCTACATAGCACTGGGGTACATGGCGTGATTTAAGCATTCACCGAACGAAGGCTGTATATCACAACAGGCTGTCACAGCCAACACATAAAATGCACATTTGTCGTCACAGAAACCACACAAACGGTTCTCTAATTCAAATTGTGACGTGTTGTACACAACATTGCTGAAAACCGACCGTTAAATCGAATAAAACAAACGCTGCGTTACAACGTTAAGTTAAAACTAAGTTAGGTCCGCTACGCGAGAAAGACCGTTGATCCAGTCGGCGGTCGGTACAACAGCGCGCGCGCTGCTTTACCGACACTGAAAAGTTCAACGCTCCGTCTCTTTCACAGCGGACCAATGAGAGGAAGATGGCGATACTACTATGGCAGTATAGTGGGAGAACTTACAACCTGCGCCTGCGCAAAGCCTCTCAATACAACCATAGCAACAGGTGAATTGTGCGCGTGTGTGCGTGCGTCGCTGCGACGACGTGTGCGTGCTTTCTTGATTGTGGTTTAATGATAACGTAGTATTTTGTTCGGTGCTATTTTATCAGTTCCCCGCTACGGTAATGATCCGACTAGTATGCAATTAGTGTTATTTATTAAGGTTAAACACTATTCAAATGCGTCTAGGTCGATAAACTAGATGTGACCGAAATAAATTTAAATCTATCATTGTGATGCGTTTAGAAAATAACAACGCTTTTCGTTTTGGGCTGATGTTAATAATAGGTACCTAAATACAAGAAATAAAGAAATAAACAAGTTTTGGACGGGTTACAAAATATAATGCTTAGCCATCCATATTAATCTATCCATATTAGCCATCTACAGTTTGAATCAAAAACTATATGTATAAGAACTACATATATCGACACGAATTCTGGTGTGTTTTATTTTTCGCTTTGTTTTATCTAAAACAGTCAAAGAATTCGAATAAAACCGAATAGGTAAGTCATCAATCACTTTGGAAGCGAATGTAAATAAAAATGCTATGAATTCCTAAATGCTAATGTTATGTAAATAAAACTTTTCTTCTTTAACATAATTAATTGAACGAGTGGGAATAAACATTCTTCACAAACATTTTTATTTTTGCTACACTTTATTTGACTGTTTAATAAGGCCATTTGACAAAGTAACAAGAAATAAGGTTTATTTTATCCATTTTGATGGACACAAAAATGTTGTTTCTTGTGTACCTACCTATATCAAGAAAAATAAATTAAATGAGCAATTTATTGTTTAAAAGACATTAATGTTATGATTCCTAGGGTAAAACAACGAGAGCTTAATGAGATGTCGGATTGGTCTTTAACTTACGGGCACAAAATGAATCGCAAAGACATCACGCGACCTACTTACAAGTCTACCCACACCGCAGCGTGCTTTTACAGAGCCCTGATGTTCAGCTCGAGGCGAGGGCAGCATTCAATGTCTGATCGCGGCGGAGTTGAGACGTCTTGGAACTGTATCCGATTCATTGTGCCCCGTGTTATTGTGTTAAGTTCAAGTAAAGCTCAAGTAATTCGTTAGTTTTGCTAGACACATTGTATCGCACCCAGTGCTTTCATAGCACGAAACCCATCGTCTGCTCACATGATGTACAAAGTGTACAAACTATTAATACTAACGGGATATTTACCATGTTTACTGTTTTTTTATGAGTTCCCGATATTTCGGCGCTGTTGCAAGCACCATGATCACGGATAAACCGTTAGTATTAATAGTAATGTTAGTGACCATGATAGTTTAAAATCTTATAAAGTGTACAAACCTAACGGAATAAATCCTGACATATCCTACAAGTATTTCTTAATGTTATGTCAAAAGTTATCATCATTCTCCCAAAATTAGCCTAATTTATTTGAGGTCGGTGCAGCAGGTGCCTTCTTCCATTCCATTCGTTTCTAGCCATATCGTCTTTCTTACAGTCCATCCATCGTTTATTTGGTCCTTCTCTTACGTTATAAAGGGTGTAATAGTACCATAAATGAAGCCGAAAGACACTTGTTCCATCATTGCGATATTTTTTTGTTCTAGCACATACCTGGGAACCTTCTAGTTACGGATACGATAAAAAAAACTTGTGAAAAAGTTGGAACTTGATTCCAACTTTTTCACAAGTTTTTTTTATCTATACAATAATACATTTTATTAATTACAAATTTTTAATTTTATAACTTTACGTCCATCAGCACAATTTTTGAGTACGTAACATTGAGTCTTATCGTAAAACATGATTTTTCACCCAAAAAAAAATGGTTTCCCAGCAATATTTTTTGCGTAGAGTTACTTACTTTAACGTACAGAATGCTTGTTTGTCGGCTACGTGAAGGGCCCGTTTACACACTTCATACCTTCTCAAATAAAATAATAACTATTAATTCAGGTAGTAGTGCAATAATCACCACGTGGCCACGTACTTAGAAGGTTTGAAAAACACATATTTGCATTGGACAAGTCTATCGAAACTGTTTATAAAAAATACTTTTTATTGATATTTTGCAGAAATTGCAAGTTTTTTCATATTTGTTTCCTATAATATTGCCAAGTAATTCATAGTTACCCTGTATCATTAATCTTTTCATCAAAAATCTCGAATCGCGATTCTGACGCCGTAAACAGATAGTTTTGTATATAAACTAACATTACATGGGTATTTAATGTTGAAATAAAAAAAAGGATAACATAAAGAAAGTGGAAGAAAACACATTAATAATTCATTAAATGAAATACCTAACAACATAAGGAATACTCTTACATAGTCTACTACATAAATTATTATATAACCAGAAATGAACTTCAATAAAACTCTGTGAAAATGAAAACGTAAACACCCAACAATTTCTTATTCCAAAACTTTGGTGGATCTTACTCAATATTGTAAGTACTGGTTAAAACAACGAGAGAAGAGCACAACAAATGTCTGGTTGAAATTCACGGCCTCTTCCGAACATAAATTCACTTAGTATTCATTGTTTTCTAATAAGAGTCCGTCGTCTCATGAATAAATATTGTAATTAGGTCCGTCAGGGCTGCCGGGTAACAGACGACACCAAGCGAAAAACTAATAATCCATTCTTCCCAATTCCAATTTAGAAAGAGTGTTTTCCTCCATTAATCTTTAGCCGTCCATCAGTCAAGAGGAAATCAAGCAAAAATAAGAAAGCAATTTGGAAAGCTCTTATATAGCTCGTATCGGATGACGAAAGTGACAATAATCGTGGCAGGAGGCTGATATCCGTGGTGCTATTAGCAGATGGATTACTTTTATATGAAGTTGGAAGGATAAGGGTCCTCTACTTCCTAAGTTTTGTGCAAATAGATTGGATGCGTTCTACTTACAGAATGAACGATATGTTGTCTACCTTTGTCTACTGCACCTTTCGTATTCATAGTAATAATAGAATAAGTACGTAAAAAGTAAAGGCACTACTTTTATACATGGCTTCTAATTTCGCGTCCTGCAAGCTGATTTATCAAACGAAAAGACGCACTAATCAGACGCAATAGCATACCACGACTCAATGTTGCCGCAATATTATCGTTTCCATGTAAAACACCAATGTACTAGCTACGTCATTTCCACTTTTCCAGCAATAAGAGCACCTACCCTTTGAATCAATACTTATAACTTTTCCCCGATACAAACATACGACTTTGGAACTAACACATCAGTTACAGAACTAACTAAGTTTAAAACTAACCGTAGATCCGAAGTAAAGGCGACACTAGACAGTTATCGGCCGCCCCAGACACTCGCTAATGAAATGTTCACAGCACGAAACTGATAATTCGATTGGCAGTCCCCGGCTGGCAGTTTTATGGTGTCGTCTGTAGGTACCTTAGCGGTAATTACGAGCTCGATAAACAAACGCTCACGACGTAATGTTGCTTGCTACGTCTCTTAATTAAATACTTTGCTGATGTTGTTTGGGTGAATGTCTTCATGGTCGTGTGGTCTTCTCTGATCTTTGGTTTAATTTCCTTGTAATTTGGTTTTATGGTTTTCAGTAGCCTGAGTATAGAATTTTCCTCTTTGTCTCAATTTTTATAATTTCATTTTAAATGCTTAATAGTATCTGACACTGTTATAAGCTTTCACGGTTTATAACTAAACTTACACTGTCACTTACGGAATATCTTCCGTGATTATGAATGTATTCTGAGCTCCCGATATTTCACAAACCACGTGTTTTGTCAACGGACAAACATTACATACCAAGGCTGACAAGAGAAGCAATTGAAATAGCAAAACACAAAAATTTCAATCGAGAGGTCAAAATAGTCAAGTACTTGGAATCCAGTTTTCAATATGCTCTAAAGTAACAACCAGCGTCGTAATAAGAACTCCACCAAACCTAGTGATACTGTGAGTGTGTTTTGCCGTGACTTTCTATCGAGTTCCAGTAGTGCGCGTAGCAAAAGACTAAGAAAGAGGGTAGACAGATTTGTCTGCACTCAACAATTTATTTACCATCCACCCGCATTCTTCAGTTATTCCGCGATCATGGCGCTTGCAACAGAGTTGAAATATCGGGAGCTCAGAACAATTGACAATCACGGAAGCTATCCCGAAGTGTCAGTGTAATTTTAGTATATGACAGTCTATTCGACTTGTTTGGGTGTTGGTGTACTCAATTTTGTCAATTGGAAGATCGAACCGGTACTTAATATATAGGAAAAAAAACCTTTCAGAAAACCCTTGCCTTGCATTTTTCATTCATCAACTACTTTAGTGATGTTTCATTACTAACAATAAGTTAACAATAGGTATGTGCTTACCGTCGATGTATTTGAGTACAAACTGGACGTCTGGTCCTAAGGCTGATGCTACCTCCAGCGGCAACTCGGTATCTCGTAACACGTGCACTGAAAACAAACAGTAAGTTATAATTCTGGTTATTTGGGATTGATACAATTTGCACATAAGCATGGAATGTAGTGGCAAGAGATTTTATTTATTTCTTTATTTAATACTTCAAGCACAACGCACAGAGACGGACTTAAAGCCATAGGCGTTTTCTACCAGCCAACCTTTGGGTGATGCAGAGACAAACAGTGGTAAGTGAATACTAATATTAATAATACTCTAAAATACTAATATGCATATATTTTGTATTTATACTGTTCAGAACTTAGAAAGCCAGTGAGAAAACAAGATATTGTTTGAAAACTAAACTACGAATAACACGTGGCTTGTAGGTCAATAAACTAGTTAAATGAAACATGACAAAGAACATTTATTCCTTGTTCTTAAATCTAAGAAAATGGTCAACAATATCTAGATAATTAAGAAAGACAACATCAACATAAAACGCTCAGGTATCTAATTTAAAAGACTATCAGTCAAACGAGTCTCTTTCATTACGTCAACGAGGATTGTCTGACTTTTAAAAAATCTTGAAAGAAAAAATAAGTGAAGATTTTTTCAGAGTTTGAATTGAACTCATTACGTCTCAAGGGACCACGTCGGCACACAAAACAGATTCCCCGTCTGATTGTTTGATTAAAACCGACCTTAGGTAAATATGATAATAAGGATGCCTATTATAATTTATGAGTTTAGGGCATAGTGCCCGTATTTAGAGAAAAATGTATTCAAACACTGTTTCAAGCTTTCACGGTTTACAACTAAACTTATACTGTCACTTACGGGATATCTTCCGTGATTCTTCATTATTTTGAGCTCCCGATATTTCGGCGCTGTTGCAAGCGCCATGATCGCGGGTTGACTGGAGAATGCGGGTGGATGGAAAAATAAAACCCGCGATCATCCCGTAAGTGACAGTATAAGTTTAGAAAAATGTATTGTTCAAAAGGATAGACTATCTTCTTCAGTGAGCGTATACATCACGATTTACGGTAGGACTCAATGTAACGCACTCGAAACATTGCGCTGATGGATGCATTGAAATCGTGGACGTATTTATAGTAAATTCATAAAATAAAAACTTGTGAAAAAGTTGGGAATTGGAACTCCAATATCTCCGTAACTAGAAGGGTCCCAGGTATGGTCCAGAACAAAAAAAAGATCGCAATGACATTCCAACAAGTGCTTCGTAAAGGGTCTTTTTTGTTAGCTAAGAAAGGAAGGCCCGCAACCTTCAAGTACAATGAAATATAATCATCTGCACCATGTACCTATCCCACCCCACCCGTGCCTATCAATATCGCCAAAAAAAGTGATTTATGAACTTCGTTGAAGGCTCAGTTTCCAAATAATATCTTCGGAAACAATCTGTTTGCGCATTTCGGTAACTTTCTCAACTGGCAAGCTGACATACCTTCATTTCATTGAATTTTTCGAAGAAGTTTTCCTTGGAACCAGGTGTTCTCATTTTTCTCTTTAATTTACTCATTCGACGGCGCTTTCTGAAGTTCCGATCTTCCACTTAAGGCTCGCTCCCGTATTTCCGATTTGCTTTCCGATTGTCTGCTCCGATTGATCGCTCGTCGAGCTCGATAAGGACTAGATCTTGAACAGTGATCTAATTTTTAAAGAGCTCTTGTGACCTTTCATATTGAGTTCCAGCAATTGTTAGGTTAGTAATAAAACTTATCAACGTATTTCTGAGCTAGCCAAATATTATGTGAATTAAAAAACCGGTCATGTGTGAGTCGCACTCGCGCATGAAGGGGAGCCCCCCTACTACGATGGTACGGATCCCTTCATTTTGTTACAGTGGCATCACAAATACACATTCTGTAAAAATTTCAACTGTCTATTACCTATTACGGATCATGAGGTAGAGCCCGCCGACAGACAGACGGACAGCGGAGACTTAGTAATAGGGTCCCGTAGGTTACCCTTCGGGTACGGATCCCTAAAAACGACCAATAGAAAAATTCGTATAAGCCAAAGAGACAATAACCCTATCACGCTCAGTCTATCTCAAACATAAATAATTATAATTAGACTTTTACAAAGTAAACAAAACCCTTCCCTTCAAAGAGCCAATTTTACTGATTTATATAACGAAGTTGTTCGAGATGTAACTACTCATTGTTCTCCCCATTAAACAAGGCGGCCGGTACTTGATTGTTTGAACAAGAGAGACGGGGCTGCCGGCCTGGCCTGACTAAACCAATTGCTTGAGCCCCCAAGTTATGAGATAATTTATGAAGAACCATGAAATATTAGTGCGACCGCTATGTCGAGGAGACGCTACAAAGTGGTTCGGCTGTCAGCGGCTTAACTTTAGAGAAGGCTTACTAACCTACTATAAGCACACTAACTATTAAATTCAACCTAAAGTTACAAAGACCTGTGTTAATAAATCATTTTCATTTGAGAACTCTCTCTGAAGAGCGGTTTTATTATCTCTTGAAGTATTTAAAGGAGTGTTTAATTAAGTTAGCGATTAAAGAGTGCTTTTTTATGTTGACGTCAGACGCCATTTTCAGAATAACATATTTACCTGGCAAGTTAAGTACGTTAACGCTTCTGTACACCAACAAATTCTAAGTAAATAAACAAAAGGACTGACATGATTAAACTCTTGTTATTTATTTATTTAATTAAGGTTCACCAACAGTTGTTACAGATATTACACAGCAGTGGCGAAGCTTCCATATAACTCGATTCCTACCGGCTTCCCTTTGAAAAATGGCACAGTCAGTATTCTATAGACAAATAATATAAACACTTTAAAGATATGTACTCCGGCGTACCTCTTATAAAAATTGACCCTTCGCTATTGTTACACAGGTAGGAATATATAAGTAATTGTGTCTTAAATTGTGTAATTTTGTGTGTAGTAATTGTGTTTATAATAAATAGATTTTTTTTGCACATTAACCACATTCCACATAGACGAAGAAAAAAATGCATTTATAGATGATAACTCGTGGCTATAACAGCCGCTCGGGTCGATCTTAAGGTTAAGCCGCGCTTGCCTAAGTTGGTCCGTGGATGGGTGACCGCCCGTCACATACCGAGTTTCTTCCGTGCCTCGGAAAGCACGTTCAGCCGTTGGTCTCGGCTGTCACTTGTACATCTTTGACAGTCGTTACAGATAGTCGCAGTGGCCCGAAAGTCTGACAACCAGTCTTACCAAGGGGTACCGTATTACCCAGTACTAACTCGATTGTGGAGGTCAGATAGTCAGTCACTCCATGTAAAATACTGGTATTCAGCTGCATCCGGTTAGACTGGAAGCCGACCCCAACATAGTTGGGAAAAGGCTAGACAGATGATGATAATAAATAGAACCATTATCTTTAATAACTGTGTATATAGGGTGGAGACGACAATGCGACAATAAATTAAACTATATGTAACTCATGACGTTCTCAGTCTGCATACAAAAATTCAATCGAAAATTACTGGATATTTTCGATTGAATTTTGTATGCACAGGATGTTTTTTTCATTTTTAGAATTTTCTACATAGTGTAGATAATAGTCTACCACCAACAGGTTAACGAATCCCGCATCGGTATAAACGTTAAACACATGTTGCCAACTCGCTACTTCAAAAACCTTTGCCAAAATTGTCGTATTGTCGTCTCCACCTTGTATATTTAAAGTAATGATAACCCCTTCATGCCTTTTATTTCGTACAAGTGTAGGCAGTATTCTCCGATGCCTGTAATTTCTGTCATCATCATAAACATTTTTATAACCCCGTAATAAAAGCGTAACCAACTAAATAACAATAAACGAAGGGCACAGTGGGATTTTTTTCTATTAAAATGTCTCATAAAATATGTTAAGTGCATGAAATAGGATTATTATTACACACTTTCTTATTTACTGATTCTAATTAAGGGCCCCAGAAGTGATTTACACCTTTCTTTTCAGTAGTATACTTTTCCTGGCGTTTTTGTAACTTCCACAAGACGAAAAACGTTATAATTCTCTGTATTCATAAAAATAAGTAGAGCATTTCCAAATAAACGATTAACAAACAAATACTGCTTTAAGCTTTCACGGTTTACAACTAAACTTATACTGTCACTTACGGGATATC
The DNA here is from genome assembly GCA_963082995.1 of Noctua comes. Classification (NCBI taxonomy): domain Eukaryota; kingdom Metazoa; phylum Arthropoda; class Insecta; order Lepidoptera; family Noctuidae; genus Noctua; species Noctua comes. The sequence continues at coordinate 7,627,886 of OY720279.1, read as the reverse complement.
TTCCGTGATTATTCATTATTTTGAGCTCCCGATAATCAAAAAAAATCACGAAAACACGGAAGATATCCCGTAAGTGACAGTATAAGTTTAATAAACAAATGACACTGAAAATAATATTCAGATTTTCAGAGCGCCTACGCAAATTCTATATGCAATAATTACCACGACACTTAATGATTGCGGGAGCCTAAGACGTAGGAACTTTACAAAGTTGCCATATACACATTAACGAGTCAGTTACCGCTTTAACAACCAAAATTGCAATTAAGACATAAAATGAGGTCAAATGTCAAAACAAAAGAAAGCTAACGAGCAGGTATAAGGCAGTTCTCACACATTGTGTAAGGCCTCCCCTTTATTCCGTCGCGTGCTAACCTTATCTTGACCATTCTTCGAATGTGAGTTCATTATATCAAATTATGGTTGTTATGTTGCAATTTGCGAACGTATGTTTCACTGATGAGTAACAACATTAACATGCACGGTGTTCACGAAGCTAAGTCATGTCTACATGATCGAGATAGGCATCACAATAACAAGATCGAAAACCACAAGTAATCAATTGGACGTAAAGATCTCGAATCAATTAACTCAGTGCCGAGTTCACAGCTGGACATAACACAGTAAAAAAAATTCATAGCTCATCGATTATGTGCGTATTTATCTCACTTATAAACTATAAAACAAACATACTCATATCCCATAAACGACTCCAAAAAACCGAAGGCATCCATCCGTATCGTTTACGTAATGGTAACATCCGAATATGGGCGTAACACCTTATCTATGTCAATAAAAGTTCTAAGACATCCGTCGTTTACTTTTCCATATAAAACTAACCTTTAGGCTCTCTGCAGACTCTCAACATTTCAAGGTACAGACGCCTGCACATAAAGCTACCTGAAACTGTCAAAATTTCCCATTCAACCTTGAATCTAATTCTTTAGCGATAAAGTTGAAAATCTATTAAAGAAATTTGACAGATTGTACAAGCGTGATGTGCTAGCGTCTGTACGTTAGAGGCATAATGCACATTTAGGTCCCGTATTCTATTTCCGCGGATCCAAAAGTTTGTCTGGCCCTGTCCGTCGTCTGCCGAAGGCCTAAGTTACTAGTTCACGGAGGTTAGGGAGGTGGCGACATGGGTACTTCCAGTACACCATGCGACGCATAATAAGGCGGCTCTTTGCACCATTACTCTGTACATGGGCACGACGAGTAAATATTTATGAGGCCCATTGTACACCGAGCCTGTTCCACGATAACATCTCAACGGATAATTACGCTAAAGTACACTTTCACTGTCCAAATTCACATACGAACTTGTGAGGTATCGCCCAATCTTTACTGTCAATTAAATGGCTAGTGAAATCGTTAGGAGTTAGGAATTCTTCAAATATTTGGCTAATGGGTCTTAAATATTTGTCTTGGCAATTTCGACAGATTGTTTATGGACTTTTAAAATTCCGCCGATACACTTAACCTTGGTGGTTCTTTAAGAGGAATTTGTACACTATTCATAGATTACAAAACCCATATTGCATTCCATTAATAAAATTACTACTATTACTAGGCTCAGGAAACTAAATTGCAGGTTACTTAAATGAAACCTATATTTTTTCTGTCAGCTGTTAGTCCTACGTCAATAAAGAAACATGATCTAAAAATAAATAAATGCCTGTGCAAGTATTTATCATTTATCCTAAGGTCAAAACGATTTCAAGAGGCGCGCTTGCTGAGTGAATATGACATTTCGGGCATATCTTTCCCACGGACTGGTCGATCGGGATGCAATTACTGCCGTCTCGAGTTTTTGCATCGAAGTAAATCGAGAAACCTTTTCTTCCGAGATGTACGATCATCGATTCTCCACGCGGTGACATAGTCGCTAACGGTGATATAATATGCAAATGTTGTAACACGGAAATAATGCGGTTCAATACAAAAACTAGAAATGTTCTGTCGTAATTCAGAGTGGCGTTAGATTTTCGAGATAATTTATTCGAGCGTGCCTTGTTATCGTATGTGTCAATCATTAATTACTGTAAAATATGTGGATGAACAGTCAATCTAACTTTTAGAAGAGACCTGCCTAATTTAAAATTCAAATCTGACCTCAAGGTAATAAAATTGCGTAACATGGGCTATCAGAATTAGAATAAGTTGTAGAGCATATTACAACGAAGCTGCATTATACAAACAAATTATAGCGTGCATTTCTTTTAGCCTTTTCCGATCACTCAATACTTGGAAAAATTTACACGCGTCCCCGACCAAGTAGGCCATCTAGGCCGGTATCCCACGTCGTCTTGACAGGGTTAGAGGCCCATCAAATACTGTTAAGGCGAATTAAAGTGACATCTCGGAGTAACGGGGCGGGACGTTTTTGTCGAGCCACATCGCAGGCGCAGACCGTCGTGGTTCGATTTCAAGATACCGCGAACTTAACAGGATGCTACGCGTGTTTTTCTTTGAACGGGTCAAGGGATATTAGATGTTCTTATGCTGGTTACAACTGTCTGGGTATGTAATGTTATTTACTTAACACAATTCTTTTATTTTAGTAGCTCAAGAACGTTTTTCTAACAGGACTTACTGTTTACAACAACAACATGAAATTTATTTCAGGGAACTTTGGCCCTTAGATATACCTGACATACTAACATAAATAATATGTTTAAAATACAATTTGTGTTAGAAAATAAGTCAGAAGTAGAAAGAACACAAGAAAATAAGTCAAGTCAAATGCCCATGAACGACATAAGAACTCCAGTCCCCGTAGCATGACCACCGTAGACAAGGATTTCTTTGACAGAAGAATCGACCAAATGACAGATTGTGTCGACACAATGACAGATTTCTTTGCACTATCTAAAGAAATCCTTGTCTACGGTGGTCATGCTACGGGAGCAGGTTAGGCACTAACCACATGAAAAAAAAGAAGTAAGAAAATAGAACTTCAAAGTAACACTTTACTTGTGCACTATGTTTTGCTTTTACGATCGAGTGGTGTAAAATAGTGGATGAGGGTATAATAAAGTAACACAGTTAAATGACTGGTATATCATCTAAGTCTAAATTGCATTTTTTCAGTCCATTCCAGTCATAATTATATTTACAAATACATGGCTAAAGCACACTTATACACATTGCTTAACCGACTAGCTCATAATTACACATATCATAATAACTGATGAGGTACACATTCAAGATGGCTCATCTCAATTATCTCTGTCACGAACACAGGATTTAGTGCGCGTCGTTTGCAGACAATCTGGCTAACGAGCGTCGAAACCAACGATGGCAACCATCTGGCTATAAGACTCTACAGGGTGTAAACAGACCCTTCACATAGCCGTCAACCACGCATTCTGTACATCCAACTAAGAAACTTTACGCAAAAATATTGTTGATGAAATATTATTGCTGGGGATCGACTTTTTTTTTGGGGTGAAAAATCACGTTTTACGGTAGGACTCGATGGAAAGCACACAAAGCATTGTGCTGATGGATGGATTGAATAGTACGGGGGTCGTGGAGGTGTGTCAAGTAAAAATCTTACATTAGAAACATGTATTTAAAAAAAAACTTGTGATAAACTTGGAACTTTGACCCCCAATATCTTCGTAACTAGAAGATTCCCAGGTATGGTCTAGACCAAAAAAATTATCGCAAAGACGGGGAGAACAAGTGCCTTTCGTGTTAAGGGTCTATTTACACCCTTTATACAATATGAATGAAAAGCTATGTATCGCCAAACATAGGCCACTTTTGACTCTTTTTACATCCCATAAACACAGGTAGTTACATAACATAACATGATGCCTGTAATTCCCGAAGCGTTAGGCAGAGGTGTATCTAACAGTGGCGAAGGTTCCATACAACTCGATTCCTACCGGCTTCCCTTTGAAAACAGGCACAGTCAGTATTTTATAGACAAATTATAAAATCACATTAAACATATCTACTCCGGCTTTTGTCCTACAAAAAATGACTCTACGCTACTGGTATCTAATAGAACACCCCCATTACACCCGTTATGTTTAAGTCTCATGTAATAGGGGGAGCCTATTACCATAAACCGAGCACAAATCCAGACTCCGTGGCTGCTACTGAGAAATACACAGGTAGTTTTTAAGTTTTAAAACGATTTTAGATCCCTGTAACCCTAATAGCTCTTAGAATAGAATAGAATAGAATATATTTTTATTGTAAAACATGAGTATACATCAAATAATATGTACAAGGTCTTAAAAATAACGGGTAGATCTACATGTTTTGCCATTTATGGCGTACAAAAACAACATATTTTTGGCTTGGAATAAACCAAAAAAATTAAAAATTGAGTCTACACAGCAAACTATGAAATTTGAATAGCCAATCCTAATGCTTATAAAAATAGAAAGTATTGATTTACAGATTTGGGGGTCAAATTGTGAAAATATCGTAGTTACAGGAATCATTTAATTAATTGCGGGCATTTAAAAATTCCGCTATGGAATAATAGCATTTAGCTATGAGATATTTTTTAAATGTATTTAAACAGAGCAGTAGGCATTTGTCTAATAGGTTTTGGGATTTTATTATAAACTAGCTTTTGCCCGCGGCTTCGCCCGCGTGGATGTCGTAAATATCCCATTACTTACCTTAACCCCTCTTTTTAACCCTACGGGGGTAGAATTATCAAAAATGATGATGATTATTTGTACGTAATTTTTTTTTTTTGTGTGCAATAAAAAATAAAGAATAAAGAATGCCGAGACACGTATAAGTTAATTTTCAATCGTCAGCCTAAACGCAAAATTTGAAGATCCTAACTTCAAAACTGACAGACTAACATATAAACTTCCATCCCCTAGTTTACCCCTTTAGGGGTGGAATTCCCAAAAACCCTTTCTTAGTGGATACTTACTCTTCACAAAGAACACACCCTCCAAGTTTCATATCTCTAGGACCAGCGGTTTGGGCTGTGTGTTGATATATCACCCAGTCAGTCAGTCAGTTTACCATTTTATATAATACTCTCAGTGAAGGTTTCGGACTCGCGAGATAATGTATGCCGTTCGCGGTCAGCTGTGAGTCGCAATTCTCGTTGTGAAGCAGTTTCAGCTTCTCGGGATAACACATGTTGTTCTCGGTCAATGGAATGCCTTAGCTCTCGGTGAGATGAGCTTTGAGACGCCCGTGATGAAGCTCGTCTCGCTCTGTCAGCTGCTAATCGCATCTCTCTCTCGGGAGAGCTTTCATTGGCTCGAGAAGTTGAGGCACTAACTCTCATAGAGTTTAACCGATGTGCTCTTTCCTCTGCCGATTCTTGAGAACGCCTATTTCTCATTCTCTTAGCTTCTCTCGAATTTCGAGATAAAGAAAATCGTTTTTTAGGTAGCATTGATGCAGGCGAATAAAAATAAAGCTAAAACATAAATGAAAATAAAACTAATAGGTATAAAAAAAGTGAACGTAAATTAGCCAAAACTTACCTATCAGTATCTAAAAATCTATGCGTACCTACTACTCTACTTCACCTAAAAAGAAATAAAATGTAAACTATTAATAATTGTAATTTGAACGAATATTTAAACACTACCAAAATAACTAATACCTATTTTATAAAATAACAACAAAAGGAATCTAAAAATAAATAATCAAAGACTAAATGCGCTGATAAGCACGGTTTGTTAATATCAATTAAGTATTGTCTGTCAATAAGGTCGAACGCTCTGAACGTCTATTCGCATCAACAGGCAAAAATTGTATGAAGCTCGCGTTTTTTTTTTTTTGTTTTGGCATCTCGCAGTTCAGCCTCTGAGGCTGGCTTCTGCTTAACCGGACAAATCCTGTGGATGCCTTGAAATTAAGGCCTCCAGCCAGGGCATGAAGCTTGCGCTCGGACGCCTCGCCTTTTTATACCTTCGGCCGCGAGACGCGTCGAGCTCGGCGACCGATTCTCGGACCTTATACAAAAATAATCCTTATAGCATGATTCAGTATTCACGCGCGATGGCTTATTATTAGCGTATTTCATGTATAACTTTGGTGTTTCTATACCGATTTCTATGATTCTTTTTTATGGAATAGTTTTTTTTTTTTTTTAGGGATAACTGAGAGTGTTATAAACGTAAGAGTAGACAAATATAATCAGAAAGCTTCGAACTGCTAAGCTATCGGGAGTTACACGTGATATTGTGAGTCAACCATAAAAGATAGACATATGCTGTCGTGGGATATTTTTATATAATTTTAAGGAGAACATTTCCGTCATACATGATTTCTGTGTAGCTTTAACCATTAAGGTTGCACACGCGACGGAAGCTTAAAAAATGGAGTAACTTCTTCCTGTTTTCCCAACATTTCCCTTCACTGCTCTGCTCCTATTGATTGTAGCGTGATGAAAAGTATACTATAACCAACTCGGGAGTATGAAAAATAATTGTACCAAGTTTCGTTAAAATCCGACGAGTAGTTTTTGTTTCTATAACGGTTATACAGACAGACAGACAGACAGACAGACAGACAGACAGACAGACAGACAAAAATTTTACTGATTGCATTTTTGGCATCAGTATCGATCCCTAATCACCCCCTGATAGTAATTTTGGAAATATATTTCATGTACAGAATTGACCTCTCTACAGATTTATTATAAGTATATAGATGATTGGTGCTAAACAAAAAATACTTTTACGCATCAATGCCGTGGTTGATCTTGGTACGCATAATAGTAGCTGCTGCTTAGTAGCTGTTGCCGCAGCTTCTTCTGCATGTATTGTGCAGGTGTTTCACCATTAACATCCAAGATAAATGTAGCATTATTTCTCTCCAGGGCTCAAACTCCCTCTACCTGTCTATCTATCTGTACAACGATCGGTTTAGTGAATTAGTCGTAAAAATGGTTACCCTGACTGTGTAGACAGAGTAACTTTCACATTTATAATATAACTATGGATGGTTGTACCGAAAACGAAAATGGAGGTAAATGAACTCGAGGAGAACGTACGGAGACTGGAAGCAATTCTTACATAGTTGAGAAAAATCTAGGCCGGATGGTGTCGTATAAGCGTGTGTCCCGGAGATTGCGTTTCCGAGGGAAATCAAGATGGATAGAAAGAACTTACACTTAACTACTTTAAAAATACTTCTACAGGGTGTAAGGGACAGCCCTCCACAAAATGATGGGGTGAATTCAGTATAATTATGATACTAAGATGGCCGGTACAAGAAATTATTTCAGGAATGTTATGGGAATCCAATTTTGGTTTCTTTTTTTTCCTCATACGCAATGTATCGTTACCGTGACAAAAACCACGTAGCGAACGGCAAGCGCGATGACGAGTTCGATGAACTCTGTAGCTAGGCAGGAAGTGAACAGCTGATTACACGCGTCGCTCGTTAGAGTATTTCAACGTCCATTGTTGGATTTTTCTATTTTAGCTGTATTATTTACATAAATGGAGTGCTGCTTACAGGGAATGTAATTTTACATTGAAATAAAGGAATAGTAACTGAAAAAAATATTAAAAATAAAATTATCCGGAGTAAAAAAAAAATTGGGTGGAATATAATTCAAAATAAGGAGCTGAATGCACCCTGTCAGTTTGTGGAGAGCTGTGTCTTACACGCTGTATACTATTACAAAGTACCACTCTATTTCTATTAGAATACTAACTAACTTGAAGATTTCCTTCAAAATAACAAGAATTTACTTATCTTCTTCGTATAAGAAAATATTTTCAAAAGAATTGTAAAAGGAAGCTGCAGTCGACGCGAGGAAATGATTTACGACCAGACGTAGGAAAGCTAAACATAACACAACGTAAGAAAACATTGGATCAAACCAAATACAACTTGTTGATTGTTTCGTATTTTTATCCTTTGTCTTGTAATACATCGCATTATGAAGGGACGTTTTACTGATGTGTTTCGTACTAGATATGTGAAGAAGTTTATTAAAATGTACATGACACGAAATGAAAGTAGGAGGAACAAGGGGGTTACTATGACGTCTTAAAGCAGAAGTAATTCCAGTGTGGGAAAGACACAGAGCTATACAGGTCGTCTAGCGCCATCTCTTTCCCAAACTGGAGTAACTCCCGCTTTAACCTTTTGAACACCACAGCATAAACGCACGCGCGTACCCCCCACGTCAAGCCACAAGCTCAACTAACATTTTGTCACATATTTGTGTCGTTTGGCGTACAGTGCACGCGCTTGCTTGTCACGTATATGTGACAATGACGTTTAAAAGGTTAAGACGTCACGGCCACCTGGTAAGGAATAAAACCTGTTAGAGAGTATTTCTAGACCGTCACTGTTAGTCCAAATTCAATAAATAAGTTTCTCACTTTATCTTGAAAAACTTACGTTATCTAAGTTTTGGATTGTCGCTAACTAACTAAAATGTCAATAGTGACATCGGTAAAAATCTCCTCAACTTAAGGGCCGCCGACAACTGCTAGTCATCTTGTGTATTTTATAGTTAGTTTACGATGAGGTTCACAACATAATGTAGGTATTAAATTAGGCCATTAAAGTAAAGACTTTCTAGTAGAGGACCCGGTGGATGCGAAGCACAGCATCACAGGACTGCTCGTTGTAGCGATACTTTAAGGGCGCTGGACATAGCTAGTGGCCACCTTGCGGAAAAATCATATTAATGGCCTTAATAGTAGAGCTACCTCCATGCTGCGGGTGCACGCTGAACAGCAAGCACGGCTCGTCGCCGGGTTCCCGGCAGCACTCCAGCACGTCGCGACAGCTGGTGTGTGGCGTGACCGGCACGTGGGTCGGCGCCCAGCCGGCGCCGCTCTCGCACCACACTCGCACTATCATCTGGGGACGGGAGAGAACATTTTATAAGACATTATAATGCGAAAATAATAATGTTTTGCCAATCATCCTCTTCGCCTTTGACGCATCTTATCGCAGCTTATATTACTTGTATATCTGTTATCGTACGACAGTCACTGGGCTGCACGCCACGATAATAACTTTACCTTAGTTAATACTTCTCTATCTTCGCCCAAACCTACATTGTTTATACATTGTGCTGATATTTTATATGTTAGTAATAAAGACCACATTGCATATTTGTGTTAAAACTTTACAAATCAGTAGCAATAAACTAAACCTATGGCACACCACTGATAAACATTACTAGGCTTCTATCAAGTTTGCATCACAACACCCTTTTCTTAACATAGGACAGCCGATTAAACTGGCATAGCACTTGTGGTCCTAGGTTCCTTTGAAGAGTGTAACAGATCAAAGAATATAGTTCCATGCAAGGCGTGGACGCATATACAGTGCTCCTGACCCGACTTATCTGAAGATATGGAAATGTTTGCTTACACGTTGGCGTTCCCTGTTGCCTTACAAAGCAGATGGGATGATAATAGTACGTAGCCACCCAATTGTTAACCCCAGAAATATAAAGCACTGGTTTTTAACGTGCACATGGCGTTCACGACTTGTGTCCACGTGGATACTCGTAGAATTTATAAATCCTTGTAAATCCTGAATACGTTGAACTTAAGCTTAAGACATTTTCCTACAAAGTAAACACTATGATATAGTTTTAACCTTACAGATGATTTCAAATGACGTTGTAAAGTTCAAAGCTCCATGAAGTTTCACCCCGAGCAGACTTTGTAACACCCAGGCGAAACGAGCATCAAGATAAAGTAAGATGGCGGTATTGCTGACAAGCGGAACTCAATCTCAGTTAAGCAACACTATAAACCCTTGCAGAGGCTTCCTTGGGAAACTTACATAGTGAAATGGCTGACAATTAAGATTTATACAGCTACTCCCGACGCTTAAAAGCGCTTTTATGTATGAGAATAGATTTTTACTCTTGCACTTTGCCTTAATTTGAATCTCGAAATTGCCAAATGAAAAAACAGCTTTGGTAAGTTATAGAACAGTGGCGAGATTAAATTGGAAGAAACATGTAACCGCAGTTTCATTCGCAGTCACCTTTACAAATTAAAGTTCAGATTAATCAATGAATGCGGGGGTGGACACAGTAAGAGGGCGGCTACTAGTAGAATTTCTCTATCAATAAACTTTCTAGCTACTCGTCAAACAAGATTCCTTCACGGGAACACACGCGAAGTATTCAGAGAGAAAATGGAAAACCATCTACAACCCACGTATTTCCCACTAATATAGTTCGCAGTAGGATGTGAATATTTCCGTAGGCTGCCCATTCGGCTTGGCACCGAACGCACTCGTTAATCAATCAACGCAACCTTTCCACTGCTGGGTGGCTCCAAACTAGCACTACAGAACCTGGCTTTTCGCTTTTCGCATCCAGTCTACTTTCTATATTAATACGCACAGGTACTTTAAACTCAAAATTAGCTCCACAATGAGAAATCTAACGCGTAACCGCACCCCAAAACAATAGCCACCACAGTTATGTGCGTGATAATTCACATTCTAATGCTCCATAAACTTAATCAGCCGCTAGATCACCTAATAGGGAACACTGGCCTTATTTCGAACACAATTTGTCCAGTAGCCATTCATTCGCTAATTTGATCGTATTCAGTCTAAAACGCACTTGGAATTCTCAGAATGTAAGTGCAACTTGTGTGGTTTTAATGAATGAGGTGCGTATTGGGAAATAGTTATCGTGAGCTGTGCGTTTGAATAAATTACAGCGGATGTTTTGAATGCAGTCATTTAAATCGTCACAAATTCGATTTTTCATGTCATTTATTTCAAACTAGCTTATGCCCGCGGCTTCGCCCGCGTGGAGTTAGGGAATTGCCCACGGGATCTTACTTCTGGGATAATAAGTAATCTATGTATCTATCTATAATACATACATAGATTTACATGTACTTGCTTATAACTTGCAATTATTAGTTTAAAGTTATGTCAATTAAATTAGATACGTGAAATATTGATACCTTGGTTTGAGATTGGACATCGGATTTACTGGATTTTATCTGAAGTAAAAAGTTTCACAGAAAATTCAACACCCCATTTCACCCTCTAAGGGGGTAGGAATTGGGCGGGAGGAAACACCCGGGTGTTTCCATTGCGAGGATCTCTCTCCCACCGTGGAGGTCTGCCCCGCTTGGGCGGAGCACCGTCGTGTACTCGTAGCGGCGATTGGTGGCAACGATTGGCGGCGGCGATCTCTCGCGTCCGGCCCTGGTTCAAGCCATGGTCCGGAGCGAGAGGGAATGGGAAGCCGTCACCTCCTTCTGCGAAGCAGTCATGTTATTGAAGGAGGTGGCGGGACGTGAGAGGGAAAGAACCTTACGTCCCAGCCGCCGCGGAAGATGCCCTGGGCGTCGGGGGTCACGTGGGGGCTCCCGGCCACCGTAGGCCTGTGGACGGCGAGCTATGGGCTAGCTCGCCATCCGGCCGTCTTATGACGACAGGCCGTATCGACGGCGCGTTCGTGTTCCACGCGCGCCTCAAAGAGATGTCAGCAACGATGTAGGGGTCTGCAAGGGCCGATGGCTGTGAGGGCTGCGGGACTGTTCGAAAGAGATACCGTGGCCCTGGAACACAAAGGGCAAAGAAGGAACATGGATGGGTTTTAGTCAGTACAAGTCTGACACTCCCTTCCGCTCCGCCCAGAGTGGGGGGGGTCATTTGATGATTTCCGATCCGAAAAAAAAAAGGGGTAGGAATTTCGAAAAACTGAAACTTACTCTTCACAAAGAATACACCCTCCAATTTTTATATCTTTGGGACCCGCGGTTTGGGCTGTGCGTTGGTATTTCAGTTAGCCAGTCAGGACATGGAATTTTAAATTGCGGGATGATTTTGGAAAAACTGTGATACACGTGTCTCATCATTTTAACTGAAGTATATGTAGACACATTTTCAAGTCAATCGACTCCGAGAATAAAAAGTTTCACATTAAATTCAAAACCCCATTCCACCCTATCAGGGGTAGAATTTCAAAAACCCTTTCTTAGTGGATACTTACTCTTCACAAAGAGTACACTGTCCAAATTTCATGTCTCTAGGACCAGTGGTTTGGGCTGTGCGTTGATGTATCAGTCAGCCAGTCAGGACATTGAATTTTAAATTGGGGGATGATTTTGAAAAAACTGTGAAACACGTATCTCATCATTTTAACTGAAGTATATGTAGACACATTTTCAAGTCAATCGACTCGGAGAATAAAAAGTTTCATAGAAAATTCAACACCCCATTTCACCCTCTTAGGGGTAGAATTTCGAAAAAACTCTTTCTTAGTGGATATTTACTCTTCACAAAAAATACATTCTCCAAATTTCATGTCTCTAAGACCAGCGGTTTGGGCTGTGCGTTGGTATATCAGTCAGCCAGTCAGGACATGGAATTTTAAATTGGGGGATGATTTTGGAAAAACTGTGATACACGTATCTCATCATTTTAACTAAAGTAAATGTAGACACATTTTCAAGTCAATCGACTCAGAGAATAAAAAGTTTCATAGAAAATTCAACACCCCATTTCACCCTCTTAGGGATGGAATTTCGAAAAACCCTTTCTTAGTGGATACCTAATTGTCACAAAGAGTACATTGTCCAAATTTCATGTTTCTAGGACCAGCGGTTTGGGCTGTGCGTTGATATATAAGTCAGTCAGTCAGTCAGTCAGTCAGTCAGTCAGTCAGTCAGTCAGGACTTTGAATTTTATATGTATAGATTCAAATGGAGTCTTAATTTATTAGAAGGGCGGTGCAAGAGGGTTTGACGCATCAACATCACACCTTCGCACCCTAGGTATTATTTGGACCATTTATCTAACTAATTTAATTTAATTTTGTATTGTTTTGCAATTTTTTTTTTTTTGTTTAATTGGAATTAGTCCGTTCGCATTTATACAAATATCCCAGTTATACAGGGAAACCTATAATTGGCCATATTATCTGTAACACGCATATTTTGTAAAATATTTTTATGGATCGCTGTTGGTTACCTAAATAAATAAATAAATAAATAAATAAACATCTTTTTGGACAGTTGTTAATAGGAATGCACAAGTTTCTTTATATAAATGTTACGGCTAAAAGCCGAAGTTACACCTCTAGCCGGGTAAACCTAGGCCGGTTACAGTTGTGTATCCTTTTTATTGCTAGGATACACCGACCAAATGGATTAGCTTAGCTTAGCGGCAGCGCGGCGAGCGCTACATCCAAATTGGTTACATGTTCCAACCGAAGATAAGTAGGATACATCTAAGTTTAACCGGCTGCACCTAGATGTACACGGCTAAAACTAGGTGTAGCCGCACTTCAGCTATTAGCCGTAACATATACATACACGTTTATTTTTGCAGTCGTTTCCAAATAGCTTTTATCCCTTTTGCAAAGAAACTTCCAGGCATTATGACTGTATAAAAGTGCTTACAATTTTCTACACACTTCCCCTGCAGTAAACTGTTCAAGTTTGCTTAGAATTCGAATTTGCAATTCTGATATATCCCGCTGTCCCACTTCGCACTGAATTTTTATCCCAGTTAGCGGCTAGACCTGGAAATATTACAATAGCTTACGACTACGTAATATCTGTCCTACCTACGTTAGGTAAATCTTAGGAATGGGACAATAACTATTCAGAAATACATCACTTTTGTTCTATTCTTCTTTTAAAATAACTATTTTAATAATCTTCGTCGGTATCGCAAATCCTGTTAGAAAAAAGTTACAAAAAATCTCTATATTTTAAAGTGATAGCTAAGTATTCAATTCTGAAAAAAACGTTACCTAATTTCTTTAAAATCTAATTTATAGAAGGATAATCTGCGATAAGCCTCTAATATATTTTTATCTACTAAGCCAATTTTGAATAAACGCTGACTTCCGCTTCGGGGACTACTTAGAAAGTACTCTAATAGTACTTATCGCAATTTGTGGGTCGCTAAGTACATAATTAATCTTCAAGTACCTGGGCTAGTTACATAAAATTAGAAGAAGCTAACTGCTTCGAAGTCAAAATTATGTAAAATGGTTTTGTTAATGATGATTTATACGCCCTTGTAAATATTTTTTGGAGACCTTTGGTCACAATGTCCGTATTTATCTTCCATAAAATATGAAGATGTGACTTACATGATGCAAGCTATATTTACAAAAATAATCAACCTATAGTTAGTTCAACAGATAAACACACGCTTATGGGAAATAATGTCATTTCACATATGTATTGAATAAACAAACAAAATCAATAGATGCACGGATGCAAGAAGAAGGTAACGCTAACAAAATCATCCCATAGAATCGTCACGAGCACTAATCCATTGAAGTTCATACAACCGTTTTCTATTTGAGCAAGAGTCACATTATCCATCTTATGGGACCCAAGAGCACGAGGAAGCGACTCATTTACATTCCAACGATAATTTGTGAGATTTTTTGTAATTAGCACTGCGCTCACTTTCCTTGTTGCGACGTGATTACACGTGCGCCCCATGCTTGGGAGCGAATGATGAACAGATAGTCGTAGATTTGAATATACAATTGAGATGCTCATATTTTTAAACTAATAGAGAATGAAAATCTGAATCTCGCCTTTAGAGGAAGATCAATGTATGCTCACTATGTACTCAGAAAGTGGTAGTTGATATTCAAACAAGTTTTGTTAAGGAATACGTGCAAAGAAGTACAATATGCGAAAACTGACGAGCTAATCAGCTCGCTAAAATCTAAGCAGTTAGTATTGACTGCTTACAGTAGAGAAGTAAGGTACAAGGCCGTCCTGCAAGTAGCACAAACGCAGAGTATAGATACGGATAACCTTCACCGTCGATGTCCACCTTCAGATGTTCAATAACCATATTAAAACTTGCCTTTTCATGAACAGAAGTAGTTTCGTTTGAATTGATTTCTGCGGATGGTTTCATTCACAATATTTCAGAGCGAAATGTTTTTCGAAAAGCCATTTTTGTGTACTCGAGATCCGACTGCTATACGGATTTTTCAACCGACTGCAGTGAAATTTAATCAACCCAATTCGAGTTGCTTTTCATCTGCTACTACACATAGAAATCAGTAAATAAACGCACAGCGACGAAACTACGTGTTTGTTGGACCTATAAACTACATGTGCCTCGTTTTCAATATTTGGTTACCCGGATGACTGAAATGTAATACCCGTCTAAGGGTCTTTAATCAACTGGTCCCACTCATGGGATGAGTTTACTAAGTATATTTATAAAAAAAAAATTCATGCAAGAAAATCATAATAAAATGGGTTACCATCCTACATATGAAGAGACGGAAGAAATTTTAAGATAATTAAACTATTAAAGACTTAATAACTGCAAATAACACACAAATCTGCACACACACACGCGCACGCACACACACACACACACACCGACACACTCACTCGACATTTAATTAACATTAGAATACTTTTTATTATCATTATTGTAATATCATTTTATTTTATTTTTTGTAAAAGGTAATCCACAATTACCAAAACGCCTTGTTAACAGAACTATCACATCAACAATAATGTGTTTTAATTTTGAGGTAACGCAACTCTGGACCCCAAGATACAGGCGCAGCCTAGTTTGGGGACGTCTGTTTACTAATTACCATGTTTGTTACGATTATGTCATAGTAGCTCTAAGTTAGATTAAGAAAATGTTTGTAACAATGGCTTAATAAATTTATTTTTATTCTTAATTCATATTTTTCTTTTTTTTTCATTTGTCGATTGGACCCGCTATTAAAGTTGAAAAAAAAATGTCATCTAATAAAGACAACCGTAATTATGTTGGGAGTGCGATTGGAATTGAAGTTTTCTTACGTTGGAAGGCAGTACTGCCCATTGTAAAAGTAAAAGATATTTTGTTTGTACGACATCCCTTACTTAATGCCTGAAAGTTATAAAATGTGCCTAATCTGTTACATCTAAAAATTAGTTATTTTATTGGTTCTTGTCACACTTTATTGTCTTGTTTCAATTTATTCAACCAAATTATATTAAGTAGAATTTCTCGTATTTTTAATTATATAAAATTTTCTTATAACTTTCTTATTATTAACTTGTTTAGCCTGTAAATCGAAACTTTTGACCCCATTTACGAAATTGCAAAAGCTAAATAAGTACTTGGTTGTAACATTATTTTCATGCCGGAAAATTAAAACTTGCTCGTCAGCGGCGCATCCACTTTTAGTTTTGGCAATTTGCATCAGGTTTATTTTGGTTTGTTAGTAGTTCGAATTTGAATAAGCCCTCTCCTTTTAACAAACATCATTCTTATCTTTAATCCGCCATAGATAAAAGATAATATCTTTTTCTTTTTTATATCCTGCAAGTCTTATGGGGTAAAACCATAGGTATTAGCTAAAATACAGCACAGTCTAATTCATAGCTTAAATGGAATTTCTCCACAGGTTCTTTTAGTAATTCTGATTATAGTAATTATTCGTAAACAGAGCTGTTTCGGAACTTTCTTGTTAACCTTATCTTTGAGTGTAAATTGAGGAAAGGGCTTGTTCATTGTAGTCGTAAAATGTAAATGTTAGTGTTACCACAGCCTATCATTATTCGTGCACTGTTGCAGTTATTAAAGGTAATAAATGTTGTAATGATAATAAAAGTCACTTTCTGTTGCAACCGCTGTTACGCTACTAACAAAACTTCCTGTAGGTCAATGCACTGTAGGCCGAGAACAATGGTCCACCCAAAATGAAAAAAATACTCATCCATTTTACCTAGTACAGGGATGAAAACTGTACCCCTACTTCGCGAATTAAAATACAAATCTAACTTGAAAAAGCAATAAATATTCAATAGCACCTACCAAGTTCTTTCACAAGAAATTTCATACATGATAAGTAAAATTAAATAAAACTATGGAGGACAGGCAATTTACAAGGAGCGCGCGATATGGAGGCCCCGCTAACGAGTTGCGAACTACCACACTACCGCCACCTGCTGGTAAACTAACGGAAAATCGCATTATTGGAATACCCAACCATAGTAGCAAGTGCAACCTCACCAGTAATTTTGGTGACAGCTTTTCCAGAAGTTGTGGCGTCCTACCAAAGTGGTGGTCTGTAATTTGTGCAAATATTTATGCACTCCAGTGTAGTTGTTGAGTACTGCCCTCTACTCGAGGAATTAAGAGACTTTATAGTGAACTCATAAGTGTTTTGTCAGTAAAATATTATGTTTTCAAAGAAGATATCTTCTTGTGTCATACTCAACTCGTATAATTTGTTGTAATTATAAATAATTATACATACTTATAACAAATTATATATAATTATAACTCTGTGAACCTTTCAGTTTTTAGTACCGGTAATAAAGTATAATATTACAGCGAAATACTTAACACCAATGTTTAATTAGTGTCATAAACTTATACAAAATTAATACGGTCACAACACGCAACGCCTGCCTTTTGCTCAGAGAAGTGGTTACGAACAAACATTCGTCTGTAAGACTATTAATTTACTGAAATTAAATGAATCATCCCATTATGACACAGACTCCTCCAAGGTGGTTTATTTTTATTTTGTTTTATTTTCAAGTAGGTTATAAAGACCTTACTATTCTTCATTTTCCGGTTTATTTTAATTGGTTTATTTTGGGTGTGTCCCTAAGTTTATATAGATAATTTAATACTTTCCTTAAAACAAAGCCCGCAGCAAAATATCTACAAAAATAAACATTCGTTTTAAATTCAATTGAACGGCTTATTGTTTTTAGTTTTTATTAATGGTAACATTCTGCCCATAACTATAGAACGAACCGTCTAATTACAAAATTCTTAGCACACTAACATCGATACAAAAAGGCATAACAACATTGTAACAACTACAAACGGCTTAGTTTTTGTATAATTCTATTAGAAAAGAAAAAAAACAAGCTAAAAGGTGCTGCAAGAATTAAAAAGCATGCAACAATACCCTCGGGCTTCCTGTGGCCTTTAATATCAGCTTAACCTTTTTTATTTTTTTTAATAAATTCGCGCAAGACCCCTTGTACTGGCCTGGGAGGGTTAATATGAAACGGTGACACACAATTAAGAGGATTCTTTATTGAAAAACAGGAAATCAAAGATTAAAAAGGGTAACACGTTTTTAAACATATACTTGTGTAAGTGTATGGTAATTTTTGCTAAGAGTGTACTCGAGTGTAGACTGCAGAATCCTCTAAAACGAATAATAAAAATGAGTTTTGACACGGGAAGCCTGAAACGAACTTTTATTTTCAACATTACGTTCTGCGCTGAGACCATAAAATTACTAAGCAATCTTGGTTTTAATACCAATTTATTCCTTAATTCTAGATGTCTTTAAAGGCCATGGTCTGCAGTAGACATTTCCTTATTCGAAATTTTAATGTTTCTCTTTGAGTTGGGGTGAAAGATATAATAATTTTATTATCAATCAGCTGCCTGAAAGACGCAAGTCGATTAGAAGTGTTTCTCCAAGCAACAAAAAGTCGATTAATATACAAGCAACAAAAAGTCGATTGCTAACGATACTAACTTGTGAAAGACAGTTTTATATCTACCATTTTATAGATATCGTACACAGGTGAAAAGAAATAAAAGGAAAATTACATATTTAAAACCTTTCACTAAGAAACTACTCAATATTTTACAGAACTTATCAAGTACTTGTACTTTCACATAGTTACTTATGTTACTTGTACACACGGCCGCACATGAAGCTGTACATTTCCAGTGTAACTTGTCCTGGCTTTGTATAGATTTCCTATACAATGAGAGATCCGCATAAACTGGTTTTGTAAAGCTTGATTGGCCGTCGCACGTACGTAAGACCAAGTAATGCGTATACTGTCGTCTACATACTACATACAAGCAATTTTCTGACACAAACATGTAGCTAATCTTGAACAACGTTAAAGATGTCAGCATCTTTGGCAACTATGTATTATTAAGGTACCAGGTACCTTAATAATACATAGTTGCCAATCAGGATCAGGATACATCAAGTATTCTAAGACTGTTAACACCATAAAATACTCTATTCCGCTATGTCTCCAACAATCCTTGAAATCCGTGTTCACAATTTGTCTAGCTTCAAGCAATGGCGGAAAACATGGTGCGAAAATTCGCAAGTTAGATTTAATGCTTAATCATGAATTTATTGCAGCAAGTAGAAATTCTATAGTGTGATTTCAATAGAGTTGACAATGTCAACAATGTTATATTGAGGTTTTACTCAAAGTGGATGTAGATGGAAATCACGAAGTATGGAAATCCTTAACAAAAAGAGGAACTATACAGGATGGAAGGGCACCGAGACGCACAAACGCTTACTACGTATTCAGTACACCATTTTGAACGAAATGAAACGCTTACTACATAGAAATCTGTCATGGATAATTTAAAAGAAAAATCAGCAGTGTTTTACAGAAATGCAATACCTACACGGTTAAAATGTATGGAACAGCTGTTTTTTAAATTTACCTATGAAAAATTTCAACGTGGGGGGATCGGAAATTGTTGGTTTGTGCTTCGGTCCTTTCCACCTTCTATACAAAGACACAGAATGACGATTAAGTCTGTCTGGTTGTGCAATATCAAAAAATAGGGAATGAATTTACGGTAACCTTTATTCAAGAATTGATACCTAGGTACCAACGAGTCCTACCTACATTATACCTACATTATCCGCTAATAGGAGTATTTCTCTAAACAAAATTACACTATCAGAGCAAGAACGATTCTAATGAGATAGCCATAATGTGAATTGAACCTTATCCTCTTTCCAAACAATAGAAGATAAGTTCGTATTTAATGTTTCCGTTATAGGAGATACTGGAAATGGACAGCAAAGTAGGTGGTTCATGTGGGAGGAAGATATCCCAAAATAACAGAGGTTTGACGATGATGGTCAAATACTTACCAACATTTCAAGCTCAGCAACGAAACGAGTCGTAAAACAGCGATCAAATATCCATAAACTACTAATTCTTAATCTTGTGGCAAAATTCCAATGGGTGTTGAAATAGTAAGACATATCAGACTCTTCCTGAGCTGTTAAACGTCGATGGCTTGGATTTACAATCTTCTAATTAGGTTTCCAATAAAATTCAAAGTTGTTAATGTAATATTGTCTCTCAAATCATGCTATTCTAGACGATTTCTACATTGTAAATGCGGTGCTCCCGACCAGACGATGTCCTACTTGCTGTCGTGTCCAAAGTGTCCCCACACCTGGAGGTCTACTCTTATTCAACGAAAAACGAAGTTTCGATCGAAATTTCGCGTATTTCCTACCACGGTTCAATTTCGTTCCGAAATTTCGTACGACCGAAAATTGTTTGACGTTTAGATTCTCTAAACCTACTCTAATTCGAAATATTACGAACGAATATTTGAATTTGACAGACGATTGTTCGGAATTTTAACCTCAAATTTGACGAAACTAAAAGTGTTACCTTTTGATTTTCGTTTTACGTTTAGTTTTGTAAATATTATGAGAAAATTATTGGCAATGGGTACAATAATGCTTTTAATCGAAGCTGCTTTACGTAAAGACCGTATAGAGTGTAGAAGGAACCGACGCCGCCTGCGCAATCAACTAAATATTAGCGAAATTCCCGACTTAAGAGTTTGTAGGAAATTACGGATTCAGTCGGCAAGTATTCGAGTAGCCAAAGTATTCGGGAGTAGCCGAACCCGTATGTGGAGCCATTTTAAACTGAAAAGATGTTTATATGGTTATTATTAGAAAAGGCGATATTTAGTGTTAGTGAAAAATCTAATATTATGTATGTATAATATGATATTTACTTACAAAGTTTTTAAATCTAAACTTGTGGAGACCCAAAATAAAAATAGCAGACTACGACAATATAACTTGAAACTTTCTTAAGTGTGTATCGCGATTGCGGAGTATGTAAAAACGCACTTGGAAACATGATTTATTTAACACAACACTTGAGAAACACAATTTAGA
Organism: Noctua comes; assembly: GCA_963082995.1. Lineage (NCBI taxonomy): Eukaryota > Metazoa > Arthropoda > Insecta > Lepidoptera > Noctuidae > Noctua > Noctua comes. The sequence continues at coordinate 7,606,978 of OY720279.1, read as the reverse complement.
AAACTTTTCAAAGTATTCAAACAAATAATCGTAAGTTGACATGTTATGATTAGATTGTGAATATACAGACATTTTTGGTCGTCTTACGTTACTACCCATTGTTGGCATGAAATAGTACTCTTCAAATTAGTCGGTTAACAATGACAGTGAAAGGGTGTTTTATAGTGTCGCGGTGAATGTCGTCGAAAATAGAATTTTTATCTAAATATTTATATTTTCTGCATGAATATTACAAGAAATATTCAATAAATCACATTTTAAATGTAAAATGTAAAAATAAAGCAAAAGAGTTTATTAATTATAAGTTAAAGTAAAAACCGTAACTTACTTTAAATGACATCAAAAAAGACCCACACAATATTATAGATTTCATTCGTTCACGAAACTTGTCTATGGCTTCGAACTTCTTGTGCGCGTCCGAAAATGAAATAGAGTAGGATCACTAACGAAACTTCGTTTAAATTTCGTTCGTTTCCGAAGTTTCGTTTCGGAGAAAGAGAGTAGACCCCCTGCACTTTAGAGGATGTAAAAGACGCCACAGTCGCCGTGATTAACGTGGCCATATACTGGGCCCTAGAAATTTAAACAAGTCGTACCATCGACACGAAAAGCAGAAGACGATTTCTCATGTGAGAACCTATCTGGCTTTCTTAGACGTTTATATTCTTTCTTTCTTATTTCTTTTTTTTTAAAAACGCTTCCCCACACTAGAAATTTCTCCTGTATCGTGGGTGCGTTTACAAACATTTAAACTCAAATACACATACAGCCAGTATTATAATATTGTATTCTATCAAATAAAAGTATATAAAAATAATTACTAGATACGGTTTTCAGCTTGTATTTCGTAACACAACATGCCACTGATTTATTAATATTCTTTTAATGTTTTATAGTTCTTACAAACACATTACATCGTCTCAAGACGTCTCCGTTCTAGCTTGAGACCTCCGTTCATTGTCTTCTAGCATCAATAAATAATGTCTTCAAGACGATTCTTTATTCGAAGGAAGCTACTGTATTATGTAAAGTCCCACCTAATCACTGTCAGCTATGAACAAGTGTCCATTCGTCTGTCAGTCAAAACTAGAGCCGCGTAAGAAAATTTTCCTTGATTTCCTTCTGTTGCTAAATGATAATGATACTTATTATAATGTGGTTAGGGTTTAATTGTAACTGTTAACACGCAGCCATATATTTGTTGATTAAATATGAGAAACATAGGAATTGCCTTTTATTTATGACTAGCTTTTGCCCACGGCTTCGCCCGCGTGGATGTCGTAAATATCCGATTACTTTCCTTCGCCCTTTTTAACCCTTCGGGGGTAGAATTATCAAAAATGCCGAGACACGTATAAATTAATTTTCAATCGTCAGCCTAAACACAAAATTTTAAGATCCTAACTTCAAAACTGACAGACTTTCATACAAACTTCCATCCCCTATTTTACCCCTTTAGGGGTGGAGTTCACAAAAATCCTTTCTTAGTGAATAACTACCCTTCACAAAGAATACACCCTCCAAAATTTCATGTCTCTAGGACCAGCGGTTTGGGCTGTGCGTTGATATTTCACCCAGTCAGTCAGTCAGTCAGTTTACCATTTTATATATATACACTACATATTTATTAACTTTCCTGACAATGATGCAAACTGTGCAAATATTTCCATTGAATGTTACAAAATAATTTCATGCAATGCTTTAATTTTTGTTTCAAATTCTTGGTATTCAACAAAATGCTAACCTGTACAGAGAAAACGAAAACATGGCTGAGAAAACATGGCTGTCCCTAATTAAATAAGACTACACGTTTCTCTTACATAACAATCATAATATCAACCCACCCCATCTGACATTTAAAGTTCAATAACCGATCATCCGTAACAACCAATATAGAAAAACTTAAAAAAACAAATTACCCCCTATAAGCACATGTGAACATTGTGAACAACTAAATAGTGCTCACAAAGTACTAAATACTCAGAAAAACTGATGTACTAGTTCGTCAGCATTCAATAAACGCCTGCTTCCTTTATTACGATGGCAATAAGTCTGCCAGCTGCCCCCGACAGATGCTGGCGTAATTATTTCTAAGGGTGACTGGCGTTAAGCAAATTTCTCATTATATGTTAGTACTAGCTTTACATGTGGCGTTCCCTGTGTGATGCTCTTTGTTTCTTTGCTTAAGCTGTAAAGCTTATAATAAAGAACATTGTATTCAGTTGGAATAAGTTCAGTGTTCTTGCTGTCTCTAATCTAAATTAAATTCGGTATGAATAAATACGGTATTCGGTAATTCGGTGTGGTTTGGTTTAGGTTCAGTATGATTGCCAGCTCTAAATCTGCGTCCAAAAGTGAGCAGGTCTATACTAAGTCGAACGATGTTTATGAATTCGTTTTATTGGTATCACTCTTATTTTCAGGTTTGCGTTAATTGCCTCTGCTACAAGAAAAGTGTTTCAGCACGCACTTAGTTTCTGATGTCGGTATAAGATAGGACTTGCAAAAAAAATCTTCCTGAATATCGGTATTACTTTTATGATAGTAATAGGGATGTTTCCTGTGTAAAAAAAATATTATGCTATTTAGTCCGTCAGTTAGATTATCGAAAAATATTGGATACGTTTTTTTTGTTTTATCAAATCAATAAAAATTGACGAAGATAAAACGCATCAAAAATCATGAGGGCCTGTGACGTCACTTTTCGGTAAAAGTGTACTGAAGTATGACGTCACACGAGTTTTTGACGCACTGTATCGTCTTCATTTTTAGTTTTCGTGAAAAATTAAAAAATACGTGTCCAATATTTTTTGGAAATCTATCTGACGGACTAATTAGATTTTTTCAGGAAACATGCCTATTCTAAATACGTTACTTAGGGATGACCCAAAATATCACGCCAAAAAAATTATAGGTAGATACTTACCGGAATCATTGTTGGGGGACATGTGTGTTTCCCCCTTAATAAACCGCCGAGCCTGAAACAAATAACATTCTATTAAAGTTATTACAAGTATTAAGCAGAACACTAGAACCTATCACAAGGTTGCGTGGTTCACCACAACCGCGATTAAACTTAATACTTTTGCTACTTGATAGATCCTTCTATAAGGTCTAACCGTCTAACTATTCACACACAAAATATTTTCAGGGAATCATCTAACGGCTGTAACGAAGCCATTTCAATGGATTCTTTTTTTATCTGAGTATATTTTATAAAAAATAAATAATTTAAAATTACTTGACCCACAAAATAAATACTAGCTCCTTATTTTTGAACATCCATTGCGCTAGTTTACTACGCCGTATTTACCTACCGTCATTGTTAGAATATGGGAGTAAAGGTTTTATGCAAAAAGTCTCAAAAAATTTTGGAATTATAATAATTTCGTAAAAAAAAAACACTCAGATATTTTTTTTTTCGTTGCTATGGCCTCTTTACTACTAGACCTTATACATATATTGGTAAAACTTTAATTACTGACACTGTATGTAAGTTTATTTTTTATTTATTTACTCCAAAAATACAAATATCCTTACAGGCTAGACCCAATGCGATATGCAAATAACTAAATGTATGCTAACAACAACTAAATTGGGTTTTATCAATCATATTTTTAGCACAATAATTTAAATATGGCCGTAACATCATCACTTAAAGGTCAATAAGCAGGCTTCTGAAATTACAGATATTGGAAATCGTCTACAAAATTCTTCGACAGCAATTGATAAAGACGTAAACGCAAATGCTTAAGCAAATTATAAGTTATGTGTGGCGTGGCCGTGGTGGCCAACCGGTTGTATGGCCCGATCTTGATCTATAATCATAGGAAGCTGGCTACCGTTGGACTACTTTCTTTCGATGTACTTACTATACCTACTTTATGTTGACTACTAACTGTCATTACGTATGCAGCGCTTTTATCTTTATGCAAAGTTTTATGGGGCCTGATGTCGTGCCTTGTGGGACACCCGAAAATCAAATGGTTCAAAATTTGCAACAGAAGCATTACTGGGATTTGGCTTCTCAAAAGGCTTTCTCGGCATATGTCTTGTATTTTTTTCGACTTAACGCAGCCCAAAAAAGTTACTGTTACATTTTTTGTCAGAATTAATCTGAAATAATTAAAACCGACCTAGCCCCTGAATAATAACCATATTAAAATCTTAACTGGTTGAAATCGTACGTTCATCTGAGTGCCTCGCCTTTTTCACGTCTATTGCTTCACCTTGGCATGCCACATAAAATAATTTGTTGAAAGATCTTCGTCGTGTATGTAATGGCCGCTCCCATTAATTCGACTAACAAAATCTAACAAATAAGTAAATGATAACTCTCTTCGTGCAGGTTCTGCCCATTCTCTGATAAATACTTTTCTCAGTACCTCGTCTAACAAAGCGGGGGGGGGGGGGGTATTTCGAAGTCATTACGCTAACGGTCAAAACATTTCGCACGCGAACTCGTTTAAAGTTCAGAGTTCGTATTACTTCAAGACATTTCAGTGCACATAAGAATTCAAGGAACATTTCTCGCGTACTAAATATTCATACATTCAAACCGCAAACGCGTCGTATGAACGTGTGGGTGTGACATAAAACGTGTTATTAAGATTTCAACTCTAGAGACAAGTCGGCATAACAGAGGTTTACAAGCAATGGTCTGATGTAGGTGTGGTGAAAAGTACCAATAGTAATCGTAATCAAAGCGAGGTAATGATGGCAGGAAGAGTGTGGGATACACCACAGGATATACGATATGCACTGTGCAGTCTCATTTCGAATGCATACGAGCGGTTCTACAAAATGACATGTTTGGATATGCACTTTGGCGTCGCATTTTTAATGCAACGGGCTTTTACTAAAGTTATATGCAAGTCACAAACGCTGCACCTAGTCATCTTCTAAAGTAGGTCGTTGTGCTATTTCTGGAAGTTTACTATTCATTATTTTTTGTAACGACAAAGTTTTTACGAGGAGTACTTAACTATTTTAGGGTCACATCTGCACGTCATGTCGAAATTACGCTTGGACAAAACAGCAACCGGCGCGCGGCGGCGGCAGCGCATACGCCACGCATATTTGTTTATTGTCAGAACGTTGAATGGAACGGTGTGAGGTGCTAAGTGGGTATAGTTGTGCGCTGTGTGAAACTCGGCACGAGTGAGGTACAGCGGGCGCTCCGGTTGGCGGCGCCGGCGACCGACGTGACGGTGACGATACAAATTACATTCAACATCTGAATGGCAATGACGTTAGGAATTTCTGACAGCCAATTTGTCTTTCGCCGTACCGGAGCCAAGCCGTGGTGTGAATGCAACACAATAACATTATTATATACGGCCCTTTACATTCGCAGTTATGGTGGAAAAGCTCTACGTTATTCATGCTATAATTGGAATCCAGAGACCACTTTGGTAGGAAGAACTTCGTCGGCTCGATTAAGACACGAAGCCTGAAATCCCAGTAGATAGTTTCGAAGGAGCAATATTGCAAAATCAGAACCCATAGCTGTGGGTCTGCGGTATAGATAAAATTAATTAGATATCTCCAATATTCAGTAGGACACCGAGATTCAATCCCTTATAGAGGAAATCTATTTCCACAGAACCGGTCGCAGTGGCCGGCGGCTCTTTATTAGCGCGATGCCTACGGGAATGACAAAATCACTGGCACGGAAGGGACAAATTGGTGGTCGCGCGGTTTCTGGAATGCTTATGGGACCGTTCGATAGTTGGTGGGGTCGCGTAATTTGGGCGTCCCACGCGTCGCTCGCAGGCCGCCGTCAGCGTGAAATATTTGGTAGCGAACGGGCGCGGTGGACCGATTTGCATACAATGAAATAAACCGACACAATCGAGGGTGGGTCTCTCGATGGAAAGCTTAGCCTTCTTACTAACATTTCGGAAGTACCGTTCTAGTGGCATCCGATATTTTATTTCGGTTATTTGGGTCGTGATCCACTGAATTATCAAAGGTTTCCATCGGTCAATGGGATAGTAGAGCACGAATTTGCGTTCCATATTGCAGGCACTCCAATAAAACTTTATTGGAGCCCCAAAACTTTAGATACGGACCGTTCCAATTCGTGTAATACCTTTGTGTAAAAACTTAAATGATAAAAATATTTTAGCTGCAAATGGGCCACCGCGGAAATAGATGGAAAAATACCGAATTTATATTTGTGAAAGTCCACATCAAGATCTAGGAGATATTTGTTGCCTATTGTGGTGTCAACTCCTAATTTATCTATTGGTAGTCAGTATGTCAACAAGCAAAGAGATGAATTCTTTTGCCTTTGATAAAATATATAGATGTCAGAAGTCACTCTCAACCTCATTGCTGAGGACTTAGACTTATTCTGTTGCACTTTGTGTGATTTCACAAGAATAGCTACATATATAATTTGCTATGCTAATAAATAACTGTTTACATTTTAAGTGTGATACAATATCGCATTGGGTCCAGCCTGTAAAGATATTTGTATGTTTGGAGTAAATAAATAAATAAAGTTGCTGGTATTATCTTTAATAGGAATAGAATCATCAGTGTACCCTCTGTAACCTGTTTTAAGGGCATGTTATCTGCTAATCATTATTGTCATTAAATCACGTGTCCAATAGCAGATAATCCCTACTTCCGTCGCAGTCCTATAATCCGACCACTCATCAACAGACCACCCTGTAAACGAGACACCTTATCGTTACCCGGATAGGGATTAAAGTCAAGAAATGGCTCCTCGTCGGTGATTCAAGTATCCTTTGTATCGCCATGTACCCGAGGTACTTTAAGAACGATGAATTTAAATTGTGGCCATGAATGTGTCTCTTTTTTATTGGAATCGGTACAGACGTTTCGCACTTACCACTGTTCGGTGTTCATGTCGTAAACAGACCTTGTAATAGGTATTTTTTTGTTGTAAACGCCTCTCGGAGATAAAAACGTCATGTTTACTTGTAGCTACCGCTGAGCTTGAATGTACCCGAAGTTCAGCAAGTATATTATTCACGTGTTGTGTTTTAGTTTGTGAATAAGAGTACCCCGAGCAGGTTCAATTCTTGTTTTTTAGAAGTAACGCCCTAATAAGAAATAAGTTTCAATCGGGTGTAAAATTGACCTTAAACTGTATCGTATTAGGTTGGATCCCTTTCATCAAGCAGAAAATTATTTTTAGTAAGATACCGCCTCAGTGAGACATGACCTTTCACATTTATCTCACTGGCTCGACTGTTGACGGACAACTACGAAAACCTTAAATCGTGCAGCAATGTTTCTGAACTTTTTTCTTTAACCCTATAGTTCACGGTCATCGTCGGTCCGGGGTAAGTTCGTGAGTGAATGCCAAATGTAATTGGTGGAAACGGCATTTAGCATGTGCAGTAGAGGCGCGGGATCTCCGATACTTACGCCCAATCATTCTGTCAATCCGTCCGTCTGTCGGGACGCCCGTGGGAACACCGCCAATCGATAAACAGGATAATAGTATTGGACTTTAGATGTTTTTAAAGGGTTCAATTGCACTGAAACTGTGGGGTGAGTGCTGTTGTGTCCAACACGGATGTTTTGTAATAGTTTTACGACAAACAAACTACGGAATTTTGAAGCATGTTAGCAGCACAGTGAACTGCTGATATTTGGAGATCAAAAGCGGAAGAAAAGTCGTGTCAGGAGCTATTTCAGTTTATTGCTCTTACCCATGATCAGAATACCTGCCACTGCAGCCTTATGTCGCCAATTTAGAAACCAGTATGTCCACATGTCATTTGAACGTAATCTAGTCCACTTGTGCGACAAATAGTTTATATAACAATTTTAATTGACTGACAAGTAGTTGATTAAGTGTGTTGCGTTATTCGATTCTGATTCTGACTCGTATCTGCATAATTTAGTAATTAATTTCAGTAACAAGGCAGCTCATACATATTTGGAACACGTGTTCGCGACACGGTCAGGTGGAGAAATCATTTTGGTTCGGTGACAAAACTTTTTGCTGCAATAACTACTTTGGAAACTGACAGCTATGAACAAATATGTTCAAGTTATGTGAGATATGCACTTTCGAATACTCGTCGCCATATATTTCCTATTGTAACCCAGGATCATTATCAACATCATTCTCCTGCTTCATTAATTTGTGGTCGGCGCAGCATGTCTTCTTTTTCCATACTTCTCTATTACTCATCATCTCATCAGACACCTCCTTTCTTGCCGTATAATCCTTTACTCAGTCCATCCATCGTTTCTTTGGTCTTCTTCTACTCTTATACCCATCCATACACAAAAATTTCCTCACGACACTTTCCTCATTCTTTCGCATCACATGCCCATACCACGACAACCAAAGTTTTTTTGTAACCCAGGATATTATCCCAAATTAATGAAAAAAAGACAACATTTTTCGTTTTCAAACAAAACCTTGAAAAGCAGACGAAACAGAAATAGATCGATATAAATAACTTCATACATAGTCATGTGACATTCAAAAACAATTACGACGAAGATGTACCTACTATTATTATACTGTGTGACAGGCTACAGTATAAGGTTTCTTGCCGAAAATATTCTCAAACATACAAACAACCATCTTATAATATTTTCAATGCCACGTACTGTGTTATTATGTTCAAGGCTGCAGATAAGGCGAAGGCAATTCGGTTTTTTGTGAATGAATTCTTAAATAACATAATGTGTGTTATCGTGCGAACTTTGTGGTTATTAAACATTTAAAAACAATTGAAATAATTAATGCTACGTTAGCCATTCTGCGATTGACTCAAAAATATTTTATTTTTGTGAATCCAGTTTTTGATGTTTGCAAGATGTTATCTATGAAAGATATTATTATAAAATTGAATAAAAATAAGAAATAGAACGACGAATGTGTAAGCGAATCCCGGTCTTCTGGTACGTATCGTAGACTTTCGTAGAGGGTGCGTAGATGACGCGTAGCAGCATCCGCCTGCGGTCACCAATTAGCCAAGCGCTGCGACTACGAATTCTCAAAGATTATTCATTTTTTTCACTTATTATATCGATGGAACGTAAGTGTTAAACTTTTAAGACCTTTAAGGGTGATCTTTTCAATTCGTATACGTAAACTATCTAAGTTTATCAAGAACATCACTGACATCGGACCTTATAATTAATCATCATCATCATAACATCACGCCAGTAATCCCCGAAAAGTAAGGCAGAGGTGTACCTAATAGTACAAACACATTTAACCAGTTATGTTAACGTCCCATGTAATAGGGGACCGCCTAATGCCTTCAACCGGGCACAAACCTAGACTGCTACTGGAAAATTACTAGTACAATCGAATAGTTAATGTAAGTCTGAAATCGCCAATCAGCCTTCAGAAGGCGCTGCTTTATGTTTATGAGGGGAGGCCTTCGACCTGCAAAGAAAATGTATCTGGCTGGTACTATCATTACTAGGCAAACCTATGGTATGAGCATGATACATACGCCTTTAACCATAGAAATGAATGCTGAACTAACCTTTGAATGCATGATTCAAAAAAATACCCTACATTTCGACTGAACGCTACATTTCAAAGTTAGGACTGGTCTCATTCTCATGCACTGAGTTGAATTTCATGCAGCTTTTATTCGCGCCATTGCATTCTAAATGAGCGCTTTTGGGCTTCCTTCCTTTTGCAATGGTGCTACCAAAGCGCCTTTAAGCTGTATTTAAAATATACAGCTTAAAAGCGCTTCGTAAAGAAACATTGGAGCGCAATATCTTAGGTGTATAATTAACAGATAGTGTTCGAAACACTACACTGCGCTCCAAAACGCAAATCGTTTACGTGGCTCAAAAGGATACCCAACGTAAACGGGTTTGGGCAGGACATGTCTGAGCTGTGGGCCCGTAAAGCTCAGAATTGGTGCCCTGAAACAGTGACTCGAGGTTGCGGCAGAGCACGAAGGAGATGGCTAGACGAACTGAATGTCATCCTTGAGAATTGGAAAGAAGTAGCACAAAATCGTGACCGTTGGAAGGAGCGGAAGGAGGCCTTTGCCCAGCAGTGGGACAATATGGGCTAGCTATACTAATAATATAAAAGTAACATTAAGTTTCTAACAAAAAATAAGTTTTTATTTAAACTTACACGCTGACCTTAATAGTTAATGCCTCTTCACATAATATAATATGGTAACTCAAAGTTAACCGCAAGAATCATCCAATTAGATAAGTAATAATAATGATCGGTTCGAAGTTTTTATCATAAAGCGGTTTTATACTCGATGAATATCACTGCAATACAAATTACCTATACAAATATGTACACGATATTATGTTACATGGATTAAAATATGTATTAGACAGCAAATAAATACATATCATCGTTTGTTTTATGGCTGTAAGCTGTGTGTGTGTGTGAATGAGAGAAAAACAGTGTTGTGGCTACCTCATTCATAATTATTTTATCGGTGGAAAAAATAAAAAAAATATTTTGTGATCGTTTAGCTGTTTAAATATTTTTTACATAACTCTTACATGAAATACAACAATTTTAATGAAATATTACACCGCTCTTTAATAGAATCAACAAATATTTAGCAAATAAATTGAACATAAATAACGACAGGGTAGCTCGTATCACTAATTGAGGAAATATCCAAAGTCTCGCCCAAGGCCATAGCGCTGCCAAATGAAGGCAAAAACTATGAGGTCAAGGCACTCTACATGACTAACAATATTTTTAAAACACATAAAAAACAAGAACAAAGAACAATATTTTTAAATCAGACTTCACATCAATCAGGGAAACAACCCACAAATTGATGTGAAAAGATTTTATCTAAATGACTCAAAGAGCTTAGGTACGTCGCAAAAGCAATTTCTCAAGTCTTTATGAACTGGCAACATCGTCGAATTCGCTCTATGGCGAAACTGAGACTGACAAGCAGATCTCAGTACATATCGATCACTCTCGAGAGCCACAAAGCGATGATTGTTCAGAATCCTTGAATGGAACACAAAAACTCACATTATTAATTTTATTGTATTCGAAACGAGATGTCGCCTTGAAGACAAGATCATTACACACACCATGACCATTAAGCGATGACCTCTCGTGAGCAGTAATAAAACGCTTCCATTACAAAATGCTTAACATAGAAGAAGCCACAAAAGGTCAAAGTAAATTGGTGGCGCTACCCGAACTTCACTCTCCCACAAACCTATTGTAGGAACCGGTTTCAAAGAATCCGCCTTGCGTCATTTAGCCACGTGTAAACATTTTAATTGATGATATGCGGAAGACAAAAAGCTAAGATAGCGATCGGCTTTTTGATACTGGTTTAAGTATGCAGATATCTTTTGGAGTTGCTATAAAAAAGTACGGTTAGCAGACCATTGTCTATGTAGCGCTTGAAACAACGATCTCTTTGGTTGACCGCAGGAAGGTAACAGCAGAAAACACTTCTGAAATAATATCAAACAAACATAAAGTAAAACCTCCGGCGCGTAACAATTTGCACTCAATTATTGGGGACGCCAAAGAAATGGGAAATATGGTAACGAGTTCACGGAAATGGGAAATATCCTTTGGAAGGGCAAACATTGGGTATTCGTTTTACACAAACGGACAAAGGGCAAATAATATTACGTAAAGATACCTACCTAACTGTTTCGCTTGAGACGTCCAGTTCCGCTATGTAAAATGTTTGTTATTTATTAGGTAAAGTTTTAAGTCCGTCATTGTTGCGACTAAAAGTAATTTACGTATATTACCGCGTAATTTAACAAATGTACGAAGCCGCCCACACTCATCATTATGTCGTCTCGTCTAGATTTCTTGCCGAGGAAATAAAATTGTGCGCAAAATTGCCGTGAAATGCGCGGTAGCGGATTGATATTAACGGCATTTTACAATTGAATTAACTCCACTAGATATAAACGTACGTATAATGTCTATCTTTTGTGCGCATTATAAAATTAATGTAACGTTCATCCATTTATTGGAATCCAATCGAAAACCACTGACTCGGCACTTATGCGGTTTTCTCCTCTGAATATTATAAGCATTGTTACATGAAAATACGTTTTATGGCTACATTACAGCTTTTATGGCTTTATTTTAGCAAAATTGCCTCATGTTTTGAAAGAAACATTAAAATTTAGGATCGCCTGAAGGTGCTGTTGTCTTCGACATTTTATTGCCGACTTTATTCATTCATATTATAGCTCATAGACGTTGCGGCGGAGCGTACATGTCGTCTAATCACGACCTTGTAAGGTCGCGGACCACCCTGAAGAATGACGTTAAAATCCATCTTACTTAGAAAACATAGTCCTTTAACGTTAAGCTAACAGCTATTTGTGCAACTTAGTGTGAGTGAATGGACATTAAAGATACCAACAATTTCAAAGAAAGTCAGCTGCATAGAAACACGCTATATCTTCGTACAGATGTTAGTGTATAAATCCCATGCGATTTCCATTATTCATGTGAGGCTGTGTCGAGTCCATCCCATGACATAATTAACGACCACCAACAGATGGCTGCTGGTCATGGCTTTTATTTATTTCAACTTATAGGTGATTAAATTAAGTTAAAATATTTGGAATTATAGTTTAGTTTTTTGTAAGTTATCTATGCAGAGTTAGCTTAAATAAGTGAACATATGATTTATTACATATTTGTTACATTTGATAAAATACAATATTAGTATAGGCATTATCGTTTTGCTTGATTACCATGTTACTCTCATCATAACATACTCTGCGAGCAATTTCCAATAACAAAATAAATGTTTAGATTTCGCAAACTGTTAATTACATAATGCTATACCGAACATCAATAATTGCCTGCACCAACATGTACATGGCTGCTTAATTACGTCACATAAACATGTCCTATATTTCAATCATTTCATGGCACTTAATTTAATATGATGGTCACAAATTACTGCATATAAATCGTGACACTATGCCCTAAGGTGCCGCCATAAAAACCAAACCTGATCGGTGAAGAAGTAGGCAACAGTCAGCCGAGGATTTCGAAAGGAGATTTTATGTACTACACTAGATAATATTTTCACATTACCGTATTTATCAGCCGCGATGATCTCTACCATTCGCGGTGATTGCTTCAGTCAGGTACACCATAAATACAGAAACCTAATTTACACTAGAAAGGGCAGTGAGCCACGGTCCTTAGAAACGAGTAAATCATTACGTCACGAGCTGTCGCGCGTCGGTGCAGGGGCGTGAATTGATTTAAAATTACAATCAATCGTAGATAGTGATGATCGATGGGTATCAATCGGTCGGTATGCGATCGACACATAATTAAGCGGCAATCGATCGTAGTCTGTCGATAGGCACGCCTCGCGTCGTAATAAGTGTCGAATACGATTGACGAGTTTAGAACGACATCGATTTGAGCTCGTAATTTCAGCAGAAACTTGTACAATAGGTAGATAGTTTATTTAAAGCCTGTACTAGACGTAAATTGGTTTTAGAATGTCACCGACCGAATTTCTGGGGCGCATTTGGATTAAAATCACACTGAAATAGGGGTAATGAAAATAAGCTTAGTCTGTTATAATACGAGGAGATTACTTTACCCATAGTAAAGTTTAATGTGATATGAGTTGCTACGTAACCGTAATATGTATTATCTAAATTGACACTGAATTTTATACGTTTCCGTTTTATTACCATCCGTCCCAAACCTAATTCAACTTCAAACCGAACTCGAAATCGTAGTAGGCACCAGTTATGTTATCACTTCAAAAACCTTTAATGTCTAGTGAAAATCATCCAGCACGATTATCTTAATATTTTGATTCAAAACGTTGATTATCTTATAATTTATGTGTTTTATCAAGACGATCAACGATGGCCGCTTCGGTCACGCTTCTCGTAAAATGTGTAGCCCATCCAGTAACTCTATCGGTGTGGCGGCGACCGCATTCGATACATTCGAGAGATGGAGCTTGTAAATCTGTCAACAGCCAAATTACAGCCACGCGAACACTCCATGAAGGGCCCTTTGTGAAGTCGTGTGTGCGTGCAACACCCATTCGTGACGGATATTTATAACTCTGCACATATTCTAAATTGCATCAATACTTGCCAATAATTTTCGTCTAAATTTCACCAAACACTGTTTAAGCTTTCACGGTTTACAACTTAACTTATACTGTCACTTACGGGATATCTTCCGTGATTGTTAATTATTTTGAGCTCCCGATATCCACCACCCGCATTCTCCAGCCAACCCGCGATCATGGCGCTTGCAACAGCGCCGAAATATCGGGAGCTCAAAATAATGAAAAATCACGGAAGATATCCCGTAAGTGACAGTATAAGTTTAAATTTCACCATTATAATTCTTGTTGCACAGTCCTCTGTCCTCATATCTAGGTCTAAAACGGTCGCTTGCAGTGTAAATGAATTTCAGTGAACTTTGTATCATGCAAGCGTGAGTTTGACACTAACACGCTAGCCTGCAAATTTCATTATAACAAAATTTGGTTAGTTTATAATATTCGCGTTTCCCGAAATTTCATCTTCATTTAAGTTTCATGTGACATTTTATTAATGTGGAGCTATTGCACTGGTAGGTACCTACCTACTGCTTTTTAATGAGGCAACACCACAGTAATCAAATATATCATTAACGAACGGAGTAACACCGTAGTGGATTAAATACCGTACACATACCAGCTACAAATATGTATAATGCATCTTACTACTACATATTATTATAAATGCGAAAGTTTGAGAGGATGAATGTTTGTTACTCTTTTACGCAAAAACTATTGAACGGATTTGGATGAAATTTTGCACACGGATGGTTTATAGCCTGTATTAACACATATAATATTCGGGTAGGAAATCCCGCGGGGTAATTACTGAAGTCGCGGACATAAACTAGTAGAAGAATGTTTATTTGTATTTGTCGCAACACCACTAATGACGCAACAATAGTTATCATTTACTACTCTTATTACTCTCATTTCACACATAAAATGAACGGTGAAAGCCATACAGTTGCGCAACTAACAACGGCAAATTAAAAATTAATAGAGAGATCTGTAACAATTTTCACACACTTACTGATTCATTACTTTATTGTACAATGGATTAATTAAAATTAATTGAATATTCTTTTTTTCCCATCTCTATTAACATTGAAACATTAAATGAATTATGTTTGAGCATTAATCAAGTTATTCGTGCTGACGTGGACGAGATTGCTTGTGCATCCTATGTTAGCTAAGCTAGGCTTGAGTTGGGCGCGCCGCAAAGGCCGGGTATGCGGGTTGTCATGTATGCCACATTACTCTGGGGTACCTATGTGATATGTCAGATATCTACGCATCTGCTTAGAATCCTGGTTTGGTTAACCTGCTTCTATACTACGGGCGTTAACCTGACATTTGATTCTCACGTATGAAAATCCAATAGCGCATCGTAAATCCTACCTAATAATATAAATGCGAATAATATAAATCTTGTGAGGATGGATTGATGGATGTTTGTTACTCTTTCACGCAAAAATGAATGACCGGATTTGGATGAAATTTGGCACACAGATAGTTTATAAACTGGATTAACACATAGGATACTTTTTATCCCGATAGTACGATCCCGTGGGACAATTACCGCGGGCGAAGCCGAGGGCATAAGAAAGTACAACATATGCATGAAAACTGGCGGTCGCCAATGTTGATTGTGGCTTTCAAGAGTCACTGTGGTTTGGGAGTAGTGTGGCGGGCTTGTCCCAAAATTTTCATTCCATTTCCTTTTTCCCCGATGTACTATGACATAATGTACTATGAACGAGATTATCTTTAACACTAGAAACGGGATACTTACCATGTTTACAGTTTGTTTTGAGATCCCGATATTTCGGCGCTGTTGCAAGCAGTAAACATGGTAAATATCTCGTTTCTAGTGTTAATGATAATGTTAGTGACCATGACAGTTTAAAAACTAATATGAACGAGATTCTTTGTCTAGAATACCATAACTCCCATACAATACGACACCGGAAGTTTTTCAACAAAACGAGGGTATTTTTGACGCTCGCTGTTGACTGGTGTGTGAGCCGCCGCGCGCCGTGACGCCGTGAATGAGTGACGTCACCGCCGGACGGCTCCCATTACTCACTCTATCATTCCGTTTAGTTGACCACCTCCGTGACGACCCGTCGCTTTTATACCGTCCGATTGTTCGAAATAATTTTAGAGTAACGAGTTATTATGAGAAAACTCATGTTGAAATAGGGGCGGAAACGGTTTTTAATGGTTGTTGCATTACAATTCATTCAAAACTTCATTAAGGCAGATTGTAGTATCTAGTCATGAAAACGATCAACTTTTACTGAGGGAACAACTTTTTTTCAAGGGACAAGCCTCACTACATCTCCTAAAAGCCAATATCAACAGTGCGATCGTTCAGTCAGCGGAGGAGTAAGAAATATACACATACTTTCCAGCAATTTTATGGAAAAACACTATTCTATATAGGGTAATTAGTGACCGATACTTAAACACGTGATTGTACTCAAGATAAGAAACAACTTTCCCAAAGAAACATGTTTTTTAAACGGCTAACAGCTGATAGGTAAAAGGCGCGCGCGTGCGAATTTCATACGGCTGTTGTGTTATTGTGATAAAAGTGTGTGTATAAAAATGTTTCTAGAACTTAAAACATACAGAATTTCAGTGGCAAAATGATCATTTACCTGCCGTTCGCGTCTACTTTATGTCTGGTTCATTCATTTCAGAAAATTCAAAAATTAAGTATTTATAAACTGTACTATTCTACTCTAGCCCCCGTAGCATGACCACCGTAGACAAGAATTTCTTTGACGGAAGAATCGACAAAATGACAGATTGTGTCGACACAATGACATTTCTTTGCACTTTTTGCGTAGGTATTAGTTGTATTTCAATACCCGGCTAGAATCAGAATCGAGTCGGAAGGTGTGTGGCGGGTTTCCCAGTATGTGCGAGATATGTCCACAAATGTATCACTTGTCTTCCTGTAGAACAATGGACCGGATCCTCAGTTTATCCGCGTCACACGTTTTGTTTCCATCTCGGACAGCGCCGTTACACACGTATACATTATCTCAGGATAGTGGATACGATCGTCTAATGATATTGCAGACGTCTAATGGGGATGTGTAAGTACGTTGAATGTATAATAAGTTATGAACAAGGGCTAATTGTCAAATTGTTCTTGTTTAGCACAGTTAATAGGCACTAAGAATTAAAACTGCTCATTTTAAATTAAAAGATTCAGCTACTATGTAAATACTAACACTGTTTCAAGCTTTCACGGTTTACAACTAAACTTATACTGTCACTTACGGGCGCCGAAATATCGGGAGCTCAAAATAATGAACAATCACGGAAGATATCCCGCAAGTGACAGTATAAGTTTATGTAAATACTAACCTAAATTGGTATCTGAAGTCACAACTACAACAGAATTTTAAATGAAAATCTAAATAAGCAGTTTTATTACCTTAACGGGAAACTCAGTCCAGCCGATAGATCACAATCATTCTACACTGATCTATTAGTCTAGAGTCGGCATCGTTTCAAATTAACTTCCCTGTAGGCGTAAATTAAATCACTGGCAGTGTTATATTACTTTCATTGCAGAATTACAGGCCGGCTTTTTTACTTCCATAAAACATGATTTGTCAATACGTACAAAAAGTTGTTGAAATGAAGTAAAACTGGAGAACGGCAGCCATGGAGGCCACTGGATCGATGGCCGGTGTCCCTTACAACCGAACCCGCTGCCGATCAGATTACCACTGGTTGCGGTTTGCAACACTGCAAAACACTTGAAAACTGACATTACTTTAAAATCGCTGAATTGTAATCACAATTTAAGTAGGATCATCAAGGCGAACCACTTAGCCATCGCAATCTGAACATAAAAAAATATTATCGTGAGACTTTGCTGAAAAAACTGCGCCAACAATGGGACATTATACATTTCAACTGTTTTCAAAACTGCTTCGAGAACTGTTTTTATAAACAATTTAACGTAATCGACAGAGCAGCCTGCTATTTTTGTACGTAAGCATAAAAAATAACAATTATGTTTAATAGTCGATGAAAAAATGTCTGTAGCTATCTATTTGACTCTCAAATAGCGAGTCGATCGTCAAAATGATTGATTTTATTGTCGTTTTCTCACCTCTAGGCAATTTTTCATGTTTGAATTGGTCACGGATCAAGCCGGATTCTTTGTTTTCCTCAACGATTCGTCACAGTTCGACCGAACCAATTAATATTAAACACACGATACAAATAAAATCGAGGACCACTAGCATCGTCGAAACGTTTGTTTGTGACAGCCGTGTAGTCAAACAGAGAACATTATACAAACATCGTTGTGCTTTCAAAATATTTAAAACAGGACTCCATGACCTACGAAATAAGGTTTCCAATCGCATGAAGAATGTGCCACTACATCGTGGCTTGTTCAGCAAGCAACCCCGAACTTACCGCGTAGTATGTTATCACGAAATTGCACACCTATTCTGATACAATATTCGTAATTGAAACATGCGAACATTTGCCAATTCTTAGTAACTGGTACAAAACAAATACAATTACTTTACTTAATGTATTCGTTAGCTGGTAATATTTCTCCTACCGAGCCAAAGGTTTTTCAAACTACGGCATGTTGTAAGCATTGGTAAATACAAATACTTAACTATATTATTTCTACTATTCAATATTCCACTCAGGACATTTACCTAATGTAACAGTGCTCTATCTTATTGAATCAACTTCAGTATGATCTGGGAAATTGACTGTTACTGAAACTGTTGAAAACCGGTTTTTCTTTCATAAAACCGTGTTCTTACTTTAAGAAGTTAAAGTCGGTTACGACCAACCAACCTTTAATTTGGTATAACACAACATACCGACTTAAATAGGACTGAAGTTGAGAGAATTCTTGAATAAATATGGTACGACAAGTACGTTCATTGACAACAGTGACAGACTTATCCCTTGTCACGTTCAATTAGTTCAAAGCTATTTTTCTATCTAAAATTAAAAATATTAAAAGTGGATTACCGTTTTTCCGTGACAAGTCGAAACTTGAACTAACAGTGAAAAGATCAAAGTGACCATAATTTAATAATTGTACTCTTATGAATCGGAGTTTCCTTGCGTGATCAAATCAGAAATGTGGACATCCGCAAGAGAACCAAGGTTACCGACGTAGCCCGAAGAATAGCCAAACTTAAGTGGCAGTGGGCAGGGCACATTGCTCGCAGAACGGATGGCCGATGGGGCCGAAAAGTTCTGGAGTGGCGACCGCGAACCGGAAGACGTTGCGTTGGAAGGCCTCCCACTAGGTGGACCGATGACCTGGTGAAGGTTGCAGGTATCCGCTGGATGCGAGTCGCACGGGACCGGTCAATGTGGCGACACTTGGGGGAGGCCTATGTCCAGCAGTGTACGTCTTTTGGCTGAAATGATGATGATGACTCTTATGAATTTAACAGCTCGTAGACACTACTTGATGACATCAGTAATCCACAGTGACGTTAGCAAGGAAGCTTAGGATCAGGTGACATAATCCGCCACGCTCTACCGACCTTAACACCTTTCTGACCAGTCACGGTTATTGAACGAGCACTTGAAAGGCATTTTGAAAGTTCTTTGAAAGAAAACTTTATTATAAGTTCTTAAACTGACATGGTCAAAGCGGGTTATTTACCACGTTATATCGGGAACTCAAAACAAATAGTAATCATAGTAAATATCCCGTTTTCAGTGTTAATGAAAACTTTATTGCTCCATCATAAATGTCAACAAAGCCTAGCCTTCACAGTAAAAGTGTTGAACACATCACAATAACTTGTAGAAACATAGTTTCAACACTATTTGTCTGGCTCTCAAGTTTTCTATTAATATTTTCGAAAGGCTTCGAGTAATAAACACTCTTTAATACCTACCATTTATTAAAGTCATTGCTCAATAATTTTCCACGTTTCTGTTTCCATCCGCGTATTTTATTTCGAATTTGAAATATTCACTCCTAACATCCGACCCCAAAAAAAAGTTTGGGAGTTTTAACATACGTAATCCCAGATTAGCGATGCCATACTTTTTACATTTTTCATTTCCGGATAAAAAATGGCTGACAAAAATCGGCAGAATGTAAAATGTTTTTCATCAAACGAATGTATTTCTAAATTGTCCTGTTAATTGCATGAAAAGATTATTAAGTCTATTGACGATATTATTAGATTGTTAGGTAAGAAGGTTTCAGAATATTCATCCGTGTCTTAACCACGCTCTTCAAAGATCTAAGATTGACAACTACAACGTAGGTACGTGCAATCCTTATTAACATAGAAATATCTTAATATACTATGCGGGGCACATAGCTAAATAGCTAGTGTATTAACAAAGTTCTAAAGTAAACGGATTGTTGTGATGTGAGATTAATCTTGTTATTAAACTTCGTTTAAACTTGTTGTTTTACTGTACCTACTTACCTATTAACCTAAGGTAAGTTTAATTTAATATGTCACGGTATGTTATTTGGGCTGACATGACAAAATTAAGCCATTTAAAACTTTGCTTGTGTTCGCCTTATAAAGTGTACTTTTCTTTTACAGAATTTTGTGATTCAAAAATCTTCAGCGCACTCAAACGTAATGAAAGAGCCTTTCGCGAATGTATACGGAGGTGAAAAAATATACCGAACACGAGAATGTCAAAACAATATCTGTAACAACGAAGCGCAATGAGACGGAAACTGTACGAAGCTTGACATTTCGCGATCCGACATCGACACCGTATTCATCGCATCACTGCGAGACTCTCGACACTGCGGTTTTGACATACGACACATGTAAGCCGACACTGGAAAAAGAGTGCGTAGTATTTAGCGACGCGACGACGGAGATACGCCAGGCTTTGTCGCGCTACGTTTTGTCTATGTGCATATCCTGAACAGTCGCGGCCGTTGACCTCCGATGAAAAGCCGATTTCTAACAGCTCTTTTGTGCGAGATGTGAATGTCCGACGGAGCTTTTTTACGTGCTGTGCACAATTATATTTAGGGCCCCGTAATTGCATTCATTAGATCGTGACTCGATTCCTACATCCGCAGTGTTAGTAGCAAGTGACGGTGGATTTTTTTATACGGCTATAGAAAATCACATATCATAGAACTTAGCCGGAGATGAGGTGATGATTAGGTACTTATTTGTTCATACCACAAGTTTGCTACTTATTTTTTTCTCCGGAAAAGAATTAGGCGATTAGCTTAATAAACTATTGATGATTGATGAGCATTTTGTCGGTAATAAATAAGGATGAAATGTAACCGCGTTCATGCATACTGAGTTTGTATGCCTGAAGGTAAGAATATGTAGCAGTCTCTAAGAATAATAATCTCCTATCTAATCGACCTCGATAACTATCTTAATCCATCTAAGGCCATTTCTTTCATAGCTACAGCTTTTTAAATGGATTTTATTTGATGTCAACGGCAATGATAATAATGTCTCATGAAAGTCGCCACGGGTTGTAGAGTGATCATTAAACGTTAATTTTACTGCATTTTGATAACTACAATAAGGCGGGAACATTATGGAGGTAGCTATGATATCAAAGTGGCACTTACATTAAGTAAATGCTACTTACATCGTCGGTAATGGACGGGGAGTATGTTTAATTTATTTTCTAGTGAGATTACGCGCGTAATGTTACATTATACTGTGGAAATACTGAATCTTTTAATGCCCTCTGACTGATACGATCATCGCTTTCGTGTTCATTTCGTTTTATGTGATGTGAGTTGAAATAATCTGTTTCATTTGCTGCGTCTGATTTACTTTAGTCAGTAATTTTTTATTATTCTTGAATTAAATTGTTTTGTCCGTATTACGTATCTAGTATCTACCCACTACGAGGTTGTGGTAATTTCGTGCAGTTTCATTTCGAAAGAGAAATTGCCATAAACTGCTTCGCTTATTGCAATGCTACCTTACCGAGTGGAAGGCAAAGCCGTCCTATCTTTCTCGAACCACTCCATTGTACTGTCACCTCACGTTTTCAATTCTTCTGCAAACAATATGGCTGCTAGTAACGCAATCGTAATAAGAACTTTGTAACTTCGAAATTAAAATACTTGGTCGAACTTGCGTAATGAACTTGACTTTTGTAGACGACCGAGTAACTTGGTATTGGAGCAAATTTCTGTAATGTACCTAGGAGCTAACCTTGCCGTTGGAGGCTGCGCCTAACAAGCTAGAATCGTGGAATGAAATAACAATGCTAAATCAAACCGTCTAGACATTGTTTCTGACGGCCTCGTGACAAATGCTTGCACAGTATTGAGGCCTACCAGAATACTAAATTGTACTTATATACCTACTTGATTCGTCATGATGCAGATTATTAAGGCACATCCACAAAACACAGTTTCTACAACTATGGTTTTCAGTTCGACTATAGACGAAATAATTTTGCCTAACCCCGAAATTCTTGCCAAAGTTATTCATAGAATGAAGCTGAGCAAAAAATATTCTGCTACTAAAATACGTAAGGGAGATAAACCCAAAACTTCAAATTCACTACCTAAAACTATTCCCCGCAGACATGAATAACAATCATGACATTATAAATGTAGTTAAATCGCCCATGAATGAAGCCCAAACTCTAATTCTAAATTCACCAAATAATGCAACAATTTCACACGCTGCCCGTGTGTAATAATTACGTGACATTAGTAACGCATTACCCGTACATGGCGCATTTAACGCATTTTATGCTGCAAGTGAGGTACCGGCCTTTGAATAGAAATTTATCTCCTCTCAGGAAATATAAGACAGCGCGGAAACGCCTCCGCGAACCCTCAATTTCACTTTGATCTATTCAGATGCGACATCCTATACTATGAATGTATACTACGGTTCAATCGTGGTGTATCATTGTACATTTCTCTTTCCTCATACTTGAGATGCGGAAGCTTATATTGATACGTAGGTTTTTATAATGTGTGGCCGTTTTGTTGTGGGCTCTGAATTTGTTCCATCAACACTTAGATATTTTACTCGCCTGATACATAAGCTATATTTTTCGGTATTTTAGATGATATTTTAGACTTTATTTTACTCGAACATTTAAGGAAACTGTAGACAGCTTTTTGTAGTATCACATAATATATTAAATATTACCATACCCTTCGGCAGTGAGTCTGTGTCTGTCAGTTCTTTACGTAACTTTGATTTAACATTTTTCGTCAACAAAGGCATACCTAGCAACTGATTCTGGGAAGACTGATCAATAACCTTCTCAAGGGTTTTCCTCTCAATAATATAAGCCACAAAATAATCTTAAGATTATCAGTAAACCCATTCGTGCAACTAGATTAGCAAGTAACATGTCTAAATGACGCTAATCCAGACACGACTTAACACATTTCCAACCATTCGCTACCGGTAACAGTACCCACTATTAGCCACAACACTGCCTATATCGACGTACTTTATAGAACTCACGATGAAAACGTGGTTGTTCTCATTCGAGCATTTTATTATGAACGGTTGATAGGCGCGTGCCGCGAAATTGATTGTGCGTGCTCTCACGTACCTGACAAATTGCTATTGCAATGCCTCTTTGCCTCTTATTCCATAGGCACGTGAACGATGGCTAGGTTGCGTGGCCTAAGGATTTACTTAACTGTCATAATTTATTGCCTGACATGTATAAATGTATAAGTTGTGTTGTAGACTTACAAGAAACGTACCAGTCGTAAAGCATTATTGCGCTGTTTGGTTGGATGTTGTCGAATTCTTGAGAGACGAGAGAATGGATTTTTATCTGATGCTATTTGAAGCTGTATTTTGTTACCATTCAGAAATTATAACAATTAATTAAAAACACTCATTCAATAAATTGATCGTAATCGTCATAACAACTCTCATTCATTAAATTGATCGTAAAAGAGTATATTCCAAGTGCGCACATTATAAAAATTCTTACGTTTTAATGAGATAAAAAGCTATGTCAGATTTAATATAACATTATTGACCGAAAAAAATTCTTTAAAAGTGAATCCGTCCTTTTTATGATATTGCAAGCTCCCTTTGAGCTCAAAAGCCGTATAAATGTATTTTTATTGGTCACTTACTTTGTAGTAATCTCTGGCAATATAATAAAGTGCCATTTAGATAATGTTTTAGTGACAAACCTTTAAAAGGAATGTCGTAGCAACTTATTTACTGTTAACGACTAGAAAAAAAGTATTTATTGAAAAGGTAATAAAAAAGTAGTCATAAAGCTGGATAATTATGATTATTTTAAAAATTAATGCATGATGGTCGCTAGGCCTCTACGTTTCTGAAAATTAACAACCGTAGCCAGTCGGCAAAGTAGTAGCCAGATGACTTGAACCTATCGCAAAAGCTGGTTGAAGGAGACGCAGGAAAAGAAAACATACAAGAAATTGGATTAGATATTTAGGTACAGACGCCAGCACAACACCGAATTTGTCAAATTTTCCCAATCAACCTTGAACCTAATGCTTTAGCGATAAAGTTGAAAATCTAGAAATTTGACAGATTGCAGTAGCTTGATGTGCTGGCGTCTGTACTTAACGAAAGTAGTAGTCTGTGTTCCCTCCCACATTTAACCCGTCAGCCTTTAAAGCAAGAGTGAACAGGCATCTTCTAGGCACGCTCGTCCCATCATAGACCTCATCTATCGCTTTCCATCAGGCGTGATCGAGGTCAACAGCAGGCAAACTTTGAAAAAAAAAAAAAAAAAAAAAAGACAGCCACTAGCCTGTTATGTAAAAGTTCAGATTAGAGCATAACATCAATATGGAAAACTGAGCATTACACGGCCACAACCACGACTTTTGGCCGCAGAAGCTCCGATCAGAAGGAAAGTTTGGACGCACGATCACCCGGTCGTTCGACCAGTTTTGTTCAAGATGGCCGGTCCGGTCAAAAGTCGTAGTTGTGGCCGCGTAGTGCGCGGGGTCCCTTACAGTGCGCACTGCGCAACCTGTAAAATACAATTGGTAAAAATCACTTGTTTCTGTACAAAATCGAATCTTGGATTGTCAAATTACAGGTGAATTCTCCGGTAAAGATATAACATTTAAAAAATTAACGCCATGGAAATGCCAAAGAAAATCCCAGTCCATAAATAATACGATGAGTATCAGTGCGAAGCCCCATTGAAGCCTTTAAAGGCGCATGGGTATAATCCCTCAGTCTGGTGTAACCCTGCCGGTGTGCCCCTTGACATCTGAACGAAAACATAATAATGTGTGGCACATTTGTTGGTAGGGTAGGAGAGGGTTAACAAAATTTGAATGGCTTCTTTTTTATTGATTTTATAACGGTGTGGAAGAGTTTTGGGAAAGTAAAAAAAATATTTTTTTTCAGTAAAAAAAAAAGTGTAACAACGTAATCGTAATATTGCGTAACGCTACCGCCATTACAAATTTTAAATGGTATCTTCACAGCTGACTTCTAAATTTTACGCCAATTACACAGTATACAGCGAAAATAAGAAAATGGCGGAGAGTGATCTAAATTAAAGCGTTTTAAAATTTATTTTATGAAAATAAAATTTTCATAAAATAACAACTGCACGCAAAAATAATAACAGTCTGAAGAAAAAAGGAAAGAAATTAAAGTGTATCGGCCGCGAAGTTGTTCAAGACGACTAAAGAAACAAATTGCTCTAGTGTTTGTTACTAAGAGCTGGCTTCACTTCACGAACTGACGTCTATTGACTTAAACTTGAGCTTAAAGCCAACATGTTATTACTTGTGCTTATGAAAACTTCAACACTAAGATGTCGAGGTATGTATGTACCTACTACCGGTTGTGTAGTTCCATAGACCGATAGGAAAAATATAATATTATATATACAGGGTATAACAAAAAGGGTATAGAAAATTATCAGCTGTCCCATACATTTGGGTCAAGTAGGTATTGAAATTTTGTATGGGACAGCTGATAATTTTTTGGCATTTACGATATTGGACCCATAGAGGAAGTTGTTCAGTTTCATGGTCTGCAGCATATCCTTTCATATGACTATACCCTTTCTGTTACACCCTGTATATAAATTTCCGTAATTCTAAATTGATTAGTTAGTATAGTAATTCTTAATTGTTTTGTTTGTAAATTTAAATATAAGTAGAGGTGGGTGTTCATTACAAATGAATTACTTAGTAATAGTCATTCTAAATTACTGATCTTAATTCTAAGTTAATTAATCCTTAACCAAACTTTTTGTGGGTTGAACTCTCATGATTTTGTAGCGCTAAAAGCTGACTCAACTTTAAGAAGTGAAAAACACGAACAACTTGAAAAGAGATTAAAAAAAACAAAGGAATCATGAAAAACACATCACGAAAACTATTCACAGAAGTCATTGACTCAGTAATGTGAATTCCAACGCTAATTTTAATACGAATATCATTGTGTTAGATACACAAAGCCATGCTAAACGTGGAAAATACACATTAGACACGTCATAATTCAATTAGCAATCAGTAGCCGAATTTGAAGGTTGTTTTAAGCCTCTAACAAACATGGGGAATCGAAATCTTTATCGGATTACGTTATCGTAACCTTGGCATGAGTTTGGCGTCTTATAGTACGACGTTGTTAGTTCGGTAAAATATTAGAAAACGTTTCCAGGTCATTGCCAAAATGCTTGGGGACCTTAAAAAACATCGAGGGAAATTGCTTAGAGATCGCGAATATCACAAACCTAGACACATTTCCCAGCCGAATATAATTGACGAGTGTTTATTCGATCCCCTATCCGGTACACCGCATCAACAACGTAAACAGATTCGCGGTTAAATTCGATTGTAATACGGGTTTACCTATCAAACGGAAATTCGACAATACGCCGCCGACAAACACTGTGAAAGCAGCGTCGTGACATACAAACTATTATTCAGACGCACTCAAATCAACATCTGTCACTGATTGACGATACTAGGATTAATTTGCATCGCAAACGGCTTCGCATAAATCCCAACAACATGAGCTACAAAGCCAATAACATATCTGCGTGTATTATGAAACTTATTTGTGAACATGTTACTGTTAATGCGAAACTTTGTCTGTTTGTATGTTCCGTTTTCACGACTAAATCGTACCGATTTTGATGAAATTTTGTACATAGATAGCTTGAGTGCTGAGAAAGAATATGATCATATTTTAAAACCCCAAAATGGCAATAACACGAGTGAAGAATTCTGTGTGAAGAAATCCTCAATCCAAGCTCGAAATCACGAACGCAAGGCTCGTTATTCATAAACTTAAGTCACAAAGCTCTGTTTGTCTAACAGTTACAAAAGAATTCTTGTTAGTGACGACTCACCTACTTTTAAGTGAAGAATGTGGATACAGATGTTATGTTACCCACTTCGGTTAGGCAAACGTTAAACTAGGCGTCGTTGGCTAAATCAATTCTTTTTTTACGACACTTCATAAAATATTCAAGTGTCTTAAATATATACATAACATCACGCCTGTAATGCCCAAAGAGTTAGGCAGAGGTGTACCTAATAGTACACCCACACTTCACCAGTTACGTTTAAGTCCCATGTAATAGGGGGCGAGCCTATTGCCAAGATTTGGGCACAAATCCAGACTCTGGTTGCTACTGAGAAATGTATGATGGAAAAACCAATAACACTTTGCCCGACCTGGCAATCGAACCCAGGACCTCATGCTCAGCATTCGCACTTACGGCCATATCTCCAAGATAAAGTGCTTTAGTTTTGAATAATGTTATGTTATTAAAATATTTTCAAACAGCTAATGAAGACACAAGCAAGTCTTTTAAAAGTCTTTTATTTTAAGAGCGACACCGCGGTATGATGTTTATAGCTAATAAATTGCCTTTAAGTGTACAAATCAATAAACTATGTCTGTCATCTAATAATTATATGCGAACCGACTTTAAACATTCCTTTTTCGGAAATTCCAATTATATGCAGCTTTGAACTGCGATTTCACTACTCGCCATGAGTTTAGTTTACGATGGCGGCTGATATATGGTTTCCTAGGTACTATGCTGTTGCCCATAGCAATGTTAACTAACTCTCGGCTCAGTTTCATTGTCAACTCAAGTATTTATTGTAATTTATTCCGACTCTCAACAAAGTTTCTTGAGTTTGCATTATGGTTTTACAATAAGTATGTACACACACATAACTCGTTGCTATTTCAGAATTTGCATAACACTAAATAAGAGTGAGTTTAAGCCTGTTCATGCTGCATAACTGACGCCAGTCGCACTTTCGTTCGCATATTTTTTGCGGCGTTAGTTTAGCACCCTAATGTATGTTTCATTTTGCCTTGCAACTCACAGAGCCTCATTATAATCTTGAAAAGAATTCTTCACAATATATTCCGTAGTCCGCAGTACCATTATAAAAGTACGTGTATTTTTATGTCATTTCAAACTACGCTAGTCGGTACAGGCAGCTGTTTCCGTCGAATGGGAAAGAATTGAACAGAAGGAACATTCTCAATTTTAAAACAACTTTGAGAGCCGTCCCCCGGATAATAGAATGTCACATCTTTACTTGTTGATAACTACGAGTTCAATCTTTTCTAAGATGAAGTTTTCAAACGAAGTTATATGTCTTCTCTCACGCGACAAAGGTGAACTTTAGTCTTTTACGGTTTCAATTTAATCTAGTATTAATCTTGGGTAAGAGAGAGCGATGGAATTACGAATTAATTTTAAGATTCTGTACAGAAATGAAAACCGAAGATTTTCAAGTAGAGCAGCTTTTTATCTAAAATCCCTAGTGTGAATTAATAACAAGATCACTTTAGCTAGATCATCTAAGGTTGACGGGACCCAGGACTTAGGTTGACCGCAGCAAAGAAAAGATGCTGAGGTGGAGATTCAATGTTGATTCTACCATGGAGTGTAAATGAGATGCTGTTACACAAACGATGGAGCACTTAATATCGTGTACTGTGTCCCGTTGGTTGTTTATTACAGGAATTTCTGGACGGTTCTGAGGGCGCCAAAGTCGTGGCTCAGTTCTGGGCCGAACCAATTTAGATTGCTACCGAAACCCTAAGAAGAAGACCTAAGGTTGAATTTTCAGTTTAGTTGATGTAGGTAATCCTAGAAATCTTCGAGAAACAAACTGAAACAGGCTAGATAAATAAAACAGGTTCGACGCTATTGATGTGAACAGAACGCCATTAAAATTCAATTTGCATTCTTACCGATCTAGTCCTCTTTACATCCACGTTATGAATGAACGCGTGGTACAACGATTCAAGTCCATCAACCGCCTACGATTCGCGAGTCACTATACTTCCGTGGGAGGTTATTGTTCTAGCTTCAATATCAAGTCCATAGATATGGAAACGTTAACGCGTGCGTTATGCAGACCTCGATTAAGGTCAAGAGACTTTTTCTTCTCGATTTGTTGTGGAAAATAATATAGTCGTGAACTCGTGGTGATATTGGTATGATAACAATGATGGCTTTTTTGTAACACTGCGATGTGAAATTGTTGTGAGATATAAAGAAAATTAATGTAGTCGAAGATATTTAACATAATGCTCGATCCAAAACTGCAAACACCGAATTCTAACCAAATACCAAACCATTCAGTAACATAACGGTCTTTAAATAACCACTAAACGACCGGAACTTCCGGCTTATCACACCTCCGACTACAACAAAACGACCTACGACTTCGTTTCCGATAAAACCAGTTCCTACCTACCTCCATACCCCTCCACAAAGCTTGGTTCATTACGATTATGATTAACTGCAACCTTTAGAACGGCGTGCGCGCATGCATTATTTGATCATAACCTGTCGCTCTCCGAACGACTCGTAAAGTTTAATACCTGCATATAATTCGTTAAGATATCGGTACTTAGGTAGGTAGGCCTTTACTAGGGCTGCATGACTCATCAATACATTCGGTAATAAAATAAATTAAACAAATCTAATGGTCTTCTTCATCTCCAGTAACAGTACGAATCCATGTATGTATACTTCTATGCTATTATTATAATTACAAAGATGTAAAAGTTTGTATGTAGGAGGTTATTTCCGGAACTACTGATCCGATTCCGAAAATTATTTCAAGAAAGCGTTCCCGTGGGATAATTTCCGACCATAACACAAGCGAAACGGCGGGAAAAAGCTAATTATAAATAAATAGTTAGTGCCTAGTTTTACTATAGCCTCTGTTTTGAACAAATGCTGTATTCTACTTTCATTTTGAATACTCTACTAGTGCAAATTCAGGAAAATTCATTCACTTTTCTACTTACATCATTCGGAAAACTCATCTAGTAACGGAAAGGTATATAGGTAATGAGTTACTCATACCTTCTTTCTCTTTATGTTATTCATAAATGAACATTCATTTCTTAGAACGTCAAATGCATAACTTTTCCTTTTGATTGCGCCGCAAACGAGTAGAAAACTTCATTTTCAGAAACAGATGTGTTACTGTTCCTAGAAAATACTTCGCTATATGAAATAAGTTACCGTTTTCTGTATGTTAACATACAAAAAATACACTTATACCATGACCAATTAGTTTACCAAGCGTAGTGATTATCGCAAAACTCTGAGATTTGTTTTGTAGCAGTCAATTGAGTGAAAAGGGAACAATCATAGTGGCAAATTGTTTGTGATTATTGTGACCTAAATTACGCTAGGACGGTTTTCTCTTCATTATTATGAGCGTAGTTAGGTACTCAGAGATACACTCCGGACAGGTCTTTTAAGAGGAAACGGTGCCTGATCTCATGTGCGGATGGTGACCACCGAGGTGGTTTCAGTGCGGTAAAAATCCCACATTCCCCGGTCTTATCCCCAAAGACCGGTCGCTTTTTGTTATTACTCTGTGAAAGATTTTCTAAATGATATGAATTTATCCAGATTATGATTGTTAAAATTAATTTCAAATTTGACCATGTAAGACTTATGTATGTACCTGACACTAATATTATTAATTGACTTCACTTTAATTTCTATTTTGTTTTGTTGACATTGTTTTGTTTGTATTAATATTTTAACTTATGTAATAATTTGCACGCCGTATGGTAGACTGTAGCCGATCTCATTAATTTATGTACAACACCTAATCTGTACCTACTTTCATAGCAAATAAATTCTGATTCTGATTCTGATTCTGAAGGTTTCCCCGAAAAAAAAAAGGTACTCAGAGAACATTTTATTTTTACAAATTAGTAATTATATGTAACTTCCATATTAGTTATGGTGGCAGTGAACTGAAACATTGATTTTTTTACTGATGATAGTGAATGGACGACGAAGACGCAGGTACTGCGCTATCCCAATGCCCAGATTTTCAATGGATTATAAATTTGGTTAAATTTTATGCAGGGTTATACTGCATTGCTTTTAAATCACACTGTTATATACATGGTGGAGAAACACCGACGCTAAAACGGTTACAAAGTTCGAGTTCAAAAGTTTTCGAGTTCATTATTCATTCGAGGTCCTAGGAGCATCGACCGAAGCTGCAAGATCGCGTCTTCCTCTCTAGTAGTAATAGTTTTACCTTAGCATAATGTCTCCTTACATTTCCATTGCAACGAGTGCTACAAAGACCTTTTGTTGACTATATCAAACCCGTGACTTCCCCGTATTTCTCGAATCTAACTATCTGAATCAGATGTTGTAGGTAGATTGTGGGTAGCTGTGTTTTCTACTTCTACGAGTACGTTTTCTTACAAGTATTATTTTTGTATGTGCCTACAATTCATGTACGTTTTCTTTTTTCACCCTGTTCTAGACCAATCTTAGCTACCTAAAAACTTTTTTTTTGACCCTTCTTGAGTGCATGGTCTTTCTTTCTTTATCGTGTGTTAGTGCCTAACCTGGTGTCAGAGTTTTGATACCGCCCGTGGGCCTCTGACTTGGCTTTACATGCCGTCGAGAAATATCACTCAGGCATGCTGGTTTCCTCACGTTTTCCTTCAGCGAAGCAAGTGATAATTATACAATACGCACATGTATCCGAAAATCCGACGGTCACACAACTATACTATCACTGCTAGAAGAGTGTAAGGTAAACCCAAATTATGGTGGTGTGGACATTTTCTTCTTAGCTTGTCAACTCAAAAGATTTGTAGTAGAAGTCCGCTTAAACGAATTTATTTCTCATTTCGCCTCCATTCACATCCTAATATCTCTTTCCTCTCGCTACAAACAATATCGACATTCAATCAATAAAACCAATCTAACCTCAATTTGATAACCGCGTCTGTCATGCCATAATTCACGACATACGCCCAGCCTGGCCTGGCCACATGTACATGACAAAAATGGCCGCGTAGCGAGCTTATGGTAAGCCAACATGCTTCATTAGTCAAACCCACGCACTCTGTGACAATAGAATGAACACTATTGTTTACCGATGTTGTAATGTGGACGTTTGATTTAGATTTAAACTATCGGGAGTGAGAGAAAGCTTGATTAGATTCGAACTCTGTTGTTTGTGACGGGCGATGTAGGCTATGACGTCATGAACGATACACTTCTGACGAAATAGACTTTGGTAAGTTTTCCCAAATACCCGTTTTAAAAAAAGGCCATGTTCTTTACCAAGAATCAAGAATAATGTATGCTGAAATTTGTGAAACTTAACTTGAGTTAGAAGTGTCGATGGACTTTATTGTCTATTGAGATCTACGTTTTGCAACTAGCTTCAACTCTCTGACTAACTGATCAACTCCATTACAAAACAACAAATTCATGTAAATTTAATTAAAGTTAATACTCGACAGGTCCGACGCCCTAGAAGCTCAGTGTTTCAATTTTTTATACACACCGTGCCCAAAGCCACATAGACGCCAGAGTTCGACAGAGGACATCTGCTGACAAGACCACTATGAGAGCGGAGCTTCTTAAGACGTGCCGAAAAGGCGTTAGAGTGCGAAATATGAAGGAAATTGTTTCAACACCGCTGAAGCCTGACATAAGGAGGTAACTTCTCTGTGCTTAAAAAGGACAAGTTTTCATTTTAAATTTTCGAGCAAAGCAAAATCATACTTTCATTCCGTGTAAAATAAAAAGGTGAACTTAAAATAGTTTGCTGAAGGTAGTGCATTACTTAGTAGCAGGTCCCCCTCATCGATCTCTTGCCTCTACAGCAGCTAGTGGGTGATCCATTTCCCACCGGCGGTGACAATACAAACAACAGGCACCATTCATGTTCTCTTTTATTTGCAGGTCAATGCGGAAATAAATCTTTCAACCCAGCATTTAACGACTTCAAAAAAGGGTTTTATGCGTTTCTCTGACATGTGTGGCAGAGATTGAAGTACCATTGTTCTTAATAAAGAAACTTGGAAGTTTCGAAAATTGATTTAAGTGTAATGATTCTTCCTGTTTCCTCATTTTCCTGAAAATTGCAAGCAAGTTGTTCTTTTCTCCAGGCGGTTATAGGGCTTTTTGTTGGAAATTTTTGCGGTAGTAGACGTATTTAGTCTGTGGCTAGAAATTGTTCTCGGAAAATCGGTCGCTCGCAAGTTGTGAAGTACAGCATGGTTTTTTTGGCACTTGCATGACATTGTCAGCAGGTGCTGTTGGTGAACGTTTTTGTGAAATTGTCTGTGGAAATTGTTTTGAAAAAACCTGTAGAAAAGAAAATGGCGGCGTTAGTTCCGAATACAGCCCCACGCCAAAAGTACCATGCAACAACTGTACATACCTACCTGTATAATGCGTTTCAAACCAGAATAGGAACGTCAAAGTGGTATCCTCCTGTACCTATATTTTTCATATTATTAAACAACAAAATGGCAATTCTATTTTCATTAATTTAACGCGTCATATTAATAAATCGACACAAATACTCAGCTATAGTTCGCGGGACCATCAATTACTACAACTGTAACCCGTTTTCCCACAGCCGGCATTATAAACAGCTGATACAATCTATATTCCCTTTCATTCCCAACTCGGCATGGATATAAATCTCGCATTGCATACATTTATTTTTATAACCTACTTAAATGCAACGTATTGATCTTCCAGTTTAACTTGGCATATCGTGGCGGCGCTGCTTGTGAACATATTATGACAGCTATGTGTCAAATTCATAACATTTTGAAATTTAGTTCCAAATTTCACCGCCTGTCAAAACAAACTGGTGCTTGTACTTTCCCCTTTTATAAACAATCGCCCTACGCATGTTGTAATGTGTAGTAACATAAATATTGTCCGTTGGCATTTGTTATTCACGCTCTATTGCACTCAATAGTCGATTGGGTAAAAAGTGATCACTTGGAAGGAATAAATCCTATAGTCATTGTTTTAAGAATAAATTAATCTTTTCTTTTTGTTTTTGTGCGATTTATGCAAGTACTTGCGTGGAACTTTCACATGTTTATTTTTCAACTTTTCCATATATATACGTGTATCGAGGTGTACAAATCATCAAAAACGCTACGCTTTATTTAAATCCGCTCTGCGTAGCCGTAGGTCAGTGAGCTCACAAAAGTTAGTAGTTCAATTCGAAAGCCCATTGTGGGCGACAATGGGCCTTATTTAAAGTCTCTGAATAACGCCTACTGCCTACAGCAATCCGAAGGCAATTTTTACATTTTAATTATCTCAAATGTACTTAACTGTTCCTATCGTACCGTATGGCAATTAGCGTACACGTTCCAACGATAAAACTTCGATAACTATAACTTATAATAGTTAAATGGCATATGTACATAATACTTCGATATTGGCAGTTCATGTCAAATTATTTTATCTCATACATCTATTAAAATCGTTATGTGTTTACCAATAACGACTCGAACGTTTAATTTAAATAGCTGTTGGGTGTTGAGGCTAATAAAATAACACATAGTCCCTTATTATATCCAACTATGTTAGTAATGGAAGCTTTGCTGAATCAATTGGTTACACATAAAAATATAATGGCTAGGTACACAAGCGCGGGTCGTTGACCTCTGAACTACTCGAGTTACAGTTAATAATTAATAAAACAACGGTATTCAGCTGGTGAAGCACGCGATCTACGAGCAAAAAATATAGAGAAAATGCTTAAAATATCCCTATAGGTACGTTTTAAAAGTAGAATATTTTTATTAACTCGAAAATCGTTAGTTACTTTGAGACTAGAACTCCTCTTCAAACATTAATTGATGTCTTACTCTGCAATCTACCTACAATTAGGTACCTAAGACTTCAAAGGTCAAATAAACTAATTCTACATCGTTTACGTTTTTAATTTTGACATAAAAGGTACCTTTACGTACCTACTGTTAAGAAGATGATACTGAAAGAAAGAACACATGTTTTCGAAAATACCAAACGCATACGAATAAAACAAAAATATCTGAATAAAACCATTTTCTGGGTGACAGTCTTATGTAATTGACGAAAACACCGGAAGCATAACATCCAACCAGGAAATTATATGAAATAATAACCCGATGTTCAGCACACGATCTGCGTTCAAGCATACATAAATATTAGAAGGCATTCGTCATGTGCATGCATGCATTGTCGGTCAGCACCAGCCTGAAAATAGAATCTTTTACGAGGGAAGTGTCAGACGTCCGTGTAGCTAAGTATGCGTGAACATGCGCAGTAGTTATGAATAAAGATGGCGAATTTTATGAACATACTTGAAGGTGCCATCATAGTTAGGAAAGCTAGTTAGTGCTTTGAGCTTTGACGTAACGTTAGGCAGCAAGCGTAAACAGCTGCTCTTAACACAAGTGAGATTATTCTTTTTATTCTCTTAGACGAGAATAGAATTTTTTGAGCGTCAAAATTACATTAAATATTCTCTAAAGGGCCCCCGGCTTTGATGCTCAAAAATATTTTTTAACTTTACTTTTGACCCAACCATTTTGACCCCTTCACCACTTCCAAATGTTTAACTGCGAGGAAGAAGTGTCAGAACAAGCTCGAATCCCGTAATAAAATCCCGCATTGGTACCTCAAATCTTCAATATCTACCCAATTACTTATACCAAAACCAAAACCAAACCAAAACTACCAAAGGACCAAAACAGAACTCTCTAAACTCAATCGCTATTTCAACAAACAATTCAACCGTCGAAACCTAACGGTCACTCGCCTGAAGTGCTTTAAAAGCACTAAAGCTGTGACTAAAGTATCACAATAGCATCAGAGTTGCCAGAGGTCATGGGGGCACGTAATTAAACCCTCAAGTGTGGCAAAGTGCAACAATGGGTGGGTCTTAGCGAAGTGTCGCGATCCTCATTAGACGGAGCGTGAGGACGTTAATGAGGGGAGATGGTATCGTCTGCCCCGTAGCCGTCGCACACTTTCACTTCTTAAGGGCAATGCTGACTCCGAGCGATGAATGTAAACTTGACGCGCGATTGAGACTTTGAGAGCTTCGTTTTTGATTGTACAGACAAATTCTGGTAAGGTTAATACTGAAATCATAAAGCTGTCTCAGAATATTTATCTTATAACTCTTGTGCTGAGGCGTTGTAAGTAACAAATTAGTATTTTATTTTAATAATCATCTAAGTATCTTTAATATGTAATTGGGTTGCATTTGCTGATTGCAGAAAATTCATTAAAATATTTGACTGTTTACTTACTTAATTAGGTAAGTGTCCTGAAAAGATACTGATTTTCATTAAAGTTTTCATTGATGTTTCCCCCTGTCAACGCTTTACTAAATCTGAACGCTTCTCTACTATCCTACACAGCAAATAGGTATATGTTCATCATCCACACAGTAGAGCACATAATACATAAATTAATTCTCAAGAGGGTACTACCTACACGCTTCAAAATAATTTCACCGCGTAGGCATTATGTCTAGGCACTCTACAAGACATTGACTCTGAATAGGCTTTGCGTGTCATGCGTGTTTGTTGTTGTTATACTAATTAGTAGTTAGTATCGTCTTTACTCAAGTCTTACTCACCATGTTTACAATGTTGCTCCTCTTTTGATTGTAATGTTTCAATTATGCTGCTAATGTTAATAGATATAATTTCAGTCTTACTGGGCTACATTTGACTGAAGGAATTACTATCGTTTCATATTGAGTCAGACAAGTTTAACTCATCGTCATCATAAATTAAGTACTCCTAAAATATAGTGACACATAAATAAAATCATGACCTAAAAAAATACAGTCCCATTCTCCATAAACAAATTAAAGGGCGTAGGGGAACCCGTGCACGATTTCATTTCATTTCATATCCATTGTGCCAACAACCGCGTTCGTCTGTTGAAAGACATGGATATCGGAAGTTCCGCTCTCCCGCCTGCGCTTGCACACAATACGTGAAATGCGAGTAGGTAGGTAACTGGGTAAAAGGTGAGTGATCTCGCAACGCGCTGCGAGCACAACGACCAGACTAGACGCCAACTATCAACGCTCTCCAGTCTTATTTACACAACAAAACAAAATACAACGCGGCTCAAAATTGATCATGAACTGGATTGCACGCGTATGTTTAAGTTATAGAGTAAAACACGCTTAATTTACTCGTAATACAACAATAAAGAAGGCCACTTACATCACAGGCCACAGCAGTAGCAATGGTGTATAATTGGCTTCGTTCATCGACTACTCATTAAGCGTAAAATTATTCCCAGGCGCTGACACGGCAGGTGCTCCGTCTGGTTCTGGCTGTTGCCATTGATGGGTAAATAGAGAAAAACAATCAATGGCCGACGTCGGTCAACCGCGGCGTACTTTATGCACAAAAAATGGACAAGCGCGAATCGATCGTACGAATTAAATGCACGTAGCAAAATAAAGTTTAGATTTTTCTCAGAGCGTGCTACCGATTTATATTTTTGCTACGATCAAAGTTTTTTATGTAGATCAAAAATTTCATACCATTTTTTTTTGTTTTCTTTTATTCATAGAACCCAGATAGTTTCTAATCTAATTTAGTTACGAACCCTGCTACGAGGCGCTACGAAAAATTATACTTAACTTCGTATTGAAACAAATTCAAGAATCTTACGCAATAAGGAATAAATAATTACCTACGAGCAAAATTTTATAATTCCTCCTTTGATCCCGCGGAACCCTAAAGCACATCTAAATATTACAGCATAATTGCCGGGGGATGTCTCGAATAAATTACTGAGGATTACTTACCCGGCAGAAATGTTGCTCCTGCTTCAGGAATATCTTAGCTCTAGAAAACATAACGAGCATACCTACCTACGTACTCGATACTGGTATACCTAATAGATACGATTCTTATCAAGTTTTCCTCTAGTCTTCTAATAAGATCCTTAGACATGAATGTATTTTTGATATTTTGTGAATATGCATGAGCTTATGGCTAGATACTTGGCCACATAGACTAAATACTCTGCTGGTCCGTCTTATTTGAGCCGTATTTATTATATTTAGCTACCGGTGTAAATACAATCAATAAGTTGTTTTAACTGTAGGTAAATAAGATCAATGTTCTATCACATAATGGTTTCCGCATCAAGGTTTCAGCATTTTGCAAAATGTATTGCGCCTGTGGAGCTGTGCGGGGCGTGAAGTCGAGTCGAATTTGTAATAATTATTCGAAGTCAGCGTCTCATATTATTGTTAACGATTGCAAATTATTCTTAGCTGTACACAGCCGTAATCATCGGACTAAACGTGATCTTTTCATCCTTGCATCAGATTGTGATAAATTACGATCATCAGAGAAAACTGAGTTCTACCAACTGTAATAAATAATAAGTACGTGTCTGTTTCGAAGCTTGTGCTATTTTTCTTCATGATTATTATTTTCAATATGAAATTATACAGATCGTTGCATAACTTGAACATTAATAATAACAGAGGTATCCACACTTTTCTTTCAATTTATCCAGTCCGCAGTTCGACCCCTCTCTTTTGATGGAACTTATTAGCTTATCTCACGACATATCTCAAACTCATCTCAAACTCATTACTAACTTTCTGGAATTTGCAGCAACGACCATATCAATTAGTCATGACAGATCTATGATTAGGAATGGACCGAAAAATAATCAGTTTGTGATCTATTATCATATTTTTGATTAGCTATTTGATACCCACATGCTTGCTGGCTGTGTGGAACCGAGTAAATAATACATAGAAGCCATTTTAAATTAAAACTACAACATTACTGGCGCAGAACCTACATATTGTTCAAACATTCTCAATTGGCCGCCGGCGGAGGCGCAAACACCCGATATGGTGCCCTCGTGAACGGTAATCTACATGTACCGAACTACCGACACACAGCCAGACACACGCATACTGTATGTGTTACACAAAGACGAGGCGGCTCCATCATCATTAAGTAACAGTGTGCGAACTAATCTGCCACATGTGATCATATTTGACGACTGGCGACGATTGGCACAACGTCGGAAAATGAAAATTAGTAGAAATCAGGCTTTTGTAATTTATTGATGCAGGTTATTTTGGAATTTGAAGACTCTTTGCTAGCGTTTTGTTGAATAGAAAATGGATAGTGCAAAATTATGTAGACAGTTAATATTGCAAGTGATGTACAGTAGGGTGGGTTGACCTAGAGCAGGCTAGGGCTAAGAGCCTAGACGAGCCTCAAATAATGCCACAGAAATAGAACAGAACAGAAACGTTCCAAATAGCATGCCCTTTAAGAACTTAATGAAAATCCCATCAATAAACTGCAAGTCAAAGCAAACAATAGACGAAAGTTGAAGCAATTATTGAGCAAAATTTCGATTTGGCAGCCGAAGCGTAAACAGAAGCTCAACGCTATAACAACTTTCATGGCACTTACGAGCAAGTTTCAAAACTGCCTCGGCATCGGAACTGAACTTTGTACTACCTATACCATATCGAGAACTGCACGATATAGAGTCAAATATAGACTTCCCACAGAAGCAAATAAAAGTTCCTTGCATGAATAATGTACAATGTTTAGGTTACTCCTACATAACTAACAACAACAATCGATCGATCGATCTTGAGATGTGTTGTGCTTTAATTTTAATATTGTGTGTGTGACTTGACTATTGCGTTAGGTTATAGACCTGTCATCATAGTTTAAGGTATTTAAATAAATAAATAACATTGACTTTCAGTCTCCTTTATGTTTCAGTTATAAAAACCTGAAACAAGTTTGTTAGACCACCAAAATTGTAGATAACGCTACAGTGCCTTGGCATTTTCCTTTCTAACATATTTTTCTCGACACAGCAGTCTTTAACAAATTTTTAGTATTTTTTAGTCCTGAAAATGCTAATAAACGCACTGTTTATTTTTATTTTTTCTTATAAAGCTTCAGCTGTAAGTAATTGATGACAAAAAAGATGAAGAATAGGTATCTGACAGTAATTTTAATTTGTTCACAAAAACTTCTTAGACGCTCATTACGAAAAAAGTGCTTTGGCTGCAGTATGATTCATTTACATTAGCTTTTCATATTATGTCGTATCACACTCAGACGTATTCTCTCAAGGGCTTGGAGGCTATGACATGTGTCCATCTCGTGTCAAAAGAATGATGGACTATTCGTACGACCAAGCAACCTTGACCTGTCCACAGACTTGTCCACACTAATTGTTAAACAAAAATTTGCTCGTCACAATTTACATAACATAGTTTTTAATAACACAGGAACTTCACTGAACGTGAACAAGCTGCAAAAATATTAATGACCGTATCGTTTAAATGGGATATTACTGCGATGATTAATTACTACGCAGAATATTAAAATAATTAAAGCGAATGAGGAAGTACATTCACCTCTCTACGATAGGCCTTGATCAAAAATCTGCACCAGATTTATAACGTCCAATTAAAAAGATGCGGAAGTATCTACAGGCGAAGACGTGAGTATTGTGCACGATACAGATGTGTATCGGACGTACGATGTACATGCACGTACAAATAACATAATATTTTCCTCGCGAACTTCGACAAATATTTTATTTTCGCCAAACGATTCGTCATCTCCGTGCTACCGACGAGCTTTGTCAATATTTACTCCCTCCAAAGTACTTCGCAGGCACCTAACAGTTTGCCAAAGAACCAACCTGAAAGGCGCCTCCGAGACACGAAGCCTACACCATTAAAACGCCCACGCTACACCTTGTTTACTATCAATCTTTATTTATCTATGAAAATCATTTTGAGATCTATCCGAATTCCGACTACTACTATGGTTAAATTATCATATTTTTACAATCATTTGAAACGTAAAATCATGTCGTACGTAGGTTAGCTGCTGCTAAATGTTGATAATTATGAATCATAAATCACTTTTATCTCATATTAAATTACATTTATATGGATGAGACTTTTTGTAACTAAGTTAGGCTAATATTTTCAGGGTCGACATCATTTTGTAGCACATAAAATATGTATTTAAAGAAACTGCACGCGAATTGACGCTTAAATTCTTACCAGACAGCATAAACAATCGATTTAAAGCTCTTGAAGACAGATACACGCTTTGACCGTGAAACAAACGTGCTGCTTATTAGAAAATTCTTATGCGTTGCATTCGCAATGGGGCAGATTTATGCGACGTAGATGACGAACCCGAATGATATTGGTTCATCGCACCAGACACTGCAACGACGACAGAATAATGTGCACAAGTAAGCACACCTACAAAATAACTTCACAGTTCGTTGATCGTTCACGTGTTTTCTGTATAAATACGTACCCGGCTTGAGTGGGTATCAATATTTATCCTACAATCAGAAAATATGGATAATATATTTTTTGACATGAGCTGCTGTCTCTACACTTTCAGGCATCATTACTTTTATTTTATTAACGTTTTACCATAATTAGGGTTCATTCTTTTCAGGGAAAAACATCAATTACGAAAACTAAAAAAGAAACACAAGCCTCAAGGGCCGAAAATAAGTTATTGAAACTTTAGATCACACTTCCATTCGCCCAGCCTCTTGAGCCCTACTTATGATATAAGAGCCTATTAAAAAGTAGAACCAATATATATTCATCAAAATGAGGGCGGAAGATAGATTGAATCTGCTCTCGATGACACTCAAGCGCCATCCGCTTCTTCTATGTACACAAGTGCTTTAGCAAAAGCATAGAAAAAGTCCCAACTGTGCGGAACGCGTCCGATCCTATTACAGAAACGAACAGCCAAACTAGTTTTACAGTTACCACGAGACGATTCGATTCTGCAACGATACGTAGTCGAAGGTCGCGGGAACTCGGGCGGGACCAATTCGGAATTCGTTCTGCAAGTTGCCGGCGACACTGGACACCGGTGACAATGCCGCAGCACTGATGATCGTAGATTTCCATGACGCAATTTGGTCCCAGTTTAACACAAGGCCTATGAAAACTTGGAACGAGAGTCTACCAAAGACTTGTACGTCTTCTGGGTAAGCCTGGAAATTTACCTCATGTTAGTGCTACCTGTATTCCCGCGAGAATATCCTAAAACCTAAGAAGTCTTATTATTTATATTTCGTATTCCAAACATTTTCTCAGAGCTTATACGCAACACGAAGGTAGGACGCCTTCGGCATACCCTGAAAAAGATAATTAGAACCTAGTCCCTAGCGTCCTTTGAAGAAGATTACTGAATTCGGTATACTTATTCCGAACCTAGACGTAGTATA
Organism: Noctua comes; assembly: GCA_963082995.1. Lineage (NCBI taxonomy): Eukaryota > Metazoa > Arthropoda > Insecta > Lepidoptera > Noctuidae > Noctua > Noctua comes. Next base: position 7,564,349 of record OY720279.1, on the reverse strand, counting down.
AGCATCGAGCGTTTCCAAAAGCTAATTTGTCAGATGAAAAATTAAACTAAAATAGTAAGAACAGAAGAACAGTTTCACCTTACCCAGAGTAGGCTTCTACATAGTAATTATAAAATTACTTAGTTCAATAAACTGAAGTTGTTAAGGTATTTCAGCTTATACTGATACTTAAAGGTCGTAAAAGTTAATAAAATTCAACAGAGGTAGAGGCGCACTAACAAGTAAAATGTATTTTTTAACGTTCTGATTTGCATATTCGTACTACAGTTATTTAAGTTCTCACGATTTTTATTGTTCTCAAATGTTTCCAAATTACTTGTTTCTTTTCGATTCACTAGCTAGTCATAAGTGTAGTCCCTGAGCATGTTGGACCGGAGAAAAACTATGGACCATAGATCATTGCAACTTTCTTTAATCTATTAACGCGTCGAAGTTTCTCGTCAACAAACATATATTTCGCAAGAGATTTTGTTTTCTTTAAACCTTTCTTAACTCAATCGGGTGTTGGAATGTATAAAAGTAAAAGATAACTTGTTTTATAGACGTATTATGTGACCAACTCGTTTCCTCGTTTCTTATAGTAAAAACATAGATATTTATTATGTCCAATCAATAACACGATGCCCGACTTACCTCCGTCCGATGGAACACGTTTTAACGTCCAAACACTTCCGTTTATACACACAACAACACCTTTGACACAGATTCGTTAATTAGTGCTTTCGATTACACGCATCACTTGGGTCGATTAACTGACAGATTGGCGGGTAGTTAGCAACACAATGCGATACCGGACAATACAGTGATTGAACAGATCATAATCGCGCAACACTCACTAACAAAATAACTACTCACTGATATATCCAAAGCACATTTAAAAACACAATAAAAAGTAATCACACACGATAGGTATTTCACGTAAAAAACAAAGAAGTGCAAGACGTTAAATTCGCTCGGAATTATTTAGAAGCGCGCGAAAAGTGCGGCGGAGGCGAACCGGCCTGCGCGCACGTCGCGCGTGCTTTGTCCGCATGTGCCGACAGCTGACTGAATCGCAATTCAAAACAACGCTGCAATTACAAGGCTGAAGCCTCCAATTTTTCGCTAACAGCCTTTTTAACACGAACCGACCACCGGCCGTCTGATAGACCCGCCATGAAACAATATAAACCAGTCATTGATGCTTCGAATTCCTTTTTTGGTGGTCGTTAAAGTAAACACTATTGTTGCAAAATAGAAAGCACTGGATTTTTATGATAAACAAAGCATTATCTAACAGAGACTACAAATAAATAACCAAGAATTTATTGTATAAGATAAATTCATGACAGTAAACTAGCTAAGATCATTATTTACATAAACCAAAGGAAATAGGACTTCAGAATATTAAACACTAATAAATATTGGAAATTTCATAATCTAGCTACCACGTTAGTAAGAATTGAACAAAATGGGATATTAGCTACACTATCTATCTAGTTTGAAATGTTTCGTAGCGGACGCTAATGACATTGAATTTGCGATCTAGAATCGCTTCCTGTGTTTTGAATGCGACGAAGCGGCCTGTGTACAGTGTACACGAGCTGGATTGCGTACGGTAATGTATAATAAATTGTACAGATTCGCCTCTCTAGCTGCAACTAGATGTGATTTATGTACAGAACTATGTCGAATTAACAATTACCGCCTTTATGGTAACGTTAACCGAACACGACCGTTATTATGCTCTTACGTGGGATTTTAGTAAGAGATGGTGTTATTAAGTTCAATAAGTTATGTCAGATTGATTTAAAACAGCGTTTGCATTGGCATCAGGTGTTTATATTACGTATTGCTATGAATATTTGTTACAAATTACAGCTTGTTTATTACATCGGAAGATTTAACAGCCCTCTTGACATTTGATATTCTTATATCGAAACCATCTTACGCACTATTAAATTATTTTCTACTACTTACCATCTCAACCTCAACAAAGAGCTAACAGCTAAAGTTAATAAATCTTGAAACGTTCCTTTGTTTCGCTCAGATGAACAGAAAAGGGAATAGGCTTAGTTGTAAACTTTCACCTCCTAATTATACCCATTCGTTGTAACTACCAACTACCTAGGTATAGTCAAGCACTTCGACTTTCACTAAGTAATCAACTTCATAAAGTGTGTAGGAGAGAAGCTAGGGCTCGGGTTACCCCTTTTATTAATACATATAAACAAGTATTTGCCATTGACCCGCTGCTCTCTAAGAGAACAACTTATGGTACTGGTTCTTCCTTACTAGTACTAGATAAATCATATGTATACTTGCATTTAAGTATGAACGTAGTACATATGTAAAATGTATTTGCATTAAAATCAACAGGTGAAAATTTCGGAGGGCGTATGTAGAAACGTTACGGTTTCAAATGCCAACTACGGTTTTCAGAAAAGAAAACAATTACTTTCGGAGATCTAAGTAAGACTTTTGAAATGGTCATCAAGAAAGGGGTTTTAATTATAAAACTTCAAAAGGTGGGATACCTTTAGGTAGCTTGACATGAGTAAAATTTCCGACAAATAATTAGGGCTGCAGTAATTTTTATGGCCACACATAAAGGGATTCAAAATTTGAAGAGGGATGCACCAAGGATGCATACTCGTACCAAGTCTATTGGCGTAAAATATATTTCTGAAGATGTCAAATAGTATGTAATCCTCCTTCCTCGACACACAGACTAAATCAAAAAGCTTTCCCGGGCATAGCAACGAAATCAACTAGACCATCGAAGGTCTCTATTCAGACGATTCCAATTGATAAGAATATCAAAGTTCAGAGGCTTCACATATCTCGAGAAAAACTAGTATGCTCATCTTATACTATCCATGGACAGCATTTGGGTAATTGAAAAGTAATAAGCCCTGTATTGAAAAAACTATTTGACAAATAACAACAAATTATGCAAACAGGCTTCGTCTCTGGAACGTCCAGAACGAACTAATTAATTTGATCACCCACAAACCTATTATTTGGACCTCAAACTCGCCATGAACTTCTAAAACATTTATTGCAGGTTTCCTTACTACTATCCCATGTCAATCAATACAGGCCTTAATACATTCCGTGCTACAAAAATAGGATGATTTAACAACTATTCACAACATAAATTTTTGAATCAGTCTCCATCAAAATAATACATTTTTGATAAACTTGATTTATGGAATGGTACACCAATTGTGTAATTCAAAAAACGCTTAATTACAAACTTGTACATCTAGCATACTAACTACAGAGTATGACGTTTATTTAATCGTAAATAACAATTTTAAATTTTTATAAACTTTTTATTCATAGGCCAAATCATCATCCGATTGAAACCTCACATAAATTTGATGATATAAAATTCAGGACCACTTCAATTACATACTTAGTATAAAATATACGTAAGTGAAGTATATAAGTTAACTAATTTAATCTATTACTATTGCATGTAAAAATAAAGTGCTGCTAAAATGCGCAAAATGAATCTAATAATCATTATTTTTCTCACAAATCGCCCTCTTTAAAGAAGGTAGCATTTCCAAACCAGGAACTATTTAATTCAGTAACAATCACAATAATTAATAATTATATCTTATTTAATAAAGCTTATTCTATTCACAAACATAAAGGTACATGCCCACTTAAAGAAGTAATAAAAGCCCACTCTATTGTAAACACTTATTACAACTATTAAACTGTAAAAAGGCAAATTCGAGTAAATTAATCCAGTATTTAATATAGTTTTAAAAAAAGGTACCGTATACGTACCCCATAGTCTATACGAGACACGGGCAAGTCACGTACGAGCAATAGTACCTACGAACATTTTGTATGACGACGAAGAATGTCCATACAACATTATCGGTAGATGTTTCTGGATGTTAAAAGACAATCGGTACTCCTAAACAATGTCGTAAGATATAAGGTATTTAGACGAGGAGACAATACTAAAAAAAATGCAACAGTTTCTAAGCGACGGACATGTACTCTTCAAAATAGGCGTCACACAGAGGGTTTACTTTCAACATTCTAAAAGTAGCGAAGTAGCATTTTAAATTTCGACCTAACACAGATTACTTGTGATTATACATTTGGCTCTAAATCTATACAAGAAGACTGTGTGTCAGTTCAGAAAGTTTCAACAACTTGGGAGATAAATATTTTTTAAAACTTGATCATAGAAAAATAAATAAGGTGTCGCATACAAGCGAAGCCGTGTTTGTCGCATAAGGAGCTATTTTGAACACCTGCTTAGCGTCCTTATGTTCAACCAGTAAATATTGTACTTGGTACACACGGCGGCACATGAAGCTGTACATTTCGAGTATAACTTGGCCTCGCTTTGTTTAGATTTCCTATACAATTAAAGGTCCGCATAAACTGGTTTTGAATAGCTTGATTGGCTGTCGTGCGTACAAGAGGCCGCACGAAAGTGGTAACAAGACCAGCATAAGCTGCCCTCTTGTTCTATAGAAAGTGTATATTATCTGTAGGCCAGCTCAGATCATCGGTCGACTACTTCGGTAAAACATACGTCCCTATACTGTAGGGTAATAGCGCGGTTTTAAACGCGTTCAGAGTTTCATATCTTTATGAAATATTATTAAATTTTCTATGACTTGACTAATCTATTGAAATTCAATTCCGTTTTGTAAGCGTCTGTGCAATATAATACCTATTTGATTAATTAAATGACTATATCAGTCTTTAGCCCGTACTGTTGGTACATAATATATCGTAAAGCAAATATATAAACGATTCTAGATCCCAATATATATGTTCCATATACATTACAATATACTGTAGACACTAAAATAATTGTGTTAAATACTATGTTTCCATCAAAACTTTATTATTTGCGTAAAAGTAATTTATTAAAAGTATTTTATACTTGCAAGCCTTGAAGAATTACAGCATGTTACACAAAAGCAAGGAATCTCAGATAATTACCATATTTTTGCAACCACCAAAAAAAAATTTATGGACCTTCTTTTACCAACTTTGAGTACACAAAAATCTAATTTAGATAGTTGAGTAAACGGCAATAGAGTATAATTTATTTGAAATTATGAATTTAAACGAAACGTAACACTTAACTAACGTTTATTGTTCTTGACGACAGATTGCACACCTTTATATGCAAAAGCTTAAAAATAAAAAAAATCGCAATGACTTCACATTTCAATTGTCGATGGAATGCAAACAGAAAATGCCAATATGCAATGGAATTTACGATGAATCTCACATATAACAGTAAAAACGTGACGTAAATATACACAGTGGGATTACATATCTGTGTTTGTTTAGGCACTACAAGTTGAATAGAATATTGTATACTTGGGTAGTCGAACTATAATATTTACATTAGAAATTCACATTGAAGACATTACAATCACAAACTCCGAAGTATACAGTAAAAGGAGCATAAATAGAGTCAAAAACTGTTTCCTTATCTTATATAGATACCTCTTAAATATTTTAGCTATATTCTGCTGTGACTGCTTTGGTAAGAAATACATTTTAGTATAGTGCTGCCATCTTTAAATATTTCAGATCACAATCAATGAAATAACACCATAAACAACAATGTGACGCAATACAATTTGTTTATAGTCTGCCCAATAAATGTGTTTACAAGTACAAGTCAAAACATTATTAACACACATTATTAATACTAATTAAATGTTAACGTTAAGTTATTTTCTACAATGTGCAATAAAATAATTGAAACTAGAAACAATTCACTTATTTGATACATGAAATTACATTTATTGGTCAGACCACACAACTATACACAGTGCTTGTAAATTTCGAAGAAAATGTTTAGGGATAATTTGGTTTTAAACATAACCTTCTGAAATTATGGAAATATAAAATAAAAAGTTTGTAATTTATGGAAAGGCAAGATTTATTTTTTTGTATCTTAATTCCAAAAGTATTTGAATTCAAACAAAAGTTGTCATTTAATTGATTATCCCTCAAACATTTTCTATTTGCTAAAGACACATTGACTATAAATTAAAATAAAAGAATAATAATCTGGATAATTGCGAACTATAAGCGTGCATTAACAATACACATGTGTACAAAAATAATTATTTGCATAACGTTAAAACAAGTGATAACAATACCTTACATACATGTACATGACTCATAGAAGCAATCATTTGTATCCAATAACAATAATATCAATACATACATAAGTGTTCAACACATTGATGACTGTATCAATTAATATTCATACCGGTTACACCAAATTTTATTGGATCCATTCCTACATTTATTAACCCATTTATCTTATGACCTAGGTATTCTTCTTCATAGGCGCCATTATAACCACCATTTGTATATACTTTGTTTGTATTCCTACTCTCGGCCTCCTCTATGGAATCTAAGAGATGTTCAAAGAAGTTGGGGAAGTTATCATAGCTTGGATAGACGTTGATGTCTATGACCGCATGACCGCCGGTCATATTGTCTATGACGACATCGAACCCAGCTAGGAGTAGGCCAATCCGCTTTCGTAGAATCCTTAAAATAGATTTAATTTTGTCCTCATTGAGCGTCAATGTGATATCGGCCTTATCTTGAGGGTCGAGGATCGAGAGTGTGGACTGACTATCTGCCTTACAAACTTCTCCCGTACTATAGTAAATTGGTTCTAAATCTTCTGATGCATAGAAATTTTTCAGGCTTGGGCGTTCGCAAATGTGATACCTGTAAGAAAAAAAAATCAAAATTTTTTTTTTCACATTATTAAATTACACAATAATTTGCAATTAAATTAACAAACAAATGGTGACTGGTGTAGATTTGGGGGGTCACACCGTATTGTAAAAGTGAACTCTTGCACCCATTCGTACATTATTACGATGCTGTATTAACCTTGTTAAAAGTTGGGTGTAATAAAATTTCATAACAAAATTCATACAAAAAGTTGTTGGGAAAACACGGTATTTAAAGTCAACCTTGCTATTTCTATTTTGTCAAATATTATAGCATTCAGAAAAAATTAAGATTAATTAATTGGCAATATCTGGTATTTGAATATTAAGTCATTAGATAAGATACTGACCTATCTCCTATTAGGAAAACCTTGTGTAGTACAGCATTGTGATTGACAAAGTTTTGAACAACACAGGGTGGCTTGCAGACATGAAGCCCTTTCTCATTGAATATGACGATCATATCGTGGGCAGACTTGGAGCCATGGGCTATAGTAGGCTTGCAGATAACAGGGAACCTGACACCCCTCTGTCTCATAATCTCTATGTTAATTTCGATGTTGGTAGTAGTGAACTCTGCAAATGATGGCGTGAAGATCCCTTGTTTGTGTAGTGATGGCTCATCTTTTAGTATTGTGTAGTAACAGTATCTGGAAATGATATAAGGAAAAAGATTAGTAGATAATATAATATCTGACCCTGTATACGGAAGTAGGAAGTTTTAGTAAACTCATATAAGGAAGTGTTAATTAAAGCCATAATTATTCTAAATGTAAAAGGGATAGGACTATTTGGCCTATATAGCTGCATCCTTATCTGTCACTGAAACAAATTATGGTATTGTGTTTTTAAACCCTAATGAGTTTGATGATCAATAACAAGCTAGATAACTACTTTCATAATTTATTTCATTAGTAATAACTTCTATCACGATTTTCATGTTCATCTACAATTTTATTGTGCCTGGCTGAAATTGATATTATGCTAAATCAACATTGTGTAGAATGCTAATATAGGCAGGCACATTGTATATATTTGTAAGTAATTTAAATGACATTACCTACAGTTAATTGTATTTTGAATTTCTCAAATTGTTAGTGAGTACATTTTACTTTAATATAAAATACATTCTGGTCCTGGATTCAATTCCTAAGTCAGGCAAAGTGATATTGTGATTTCCATCAGAAATTTCTCAGTAATAGTCAAGAATTTGGATTTGTGCCTGGTTGATGGTAATAGTAATAGGCTCTCCCCCTTAAACATGGGACTTAGACATAACTAACAAAATGAGAGTCACTTCTGCCAAACCTAAGTTTATGACAAACTTCAAAAATACATACCTATTTAGTAGAATCCTCACATTGTCCAATGGATCAATTACTGTGATATTAGGATGGTTTGACAAGTACTGCTCCACTCGACTAATGGTTATTGATGCCTGATAACAAGATTAACATAGTAATTAATGGTGGAAAGCCATCACATTAAAATAAACAACATTATGTTATCAAACACTTGTGGATGTCAGGCACTTAATCAGTAATAGTGTTTATAGGACCTTGAAGCTTTTCCAATAGAAATGAGGTAGTAATAAAAAACACCTGAAAGGCATTTTATACCTGAATCAGGGTACTATCCCCAAGAACACGCAGCAGTAACCTTGTGGCATTAAATTCGCCTAAGTACTATTACTGTACTTGAAGCATTAATAAATAAATCATGCTTTAATGACTATTTCTTAGATTTACCAGTATAATGATGACCATTATCTAATGATAAATAGCTCATTATCATAACGAAAGTCTCATTAAAAACCAATTGAACATCAATTATAAATCACATTGTACTTTTCAACCACAAAAAGACATACAGGAAAAGTACCAATTGTTTGGTCATTTTTGTTTTTATGTAACTTATTCAAGTGGAACCAACTGTTAAGTTGTTTTTTTATTGGCCCTGCAGAGTAAGGACATGGTGACACATAATGAACAAAAAAGGACACTGACCTTCAAACAAATTGTAGTTGTAAAGGTGATAAGATATTAAAAACAAACATTACCGACTTACAGTGACATAACCAACACACAGCCAAGACAACAGCATTGTTAACATGATAAGTGTATAAGTATGCAAAGGTAAATAAAGGACTGCCTCATTAGACTATTAGTCGCTGGCACTGATCATAAGGTCCTGGGTTCAATTCCCCGGTCCGGCAAAGTGTTGTTGAGTTTTTCCATTATGTATTCCTGTATTGTTGTCATGTAGCAGCATGCAGTCAGCACTAGTGCCGTTTTGATAGCAATAGTTTTGCTCTATATTTTTCATTTTGTCAGTTCCGTATGTTTATGGGACTTATAATAATATGGAACTGACAAAATACAGGTTTACTACAACAGGTATACCTCTGCCTAACCTTTTGGGCAGAACAGGTGTTATGTGATGTGAATCTATGGTAATTAAATACTTAAAGGACAAAACCAATACAGGTGTAATTGTTGACCTGTTAATTTGATTACTCATCTAAGTCAACTGAATATTTATGTCAATGACTCATCTTTTAAGTAGTATTGGTCATCTTAGACATCTAAGATATTAAGTAAACCAAAGAATGATATCATCATAATGATTTATACAACTTGGATTAACAGATTTATGAAAATAATTGCATGCTTTTAATAAATAATTATGACAATATTTTAATTTGATTGTTTTATGGTTTAGAAACTTTTTAAAATGATTGAGCATGAGTTTAGAAATGTGTAAGTCTTACCTTTGGATCTCCATGATCTGCAGCAGCAATGACATCAGTTAATTTGTGGAGGAACACATTGATTGGTCCCTGTTCTTCTAAAGATCTATCTAGGTCCAACTGTAAATCAAGTTAAAAGATCTTGTTAAAAAACTTTGTACAAAAAAGGCTTTCACAAAAAATATTTAAATAAATCGCATAATAAATAATATACTTCATTAATATAATAGGGTATATAATAGGGTCTTGTTTTTAAAAATGTAAGTACAAAAAACTAAAAAACAAAATGTAATAAGATTTTTTTCAATAAGTATTTTTTATCCATACAGTAGACTTTCTACAGTATTCTTTAAATACTGTATGAAATAAATTCATGTACAACTAAAAGTTTGATATTACAAGTGAGTGTCATGAGTTCAAGACATGTCAATAAAAATCTTCAACAGCAATTCCTGCTGATTCCAATTTAAATTGAGACAAAAAGAATACTCCGACACTGCTAAGGTCTTAAAAATTACCTAATTTAATACAGGTATTACTCACTCTGACTAGATTGTATCCATGAGAAGCACACGCCTTTATGAACTCTTTCCAATTTAGCTTCTGGCTCTTCTTATCGGACATCCACAAACCAATGGTTTTATTATGGGACTTGCAACTATCCATTTCAACGTTTTAAAAAAAAATACAAAGCTTTCATAAAAGATAACAAAAGTTATCCTTCCTTTAAGATAAAACTATCCACATCTGTGTAAACTTCTATTGGATTTGATTTATAAACGAACACAAACTCAATGGACAAACGAGAATTTAGGAATCAACCTTGAATGCAATATAACGAAAAGCATATTCAATATTTACTTGGAAACTGTTACGAACTACAAAACCAGAATTTTACAAAACAATAATATACTACACGGCTAACGCGGCGCGACAAATGTCAAATTTCGAGGAAGGAAGTTAGTGATGTGATCACATTGCATTGGAAGCGGGATTTAAATATCCGATTATGTCATTAACTAATAGACATCGTTCTAATGAGTCTTTTTAATTAATTATATGCAATTGTATGATTTATTATACAGGATTTTTGGTGCATCGTTTGCCAAATTGAATTGGCCGAATGGAGAAGTCATTTGCTATTAACTTCGCTAATTCGTTAAATTTGTGTATTGGGACGCACCATCAAGCTAGTCCATATTCAGGATAAAACACTAGTTTTTGCATAAATAACATGCTTTTTTTTTTTTTTTTTTTTTTTCCGGATGGGAAATCATCAAATGACCCCCCCCACTCTGGGCGGAGCGGAAGGGAGTGTCAGACTTGTACTGACTAAAACCCATCCATGTTCCTTCTTTGCCCTTTGTGTTCCAGGGCCACGGTATCTCTTTCGAACAGTCCCGCAGCCCTGGCAGGCATCGGTCCTTGCAGACCCCTACATCGTTGCTGACATCTCTTTGAGGCGCGCGTGGAACACGAACGCGCCATCGACACGGCCTGTCGTCAGAAGACGGCCGGACGGCGAGCTAGCCCATAGCTCGCCGTCCACAGGCCCGCGCCTACGGTGGCCGGGAGCCACCACGTGACCCCCGACGCCCAGGGCGTCTCCCGCGGCGGCTGGGACGTGAGGTTCTTTCCCTCTCACGTCCCGCCACCTCCTTCACTAGCATGACTGCTTCGCAGAAGGAGGTGACGGCTTCCCATTCCCTCTCGCTCCGGACCATGGCTTGAACCAGGGCCGGACGCGAGAGATCGCCGCCGCCGATCGCCGCAACGAGGACACGACGGTGCACCGCCCAAGCGGGGCAGACCTCCACGGTATGTTCCACCGTGTCCTCCGGACGATCCTCACAATGGAAACACCCGGGCGTTTCCTCCCGCCCGATCCGGTGCAGGAACCTCCCGAAACAACCGTGTCCGGTGAGGACCTGCGTCAGGCGGTAGGTGAGGGCGCCGTGGCGCCTCTCTAGCCACTCCTCAAAGAGGGGACTTATCGCCACTATGGTGGCGTGCCCTGCACGGGGTTGCGACAGTCGCTCTCTCCATGTCGCCATGAGATCACGCCGGAGGTCTGTCCGCTGAGCGGCAATTTGCCGCGGCAGCGGAGTTTCCAACCGACTTAGTGCTTCCGCGCGCCATTCGTGGAGGCGCGCGAGGACTATCGCCTCCAGATCCCATGGCAGCAATCCGGCAAGGAGGCTAGCCGCCTCACCGGAGATCGTGCGGTACCCGCGGATTAGCCTTATGGCTATCACCTTTTGGGGCGCGTTCAGGTAGTGGGCGGCTCGCCGCCTCAAAGAACGCGCCCACACCGGGGCCCCATAAAGGGCCATGGACCGCACGACCCCCGCGTAGAGCCTCCGGCAGGAGGCGTTCGGACCCCTCAGGTTGGGCAAGAGCCGCTTAAAGGCAGCCCCTGTCCGTTCCAGTTTGGGAGATAAATAACATGCTTTAAGTTAAATTTGGGAATTTTTCAAAATAAAAATTAGAAAAATCGAATAAAAAAACTGCTGTGGCCAAGAGTGAGTTCTTGGGCCTGAAGAGATAGCAAATGACCTCTCCATTCGGCCAATTCAACTTGTCAAACGATGCACCAAACATCCTGTATAGTGCACAGTATTTTTTTTTTTTTTGGAAAAACATTGCCCCACTCTAGGAATTTCTCCCTCGTGGGTGCGTTTACAAACATTTAAACTCACATACACAAACAGCCAGACCCGGAACAACTACCTGTAGATCATACAAATATTTGTTCCGTGCGGGGATCGAACCCGTGACACGCAGCGCAGCAGCCGATCACTCAGCCACTGCGCCAACCGTGCCGTCGAATTGCTTTGCACAAAGTACTTTACTAGATCGAGGTGGAGCTCAGTAGGTACACTCCTCATTATTTGCCTATCCTTTCCCAACTATATTAGGGTAGACTTTTAGTCTAATCGATCGAATGTAGCTGAATACTACTATTTTACATAGACGCGCACAACGCCGGCGCCTTGCGGCAGCGTTACTGCCTATCTAAACTCTACAAGCTTGTTATACTGAGTAATACAATACATCTTGGTAAGATTTATTGAATTATTTTATAAGGATGTCAGACTTTCGGACCACTTCTAATTGTAACGACTGTCAAAGATCTACAAATGACAGCCGGAACCAACGGTTTAACGTGTTTTCCGAGGCACGATAGAAACTTGGTATGTAATTATTGGTGGTCAGCCATCCACGGACCAACATAAGCAAGCGCGACCTAACCTGAAGATCGATCCAAGCGGCTACTTTTATTTAGCCATGAACTCTTCTCAGCAGGTGCACTATAACATGTAAATAAATGGGAATGGGATTGACGCCTATGCAATCAGAGACAGATACAAAGTTTTGGAATTCCATCAAGTGCAAATTGAATAGTCGAATTTTTCAAGCAACATATCTAGCAGCTGACTGTGACATGAGTGGCGTCAATTTTATTTGTCAATGTCAAGTTAAAGTAGAGATGGGTAACTAGCCGAAATTTCAATAGCTTAGCTAGCCGGTTATTTGTGGTTGAATAGCCAGCTAGCTAGCCAGCTATTTGGCTACTTGGCTATTGAACAATAACGACTAGCGCTCGCTAGCGGCGCAGCGGCGTAGCTAGGTGGGAATTGAATGAATAACGATCAACTGTCCTGCGATTCGAGTTCGATCCTCGCCGCGGCAACAAGTCTAAATGTGAATAATAATTTAGGTAACGTTTGTCATTTACTTTTTATTTTATTTTATAATCTTTTGAAAAGAAATGACTTCCCCTCGTAGGTCGTACGTATTATTATTGTAAGAAAAAAGTATGAAGGGAGTTCATTTGATTTCAAATGAATTAAAAAAATAAAATAAAACCGCAAAAAATCTAATATCATATAATTATCAAATGTTTTTTTCTTTAGTTTTCCTTTACATCTGACGGTAACTAACTACTACCTTTCTATATTTCGTAAATTCGTATACTAAACGAACGAAATTACTAAGTATAATAACCTCTCTTTCTCTAATCTATTTTGTAACTATTGTAAGAAAGAGCGATGCGAATGAAGTTGGCACTCGCGTCACACACAACTCAGCGCAGTAGCGTGCACACAGTTAAGTCAGCTATCGGCTACTCCGGCTAGCCAGTAGCCGGCTACCAAAAACCGGGACGGCTGCAAAACGAAGTAGTTATATTATACTCTGTGGCTACTATCCGCTATGCCGTATTCTAGCTAGCTAGCCAGTAGCCAATAGCTAGTTATAGTTTTGACGGATATCGTAACCGTGGCTATTTTGTTAATAGCCGTTATTTAGCTAGTTATGGCTATAGCTACCCATCACTAAGTTAAAGTTTTGTCAAACAGTCGCGAAAGGGGTGCACGCGGACTGCAGCATGGTTGATGTTTGTTTATCGGAATTTGGAGCATTTTGGTACTGATTAGACCGTTTCTATGTTTCTCACCAGAATAAGAGAAAACTTTATATTCTGGAACGAAGAACCAACTATATTATAATCGCTTTAATTTGGAACAAGGTATAATCATGTCAGAAGGCGGTGTAATAAACGTGAAGCACCGTATGTTGGAATTATTCTCTGAAATGGATGAGACCGATATTGATACCATCGAGCAATGGATATGTAATCATTCTTTCAGAAAAGGTAGTACCTATACAAGAAACATAATTCAAATAACCTAGTAGAATTTATTGTTGTGTGGAAAATAGTGTGTTTTGTTTTTACAGATTTAGAGCGCTTAAAAGAGCTAAAAAATAAAGAGAAAGCGCTCATAGAGATTGGAAAATCGATTAAGAAGGTTGTGCCTTTTGAAGCAGAAATGCCATCGGAAACAATAAAGCCACCAACGGTGGGGGACCAAGCTGATTGCAATACAACTAACACCTGCCATGTGGATGAATTTCTGTATGATGATAATGCAGTGGACAACCTTGTCAAGAAGGGAAAACTAAAAAAACATTACTGCACAAGCTGTAATAGTCGGGACATAAAAGTAATGATTTTTTATTCTTCTTTCATATTATTTCTAACCCAAAAACCTAGTTATTGTGTTTTTCCTGTCACATCTGAGGCAAAACTCTCAAATAATTGTCTAATAAAAATATTTTGGCTGAAAGTAGATTGATATTGTGTTGTGAATCATTTTTAAAAAACAGTGTGTGTAATAACAATTAATATTTTCAGGACTTGATATACATTTCTCACTCAATGTCCCGACAAGCACTTCAGTATATATTCAAAGTCTTACTCCCAAGTGACTTAGAAGAAAAACAGATATTGGATGTTGGCTCTCGATTAGGTGCAGTTCTCTATGGTGTAAGTTGCAAAGCTATTCTAAGTATGATCATTTTGAACACAACATATATTTAATTCAGCAACATTTAATTTTTTTCAGGCATATTATTTCTCCAATGCGGGCACAATCATAGGAATAGAAATGAATGAAGAGTGTTGTGATGTTCAAAAAAGGATTATTGAACAACACACAATGGACAGTAACAGGATCAAAGTAGTCCATTCTGATGTTTTAGAAAGGAGTGATCTCGTTGCAAACTCTGACATCATAGTAATTAATATATTAGAGTTCTTTGTGGATAATGAAAAGCATAAAGAAATGTGGCATTTCTTTAGAAAATATATCAAGAAAGGAAGCTATCTAGTTTGCAACAGAAGTATGGTTGACACATTAGTAAATCTAGATATTTATGAAGAATTCTTAAATTGGCTCAGTGTTTGCAAACCAAATCAATTAGAAAATGAAATATATTTTGATATTGAAGATTACCATGAACTATACTTGTACACTATTAATTAGGATTTTGATTATAGTATTTTGAGAAATTTTGGCCTTTTTTTATGAGATCAACTAAACCAAAAATAATGCATGTTCTAAATAAATACAGATGGTGGCTTGATAAGGATAATTAACAAAATCAACATAGAAAGCTATTTCACATGACTGCCCATTAAAGGAGTGTTATTTTACACTGGCTTGAATACTAGTTAGTAGTGCCAATCTGTGCTGTTGGATTGGGAATCTTTAAATCCATACTCTCGATCCTATTCCTAACTAAAGCTAAAATCTGGTAATAAGAATTAGAGTTTTTTGGTCACTACTGACAATCTGAACCATTTAGCTGCTGATAATTACCCTATACCACTATGCTGTTAAGACATTCAATACATTTCAAATAAGAATAGGACTGACCTGGCGCTAGTTTATCACGTCCTAGCTGTCAAATTGAATAAGTTAGGTAGGGTCAGTAAATAGATATGATTGATAGGTAGGGTCAGTAAATAGATATGATTGATAATGTATATTTTTTTGCCCAAAAATTAAAAAAAAAAATTATCATTCGCCTCAAACTAAGCAACAACTCGGCAACAATACAGTGCGAGAGTTTACTATTACAAGAAACACAAATTCGGTGGCATAAATATAAAACAATTGGTAAATAAACCAGTCGTTTCTAAAATTTTTGATTCAACTCTTGCACCAGTTCCACCACAGACTTCTACGCTCTTAAGGTAACAGCGACATTTCGAGGGCTACCCTGCCCTCGAAATTCAAATTTTCTTACGTTTTTTGCAATTTGCAGGTCAATGTCAGGTTGTATGTTGATGAAAAATGAGTCGCGCAAGTAAAATGTATGTAGTTACCGAATTATAATCGTTAAAATCATTATTACGAAAAACCAAGCAAACAACAAATAAGTTCATTTAACCCCATTCAATAACTATTTCATGAAAAAGTCATTCAATGGGGTTAAATGAACTTATAGGGTTGTATTGATGATTTTAATGATTATCTTCTTAGCGTGTCGATGGCAATCTAAATTGTGTCAGCTCAGAACTGAGCTACTAGTTTGGCGGTTTCGGTAGCGTCATCACCTTAATAAAACGAAATTAAGGAGGATGCGCTTCGGTAGCTCACGAAATTTGATTTTTTTTACTTTTTTGCAATTAAAATATGATTCGCGACTGTAATAAATATAGCGTAACGGAGTTATGTTGATTAAAATCATCAATACAATCATAACTATTTCATGAAAAAGTCATTCAATGGGATTCCATCCTGTTAAATAAACGATACTAATTGGAAGCTATTCATTTTTTTTTTGCTGACCTTACTTTTTAAGTGACAGTTGACAGTTCGAGGTCAGTTTCGTTCCTATTCTTATTTGAATCACTTTGTACAGACGCCAGCACGTCAAGCTACCCGAAACAGTAAAACTTTCCCAATCAACCTTGAAAGTAATGCTTTAGCAATAAAGTTGAAAATCTATTAAAGAAATTTGACAGATTGTAGTAGCTTGATGTACTGGCGCCTGTACATGATACTTTTTATCCCAGTGTGGAGTAAAAATCTAATGGTAGGCCATTAGATTTTTTCCGAAATTCCCACGAAATAAAACCCAGGCAAAACGGAACAAATTTAATAAAGGACCTTGCTAACTAAAATATTACTATAGTACACTGCGGTTCGAACCACAGAGTACTATAATATAATCATGGTCGCTACTCACTAATCGACTAAAGTGCCGTTTCGAAGCGACTTACTAAAAGTGAAACTTTTTCCTTCACTCGCGAAAATATCAAAATGGCGTTTGAAAGGTAAAAAATTACCTTTCATCAATCGGAGCACATAATACGTTTTTCAAGGCGGGTAGCACCCGTATTATCTTACGTAAATAGGTGTATTTATTTACGTTTATTTTATTCATCTATACGAGTGTTTCTAATAAAACATCACAATGTGGCACGAAGCGAGGAAACAAGAGCGGATGATCCGTGGAATGATTGTTGACTATCGGCGAAGGGCGGAGCGCCGCAAGGATTTTTACGAAAAGATTGTGAGCCAATCGTTTGTTTACTTGTTTACTTTTTAATTGTCTTGTATTCAATAAACATTCAAATGTATTTTTTCCTGAATAATTGAATGAAAAGGAAACAAAGGGCTTCCATAGTCGAGGTAATCGATGACTTCATTTCAGAAAGCGGAGCCAACTCAGTTCTTACAGCTCCACGGACGACCATGCAAGGTTCATTTGGACCCGGCTATTGCGGCGGCAGGGGAAGGCCCAGCCATCATGTTAGTAACTATTAAACATTACATTACTGAATCAATTCTTTGTTAACACAAATGTCCTTGGGAAGGGAGGGAAATTTTCAAAAGTCAACTGCCTGTATTGAAATTCTCGAATATGTTTCTGAATCATTAAATAACATCTCTGCTGATAATATTACAATCTCTCGAGACAAAATTTATCTGAAGATAAAAATAACAACATTAGTATCTCAAACACAACATTTATCTCTTTATTTTCTAGGATGCCTTGGCAAGGTGACACCAACAACATGATTGACCGTTTTGATGTCCGAGCCCATCTGGATTACATACCGGAAGTGAGGATCCCTGAGATACCACCAGAGGAGCTGAGTCCAGAAGAAAGACAGTGCAATTATGAGAGATACAGAATTCTGGCACAAAATGTCTTTCTTGGAATAAGTAAGGACCTTTTTCTTGAGATTCAACTTGATATTGTTTTTACTTTCAACTTCTTTTATAAAAGTTTGGATGACCTCTTGAGTGTCACCTGATACACCATAGTGCATAAGAATTTTCATGCTAACGGTCACTCATTGGTATTTAACGTCTATTTGTATAGCAACACATTCTTGTTGAATTATTCGCCTTACTAATAAATACTCGACAGAGTTAATGGAAACTAATACTGAATACTTGTATTTCCTTCTAGGTGAAGACAAGTTCCTGCAACAACTGGCTATAGAAGAACAGTTCGGAGTCACCATAGAAGAAAAAGAACATCAAAAAGAAAAACTTCATGAAAAGAAGGGCACGGGTGCTGCTATAGGATACAATTATAGTGATCCTGGAGCACAACCGTCTGGTTCTAACGGTAGATTCAGCTTTACTGTTATACCTCAATGTGCTGTGATGCTTGACGGCTACTTATGTCTGGTCACGGGGTAGTATACTCTACGGTCTTTTGTGGGTATTCTTATGGCATGCAGTATTAAATTACAGGACCAGAGACTAAAAAAGCGGAAACAAAAGATTCAGACGATGAATCAGATTTGGAAATCATTGACGTGGACTTGAGCATTGATGTGAACAAAATGGAGGCTTCACAGGTGAGTTTTCTTGCCACTATGGTTATTTATTTTAACATTTTGCTTGATTTTTTTACAATAAACACTAACATTGTTACCTGCAACCAATCTGCCAATACATGTATTGTTCTGTAAACGCATTATTCTAGTTAGGCTAATGGTCACAGCAAATGCACCAGTAGTTGGTCCCATTGTGTATTCACGGTGAACAGTGACTGCGGGTTCATTGTTGTGATTATCGCAACTTAGAGATATTGACTTTGTGTGTAACTAAAGGAATTGTTTCTCTTGCTAGGTTCCTATTATGTATTTGTCGTAAAAATGTCATGACATCAGAATGCTGTTTCTAAATGTTATTTGTTTGTCAATAATTTTATTTTATTTTATTTTTATTGACAAATTCATCGTTTTATTGTGATTGTATTATGTCATATTATTATGAGCACTATAACAATATCGTATGACCCAGATTTTTGTTTGTATGACCCAATTGATGTTTTCCGCTCCGTAACCTAATTGGCAATGGAGCGGAGAGTAAATGTCGCGGATTCGATACATGCATTGAAAACTGCATGACCTAAATTAACAGATGTTTTTGTTCAGTTGTTTGTGCATGTAATGTGTATAGACAGTGTTGGAACCGACGTACATAGAATCCTTTTACATACTCTTAACTCTTGCACAGTTTCAGTAAAATGATTTTCTCAACATACATTTTTCATCTAACTCATGTAGTTTGTTTCAAATAGTCAAATAATTATTTTTGATATATTTACCAAAAGAAGTATGTATACTCCAATAAATACCTTCGCTCACGGTACGTTTTGCGGAGCACAGGCGCACGAGTTGAACGGGGTGGGGCCTCAGTTCGGCATGGCGGGCTGCGATCTCTTCTCGTTCCTGACGGGCGATGTCGATGACGCCGAGCATCAGAAACAGCTGCTAAGGGAAGAGAAGGAGAAAGCTATGTTCTCTGGGAGAAAGAGTAGAAGGGAGAGGCGTGCGCATCGGTGAGTAGGCTTAAAATTTAAGTTATTATTATGCGTGTAGCTAATTATTTTGAGAGCAAGGTGATGATAACATTGGTTTGAGTGTTTCTTACGCTTAGATAGAATAATACTTTATGGAATTTTCAGTAACTGAGCATTTTATAAATGTTACTTGATGTAGGTCTGGTGAACATGCATGAAGTAAAATTAGTTCTACCTATTAAAATACATTAAAATTAAAATAACAGGCCATGATAGGGATGAGATGTTTTTCTTTTCGAGTTGGTGGCACTTTTAAATTTTGGGTTTAGAATGTGAACTATCAACATCAAACTAGAAAATAATTTAGAAGCTAAATTTGTTAGAGTTTTACCTACTTAGAGGTGATAAAACACAAAAAGTCCTTGACAATATTCATGAATTTAAAGGCCAATATTGAAAAGTTGTTTTAATATTGTTAGCAAGTCAAGATCTAACCAATTTTTACCTAGTATAACCATAACTAAATATCAATAATTATTTATATCTAAGAACAGTACCATCGTCATAAAATAAGTCTGTTATTTAGTATAATAATGATGGTATAATAATAAAGCAAAAATTCAAATTTCATGCTGACGCAAGAAGTTGTACACTTGAGGCACGCAAGTAAGCCAGTCTACTTATTATTGCGGTGCCAACTGGCGTGTCTTGGACTAATAACAATTTATTTGCAGTGACAAGAAGCTTGCAACGAGGGTGGTTAGTCCTCCAAGCTACGCAGCTCCGTCGTCAATGCCGGCTAGGTCGCCGAGCCGATCGCCCAGTCGTAGCCCTTCGCCAGAAACGGGCGAGAATATACAGTTTATCACGTCTTTTGGGGGCGAGGAAGAAGAGAAACAACGTGAGTTTGTTACTCCATAAGTTATTCTCTATTATATTCTCCATTTTGTCTATGACCGTATTGAGTAAATTGACATAACCAAAAGATATCAACAAGAGAAGAGAAATGGTCTTTTCTTTCTTAAGACTGCATGTTCTTTTTCTACCGTTGAGTGTAAAAGCGACTTAATTTTCTTATTGTCCGCAGCAGCCAAGCCCCTGTATGCAGATAAAGTGAAGCAGAACCTAAAGATGTTATACGCAGATGTCGCACGCAAACCTCGTAAACGGTATGAATAGAATGGTGGAATGTGACTGTACTGTATTGAAACAGCTCATGACTAATCCTTCCGAAAATGCAGTAGTCATGTTATGTTAATTTATTCAATCTTTGTAGGCCGTCACCACCAACCAGTCGACGCGCTCGCCAGATAGGCCCAAGGGGGCCTAACTCTAGGTCAAGATCATTTTCGCGCTCCCGATCGCGGTCAAGGTCACGGTCGAGGTCGCGGTCATGGAGGAAGTCGCGTTCCAAGTCTCGCTCATCAAGATCACGTTCAGTGTCCTCACGGTCTCGCTCGAGATCCTACAGCCCCTACAGACGGACCCGATCGAGGTCCAGATCACGTAATCGTAGAAACAGATATTCTCGAAGCCCCGAAAAGTTTGTATTTCACATCTATTCAATACCTTCAATATAATGGTTGTAATCTAGGTTGAAACTAATCGTCTTTGTATTTTCCAGTCATGCTAGTGGCTATGCCAAGCGTAATAACTCCAGGTCGATGTCATTTGAAAGGTAAGCTTGTTTTGAAGTTTGATTTATTTTAATGGTGAGGTGAGTCAGATATTTTGGAGGAGCCATTAGTCCTTAGCGGTAATACTAGTAAATAACTGATGTCGAGACTAAGTGATGTCGGTGTTGTGTTACAGTAATGATAAGCCCGCGAGCAAGCCGGTCGTGCCGCGATACTACGGGCGCCGCAAAGAGGACCAGTCATCCAGCGAACTGTCCGTAGACTCCGACTCCAGTGAATCTGACGACGACGCGAAAAAGTGAGTTTCGGCATTTTTACTAAATACATTAAAAGACTAAATAAAACCTGAAAACCCACTCGAGTACGTATTTTTAAAATCGATCGATCGAATCTAGAGATCTTCTCATACTATTTTTGCTTATTTACTAATCACTGAGTTGTGATTTGAAGTCAAGGAGGTGAGCTTACCCGTCATATTAAAACAACTTCCCCAAACTCATATCCGATTATATAAAAAAACAAAACAATTCCCATACAACACAATAGACAGACTATTCCGATGCTGGTATGAAAAGCATTTTTTTTTTCTTAAATTTGATTTGAGATTCTTTGGGAAAGTTGTTTAATATGACAGGTAGACTCACCTGCTTGAAAGATGCAGGTGCCTAAATCGCCAACCTGTGTAAGGTCTAAACGGTCCTTCTCAGGGTCAAACAGTCGACTAACAAAACCACCCTTCCGTGTAATATGGACTTCCTGTGGACACGCCCACGAGATTATTATAAAAAGGGTAGTATTTAAACGAGCGAAAATAAATTCAAATGACAGGTGTCAAAAACACTGTAAATAGGCTATTGAAATACTAAGTGGGCGAATACAAATTTTAATAGTTCAATACGATCAGTGTGATAATTCAAGGACTCTGATAAATACTAAAACAACCACTAGATTGTAGATAAGGCGTAGTCGACGTAGCCCCGCTGCGCGGGGCTCCTATTTCTGTTTGCAGAGGTTCTTAATTCGCGCTCTTCGCCCCCTAGACCACGCCATCCCCTTCGAACCTAACATATCCGAGTCGGGGTGACACAAGTTGGTTCCTATGTTCTCCTTGCCGCAATGACCGGATAAATAGTTACTTACTGGGTATAATAGTCGCCGTAACGGGTGTAATAGTCGCGAATTAAATTTTTATTCGCCCGTATAATAATTTCCCTTATAAAACACGGCTCACTTAAGCTGAGAGATCACATTTGTACCATTATCATTAGAAAAATGATCATAGGAAAATCCATAACATGCGTCCTATCGTTCAATATTATTCCATTTCATTTGAATTTGAAGAATTTTAAAGAAAACTACAATTCTAATGCCAACATACCATTACCTTCCCCTGTCACAAGCTCTTGAAAGTAAAGTTTAACTATATATTTATTTCTAGGGTTGAGTTAAAAGACAGTTGGATGAAAAAGATAATGCCTTGCAGTATTATTGTTATCCTGGATACTTGTTGTAATTTCACGAGGGAATCAACTAGTTTTTTTGCAGTCTCCACATAGATCCTCCAAAAGTTGCGCCACATCAGAAACTTCTCCATTCTGACACAAGCAATTTTTTCATTGCAGAATGGCGGTGGGCAATAAATCCAATACAAACCAGAATCAGTTACGATTATCTGGATCCAGCTCCAAAGTCAGTAAGAATCATTTGCTTTAATACATTTGTTCTGCTTTCATTTTAGCACCTTACGACATTACTGGCAGTAGTTTGTACAACAGCAGATTATTTCGCTTTTTACTATCTGTGATGCGAAACTAAATGACCACATGACTGTTTGTGACAAAACCTTGTAAATTCCCGGTTGTATGTTTATTTGAACCCATGGCATTGTCTTGCTCCGTTTCTTTGAGATGATTGTTGCTTGATTATAAACCTGTTGTCTTATCCGCCGTGTCTAAATGTGCGTTAACATCCGACTTTGATGTATTGAATACTAGTTCTTATTTTTCTTGTGCAGAACTTTTATTATTTTACTAAATTAATGTTGGTCGTTTCATTATATTTAACGTGTATTTCTAGTATTTGTATAAATTATCATTAATTAATAAAAGTTAGAAGAAATGTTATGCCTTCTGAACCAGTAATGTGTAATGCATAATATTTACGATAATAAATAATGTTAAAAGTTATGTGTAGCCTCATAACAAGTTTATCCCCATCTGAATAAATGACAGATATGCACGCACAATATGATTATATTGCGCATAGTTCGGGCACTGTCAAGGGCACAGGAGATAAATCCCGAAGGACTAGGCCTGCCGAAAGAGTAACCTAAGTTTTACGATGGACAGTGAATTTTTGGGTTTGTCATCGCCAATCACGTTATCAGAGTGAATTTCCCGGCGAGTTGTATCCACTGATAGCGTGATCCGTTTCTCTTAAAAAAATAATTAATATTTTACCCACCGATTACGGTATCTGCGGCTACAAGAAAAAAAAAATCGAAACTAATAATGTTTTTTTTTTTTTTTAATTATAAGTAACTTCTTTTCGTTAGGGAAATAAGATAAAAAGAAAATCGAAAATATTATACTTTATCTTGTCTCAGTGCACCGTGATCAGTTTCGAAAATAATTGTAGCCACATATATCGTGATCAGTGGGTAAAAACAACAATTTTTTTTTTGAGGAAATCTGATCACGCTATCAGTGGATACAACTCACCGTGATCCGTGGCTAATTCAATCTGATAACGTGAACGGTTGAGACAAAAGTGAAGGGGTAAGGGTCGGTCTGAACTTCAAAATTCGCTAGGACTTCATTTATAGGCTAGAACCAATGGCATACGAGTAGGTGTTACCAACAAAAGGAGGAGTAGGGCGGTCCTGGAGTACTTTTACGAGAATCATTCTCAGTAAAGAGTCGATTCTCCCATAATTGTCTATCAAATTAACATGACGACTTTTGCAGGGTGCTTCGCGTGAGACGCTCACACTGAAAGAGAAACTCAAGAGGAAAATGCAGGCACAATTATCAAGGCAGCGTGAGTTTTATATGAGCTAAGAATATAAGATCCATAAATTGTTTATTGAATTTCTATAAATCTTTTAATATGCACATATTTTAATAATCTTATGAATATTTTATCCTAAATGATATTATCCTACGTTTAATATAACCCATTTTAAATAAATTTACGTTACGATATTTTATCACGTACAGTTCGCGCAGACAAGCGAGCTGAAGCGGAGCGTCAAGAGCGCGAGAGTCGTCGCCAGGCGCGTCGCGACGAGGAAATGAGGGAATTGGCTATCAAACTGAGGCGCAAGTCTGTGTCCCCTATACTTTCTACAAGCACGAACACCATTTGATCTTATTCCAAATGTTAGAAAATCAAATGGGTTGTCCCATTTGATTTTCTAACATTCTCCCCCTGTCAACTGTCACATTATTGTTCAGTCCCTTTATCATCCCTCATGCCAATCTATTCCATCTATCAGTTTTTGGTCTCCCCTCCTCCTGCTGCATCCAATGCAAATTGTATCTGACTTTTTTTTTTAATTTTCCAGAAGTTAAAAAAAAAAACAAACATGAAATACAACACCTGCATTTATTTAAAAGGTCTTATGAATATGTAATCATATCCGAAACAATCGCATCGTATATTCTATACATTTTTATGACGGCAATATATTTTTTTAATGTTGGAATTCAGAATTGTTCAATACTGTTATTTGTTACAGGCAGCGCGAAATGCGACACCAACAGAATAGAAGATCGAGCGAAGACGATTCGGATAGAAGTAACAGTCGGTCATCTTCAAGGTATTATAATATTTTCATTCATGACTATTATGTTAATGTTCCTGTTCTGTTTCTATACGTTTCGATTTTAACTTTGCAGAGAATCACTGTCAAACGGCAAGAAAAGAGAAGATAAAAGTAAATCGCGTAGCGCCACGCCGCCGCCGCCGCGGATACCAGTGTGGGAAGTCAACAGAGAGTCCACGTCGCAGAGACCAAGACCGTCAGAATACGGAGAAAACTCACACTACACAGAGAGACGACGGTATCAAGATCCAGAGCCCAGGGAAGACAGGAGAACCGAAGACGAAAGACCTCCTCACTACTCAAATAGATATGAAAAGTATCCCAACCGCGAACAGGGTCCGCCTAATCGTTACGACAGCTATAATCGGTATGAGAGTCAGGGTCATGAGAGCCGGTGGAAGGAGGAAGGCTATCCCCCCGGGAGGAGGAGGCCATACGGTCATAGAGGTGGGTACAGGGGCCACGGGTTTAGGCATACCGAACACAGCAGTAGTCCCTCACAAGACTACGACAAAGACAAGGAAACTGCCGACGTCTACGCTAAGAGCAAAGTGAAACTTGTAGATTATTAGATAGGGTTCAAAATATGTTAATGCCAAAATAGGTAAATGTATGTAGTTATTCAAATGTTAGGCGTGTAGGATGTTTATGTAGATTTTTACGTTGAACATATCGTAGAACCTAAGTTTGTAGGAATTACCGTACCTTTGTTTTAATGCGAGTTTTGTTACACCTAAATTGGTTAGTCAAGTATTTATGGTTAATATTTTGTAATAAGGTTACTTTTTTGTCGTTATTAATTAGTTTTTTTTTTCAAACATCTTTTTTTACTAATTTCCTTTTAGAAAGGTTTCTAAAAGTCACTTTTCATATTTTTCAATACACTTCCTCGAAAACTGGCTCTAATCGCACTACGATTAGGTTCAACATGCAATGTATTTTACACACGTGGATTTTTGTCATTTATCACAACGTGTGCGGAAATAAAAAATTCCACAGACAACTATACTTATACTAAGTCCAAATAGGTTTAATTCCCACTCGGCGGTAATTGCTTTTTTTTTTTAATCTCGACAAAGAGATCTGCGTCTTAACGGCGTAAATATTTTTTGAATATTTAAATTGTGTTTATAAATATAATAACATAAATAAACATGATTATTAAAAAAAAAAAAAAATTATGAACAAATTAACATTTGTGTTCTAAATTCAAAAATAATTTAATTTTCTATTTTTCATGTAAGGCTATTTAGCGACTTCATACCTTTGTTTCTAATTCAACCTGGCGAAAGCAAAGCGTATAGTTTTCTAATAATTCATGACAAAAACACAACATAATACTAGTACTTTTTGTTCTATCATTTTATTTCTTCGAAAGTGTATTGAAAAACGTCGTTTGATACACTTGAGCATCTGTTACTGCAGTTCTCGGCTCCATAATTCCACCTCGAATGCAATAAAAATGTTTCCCCACTTATATCAAAATGTACTAATGTCATGCACTCCTTTACTACTATTATCCTCTTCACCTATCGAATGTTGATATTTTACTACCTATCCTTGTAGTGTAGCAGCTCTACCTATTTGTTAATTAATTTAATTAAAATAAATGATGTACTATAATATTACGCAATTTTATTTAGATAAAATCCTCCACTCCTAGCAGAAGCACTTTACATGAGTATCTAACTGCTTATAGGTACCTACTGAAACTTTTAGGGTTGAATCTCATCTATCGGCACGGAGTCGCATTGCATTTTAGAGCGTGTCGTCGATGCTGCCGCGTCCGATAGCATTCTCGCTGTTTCTCGCTCCAGCAAATTACGGTTCTGAACGACGCGACGGAAGAAAAGGATAGGAGCATGGAAAAATGCGATTCCATATTGATAGATATGGCGCAACCCTTAGGCTGACCGCCTTATTCCCGTGTCACAAACGGTGGTATACAGATACATGTACCATAGTAACGTGATTCCCTCGCTGTATCCTACCAATTTAGGCAGCAATAATGACAGTCGATCCACTATAAGCCCCGGACGCCACCAAACCTAAGACGATAAAAGGAATGTGTTATAAACACCACCAATAGAATTTCGGTTTACACTTGTCTCCGTTTAGCTTTAGCAGCAACAATTGAGCAAAAATGAGGATGTCTCAAGGCAGCAGCTCACATCGGAGACGATACGAGACGGCGTGCGGTGGTTGCTTTTCATGTTAGATCGCGCTGAACTGGCGTGAGGAGTCTTTACACACATCTCTGCTCCGATCTAGCCAGAACGCAACTCCGCACAGCTTCGGTGAATACACCTAAGCATCTCCGCACATCTCTGCACGTCTGCACATTTGTGGAGTCCGTAGGCCCTAGCACAAGCGCGGTGTAAACGTAACGTAATCATATTTTAATCAACATAAAACCTGACACTGATCTGCATGTTGCGAAAAACGTAAGAAAAATTGAAATTCATTAAAATTTATTTAAAATCACAGTAGGTAATAGGTATAGGTAGGTACTAAAATAAACATTTGTTGACTCGTACAAAATAATATGATTTACTGTACATAATTTTTAAATAAAAAACAATTCGATGATTTATAAAATAAATTATTTTTAGTCTATTAAAATATCTGAAATCAAAATAAAGTGAAACTTTATCTTATTTATGTGCACATACAAATAAAGAAATGTATAAAATCGACTTAGTTACCTATAGCTGAAAAATCGTTTGAACGTGATTTTTGAGTATTGTAGTGTGAGTGTCAATCACAATGTGCCTTAAAACTGTAATGAAAAATATAACAATATAGCTGCCATTTTTATCAGGTCTTATTTTACATGAAGTAAAGATAATTTTTAAAGCGACAATTTTGCAATCAGGCCACACATCATCCTGAATCCGGCTGCTACTGAAATGTTGCCAACTTTAGAGACAACATTAAGATATCTCATCTGCCTCGAATTTCACCAGTCCTCATGCCTTTCAACCAAAACAGCTATGCTGCTTTGCGGCACAAATGAGCACGAAGAAAAATCTCATGATTCAAATAAAATGTTTCGAATAAGAACACTTCTATCCGTTGCTCCAACTAATCACTGAGTGTGTCAACATCAATATCTTCGTTGTCATCGTTGGTGGAATCAGGGTCCCGTCCTGGTAAGCCGGTGGTGCCAGCTATGCCGCCGCGCCCTTCTTTCGTGTGCCGCCATTTCATGCGACGGTTTTGAAACCACACTTTGACCTGTGAACAAAAATATTATTTAGTAAGACTTATAGTTGGGATTCAAAGATAGTCAGGATCAATGATAAGGGGTGGACCCCTTGGCCGATGACGCGACGGCTTTAGTAAACATGTTCTCGGGGACGGGGACACAGAGAAATCTGATTTGAAAGGGCGGTTATTTTGTTATTTTGATTCCCGTTTTTAGATAGGTAAACCATAGCTGTCATACTCATCAACCGAGGGCTCAAAACAAAAGGGATTTTAAAACGCTTAGAATGGTGTGGGATCGCAGCATTGGAAAAGTTGCTAAGTGGTACGCCTACTCCCTAATTTTATAGAAATCGATATACCTACCTACGTTTTTATAAGTAAGTGTTAATTAACTTTGGTTCAGGCACCTCTAAACATTTTCACACCACGCCAGCGGCGACGTCGGCGCCACACCGCCTGCGGCGGGAGCAATCATTTACAGACCAATATTATGATACAGATATATTAGGATACAGATGTTTTCGTACAACACAACATCGACAGCTTGACGCAGCGGAGCGCTAGGCAAACCATGTTGAGCACTTCGGAAAACTTCTTCCCAATTTTTACCACAAAAAATGGACTGGACCAGAGCTACATATAAATAAATAATTTTTGAGTTTTTTCCACTACCTATGGTTAAATTTAGCTAATAATGCGTGATGGCTATGAACCGATGTTGACTATTACTCTTCTTTTATTTCGCTATATTGCGCGTCAAGGCCGTTGTAACGTGTAGGTACGTGTGACAGGAGGATCAGGGAATGTAGATGTAGTCTAAACTAAAGGTAATGTTGGATACCTACCTAAAGCAAAACTATACACACACACATCGCACACTTCCGAAAGCGACGATGTGGCGTTATGTTTTAAAACAGCTGCAGCATTGTCGCTTGCGAATTGGCTATCGCAACGCGGCCGACGGCTGCGGCCTGCCGTTACTTTGGGAACTGTAGGTACTTTCCTTTAACCCAACCCTGAGCGGAAAATTATTGTTTAAATCCTTTAATACCTGAGCATCAGTAAGTCCCAACGTAGCCGCCAACTGCCGCCTGTCTGGCTTCGTTATATACTTTTGAATTTGGAACCGTCGCTCGAGTCCCTTCCGCTGCAGGTTGCTAAAGACTGCCCGAGACCACGACCGCTTCCTCTTGCCGCTCGATGTGACGTCACATCGGGGAGCGGATGACTGCTGTGGCGGTGATGATGAAGGCATTGGGAGGCGATATACTGAAAATAACGGGAACGTTTAGGGTTTTACTTTCTGGATTTTTTTATATCGATAATTCTTATTAGACATAGTTCAAAGATGACGAACGAGAAAAGAAAATGTGGTTGGCATTGTGGTAGGAATTGTGGGGATCTCACTCTTTGTAAGCATCAATGAGTTCCAGGTTGATCTGGAAGTTATTGTAAGCAAGGAAAAACTGCTCAGGTGGGCACTTAATATCGTGTACTGCGTGTCCTACTTTTTACTCACTACGGGAACCGATGGATGTTACTGAAGGCCCCAATCTCGTAGTCCAGTTCCGGGCCGACACAATTTAGATTACCATCGACGCGTTTAAAGAAGAACTTACTGAATCTGGTTGCCACAGAGATTCTAGAGCACCTACTATTCCAGGAAGCCACAAGTTAACGAAGTTGTCAAGATGAAGTTGGGTTGTCTACTCATTTTCTGGAAAAATCCGTAAGTTTCAAGTCGATGATTTCGCTCCGCCAACTGTTTAATTTAAAAATATGCTGACGATATGAAAAGTTTTCATAAGATGGTACTCGCTCGGATAGTATAGCTCGGATTCAAGTGATGAGCTATTCAAACAAAGAAAAGTACAATTTATTCCTTCTTGCAATCGCGCAGTTAACGGAACATTTATAAAACTTCAAACTCATCGTTTTTGTAAAACAAAACCAAAGCGGTATGCCATCGTCAAAATAAAAGAGCGCAATGAAATCCAGTAGGCGATCTTCATCGGCAATAACAATATTTTTAAACAACCTCAACACACTCGTAGGTACCTATTACTGTTTAAATACGCTATTTTTAGTAGAAATGTTTTAAACATCATGTACAAGATCCCAGACTAGTGATTAAGGTGGTTAAGGTATAACTACTTAGTTACTAAACTAATTTCACTGTGCTAAAATTTGGCATTGTAAGACTTCAGATTGTTTGACAGTAATTTGCAGTAAACTTGGTACAAACATTACCTAATCATCATCATTCTGCCCTTATTCCAATTTATGTGGGATCGGCGCAGCATGTCTTTTTATTTCATTCTTCGTCTTAGTAGTAACCTCCTTTCTAGCCGTATCATCTTTCACACAGTCCATACATCTTTGTTTGGTCTTCTTCTACTCTTTAAACCTTCCGTCATTCCGCCGCATCACATGACCATTCACCGGAGACAACTTCAGATTTCCTCATTTTTAAAATACTATTTTTTTTCTATTCATTCACGTTACACCACACATTGCCCTTAGCATTCTCATCTCCTCCTCCGCGCATCGTATTCTTCATTCCTGAGGGTCGTGACTCCTTCATCGTGAAGTAAACTGATTGACGAGCTTTCACCATCCGAGCCAATTCTTGGCATTGTGAAGCGCGTCGTGGAGTTGTGTCCAGCGATGAGCGAATTTTGGCCGTCAATCTAAGAGGACTATTATGCATTATTGCCAATATCGATTCAAGAATTAATGTTTCTTTTAAATCATTCAGCAACGTACTTAAGTGTCCGCTGGATAGACGCACTAGATTCCTATGTCCTGTTTCATGTGTTAGTCTAGTCATACATTCTTTCAAACAAAGAAAGGTTCAGCATTTTCAGCCCGACAGTTAGGTATAACTACATAGGTACTGCAACTAAGTACCTAATAAGTAATAATGATTGGTAATGTAGCGAGGATTCGCGGCTTTAGCCGAAAGTCTTGTTTGAAATGAATATTCGCGAATGGACCAGAGTCACGAGTGCTGCTGTACTTTGCCATCTCGCAAAAGACAAAGAGCAATATATACGTATGAGTGATAGGAGAGGCACCAAAAGAAGAACAAAAACTGTTTTTTTTTCATAATTCGGTCCATTTATGTTTCATGCGTTAACCAGTAGCGGTATGCATTCTAGGGCTAGGTTCACACAAACTGACAATATTGTATCGTCTTGCTCCTTGCTACCATTTAGGAAGGCCAAAGAAATGATGGATGCCAGCCAAGGCGCCATATTCTCCTCGGTCTGTCGCGACGCCCCGTCTAGCTGTCTCAGGGCTCCAGTTTTGTGATATGCGGGCCCACAGCTTTGCCAGCATCCGACAGACATGGTTTGCCGCTTGCAAGTCATTTGTTATCCCCGTCTTTGTCATTATTTTTTATTTCAGACCATACCTTCTAGTTACGGAGATATTGGAGGTCAAAGTCCCAGCTTTTAATGTTATAACTTTACTTTAAATACCTCCATGCATGACCTGTACTATATTCAATGCATCCGTCAGCACAATGTTTTAAATGCGTTACATTGATTCCGGAAACCGTGATTTTTCTCCCCAAAAGACCTTTTTCAGCAATAATTTTTGCGTAGAGTTACTTAGTTTGATGTACAGAATGCTTGGTTGACGGCTTTGTGAAGAGTCCGTTTACACCTTGTATTGCCTAAAAAATCCTTCATAGTTATGTACTCTTTCTCTTATGGTGTATGTTACAGTGAACTTTTTTTTAATTTTAACAAACTTGATTTGTTAATCCCCTGGAGCAATGAAAAATAGTATTTTTTCCTATTCTAATTTTTTAGATGTTTTTTATTTATTTTAGGCGGGTAAGTAACATATAAGGTAGTAAAAACAAAAAACAAAAAAACATATCTACAGCTTTGGGTGTACTTTTACGTAAAAGAAGAAAATAATGGTGATTTTTTCATGTCATTAATTGTTTTCTCTTGCCATAAGGCGTTTAGTACTTACTTACTGTAAAAGGTAGGTAATATTCTAAAGGCCGAATTAACTAAATATCTAGTTAATTTCGTCCTACACCTACAATATAAATTCTTATTACAATCTTAATGTGTTACACTTAATTACAAACCGTTCATCAGTTTCAAGATGGCGATGCAAAATACGAATAAGCTTTTTATTTCTATGCATGAAAATGCTGAAAACCATAGATATATTTTATGACGTGAAAAGAAATCTAACCTACTACTACTACGTAGATTAATGTGATAGGTTCTACCGAAATACCTAGAGGGGCAGGCATAAAATGAGAAGAAAAAGTTTTTATTTAATTAAGTATTCAACCTTTTTAAAATATTTACTGGCCTTTTCATATCAAAGTCATTGCAAGATTAAAGGTTTCTTTTTATTTCTTTTTTTAAATTAGTAAATGGCTAGCGTGTCATGTTTTACAAGTACAACGGCTAGTATTTTTAATAAGAATTAGCATTCATCCTTTTAATTATTTTTCTTCAGCCTGTTTTTAATGCTACAAGAGTGTTTTGGCGCATGTGACATGGAAAGTAATGCGTTGTTGGTGTGGTTGTTGGTTGTGGAGATATTGATACGAGTTTTTTTTTTTAAAAGCAAATTTTTGGCGTTCGTACCGATTTTGCCCATTCGCTTAAAGATCATTGTACAACAGTTACAATTAATTTAGTTACTAAATTAATGCTTATTTTTGTAAAATTCGCACTCTAGAGCCACAAGAAACAAGCAACGTTTAGTTTGTGGCTCACCGAATATGTCACAAAAATTGCTGTTACTACTTTTTGATGAATAAACTTTACTTACTCTATATTTACCGATATAATTACCTATTCAGAACAATTTAGAGTGACTTCTCGGACAGTTGAACCATTTTTTAATAACAAGACAGAGCTTCCACGTACTTTGAAGCTTTCATTAGTGGTATAGGTCGTCAATAAGTTCTACTCCACCACGGTTTAAGACTTTTTTTAAAGTTACCCCTATAAAATTAGGTACGTAGTACTGTCCTATCTTTTTTTACAAACGGTGCCTGTGTCTTGTTATGTGAATGGTACCTAGTAAATACTTCATCGGTAAAATTGCAAGGGGCGGCGGAATGCATAAAGCAAATTTTATAAGATCTTCTGATTAAATCATTAGTTGAAAATATTAAATCAGGACTTTATAAAATTGGTTTTATAAAACGTTATTTTTTGTGTAATTTTTCATTGGGCAAAAAAGTATAGAACAAAAGACATAAACGAGATGCCTTCGTTTTGCAAATTTCTCAAATATATATATTATCTAAATAGATAACCTAATATGTTACTGCTACCTATATTAGACGGCCAGTTTAAAAAAATAATTATATTATAGATATGTAGGTACATGCGTAGATAGATAATAGGTATGTGATGTGACTTTATTTTAATAGTAGGTTACACATACACAGTAATTTCATATTTCTGGTAGAAATCTTATATTTTTAGTAGCTAATAAAATAGGAAGTAGGTACATCTTGCACATTCGGTGCTGTGGTGCTATGCGTATTATATTTACAACTAGCTGTGGCCCGTGACCCGTTTCGAGTATTAATAATAAAAAATAATAGTTAAAGTATATAACAAAAATAGTTATTTATTTATGTTATACTAGCTTAGGCCCGTGGCTTTGCCCGCGTAAAGTTCTGTAATTGTCCCACGGTATCATACTATCGGGATAAAAAGTATCCTTTGTGTTAATCCAGGTTATAAACTATCTGTGTGCGAATTTTATCCAAATCCGTTCAGTAGTTTCTGCGTAAAAGAGTAACAAAAATCCATTCATCCATTCTCACCAACATTCGCATTTATAATAGGAGTAGGATTAACAATATCCACTGCAATAATGATAAATCTCCCTTTTACTTGGTTTTAATTTTATAACTCGTGAAATAAAATTCAGATTTGGCAACAATTTTTTTTTAAATTTTAGTCAAGGCACAAGTTTTTTAGCATCATTCGTTGACAAACAATAATTTTTTGAGCATTATCAATTAATTAAAATTATTTTATATGGAATCAACTCTCCAAACAATCTTCAAAAATCTAGACTAACCTATTCCCGTTCTAGCCGTGTATCCAATTTTGAAAAACACATTTTTAATGTTTTTTTATTAAGAAAAAACAATTAAATCAATGTCTTATTAAGTATTTTGTGTGTACATAAATAAATAAATAAATATTGCTTAAACAACTCAAGATATCTTTTAGCGCAACAACAACAACTAATAATAATCAATTCACAAAAGATTTGAAAGCTATTGGTGAGAACGAAAACTTTATTCAAGTACAGAAACGCAAACTTACCGGTAGTAGGCCTTAACGCTGGATGTAAGTGTGTGTATGGAAGAGGCAGCGGCAGCTGCAGCAGAGGCGGCTCATCCCTGCAGCAGCGGTACAGCGCCGCCACGCAGCCTGCGCACGGCGGCTCCTGACTCCTGACCACTTCCGTCACCGCCGCACTCGACCGGTGGCTATCATTATTGCCCAAAATACTGTCCACACTAAACTTCAATTTACTCACAGAATTGACATCATTCAACGAAGTCATTGTCACTTAATTTCACAAACGACCAACAGGAAGACCTTCTGTTATGAAAGCAACTGAAAAACTGACAAGCGTCGCGCCTCTGTTATCGGCGCAAGCGCAGGCTGGGGGCGTTCCGATTCTAATGGAGCGTTCCAATTGGTCGCCGGTTATTGGGCGTTGCGGCCGCGTTATGGAGTGAGCCAGCATTGACTGATCGTCATGGTACCAACAACTGCACTTGTTTACAATAAAGTGCTTCTTTAATGTGTTTTATATGACTTTGCACTTTAGATTAAATTTTATTGTTAAGAAACTTGCGTCATTCGTCAGTTTATATTAGGGATATTCTTAAAATTACATTAGGTACTTACCTATCTACTTACTACATTAGGATGTATCTACCTGGGATTAATAAATTATTGGTATTTGGTAGTCAATGTTTAAACAGCATTATCATTTACCCTAAGTAAATCCTGAACGGTGGTGCGCAGCTAGAGGAGCAGGAAAGAAATGTGCTAGCTTCGCACTCTTACTGTTATTGGTATGCATCAATGATGTCTCCAGGTGTGCCCAATTTTCTGCTGTGACTCAGCAGATTATTTGGTAGGTACCCAGTGTCCTCCGTGCATCGGAAAGCATGTTTAGCCTTTGGAGGCTGTCATTTGTAAATCTTTGAAAGTCGTTTCGGATAGTCAGTGGCCCGAAAGTTTGACAACCAGTCTTACCAAGGGGTATCGTTTTACCCAACAATAACTGGGTCGTGGAGGTCAGATAGGCAGTCACACGATATAAAAACTGGTATCCAGGTAAATCTGGTAAGACTGGAAACCGATCCCAACATAGTTGGGAAAAGGATAGGCAGACGATCATTCAGCAGATTAGTTAAGAGACCAAATCACCAACTGAGCGGGCTTTGCGTAACTGAAATCTTGCGTTGAAAAACTACAAATAGGTATTTACTCATCGACAAAATTAATCAACAAAATAAGTAATGGAAAATTTTAACTGCGAAACGAATTGCAACCGTACTCAATAAAGAATTAATATAAAGAATTAATATAAAATATTTGAGAGCAGCTGTTCGTGTGGCCAAAATCCGCTCACACTGCCAATCTACTTTTTTTTTTCAATAGGTATTTACCTACATTTTACAAAATAATGTTAGCCGATAGCCAAAACACCCTTGTAGAAATTTAGAAGTAGAAGTAGCATTTTACTTCATCCAAGTCTTACCACACCTCAAATATTTTTCCATCCCTTCTTGTATTATCTAATATGAACCAAACATTTTTTCGTAGTTCGTATCGTCTTGTGCTTTAAGAGCGTAAAAGTTACTCAAGAAAAGCTTCATCTCTGAGATAAGAATCGGCCTGATATATTTAACCTTTCTATAAGTGCTGGGACTCTCACAGGCCTCTTCATAATTGGATTAAATGAACTTAGAGGGTTCTATTGATGATTTTAATTAATATAATTCTGTAACTACATACGTATTACGGTCGCGAATCATATTTTGTTTCACATATAGCCGGAACTGACCTGCAAATTGCAAAAACCCTAAGCAAATTCGAATTATGCAGGCAAGCAGCAGCAGCGGCAGGCAGTTTCTGTGAGATTGGGCCACAGTTCACATAGATTCTTGGCTACTATAGATGCACTATGGGCTGGTGGTACAGGTAGCTAGATGTCACCAATCTTTGAATTTTTGGTTGACGAAAGAAAACGAAACTGATCCATGAAGACGTTTTCCAGACGCAAACTGAAAAGGCGTTATATTCTTCATATCTTTTCTATTTTGTTCACACTTAGGTAAAATTATCAGAACGCGCTTTCAAATTATAATGTTGGTATGTACATCACCAAAGTGCGATATTGAAGAAGCTTGTCTTTATTTGATGCAGATATCTGTTTCAGCAAAATAAATCGGACGGTTTGCTGCTGAAAAATAAACCGGCCAAAAGTAAAGTATTTGAATACTTTTCTTCGAATTACAAATGAAATTCGTTATTTAGTATCGGATTCTTATTTTTGTCGATTTTTTTGCTTCAGTATGATCTCCTTGCAAATATAAGTAATTAACTAAAATATCTATACCTACTGAATTCATAGAGGAATTAAAATTACTCCTTAAACATCCAGATGGAATTCTTTCTCAATAAATCCTACAATTTCCACCGAATCCATACATGTGGTTTGCAGTACACAAAACAGATCCAAGAATAAAACTGAATATTTCGACCACACTCGATTATACCCACTTACCTAAACATAATACAGAATCAATCGATATAAGAACAACTGTTAGCTCTAAAACGCTCAAATCGATTACGGTTGAGTTTATTTTGCTTGTCAGAGCCCACCTGTGCTACATCCGCGGCAACAGATATAGATCCCATCATTACAGAGCATCGGCACGCTGCGCGCGCGCACATTGTTTACTCGATAAGTATCAATGATCTGTGGCTAACGAAATTATTATGCATGTAAGTAGCTATACCTAGCTAGTAGCTACTAATTATAGCGGGATCCGCCAGATGTGGACGTTGTAATCGACAGTTTTATTTAAAATATGCCCATCGCCAATGCCTGGTGTGGCTGGGGAAGCCATTCAGGATTTTTCCGCTATCAGACCATAATATTTTAAAGTACAAAAATACCACTTCTGATATTTAGTTAACAAGCTTAATATTTGCTGATTTTACATGGGTTCTTGACGTGGCAGCTTAAGAGCTGAACTTTACAGCACAGGCAGAAAATGATTCTGAAATAATTCTACATTGGAATCATTTAGCGATCAGAAATCCACATACATAACTATATACCGCTACGTTAAAAGGCCAGTCGCATTAGTGCTTTAAGGATCTCATGGTCGATATGAGCTGGCCATAAATCAGTAATATAGTTTAGAGTCTAACAATGGTGTCAGTCGCCCGCGGTTGGCAAACGCAACGCCAATAGGATCAAAAGATTGGCGCGAGAACGTATTGCTCAGCACACGTGTGAATTATCTGAACGGCTGCGGGAGCTCTAAATCATAGCTATGGTTTATTTACCAATCACGATACTTATATTTTATGATATCCGATAATTTTCAAATCCCTGTTAATCTTCTATTCAAAAAATTTGCACATTTTCGTTCTATAGAGGAAATACGCAGTTTTCTCAATTTCTTACCCAGTTTTTTATAGATTTGAGCAATAAATTATAATCTGCTCCATTATTTCGTGGTCTGGAACTAATAACTTAACAGTTTACTCCAATCTTTCAGGATGCTACACCCGTATAACATTTTAATATTATTTGGCAAATATTTACTGTACAAAATCTGGTGCGGTAGCCGCTTTTACAGTAGGAGTGAGACATTGAAAAAAGCAGAGACTAGTAAAGAAATGTAAAAAACAATAATTACATTAATAATTAAATAAAAGATGAACTCACAAGGGATAAGTACAATAAAAAAAACAGAGAACGAAGAAAAATTACAAGGAAGGGTAGGTTTTAAAAAACCAATGAAAATAAGGTATATAGAAATGAATGCCAAAACAAATTCCAAATTATAATCCCTGTTTACAACTCTGTGGGCAATACGAAGATACTATTGTTTGGCAATCTCAGTAGGCGAGTATTATAAAATAATAAACATGTGTTAATAATTAAATACTTACGCA
This sequence comes from Noctua comes, assembly GCA_963082995.1. Classification (NCBI taxonomy): domain Eukaryota; kingdom Metazoa; phylum Arthropoda; class Insecta; order Lepidoptera; family Noctuidae; genus Noctua; species Noctua comes. Next base: position 7,525,842 of record OY720279.1, on the reverse strand, counting down.
AATATTTTATACGTCTAACAATAACAAAGCGACCTCCCGCAACTTCACAAAGTTAATTAATTAAAAAACCTTTGAAATTCTGTAAGTATTGGATCGTTTTACTTTTATTAATCATCTATCTGTAGTGTACAAGCTACAGTTCCCTCACTTAGAACAAATAAAGTGGATACTAAATCAACTTTAATAGTGGCGCCTCGCTTGTTTATCGTAACTTGGATTAAAAAACATGATAGTCCTGGAATCAAATGGGAATAGCAGTGACGGGTGTTCCGAACGACTTCCTTATACGATCGCCATTCTAATTCAATCGTTTTCCGGAAATCACATCTTGGGGAGATTTATTAAGTCTGCTCTTGTTTGTGAGATAGTAAAATCGACATTAATGTCTATGGCCTACCGAGTTACGTTCGATCCTTGTACAATTAGGCCATCGGATTCGAAATAAGTGAGTCAATAAACACAGCATCCTTCGGGGAGCGATGCCCGTTCATTGTGGTCTTATTTATAGATTTGTGATTGTTATATTATCGCGTTGCTTGATTATCGTGGTAATGACTTTTATGATCCTCTTCTGAATAAATATACAAGTGGCCATGTTTACTTAGTATAAATATTGAGGCGTGGTGTGGCCCAACGCGTACCACAGTAGTATGCTACTTTAAATGCAGTATCACTTTGTTCACAGATTTATTTTGTTCTTTCACCCTAGCTATTCCAAGCAGGGATGTGCTTCAAGACTGTTTTTAACTAGCTTCAGCCCGCAGCTTCGCTCGTGCTATGTTCAGAAATTATCCCACGGTATCGTTTTAAATTTAGCCTATGACACTCGGGGATAACGTGGCGGCTCATTAGTGAAAGAATTTGCGGAATCAGATCAGTACTTAGTTCCGAACCAAACTTTACCTCTTTACAATATTAGTAATGAAATAATTCAAACTTGTGAAAGTATTGTAGTTGCCCAGTCCAAAGCGTAGATCTCTATGGAGAAGAATGGGCAAGAAACTCTATGGAAACTATTTTAAATCCAAATCATCATCATCTGCCTATCCTTTTCCCAACTATGTTGTATGTTGGGGTCGGCTTCCAATCTAACCGGATGCAGCTAAATACCAGTATTTTACGTAGAGCGGCTGCCTGTCTGACCTACACAACCCAGTTAGTACTGGGTAATACGAAACCCCTTGGTAAGACTGGTTGTCAGACTTTCTTTTAAATCCAAATATTGTTACAAAATTTTAATCTATTATCATCCTTTTAATTTACTCCAATCTAGTTTAAACTTACCTGACCAGAAGCATGTAACACCCTCCCCCCTCACCACACCCCTCCCCTCCCCCCCTACCCTCTGTGTGTGTCTCATCCTGTAACATAAATTATAATACCATTATGATTTTATGTAGATATTTTATTATTAATTTACACCATATAATTGCCAAGAAATCGTGTTGTTATTAGCAAGTTAAACACACGATCCGTGACATCCCAAGTTTATGGTTTTACCAAGAACGGCTACCGTGCTCTTCAACAGAGTATGTAGGCACTGTGGTTAATATAAATTTTCTGAGTCACCCATTCGTTACATGCCGATAAAGTATGTGTGTTTATTTTATATAGGTATAATTTTGTGTACCAATTAAAATTTTCCTGTTTTGTCTTTTCTACACACTGTGTCTACATCTCTAATTCTACTTTCCTCTCGCAGGTCTGCTGGAAGAGATTTCTCATGAAATAAGCAGTACCTTTGTGCTCTTCTATCTTAATGTAATGTCTTGTTAAGTGTTTTGTGTGTACTTAAATAAAGAAATAAAATAAATTGTAAATTCAGATGTAAAAATTGTGAGGATTTTGTCTTGGCTATTTACCTCTACAGTTTCCATGTTTAGGGAGTAACTGATAGAGCTCTCTCATTCACGTACACAAATACAAACTTGACACATACATAAGTTTAAGTCATCGTGGTGAAAGAACTAGTCAGCTGGACTCTGCGTTACCGATTGCTAACTGTCCCGGGTGCGCCGTGCGTTTGGAATAGCAGTTCGATATTTTTAACGCCGCTCGGGAAGGCTCCTTTTATGCACCCAAATGGGGTATCATCGACCCGTCCCAAATACAATGCCAGTGTGGAGCCCCTCTACAGGATATGCCCCACCTCCTTTGTTGCCCATCCTGCACTGCCACTAGCACCTTCCAGGATTTAAATGAAGCTAACGACAGAGCTGTGCAGGTGGCAATATACTGGTCGGGTATTATTTGAGTCTATCTACACGAAAAGAAGGAGAAGAAGACATGCAGCTATCATTGCATGTTCTTCAGCGCCTCAAAAAATAACATTATCGGTACTAAAATCACATTAAACATTTGAGTATATTCCGCTAAGATTGTCAAAAAGTATCGATATGAGATAATTATTTATACAAATCGCTGTTTCATATTGGGTGTCTGTGTCGCAATAAATATTAAATATCGACGCCGTTAAAAATATCCCCTTACACTTTACGAGAGCGCTCGCCGACATATTTACGTACGGGAGGAGGCTATCAATTCCGTTTTTTCATTCGACCTTACGATATAGCCACCTTCCTTGCACGCAAGCTTTCTCTTAGCACTGAATGCTATATTGTTATGATTGGCGTCCTTAATTCTGTTTGAGAAACGATGCTTGTTTGCGAATTTTAATAATCGACCTGGATAATACAGGGAGCTACTAGTTATTCAGACGGACCTTTTGAACAATTACTGAAAGAGCATCAATATTTTATAGGTATTAAATCCAACCCGTCGGGTGTAGAATCTAGCCGCTGGGTTCAGCTATAGCTTATAAATTTAAGCATAAATTCAAAGGGCAGACACTAGACAGTATTGTTTGAAGAGATATAAACTGCACATAATTCTGTCTCCGTGTTTGATGTTACGTAGGCTGTATTATCTTCCATCCTACAGAATATAGCCTATCCAATTAGGAAATTCTATTCAAAATGTCACAACAACGAACTAAGAGTATACTTACCCAGTTGCAAGGCATTTTCATGCTATGCGTTGCACCCATCAAATTCATATTTCTTAGTCTATCGTTATCATCCTCTAGCTGTTCTATGGTTCGTATCCATTTCTCTAACACCATGTTCATCAGCCGCAAAGTTATAATTCTTTGCCATGTAGTTAAGCAGACCTGTTTATTGGAATATAATAATTTTAGAGTCCATTGACTCTAAATCTAACTTAGGAGAGCCTATGCAGTCTAAAGTCATGGTTAATCCCACTAAGCGAAGAAGCAGTTCATCAAAACCTCCCATAAATCGAGTCTCACCTATGACACACATTGTTACCAAGTAGGGACATTAAACAGCTGATAAATCTCGTTGGATCGCCCACGACCTTTCGAACACATATTAATATTTAATTGTAGGCGCGATATCATCACGGAGCGCATAACTAACTGTTAATAAAGTGTATTGTTGACTTGAATTATCCTCATAAGTCTGGCGAACGAGACTCAGATCGCGGGGGGCTATTCTCATGTCCAGGATTTACGGATCAAGATTGTTGTACTGAAGCTAAGTAAGCACTTTATTTGTGGTGATTAAAAAGCCATAATTTAAGTAGGTGTGCAAGTTGCTTACTGTTACTTTTTTATTTTGTTTATGCAACTTAAAACATATCGATAGGTACAGTGGATGGAGAATCTGCGTCTACATTCTTACAAACATGTAGATACTTAGATGGTATCTAGGAATTTTAAAAGTTAATTCAAATACCTTATAGACTTGTTTTCCAACGTGATCAAATATTAAAATCAATAAAATTTTATGTTTCCAGCAGTTTGTAATTAGACATCAATAAAACAGTCTCTGGTTTCCTGCTGCGAATTATAGATGTCTTTAATAATTTATTCTTGTTTTTTTTGTCAATAAAAGCAAATACTACGATCGCTATTAACTTGGCATTTTTTTCTTTTTCTAAAACTTTTGCTAGTTTTATGAAAATATTAATACCTCATTATACGGGTGAATATCAACAAAGTTCATTTTTTGTCAATTTTGGTGGCTCAATTTTTTCTTTAGTTTTCGTGAAAAATAACGATCTGGTATAATAATAGAATGTCCAAGCTTGAAGGATGTTCATGAGGGCTCAGAATATCTCCATAACTTTTTGAGATATTTTAGTTCAAAGTCTAGTGTGGCCACCAAAATTGAAAATCACCCACCCAAATCGAAACTGCCCACCAAAATTGAAAATCAGTGGCACCAAAATTGGATTTCTCCGTCAGAAACCTCAATCTCACTAATAAAGCTCAATGTGATTAATCTCACAAATTCTCGGGAAGTATCAATAACTTTTATCGGTTTATAAAACTCTCGTTTGTTAAAAATAGGATAGATTCCGAGGTCTGGTCCTAAAGTCGGACTGACATGGTAGCGTTTTTGTTGGGGAGACTGCAGTACAACCCAAGTCTTGATCGAATCGAAGGCTTTCTCGTAGTCCACAAACACTAAACGGAGAGGCAGCTCTTCGGTCTCCTGTATAACCTGCCACAGCGTATGTATATGGTGTACGGCGCTAAAGCCATTATGGAATCCGGCTGGTTCGGGATGATTCTTGAAAACAACTTGTAGACATAGCTTAGAAGTGAGATGGGCCCATAATTCTTCAGCCGGGCATTGTAGCCTTTTTTGAAGAAGAATACCACCACACCCCTGCACCATGCCTGTGGGGTTTTCCCCTCGGGTATGACGGAATCAAACAGCTTCTGAAGGGCCTTAAGTACCGGTTTTCCACCCGCCTTTAGGATTTCGGCCGTAATTCCGTCATCACCCGGTACTTTGTTGTTTTTAAGCTGTTCCAGAGCCATCCTAATCTCGTGCATCCAGATCTCATCCGGGTTGTTTTCGGTATAGTGTCGGGTCAGTCTAGCTCTTGGGTCATTTGCTAGATTTACAACGGGTTTACTGGTTGAAGTGTATAACTGCCCATAGAATCTCTCGATCTCCCTCAGTAGCTCCGGTTTGGTGGATACGATCCTGCCATGTTCCTTCAGTTCCGCGAGCTGGCTCTGCTCAATAGCCAGATCTCTTGCAAATGCCTTGGAGCCGCTCAATTGCATCTTTAATATGCTGGATTTAAAGATCCGTCTATTGAGCTGCCGGTATTTCCACGCCTCGTCTGAAGACTGCAGGATTAACTCACGCCGCTCCTGCATGAGCTTGAGAGTATAATCAGAGAGTTTTTTGTTCTTATGTGCCAGACGTGTCTTGAAGAACTTAGACCCGTATGGACAGTTTCCACGAACTTATCATTGTATTCGTCCAATGAGCTTCTTAGGCACTCGAAACGAGTCTGGAGTTCAAGCTTTTCAGATTGCAGCAGCTCTCGGGGTTTTGAATTTGGATCTGTGCTGGACAGAGCGTAGACTTCATCAGTCGAGACTTTTCAAGCTTGATATTGATGTTCAATGTGCCTCTTACTATGCCTTGATAGCTTCCGGTTTTCAACGAATTGATCGTAGAGACAACATTGAACATAATACGCTTCTTGGTTGACATGACGAAGTCAATCTTATTTGAAGTTGCACCATCGGGGCTCTGGCAGGTCCACTTCCTGTGCTCACGCTTTCTGAAGAAGGAGTTCATCCTTTAGAGGCCCTCCTTCTCCATAAAACTAGCCAGTTGGTGACCCCGGTGGTTCCAACGTCCAACCCCAAATTGCCTAGTTTCGCGTTGAAGTCCCCAATGACAACGGTGAAGTGCTTTTAAGCAACCTCTCTTCGCTGGTCTGTTTTGGCATTCTAAAAAGCAACAAAATAAATATATACGAATAAGAAACTTGGTCATTAGTATGCAACCCTTATAATAATAGGTCTTACTAACTGCCAAGTACATAACATGTATTTGTTTGCTAATCCAACTGTCTTGCAACGTAAAAACTAGCTATATAGGTAATAACAATACATATGGGTGAATATCAAATCAGCAAATTTTACGTGTCCACGTTGAGAATCGAGGTGTAAAATGATAGGATGTTTCTGATTTTTTTTTGTAGTGAACTACGTAACTTGGTTCAATTAGGGCCACATTTATTTTTTTATAAGTGTAAATAAATCATCAGGGAAAAAAAAAATCGCCTTCAAATTCAAGTTTGGTGGCTTGTCCCAGTTCCATTTTTTGATATAATTGCGTTCACCAAAGTAACAATTTGAGGTATAATATAAAATAAACAATTTTGTTAGTATATGCATTAGTCAAATTATCTAAAAACAATGAAACCATATTATAAAATCTTATTTAAAAGCACAGGACACTCGATCAAAGTTTGTCCAAGCAAAAATCAAAATTTTTCTGGCACTTTTTCAAATTACTCTAACATGAAGTTTCGTGCGTGTGCGATCAATCGCGTTATTTATTTCGCATCTGTCAGTCGTGCCATTAGTGCGATTAGTGTCAGGTGTGTGATTAGTGCGGTGATTACCCTCCAAAAACATAAGTACTCGCCTTGGGGGCAACGGGGGACAAGAATTGTTCAATTTTTGGTGGATCGATTTACTGTTGATTTTAAAGTGTTATAATAGTAAGCTACATGCTATAGCTAATGATTTGGGTGACCCATAAATCAATGACATTAATTTAATTTTAACTTAAAACCCTTATTTTTTAAGATTTTTTTTATGCCTGGTTCCAATTTTGGTGGCTCAATTTTGGTGGTTTTGGTGGCGTTTTCACGCCACCAAAATTGAAAATGACCCGCCAGATGTTAATTATGTACTGTATATGTATTGTTATTACCTATATAGCTAGCGTTTACGTTGCAAGACAGTTGGATTAGCAAACAAATACATGTTATGTACTTGGCAGTTAGTAAGACCTATTATTATAAGGGTTGCATACTAATGACCAAGTTTCTTATTCATATATATTTATTTTGTTGCTTTTTAGAATGCCAAAACAGACCAGCGAAGAGAGGCTGCTTAAAAGCACTTCACCGTTGTCATTGGGTCTCCAATGACATTGGGGACTTCAACGCGAAACTAGTCAATTTGGGGTTGGACGTTGGAACCACCGGGGTCACCAACTGGCTAGTTTTATGGAGAAGGAGGGCCCCTATAGGATGAACTCCTTCTTCAGAAAGCGTGAGCACAAGAAGTGGACCTGCCAGAGCCCCGATGGTGCAACTTCAAATGAGATTGACTTCATCATGTCAACCAAGAAGCGTATTATGTTCAATGTTGTCTCTACGATCAATTCGTTGAAAACCCGAAGCGATCAAGGCATAGTAAGAGGCACATTGAACATCAATATCAAGCTTGAAAAGTCTCGACTGATGAAGTCTACGCTCTGTCCAGCACAGATCCAAATTCAAAACCCCGAGAGCTGCTGCAATCTGAAAATCTTGAACTCCAGACTCGTTTCGAGTGCCTAAGAAGCTCATTGGACGAATACAACGATAAGTTCGTGGAAACTGTCCATACGGGTCTAAGTTCTTCAAGACACGTCGTGCACATAAGAACAAAAAACTCTCTGATCATACTCTCAAGCTCATGCAAGAGCGGCGTGAGATGATCCTGGAGTCTTCAGACGAGGCGTGGAAATACCGGCAGCTCAATAGACGGATCTTTAAATCCAGCATATTAAAGACGCAATTGAGCGGCCCCAAGGCATTTGCAAGAGATCTGGCTATTGGACAGAGCCAGCTCGCGGAACTGAAGACCGACCATGGCAGGATCGTATCCGCCAAACCGGACCGCTACTGAGGGAGATCGAGAGATTATATGGGCAGTTATACACTTCAACCAGTAAACCCGTTGTAAATCTAGCAAATGACCCAAGAGCTAGACTGACCCTACACTATACCGAAGACAACCCGGACGAGATCTGGATGCACGAGATTAGGATGGCTCTGGAACAGCTTAAAAACAACAAAGTACCGGGTGATGACGGAATTACGGCCGAAATCCTAAAGGCGGGTGGAAAACCGGTACTTAAGGCCCTTCAGAAGCTTTTTAAATAGGCTATGTCAACATCAACATCAACAATGCCCGGCTGTAGAATTATAGGCCCATCTCACTTCTAAGCTATGTCTACAAGTTGTTTTCAAGTATCATCCCGGACCAGCCGGATTCCATAATGGCTTTAGCACCGGACACCACATACATACGCTGCGGCAGGTTATCCAGAGACCGAAGAGCTGCCTCTCCGTTTAGTGTTTGTGGACTACGAGAAAGCCTTCGATTCGATCGAGACTTGGGTTGTACTGCAGTCTCCCCAACAAAAACGCTACCATGTCAGTCCGACTTTAGGACCAGACCTCGGAATCTATCCTATTTTTAACAAAAGAGAGTTTTATAAACCGATAAAAGTTATTGATACTTCCCGAGAATTTGTGAGATTAATCACATTGAGCTTTATTAGTGAGATTGAGGTTTCTGACGGAGAAATCCAATTTTGGTGCCACTGATTTTCAAATTTGGTGGGCACTTTCGATTTTGGTGGGTGATTTTCAATTTTGGTGGCCACACTAGACTTTGAACTAAAATATCTCAAAAAGTTATGGAGATATTCTGAGCCCTCATGAAAATCCTTCAAGCTTGGACATTCTATTCTTATACCAGATCGTTATTTTTCACGAAAACTAAAGAAAAAATTGAGCCACCAAAATTGGAACCAGGCATAAAAATCTTAAAAAATAAGGGTTTTAAGTTAAAATTAAAATAATGTCATTGATTTATGGGTCACCCAAATCATTAGCTATAGCATGTAGCTTACTATTATAACACTTTAAAATCAACAGTAAATCGATCCACCAAAAATTGAACAATTCTTGTCCCCCGTTCCGCCCAAGGCGAGTACTTATGTTTTTGAAGGGTAATCACCGCACTAATTACACACCTGACACTAATCGCACTAATGGCACGACTGATAGATGCGAAATAAATAACGCGATTGATCGCACACGCACGAAACTTCATGTTATAGTAAGTTGAAAAAGTGCCAGAAAAAATTTGATTTTTGCTTGGACAAACTTTGATCGAGTGTCCTGTGCTTTTAAATAAGATTTTATAGTATGGTTTAATTGTTTTTAGATAATTTGACTAATGCATTTACTAACAAAATTGTTTATTTTTTATTGTACCTCAAATTGGTACTTTGGTGAACGCAATTACATCAAAAAATGGAACTGGGACAAGCCACCAAACTTGAATTTGAAGGCGAATTTTTTTTTCCCTGATGATTTATAAACACTTATAAAAAAATAAATGTGGCCCTAATTGAACCAAGTTACGTAGTTCACTACAAAAAAAAATCAGAAACATCCTATCATTTTACACCTCGATTCTCCGTGGACACGTAAAATTTGCTGATTTGATATTCACCCATACCCAAGGTATGGTTTTTTTCTAATTCTTTCATCTCAGTTGTCGAAAGTATTGATATCCAATATTCTGTGTTATTTTGTAACTTAGGTTCATATATAAGTTATTCCTAATAGCAAAAGTACTCTATGAAACCTACGCTACGCTATGAAACCTCTTAGTAGCTTCAAATATCACCGGAAAACATGAGAATACAACCCCACGTTAGTCGCCGGCGTACTTGGATGTCGCCCGGGGAAATGCTTTATATCGACGCATAAGCTCGCGCCCAATAAATGCAATAAATAATACCGCGTCGTGTGAGTCGCGCCACGGATCCCGTAACAACCGCCTTAAATATCTGTTCCTAATAAAACAACCTGACAAAACATTATTCCAGGCTAATTGGTTCAGTATTCGTAGTTTTGTTTTATTGAAATTTGATTATTTTACGTTTTTTTAGTCACTTGCTACAAACATTTTTGTGAATTGTTTCAAGTTTTGAGATAAATTTTTGGGCAGTTTCATTATTTGATAAAAAGTAGTTTTTGCACATTTCTTAGATTTAGAAGCTAAGTAGTTAATTAATATTCAGAACACACAGGTGGCTATTTTAATTCTTATGATTTAAGATATTAGAAAAGATAATGTGTGATAATTTAAATTAATTATAAAGCAAACACAAGATGAACATACGTCAAGCGTTTTATGATTTAGATTAGATACTCATACGGCCTTACATAAGAATGTATGCAATTTGATCATCTTAAGTTGTGGCATTTTGGAGGTTCTTTTTCGAACAAGTTAACGGTAGAACCCTAAAAATATATAAAAGCCGATAACCGTACATCACTTTTATTAGTTCCGATAAATAACACGAATAACTTTCCGATGTGATCGATTCTAATGTGTTGTTGTATTTATTGTAATTAGGAGCGGGCGGGCACCAGCGCGCGGCTGACTGCCTGCCTCGGCTGCGCTCGTGTGGCGCGCCCATCAAATGTATAAACTGTTTATTAAGAACTAATAATATTTGCATAATCGCATTTTAATACCATATTCTATATGAAATTCAATATTAATCGCCCATTAATAATGAAAATTAGCTCAATATACATGTATTCAATGAATTTTTTATAATAATAAATGCACAAAATCATTAACTCCAATCAATAAAATATTATTAATAGACGTTGGAATAGATATCGCATTAACTAAGTGGGAAAAGGAAATTGTATTTTTATTGCTATGCTAAGCATACCATAGCATACGAATAGAGATTTCAAATTTCAACATCCATCTTGGATTTTTTTGTTCATTTTAATCTTATACTTGCTATTAATTTTATAGTTATTAATTTTATTGAGGTCTTCGATTCCTATTAACTAATTTTGATGATCTCAAATGAGTGGTACCTAACTAATTTTTCTCCAGTTCTCAGAGACATTGGTTTACGATGGAATATTTTAGAACGAACTCAAATTTAATTATTTATCGAGGAAAAAAAGGTAGGCTGTTCAAAAAATATTCACAATAACATGACATAGACGTAAATAATGTGCACCATAAAATAAGGTACCTATTGAATTGGAGTTCTCCCTTCAAAATTTTAAGTTGCTATTGATCATCATCACATCACCCAAACTGTAAAACGTTGTTTCAAACAACACTCGTTTCAGCCAGAGCACATAATCTGCAAAGGTCTGTGTGATCAAAACTGAGCTTTTCGCCAAAATACTTCAATCTTACGCCTCTGAATCTGAACGTGCACATTGTGAGCTTCCTTATGTTTGCCTCCAAACGGCTCAACCTTACAAAACCCCGCTTCCCTAACCAGCTCGATCAACGATCACAATCCACGGAATCGGCATTTACCCGCGTAAATTCAGATCGTGCACGTTGCAAAAAAGGTGCACAAGGAGTAACAAAGGTTGTTGGGGTGTAAATCACAATAAAAGTCCGTAGAGACGCCTGCGAGGCCGGCGGAGGCCCGGAGACGAATTATGATTGCCGCGGGACCCTCGTAAAGCACCAAGGTAGCGGTTGTACGGTGCACTCAATTTCGTACTGTGTATTTAATTAATTAATGAGAAAATGCTTCCATGTTGCTTAAAGATGAATGGAATTGCAGTAATTGGACGCGTTAGTTGGGAACTAGAAGAGTGGGTTTTTGTATTTTTTTTTATTTTTCGTCTATTTTTTTGGAAATAATTTTGTGAGCCTGGTTTAGTGAAGGTTTTACTTTCAAATATTTTTAATATCCTAGAAAGACATAAAAACTGCCACGTTTTAGACCCTCGTAAGTTGGTATGATCTATTGTATTTCAAATAATCTTTTCCTTTGGCTCTATACATTTAACTAGCGTGTGTAACGCAACCAATTTTCTAAGTTCCAGCTACCACATTCATCACACTATGTGAATACTATGCAAACTAAATTGTCAATTAGTGGTGTTGTGACAGTATCATAATTTGTTTCAGTATATAATTGCGTGTGTGCGCGGACGCTGTGTTCCCGTATCTCGTGTCAATTTCTCAGGAAGCGAGCAACATAAAAATAATTTAGTAACGGCTCAATGGGACATGATCGATACCCTTGTAACGCCTGTTTTTGAATTTTAATTGCTTATTAGCTAGATGAATTACTTTTTAAAAGCTTTTTTGTTTTAGCTTTTTGTTTTGAATGTTACATGATGTTTTATTGTTTTAAAACATGATAGATACTTAGGGTTGGATTCTTTTAAAGAAGGTAAAGTTAGTCTGTTCTTCAATTTTATCTCGGGAGAATTTATTCATAGGATTTGTACACACAGGGTAGACCTTTGTATTCACTACAAGTTTTACCTTTGTTAAAGCAAAGGTAAAACTTGTAATGAATACAAAAGTCTAACTATAAGCATTTACTAAAGTAAATGCTTATAGTTTTTCAGCGTTTGTTTGCAAGAAAATCGCTTTCCATTTAAAAGCACCAAGACACGGCTTTCCCAACTTCCCAACCCATCAGCATAAACTCAACCCACAATTTGAACAAAAGCTCGTAACAAGTCTAGGTAATAAAGCATCACCAAAAACGGCACCACTTCCTCAATACCCCATCGTAGGCGTGTACTGCGGTTGTGGCTGAGATGGTGACCCTACTCGGTAAGAGGGGGACGTGAGGTGTCCGGCGCGAGCGCAGCGTGCGATAAAGCAAGGCGCCGCGGGGTCCCCGGACCTCCAGCATGGCGGAACTGCTGGTGAGCTTAGTGTGGATGTGGTTACTGACCTAATGTGTGTGATTTTATTGATTTTTATGGAATTTTTTTTTAAATCAAGATAGCTATTGGTCGTTGGTCTAGCCGTTGTATTCTATCAGCGATAACGATTATGGAAAAGTCAAATAGATGTGTTTGGGATTTTACATTAAACTAACTAAAAGCTTATGTACGCCCTGTCCACAGTCGTTGCAGAAATCAAGACGCGTTAAAACCTATTGCCACTTTTCTAGACCCTCTACTGGACTGAACTGTATCATGAAAGTTTAGCAAAACCAACGTAGGTTTTGGAGGAGGAATTTCTCAGGAGCAACCAGTCTAGATTTGTGCCCGGTTGATGTCAATAGGTTCGCCCTTTATTACGTAGTGCTTAAAAACATTAATGAGGGTGTACTATTAAGTACGCGTCTGCCTAACCCTTCGGGGATTACAGGCGTTATGTTATGATATTATATTAAAATACAAATGTCTTGCTTCGATCTTTGTCTGGTCAACGGTATACATAATTATTTAAACGCTACAATTGTATTTTCTTAATTTAATTTATGAAGGCATAAACGTGGCCATAAATCTTTTCATGAATTGATACGCTGTAAACTGTAAGTGCTTGATTCCTATTAATATTCAGATCAAGGTCCATTGCATCGAGTTTGTATGCATCGAATACATTACAGTGATTAGTGTAACGATTGATAACTCACATATTTCGACCATTTTACGAGAATTTAGCGAATACAATATGGAATAATCCGACTCGAATAAACATAAGAACATCGTTCTTATTCCAAAAATATTCCGTGGCTTATCCACTGCATTCCATCGTCAATTCTCGCGCCCACCGCACCGTGTAAATAATAATTAATTTTATTGTAAATGCTTATATTTTATTGCAGGATTTGTCAACAGAGTGCGCGATGTATTTTGTTGCCTGATATATTTATTGTTAGTTTCTTAATGTAATGCCTAAGTGGGCATGTGGCCATACATGAGTGTTGCAACTAGTGCCTACCTGTGCCAGTACGTGTGCACTGTATGAACATCGTGCTATTTTGAATGGTAATTTGTTGGGCCTGCGTTCATAATAATAATTCATAGTCCGATTGGCGTATTATATGACGTTCCGCTGGTATCTATTTGCATATCTATAAAAAGACTATAATACTTTTAAAGCCTTGTTTTTGTATTCATTATCTAATTAGTGAACCGTTTAGGACATTGAATTTGGAGTTAACTATGTTTTTTCTGTAATCCACACGATCTTAAACAAGAAAAACGAGTGTTTATATCATCTATAGGATCCCATGTTCTTGTTGTCAAACAAGATTTTTAAATTAAAAAAAAACACGCAAACCCGTATAAAAGTTTAATTAATCGGATCTTTGAGATTGTTTCTATTACTGTTTATTTCTTGGGTCTTCGTTCCTTTGAATACTCATATACCTACAGTGGCGAAGGTTCCATATAAGTCGATTCCTACCGGCTGCCCTTTGAAAAATGGCACAGTCAGTATTCTATGGACAAATAATATAATCACATTGAAGATAATATGTACTCCGGCTTACCTCTTACAAAAATTGACCCTTCGCTATTGCTACCTACTTAGTGTTTATGTCAAAGAATCAAAGTCATAGTTAAAGTTGCTTATGCAGCAAACTTCGTAAAGCATAGGTTATAAAATGAGCTGAGCATAATCAGTTGTTGTCTAGATATTGGTATGACCCAAATGAGTATTAGATTTGTTCCAAAGCACACACGACATTGATCCGATGTCAGTTAAGGCGTAGGTAGGCAAGTAAAAGGTATGGTATTAAGGTATGCTTATACTTTCCTAAATTAATACATATCTAACTAACACTGTTTTAAGCTTTCACGGTTTACAACTAAACTTATACTGTCACTTACGGGATATCTTCCGTGTTTGTTCAAGTTGTTGTGTGGTTGTTGTTGTGTGTTGTTGTTGTTGTTGTGTGTTGTATAGGGAGCTCAAAATAATGAACAATCACGGAAGATATCCCGTAAGTGACAGTATAAGTTTATATCTAACTAACTAATCTAACTCTCCTACTAAGTACCTACTATTAACCAGTAAAAATACTTAACAATCTAATTGATAAATACTAAACAAGAACCGAGCAACATTTTTAATTCCCCTATAACCGTAGAAACCCATCAAATTTCCATTTACATAGAAACTTGTCAGATATATCGTTTCTAGTTTTCATGGCGATTATACGACGTCTAAGCAATATCGTTATCGATTACTTACGACTGCGCCTGGGCACGATGTTACCATCTTTACTATAAAGACCAGTGCTTATAGGACCAGTGCTTATAGGACCAGTGCTTTGGCAACTAGTTGCTGGACTCAACAACTCAGTAGATCTTACTTATCAGCGAGTGTGACTCCAATGTGTGGTAATGAATGATTTTAGAGTGTATGAGTTATCTTAATGAGTGTTGTTCGAAGTAATTGCTAATCTGTATAATCTCTTATTATGATGCAGATGAGATAGGAGCTTCTTATTACCTATTTCTAGATGTTTATTTGCAGGTGTGTAGTTTGCTTCGATGTGTGTGATATAAGTGTGTCGCTGGCAGCGTGTGCGCTGCTGTAATTTCATGTAGGTAGCGAGATTGTTGCAGCAACTGTTACAGAAATTGGTTTTCTTTTACATGAATGTAACTAACACGTACCTACCAAATAACATGGAGCTTTAGACAAGGGAGGACTGAGTTCGAATTTGAGGAAAAGCTTTCGAGTTTCGAAAGCTTTTTTTTCATTAAAATTGACTCTAAATTTCTGTAAAAATACTTTTTTTTAAATTATTGGCCATAAACATAATTTCGATTGTTTGGTCACTTATTTTAACCGTTCCTTGGGATACAAGATACATCTGAGACTTGATTCAAACCAGAACCATTGACACTTCACTCATCACGGGGTATTTGTTAATGTTGAATTTGATTTTTAAACAGTGAGCTAAGAACTCACTACTTATTTTGTTGTCACTAGCATAAGCATAATCAGCCTATAACGTAATGCCTACTGGGACATAGGCTTCCTCTCTATGAGAGGGAATGGTCTATAATCCACCACGCGGGCCCAGTGCGGGTTGGTAGGTGTCTTCGATTTTTTGGTTCTAGGACATGTCGGTTTCCTCACGATGTTTTCCTTCACCGTTTTGAGAGCAGTGGTGATGAAATAAATAACACAAAGTAATGCTGCCTGCCTGGGTTCGAACCCACGACTTATTGCTCGTAAGTTGGGGCCGCCACCAATGGGCCACCGCTGCTGCCACTAGTTGTGTAGAAATCGATTTTCCTTTACTAAATATCTTCAGGTTTCTAGCAATTTTCCAACCTCGCCTTATGCATCGTAAGATTAGCTGACAATTAACAATAAACGCAAATCAAAGGGGCCGCCACTATCAAGTTGAGTATTATTGATTGGTGACACATTCCTGAACCTGAGGTGGGCGGCAGATAACATAAACGTTGTCGTTAACTCGCTTTTATGTAATAGCCAATAGATTACGAAATGCATCCTTAAGGCACGACGTTCCTGTAACAATTTTATGATAGAACTGAATAATGATATACTTTTATACCTACGATAAAGAATCATATACTACATTAAGGTTTTCATAGGTATTTTTGACATCCCTTTCACTACGCTAGAACTGGTTGTGAACAAACGCAAGTGCATCACGTCACATTGACAGATGCTGTTCAGAAAATCACCATCGCCATATCAGTCGCTAAACGTCCACTTAACATAGACCTCTTTAAAGGCTCCCCACGAACATTTACTTTACCACCATAAAGGCAAATGTTTGGTGGTTTAAAAAAAACCATTTCTTAAACTTATACCTACTGTCACTTACGGGATATCTTCCGTGATTGTTCATTATTTTGAGCTCCCGATATTTATAGACGCTGTTGCATGCGCCATGATCGCGGGCAACACAAAAACAAACAAAGCGACACATTTCTTCTACAAAATTCGTTCTATTGCCCCAGCAGTAGGTCTCGTACTTTAGATGGAAATCACTCTGCTAAGGTGGTCAGAAAATTTCTGAATAACGCGTCGTGTAATTCTGTTCAATGACCAGACAAGTCTGGTTGAATTCAGATTCGCTTATGATCGCGTTCGATTATTTATCTTATTTAATAAGATTCGAAAAGTACATAAGTAGGATAAATATTTTGGTATTTCCGAGGCTTTAATTTTCGGTAGAAATATTATATATCAATTATTTTCCATAGTCAGTTTAAAGTGACGTTAGAGCAGCTGTCTATGGACTCGAAACAGGAGTGTCATAGTTGGAGGATGGGCCTACTGTGCTATTCAGATTGATGACAACATTACCTGCAACAAAGCGCGAGGTGCAGTTGCCTTCTTATATTTTATTTTACAGCTCTTTGTCGAATGCCCCATAACATTCGAATCGATTGTAAAGTCTTACGATGAGTTCTTTTACGATGCGATTCCGAGTCGAATTCAATTTAGTTTAGAGGGTCCTCAATCGTAAACCTTTGACCTAAACACACTCGATTATTCGAGTCATATTAGCACGAATAAATCGAGCCATTAAAATAAAATGTTAAATTATTCAATTCACCATCGATTTAGTAAACATGATATTGTATTGTGTGGATTCTTTTGAGTAGGTATTAATTTTATGATCTGAATTTATGAATAAATAAAATACACTGATATTGTGATAGTTACACCTATATTGAGTGATTAGTGTCGTGTTTGGAATTGTAATTGACAAGTCGAGTATTTATTCTGATTCATTATTGCCTTGATAAGAGGCATGATATTAGGTAAACACTACGTTGCAAATCTGGGAATCTTCGTTGTAATATAATTATGTACATACAGGGTGTAAACAGACCCTTCACATTTCATTCACAAAATTATTGCTGGGAATCGAATTTTTTTTTTGCGTGAAAAGACACGTTTTACTGTAGGACTCGATGGAAAGCACTCAAAGCATTGTGCTGATGGATGGATTGAATAGTACGGGGGTTATGGAGGTGTGTAAAGCAAAAATCTTACATTAAAAACAGGTATTTAAAAAAAAAAATTGGAACTTTGACCCCAATATCTCCGTAACTAGAAGGTTCCCAATTATGTCTAGACCAAAAAAATTATCCCAAAGACGGGGAGAACAAGTGCCTTTCGGCTATGTTAAGGGTCTATTTACACCACATTACACCCTTTATATCTGGGCTTTATACACCATTGTTCAAACAAAAGATACCGAAAAAGAAAAGTAAAGAAACGGTTAGGCAATTATCTTATTATCTTGTCAAGGTTTCCGATAGAATCAGGGCATTCCTGAATTTTCAGTATCTAGAACTCTTGAAACAAATTAGGATATTTTTAAATTATGAATTCAACAAGCGCTCATTCCTTTGTGCGCAGATAGAACTACATGAGAAATGACTCACTACCTAGGTGCTAGCAGAGCTACAGAGCTGTATAAAGTATGCCTAGTTCTATTTATTGTTATAATAAGATTAAATAGTAGTTTAGTTGGTCTGGACAGGAGTTGCTCAATCACGAGCTCACGGCTGAGGCTCGAGCAGATTGACTGATTAATTATATTAATTTTATTATATCCACAGATCCCTGTACATAGATTTATGTTTGAAATAAACGTATAAATACCTACTACCACTTTACTCATCAGAAAATAGTATACGAACTCGGTCGTGGTAACTGACGGACAAAAGTTATGAATCATAATAAGGTTTTAAGAGTGCATAGGAATGTCCTGATTACGATATCTAATCTTTGAGGCAACAGGATCCATCGATATAAGAATTAGGCTAAAACACTTGGGAATAGAAAACTCTTTGTCTAGTCATAGGTCTACATAGGTTCCACGTATATATCGATTATCGTAAGGTATTAAATTAGTCAAGAGTTTGTAGCTCACCGCCCCGCCCGACGGCGATGATCCGTCGCATTTTTTACCCGACTGCGGCGGAGCCCAAAAATAAAGTAATGTTTTTTATTTATCGTCTTTTATGAAGCAACCTCACCTCTTTCATAATCCTCCCAAAACAATAAAAAAATCTATCCATTTTACTACAAGGCTTGAAGTTACTTTTTTATTGTTTTTTTTTTTTTAAACTAAAAGGGCTTACTCTTGACCTCAATCTAATCCTGGGGACAGAGAGGTTAGCTGTTAATTTCCCACTGCTGGGCAAAGGCCTCCCCATATGATCCTTCCGAGTACTCTTTTCGTGCGCCACCTCGAATCAGCCATCGCAGAACGCGTCCAGGTCATCTCGCCATCTCTTTACTTTAATAGTACATATTTTATTTTCATTACACTGCAATAAAAAAATATAAGTATACATAGAGCTAATAGTACAGTAGCTACATTCAAAAGATAATTATCTAAGATACAGAAGTGAGCTTGTTTACACGTCTTCGTCGGTGGCAGGCATGTGGTGTGTAAGGGTCTTTATCTCAGGCCCACAGGGAAACAGCCGGCATGCACCATTTTAGTTAAACTTAGTCTAACATTGCCTTGTATTGTAGATTAACTTAAGTTACTCTTTTATGTTAAACTTACGTATGTAACGTAACTACGTTATGCAAAGTCTATGTGAGTCTTCTATATTTAGTTTTCTCTAAAAAGAGAGGCTGCGATTGTTTAAATTAACTTCATGTTACCCTCGTAAATCTTTGTTGATCTTCGTTTAACTACGGATTTTGGCTTTACATGCAGTTCTCAGACAAGAGTAAAATCACGTAGTAACCTGTTGCTTTTTTGTGTAAAACACATAACATACGCAATGTTGCAAATTCTGCAACGAACAAAAACGAAAATTCAAATTGCAAAACTGTAATTAATATAATTTAACGCTCAGTATTTTAAACAAGAAAAAAAATTAAACAATCTTAATGAGTATGAAACAGAGTTCTTGTAAATTACAAACAGTTTTATAGCTGGTAGATAAATTATAAATTTATTTTTATAAGACACGTTACACGGCTATTTCGCATCACTAACTGTGTATGTGGGCACCGGCCCGTAAACACTAGAGCGGCCGCGATGACAGACCGAACGCAGACCCTCATTACCGCCTCTTACAAACAAAACCCAACACACGCTACATGCTAAAATATCATAAAAATCTTAGACGCTACATTCAAATATAAACTCTAACAGGACTTAACTAAGTAAAATTTCCAGTTACACATTTTCAGAGCGAATCTTCACTTGAGAGGAATGTACAATAGAATCTTTAAAGCTAAGATGCAGCTATTATTAGGTGTTAGCGTGATTATTTGACAGTTTGAAAACGTTTACAGATTGTAGGTATATTGCTGGGCAATCTGGCTTCCTGCTTTTAATGTAAACAGCGTTTTGTAGCTCTCGGCTTTTTAGTGAAAAATAATAATATCTTCATAGTCTTTATGTGCTCATTCTTATTAAGATGGAATACATAAATATAATTTAAAACTTAAATATACCTGGATAAGTGAAGATTCTTTAAATATTTCGCTCTATACACCTCTACATAAACCCGCTAGTAAGGTGTTTGCTTGCTCTAGAAAGTAACGTATAGAAGAACTATACACGTTATAGGCCCATTCCATACAGATACAACACCATAAAGTAAATTAGATCATTCAACGTCCGTCACCATGGATCAATTATAAAAAAATCCGTCACTAACAACTGACAAACAATATTAATATGGTCCGATATCTCCTCCCCTCTCACTCCATTTCGCGTAGCCCTCACAAACCTGCAGCAAAGCCTCGAAAAGCTGCTCCGGAGGCAGATCCACCATCTTCAAACTCCTCCTAAACCTGATATCTCTCTTCCTTCTTCCGTACGACGACGCGAATTGAGTTTGTGGTCTCTTCTTAATTCCTGCACTCACGAAGAACGTCGTTGGCTGCGTCGTCGGGATGGCAGCATTATAGCTCTGCTTCGATTTCACCGCTTGTACGATTAGACACAATAAATATCCGCCAAACGCCAAAAACGCAAGCGTAGTAACAGACATGGAGAAAATGTTGCTGATCTTGGTCTCTTTCTTGTACAAAACTTCTTCATAGTCACCTCGTTTGACAGGTGGTGCTTGTATGGCCATAGCTTCAGCTCCGAATCTTTGTATATACGATGGTGTGGCTGCTGTAACATTCTGGTAATCAGCTGTAACTAGATCTTGCAGCGAGTTTTTTAGCCTCAAAAGCTTATCCAATGGCAGCTCGTTGAGGAATTCCACGTCAGCCGGTGTGACGTCACCAGATGACATTTTGAAAGTAGAATATATGATGATGAGTACCAACATGACGGGAGACTACCACTCATGGGCTGTTAGGTGTTGAAATAAAGTTGAGCATAATGTTGATGTCGTGATCATTATGGTCTGCTAAGCGCAACAATCGTCTAGCGGTCATGATAAATGGAACAGCGCATTTATATCTTAAAACTGGGTAGGCCATGCACTTGTAGATGTACCTAAATAACAGGTCAAAGTAATCAAGAATGGTGCTGTGATTTTTAGCATGCAAAATCCGATTATTTTTGCCTTCTGTAACCACTCCCCTCAACTTTCCTCTCGCAGGTCTGCTGGAAGAAATTTCTTATGAAATAAGCAGTACCTTTGTGCTTTTCTATGTTAATATATTGTCCTGTTAAGTATTTTGTGTTTACATAAATAAATAAATAAACTCTCAAGCTGCAGTGGTACATCTTTCATTATACCACACTTCGTGCAAATAAAAACAAGCTGATTTTTACTCTCTCTCTCTCTCATTTATTTAGATTTCAGGTTAACCTAATAACAATTCGAGTTTTTGTTCTTGTACCTAAGTAGTTAAAGCGCTTAGCTAGTTCCTATTTGTTATTTTGTAACAAATATGAAAGCAATGTGCTCTTCCATAGCCTACATTTCCGTTTCTATTGTCCTATGTCTGTCAACGCGTCGCAAAATTTAGATACAGGGTGCTGATTTTTTCTTTACACTTGTATTTTCTATGGGTTAGGAATTTTGTTCAAAGACATTTCAGGAGTGATTCTTATTCAATGGATATAAATAAACCGCTTCCAGGAAATGATTTAGAATCAAACTAGGGATTACTGTGAATCGATAACAGAGAAAGTGACCTAAGGAAGTCATGTGAGATGTCATGATTTTTTATCATGACATCTCACATGACCAAAACAGGAGCTTAAACATTGGAACAATTTCTGGACCGTGGTATAAACACCAGTTAAAGAACTCTATATAATCATAAACCCCCATGAACTTTTACTATCAACACAAAACTTTCAAGTAAATCGTTGAACAAGTAGCGCCATCTGTTAAAACCCATTAAAATAAAGTTTACAGAAGAATTAAAACTCCTTGCTACTGGCTATCGCAGACACACAAAATAAAATTAAAATAAAGAGTTAATTTATTTGTCTTGCGAAACACCCTTTACACACTCCCGAGACACAATTATTCGAAAATGTTATGCTCTAGTACGACAATTGCGTTTGCGCACCCATTACAGTAAGAACCGAACCATGGCACAACCTCCCGCGCCGTATCTCCTAGTAGTTCAGTACGCGACTTCAAGATGGCGCCTCGTGTTCTTTGCGTGCTTCTCATTACTTTCCAAGTCGTGTGCGCCAGTGAACAATACAGAAATGATGGATTGATGGACCGATTAAGCAGCGGGATGAAATTCGCTCAGAATTTACTCGGTATGTTAGAACTAGTAGTAGCATTTCTTACTGTTATTTAGCATCAGACGTGAATTAGAGCGATTAATGCACCACTCGATACACATTGTGATCTTAGTTGATTCACATCGTCAGCATAATGTTATATTTTTATATTTTCTTCCATAATTATTTTTTAAATAGACCTTGCCCAAACATCCAACGATTAGATATGATAAAGGACTACACCCAAATGACTTTAGACTATCACTCCTGTGCTCACATTCCGGGCCTCCGGAATTTCTCAGATAACGTGTGTAACCATTCTCCTTTATGAATTCCAGGGTCCGAATCAGTGGCACTTAAAGTAGCAGAGTTCGTAGTGAGAGCGTTCCAAACGGGGAACAATCCCCCAACATCAAACAGAAGGTGGCCACAGAATGATCTTCACAACGAGGAGTCGTCTTCATACAGTGAAAGCGAATCATATTCAAACGACAAAGGCCCGGATTATGACGTTAATGAGACGCAGAGTCCCCTGACACCTTTGCGTCAAATAGTTCGTCTGTTTGGACTGCAGCCGAACCAAATAAGTGCTGTGGCTGTCAACGCTTTGGTATTTGTAGCGCAAATGGTAAGTAATAAGACTACCTCAATCTTAAAGCAATAATAGCCTACTCCGTGGTGATAACTTTAGTACTATAATATGAATCATATAAAATGGAAAAGCAAATCTTGAGAATGTTAAGAGAAGTTTTTAATCGAAGTACCCGCTTACTAGAATATAATAAACCATTTTCATTTCCCGTGATGTTTGGAGATTTTCAATTCTCATTACAATTTTACATTTTCCAGATATCAACGTTCCTGTCAGGACCTAGACGGCCAAGCAAACCCTACCGATCAGAAGACCCCACAACATGGATCCTGAACAAAAACTCAAGGAACCTTCAGGACATCATTGCAGCCGCTAAAAACGAATCTCTACCAGACACCATTGACGAATTAATTCAAGAACAAGGTACAGAGGAAGAAACGTCTTGCATCCGACTATTGGTGTGCAAAGTTACTCCATTTATTGTTAGAATGCAGAAAACTGTTTTTGGTAATGAGGAACAGACAAAAGATGAAACGTTTTCTAAAGAGCTTCGCGGTTCAGCGATCATGTACCGCCATCTACCGACGGCAGAAGAAATTAACGCACGGAACGACATCTGTGAGCAACAACACCAAGATTGTAATCTGAATGAATGAAATTGCTGCGCATACGCAGTGCTATTAGTGCTAATGTGTTTGTTTCTAGATTGTTGATATCGTTTTTGTAGTTTGAATTAAGTTTGTATTTTTTACGATGTTTGGATAAAGTATTTCTAATAAGGTTGTTTTTCTTAACTAAGAATAATTCCAGAAATCATTGACAAGTTAGTTATTTCTAAATAATCCTACTCTAATCTAATGATGCTAAAGGCAATATTTTCAAGACTATTACAGAAACTAAAAACCAGGATGATAACTCGCACCGTGTGAGATACGAAATTGGTCAAGAGTGAAAATAGGCAAATGTATCTTGCTGCATTCTTCAGAGATAACATAACATACACTATGACTGTTTTAACAAAGATGTTCGCTTTCAAGTAGGTCCACCTACACATTTAGTTCTACAGCAAAGAAGTCAGGCACCTAGTAACCCAAGTAGGCGTTATATCACTACTTAAAATTATGGGGGCTTTCATATATTTTATTTGCCATACCAACTGACGTGACAAGAATCTCTAGGCTGCCAGCACTTTCGAGCAAATATTATGCAACAGAAGGTCGATGGCCGTTAAAACAACATTTTCGGTTATTCATATATGTGCTATTTTTTATATTTATTATGTAATATGTCTACAGTAACAGACAGCGCGGCGTAAAGGCTGCTTTTGAGCGAGTTTCGAACGCTAATCTAGACGATATGACGCAGCGTTAGCTTAGTTACGTGAATCATGAAATCGGCACGTTACTGTCAATGTCTACGTTGCATTGTACTGTCCAAGCTTCTGCAGTTGCGAAATCCGAACAGGACTTTAAGAAGAATAGAGTGTACATAATTATGACGCATCAGACTTCTTAAATGGTGTTGTTCTAAATTTTTGGTTAGTCATGGACCTGGTGAAGACAGAAGAGCAATCCGGGTGCGGAAGATGAACAACAATGAGTCTGATCCATTAGATTGCTAGGAGACCCTTTGAAGGCTCGTTTCCCTGACTTGTTCTGTTTTTAATGAGTAACCGGCAATGGAAGCATGCCGACGAAGACAGATTGAATGAAAACTTACTACTGTTAAAAAGAATATCAAAAACTCGAATAGTTTATCTCAGAAAAAACATTCCTTGCAACTAGTCAATACTACAGCACAAGTAGTCCTGTACATCTTATAAATAATACTATGTACAACACTAACTTATTTCTGCATCCGCCCCACAAATGGGACAAACTAGATAACAAAGTCAGAGAAAGCACGCTCATATTATACGCTAGTTGCTAATAGTGACTTGTTATTGAACGTCGACTGAAGGTTGGTGAGTAAAGCTAAGGTTATTAGAGAAATGGTAAATACACTAAACACGGCGTTAAGCTAGAGAAACTTTTTAAGATATTTTCTTGTAGAAGGTGCAGTAGACGAAGTTAAATCATCATCTGCCTAGCCTTTTCCCAACTGTATTGGGGTCGGCTTCCAGTCTAACCGGATACAGCTGAATACCGGTATTTTACATGGAGCGACTGCCTATCTGACCTCCACAACCCAGTTAGTACTGGGTAATACGATACCTCTTCGTAAGACTAGTTGTCAGACTTTTTGGGCCACTGACTACCTAACGACTGTCAAAGATCTACAAATGACAGCTGGGACCAACGGCGTAACGTGCGAAAGCACGTTGCAGATCTGTCATTTGCCTCGGAAACGAGGCACGGAGGAAACTCGGTATGTAATGGGCGGTCACCCATCCACAGACCAACTTAGGCAAGCACGGCTTAACCTAAAGATCGACCCGAGCGGCTGTTATTATTAAGCCATGAGCTCCTCCGAGTAGACGAAGTTAAATACCTATATAAATTTGCAAACCTATGTTCTTCGTGGAGGAAAATCCAACTAACTAGGTACCAATACTTTTCCTTATTCTTAGGCATTGTTTTCTCAACTAGATTTGGGATACATCTTTTCCAATGAACACATCATCATTCTCCTGCCCGTATCCCAATTTATTTGGGGTCGGCGCAGCCTGTCTTCTTCTACCATACTTCTCTATTACTCGTCATCTCAATGAAAACAGACGTAGCTAAATACCAGTATCTGATTTTAAAGTCTAGTTATCCTAATAAATTCTACAACTCAATTAATGAATTCCAATTAGGAAGGCCCCCGATGACCAGGCTGGAAAACATAGGTACTGTATTTTTCTACCATCAAATAAATGAATTCCTCAAACCACTAAAACCACTGCCGTGACATTCGTTTGACAAGTGCAATAACATCAAGCAACTCTTTATACACATACGATATGATAGCCAATGA